>CM055122.1:5546454-6895694 GCA_029206835.1 Rana muscosa
ACCCGGCATAAATCGTCATGTATGATCGTAAGATCACGTCGTTTAGGCGCTTGGTGAGGATCTTGGTACCTTGGCATCCGAATTAAGGAGAGATATGGGTCTGTACGACGAGCACAGTTGCGGATCCTTCCCTGTCTTTGGGATCACCACAACAATGGCCTGGGCCATGGATGGTGGGAGAGCTCCCTCTCTGAGTTTTCGTAAACATGTCTTGCAGCCTAGGCGCCACCTCATCTATGTACTGTTTATAAAATTCAGATGGGTGCCCATCTAGTCCCGGAGTCTTACCTGCCTGCAAGGAGCCTAGTGCCTGTCTGACCTCCTCTAATGTGATAGGACTATCTAAACCAGGGGTGTCCAAACTTTTTTGAAAGAGGGCCAGATTTGATGAAATGAACGTGCGTGAGGGCTGACCATTTTGCCTGACATTCTTTGAACCATTAAAATTCGGAGTAAGTGTGTTCGTCCGAGCACTAATGCACTGCCCAAAAATAATTCTCCTACCTTTGTGGTGAATTTATATATCTCCTTTTTGGCCTCCAACAAATCCCAGAGCTCCGCTCAGGGTAAGGATGAGCTCAGGTTGTAAATCCGCTGAGAAATCTAGCCTTTATCTCTTCTGTGGCTCCACTCAGGGCAAGGATGAGCTATTTTTTTTATTTTTTATAGTTTATATGCTCTCTGGCCCCCACTTGTAATTTGCCCTTATTTGCCCTCATCTCTTCTGTGGCGCCCAAGCTCCTATTAGGGCAAGGATGAGCTAGTTTTTTTGAAATTCATATATATATATATATATATATATATATATATATATATATATATATATATATATATATATATTATATAAAATATATATTCGCTTTATATCCGTTACATTAGTAATCTTATCTTATCCCCTGAGAAATCCTTGAGTGCCTCTCACTGCAGGGATGACCTCAGGCGAGCCCGCTAGGACACCGACAGCATGCAGCGCTGCAGCCAATCACCGCCGCCAATCACAGGCACTGAGACACTGAGAGCTCTGCAGCTGTGGACCGGGAAATTACTCCGTGTCTGTTATTGGCGATGCACGCTGTCAGCTTCCCAATGGGCTTTGGAACACGCTCCAGCAATACGCCCAGCTCATCAGTGAGAGGCGCTCAGGGATTAGAGAAATATATATATATATATATATATATATATATTTAAACCGAGCTCATCCTCACCATGTGCGGAGCTTGGGGGGCCACAAAAGTGATAAAAGCAAATTGCAAGTGGGGGCCGTATAAATCAGGGCCGCGGGACGGACTTTGGACATGCCTGATCTAGACTGTCCCGCGCAGAAGGATGAGGGTGGGAAACTGCAATTCACCTAGAAACTCGCAGAGCTCCCCGCTAGAGTGTCTCCCCCTAGAGGAATACAGTTTAGAGTAGTAATCAGCAAAGCAGGTATTTATCTCTACAGGGTCCACTGCCAGGGTCCCATCCTCCCTTCTCATCTGGGCTATCGTAGAGATCGGGGATTGCTCCCCAGAGATCCAGGCCAATAGCTTACCCGGTTTTTCCCCCTGTTCAAAAATTTATTGAGATTGGGCCAGTTGACGCTTATTAGCCTTTGCCACTCTAAGGAGCATCACCTTCCGATACGCAACCTTCATATCTTGGCCTGTAATGGGGTTAGCAGTTAGCACATACCGGGCTTCAAGGGATTGGGCTTTTGCTTCAGCCTCTTCCAACGTGATCTGGTCATTCCTACGTTCCGTGGCAACCGAGGAAATCTAACAGCCTCTAATGTATGCCTTAAAGGCGTCCCATTCAGTCCCTGGAGAAGAAGCACCGGCATTAAGCAGCCAGTATTGCTTAATCAACTTGGCTATTTCAGTCTCTATAGTGCCAAATTCTATCAGCGGGGGGGCATTTTTGTTTGTATACTGCAAAGCAGCAGGGAGTGGTCAGATATACTCCGGGGAAGCACCCTAATCTCCCGTATCCCAGGCAGCATACTGGTACTGGCATACATAAGATCAATACGGGACAGCGTATTATGAGATAGAGAGTGACAAGTGTACATACGCTCCAAAGGGTGCTTCCACTGCCATACATCCACCAGCCCAAACAGCTGCGCCCAGCGAGAGAGAGCCGAATCAGTATCAGGGTCCGGGGTCAACCTATCCAGAAAGGTGTTCGAGGGATATTAAAATCCCCAACTAGGAGGATATTGTCCGTTGTAAACAGGGAGACAATGTTATGAAGGAGAGAGGGGGTCGTCAGAGGCGGCAGGTATATCCCAACAATCACCAATGCAAGATTATCCACCTGTGCATGAATCAGCACAGATTGAGCAGTACCTGCTGTATCTTTCGCGGTGGACCGGGCCGACAGCTACTCGGTACTACTCTGTGATAGGTCTGACTGAAACAAGCCAGTGGGTCCCTATGGGACTTGTAAGTAGTCTCCCCTGCTTCAGGTGAGTACATGCTGGCTGTGTTTCTCTGTCTGGGGGGTTTCTCCCTGCCCCCCCCTGTTATGCTGCTCTCTGCCCCCTGTACTGGCGCTGCGCTGTGTGGGGGTACTTGGGGGTCATTCTGGCCTGGCGGGGGGCGCTCATGTCTGTGTGCTGGGGCTGTGAGGTGTGAGTGTTTGGAGAAGCCACTAGCTTGCATGGCTATTGCTGTTTAAGCTGCGCTCGGCGGCCATCTTGCCGCGGATCAATGGCGCTGCTTACACGTGGCCGGCGGCCATTTGCTTGAAGCCGCAGCGCTTTTACTTTCGGTTTTGGCCTCTATCGCCGCTGCTGCGACGCAAATCTCCTCACACTCTCCTCAGACTTCACTCGCGCTGACAGCGCGGTGACATACAGCAGAGCTGAGCGGTCCTTACAAGGGTTGGTGAGTCCTCTGGGTATCCCCTCCTCATCCTCAGCACAGCCAAGGTGTTGGATTGTATTATTCACTTTATAGTGTATAAGGTCTCAGAGGGTGGCAAATATGGAGTCTGGTTCACCTGCTTCCCCACTCTTGTCAGAGGCAACTGGCAGTGCTCCAGCACCTGCGGTCCCTATGGACCAGTTGTCGGCAGTTCCTGGGAAAATTTATTGTCAGGATGGAAGCGGTGTGCGAGCACAAGGGAGCTATAAAGCGCCCTCTCCCCACACAATCTCACACATGGGGAGTGCTCTGATTCAGATATGGGCCTAGCTGCTGCTGCTCAGGACCCTAGCTCTGAATATTTTAATGTTTTTGAACAGGACATTCCTTGTGAGGAAGACTCCAGTTCTGAGTCAGTAAATGACAGGGCGCTTGTAAGTGAACTCATTGATGCTGGATGCTGTGGCTGAGGTACCTCAGGCGGACACTTTCTCCTTTTTGGTTCTTTTCAAGAAGCTTTTCTTTTCTTTTTCCCAGCTTCCTCACTGTTTCCTCACACGCTGCATCGAGAGCAGCATGGATGATACAGTGGTACACAGTGCCCCCCCCCCCCGGTTGGTGCAGCATGGTGGGGAGGGACTTTATTCATTGTTTCCATAGTCCCTGTGAGCCTTCTGTGTGATGTCTCTGAGGCAACAATAGGGTCTCTGCACCTGTGGTTTCCCGCCATTTCCTGGGGAACGCTCTGAGCTCTTACAGGACCACGGTCTGCGGTGTCAGAGGTTACCTATTACCTGCATGCTGCTTCGGCAGCACATTTAAGCAGGTTGGAATGATACAGAGTAGATTATGCGCCTCAGCGCCATAATTTAAAACGTATTTTATAACTCTAAACTGGATACATTCACAGTGTATGTTTGTGTTATTGATCTCTGTGTCTGCGTGGGTTTCCTCCCACGTTCCAATGCTGTGTCTTCAGTGCCATACACGATATAAACATACACAATATGTTTATACACGACTCTAATTACATTCACAGTATATGTATGTATGTATTATACTCTTTGGGTCGGCGTGAGTGTCCTCCGGGTGCTCCGGTGTCCTCTTGCGCCTTTGGCTCTCTGCACAGTTTAAACATGTTCCATATGTTTATCACGCATACTATAATACCTACGCAGTATGTGTATGCAGTCTGAAACTTGTGCGATTTGATTATCCACATGCTAACAGACCTACACGGTATGTGTGTGCAGTCTGCGTGGGTTTCCTCTGGGTACTCCGGTTTCCTCCCACACTCCAAGGGTAATGTACAGCATAACCATGTGCAATATGTTTATTCACTTGCTATCATTCCTACACGGTATCTGTGTGCTGTCTGCGTGGGTTTCTTCCGGGTGTTCCGGTTTCCTCCCTCGCTCTGATGGTATGTGCGCCTTTGGCTCTCTGCACAGTTTAAACATGTTCCATATGTTTATCACGCATACTATTATACCTACGCGGTATGTGTATGCAGTCTGAAACTTGTGCCATTTGATTATCCACATGCTAACATACCTACACGGTATGTGTGTGCAGTCTGCTTGGGTTTCCTTCGGTTTCCGCCCACGCTACATGACATGCGCGCCTTCGGTGCCATTCACAGTATAAATATACACGTTATGTTTATACACAACACTAAATACATTCACAGTAGATGTATGTATTGTATTCTCTGGGTCTGCGCGGGGTTCCTCCGGGTACTCCGGTTTCCTCCCACGCGCCAACGGTGTGCGCGCCTTCGGCGCTATGCACACATGGACATGTTCAAAACGTTTATCACACATACTATAGTACCTACACGGTATGCGTATGCGGTCTGCGTGGGTTTCATCCGGGTGCTCCGGTTTTTCCCCCGTGCTCCTATGGTGTGCGCATTTTCAGCACTATGCACAGCATAAACATGTGCAATTTGTTTTTTCGCATGCCAACACGGTTGTGTACGCAGTCTGCGTGGCTGGTTTCCGCCTACGCCCCAATGAGGTGCGCGCCTTTGTCGCTGGCACAGTATAAACATGTTTAATATGTTTATCCACACATACTAAACTACATACGCTGTATGTGGTTGTACTATGCTCTTTGTGGCTGAGGGGGTTTCCTCCCACGCTCTAATTGCGCGTTTTGACGCAATACACAGTATAAACTATGTGTTTGTACAATCAGCACTTATCAATGGAGTAGCTGCTGGATGGAGCATTGTCATAGGGATCCCTGGTATCAGGGGTACCACCTTCCACCTGCCCTTCGGTGGTGATCAGAAGCGCTGGCTTGGACTGTGTTCGCCATGCTGAGGTTAGCGTTACGCCCGGTAGTGGCTGCGTCTCTGGCGTTACTGAAGCTCAATGACTGGACAAAAGCCTCTGCTTAATCTATCGCTCTAGGGTCTCTGTGTCCGAGGTGGGTCTGCGCCACCTGTAGAGGCTGAGTTACTGGTCCTCTGACCGAGTTTCTAGGGAAGCTCTGTCAGGTTGCCTTTCTTGGCCAACAATTGAGGCACCCCGTAAGCCGGGGCTTCCCTTCTCCGATACATTGCGGGGTCTCCTTGGGTTTATCATACCCATCCCGCTGCAGGACGGTCCTGTCGGCCGTGTGCATTCCAGGGGAAGTGTCCTTACATCCGGAGGTGTTTTTACATCCTTTACCGGAGGTGGGGCACCGGATGTGGACCTTTTTGGCCTCTCGACTCACTCGCAAGATGTAGAGATTTGTGGCCAGGTCCGGGGATCCCTGGGCAGACGCATCAGACGTGTTGGTGGCCCGTGGGGGCAGTATCGCCTGATGTATGCTTACCCTCCGCTACTGTTGTTGCCTCGCCTGCTTCGCAGAGTAGTGGTCGAGGCCATTCCGGTGATCCTCATTGCTCCGGGACGGCGACATTGGTGCACCGATCTAGTTCGGCTAGTCGCAGACGTTCCTTGGTGACTGCCCATTTGAGTGGACTTTCTGTCTCATGGTCCCATACTTCATCCTGCTTTACAGTCCTTGGCTTTGGCACGGCTGTTAAAGCCAGGTGCTGAGGGACCGAGGTCTCTCGGATTCGGTCATCTCATCTATGTTGTGGGCATGGAAATCTTCGTCCAGAAAGATCTATTACCGTACCTGGAAGGCTTACATCGCTATGTGCGAGGAGCTTGATGGCGTCCACGGACGTATTCCGTTCTCAATATTTTGCTGTTCTTACAGCGTGGTGTGACCCAAAAGCTGGACTTGCGTACCATCGAGGGTCGGATTTTGGCCTTTGCTGTCTTTTTCAACGACCGCTAGCGGGCCATTCCTTGATTAGCACCTTTGTGCAGGGGGTTCGCCATGTGATCCCCCTGTCAAGCCTCCTCCCCCTCCTTGGGATCTGAATTTGGTGCTCTCGGTTCTCCAAGAACACCCCTTTGAAAATATCAGGGAGATTTCTCTCTTAACTTTGTCCCAGAAGGTGGCTTTCTTAGTGGCCATCACTTCTGTTCGACGGGTGTCTGAGTTGGCGGCCTTCCCACGCAAGTCGCCTTACTTGGTCCTTCATAAGGATAAGGCGGTGTTGCGCCCACGACCATTTTCCTTTCAAAGGTGGTCTTGCCTTTCACCTTAATGAGGACATTGTTCTTCCGTCCTTGTATCCTCACCCATCGCATCCCTGAGAGTTTGCACTTCATACATTGGATGTGGTACGAGCCTTATGGGTGTACCTGTCTGCTACTGTTTCCATTCGGAAGTCTGACTCACTGTTTGTGTCTGTCTCTGGTCCAAAACAGGGCCAAGCGGTGTCGTCTGCCACCTTTTCTAGGGAGATCAGACAGACCGTTTATACAGGCCTATGCCCTTAAGGGGCGGGCGCCTCCCTTTCCGGTTACGGCGCATTCCACCAGGGCAATTGGTGCTTCCTGGGCTTTCCAACATCAAGCGTCGGTTGCACATGTGTGCAAGGCAGCGACCTGGTCATCCGTTCATACCTTTTCTAAGTTCTATAAGGTTGATGTGGCTGCATCTTCGGATGCTTCCTTCGGCCGCAAGGGTTGCAGGCCGCTGTTTAAATTTGCAACTCCTCCGTTGAGGAGTTCTGCTTGTTTGGAGTGGAGTTTGTTTTTTCCTTTACTACTGCTCCCACCCTTTTCTGATACTGCTTTGGGACATCCCACGTGTTTCAATATTAGAGCTGTGTCAGTCCATGGACGATAAGAGAAAATAGGATTTTTGTACTCGCCGTAAAATCCTTTTCTGTGACGTCCATGGACTGACACAGCACCCACCCTTCTTTAAGGTTTGTACTGCTTTGTTACGAACTGAGGCTGCTAGTTTCAGGTAGGAGGGTTATGTCTGGAGGGACCGCCCCCCCTTGGCTCTGTTTTTTTCTAGAATGTATGTTTCTAACATTCTGCCTAGACCTTCTCCTGCGAGCAGGGACATATACCCACGTGTTTCAGTATTAAAGCTGTGTCAGTCCATGGACGTCAGAGAAAAGGATTTTACGGTGAGTACAAAAATCATATTTTTTTTGCTAGAAAATTACACAGAACCCCAAAACATTATATATGCTTTTTTAGCAGAGACCCTAGAGAATAAAATGGTGGCCATGGCAACTTTTTATCTCGCACAGTATTTGCGCAGCAATTTTTCAAGCGCGTTTTTTTGGAAAAAAAACTTTAATGCATTAAAAAAAAAAACAGTAAAGTAAGCCCAATTTTTTTGCATAATATTAAAGATGGTTACGCTGATTAAATAGATACCTAACATGTCACGCTTCAAAATTGCACAGGCCATTGGAATAGTGCCTGACTTCGGTACTTTAAAATCCTCATAGGTAACGCTTTAAATTTATTTTTACAGGATACATGTTTTGAATTTAGTCTAGTGCTAGAATTACTGCTCTTGCATGTTCGCAGCGATACCTCACGTGTGGTTTGAACGTTGTTTACTTATGTGGGCGCGACTTGTGTATGCGTTTGCTTATGCAAGCCAACACACGTGGACAAGGGCGCTTTACTTTTTTTTTATTTATTTATTGTTAATTTTACTTTTATTTTTCTAGTTTGATGCTTTCTTTTTTTATTTTTTATTTTTTATGATCACTTTTATTTCTATTACAAGGAATGTAAACATCCCTTGTAATAGGAATCGTGCGCGACAGGTCCTATTTACAGTGAGATCTGGGGTCAATAAGTCCCCAGATCTCACCTCTAGGCTGAGAAACATGAAATTAAAAAGAAGAAGAAAAAAAGATCCTGGCTTCCCAGCCGAGGTGGCGGCATTTTTAAGAAATGCAGAGGCTGGGCGTGATGTCATAACATTGCGCCCGGCCTCCGAACGATCATAGAGACTCCGGGGACCATCTGGTTTGCCGGAAATCTCTATGGTAAACATCCGGCACTGGTCAGTTCCTTCTCCGGTTCACCGATGGCAGGGGCAAGCGGGGAGAAGCACCGGAGGGTGGCGGGAAGGGGGGATTCCCCTCCCGCCGCCTATAAGAACGATCAGGTGGCTGAACAGCCGCTATGATTGTTCTTATGATGAATGGAATTGCCTGCTGAAAAGAAGATATCTGAATGATGCCTGTAGATCAGTGTTTCTCAACTCCAGTCCTTATGGCACCCCAACAGGTCATGGTTTCAGGATTTCCCTCAGATGAAACGGCTGTGGTAATTACTAAGGCAGTGAAACTGATCAAATCACCTGTGCAAAATAATGGAAAGCCTGAAAACATGACCTGTTGGTGCGCCTTGAGGACTGGAGTTGAGAAACACTGCTGTAGATATCACTGCTCAAACCAGACGTCGTATGACGTTGGGCGGGTGGGAAGCAGTTAAACGAGTAATCTAGGTGGGGAAGTGTGGGGCCCAACATAGAATCATGGGTTGTTTTTTTTGGAGCAATTTCTTAACTTGAAAATGCTCAACAGGAAAGTCCTTAACTTTGGTAGTCAGTAAAGATTCAAGTTCAACCAAGGCAATTTGGTGAATAATATTATCAATAGAAGACCCATCATATCCTTTTTCAACAAACCTCTCTGGTAACAAACTTGCTTTGCTGTAATAGTCCTTTTAAATGGGAACATTTACATCTTATTCTGGTAAATTGTCCTTCTATGGATATTTTTCAGCCATGTGGGGTGATGACAGCTTAGTGTTAAATCTAAAAAAATAATTTCTACTTGGCTGAAAGTATGGGATCATTTTATATTACGAGAATCATTATTTAGACCCCTTTCACACTCACAACGCAGGCGCGTTAGCGGTAAAGTGTCATTAGTTTTACCGGCGCTTTACGGTTGTTTTTAGCGGCGCTTTTCGGGTGCTTTTAACCCCCCGCTATCGGCCGAAGAAAGGGTTAAATTGCCTGAAAAGCGCTTTGCAGGCGCTTCGGCAGTGATGCCCATTGATTTCACCGCCCATTGTATACACCGCTCCAAAGATGCGGCTTGCAGGACTTTTTCTAATGTCCTGCAAGCGCACCGCTCCAGTGTGAAAACACTCAGGCTTTCACACTGGGGCTGCAGGGGAGGCACTTTTCAGGCGCCTTACAAGCGCTATTTTTAGCCCTTTAGCGCCTGAAAAACGCCTTCAGTGTGAAAGGGGTTCTAAGGTACTAATGAAATTCTCCAATATTTATTACATCACCCTGCCAAAGAAATAAGATGTCGTCGAT
Organism: Rana muscosa; assembly: GCA_029206835.1. Lineage (NCBI taxonomy): Eukaryota > Metazoa > Chordata > Amphibia > Anura > Ranidae > Rana > Rana muscosa. Next base: position 5,555,967 of record CM055122.1, read on the forward strand.
GTACCGACAGTAAAAAGTCCTCTTAGATTATGTCCTCTTCCCATCTGGCCGTAAATAAGTTTGCTAAACTGGGGGCGAACTCCGCCCCCATTGCTACTCCCCTAGTTTGCAAGTAGTATTTTTTTGTCAAACCAGAAGTAGTTATGAGTCATTGAAAATGTTAAAAGTTTGAGTAAGAAAATGCTCTCTGTGCTGAAGTAATGTCTGTGTGGCCTCATTTAACCACATGCCGACCAGCCGCCGTCATTATACTGCGACAGGTCAGCTCGTTCCCGCGGACCGTCGTAGCTGTACGTCGGTCCCTTTAAGCGGGATAGCAGGCGGCACGCACGCCCGCTGCACAGTGGGGGTGCCGATGCTCATGACCGGCGGTCGCAATGAGCGCTGACCACGAGCAATCGCGGGCACGAGAGGAAGAACAGGGATGTGTGTGTGTGTGTGTGTGTGTGTGTGTACACACACATCCCTGTTCTGAGAGGAGAGGAGATGCAGATCGTGAGTTCCTACAAGCTGGGAACCTCGATCTGTAATCTCCTATAGTGAGTCCCATCCCCTTTAGTTAGAACACACATTAGGGAACACAGTTAACCCCTTGATCGCCCCCTAGTATTAACCCCTTCCACGCCAGGGACATTTACACAGTAATCTGCATTTTAATAGCACTAATCGCTGTATAAATGCCAATGGTCCCAAAAATTTGTCAAAAGTGTCCAATATGTCCGCCATAATGTAGTCCCTATAAAAATCGCAGATCGCCGCCATTATTAGTAAAAAATAAATAATAAAAATGCCATAAATCTATTCCCTATTTTGTAGACGCTATAACTTTTGCGCAAACCAATATACGCTTTTTGTGATATGTATTCTTCTACATATTTTTGATAATAAAAAAAAATCGGCCTAAACTGAGGGAAAAAAATAGCTTTTTCTAAACACAAAATTGGGGAAATTTATTACAGCAAAAGGTACAAAATATTGTGGGTTTTTTTTTCAAAAACTTTTGCTCTTTTTTTGTTTTATAGCGCAAAAAATAAAACCGCAGAGGTGATCAAATACCACCAAAAGAAAGTTCTATTTGTGGGAAAAAAAGGATATCAATTTTGTTTTGGGTATAACGTTGCATGACCGGGCAATTGTCCGTTAAAGCGACGCAGTGCGGAATCGCAAAAAATACTCTGGTCATTGAGCAGCCAATTCTTCCGAGGCTGAAGTGGTTAAATAGAATCTTATACAGCGAGGCCACAGGTGCATCTCAGAACATTTGAATATCATCAAAAAGTTATTTGAAAAATATGTTGTGGTACTGCGTGCTGTTAGGGATTATATACAGTTATAATGTTACTCAAACAATATATAAAGATGTTGGGAACTAGAGAATCGCTCACACCTTCCACACTATCATAGTTATGTGATCCAACGTATAAATTAAATAATATAAGCTTCACCTTGAGGCCTGGTTCACACTGGGGCGACAAACGCTCCGACATTGGGAGCTCATGTCGCATGACGTGTGAAAATCAATGTTTCCCTATGAGAGCCGTCTTAACTGGTCCGACACATGTCGGTCCGACTTTGAGAATGCTCCCTGTACTACTTTGGTCCGACTTTGATCCGACTTCAGCCCATTGACTATCATTGAAGTCGGATCAAAGTCGGACCGCAGTCTTGCATGATCCGACTTTGGCATGCGACTTGTGCTGTACTGCTCTTGAGGGGGAACTCCAGGCCAAATTTTAAATAAAAAAACGGCATGGGTTCCCCCTCCAGGAGCATACCAGGCCCTTGGGTCTGGTCTGGATTTGAACGGGCACCCCTACGCCGAAAAAACGGCGTGGGGGTCCCCCCAAAATCCAAACCAGACCCTTATCCGAGCACACAACCTGGCCGGCCGCAGGGGAAGAGGGGGGGACGAGAGAGCGGCCCCCCCTCCCTCCTGAACCGTACCAGGCCGCATGCCCTCAACATGGGGGGTTTGGTGCTCTGGGGCAGGGGGGCGACCTGCGGCCCCCCCACCCCAGAGCACCCTGCCCCCATGTTGATGAGGACAGGGCCTCTTCCCGACAACCCTGGCCGTTGGTTGTCGGGGTCTGCGGGCGGGGGGCTTATCGGAATCCGGGAGCCCCCTTCAATAAGGGGGCCCCCGGATCCCGGCCCCCCCACCCTATGTGAATGAGTAATGGGGTACATCGTACCCCTACCCATTCACCTGGTGGACAAAAAATTGCAATAAAAAAACCACACAGCTTTTTAAAGTATTTTATTGCACAGCTCCGGGGGTCTTCTTCCGACTTCGGGGGTCTCCAGTGTCGTCGCCGCGCTCTCCGGTTCTTTCTTCCGCCGGGCCTCCGCTAACTTCTTTTTAGCTCTTTTGCTAACGGAGGCCCGGTCTTCTCCGTCGCCTTCTTCTTCTCCCGCTCTCCGGTTCTTTCTTCTGCCGGCCCCTCCACTAACTTCTTTAGCTCTTTCGCTAGTGGAGGGGCCGGGCTTCCCGTCGCCGTCGGCGTCTTCTTCCCTCTTCTCCTCCTCGATGTTGACGCGTCGCTTCCTCCCGCTGTAATACTGGCTCTCCGCTCCGCTCCGCATTAATATAGGCTTCCCATGACGTCACAGTCACATGTTCCCATGACGTCACAGTCACATGCTCCGGAGCCATGTGCCCCGGAACATGTGACTGTGACGTCATGAGAAGCCTATATTAATGCGGAGCGGAGCGGAGAGCCAGTATTACAGCGGGAGGAAGCGACGCGTCAACATCGAGGAGGAGAAGAGGGAAGAAGACGGCGACGGGAAGCCCGGCCCCGCCACTAGCGAAAGAGCTAAAGAAGTTAGTGGAGGGGCCGGGAGAAGAAGAAGGCGACGGAGAAGACCGGGCCTCCGTTAGCAAAAGAGCTAAAAAGAAGTTAGCGGAGGCCTGGCGGAAGAAAGAACCGGAGAGCGCGGCGACGACACCGAAGACCCCCGGAGCTGTGCAATAAAATACTTTAAAAAGCTGTGTGGTTTTTTTATTGCAATTTTTTGTCCACCAGGTGAATGGGTAGGGGTACGATGTACCCCATACTCATTCACATAGGGTGGGGGGGCCGGGATCCGGGGGCCCCCTTATTGAAGGGGGCTCCCGGATTCCGATAAGCCCCCCCGCCCGCAGACCCCGACAACCAACGGCCAGGGTTGTCGGGAAGAGGCCCTGTCCTCATCAACATGGGGGCAGGGTGCTCTGGGGTGGGGGGGCCGCAGGTCGCCCCCCTGCCCCAGAGCACCAAACCCAACACCATGTTGAGGGCATGCGGCCTGGTACGGTTCAGGAGGGAGGGGGGGCCGCTCTCTCGTCCCCCCCTCTTCCCCTGCAGCCTGCCAGGTTGTGTGCTCGGATAAGGGTCTGGTTTGGATTTTGGGGGGACCCCCACGCCGTTTTTTCGGCGTAGGGGCGCCCGTTCAAATCCAGACCAGACCCAAGGGCCTGGTATGCCTCTGGAGGGGAACCCACGCCGTTTTTTTTATTTAAAATTTGGCCTGGAGTTCCCCCTCAAGATTCATACCAAACACAGTGCCTGATATTGGCGGGGATCCAAGTCGGATCCCCGTTCATTGACAGTCGGACATATGTCGGCTTCATGTCGCAGGGCAAAGTCGGATCCAAAGTAGGACAGATGTCGTGTCGCACTAGTGTGAACCCAGCCTGAAGATCAAAAACATTATATATGTATTTATGAGGTTTTTGGGACTTTGAGTGAGGCACAAGACACTATTAAACAATTTCAAAATTTCTCCTACCACATGTCTTGTGCCCCACTCAAAGTTCCAAAAACCCTTTTCTTTCTCGTACATCACGGGACACAGAGCGACATAGTCATTACTAATGGGTTATATAGATACCGTCAGGTGCTGGCACTGGCAACTTCCAAAACCGGAAGTACCCTCCCCTATATAAGCCCCTCCCATCCGGGAGCACCTCAGTTTTTTGCCAGTGTCTAAGGTGTTGGCCAAGAAGAAACATGTGTTTTTCACTGAGCTTGCGTACAGGTTCTTTTGGGCCTCAGTAAGCTATTCCGGATCCGACCAAAAAAGCTTCATAGCTAAACGGTCGGTACCCGGGCCTTGCAGAGAAGAGCAAGGTTTTGCCTGTAATGCTTCTCTTAGGAGAGCTGGACCCTGGGATCCAGAGCTCTGGTCATACCCACGACCAAGATGTTTTCTGTGCAGGGTGCTATACAGGTCCAGGGGAGTGGAATCCTTGGGAACCCGGTCCCTGAAGGTTTGATTACAATGCCTGCCGTGATAGGTGAAGTTTGGGCTTTTGTGGACCAAACAAAGTCCTGCAGCGGGGAACAGGTAAGTGGGGGCCCCCAGGAACTTGGTTCTATTGGGGGACCCCCAAGCCTAATTTGTCTTTCTGTCTGTTACCTAATGGTATTCCCGCAAAATTCTGTGCATGCCTGTAACTACTAAAAAAATGTAATAATTTTTAATGGTGGTCAAGAAAAAAAAAAAAAAAAAATTTTTTTTATATATATTTAATATATTAGACTGGGGTACCTGTGTTTGTCCACTAGAGGCCGCTGTGGAATGTTTTCTTGTCATGTGGACTAGTTTCTTCTCAGAGAGCAAAGTCCAGGCAGATGGTGAGTTCTCTTATAGGAAACTGCTTCCTCTGCCATGTTGCAGTGCTCGTCCATCCCCCGGCCTGCGGCAAAGAGGGGCCCTGGCTCCTGTCCCTTGTTTCCGTTTTTTGAAATTAGCGCCGAAGGCGCACGTGGCCGCGCGCGTGCGCGTGCACGCGCCTCTATATATAGAGGTGAGCCGGGAAAGGGGGCGGAGCCTGGGGGATGACGCTCTGTGCGCGCCGCAGCGCTTCTGCGCATGTGCGGGCGTCCCAGCAGGTTAAAAACCACAATATTGTAGTGAGCTGGCTATGAAGTACAGAGACAGAGCTGGCAACATTTAAAGGCAAGCGGTTGATACAGGCATCCCCTAGAAAGGCACATTAGTAGACACCAACTGTGATATAGCAGCAATTGTGCTAGACTATTCTCAGTAAAAGTGGTGTATTACGGCTGGAATACCTCAGCTTTAGGCTTAGGAATATGCCGTCCAGAAGCTCCGGAACTGAATCTTCCAGGAAGCGAAGGGGGTCTCATCGGGCTCGGAGGATCTTGGGCATACTTCTGCTGCACCAGTCTCCCCTGAAGTTCAGAGGTAAGTGACCGTAGAGACCCCGCAGGGGTACTTGGTACTGTGGCTGTCCTCAGTTCACCTGCTCCTGTGTATGTAACAGAGGAGGTTTTTTCCTCAGCTCTGGGAGGATTAGAGAGAGATTGTCAACATTTATCGCTGCCTCCCTGTCAGGGAAAGCACGCCCGATCTCCGTCTCCTCCTTCAGAGTGCCTGTTAGCAGAGCAACAGTCCCATACAGGGATCGACCTGCCTGAAGGGGATCAGGACGAGGTTGATTCTGTTATAGAGGAATCAACAGTGGTGGAACCTTTTCTCAGCATCTCAAGCTGAAAGATTATGGGTTCAGTCTCTGACTAACATGGTCCGATCAGCATTTAAAAATGCACCTTGCGGAACCATCAACCACTACTGTATCCTCGTTGGGGTCGCTAGAAGCCCCCAGACTGTTTGTTCTTTTCCACTTCACCCTTTACTGAAAGGGCTCATTTACCAGGATTGGGAACGTCCTGAGAAAATATTTATTCCCCCAAGAGATTTCCGGTGGTCTATCCCATGGAGGATGAGTTCATCAAAAAAAAAAAAATGGAAGGTCCCTACAGTGGACGCAGCCATCTCTTGTATGTATAAATTACTGACATGTCCAGTGGATAATGTCCAAATGTTCAAGAACCCAATAGATAAAAGATTGGAGTCCTTATGAAAATCTGCTTGGTGATACAACCAGCAGTAGCAGCTATTGGGGTCTGCTAAGCAGTGAAGGATCAGTTGAAACAGGTCTTGAGGGACTTGACAGATCAGCAGGCTTTGCCCTAGCTGATCTACCTAGAGCCTTAGGCTTTGCGGTTGACGCCATAGAGGATTCAGTCCATCAGGCCTCCCGCCTTACGCTGTCTATAGTACATATGCGTAGGCTCCTATGGCTCAAAAACTGGTCTGCTGAAGCTCCCTGTAAAGAATGGCTGGTTAGCGTCCCATTTCATGGTGGACGCTTATTCAGGGAAAACCTGGACAAATATATCCAGAAAATTTCCAGCGGTAAAAATACGCTCTTGCCGGTTAAAAACAGAGTTAGAGGTCCCTCTTTAAGAGGCCTGCTTCTCCAGTCCCTGGGGCATCGGCTGTGTAACAGTTCCGACGGCCTCCTCGGTCAATTCCCGGGGGTAAAAAACAGGGACAGTAGCAGGGTAATGAGAAACCCTGGGTCAGGGGAGGTACAAAACCTCCCCCAAAGTTAAATTCATTGAAGCCCCCACTCAGTCGGGTGGGGGGAGGACTCCAGTTGTTCGCAAGAGACCTGGCGGGACACGATCAAGACAGATAGGTGCTCTCCGCAGTAGGTTTGGGATACAGTTTGGAGTTAAAAGACTCTCCTCCTTCCCATTTTTGAGGTCAAACGTGCCAAGGGATCCCCGGAAGAGAGAGTCCCTCCTGTTGGCACTAGAACAACTATTGCTCCAAGGAGTAATTATGGAGGTTCCCCTGGAAGAATGAGGGTTCGGGTTTTACTCAAACCTCTTTACAGTCCCGAAGCAAACGCGGACGGGAGGCCCATATTAATTCTAAAAGGGCTATACAAATTCCTGTATATCAGGACTTTCCGATGGAGTCGATCCGATCGGTGGCCACTGCCCTACAAGGGGAGGATTGGTTAGCCGCGATCGACATCAAAGATGCTTATTTGCACATTCCTATCTTTCCAGTCCACCAAAAATTTCTACGCTTTGCAGTAGAAGGGCGCCATTTTCAGTTCAGAGCCTTACCCTTCGGTTTGGCCACAGCACCACGAGTGTTTACAAAAATTCTGGCCCTTTATTGGCCAATCTAAGAACACAAGGTGTAATGATAATGGCATATCTGGATGACTTGTTGCTGATAGACCACTCAGTGAAAAAACTAGACGTGGTCGTTCACAAGACAATCAAGTATCTGGAATCTCACGGTTGGATTATCAACCGAGACAAGTCAGCCCTAAAAACCAGTCAAAAGTCTGGAATACTTGGGGCTAAGGTTGGATTCAGGCCAGAGAAAAATATTCTTGCCTCGAGGAAAGGTGTTGTCTTTGAAAGATTTGATCCACTTAGTGGGTACAAAAAAGACAGCCGTTTATACGCCTGTATATGAGGCTGCTGGGAAAAATGGTGGCATCATTCGAAGCAGTACCCTACGGTCAATTCCATTCAAGGAATTTGCAAGGGGCCATACTGTCAGCCTGGAACAAAAAAGTTCAGGCCCTAGACTTACAATGTCCTTGTCCCCTTCCGTTCGCAAGAGCCTCCGTTGGTGGTTGGTTCCCCAGAATCTGGAAAAAAGGAAATCCTTCAGTCCGATTTCTTGGAAGGTGGTCACTACAGATGCCAGCCTTATAGGCTGGGGAGCAGTACTGGAGCAATAGTCTCTCCAGGGCAGATGGTCGGATGCAGAAAAGGCCCTGCCCATCAATCTCTTAGAGATACGAGCAGCCCGGTATGCCCTAGTAGCATGGACATCCAAACTCCAAGGGTCCCCTGTCAGAATTCAATCAGACAATGCCACAGCAGTGGCATATATCAATCATCAGGGGGGCACCAGGAGTCGTGCAGCCCAGAGGGAAGTAAATTACATCCTGAAATGGGCAGAAAAATATGTCCCAGCCATATCTGCGGTATTCATTCCAGGAGTGGAGAATTGGAAGGCGGACTTTCTAAGTCGCCAGCAATTAGGCCCAGAGGAAGGGTCCCTTCACCCCGAGGTTTTCTGGACAATATGTCAGCGGTGGGGAACATCGGATGTAGATCTTCTAGCATCCAGATTCAACGCAAAGGGGGACAGGTTTGTCTCTCGGACAAGGTATCCCCTAGCTTGCGGCTCGGATGCCCTAGTGTTCCCTTGGGATCAGTTCAAGCTGATATATGCATTCACACCGCCACAATGGTTACCTCGTTTACTCCGCAGAATCAGGGTAGAAAAGAAACCAGTGATTCCGGTGGCTCCAGCGTGGCCCCGAAGAGCGTGGTACGCGGAGATTGTAAAATTTCAGTGGGGAGTCCTTGGACTCTCCCACGTCGTCCGGACCTGCTTTCGCAAGGACAGATATACCACCCTTCCTTACCAGCCCTAGGTTTGACGGCCTGGCTATTGAAGCCCACATTCTAAAAAAGAGAGGGCTCTCTAATGCTGTGGTATCTACCATGATCAATGCCAGGAAGCCGGTATCCAGGCAGATCTACTATAGAATCTGGAAGGCGTACATCGCGTGGTGTGAGGCCAAGAAATGGCATCCACATAAGTACGTAATAGGTAGGATTCTGGACTTCCTACAGTGGGCTGTAGATAGGAAGCTTGCCTTGAGTACTATCAAGGGTCAGATTTCGGCCTTGTCAATATTTTTTCAAAGGCCCTTGGCTTCGCATTCACTAGTCAAAGCCTTTATACAAGGAGTGATGCGTATTAGTCCTCCGGTTAATATTCCCATATGTCCATGGGATCTAAACTTGGTTCTGTCGGTTCTACAGAAACAACCATTTGAACCATTACAGCATATTTCCTTGGTGCTTCTCACCAGGAAATTGATTTTTCTAGTAGCCATTTGTTCGGCTAAAAGAGTATCGGAATTAGCAGCTATGTCCTGTAAGGAGCCATATCTGGTTATCCATAAGGACAGAGTAGTGTTACGTCCTCATCCAGCCTTTCTTCCTAAGGTGGTATCGAGGTTTCATTTTGAACCAAGATGTGGTTCTTCCTTCTTTTTTCCCCAAACCTACTTCGGTAGAGGAAAAGTTATTGCATTCTTTGGATGTAGTAAGAGCAGTTAAAGCTTATCTAAAAGCCACTGCTCAGATTCGCAGAACGGATACTTTGTTTATTCTGCCGGAAGGCCCCAGAAAGGGTCAGGCAGCGTCAAAATCTACTTTAGCCAAGTGGATTCGACAGGTCATAATACAAGCCTATGGCTTGAGAAGTAGACCGCCTCCGTTCAAAGCTAGGGCGCACTCCACGAGAGCAGTTGGAACTTCATGGGCAGTGCATCACCAGGCCTCCCTGGCTCAAATCTGTAAGGCCGCAACATGGTCTTCGGTACACACGTTTACTAGGTTCTACCAGGTGGACGTTAGAAGTCAGGAGGATGTCGCCTTTGGGCGCAGTGTGTTGCAGGCCGCAAAAGATCCTCATGTCTGATAGCGCTCAGCTTATATATGGTGTATCCCCCCCCTCATTTGGCATTGCTTTAGGACATCCCATTAGTAATGACTATGTCGCTCTGTGTCCCGTGATGTACGAGAAAGAAAATAGGATTTTTATAACAGCTTACCTGTAAAATCCTTTTCTTGGAGTACATCACGGGACACAGAGCTCCCGCCCCTCTTTAGGGACACTTATTGCTTTGCTACAAAACTGAGGTGCTCCCGGATGGGAGGGGCTTATATAGGGGAGGGTACTTCCGGTTTTGGAAGTTGCCAGTGCCAGCACCTGACGGTATCTATATAACCCATTAGTAATGACTATGTCGCTCTGTGTCCCGTGATGTACTCCAAGAAAAGGATTTTACAGGTAAGCTGTTATAAAAATCCTATTTTCTTTTTTTCTAATTTAGGGATGGAGGTGCATATCATGCACCTCATTTAAAATCCCAAAACCCCTTTGATTTTTATATTAATAGGAATGGAGGCACAATTGACTGGTTGGTCTGGATTGATTTCTTACTTTTTGATCAATTCATTTAGGTGTATGATTTGGATGATACTGTACATTTTGTCTGCATATACTGTCTGTTTTTTACTATTTCCACCGAGTCTAGTTTTTGGAATACACACCTTAGGGGTCATTTACTAAAGGCAAATACACTTTGCACTACGAGTGCAAAATACAAGTGCAAAGTGCACTTGAAATTGCACTATAAGTGCACTTGGAAGTGCAGTCGCTGTAGATCCGAGGGGGACCTCATTTCAGATCTACCCCTCAGATTTACAGCGACTGCACTTTCAAGTGCACTTTCAGTGCAATTTAAGTGCACTTTGCATCTATAGTTTGCACTTGTAGTGCAGAGTGGATTTGCCTTTCGTAAATAACCCCCATTGTTCCATATTTAGTGATAGTTTCTATTTTATGTGGTTTCACATGGGGGGGGGGGCGTGTTTCCTAACGTGCATCGGCACCACGCCCTGCACCGTGTGTTGTGCGTGGACGTCAATCTCCTTGCTTGTATACGGGGGGAGTGATTGGGTGTCATCAGCGGACTGTTGCTGCTATGGCGCTGGGAGGAGCACGGGGAGTATCGGTCGTTTTATACCCCCTTGGGAGTCTTGTTCACACTCTGGCTTTATCCTCACACATGCACATCATGTGTCAGAGCACATTTCTGTGCGATGTCACTAGGTAACTATCCCTGCGATTTCCTATATTGCCATTATCGCACACACCCTTTTGTTCCCCCCACCCGTCCCCTCTTTGGGAAACTGCATGATCTTCATGCACTTTTTTTTTTTTTTTTTTTTTTTTACTTTTCTCTTTTGTGATATGTTTTCGCTCATTTTTGTATTCACTACACTTTTCACTTTTCCAGATAACAATGAGTCTTGGTTTCTTATCCATGATTATATATGGGAGGAGCCCAGGGAGTGCCGGGTGTTACGTATACCCCCACTGAGTCTTGTTCACACTGGCTTTTCTCCTTACACATGCACATCATCTCTCAGAGCATGACTCTGTGCAATGTCACCAGGTAACTATCCCTGTGATTTCCCCTACCACTGTCAGGAAAGGCTGGCACATGTCAGTGTGCGCTTGCGGGCGCTTATGCGCATGTGCACACAGATACCAGCACCAGGCGGGCTATTTAAACTCAGCTGTTTCACCAAAGCTGTCTGATCTACAGCGTTCCTGAGCATTACCTGTTGTCTGACCTGATCTTGTGATTACCCGGCTTGCCCTGTGACTACCTCTGCCATCCACCTGCATCTGACCCTGGCTTGTCTACGACCTTGAACCTGCCTTATCCTCTGATCCATCTGTGCCTGCCTGTTACCGACCCGGCTTGTCCAGTGACTCTGTTCCTGTCTCCTGCACCTGTTCCTGTACTGTCTGTCTGTGTTTGACCCGGCTTGCCTGACCTTCCTGTGCACCAGTTCCTGGAGCTACCTACCTGTTTCCAGTGTGTGACTCCTGGTACAAGCCTGTTCCTGTCTCCTGCCAAGCCTGCTGATCCAGCTACAGCATCCTGCAGATCTACCTTCCAGCTCTTGATCCTGCCAGGCACTCGTACTCCCGCGCCTCCTGTTCACTGTATCAGGGGCCGCGAGTCAGGGACGTAAGAGAGGCCTCCCTCTGCATACCGGGCTCATCTACTAGATACGTGACAGTATCAGACAGCCATGTCTGAGCCCGAGCAGGGAGCCTCTCCGATAGATGAACTTTGTTTACATCTAGCAGGCCTGACACAGGCTGTTAAGAGCCTACAAGAAGGTTTCACCCGCTTGGAAGGACGTGTTCAAGCACTTTCTTCTCCTCCTGCAACTCAGGGGTCTCCACACGCCTCGGTTGGCACACCTGCTCCACCTGCGGTAGTGATGTTACCCCCTGAACCTTGTGTACCCAAACCAGAAAGGTTCTTGGGAGAACGCAGCAAATTCAGGGCCTTCCACAATTCCTGTGACCTCTACTTCGCCCTACAGCCACGCACCTTCTCTTTGGAAGCTACTAAAGTGGGCTTTGTGATTTCTCAATTACAGAATGAGCCTCAGTACTGGGCACACCACCTTCTTGAACAAAAAGCATGCCATGGCTCAAATCTATGAGGATCCCCAGCTAACTGCGACTGCGGAAGGCGCACTTCACGCATTACAGCAAGGTCGCAGAGCCGCTGAGGACTATGTTGCAGAATTCAGGCGTTGGGAGTGCCAACACCAACTGGAATAATGCTGCCCTCCGCTACCAGTGCCGTATGGGTTTGTCAGACCCTCTAAAAGATGATCTCACCCGAGTGGGGTTACCTCAGACCTTGGATGCACTCATTAACCTGGCTATACAGATTGACAGACGCCTGCGTGAACGCAGATCTGAAAGGGCCACGGGTCAACCTCGTTCCACCTGGATGTTGCCAAGAGTTCCCAGCTTCTCCAATGCAGTTCCCCCAGTGCAGTCAGCTCCTGCTCCAGACATGTCCGAACCTATGCAGCTGGGTGTCCTACGCCCTACACTCACGGGTGAAGAATGCCAACGTCGCCGTCTGAACAATCTGTGCATGTACTGTGGGGAACCTGGGCACTATGTGAGATCCTGTCCTGCCAAACTCTGTAAGCGCCACTCTATTTTTGCTGACCGCACTCTTGCTGTAACCAACACTTCTTCTCACCTTGCTCTTCCTGTTTTGTTGCAGCTCCCCGAAAGGAACATCCAGGTGTCCGCTATCATTGACTCGGGGGCATGTAGCTGCTTCATGCACTTTATCTTCGCAGCTAAAAATTTGATTCCTTTACTACCCAAAGCTCAAGGACTTGTAATACATCTTGCCGATGGGTCTGCCATCAAGTCAGGTCCGGTCACCCAATAGACTACCCCTCTCCCAGTCACCGTTGCCAACCTTCACCAAGAACTGTTACATCTAGATATCATCTCATGGCCACTGTTTCCAGTTATCCTTGGCATGCCCTAGCTACAGGTCCACAACCCTTGCATCAATTGGACCACGAGAGAAGTCACCTTCCCCTCCGTACTGTCAGCAACATTGCTTTAAAAAGGTTGCCAATAATCCTTCCGCTTTGATGTGCCTGGACACTGAAGTTTGGCAATCAGTCCCAGAGGCGTACCGCAACTTCTTGGACGTCTTCAGCAAAAAGGGTGCATAGACTCTTCCTCCCCACCGGGTCTATGACTGTCCCAATGAACTCCTTCCAGGGGCCGAAGTTCCTTTTCCCTCTAACCGAGCTGGAGTTGGGTGCACTTAAAAAGTATATTGATGATAATCTTGAGAAGAGGTTCATTCGCCCGTCCACATCTCCGGCAGGAGCCGGCATCTTCTTCATGGAAAAGAAGGACCACACTCTACGACCTTGTATCGATTATCGGGAACTAAACAAAATTACCATCAAAAACCGTTATCCTCTCCCTTTAGTACCTGAATCCAGAGACTTGGGGCTGCAGTCATTTTTACCCAACTAGACCTTCGAGGGGGCTTATAACTTGGTCCGCATCAGGGAAGGTGACGAATGGAAAACGGCTTTTCGCTCCTGATTCTGACATTTCGAATACCTGGTATTGCTGTTTGGGCTTTGCAATGACCCTGCCATATTCCAACACTTCATTAATGACATTTTCCGAGACTACCTGGACCTGTTTGTCATTGTCTACCTGGATGACATTCTAATCTTCTCTGCCTCAATTGACAGTCACCGCAAACATGTCAAGTGTGTGTTAGGGCGGCTCCAGCAGCATGGCCTATACGCCAAACCCGAAAAATTTGAATTTGAGCAACAAAAGTATACAATTTCTGGGACTAATTATTTCAGTCAAAGGCATTAAGATGGACTCCCAAAAGATCTCTGCTATCTTGGAATGGCCTGTCCCTGCAGACAAGGGGATTCAACGGTTTGTAGGATTTGCAAACTTTAACTGGAAGTTTATTAAAGGGTTCTCAGCCATCATCTCCCCTATTACACAGTTGACCAAGAAGGGAGTCCGGTTTCACTGGGCCCCTGAGGCTCAAGTTAGAGCCTCTTTCTTAGAGGGCAGAGTTCAGGGAGTCAAGACTGGCCCCTTTTACTCTAAGTACACTGCCCTGGATTGCGGAGTGCCACAGGGCTCTGCCTCGTCTCCCCTGCTGTTTAATATCTATATGAGGCCCCTTGCCGACCTGCTAAAGTCCCACGCCATCCATTACCATGTTTATGTGGACGACACCCAGGTTTACCTAAAGATTCCTAGGAACCAGACAGCTATTGCCACCCTTGCCAGCTGTTTGGAGGCCATCAACACATGGATGTCTGCCAACTTTCTGAAACTTAATGGGGGAAAAACTGAGGTGATCATCAGCGATCTGGCCACCCCTCCAGATATCCCACCTTGGCCTCCCTCATTTAGTCCTGCTCCTGTCATAGAAATATGGATTGTTTGCAGAGCACACAGCCTATATTTCCTGTGCTCTATAAGCACACACTTTAGATTCATCTTTTTGCAATAATGCTATCTTTGAGTTTGCTAAGATCCACTCACCGTTCATTCCATCATTCATCCAAGAAGCAAGGCTCACACATAGATCTTATCGTCAGGCCATCCCAGTATAGACTGACTAGCCGACGCCTAATCATAGGCTTTTATTAAACTCAAAAGATCTCACACAGGAGGTGATTGGCTGCAGCAACCAATCCCCTCCCCCATGGGCGGGGACCTCACAGGATGTTCCTTCCTCACAGGAAAATGACCATACAAGGAAAATGGCAATACCTGGACATTCCTTCCAACAGGAGATGTCATACATGTATACAATAACGTAGGATGGCTAAAGTTACCGTTGATAGGAATTCTTATTCTGCGCCATTCCATAGAATAACGCATATTAAGATTATACTATTATTGAATGGGGGAGGGAGGCTATCTGCAGACGCACGCTACGAATTCCAACCAATGTTGATCAGACACAGCAGAGACAAGAGCGCGCATCCGCCTATAACCAATGATGTCATTGCAGAGCGAGCATATCCCCTCCTTAACGATCGTCCATGCTAATGCACAGAGGGCCCTCGTTGGTGGACATATCCGCACCCTGCAAACATCACACTCCAACCTCAAGACGTTTTCCCCTATCAGACGTAATTCAACCAGCCTCAGACTACCCCAATCAGCTCTTTTAGAGCGGGTTGCGGAAGTACTAACACTGGGTGACACTATGACAATACATATTAAATACATCTCCATAAAAATCTCCACAACAGTCCTCCCTTTTTTGTCACATGCACCCCATGTGTCCCTCGATGAGAGTTGATCTGCTTCTTACACCTGTAAATGAATCAGTCCTTAGTCCATAAAAAGGAAAACATGGCTTGACATGTAGACTCTACTCTTCAGGGGCATGACTTATAAAGGAGGACACGACATGGTGAGCTGTAGTAATCGCCGATCCGTCCGTGATCCTCTGTGTCTTGTATGTGGGTCCGGCTTCGGGGCGTCTCATCAAGGAAACTCTGGTCACATGTCAAATCAGGCAACAGGAGCACCTCGTCACGACATAGAAAGAATAGAAATAAAACGACATGAGTATATATATTCCCACTTCCTTTAACCACGATCCGCTGTAAAATAAAAATTAGATCCCCAAAGATTTCCAGACCCTTAAAATAGACTCCCAACCTTCACTTAGCTAGAGCTCTGGCTTCAACAATTACATGAAGAACCCTATCCTTAACGGATGAGAATTGTTCAATCGTATCCCAAGCCCAAGCCCCCCCCCCACCTTGTACATCCAGGACCCCATGCCCAGACCTGGTCGGGGTTGGTGAACAAATCCCTTCTAGCTGTCCCTGCCATTCTTAATTTCCTGCGCCATCAGATCCTCGCGATCGGCCGTGACCTAAGATGCTGGGACAGCTTCACCATCACGCATGAACCTCTTGCTTTGGGGAATTACCTTTTATAAGCTGCAGATCCGCATAAACACCAAACTAAAGTTCAAACACACTTGTGGGCTGCCTAGATACCCAAACCGACAAGAGACAGAGCTATTAAAACTAAAACCAATTTTACCCTCTAAAAATGCATCGTTAGATTCCATTGACAAGTGTCTGTTTGGAGTCTTTACTAGTTTGTCAAAACTCCTCATACCCATAATAACATCATAAATGACATGTACCGCTGTCATCGCTGGGGACTAAAACTCCTCATACCCATAATAACATCATAAATGACATGTACCGCTGTCATCGCTGGGGACTAAAACTCGGTGAAGACTCAGAACAGACCATCGGTCCTGTTCGCTTTCTGAGCTAGTCAGGACATACACTTTAAATAATAACTTGGGATGCTTCATCGTTACCCTCGCTAAAATTTACTAAACAACAAAAATATAAATAAACAAAGATACTCATTCTTTGGTGTGGTTGAGCCGCTTCTTGCAGTGGCTGGCGTGGTCTCATCCCTCAAGCTTCTTTACAACGACCCAGTCACCTGGTTGGAAAGAATGTAAACTGATTAAGTCAGGGTCCAGGAGGGACTTGTGAACCCTGTGGTGGACATTTTGAAGTTCATGTCACAACGATCGCACCTCCCCCATCAGCCGAGAATATAAGTGACAGCTAATGAGGAGAGTACGACTATGGTTTTGATTGACCTCCAAACAACCCTCATATGACAATAACCCAGACATCGGGACTGTGGTCACTGCATAACCTGTGCGTGGCTTACAATACCTGGAGCCATTGACAAGGTTCTTAGCCTCTGGGATGGGAACCTACTTCACCAGACTGCTGCTTGCCGATTCAAATTCTATCAAAGAAAGACAGTCTTGGCACAAACTTGGTTAGAATTACAGAGGTTATTATTAGTTTGAAAAAAACTGTCACTCTTACATTTATCACTTCTCCCCCCTTTTCTTCCTCATTACAGACTGAAGGAAGAAATGTGTGGTGCAGGAAAAAAGAAACAATGAAATGGCCTATGATACTTTTACCTCCCTTAGACTCATGTATTTATCCATATGTACAGCTGCCTACATACACCTGTTCTCTGTGTACAAACTCCTTGGACCTGAAAAATACTTATAAGCAAAATCATTACTCTATTCTTCATATTTAACCTGCAAAGAATGGAAAACAATAATGACATTCCTGTACATTGGTAAATTGTCAATGACATTCTTTCAAAACTGATTCAAACAAAACCCTCTGTAACCCTTACTTTTCCCGTTCCTACAAAAATACAACAGCCGCGACGCATCGAAGGATCGCCGCGGTAAGTTCGAACATATTCACGTTACTACATACAAACATTCCGATACAAACGTGGGGGAAATACTTCCCAGTTTCCAAAACCACAAATGAAAAAAAACAAAAACAGCCAGAATTCTACCTTCACTCTTTCAGCAATAGGAAAAAATACAATGGGAATATGAGAGCAGCTCGAGAAGCTTGCATGGACCAGCCATACAAAGTTCAAACAAACGGGCATGAGCCACCGTTCCTCATCATTACAGATTTCTGAAGCCGCAGCTCAACTACATCCATTCCAGAGGGATACCCAAAATAGTATCCTTGGACCACCTATGTTAATCTTTTTGGGGTTCAAAGGCCTTTGCCCCAAAACTAGGCTTTGTGCACTGTGTGACCGTCTGACTATGGGAAGCCTCCATTCCTTCCCTTTGCACAGACCTCCTTGTGTCCATGGCGATTCGAATTGGCTTATCGTCTTAAACCTGCGTCCAGGTAAAACCGTTGCACCCATTTTCGGAGAGCACCGCCCGGTGTCTTATACGGTGGATTGAAGAACTACAACCACTATATGGTCAAGTCCTCCAACTAGAAACCCTAACCGAGGCGTCAACTTTATGGCTTGTTGTCCCAACACTTTTGGAACTACAGAACAACCACAGATCAACCCCTGAATTAGGCCTCTACCCCTCACAGTGCATGCATACACAAGCATTTTCCGCTATACACCCATACACTGCGTTGTCAGACTAAACCTCACAGAACACTTACGCCAGTTTACCACCTGCAGAACAATGTGGCTTCTCTCTGTATCTAGATGATAAAATAATGGTGATGCCCCCGTTTGCTCTCTACCCAAAACTGTATTACAGTACAAAACTTCACAAAACTGGAACAAAATATAAAAGACTTTCAAACGCAAAAATGCTTTCCATTTTCCTTCCAAACACAAATCTCATTTGCCAACCTTTCAGACAACCCCAAGCTCCTCCCACCAACTTTCCTCTGATATATAAATGCTGAAAAGAAACTTCCGGTTATGCTCATCTACTTAAAAAACCAAACTGGTTTATTTACATATCAATTGTTCAGGAAGAGGGAGGGGGAGGCCTTGATCGCCTTGTCTATCAAGACTCCAAAAAATCCATGGCTACACATTATATATTTCAACAATTTAAAACCTTGTCAAGAAAATGATGGAATAAAAAACCCCCTTTGCAAATGGGAGGGTCCTGACCCAAACATCCCCTGCAAGCAAAACCACAAGTTGAGACTCAAATCTTCAAAACATATGAATTGCCCTCTGGGAAACTCCCAAATATCCAAACATAAAAACACATCATTATACAAAAACTCTGTTAGTCTTACAATCCATCAAAATTCAGTGTAAAGTGAAGTCTTTCCTACATTCGAAACCCAATACAAAAAAAACGGAGCTCATATACTGCAAAGCCAGCCGACCCTGCAATAGCCCACATCTACTTAAATGAAAACAGAGAAATCCCCCTCCTAACATCACCTGCATGGAGTTTGCATGTCCTCCCTGTGTCTGCGTTGGCCTCGTCCCACACTCCAACTGCTGGTAGGTCAGCCAGATCCCATCCATAAATAGGCCCCAGCATGTGCGTGTGTCCGCAAGCGCGTTGTGGCCCCTCGGGGTAAGACCGCGCTATTTCAAGATACCACTCAACTCACCTCAAAAGGTGATGCTTAGAAAAGCAATTTAAACCAGAGACAAAACCATCCTCTCAGTATGTCACTCCGGCGTCCCACCACTCTCCCCAGCAGTGCACAGGTCAAACTGTAAACGCATAAAACAGAAGAAAACTGCGCCAATCAACAAATGCCAATACAGCATATTCAGGAGTCGTGTTTGCTAAACTGGAACTTCCTATCTCAAACTGTAAACGTCTCAAAATGGCCGACAAGCCAGGATAACAAAATGGTGGATGACCACCACCCCCACCTCATGGACAACAACAAAAGTGGCGCCATGCAATTTTTCCCGCCAAAACCAGCATCTCTTTAAAAGAAAATCAAAAATGTTTTTCTCCACAAAGACAGACAGTTGAGGTTTTTCTAAATTATCATCAAAATCCACTGAAAAAGGTGTCAGCTACACTCTACAAGGACCACATGTACACTTACAAACTTAGCCTCCCTTTTGCCAACTAAACAGCATATTCAATAAATGTTAGTTACATGAATATTAAAAACATGTTCATTTCTCTAAGTTCATATACTCTGAGCTATTCACCACTTTTCTCTACCTAAAGTTCACACACACAGTGGCCTCAGCTTCCATAACAAGCCATTGCAGAGACATACTATGTCTGCCTTCTAGCAATGCCTGGCCACTTGGATATGCGGCGGGAGCTTTCAACTCAAAACCCAAACACTTTCGTTAAAATATTTTTACACTTATGGGGACATGTGTCTTTGTCCCCTATAAAGGCAAAAATCACAATTTATCCATTTCTATTTTTCATAGAAATCACAAACACTACACACATACAGTACAATGTTGCTTGTAACATCAGATCATCATCCCTCAGGGCCCTCCCACTACAAAACTCCTGCATGTTATTTACAGAAAGTCACCAACTTTCACCCTTGTAACTGAGATGCTGGCTGCCCCTCCCCCACTAAACCTCATGGGGGCAGCCATTTTCAGCTTCTCTCACACAGGGACCAGAACAATGCAGCAGCCATTGCTGGCTGCAAACTGCTCAATACATCGCACAAACAGCCATCTCTTACACAATTTCAATCGCACTCATGGGTACACATGTCCTACATCACACAAACAATCTAATCACACACAGGCACACACAATCAAATTCACAAGCATACAATCGGATTCGCAGACATACACACGCACACACACTGCAAACTTAAAGCATTATTTCAAAAAGACAAATTTTTTTGTTCGTTTCAAAGTACAGCCTCTTCACGCATCAATCACATCACAGGTCCACTCTCCTCCTCTGCTGATCTGATGCTCAAAGAGGCCGCAATTGGTCCCAACCGTGAGTCGCCATTTTACTGTAGAAATATGGGTTGTTTGCAGAGCACACAGCCTATATTTCCTGTGCTCTATAAGCACACACTTTAGATTCATCTTTTTGCAATAATGCTATCTTTGAGTTTGCTAAGATCCACTCACCGTTCATTCCATCATTCATCCAAGAAGCAAGGCTCACACATAGATCTTATCGTCAGGCCATCCCAGTATAGACTGACTAGCCGACACCTAATCATAGGCTTTTATTAAACTCAAAAGATCTCACACAGGAGGTGATTGGCTGCAGCAACCAATCCCCTCCCCCATGGGCGGGGACCTCACAGGATGTTCCTTCCTCACAGGAAAATGACCATACAAGGAAAATGGCAATACCTGGACATTCCTTCCAACAGGAGATGTCATACATGAATACAATAACGTAGGATGGCTAAAGTTACCGTTGATAGGAATTCTTATTCTGCGCCATTCCATAGAATAACGCATATTAAGATTATACTATTATTGAATGGGGGAGGGAGGCTATCTGCAGACGCACGCTACGAATTCCAACCAATGTTGATCAGACACAGCAGAGACAAGAGCGCGCATCCGCCTATAACCAATGATGTCATTGCAGAGCGAGCATATCCCCTCCTTAACGATCGTCCATGCTAATGCACAGAGGGCCCCCGTTGGTGGACATATCCGCAACCATCAAACATCACACTCCAACCTCAAGACGTTTTCACCTATCAGACGGGATTCAACCAGCCTCAGACTACCCCAATCAGCTCTTTTAGAGCCGGTTGCGGAAGTACTAACACTGGGTGACACTATGACAATACATATTAAATACATCTCCATAAAAATCTCCACAACACTCCGGAGGTGGCCCCCCAGGTCCGTGATCTGGGATTTGTCCTAGATTCAGGTTTAACTTTGGCTCCTCAGGTAAAGAGGGTCGTCAGTGCATGTCACTGGCAGCTAAAACTCCTGAGGGGGCTGTTTAAATATTTGGATATCTCGGACAGAAAAACTGTCATCTACACCACGATAGGTAGCTGCCTAGACTACTGCAACTCTCTTTATCTGGGATTGCCAAAGATGTTAGTACAGAAGCTTCAACTTTATTCAAAATGCTGCGGCTAGGTTACTCATGGATGTCCCGCTGAGGGATCATATCACCCCTGTCCTCTGCGCCTTAAACTGGCCGCCGGTCCACTATCGCACCTTATTTAAGGCTGGATGTATTATGTTTAAGATAATGAGAGGCCTGGCCCCAAGCCATCTCTGCTCTCGTTTTCATAAACAAGCTTTTGTTAGATCACTCAGATCTACCGGCAGAGATCTCCTCCACATCTCGGTGCCCAAGAAGATCCGGCGTGGTGATCAAACCTTCTCCCACCGTGCTGTTTTGTGGAATAGCCTCCCTGTCGAGCTCCAGGAGGCCCCTACTATTCCGGTCTTCCGCGGGTTACTAAAGACTTGGCTTTTCACGCAAGCCTTCCCTGCGTAGCCTCTCTCTTCCACCCTTTGTGCCGCTCTGTGCTGCTTCTGGTTCCCGGGTCCTCTTTTCCCAGGAACTCTGCTATGCGCGTCGGGACCCTTCGGGGTAAGACCGCACTATATTAAGATACCTTTCAACTCAACTCAAGTTGCCTTTGACGTCCTCAAAAAACTGTTCCCCTCTGCTTCCGTGTTAAAACACCCTGACTCTAACTTACCCTTTGTCGTGGAAGTTGATGCTTCCGAACTTGCTGTCGGGGCAGTGCTTTCACAACGACAGGGACTCAAGGCTCTTCTCTTCCCCATTGCCTTTTTCTCCCGTAAACTATCTGCTGCTGAGAGGAATTATGATGTGGGGGACCGAGAACTGTTAGCAATAAAAGCTGTATTGGAGGAGTGGCGATATCTTTTGGAAGGAGCAGCTCACCCGATCCTTATTTAAACTGACCATAAGAATCTGGAATACCTGAGATCTGCAAAAAGATTAAAGCCGTGTCAAGCCAGGTGGGCATTATTCTTTTCCAGATTCTCCTACCATGTCACTTATCGGCCCGGTTCGAAGAATACGAAGCCAGACGCCTTGTCTTGCATGTTTAATGACCCTAAAACGCCTGCATCTCCAGATACCATCCTGCCCGCAGAAAATGTTCTCTTATTACAGGACGATCTTCTATGCCGGATTAAACAAGCTTCTGTTGAAGTCTCTTTTCCCTCTGAAGCAAGGTTGCTAGCAAGAGATGGCTTGTTTTGGTTCAATGACAAAATCTTTATAACAGAGAGTCTCCGGGTCACCATACTTGAACACTGTTATGACCATGCATTAGCCGGGCAATTGCCCAGGACAATTTTCAGCTTTCAGCTGTGTCACACTTTGAATGACAATTGTGCGGTCATGCAACACTGTACCCAAACAAAATTTTTATCATTTTCTTACCCCAAACAGAGCTTTCTTTTGGTGGTATTTTATCACCTCTGGGGTTTTTATTTTTTGCTAAACAAACTAAAAAAGGCCAACATTTGGGGGGGAAAAAAAGGTTTTCTCAGTTTGTCATAAAATTTTGTTTTCCCCTTCACTGACGGGCACTGATGAGTTGGCACTGATATGTAGAATTTATGGGCACTGATATGCAGCACTGATGAGAACCAATAAGCGGCACTGACGGGCACTGGCAGGCGGCTGTGACGAACACTGGCAGGCGGCTGTGACGAACACTGGCAGGCGGCTGTGACGGGCACTGGCAGGTGGCTGTGACGGGCACTGGCAGGCGGCACTGTGGTGGGCTCTGGCAGACTTTATTATTGGGGCACTGATTGGTAGCTGATTGGCACATCTGATGGGGCTGTGCTGATCAATGTGCTGATTATCAGCACAGACCCCCCTTCTGACGGAGACCTGCCGATCGGCTCTCCCTGTCAGCGCGAACCAAGGAATGCCGTTTACCGCCACTTCCTGGTTCACACGTTGATCAACTGTGATTGGTCACAGCTGATCACGTGGTATGAAGCCTCTGACAGAGGCTCCTTATCACGATCGGAGATGCGGCATGTCAGACTGACATGCCGCACTTGCGATTGCCGCGCTGCGCGCCCCTGTGGGTGCGCGCCTGCATGTTATCCTGCTGGATGTCATATGACGCCAAGTCAGGATAACAGAACCACTTCCCGCCCATCAATCTGCTATAGGCCGGGCGGGAAGTGGTTAAACCATTACCTGTCCCAGATAGGCCTTGGAAACTAATCTCCATGGACTTTATTGTAGAACTCCCTCCCGCAGAGGGCCATACCGCCATCTTCGTGGTGGTGGACCGGCTGTCCAAGATGGCACACTTCATGCCAATGAAAGGAACACCTTCTGCTCCCGAAATAGTTTTTATCAGGGAAATTGTCAGACTTCATAAGGTCCCAGCTAACATCATATCAGACAGGGGAGTACAGTTCACCTCTAGGTTCTGGAAAGCATTATGCAGATCTCTTGGCATCAAATTATGATTTTCTTCATCCTACCAACCACAAACGAATAGGCAAACGGAGAGGACTAATCAGACCCTCGAACAGTACCTCTGCTGTTTTTCTTCTTTCTCTCAAGATGACTGGTTCTCCCTGTTGCCATTAGCCGAGTTTGCTTACAACAACTCTACCATAAAATAAACTCCTTTCTTTGCCAACTATGGGTACCATCCTTCATTCCTGCCTAATTCCGTTCCTGAATGTTCTGTACCAGCTGTTCTTGAGACTGTAGATTTTTTTCAGCACCAATAACAAGTTGTTACAAGAAACAATGACTAGAACACAGGAGCTCAACAAAGAGACCTTTGACAAGAAAAGACGGGGAGAATTGATTCAGGAACCCAGAGACCAGGTATGGCTAGCCACCGTAAATCTTAGGCTCGCATAGGTTTGTGGGTTCTTTTTAAGTAAAAAGAAGGATCAATGAGGTGGCCTACGAGCTGGAACTGCCTGATTCATTTTGGGTATATCCCGTTTTTCATGTTTCTTTATTGAAGCCTGCTATTCTCAACTCTTCCAGGATGAGTTATGGGTCCTCCTGATCCCATAGTGATCAATGGAGAGGAAGAGTTTGAAGTGGAAGCAATCATGGATTGTAGAAGGAGAAATAACCAAGTTCAATATCTCATCAAATGGAAAGGGTATGGACCATAAGAGAACTTGTGGGAGCCTGAAGGTAATATTCATGCCAAGAGACTGATCCAATCTTTCAAAAGGTCCTAGCCTGAGAAATTGGCCGGTTGGGCATCCGGAGGCTGCCCTTTGGGGGGGGGGGGAACAATGTCAGAAAGCCTGGCTGGGAACAGTAGTTCCACACGTCAGTGCACGCTTGCGGGCGCCTATGCGCATGCGTGCACAGTTACCAGCGCCAGGCGGGCTATTTATACTCAGCTGTTTCACCAAAGCTCTGCTGTCTGATCTACAGCGTTCCTGAGCATTACCTGTTGTCTGACCTGATCTTGTTATTACCTGGCTTGACTACCTCTGCCATCCGCCTGCATCTGACCACGGCTTGTCTACGACCTTGCACCTGCCTTATCCTCTGATCCATCCGTGCCTGCCTGTTACCAACCCGGCTTGTCCAGTGACTCTGTTCCTGTCTCCTGCACCTGTTCCTGTACTGTCTGTCTGTGTTTGACCCAGCTTGCCTGACCTTCCTGTGCACCAGTTCCTGGAGCAACCTACCTGTTTCCAGTGTGTGACTCCTGATACAAGCCTGTTCCTGTCTCCTGCCAAGTTTGCTGATCCAGCTACAGCATCCTCTGGAACCTCCAGATCTACCTTCCAGCTGTTGATCCTGCCAGGCACTCTTGCTACCTTGTACTCCCGCGCCTTCTGTTCACTCTATCAGGGGCCGCGAGTCAGGGACATAAGAGAGACCTCCCTCTGCATACCGGGCTCATCTACTAGGTACGTGACAATCACTAAGACTGCACACCTCTGTTTTTCTTCACCCTTACCCTTTTGGGGTATTGCACGATTTTCATGCAATTTTTTTTTTCACTTTTTATTTTCTTTTCTCTTTGTGATATATATAACTTTGTATTTACTACGCTTTTCACTTTTTCAGGCAATAATGGGTGTTGCTTTATAGTTCATGAATACTATATGTATTGTAACATTGGGGACCATTAGCTCTCATGGTAGATGCATTTGTCAGTGATTCAAACCAGTCAGGAACTAATAAAAATGGGCTACCATGCCCTAAAATATAAAAAGGCAAATACAAGTTTGTAACATAAAGGTTTCACACGCAGGGGTTCTTCTCCAGCAGATACACACAACGGAAAATACTAGCCCACCGTGCTCTCTTTAGCAGTACCCCTGCTCTTTATGCTGGTCACCCAGACCACAGGATTCTTTAGAGAGCGTGGCTTTATTTTAGCGCCCACAGCTCCACTCTGGCCCTAGTTCTCAGGCTGTTTTCGTGTTCTTCTTGCAGTCACACACGTTCTGGCTGCCTCCTGCAGCCCCTCTGACTCCTGGAGACCTCCTGTCTCTCTTGGGGTGGCGCAGTCTCCAACTGGGAGCCATGAGGTTTTCCGATACCTTCATTATAAAGGGGTGCTCAACTGAGCACACATCCTTCTGGTCCTCCACAAAACCTGGACACAGGATTGGAGATCCCGCCCCACCCAAGACACGATGGAATCTCCAAACTACAGAGCCCCATGCCAGAATACCAGAACCTGGGGAAAGCTGTGAAAGCAGTTTTCTCCAGTCCACATCTATGCTCTGCAGTCTTGCACCAAGCCAATGTTCACACCCTGTGTCCCCCAAACTACCAATTTTACAGTGACAGCATCTCCTACTGTCACAGTATTTACTGGCACTATTCACACATCTTGGTCCAATATAATTTACTCTACAGACATATTTGAATTTTTTCACCCTGGCCTCCTACGTTTGGAGGGTGCTCCTGGGGTGTGTGCTTGCTTCTTCCTTGGGTTCATTCCCTGTCCTCCCGGGAGAGACTTGCCTCACAGACCCTGACTTGCAACACTGCTTATTTAGAACAATTTATACGTAAGTATTCCAGGGAGATACACATCTTGTTTCCCCCTGCCCCTACCTTCTTTTGTTCTACCTGAGCAAAACATTAGATCCTACTTGGTACTTTTTTTTTTCAGATATGCTATGCGTTTGCTCCTCATGAGTGGCAACTGGCCACGAAAAGTGTCAAACCTATCAATGTCAACATGTTCCCAACACATAGCTTGTAGGGGTGCGGAATTTAATCGCTGCATCGCGATTCGGGCGTCCCTGATGCGGCACCGATGCATGCAAACCTATTAATCGATTACCGTGATGTCTAGCCCCGCCCCCTCCTCTCGGGAGAGCTGTTACCTTATTTGTTTTTTTTTCCTATGACGTGCTCATGTGACTACCCGGCCCGCCTCTCTCCTCTCTGCTTTCACGTCTCACATCTCTCCTGGCGTCAGAGACGTGAAAGCAGAGAGGAGAGAGGGCAGTCACATGAGCGCGGCATGTACACAGTCACACTGTTCCCCCCTGTCTCTCGGCTACTATCGGAACTCTGCCCCCCCAGCCCTGTACATTGCCGCACCCTCCTACTCACAAATGCAAATTCTTCTAATACCGCCCCGCCTCTCCAGCACCGCTCACGCCTGTTTTTTCACGAATGCTAATGAGCAGAGGGCTGGAGAGGCGGGGCGGTATTAGGAGCAATTTGCATTCGTGAGGAACAGTAGGAGGGAGCGGCAATGTACAGGGCTGGGGGGGCAGAGTTCCGATAGTAGCCGAGAGACAGGGGGGAACAGAATCTGGCGGGGGAACCATTCTCGGCACAACAGGTATTCTTTTTTTATACTTCCCTGCTGATCTCCTGTAGCATGTCCGCAGTCTGACCATCTCCTGTAGCATGTCAGCAGTCTGACCATCTCCTGTAGCATGTCAGCAGTCTGACCATCTCCTGTAGCATGTCCGCAGTCACCGACCATCTCCTGTAGCATGTCCGCAGTCACCGACCATCTCCTGTAGCATGTCCGCAGTCACCGACCATCTCCTGTAGCATGTACGCAGTCACCGACCATCTCCTGTAGCATGTCCGCAGTCACCGAGCATGTCCGCAGTCACCGACCATCTCCTGTAGCATGTCCGCAGTCACTGACCATCTCCTGTAGCATGTCCGCAGTCACTGACCATCTCCTGTAGCATGTCCGCAGTCACTGACCATCTCCTGTAGCATGTCCGCAGTCACTGACCATCTCCTGTAGCATGTCCGCAGTCACTGACCATCTCCTGTAGCATGTCCGCAGTCACTGACCATCTCCTGTAGCATGTCCGCAGTCACTGACCATCTCCTGTAGCATGTCCGCAGTCACTGACCATCTCCTGTAGCATGTCCGCAGTCACTGACCATCTCCTGTAGCATGTCCGCAGTCACTGACCATCTCCTGTAGCATGTCCGCAGTCACTGACCATCTCCTGTAGCATGTCCGCAGTCACTGACCATCTCCTGTAGCATGTCCGCAGT
Source organism: Rana muscosa (assembly GCA_029206835.1). Taxonomy (NCBI): domain Eukaryota; kingdom Metazoa; phylum Chordata; class Amphibia; order Anura; family Ranidae; genus Rana; species Rana muscosa. Next base: position 5,583,541 of record CM055122.1, read on the forward strand.
CACTGACCATCTCCTGTAGCATGTCCGCAGTCACTGACCATCTCCTTTAGCATGTCCGCAGTCTCTCTGACCATCTCCTGTAGCATGTCTGCAGTCGCTGATCATCTGTAGCATTTCCGCAGTCTCTGATCATCTCCTGTACTAGGTCTGCACTCTCTGACCATCTCCTGTACTATGTACAAGTTGTTGTCTGCTTTGTTTAGACTTTGCTACATGCAGGGAGTGTTGTCTTTTTTTTAAAAGAACAGATATAATAAAAAAAATGGAGTTCTCCTGACTGCTTAAATTTTTTGGGTGAAAACCATGCGCACTTGCGCTGTAATCGTGATGCATCGTGGAATCTAATCGAATCGTTGACCTGATAATCGAATTGTGAGGCCAGTGAAGATGCGCACCTCTAATAGCTTGACCTCAACTGTAATTTATTTATTTTTTAATCTTATAACCCATTTGTTTTAGGGCTGTTACTGATTAAAATTTTCGTGTTCGATTAATCGATTTTTTTAATCGATTAATCTCGATTAATTATAACGCACATAGATCCAACTACGTTTAGCTGATCTCCTTGCAGGCCGATTCCCAGTGCAGCTGCCAACCACTGGAAAAATCGATAGCAGGATACAAAAAACACACAAAGGCAGCGCTCGATGGGAATAGCATTAAAACTTGTATAGTCTTCAAGTAGGTAACAAAATAAATATTGCACTGGAGATAAAATCAATGTAGCTACATAAACTGTAAAAATGGTGCGAGTAATACCAAACGGTAGCAAAAGCAGTCATAAAAACATGTAGCTAAGTATGATACTGGTATAAAAATGTGTACAACGATACCACTGCTGAATCCAGATGAGAAGGGGCTAACATCAGTCCGTCGGCATGTAGATGTCCCGTGAAAGGAACTATCACAACTTCCAGTGGATGGCTGTAGAATCCCAGGTTGATAGAGGGAAGTGTAACAGCCCTTGCGTGTGGCAGATAGTAAGGTCCCGCCGGCATGCAGATATGAAGGCACAGCAAAGGAGCCCTTCAGATGGACACGGCAAGCCCAAAGAATTTTGATCGATCAAAACAATTAATCGATTAATCGAGGAATTAATAGTTAATTTCCACAGCCCTAATTTGTATCCATTACTCAATAAGCATTTGGCTTTTTATACTAGTTTCTTCCTTGGGAATGCGATTACAGATGTGTGTGTGTGTGTGTTACCGGCCTCAAAATGTGAATTAAGAGAGCCGATAATTGTAGACGTGATGAGATAAGGTGATCAGCTTGGCGTGGACTGCAAAGAATCACACAACAGCATAAGACATGACCACTGGGTTTTATGGCTGGAAATCGTTTGACTTTTACATAACAATACATCTTTTACATTTTTATAATCACATGTTTTTAACTATTAACAATATATAATACAGATTTTAACTGAAGTATTTTAAAACGTAGTTACACAAAAAACATTGTTATATTTTAATACCATATATATTCCTGTTATTCCGTGTTATAGATTATGATGTACACTTTAACTGTGCAATAATGCTTTAATACAAACATTATTTCGGTAGTTCTCTTTTTTAACCACTAGATGGTGCACATGAAGCAATGCATAGCTTTACATATAGGTTTTTCTTAAGAATATCAGTTTTCAACATGTGCTTTTCTAACTTTATGAAACTTGTATAAACCAAGTTTCAATATACTTATTTAGAACGGTTTAGTGCTTCTAATAGACATTTGTTCTGACTAATGCAGTATTTTCATGTTTTTATGCCCTTTTCACTTGTTTCTCACACATGCTGTTCTAACTTCTAATAGCAGTAAAACTATAACATACAGTCTGCTGTAACTTTCCCTGCATCTGCTACAGATGTTTAAGAATCTTTCTATTATAGTTTAATGCAGATTAGGAACGATTTAGAGTACATACCTGCAAAGAATCACACAACAGCATAAGACAGGACCACTGGGTTTTATGGCTGGAAATCGTTTGACTCCAGTCACATGGTGGGTGGCCTTATATAAACTCTGTTTGTGTACCTTCTCTGCCATCTACTGGTTCTTGCTAGAATAGCAGGAAGGTATTGCTTTGCTAGAAATAAAATAAAATAAAAATGAGTATGTACTTTGCTTTGGGGTGCCTGTTTTGTGACCATATAAACCCCAGTCCGTCACACTCTCCCCTCCTTCAGTTAATGGCTCCCGACATTAAACTCAATGGTTATCTGAACACTGTTTAGTGATTTAAGTAACCCATATAGTACTTGTTGCCACCAAGGAGCTATGTTCACTACCTGGCATGTCATGGGAGTAGCTAGCATTGTAGGAGTTTGTACGGTGTGAATCTGACTTGGTATGTATCTTGGTTGACCTAGTGTGTCAAATGTAAAGATCTCTTTAGGCTTAGCTTGTCTGGTAGATCTTCTGACAGGAGTTGAGTCATCTCCATCAACATCATTCTCCATTTGCATTTCTTGGCTCACAGGTAAGTCTTGACTTAATGAGGGTAATTCTGCAGTGTCTAGTCTCACCATGTCTGTAGCCCAGATTTGGTCGTCAACTAATGTTCCATCATTTTGTTCTGGTTCAAGATTGGGTGTGGTAGTTGTAGGATAGAACTCTTCTGCAGAAACTCTTAAAGGGATTTTCTGTACGTTTTGAGAGTTTTGTTGAGACACAACACGATCATGACTTTCTGTAGTCTCTGGTATATAAGGATAATACCATCTTTCTTCATCTGAACATTCTTCCTCTTGGTCCACATCCATTCTGGTCTCCTTTCTGTTACTTGATTGTCTTTGTTTCATTGGTACTCTTGGAATGTGTCCTTCAATTGGTAGGTCATTTACTGGTAGTAAAAGATTTCTGTGCAGCACTCGAATAGTCTTTTTACCACTTTAAGGCTGAATTTTGTACACAGGCCCATCTTTGATTCTTTCTACCACTTTGTGTACTGATTCTTCCCAGTATGAACAAAGTTTACCAGGTCCTCCTCTTTCAGAGAGATTTTGTACTAAGACCCTATCACCCGGTTGAAGAGGTGCTCCTTTTATCTTCTTGTCATAGTACTTCTTCCCTTTAGCAGATGATTTTTGGCTATTCTCGGATGCGATTTTGTAAGCTTCTTGCATTCTGGATGCCCATTTTTGAGTAAATGTTGGTTGACTTTCTGATTCCTTTTCCAAATTTAGGTTGAGCATTAGGTCAATAGGCAAACGAGGAGATCTTCCATACAATAGAAAGAATGGCGAGTATCCTGTGGCTTTATGCCTGGTGCAATTGTATGCATGAACCATATGTGGAAGATATTCTTTCCAATCTGACTTTTTCTCTTCCTCTAAGGTGCGAAGCATCTGTAACAAAGTACGGTTCAGTCTCTCCACTGGGTTACCCTGTGGATGGTACGGAGTAGTTCTTGAATGAGAAATCCCTGCCAATTGTTTCAATGTCTGAAACAAGTTGTTTTCAAATTCTCTTCCTTGGTCATGGTGGAGTTTCTCTGGATAGCCAAAACGTGGTATGAAATCTTGAAAGATCTTTTCTGCCGCCGTTTTTCCAGATTTGTTCTTAGTGGGATACGCTTGTGCAAAGCGTGTGAAGTGGTCAACTATTACAAGTATATACTCATATCCTCCTTTGCTATTTTCCAAGTGAAGATAATCAATGGATACTAACTCCAAGGGTGAACTGGTAGTAATCGAACCCATAGGTGCTCTTTCGGTGATATTTGGACGCTTTTGTTTGATGCAGTTGCACTTCTTCAGCACATATTCATCAATGTCTCTTTGCATAAATGGCCAGTAAAATCGTTCACGTGCTAGGTGGGTTACCTTGTCAGTACCAATGTAACCCATGTCATCATGAAGATTTTTTAAGACCAATGGTTTTAGCTTTTCTGGTAGGACTAGCTGTTTTCGGGTTCCAGCGTCTCGGTAGAGGATTCCTTCATCATCTCTGAGTTTGTTCCATTCATGTATCAAACGTCTTGTTTTACTGGTCATACTCTCCTTTTCTTTGTGGTTTGGAATCCAGTCGTTTTCCTTAAGCCAGACAACTTCTCTAATGTTGGTATCGTCTTGTTGTAATGCTCTGATATTCTCCTGAGTCATTGGGCAGATTGTCTGTCCTTTCAGCAATTATTCGGCCACATCACTTTCTGAGTGAAAAGTCAATGAAGCCACCCATAGTGCCTCTTCTTCGTCGACAGCTTTGCTCCCTTGCCACATAGCTGACACAACCTCAGATGGTACAAGCTCTGTGTACTCACTCAAATTCTTTGTAAGTACCACCGGAAATCATGACAGTGTATCCGCGTCTGCATTCTGTTTACCTGGCCTGTACTTGATATCAAAGTGGAAATCGGCCAACTCGCCAACCCAGCGATGACCCACAGCATTCAGTCTGGCAGTACTAAATACATATGTCAATGGGTTGTTGTCTGTGTAGACTGTGAATGTTGGAGCGTAGTACAAGTAATCTCTGAATTTGTCACAGACTGCCCACTTGAGAGCTAAAAACTCAAGTTTACCAGAGTGAAGATGGTAATTGCGCTCTGCTGGAGTCAATGTTCTGGAGCCAAACCCGATAACACGAAGTTTTTCTCCTTGTCATTGGTACAGTACAGCACCTAGGCCTTCATTGGAAGCATCAGTGTGTAATACGAAGGGTAGGTCAAAATCAGGGTATGCTAGTATTGGTGGATTGGTTAGCATGTCCACCAGTCTGGATACTACAGCTTGATGTTTGGGTGTCCATTGAATCGGTGTTTTAGATGGCACTTGTGTTTTGTTCCCATTTTTCTTTGTAGGTTTCCCTTGATTGTTTTTGGTAATGGATGTAGCAGATTCTTTCTCAGTGTTCTGCAAAAGTTCATACAGTGGTTTAGCAAGCCGAGAGAAATCTTGAATGAAGGACCTGTAGTAGCTCAGGAATCCTAACAAAGATCTGACTCCTCCCACTGTTTTTGGTTCTTTCCTTTTCAAATGTAATACCGCTTCAAGATCTTTTGGGTCAATTTTTATGCCTTCTTCTGACACCATTTGTCCAAGGTATCGAATCTGTCGTTTAATGAGTTCACACTTCTTCGGTCTAAGTTTGATACCATGCTCGCGCATTCGACTAAGCACTTGCCTAATATCATTGACATGCTCCTGAAAAGTTTTGGAGTAGCAAAGTACGTCATCCAGGTATGGAGAACAACATTTGTTTCTGATGCCCTCTAGTACATTTTCCATGCATCTCTGAAAAGCTGCTGGGGCATTAGTTAATCCGAACGGAATACGATTCCACTCCAGGAGTCCCCAGGGGGTGCTAAAAGCCGTCAGATGTCTGGAGTTTTCATGCACAAAGCCTTGATGATACGCACTACCCTGGTCCAGGATTGAGAACCATGTAAATTCTCCTAAGCTATCCAGCAGATCTTGTATTCTGGGTAGGGATGAGCTTCGTGTTCGAGTCGAACATACGTTCGACTCGAACATCGGCTGTTCGATCGTTCGACGAAGATCGAACGATTTGGGCCGTTTGCGCCAAATTCGAGTGACGCGAACGGCCCACAATGCACTACGCCATCGCAGTGTCATCCTGGCGCTGTGATTGGCCAAGCATGCACTGTGACCCCGCATGCTTGGCCAATCACAGCGCCGGCAGCGAGGAGAGCAATGATTGGCCACAGGCAGGATGCCTGTGGCCAATTATTGCTGAGGGTGTTTAGTACACGCCCCACACTATAAAAGGCCGCCAGCACGGCGGCCTAGTGTAGTGTGTTCCGGAGCAGGGAAAGAGAAGCATAGGCAGGGACAGTGACATTTATTTCTTTCTTGCTTAACCTGGATTCCTTTAGTTTAGGGAAAGAGAAGGATAGGTAGGGAGAGTGTCAGTGTGTTTTACTGTGCGAATCCTTGTTTCTAGGGACAGGGAAGGACAGTGAGGGAATTCTCCTTGTGCTATAGTGTGCTTTAAAAAAACATTTTTTCTAGGGACAGAAAACTATAGGTAGGAAGAGTGTCAGTTTCTTTCACTGTGATAATCCTTGTTTCTAGGGACAAAGAAGGAAAGTGAGGGAAATTCTCCTTGTGCTATAGTGTGCTTTAAAAAAACATTTTTTCTAGGGACAGAAAACTATAGGTAGGAAGAGTGTCAGTTTCTTTCACTGTGATAATCCTTGTTTCTAGGGACAAAGAAGGAAAGTGAGGGAAATTCTCCTTGTGCTATAGTGTGCTTTAAAAAAACATTTTTTCTAGGGACAGAAAACTATAGGTAGGAAGAGTGTCAGTTTCTTTCACTGTGATAATCCTTGTTTCTAGGGACAAAGAAGGAAAGTGAGGGAAATTCTCCTTGTGCTATAGTGTGCTAAAGCATTCCTCATCAACCATCTTTGAAATCCTTGTTTTTTTGGACAGTCAGGGAAATTGTCGTTGTGCTATTCTGTGCAAAAGCAATCATCCTCAACCATATTTAGAAATCCTTAAGTAAAGGGACAGAGAAGGACACCTGAAGGTAGCCCTTATTGCTTTTTTCCCATCTCCCTGCAGGCCATCTATTAGAATGTCTGGAAGGCAAACAAGGAGAGGCAGACAGTCAGGAGGCAATAAAAGAGGGCAAGCAGGCTCTGTGTCTGGGGGCAACAGTGCTGGTCGTGGACGCGGTGCATTGTCATCAGCACATGGCCATGGGACACGCTTGTCCTTCTTTTCGGCAGCTGGACATGTTGAGCCACATCATGCCGAAGACTTGGTAGAGTGGATGACCAAGCCCTCCTCCTCCTCCTCCTCATCCTCTCTCACCCAGGCTCAGGGTACTGGAAAAGCAGCTGCCAAAGCGTCCTCTTCCCTGGTATCAATGTCAGACTCATCATCAGTCACTCCTTCCCTAGACCCACCATGTCCTCCTCCTGAGGAGTCCCCCGAACTGTTTGAGCACAGTGTTGGGTACATGCTCCAGGAGGATGCCCAGCGTTTCGAAGGGTCTGATGATGAAACCCAGCTACAGGAAGGCAGTAGCGTGAGAGCAGACAGAGGGGATGCTCAAGAAGGACACCAATCTGGCAGTCATGTTCCAGCAGCTGCAGCATACTGCCAGATTGGCGCCAGTGATGAGGAGGGAGGGGATGATGAGGTCACTGACTCCACGTGGGTGCCTAATAGGAGAGAGGAGGAGGATGAGGAGGAGGCACATCTCCAACGAGGCAGGATGCCCTTTGGTGGCCAGCGTAAGGGCAGTACACCGACGGAATCACACCGCAGAGCTCCGCCTGTGCAGGGCGCTGCCTCTGCCCGTCATTCAAAAAGTTCTTTGGTGTGGGCCTTTTTTGAGGCTAGTGCATCAGATCGCACAGCTGCTGTTTGCAACATATGTCTCAAGCGTATATCGCGTGGCCAAAACATCAGCTGCTTGGGTACCACATGCCTGACCAGACATATGTTGACCTGCCATGCAGCTCGTTGGCAAGCCTACCTCAAAGACCCACACCAAAGAACAAAGCGGACCTCTCCTTGCACCGCATCAGCTGGGATCTCCAACCCCACTATAACTTCAGTCCTCTCTGAAACATGCACTGAGAGGAATGAAGGTGTAGAATTAGGTGTGTCACAGCCAAGTACTTGCGGCCACTCTGCTAGCAGTACACCGACGTCCGATTCTAGCAGGCAAATTTCCCTGCCCCAGCTGCTGGACCGTCAAAAGAAGTTCACTCCCAGCCATCCACATGCCCAGCGGTTGAATGCTAGCTTGGCTAAATTGCTAGCACTTCAACTGCTGCCTTTTCAGTTGGTAGACTCGGCCCCCTTCCGTGAGTTTGTGCAATGTGCGGTTCCTCAGTGGCAGGTTCCCAAACGCCACTTTTTCTCACGGAAGGCTATTTCGGCTCTCTACCGGCATGTGGAAGGCAATGTCTTGGCCTCGCTGGACAGGGCGGTCAGCGGTAAGGTGCATATTACCGCTGACTCATGGTCCAGCAGGCATGGACAGGGACGTTACCTTTCTTTCACGGCCCATTGGGTCACTCTTTTGGCAGCTGGGAAGGATGCAGGACAAGGTGCAGTAGTGTTGGAGGTTGTTCCACCGCCACGCCTCCAAAATGCTACTACTGGTTGTGACACACCTCTCTCCACCCCCTCCTCTTCTTCTTCCTCCATGGCCTCTTCCTGTGGTTTGTCCTATGAACCAGCGGTGCTCCGTAGCCGTTCACGGGGATACGCAAGTACGCAGGCAAAAAGATGCCATGCCGTGCTTGCGCTGGTGTGTTTGGGGGACAGAAGCCACACTGGGGCAGAGGTCCTGTCTGCTCTGCAGGGCCAGGCCGAGAGGTGGTTGACGCCACGCCAGCTTAAGCCAGGAATGGTGGTTTGCGACAATGGCACCAACCTCCTCTCCGCCCTCCGACAGGGACAACTGACCCATGTGCCCTGTGTGGCTCACGTTCTTAACCTGGTGGTGCAGCGGTTCTTGGGCAGGTACCCGGGCTTACAGGATGTCCTGAGGCAGGCCAGGAAAGTCTGTGTGCATTTCCGCAGATCTTATAATGCCAGTGCTCGCCTGGCTGAGCTGCAAAAAGGAGTTGAACCTGCCCAAGAACCGCCTTATATGTGACATGCCCACCAGGTGGAACTCAACGTTGGCCATGCTGCAGCGGCTGCACACGCAGCAGAGGGCCATCAATGAGTACCTGTGCGACTACGGCACCAGGACAGGGTCAGGGGAGCTTGGTTTTTTTTCTCCACGCCAGTGGGGCATGATCAGGGATGCATGCACTGTCCTGGCACCATTTGAGGAGGCCACGAGGATGGTGAGCAGTGACAGTGCATGCATCAGTGACACTGTACCTCTTGTCCACCTGTTGGAGCACACGCTGCGTGGAATAATGGACCGGGCACTTGAGGCAGAACAGAGGCAGGAAGAGGAGGACTTCCTTGCCTCTCAAGGCCCCCTTTACCCAGACAGTGTTCCTTCTGTCCCACCCATCGCACAGGAAGAGGAGGAGGAGGAGGAGGATTGTGTCAGCATGGAGGTGGAGGCTGGCACTCAGCATCATCAGCAGCAGTCTTTTAGGGATGATTTACAGTCCCAATAAACCAGTGGACTTGTACGTGGCTGGGAGGAGGTGGCTGCGGATCATGTCGTCCTTAGTGACCCAGAGGACTCCGGAGCGAATGCCTCAGCAAACCTACGCTGCATGGCCTCCCTGATCCTGCAAAGTCTGCGGAAGGATCCTCGTATTCTTCGGATCAAGGAGAGGGACCATTACTGGCTGGCCACTCTCCTTGATCCACGGTACAAGGGTAAGGTTGCGGACCTTATGTTACCGTCGCAGAGGGAGCAGAGGATGAGACAACTCCGGGAGGCCTTGCAGAAAGGTCTGTGCAACGCGTTCCCAGAGACTGGGAGGTTACAAACTCCTGGTCCTGGACAACGAGTTGCTGAGGCTTCGGCCAGTCAAAGAAGGAGCGGTGGGGAAGGTGGCCGTCTGACCGATGCGTTCAGACAATGCTTTAGTCCGCAGCCCCAAAGTATGATCGGTTCCAGCAACCATCGCCAGCGTCTGATAAACATGGTGCAGGAATATCTAGGGGCAAGGTCAGACTTGGACACCTTCCCCACCGAAAATCCTCTGGCTTACTGGGTCTTGAGGATGGATCACTGGCCAGAGCTTGCACAGTATGCAATTGAGCTACTGGCCTGTCCTGCATCCAGCTTTCTTTCGGAACGCACATTCAGTGCTGCTGGAGGATTTGTCACGGATCACAGGGTGCGCCTGTCCACCGACTCGGTTGATCGACTGACTTTCATCAAGATGAACCAGTCTTGGATCACCACCAGCTACCACACACCTGATGCTGATATAACAGACTAATTGATTTTAACATGTCACATCCCTTCAAGACTGATGCTGATGCTGAGTGCCTGTGCTGTTATGTTGACTGGCTATCCTCCTCCTCCGAGTCCTCAATGATACGATTGATGATGATAGCTTGGAAGATCATTTTTGTTTATGGGTGCCGCCACCAGTGGCTAAGGCCCAATTTTTCAGCCCCTGTTTTACAGGGGCGTGTAATTACAATTTTTTTAGCAATAATTTGCCATAGGGCTCATTGCTGTGCTCCAAGTACAGTATCTGTGAGGGGTTGGAGTGTTGTGGCACCAGTGCCTAAGGCCCAATTTTTCAGCCCCTGTTCAACAGGGGCATGCAATTACAATTCTTGATCTAATAATTCACAGCAGGGCCCATTGCTGCACCCACCAAGAGTAACTCTGAGGGCTTACAGTGTTGTGGCAACACCACCACCACCACCACCACGAAAGGCCCAATTTTTCAGCCCCTGTTCAACAGGGGCATGCAATTACAATTCTTGATCTAATAATTCACAGCAGGGCCCATTGCTGCACCCACCAAAAGTAACTCTGAGGGCTTACAGTGTTGTGGCAACGCCACCACCACCACCACCACGAAAGGCCCAATTTTTCAGCCCCTGTTCAAAAGGGGCATGTAATTACAATTCTTGATCTAATAATTCACAGCAGGGCCCATTCCTGCACCCACCAAGAGTAACTCTGAGGGCTTACAGTGTTGTGGCAACACCACCACCACCACCACCACCACGAAAGGCCCAATTTTTCAGCCCCTGTTCAACAGGGGCATGCAATTACAATTCTTGATCTAATAATTCACAGCAGGGCCCATTGCTGCACCCACCAAGAGTAACTGTCAGGGCTTACAGTGTTGTGGCACCAGCACCACCATCAAAGGCCCAATTTTTACTACCACTGTTCAACAATTATATGTAATTAAAATTCCTGATATAATAGTTGACAGCAGGGCGTTCCAGCACCAACCAAGAGTAACTGTGAGTGCTTACAGTGTTGTGCCAACACCAACAACTAAGGGGCCTATTTCTGCAGAGTATATACGGCAGGTCCCTACTTTCAAACATCCAACTTACAAACGACTCCTACTTGCAAACGCAAGAAGACAACAGGAAGTGAGAGGAAATCTACCACTAGGAAGGAAAATTCTCTCCTGTAAGAATAAATATGGGAGAAAGGTGTCTCCTCTGTACTGATGCTTTATCAGCAATCCTTGTTTCAAGAAAAACACCACATTTCAAAAACAGTTGTCATTGGGACGGAAAGTGAGGTGAAATGTTCTGAACAGGGGCACAGACAGCAAAACAAATGTTACAGGGGTGATAACCCTTACCTATGTTTTCCAAAAAGTTTAAAAATAGATTTTTGGGCTGGAGCTACACTTCAACAATGTACCTGTTCAAAATTACAAACAGATTCTACATAAGAACAAACCTACAGTCCCTGTCTTGTATGCACCGCCTGTATACGGCTGTTCAGAGTATATAGGGCCTTTTTTATTTTATGTGCGGGGTTCCCCTTAATATCCATACAAGACCCAAAGGGGCTGGTAATGGGCTGGGGTAGGGGGGGGGGTCATGGGGTAGCTATGCCATTTTTCTTAAAGATTTTCATCCATATTACCGGGACCAGACATTACATTAAAGCCGCAAGCAGTTTTAAATGGCTTTTTTTTCCTTTAGAAGTGTCATTTTGTGCAGGGACAGTTCTAAACACGGGAAACACGTGGCACTTCACAGGCATACTTTAGACACCCCCCAGGTACGATATTTAAAGGAATATTTGACTTTTTTTTTTTTCACTTTATGCATCATTAAAATGACTGCTCCCGAAAAACGACCATTTTTAAAACTTCTTTTTGCATTGATACATGTCCCCTGGTGCACAACCCGGGTTCCCAAACCCTTTTTAGGACAATAACATGCATAATAGTTGTTATAATTAGCACTTTAGAATTCGAACGTTCGCATCCATTGTATTTAATAGGGTTCTAATGTTCGTACGAACTTTCGGTCCGTTCGCGGGTTCTGGTGCGAACCGAACCCGGGGGTGTTCGGCTCATCACTAATTCTGGGTAGTGGATGTCTATCTGGGATAGTCTTTCGGTTTAACTCCCTAAAGTCAACACATAGTCGTAGGCTACTGTCCTTCTTTCGAACACAGACAACCGGTAATGAGTATGCGGAAGAAGATTTTGTTACCCAACCTCGGTCAAGAAGGTTTTGGATATATTCTTTCACTTCCTTGTATAGGGGTTTCGGTATCGAATTGTAGCGTTTCTGGACAGGAGTTTCATCTTTCAGATTTATCCTCAATTTCAGGTTAGGAATGCATCCTATGTCTCCCTCATCTCGAGCAAAGACATCTGATTCGTCATATAACATTTGTCTCGCTATCTCCTGTTCTTCTTCTGAGAGATCTTCCAAATTGACAGGTGGGTGGCACTTAACAGATTTGTTAGTGGATAGCTGATTTCCAGTGTCCACTTGATTCAACTGGTTTACATGAAACACCCTTTTCTTCTGGTCAATTCCCTTTCCATCGTCTTTGTTTGGAGACAATGGTAGAATTTCAGCTGCTGGAGAAATGGTACCCAATACTGTTCTGGGCGGAAGGTAGACGTCATGTTGAGCACGGTTCAGTATAGGTATCTTCACCAGTTTAGAGAACCCATTTGGCACATCTACCACTGAAGGAAATAGTTCAAGTCCTTCCTCAACTGGATATTCTGGAAGTGGTTCAAATGGCATGATTCCTCCTTTTGGCCATGCTCTAATTCTGCATTTGACTTCACAGATCTCGCCTCCTTTAATCTGGAGTCCCTTCTTCCCCACTTTGACCATACGACTATCGGATATTTCTCCTGGGTCCGTTGCTTGACTGACAGCATTGACAATGTTATTCGCTACACTCTGTCTTACTTTCATAGCTTCACTCAGCAAGATAGTCAGGTTTTGGGTGCTGTTTGGTCGGTCACGGTTTTCTCTGATCAATTCTTCGATCACATTAAACCCAAGAATTGGATTGCCATTACAGCAGTCACTCACCAGCATTGGCACATAGATGGCTGAGTTTCCATGTCCACTACTTTGGAATTCCAGGCAGACTTCAATCCATCCGATGAATGGAATGATAGAACCGTTTGCAGCTGTAATAGATAAGTTGTCATCACAAAGTAAATCTTGTATGTGCCTAATGGAGACGCTGGGTAGAAACTTTTCTAACCATGGGAAAAAAAGGGGAAAATACTGCGCTAAACCAAAAACAATGTGCATGCAAGCTGCCAACACTCTAACAAACAAAGTGTACAGGAATGGTGAATAAAAATAGTGTGGCGCTCAAAACAATAAAAATGATAATAGGTAAATGGCTACTTAAAGCAATAGAAACAACAGTGCTCTAATAACACAATTATAAATGTGAGTCCGCTACAAGGGTATTCAGATGAATTGTCCTCCTTGCGAACTGTGTGATATACCGTGAAGGTACAACGTGAAAATGGAATACAGTCCCAAATAACAAAAATGTATGTGATCATGGATGTCCTTCAATGGATGACCTTCCCACAATGCAGACTGACAAAGGGACTTCAATGCAAATGATGAATCAAGCAAGGAGAAGACACTAGTTGTTATAGATGGGTACTCTTACCGCTGATGGTGGACCCACCTACCGTACGGCAGTGGGTCTTGCAGGCTTAATGGTCACCAAGACCAAACGGGATATAGCTGGATGTCCTGGGTCCTCACTTGAACTCCAACCGGATGATGAAAAGGTAACTCAAACGATGGATGATTCTCACATGGGCCAGGTTCCACAGCAATCCGCGAAAAATATAAAGATGGAAGAAAACCAAAAAGACTCCAGATGGTGCAGGTCAATAAAAACCGATTGCCGGAATTTTATTAAATAAAAAATTTTTTGTCCAACAATCATGCAGACAAATAAAAAGTGATCACGAAATAAAAATATATATTCAAAGCAATATGGGGTGCAGCGTCAGCAGGCCCTACGCGTTTCGACTACTACAGTCTTCAACCATGCTTTCCCGACAATGCTGACCTGAGCTCCTGTGTCCATCAACATGTCAACCGGAACACCATTCATCTGGCATGACAGTAGGCATTTTCCTCCAATTAATTGTGCTACGTGTTAGTTGGAGAATCCCTTCTCTTTTGGGAGTGTTCTAGTTGACCGGTGGGTGAATACCCTGTTTACCTTCACACGGGACAGATCATTTGAGGTGGTCACTGGTTGTCCCTTCCCAGTGACCGTCTGTCGTTTCCCGACTGCCTTCTTTTCTTCAAGCAATCAACCGCTCTGTGTCCTGTCCAACCACAGTAGAAACAGTGGTAGCAGTTCTGACTCTCTCGTTTAATGCAATCATCACACCTGGGTTTGCAGTGAGCTGTATCTGGAACTTGAACATTGGTTAGTGGCTTAGTCCTTTGGTTTCCAACAACAGAAGTTTGCTTCATCATCTTTTCCAGGTTCTTTGTGAGAGCAGAAACCTGTGTTGTTAGTTCCGTTAATGCAGTGTGATTTTCTCTAGCATCTTTCTCAACTCTCTTTTGCAAGGTGTCTTTTTCACTAATACCTGGTGTCTGTGATGAATGAACAGTAAGAGGTTTATGTTTAGGTGCACTGTTTAAGCGTCTCTGTCTTTCTGTTTCCTCATCAACTGATCTGGTGACCTGCTCTATGATAAAGTCATCCGTTACTGTCAAATCAGACACGTAAGGCTTGATATCTCGTCTAACATTAGAGTTTTTTTCGTTTAGACCCTGATACAGTGTATGAAGGAATATGCCTTGCACCAGTTTTTTGTCATAGTTAAGCTCTCGCCTATCATGTTGTGATGTGGACAGAACTTTTTGTTTTAACCCCACTAGCCTGTAAACAAATTGTTGTGCTGTTTCTCTTTCTTGCTGGGTAGCATTACTAAGGTCCTGAAATAACTCATTACCACTTCGTTCTCTCATATGTGACTTCAAAAACCTTTTCAATTCAGCAACAGTAAGATCATCTTTGTCAGTCAACATATCTTTAAAATGACCAGGTTTGATTATTCTCAACACGGTGCGTATAATTTCAGATTCAGGAAATTTTTCTGTTAGACCCTCGTCAATTTGTCTGCAGGCGCTACTGTAACTCATGTCCGAACCATGATCTGAAATTACACCACCATGCATTTTGAATTCTCTACGTGGCAATAAAGCAACAACGTCAGGTAATCTCACCACCTCCGATACCTGTTCAGTCCCACTACTTATTTTTTTTGCAGCGGTTGCAATGTCCACAGTTGGTGTACTTTCCTTGTTAAGTTTTAGTTCATTGATCTTGTCTTGGATGATGAGTAGGTAAGACATGCCTTGATCTTCTAACTTCTCCAGCTGATCACTTCTCAAGTAGTCTTCAATAAATTCAAAGAGTTACATTTCATTGGTACCAGTCACTGATGGAACGTCCACATCTCTTTCATCTTTCAGCGTAATAGCGAGGCTATGCAGCTGTTCTTCACTAAGCAGATGAAGTTGTTTCCGGATATCCCACATCAGCGCACGACGAGGAGACGCCATATCTGTTGCACTCTGAAGACTTGCACTCACAAGGCAGACGACACTCACGACTCTCCTTGTAGCTCTGTAGTAGGCTCACGCTTGTCTCGCGCTTCCCTCACACTGGTAACACAACGAATCCCGGCACGAGCCCCCAAAATGTTACCGGCCTCAAAATGTGAATTAGGAGAGCCGATAATTGTAGACGTGATGAGATAAGGTGATCAGCTTGGCGTGGACTGCAAAGAATCACACAACAGCATAAGACAGGACCACTGGGTTTTATGGCTGGAAATCGTTTGACTTTTACATAACAATACATCTTTTACATTTTTATAATCACATGTTTTTAACTATTAACAATATATAATACAGATTTTAACTGAAGTATTTTAAAACGTAGTTACACAAAAAACATTGTTATATTTTAATACCATATATATTCCTGTTATTCCGTGTTATAGATGATGATGTACACTTTAACTGTGCAATAATGCTTTAATACAAACATTATTTCGGTAGTTCTCTTTTTTAACCACTAGATGGTGCACATGAAGCAATGCATAGCTTTACATATAGGTTTTTCTTAAGAATATCAGTTTTCAACATGTGCTTTTCTAACTTTATGGAACTTGTATAAACCAAGTTTCAATATACTTATTTAGAACGGTTTAGTGCTTCTAATAGACATTTGTTCTGACTAATGCAGTATTTTCATGTTTTTATGCCCTTTTCACTTGTTTCTCACACATGCTGTTCTAACTTCTAATAGCAGTAAAACTATAACATACAGTCTGCTGTAACTTTCCCTGCATCTGCTACAGATGTTTAAGAATCTTTCTATTATAGTTTAATGCAGATTAGGAACGATTTAGAGTACATACCTGCAAAGAATCACACAACAGCATAAGACAGGACCACTGGGTTTTATGGCTGGAAATCGTTTGACTCCAGTCACATGGTGGGTGTCCTTATATAAACTCTGTTTGTGTACCTTCTCTGCCATCTACTGGTTCTTGCTAGAATAGCAGGAAGGTATTTCTTTGCTAGAAATACTTGACGTAATTTTAGCCATATTAGTGCAATTGTGACAGAGAAAATTTAAGTACTGTCCGTGATACTTTTTTTATTTGCACTAACATAGAATTTTTCAGGACAAGCTTTCGGGGTATGTCCCCTTCTTCAAGGTCCAAGCAGTACTGATTCACAATTTTTTAGCAGAATGTTGAAACAAAACAAGAAAAAAATCTAGAGGGAAAGGAAAAAAAACACATACAAATCAATGGTAATAAAGATAGCAGCAGAGTTAGTGAGATAAGACAGAGTTAGTGAGATAAGACAGAGGGAGAGCTATAGACTTGAGGGGGGAGATGCTAGTCACAGAGGGGGTCATAAAACCTTAGTATAATGGGTAAGGAAACCAATATCTAAATTTAGGCCATTCGTTTTTGTGTTAAAAAGAATTATCATTCTTAGTTCAAATGTTTTCCTTTCCTGGATAGTTCTTAAATTCCCTTTAAGAACTAAAACATTGAGGTCTTCTATAGTGTGGTCCAGTTGTGAGAAGTGATGTCCCACAGGTGTGCAGAAACTCTCTTCTTTATGTTCCTTGATGGTATGTCTGTGAAAATTCATCCTCGCTTGCAACTTCTGTCCTGTTTCACCAACATAAGATCCTTTGCCACACCTGTTGCATTGGATGAGGTACACAACATTACTGGAGGTACAGTTGTAAGATCCCATGATGGTGAAGGTCCCATTTGTGTGTGTGACACTTTTGGATGGATTGATCTGGTTGCACAGTTTGCAGCGTTTTTTATTGCAGGGTTTGCTTCCATTATTTGTGACTTCATAATCAGAGTGAAGTTTCCTGCTGATTAGTTTGTGTCTGAGGTTGGGTGGTTGTCTGAAAGCCAATAATGGGGGTTGTTGGAATATTTCTTTCAGAGTTTCATCCTCTGTTATAATGGGCTGTAAATCTTTGATTATCTTTTTGATCCCTTCTAGTGTTGGGTTGTATGTGGTGACTAGAGGTACCCAAAAGTGTCACACACACAAATGGGACCTTCACCATCATGGGATCTTACAACTGTACCTCCAGTAATGTTGTGTACCTCATCCAATGCAACAGGTGTGGCAAAGGATCTTATGTTGGTGAAACAGGACAGAAGTTGCAAGCGAGGATGAATTTTCACAGACATACCATCAAGGAACATAAAGAAGAGAGTTTCTGCACACCTGTGGGACATCACTTCTCACAACTGGACCACACTATAGAAGACCTCAATGTTTTAGTTCTTAAAGGGAATTTCAGAACTATCCAGGAAAGGAAAACATTTGAACTAAGAATGATAATTCTTTTTAACACAAAAACGAATGGCCTAAATTTAGATATTGGTTTCCTTACCCATTATACTAAGGTTTTATGACCCCTTCTGTGACTAGCATCTCCCCCCTCAAGTCTATAGCTCTCCCAATGTCTTATCTCACTAACTCTGCTGCTATCTTTATTACCATTGATTTGTATGTGTTTTTTTTCCTTTCCCTCTAGATTTTTTTCTTGTTTTGTTTCAACATTCTGCTAAAAAATTGTGAATCAGTACTGCTTGGACCTTGAAGAAGGGGACATACCCCGAAAGCTTGTCCTGAAAAATTCTATGTTAGTGCAAATAAAAAAAGTATCACGGACAGTACTTAATTTTCTTTGCTAGAAATAAAATTAAAAAAAATGAGTATGTACTTTGCTTTGGGGTGCCTGTTTTGTGACCATATAAACCCCAGTCCGTCACATGTGCGCGTGTGTGTGTGTATATATAATATATATATTGTAACCTGGGGGACAGGTAGCAGGTACAAAGCTCCCTGGGATGAGCAGGCACAGATACCAAATCCAGTGAAGTAGTGACAAACAGTGCAGTGTTTATTTCTGATATCTACAAGTCTATATACAGGTGCTGTACAGTGTTCCAAAAACAAATGGGAAAAAAAATAGCCAAACAAAAACCTAGCCGTGTCTCGGCACTAACTACACAATATTTACAGATCCTAACTATCAGGCCAAGCAAGCCTACAGCTTGTCCGCTTCCATACAGCTTAATAGCTTTTACCAACCTTTTGCTCTCCTAGACAGAAGTTGTCTGAGGTTCTCAGGCCAAGAGCACTGGCTGTCTGTCTCAGGTGAGTTTAAATTAGCCTGGGGGAGAGGACCAAGACCCAAACTGGAGCATGGATCAGAGATCCCTGAACGTGTATGAGAGGAGACTGGGAGACGTATAAACCCCGAACAGGACTTTTCCCAGCTCTCTCTGGGATTCTCTGCTACATATCCTCCCCCCCCCCTTGTTTCAACCCCAGGGTTGGAACACCTGTGGCCCAAAATGAGTGAACACGGGACAGGGCATCTACATCTCAACACCTGACCTGTGTTTTACAGTGAAGGAATAATCCTGTAGAGCCAGAAACCACAGATTCACCCGTCTATTAGCCTCCTTTTGGACCATCCATTTCAGGGGAGCACGGTCAGTTATTAAATCAAATTGGCGCCCTAACAAATAGTACCTGAGCGCTTCCACGGCCCACCTTATGGCTAAACATTCTTTTTCAAGGACTGCATACTTTTTCTCATGGTCATTGAGCTTTCTACTTAGGTACAAGACAGGGTGTTCTTCCCCATTGTATACCTGTGACAATACTGCCCCGATACCTACATCAGACGCATCCGTCTGAACCAAAAAGTCTTTGGAGAAAGTACTGGCTGTGCACAAAGAGCTTTCTTCAGGACTTGGAAAGACTCCTCTGCTACTGGGGACCATTTCACCATTACAGAGTCTTTCCCTTTCGTAAGGTCTGTCAGAGGGGCAGCTATAGTTGCAAAATTCGGGATAAACCTTCTATAATACCTCACAATCCCAAGAAAGGCCCTGACCTGCTTCTTGTTTGCAGGATGTGGCCACTTCTGGATGGCTACTATTTTATTCACTTGTGGCTTAATGACACCACGGCCAATAGTGTAGCCCAAATACTTGGCTTCCTCTAAACCAATGCCACATTTTTTTGGATTCGCCGTAAAACCTTCTTTGAAGAGGGAATCAAGGACAGCCATGACACGGGGCAAGTGAGACTCCCAGTCAGTGCTATGTACCACTATATCATCCAGATAGTCTGCTGCATACTGTCAGTGAGGTCCATGGCCCTCTGAAATGTTGCGGGGAAATTTTGCAACCCAAAAGGCATTTTTTTTATACTGAAACAAACCCTCCAGGGTCACAAATGCAGTCTTCTCTTTGGCGCTAGCAGTCAGGGGTATTTGCCAATAACCTTTTGTCAAGTCCAAAGTGGTCAGATAGCGGGCCTTGCCAAGTCGGTCTATAAGTTCATCTAGTCAAAAAAAAAATGGAAACACTGCGCTAGATAGTAAACAACAAATGCATAAGTGAGACATTTATGAAATAATAAAGCTGCCAGTACCAAAAAATTCAGATACAGAATTCAAAGCATAAGTAGGATAATGAGGTACGGCGCTGATTCAAGTGAACATAAGACCTATAAAAGGACTATGTGGAATCGTGTGATAAAAAAAATTAAAAAAACCATCTGAAAAAATCACATCAATAACATATGTGCCCTAATTGAATAAGCCAATAACACATGTGAGCAATAAAAAATGATACAAAAAAAATGGTGAAATAATTCCCACTGTGAGAAAGAAAATAATGTGAGAAATAAAGTCCCAAATCAGATGAATAAAATATGTTCCATATTAACAAACATTTCATAAATACAAAAAAGGGGGTTAATCCTGAAGAGAAGAAAAAGTCCTTAAAAAGATTCCTAGTGTGAAAAAGTGAAGGGAACTTGCAATGAAGAAAACTTACATCCACCAATAAGGACACCAGAGAGGTGATAATGCAGTCTCCTTACTGGAATTAATTGACCACTATCACGACAGTCAATATGGACACAGGGATTTTAGGTCTCCCTAAAGACCCACAGCTGATGACTGGATAGGAGTATAGGCGATGGCTGGTATCTCAAAAAGATATAAGCAGAAAAAACTCCATAGTGTAATACTGTACATTCATTTATTGAAGATAAAAAGTATTGCACTTACAGAGTATTAGTAGATAGAATGTGGTTGTATCAAAAGGAAATGAGCGCGGTTTCTCACAGCGTCTCCTCCGCTTGTTAGCTTGCTTGTATCAATGTGTCTCCGTATGGAGGGGGCGTGATGACGTCGGTAATACAGGCCATACCCCACGCGTTTCATCACTACAGG
This sequence comes from Rana muscosa, assembly GCA_029206835.1. Taxonomy (NCBI): domain Eukaryota; kingdom Metazoa; phylum Chordata; class Amphibia; order Anura; family Ranidae; genus Rana; species Rana muscosa. The sequence goes on from CM055122.1 coordinate 5,604,232, forward strand.
ACGTCGTCTGGGATTGGCTGCTCAATCCCAGACAATGTCCTGTAGTGACGAAACGTGTAGGGTATGGCCTGTATTGCCGACGTCATCACGCCCCCTCCATACGGAGACACATTGATACAAGCAAGCTAACAAGCGGAGGAAGCCTGGAGGAGATGCCGTGAGACACCGCGCTCATTTCCTTATGATACAACCGCATTCTATCTACTAATACTCTGTAAGTGCAATACTTTTTATCTTCAATAAATTAATGTACAGTATTACACTATGGAGTTTTTTCTGCTTATTTCTTCTTGAGATACCAGCCATCGCCTATACTCCTATCCAGTCATCAGCTGTGGGTCTTTAGGGAGACCTAAAATCCCTGTGTCCATATTGACTGCCGTGATAGTGGTCAATTAATTCCGGTAAGGAGACTGCATTAACACCTCTCTGGTGTCCATATTGGTGTATGGAAGTTTTCTTCATTGCAAGTTCCCTTCACTTTTTCACACTAGGAATCTTTTTAAGGACTTTTTCTTCTCTTCAGGATTAACCCCTTTTTTTGTATTTATGAAATGTTTGTTAATATGGAACATATTTTATTCATCTGATTTGGGACTTTATTTCTCACATTATTTTCTTTCTCACAGTGGGAATTATTTCACCATTTTTTTTTTTTGTATCATTATTTTTTATTGCTCACATGTGTTATTGGCTTATTCAATTAGGGCACATATGTTATTGATGTGATTTTTTTTCAGATGTTTTTTTTTTTTTTTTATCACACGATTCCACATAGTCCTTTCATAGGTCTTATGTTCACTTGATTCAGCGCCGTACCTTATTATCCTACTATAAGTTCATCTACCCTGGGCAATCTGGGTAAGTGTCAAGCATTAAGCTTCCTATAGTCGTTACAGAATTTCCAAGTGCCATCCGGTTTTGGGACTAACACGATGGGGCTAGACCAGTCACTATTGGATTCCTCAATGACATCTAGCTCCAACATCCTTTTAACTCCATCACTGATGTCCTTTCTTCTAGCTTCGGGAATTTGGAACGGTTTGAGCTTGACACGGACCCCAGGTTCAGTAACAATATCATGCTGAACTGCTGAAGTGGTGCCAGGTAACTCTGAAAATTTCTCTCTATTCCTTACCAGGAACTCTCTAGCTTCCTGTTTTTGGGAATACGACGGTTTCTGGAATCGTGACCTACAGGGTCAGAGGGAACTCAATACCCTTAGGCGTTACCGGGAGGGACTTCGCAGTTAATGCCAGCCTATCCTTCCAGGGCTTTAAACAGGTTTACGTGGTAAATCTGTTCGGGCTTCCTTTTACCTGGTTGATATACTTTGTAATTGGCCTACCCAACTCTTTCAATTACTTCTAAGGGACCCTGCCACTTAGCCAGGAACTTGCTCTCCGCAGTGGGAAACTAACACCAGGACCCTGTCACCAGGGGAGAAAACACAGAGTTGGGCCCCCCTGTTTATTCTCTGTTGGGCTGCTTGGGCCTGCAGTAAGTGTTCTTTTACCATTGGCATGATTGCTGCAATCCTGTCCTGCATTTGAGCGATATGCTCAATTACACTTTTGTGGGGTGTCTGCTCCCCCTCCCAGGTTTCCTTAGCTATGTCTAAGAGTCCCCAAGGGTGTCTCCCATAAAGCAACTCAAATGGAGAGTACCCTGTAGAGGACTGGGGAACCTCTCTTATGGCTAACATCAAGTATGGAATCATGAAGTCCCAGTTTTTCCCATCTTTGTCAACCACCTTTTTTTAACATGCTCTTTAATGTTTTTTATTGAAGCATTCCACCAAGCCATCAGTCTGAGGGTGGTACACAGAGGTCCGCAACTGTGTCACCTTAAATAACTTGCACAACTCCCTAGTAATTCGTGACATAAATGGAGTGCCCTGGTCTGTAAGGACTTCCTTAGGGATCCCAACCCGACTGAAAACCATGAACAGCTCTTTGGCAATGTTCTTAGCAGATGCAGTGCGTAAGGGCACTGCCTCGCGGTAACGAGTAGCGTAATCTATGATTACCAGAATATGCTGATGACCCCGGGCAGACTTAGGGAGTGGGCCCACCAGGTCCATGGCGATCCTCTCAAAGGGCACTTCAATAATGGGTAAGGGCACTAACGGACTTCGGAAGTGGGTTAGAGGGGCTGACATTTGACACACAGGACAGGATTGACAACAAATCTTTGTTTCCGTATCCTGTGCCAGTAAAACCTGCTCAACACCCTTTTTCTGTGTTTTTCTCAACCCCTAAATGACCTAGCAAGTGCCCATGGGCAAGTTCCAACACCACCCGTCTGTATTGCTTAGGGACGACCAACTGTTCAACAATTTCATCACTCTTTTTACATACACGATACAGTAAATCCTCATTGCTGCTGAAATAAAGAAAACGGGGCCTGTCCCCTGGTTTCTACAGATACATCATTAACCACTTCCATACAGGGCACTTATACACCTTCCTGCCCAGACCAATTTTCAGCTTTCTGCGCTGTTGCACTTTGAATGACAATTGCGCGGTCATGCTACACTGTACCCAAACTAAATTTTTATAATTTTGTTCTCACAAATAGAGCTTTCTTTTGGTGGTATTTGATCACCTCTGGGATTTTTATTTTCTGCTAAAAAAGAAATAAAAAAAGACCGAAAATGTTGAAAAAAAAATTTTTTTTTGGTTTCAGTTACAAAACTTTGTAAATAAATTCACTGATGGGCACCGATGGGGCTGCACTGACGGGCACCGATGAGGCGGCACTGACGGGCACCGATGAGGCGGCACTGACGGGCACCGATGAGGCGGCACTGACGGGCACCGATGAGGCGGCACTGATGGGCACCGATGAGGTGGCACTGATGGGCGGCACGGATGGGCACTGATAGGCGGCACGGGTGGGCACTGATAGGCGGCATGGATGGGCACTGATAGGTGGCATGGATGGGCACTGATAGGTGGCATGGATGGGCACTGATAGGTGGCACTGTACTGTAATGTGTTGTACTAATGGATGCCAATCAGTGCCAAACAATAATGCCTGCCAATCAGTGGTGCCCATTGTGGGCACTGATTGGCATCATTAGGCATTTCTAATTGGCATCCCTGGTGGTCTAGGGTGGCATACCTTGTGGGCATCCCTGGTGGTCTGGTGGTCCAGTGTGGGCACCTTCAGGGGTGCTGCGCTGATAATCGATCATCAGCACAAACCCCCCCTGTTAGAGGAGCAGCCGATCGGCTCTCCTCTACTCGCGTCTGACAGACGCGAGTAAGGAAAAGCCGATCACCGGCTTTTCCTGTTTACATCGTGATCAGCCGTGATTGGACACGGCTGATCACGTGGTAAAGAGTCTCCGTCAAAAACTCTTTACCTAGATCAGTGTTGCGGGGTGTCAGACTGACATCCCGCAACAACGATCACCGTGATGCGCGCCCCCGGGGGCGCGCATCGGCTCAATATCCTGAAGACGTCATATGACGTCCAGTCAGGATATTGAAGCCACTTTGCCACTGTCAAATTGCTATAGGGCGGGCGGCAAGTGGTTAATCACAACTACATTTTCCCAGGCCCTGGCAAGGGTAGGGTCTTTTCTCTGCTCGGTACCAAAGTTTTCCTTGTGCACATTAACCTCCCTGGCGGTATGATTCTTTCAGATTTTAGGTGTTGAAAGCGTTAACATTATTCTGCATGGAAATTTGGCGTTTTATATTGTAGGCCTGTAATTCTTAGGAATAACTCACTTTAATATGTCCAAACCAGAGTCTAGTAGACATCCTGGGTATGATAAAAATCAAAAAACAAAATCATAAATTATAATATAATGAATAACTATAAAATAATTATAACAAATAATATAATAATAATAAAAGTGTTTTTCAGTGTTTGATGACGAATTTCCCCACAAATCGCTATCGCTCAATTCTGCGAGTGATTCTAATTTATTATCGCTGTTTTCTAGCTGGTCTAAAACCACTTTTGACGTAAAGGGACACTTTCTGGTTGCTATGGACAATCTCCAAATTCCAGGCAGAAAGAACAGTTTTTATTATATAAAAGTGCATGCAGGACACTGGGCAGACCACTAGGGACAAAGGGTGTGTGTAATTATTTTATATAGTACTGTAATATTACAGTGTACTGTATGTGTACTGTGTTTTAACTTTTTTGAATTTGGCACCGATCTCCGTCCCCGTGCATCGTAACGTCGCAGGGAACGGAGCTCGGCGGCACTCGGCAGTGTGTGAATCGAGCGAGGAGACGGCTCGATCACACAGCGGGGAGGCATCGCAGGATCCAGGGGACAAGGTAAGTAACTCTGCCTGGATTACTGCGATACAATCCCGAGTCTGGCTCGGGGTTACCGCTTTTGGTGCTGAAATTTCACCCCGAGCCAGACTCGGGAATACCGCCAGGGAGGTTAAGGTCAGTAAACTCTAAGGTAGGCTCAGTGTCAGCAGACGGCTGTCCACTTCACTGGTTGTGGGGACTTCCTCAGGCTCCTCCAGTTCCCCCACCATAACCGAGAAAGGAAAACCCAGAGGAATCTGAGAGGAGTCCCCTGAACACACATTGTCGGTGCTTGCCAGAAGTTCTGGCTCTGCCACTGAGTCAGTTACTGTGACTGGGTCGGGATGATCCCAGAGTTCCCAAACTTAGGGAAGTCCCTACCAATGATGAATTAATGCACCAAGTGGGGCACAAGTCCGACCAGATGGGTCACTGTACCCAAGTCAGTTTTAAAGTTAACAGTGGCTGTAGGATACTCCCGGGCATCCCCATGTACACAGATCACAGCAATTTTTTTTGCATGAAAATTCACAGTTTCAACCATCTCAGCTTTAACCAGAGTCACTAGACTTCCAGAGTCCAGCATTGCCATAATAGGCTTATCATTAACAGTCATTTGGCACATGTGTTTTCCTACACTTGGCACTGCAGCGCATGAAATGGCAGCAAACATAGACTGCCTTCTATAACATGCATCACACTGCATAGGTTCATCTGTCAATGGACAGTTTGCTACAATATGTCCCAGTTCTTGGCAACGAAAACACCTGATGTTGCCCCAGTTTGATTTGCTGACAGACAGTGGCTTCCCTTGTTTGGGATGCCAAACTTCAGCCCTGGCACCAAAAATCCTCCCCCTATCTCCTTGCCATGCTTACCACCCACTTCCCCTGGAACAGTCTTACCGGTTGCTTTGGGTGGAAAGTCTGTGCGGCTGTAGGGGTGGTAACCAGGCTCTCTGCAGCAAAGTATCTCTCCACGAGTTCCACCAGGTTGTTTGCCGACTTGGGGTCTCCTTGACTCGCCCACTTTTGCAGGGGAACTGGTAGTGACCTCAGGAATTGGTCCATGACCACACGCTCCACTATTTGTGGCCCAGACAGGGACTCCGGCTGTAGCCATTTCCACACCAGGTGGATTTGGTCGAACATCTGCGATCTTGGGGGCCTCTCATCTTGGAAGAACCAGCTGTGGACCCGCTGTACACGAACTGCCAAGGTGACACCGAGTCGCGCCAAGATTTCCTGCTTGACCTTTTCATAGTCTCCTGCTTCTGCTAACTCCAGATCATAGTAGGCCTTCTGCGATTCTCCAGAAAGCAATGGGGCGACCAATCCTGCCCACTGGGTTTTAGGCCAACCTTCCCTCTCAGCGGTGCGTTCAAACGTTAGCAGAAAGGCCTCTGGATCATCATCTGCAGTCATCTTGGAAAGAGATCAACCCACATGGATGACTGAGAGCTTGTCTCCAACATCATCAACTTTAGCAGGTGACCACTGTGCTAGCGTCTCCACAACCTTAGTCAGGGTTTTCCTATCCGCTTTTGCCTCAGTGGCTAACTGTTCAAACAGCCTCTGCTATTGCTCCTGTATAATAGCATTAGTTTGCTGTTGTACAGCGTTGGATAACACCATTTGTTTGAGGATTTCCTCCATGTTGTCACTTTAGGTCAGGGATATGCAATTAGCGGACCTCCAGCTGTTGCAAAACTACAAGTCCCATCATGCCTCTGCCTCTGGGTGTCATGCTTGCTGCTGTCAGAGTCTCGCTATGCCTCATGGGACTTGTAGTTTGGCAACAGCTGGAGGTCCGCTAATTGCATATCCCTGCTTTAGGTATTGGCCTGTTAAATAGTAACTTACTACTGCTGGTCGCAGCCTCCACCATATGTAACCTGAGGGACAGGTAGCAGGTACAAAGCTCCCTGGGATGAGCAGGCACAGATACCAAATCCAGTGAAGTAGTGACAAACAGTGCAGTGTTTATTTGTGATATATACAGGTGCTGTCAGGGCCGGATTTCCCACAAGGCCACCGAGGCCAGGCGGCAGTGGGTGCAGGGGCGGTGCCGCACGGCGGAGGAGACAAGTAATTTCAGCGGTGCGGCGGCGGAGGAGAGAGATTACATCATCTCTCATTGCCCGCACTGCTGTACCGCCCTTACTTACAGGGCCGCGAAGGCTGCTCGACACAGAAGAGAGAGAATGACATCATCTCTCACCGCCTGCCCTCACTCTCATCTCTTACTCGCATGTGCCTCTGTTTCACCTGCAGCTAGTTTACCCGTGCAGGAGAGGAGAGGCTGACAGTGTTGTACCTGGCTGCAAGTACGCTGCAATGCTGGGGGGGGGGGGCTTGATTTTACATGAAAATAGTGACAAACTGTTACTTTGGCAATCCCCATTCTGCTAGCAGGCAGTGTGGCAAGTGGCATCTGGTGGCAGGCAGAGTGGCAAGTGATATTCCCATCTGGTGGCAAGCTACATTCCCATCTGGTGGCAGGCAGCGTGGCAAGTGACATTCCCATCTGGTGGCAAGCTACATTCCCATCTGGTGGCAGGCAGCATGGCAAGTGACATTCCCATCTGGTGGCAGGCAGAGTGGCAAGTGACATTCCCATCTGGTGGCAGGCAGAGTGGCAAGTGACATTCCCATCTGGTGGCAGGCAGCGTGGCGAGTGACCATCCCCATCTGGTCGCAGGCAGATTGGCAAGTGACATCCCCATCTGGTGGCAAGTGACAAGCGACGGTGGCAAGTGACACGCTCAGGGCTCCCACTCATTCTTCTTTATGGTGAGTTGAACTATTTAATTTTATATTACAATGTAATGATAGAAATAATGCATTTCAATCATCCTGACACCATAACAACATTGGTGCTGGAATGATTGAAGCACTAACACCAGTCATTGTCTTCGAAAAATAGATTACCCCCGCGCGGTCCCTCGTGCCAAAAAGGTTGGGGCCCGCTGTTCTATCGAGATGGTTCCCCTAATCTCCGAGGCTGAACAGCTGTTCGTCAGCTGTAGACGGAGCATGTACAATCAACACGCCGCTCGCTCTATACAGCAAGGGGCGGATGGGCAGTGCTTTTTTTGAAAGGGTCGGATGCTTTTCTCAAATGCTCGGATCTCAATACAGCCTTAAGCCTCGTACACACGATCAGATATCCTATGGATTCTAATCCGATGGTTTTGTCCATCGGAAATCCGATGAAGCTGTCTTCCATCAGTCTTGCCTACACACCATCAGTCAAAAAACCGACCGTTCCAAACGCGGTGATGTAAAACACTCTGATGAGCTGAGAAAAATTAAGTTTAATGCTTCTGAGCATGCGTCGACTTGATTCTGAGCATGCGTGGGTTTTTTATCCGATGGACTTGCCCATAGACGATCGGAATTTGCTATCCGTTTTTGATCCATCGGAAAAATTTAAAACATGTTCTATTTTTTAAAACCGATGGAAAAAAGACCGATGGGTCCCATACACGATCGGTTTGTCCGATGAAAAAAGTCCATCGGACTGTTTTCATCGGTAAAACCGATCGTGTGTACAGGGCTTCACTGTATTGGGAAAAGCATCCGCCCCTTGCTGCATTGAGATCCGTGCTATTTTTTTTTACCTAATTTCTATCACATGGGGGGGGCCTAAGAAGCCCCCTATGTGATGGGGGGGGGGGCATTGAAGGACCCTGCCTTGGGGCGGCAAAGGGAGTAAATCCGGGCCTGGGTGCTGTACAGTGTTCCAAAAACAAATAGGAACAAAAATAGCCAAACAAAAACCTAGCCATGTCTCTGCACTAACTATACAATATTTACAGATCCTAACTATCAGGCCAAGCAAGCCTACAGCTTGTCAGCTTCCACACAGCTTAATAGCTTTTACCAACCTTTTGCTCTCCTAGACAGAGGTTGTCTGAGGTTCCCAGGCCAAGAGCACTGTCTGTCTGTCTCAGGAGAGTTTAAATAAGCCTGGGGGAGAGGACCAAGACCTGAACTGGACAATGGATCAGAGATCCCTGAATGTGTATGAGAGGAGCCTGGGAGACGTATAGACCCCGAATAGGACTTTTCCCGGCTCTCTCTGGGACGCTCTGCTACAATTATATATAATGTGTGTGTGTGTGTGTATATATGTGTATATATGTGTGTGTGTATGTGTGTATATATATATGTGTGTGTGTGTATATGTGTATATATATATATATTGTGAGGGGGTTAACTCGGTAGCGGGTGTGTGTGACCCCCTGGTTGGGCTCCCCACACAAGAACAGGGCCAGCAGACGGAGGTTGTGGTTTTCAAAATCAAAAGGTGCGGTTTATTTCTCTATGTACAGTGACAAAAACACAGCAAAGCCAAAAAGAAACATAAACAAAATAAATCCTGGTCAGTTTGACCTCTGACTAAACATGCAGGTTTCCTAAACTGACAACTGGGATCAGCCTGGTGCTGTCCTAGTCCCTAAGTCCCTGGTTTAGTAAAAGTCCAAACAAATAGCCACACAGGCTTTGCCTCACCGCACAGGGGTTCACTCTCCCTAGACAGTCCACACAGGTCTGGGTCCAGGCATGAGCTAACATCTAATGAAGCTGGGAGTTTTTATAGAGGCCTTAAACGAACTGACAGGCTTCAGCTGGTCTCATCAACTCCCTGCCTGCACGACGCCCAGCCCTCTCCCTAGAGGTATGAGTCATCCATGAGCCCACTAGCCTCAGCTGGGCTTCATCAACTCCCTCCCTAGTTGTATAAGTCAGCATAAAGCCTGAATCTGGGAGAAATATATCTACCCCCCTGGATGCAACCAGGTGACTTTACCTTCCTGCTGTCACATACCCCCCCCCTCTTGTTTTAACCTTGGGGTTGGAACACCAGCAATCAGGCATTCATGTACTCGAGACAAAGCATCCACATTCCCCATTTGAACGCCAGGGCGATGCTTTACTGTGAAGTTGAATTCCTGTAGGGCCAGGAACCACCTATTCACTCTTCTATTTGTCTCCTTGTTTTGAGCCATCCACTTTAACGGAGCGTGATCCGTAACCATATCAAAGTGCCTACCTAGCAGATAGTACCGAAGGGAATCTAGAGCCCACTTCACCGCTAAACACTCCTTTTCAACCGTGGCGTAATTTACCTCATGGGACTTCAACTTCCTGCTGAGGTAAATGACTGGGTGCTCTTCCCCGTTCCAGACCTGGGACAATACTGCTCCTAACCCCACATCTGACGCATCACTTTGTACGACAAAGTCTTTAGAGAAGTCGGGTGAGTACAACACTGGCTGGCTACATAAGGCTTGTTTCAAGAATTGGAATGCTGCCTCCGCCTCGGGGGTCCATTTAATCATGACCGACCCTTTCCCTTTCGTCAGGTTGGTTAGGGGCACAGCCTTAGAAGCAAAGTGGGGAATGAAGCGCCGATAATAACCCGCGATTCCCAGAAAGGCCCGTACCTGCTTCTTGCTGTTGGGACGTGGCCAACTCTGGATGGCCTCGACTTTGTTGAGTTGGGGTTTTATCACTCCCCTGCCAATGGTGTACCCAAGATATTTGGCCTCCTCCTGCCCAATGGTACACTTCTTGGGGTTAGCCGTAAACCCCGCTTCCCGGATAGAGTCTAGGACTGCTTGCACTTTTGGCAGATGTGAGGCCCAATCTGTGCTATGGACAATTACGTCATCCAGGTAAGCCGCAGCATACTTCCGATGGGGCCTCAGTATCTGGTCCATTTTCCGCTGGAATGTGGCCGGCGCATTCTGTAACCCGAACGGCATTCTCTTATATTGGAACGCCCCGTCTGGGGTTACAAATGCGGTTTTCTCTTTGGCCGACTTGGCCAGGGGAATTTGCCAATACCCTTTTGTGAGGTCAAGAGTCGTCATGTATCGGGCTGTTCCCAGCCGGTCGATCAACTCATCTATACGTGGCATGGGGTAGGTGTCAAATTTTGTAACTTTGTTCAACTGACAAAAATCGCCAGCTCCCATCCGGTTTAGGCACCAACACAATGGGACTAGACCAATCACTTTGGGACTCCTCTATCACCCCTAAGTTCAGCATTTTCTGTACTTCCTCCCGTATTGCCTCCCGTCGGGCCTCTGGGATCCGATAGGGTTTTAACTTCACCCTTTCACCGGGCGGGGTAATAATATCATGCTCTACCCCAGATGTTTGTCCCGGCAGCTCAGAGAACACCTCCTTGTTGCGAAGCACAAACTCCTTAACCTCCTGTTGTTGGGGTTGTGACAAGGTGGCTGCTATTCCAACCTCCGGAATCACGCAACCAGTTTGAGCTGGTGACCAAGTTTCTGCGACTAGGGACTCTCTATCCCTCCAGGCTTTCAACAGATTAACGTGATATATCTGTTCGGGCTTTCGCCTTCCTGGTTGTCTGACCTTGTAATTCACTTCGCTCACTTTTTCCATTATCTCGTAGGGGCCTTGCCATTTGGCAAGGAATTTACTTTCAACCGTAGGGACAAGTACCAATATCCTATCCCCCGGGGAAAAGGTACGGGTCTTTGCTCCACGGTTGTACACTCTCTGCTGTGCCAACTGCGCTTGGGCCAAATGTTCCTTCACGATGGGCATTACCTGTGCAATTCGATCTTGCATCAGGGCGACATGCTCAATCACACTCCTGTGGGGAGAACTCTCACTTTCCCAAGTTTCCTTGGCAATATCCAACAGCCCTCTTGGGTGTCTCCCATACAGTAACTCAAAGGGAGAGAATCCCGTAGAGGATTGGGGCACCTCCCTAATAGCAAACATCAAATAAGGAAGTAGACAGTCCCAATCCTTTCCATCTCTATCCACCACTTTCTTCAACATTTGTTTTAGGGTTTTGTTGAATCTTTCAACCAGCCCATCGGTTTGGGGGTGATACACAGATGTACGCAATTTCGTCACTTCGAACAATTTACACAGCTCTTTCATAACCCGGGACATAAAGGGTGTACCTTGGTCCGTAAGCAGTTCTTTACAAATACCCACCCGGCTAAAAACAAGAGATAGCTCTTTGGCTATGGTTTTGGCCGAGGTATTTCTGAGAGGGATCGCTTCTGGATAACGGGTGGCATAGTCCATTATAACCAATATGTACTGGTGCCCCCTAGCGGACTTGATTATAGGACCTACCAAATCCATTGCGATTCTCTCAAACGGGACCTCAATGATGGGTAGAGGGACCAGCGGGCTACGGAAATGTGGCATCGGGGCCGACCTCTGACACACAGGGCAGGAGGAACAATAATTTTCTATGTCCTTCATCACCCCAGGCCAATAGAATCTCTGTAATACCCTCTCTCGGGTTTTCTCTGTCCCCAGATGACCTCCAAGAATGTGCCCATGGGCCAACTCCAACACCAACTTCCTGTAAGGTTTGGGCACCACAAGCTGCTCAACGGTTTCTTCTGCCCTTTTTGCCACCCGATACAGTAGGTCCTTCTCTACGCTGAAGTATGGGTAAGTGCAGGTATTATCTGGGTTCACTAACTCGCCATCTATTTCCACTACGTTTTCCCGTGCCTTTATTAGGGCGGGGTCTTTTAACTGTTCTGTGGCAAAATTTTCCCTGTGAACCTCCAGATCAGAAAACTCCACAGACGGTAGGTTTTCGTCTGAGGAGGTGGGCTCCTCTCCAGTTTCTTGAGTCTCCCCTGCCAATACTGACAAGGGAAATTCTGGAGAGTCCTCACCACTCTCAGAGGAGTTCTGGCTATCACATTCCTGGTACATAGGGGCACCAGTGGGGGGCTCAGGATCATCCCACAGTTCCCAGAACTTCGGAAAATCCCTTCCCACAATGGCATCATGCGGTAATTGAGATACTAACCCCACTGGATGAGAGAGGGTACCTTTGGGGGTCTCAAAAAACACTGTAGTCACTGGATACTCTCGGGTGTCCCCATGCACACAAATAACAGCTACCTTGCTATTCCCAGAGACCTCTGTTTTAACTAATTCAGCCTTTATCAGGGTCACAAGGCTACCTGAATCCAGTAATACCACAACATTTCTACCATTAATACACATTTTGCATAAATGTTTCTCAGTTCCCCGAATGGCAGTGCATGCGACTGTCGCACACAGCGACTGACGTCTGTCCATCAGAAAGTCACATTGCATGGGTTCCTCCACAACCGGGCAATTTGCTGCAATATGTCCCGCTTGCCGGCAGCGGTAGCAAACAATCCATTTGGCTGCCTCTTGAGCCCCTGACTTCCCAGGCTGTTCTCGCCAAACTTTGGGTAGAGCTCCCACCCTCTCACTCTCTCCACCCTCACCCCTTGGAATCCTCTTATCCGCCCCTGGGGATGGTCTGGTCTTAGGGTGGAAAGTCCGAGAGTCTCTGGAAGAGGCCGTCAGGTTCTCTGTAGCCAAGTATTTCTCTACACGATCCACAAGACCACCGGCCGTCTCTGGGTCTCCATGGCTTACCCACTTTTGGATGGCAGTAGGAAGAGCTCTCAAAAACCGATCCATTACAACACGTTCCACAATCTCTGGTGCGGACAAAGTCTCTGGCTGTAGCCACTTCCTGCTCAGGTGAATGAGATCATACATTTGAGACCTGGGGGGTTTTCCAAGCTGGAAAGTCCAGTTATGCACACGCTGAGCCCGGACAGCCAGGGTGACACCCAGCCTTGCCAATATTTCAGCTTTTAGCATCACATAGTCTTTTGCTTGGTCAGGCTCTAGGTCATAGTAAGCCTTCTGCGATTCACCAGTTAACAGAGGAGCCACCAGTCCAGCCCACTGCTCCTCAGGCCACTTTTCTCTTTCAGCAGTCCTTTCAAATGTGGTCAAAAATACCTCTGGATCATCCTCTCCAGTCATTTTTGTCAATAAACGACTCACCCCAAAGGACGCGGTATTAGTGGGACGGCTTTCCTCACTGGTCTGCGGACGTTGCTGCATTACTGCTTCCATTTGTTGTAGTCTCTGCTCTTGCTTCTGTAACAGGTCTATGAAGCGGGCCTCAGATTGCTGCTGGGCTTGTTGATGAGCTTGCTGCTGGGCTGCAAGGCTCCTTTGCAAACCTGCATTTGTCTGCTGTTGATTGGCATTTGCTAGAGCCAGCTGTTTCAGTATCTCCTCCATGCTGGCTTAAAAAAAACTGCCACTGGTTCTCCACCAACTGTGAGGGGGTTAACTCGGTAGCGGGTGTGTGTGACCCCCTGGTTGGGCTCCCCACACAAGAACAGGGCCAGCAGACGTAGGTTGTGGTTTTCAAAATCAAAAGGTGCGGTTTATTTCTCTATGTACAGTGACAAAAACACAGCAAAGCCAAAAAGAAACCTAAACAAAATAAATCCTGGTCAGTTTGACCTCTGACTAAACATGCAGGTTTCCTAAACTGACAACTGGGATCAGCCTGGTGCTGTCCTAGTCCCTAAGTCCCTGGTTTAGTAAAAGTCCAAACAAATAGCCACACAGGCTTTGCCTCACCGCACAGGGGTTCACTCTCCCTAGACAGTCCACACAGGTCTGGGTCCAGGCATGAGCTAACATCTAATGAAGCTGGGAGTTTTTATAGAGGCCTTAAACGAACTGACAGGCTTCAGCTGGTCTCATCAACTCCCTGCCTGCACGACGCCCAGCCCTCTCCCTAGAGGTATGAGTCATCCATGAGCCCACTAGCCTCAGCTGGGCTTCATCAACTCCCTCCCTAGTTGTATAAGTCAGCATAAAGCCTGAATCTGGGAGAAATATATCTACCCCCCTGGATGCAACCAGGTGACTTTACCTTCCTGCTGTCACAATATATATATATATATATATATAGTATGAATTTCTCTTTTCTCTTCGCCTTGTATACAGAAAAATACTCATGTTCTATCATGTATCACATGTTTATGAAATATTCTTTGTTTATATGCTAATTAAACAATTTTACAATTTCTCCTACCACGTGCCTCACTTAAAGTCCTAAAAAACATTTCTTTTTCGTACATCACGGGACACAGAGCGACTTAGTCATTACTAATGGGTTATATAGTTTACCTTCAGGTGCTGGCACTGGCAACTTCCAAACCGGAAGTACCCTCCCCTATATAAGCCCCTCCCATCCGGGAGCACCTCAGTTTTTTGCCAGTGTCTAAGGTGTTGGCCAAAGAGTAACATGTGTTTTCACTGGGCTTGCGTACAGGTTCTTTTGGGCCTTAGTAAGCTGTTCCGGATCCCACCAAAAAAGCTTCATAGCTAAACGGTCGGTACCCGGGCCTTGCAGCAGAAGAGCAAGGTTTTGCCTGTAATGCCTCTCTTAGGAGGGCTGGACCCTGGGATCCAGAGCTCTGGTCATACCCACGACCAAGATGTTGTCTGTGCAGGGTGCTATACAGGTCCAGGGGAGTGGAATCCTTGGGAACCCGGTCCCTGAAGGTTTAATTACAATGCCTGCCGTGATAGGTGAAGTTTGGGCTTCTGTGGACCAAACAGAGTCCTGCGGTGGGGAACAGGTAAGTGGGGGCCCCCAGGAACTTGGTTCTATTGGGGGACCCCCAAGCCTAATTTGTCTTTCTGTCTGTTACCTAACGGTATTCCCGCTAATATCTGTGTATGCCTGTAACTACTGAAAATTTAAAATTTTAATAGTAGTCAAGAAAAAAAAAAAAAAAAAGGACCGCGGTACCTGTGTTAAACCACTAGAGGCCGCTGTGGTCCATTTTTCTTGTCATGTGGATCTTTGGTTTTCTCGAGTCAAAAGATCCAGGCAGTTGGTAAGTTTCTCTGTGGGAATCCACTTCCTCTGCCCTGTTGCTGCGCTCATCCACCGCACAGGCCCTCCGGCAAAAAGGGCCCTGGCTCCTAGTCCCTGTTTGATTTTCGAAAAGGGCGCCAATGGTTCACGGGCGCGCGCGCGGGCGCGTGCACGCGCCTCCAATGAAAAAAAAGGGGCGGGGCGGGTGGATGACGCTCGATGCGCGCCACGGCGCTTCTGCGCATGTGCAGGCGTCCCAGCTTGTATAAAGACACAGTACAAGTGTCAGCTGGATGCAAACAGAGCTAGCAACAAACAGTGGCACACAGAGGCGGTTGATGCAGGCATCCCCGTAGAAAGGCACTTTAGTGGACACCAGCTGGTATATAGCAGCAACTGTGTTAGACTATTACCAGCAAAATTGGTGTATGACGACGGGAATACCTCAGCTTTGTGCTTATAGGATATGTCGTCCAGACGCTCTGGAAATAGATCTTCCAAGAAGCGAAAGAGGTCTCCGTCGGGCTCTGAGGATTTTGGGCATGCTGTACTGCGCCAATCTCCCCTGAAATTTCAGAGGTCAGTAGCCGTAGGAACCCCGCAGGAGTACCTGGTACTGCGGCTGTCCCCAGTCCACCTGTTCCTGTATATATAACAGAGGAGGTTTTATCCTCAACTCTGGGAGGATTGGAAGAGAGATTAACAGCATTGATCGCTGCTTCCCTGTCACAGGAAAAGCGTGTCCGATCTTCGTCTCCTCCTGCAGAGTGCCTGTTAGTGGAGGAACAGTCCCAGAGATCGACCTACCTGAAGGGGATCAGGTGAGGTTGATAAAGTTATAGAGGAATCAACAGTGGAAGAACCTTTCTCAGCATCTCAGGCTGAAAGATTTATGGGTTCAGTCTCTGACTAACATGGTCCGAGCAGCATTTTAAATGCCTCTGGCGGAACCATCAACCACTACTGTCTCCTCGCTGGGGTCGCTGAAAGCTCCCCAGACTGTCTGTTCCTTCCCAATCCACCCTTTATTGGAAGGGTTTATTTACCAGGATTGGGAGCATCCTGTAAAATATTTACTCCCCCCAAGAGATTTCCAGTGATCTATCCCATGGAGGATAAGTTCATAAAAAAAAATAAAAAAAAATGGAGGGTCCCTACAGTGAACACAGCCATCTCTTGTGTAAATAAATCACTGACATGTCCAGTAGATAATGTTCCAATGTTCAAGGACCCAATAGATAAAAAATTGGAGTCTTTACTAAAATCTGCTTTCTCTACAGCAAGCATGGTGACACAACCTGCAGTAGCAGCGATTGGAGTCTGCCAAGCAATGAAAGATCAGTTGAAACAAGTCTTAAGGGACTTACCAGATCAGCAGGCTCTTGCCCTAGCTGACCTACCTAGAGCCTTGTGTTGCGGTGGACGCCATAAAGGATACAATCCAACAGGCATCCCGCTTTACGCTGTCTGTAGACATATGCGTAGGCTTCTATGGCTCAAAAACTGGTCTGCTGAAGCTCCCTGTAAGAAATTGCTGATTAGCTTCCCATTTCATGGAGAACGCTTATCTGGAGATGATCTGGACAAATATATCCAGAAAACTTCTGCCGGTAAAAGTACACTCTTGCCGGTTAAGAACAAGGGTAGAAGTCCTTCTTTTAAGAGGCCTACTTCTCCAGTCCCTGGCACATCGGCTGTGAAACAGTTCCGACGGCCTCCGCGGTCAAATCCAGGGGGCAGAAATCAGGGACAATCACAGGGTAACAAGAAACCCTGGGTCAAGAGAGGTACAAAACCTCCCCCCAAGTCATGAAGGGTTGCCCCCACTCAATCGGGTGAGGGGAAGACTTCAGTTGTTCACAGAGACCTGGCGGGACACCATCAGAGATGGGTGATCTCCGCAGTAAGTCTGGGATACAGGCTGGAGTTAAAAGACATTCCTCCTGCCCATTTTATAAGGTCAAACGTGCCAAGCGATCCCCAGAAGAGTGGATCCCTCCTTCTGGCACTAGAGCAACTATTGCCCCAAGGGTAATCATGAAGGTTCCCTTGGAAGAAAACGGGTTCGGGTTTTACTCGAACCTTGTCACAGTCCCCAAACCAAATGGGGACATGAGGCCCATATTAAATATAAAAGGGCTAAACAAGTTCCTACATATCAGGACTTTTTCGGATGGAGTCGATCCGATCGGTGGCCACCGCCCTACAAGGGCAGGAATGGTTAGCCTCGTTCGACATAAGGGATGCTTATTTGCATATTCCCATCTGTCCGGCCCACCAGAAATTTCTACGCTTTGCAGTAGAAGGGCGCCATTTTCAAGTCAGAGCCTTACCTTTCGGTCTGGCCACAGCACCACGAGTGTTCACAAAAATTCTGGCCCTACGATTGGCCAAACTAGGAACACAAGGTGTAACGATAATGGCATATCTAGACGACTTGTTGCTGATAGACCACTCAGTGAAAAAAACTAGAAGTGGTCGTTCACAAGATAATCAAGTATCTGGAATCTCACGGTTGCATTATCAACCGAGACAAGTCAGCCCTAAAACCAGTCAAAAGCCTGGAATACTTGGGGGCTAAGACTGGATTCAAATCAGAGAAAGATTTTCTTACCTCCAGAGAAGGTGTCGTCTTTGAAAGATTTGACCCACTTAGTGGGTACAAAAAAGAAAAACCATCCATACGCCTGTGTATAAGGCTGCTGGGAAAAATGGTGGCTTCATTCGAAGCAGTACCCTACGGTCAATTCCATTCAAGGAACTTGCAGAGGGCCATACTGTCAGCCTGGAACAAAAAAGTTCAGGCTTTAGACTTACCAATGTCCCTGTCCCCTTCCGTTCGCAAGAGCCTCCATTGGTGGTTGGTGCCAGAATCTGGAAAAAGGGAAACCCTTCAGTCCGGTTTCTTGGAAGGTGGTCACTACAGATGCCAGCCTCATAGGCTGGGGGGCAGTACTGGAGCAATGGTCTCTCCAGGGCAAGTGGTCAGAAGCAGAGAAGGCCCTGCCCACCAATCTCTTAGAGATACGAGCAGCCCGGTATGCCCTAGTAGCATGGACATCCAAACTCCAAGGGTCACCTGTCAGAATTCAATCAGACAATGCCACAGCAGTGGCATATATCAATCACCAGGGTGGCACCAGGAGTCGTGCAGCCCAGAGGGAAGCGAATTGCATCCTGGAATGGGCAGAAAGGTATGTCACAGCCATATCCGCGGTTTTCATCCCAGGAGTGGAAAATTGGAGAGCGGACTTTTTAAGTCGCCAGCAATTATGCCCGGGGAATGGTCTCTTCACCCCGAGGTTTTTCCAGGCAATATGCCAGCGGTGGGGAACACCGGATGTAGATCTGCTAGCATCCAGATTCAACGCAAAGGTGGACAGATTTGTGTCTCGCACAAAGGATCCCCTAGCTTGCGGTTCGGATGCCCTAGTGTTCCCTTGGGATCAGTTCAAGCTGATATATGCATTCCCACCGCGTTTAATCCGCAGAATCAGGGTAGAAAAGAAACCAGTGATTCTGGTGGCTCCAGCGTGGCCCCGAAGGGCATGGTACGCGGAGATTGTAAAAATGTCAGTGGGAAGTCCTTGGACCCTCCCACATCGTCCGGACCTGCTTTCGCAAGGACCGATATACTACCCTTCCTTACCAGCCCTAGGTTTGACGGCCTGGCTATTGAAGCCCACATTCTAAAAAAGAGAGGGCTCTCTAATCCTGTGGTATCTACCATGATCAATGCCAGGAAGCCGGTATCCAGGCAGATCTATTATAGGATCTGGAAGGCGTACATTACATGGTGTGAGGCCAAGAAATGGCATCCACGTAAGTACGTAATAGGTAGGATTTTGGACTTCCTACAGTGGGCTGTAGATAGGAAGCTGGCCTTGAGTACTATCAAGGGTCAGATTTCGGCCTTGTCAATATTTTTTCAAAGGCCCTTGGCTTCGCATTCACTAGTCAAAGCTTTCATACAAGGAGTGATGCGTATTAGCCCTCCGGTTAGTATTCCCATATGTCCATGGGACTTAAACCTGGTTCTGTCGGTTCTACAGAAACAACCGTTTGAACCATTGCAACACATTTCCTTGGTTCTTCTCACCAGGAAATTGATTTTCTTAGTAGCCATTTGTTCGGCTAAAAGAGTATCGGAATTAGCCGCCTTGTCCTGTAAGGAGCCATATCTGGTTGTCCATAAGGACAGAGTAGTATTACGTCCTCATCCAGCCTTCCTTCCTAAGGTGGTATCGAGGTTTCATTTGAACCAAGATGTGGTTCTCCCTTCTTTTTTCCCCAAACCTAGCTCGGTAGAGGAAAAGTTATTACATTCTTTGGATGTAGTAAGAGCAGTTAAAGCTTATCTAAAAGCCACTGCTCAGATTCGCAGAACGGATACTTTGTTTATTCTGCCGGAAGGCCCTAGAAAGGGTCAGGCAGCATCAAAATCTACTTTAGCCAAGTGGATTCGACAGGTCATAATACAAGCCTATGGCTTGAGAAAGAGACCGCCTCCGTTCAAAGTTAGGGCGCACTCCACAAGAGCAGTTGGAACTTCATGGGCAGTGCATCACCAGGCCTCCCTGGCTCAAGTATGTAAGGCCGCAACATGGTCTTCGGTACACACGTTTACTAGATTCTACCAGGTAGACGTTAGAAGTCAGGAGGATGTCGCCTTTGGGCGCAGTGTGTTGCAGGCCGCAAAAGATCCTCATGCCTGATGGCGCCCAGCTTATGTGTCCCTCCCCTCATTTGGCATTGCTTTGGGACGTCCCATTAGTAATGACTAAGTCGCTCTGTGTCCCGTGATGTACGAAAAAGAAAAAGGGATTTTTATAACAGCTTACCTGTAAAATCCTTTTCTTGGAGTACATCACGGGACACAGAGCTCCCACCCCTCTTTTTGGGACACTTATTGCTTTGCTACAAAACTGAGGTGCTCCCGGATGGGAGGGGCTTATATAGGGGAGGGTACTTCCGGTTTGGAAGTTGCCAGTGCCAGCACCTGAAGGTAAACTATATAACCCATTAGTAATGACTAAGTCGCTCTGTGTCCCGTGATGTACTCCAAGAAAAGGATTTTACAGGTAAGCTGTTATAAAAATCCCTTTTTTCTTACTATGTATAGATCTATCTGTCTATCGTGCCTTGAAAAATTATTTATACCCCTTGAAATTTTCCACATTTTGTCATGTCACAACCAAAAATGTAAATTTATTTTATTGGGATTTTATGTGATAGACCAACACAAAGTGACACATAATTGTGAAGTGGAAGGAAAATAGTAAATGGTTTTCACAATTTTTTTCTATAAACAAACAAATATCTGAAAAGTGTGGCGTGCATTTGTATTCAGCCCCCATTACTCTGATACCCCTAACTAAAATCTAGTGGAAACAATTGCCTTTAGAGCCGGTTCACACAGGGGCAACACGACTCTTGAGGAGGCGTTTTGGAAGCGACCTGAGCCTGCACCACAGCGCGACATGGGACGACTTACAAGTCGTCTCCAGGACAGGAGACATTCCAGTGGCCAATCAACCTTGAATCAGCTCTGTGGGAGGGAGGGGGAGGGAAGGGTTTGCCTGAGAAATGTATGTTCTCTTCCTGGAAAGTTGCTTCAGTTAAGACAGGGGATCCGACTTGGAGGCAACTTCCATTGAAATCAATGGGTACAGGTCACCTAGCAGTCGCCTAAAAGTCGGATTGAAGTAGTACAGAAACCTTTTTTGAAGTCGGAGCGACTGCAGTCGTATACATTAAAACGGCTCTATTCACAGTTTTAAAAATAGCGCGACTTGGGGCGGCTTGAAGTCGCCTCCCAAGTCGCCCCTGTGTGAACCGGCTTTTAGAAGTCACCTAATTAGTAAATAGAGTCCACCTGTGTGTATTTTATTCTCAATATAAATACAGCCATTCTGTGAAGCCCTCAGAGGTTTGTTAGAGAACCTTAGTGAACAAATGGCATCATGAATGTCAAGGAAAACCTCAGACAGGTCAGGGATAAAGTTGTGGAGGAGTTTAAAGCAGGGTTAGGTTATAAAAAAAATATCCCAAGCTTTGAACATCTCACGGAGCACTGTTCAATACATCATCCGAAAATGGAAAGAGTATGGCACAACTGCAAACCTACCAAGACATGGCCGTCCACCTAAACTGACAGGCCAGGCAGGAGAGCATTAATCAGAGAAGCCATGGTAACTCTGGAGGAGCTGCAGAGATCCACAGCTCAGGTGGAAGAATCTGTGCACAGGACAACTATTTGTGGTGCACTACATAACTCTG
Organism: Rana muscosa; assembly: GCA_029206835.1. Taxonomy (NCBI): domain Eukaryota; kingdom Metazoa; phylum Chordata; class Amphibia; order Anura; family Ranidae; genus Rana; species Rana muscosa. Next base: position 5,625,499 of record CM055122.1, read on the forward strand.
GCCTTTATGGAAGTGTGGCAAGAAAAGAAAGCCATTGTTCAAAGAAAGACATAAAAAGTCCCGTTTGCAGTTTGCGAGAAGCCATGTGGGGGACACAGCAAACACGTAGAAGAAGGTGCTTTGGTCAGATGAGACCAAAATTGAACTTTTTGGCCTAAAAGCAAAACGCTATGTGTGGCAGAAAACTAACACTGTGCATCACCCTGAACACACCATCTCCACCGTAAAGCATGGTGGTGGCAGCATCATGTTGTGGGAATGATTTTCTTCAGCAGGGACAGGAAAGCTTGTCACAGTTAATGGGAAGATGAATGAAGCCAAATACAGGGCAGTCTTAGAAGAAAACCTGTTTTTGCAAAAGAGTCGAGACTGGGGCTGAGGTTCACCTTCCCACAGAACAATGACCCTAAACATACAGCCAGAGGTACAATGGAATGGTTTAGATCAAAGCATATTCATGTGTAAGAATGGCCAAGTCAAAGTCCAGACCTAAATCTAATTGAGACTCTCTAGCAAGACTTGAAAATTGCTGTTCACAGACGCTCTCTATCCAATCTGACAGAGCTTGAGCTATTTTGCAAAGAAGAATGGGTAAAAATGTCACTCGCCACGTGTGCAAAGCTGGTAGAGACATACCCAAAAAGACGTGCAGCTGTAATTGCAGCAAAAGGTGGTTCTACAAAGTATTGACTCGGGGGGGCTGAATACAAATGCACGCCACACTTTTCACATATTTATTTGTAAAAAAAAAAATGAAAAACATTTATCATTTTCCTTTCCTTTCTAAATTATTTTCCACTTTGTGTTGGTCTATCACATAAAATCCCAATAAAAATACATTTGCGTTTTTGGTTGTTAAATGATAAAATGTGGAAAATTTCATGGGGCATGAATACTTTTTCAAGACTGTGTGTGTGTGTGTGTGTGTGTGTGTGTAAAAAAAAATATATATATATATATATATATATATATATATATATACAGTCAGGTCCATAAATATTGGGACATCGACACAATTCTAATATTTTTGGCTCTATACACCACCACAATGGATTTAAAATGAAACAAGCTGAGCTTTAATTGCAGACTTTCAGCTTTAATTTGAGGGTATTTACATCCAAATCAGGTGAACGGTGTAGGAATTACAACAGTTTGTATATGTGCCTCCCACTTTTTAAGGGACCAAAAGTAATGGGACAATTGGCTGCTCAGCTGTTCCATGGCCAGGTGTGTGTTATTCCCTCATTATCCCATTTACAAGGAGCAGATAAAAGGTCCAGAGTTCATTTCAAGTGTGCTATTTGCATTTGGAATCTGTTGCTGTCAACTCTCAATATGAGATCCAAAGAGCTGTCACTATCAGTGAAGCAAGCCATCATTAGGCTGAAAAAACAAAACAAACCCATCAGAGAGATAGCAAAAACATTAGGTGTGGCCAAATCAACTGTTTGGAACATCCTTAAAAAGAAAGAATGCACCGGTGAGCTCAGCAACACCAAAAGACCCGGAAGACCACAGAAAACAACTGTGGTGGATGACTGAATAATTATTTCCTTGGTGAAGAAAACACCCTTTACAACAGTTGGCCAGAACCAGAACACTCTCCAGGAGGTAGGTGTATGTGTGTCAAAGTCAACAATCAAGAGAAGACTTCACCAGAGTGAATACAGAGGGTTCACCACAAGATGTAAACCATTGGTGAGCCTCGAAAACAGGAAGGCCAGATTAGAGTTTGCCAAACCACATCTAAAAAAGCCTTCACAGTTCTGGAACAACATCCTATGGACAGATGAGACCAAGATCAACTTGTACCAGAGTGATGGGAAGAGAAGAGTATGGAGAAGGAAAGGAACTGCTCATGATCCAAAGCATACCACCTCATCAGTGAAGCATAGTGGTGGTAGTGTAATGGCGTGGGCATGTATGGCTGCCAATGGAACTGGTTCTCTTGTATTTATTGATGATGTGACTGCTGACAAAAGCAGCAGGATGAATTCTGGAGTGTTTCGGGCAATATTATCTGCTCATATTTAGCCAAATGCTTCAGAACTCATTGGACGGCGCTTCACAGTGCATATGGACAATGACCTGAAGCATACTGCAAAAGCAACCAAAGAGTTTTTTAAGGGAAAGAAGTGGAATGTTATGCAATGGCCAAGTCAATCACCTGACCTGAATCCGATTGAGCATGCATTTCACTTGCTGAAGACAAAACTGAAGGGAAAATGCCCCAAGAACAAGCAGGAACTGAAGAAAGTTGCAGTAGAGGCCTGGCAGAGCATCACCAGGGATGAAACCCATCGTCTGGTGATGTCTATGCGTTCCAGACTTCAGGCTGTAATTGGCTGCAAAGGATTTGCAACCAAGTATTAAAAAGTGAAAGTTTGATTTATTGATTGTTAATCTGTCCAATTACTTTTGGTCCCTTAAAAAGTGGGTGGCACATATACAAACTGTTGTAATTCCTACACCGTTCACCTGATTTGGATGTAAATACCCTCAAATTAAATCTGAAAGTCTGCAGTTAAGGCACATCTTTCTTTGTTTCATTTCAAATCCATTGTGGTGGTGTATAGAGCCAAAAAGATTAGAATTGTGTCAATGTCCCAATATTTATGGACCTGACTGTATATACACTGCTCCAAAAAATTAAAGGAACACTTTTTTGAATCGGAAATCCTGGGATATTGATCTGGTCAGTTAAGTAGCAGAGGGGGTTGTTAATCAGTTTCAGCTGCTTTGCTGTTAATTGAAATTAACAACAGGTGCACTAGATGGGCAACAATGAGACGACCTCCAAAACAGGAATGTTTTTTCAGGTGGAGGTGTCTGACATTTTTTTTCCCCTACTCATCTTTTCTGACTGGTTTTCACAAGTTTTGCATTTGGCTAGGGTCAGTGTCACTACTGGTAGCACGAGGTGATACTTGGACCCTATAAAGGTTGCACAGGCAGTCCAACTCCTCCAGGATGGCACATCAATACGTGTCATTGCCAGAAGGTTTGCCGTGTCTCTCAGCACAGTCTCAAGAGCATAGAGGAGATTCCAGGAGACAGGCAGTTACTCTAGGAGAGCTGAACAGAGTCATAGAAGGTCCTTAACCCATCAGCAGGACCGGTATCTGCTCTTTTGTGCAAGGAGGAACAAGATGAGCACTGCCAGAGCCCTACAAAATGACCTCCAGCAGGCCACTGGTGTGAATGTCTCTGACCAAACAATCAGAAACAGACTTCATGGGGGTGGCCTGAGGGCCCGACATCCTCTAGTGTGCTCTGTGCTCACTGCCGGACACTGTGGCGCTCGTTTGGCATTTTTCATTGAACACCAGAATTGGCAGTTTCGCCACTGGTGCCCCATGCTTTTCACAGATGAGAGCAGGTTCACCCTGAGCATATGTGACAGACGTGAAAGGGTCTGGAGAAGCTGCGGAGAACTTTATGCTGCCTGTAACATCGTTCAGCATGACCAGTTTGGTGGTGGGTCAGTGATGGTCTGGGGAGGCATATCCATGGAGGAACGCACAGACCTCTACAGGCTACACAATGGCACCCTGACTGCCATTAGGTATCGGGATGAAATCCTTGGACCCATTGTCAGACCCTACACTGGTGCAGTGGGTCCTGGGTTCCTCCTGGTGCACGACAATGCCCGGCCTCATGTGGAGAAAGCATGCAGCCAGTTCCTGGAGGATGAAGAAATTGATATCATTGAATGGCCCCCATGCTCACCTGACCTAAATCCAAAAGAACACCTCTGGGACATTGTTTCGGTCCATCCGGTGCCGCCAGGTTGCACCTCAGTCTGTTCAGGAGCTTAGTGATGCTCTGGTCCAGATCTGGGAGGAAATACCCCAGGACACCATCTGTCTCATTAGGAGCATGCCCTGATGCTGTCAGGCATGCATACAAGCACTTGGGGGCCATTCAAACTACTGAGGACCATTTTGAGTTGTTGCAATGAAATTTCAGCAAAATGGACTAGCTTGCTGCATAATTTTTTCCCTTTGATTTTCGTGGTGCCTTTGAAGTCAGCCCTCTGTAGGTGGATAATTTTCATTTCCATTAAAAGATGTGCCATCCTTTTATTACTAACACATTACCTAGTCCATATCAGTATAGATATCCAGCATGAGATTTTGCCCCGTTGAGATCTGATGTGTTTTCAAAGTGTTCCTTTAATTTTTTTGAGCAGTGTGTGTGTGTGTGTGTGTGTGTATATGTGTGTGTGTGTATATGTATATATATATGTATATACACATAATTAATGTGTTCAAATATAGAAGTGTAGATCCTGCCAATATAGTGCATAAACACCCTATACCAATTTTCTATAATTGTAAAGACTGCTAATTAACTGTCCATTAAAAAAACGTGTCTATAAATATCGCCTTATTGTGTTAGGCCATACACTGTGATCCACATTTCTTTTCAGTGCTCTTCTGGTGACAATTCATTATATGTGCATCACTTGTGCTGCATGCTGTGCTCTGTACCTCCACCGGGTGTGCTCTTACCTGGTATAATGGATCATATGTATTAATATGATCAGATAGCGCTTTTGTCCCTCCCAAGGGGACTGGAAGTGTAGTTCATTCACTTTAATGACACAACAAGGTGAGGGACCTGGCGGCAACAGGTGAGTGGATGCCCGCTAACAGGCGCTGCCCAGATGGATCTGAAATGACAGGTGCTCTTTAAATGTAAGAGAATAAGAAAAATATTCCCCTTAACGGAACTTTCACTAACCAAATATATTATATAAATGTTATAGAAAAGTAGAAAATCCAAAAGATAGAAGTATATAAAATGTACACAATTTTTATTAACTGATTAGTTAAAAAGAGCAACAATGGTGGCTGATGAGCATACAAGTCATCACAATAATGGAGAGCAACAGAAAATACAGTTCTATATAGTTCCTGGACTACCATGATGAGATCACCATGGCAGATACCCACTAACAACCAACGCGTTTTAGAAGTTCCTTCTTTCATCAGGAGTGTATATATTAATAGAACAGTTTTCTTCTATAATAAAATTAACAAAGAATGAATAAATCACAGAATCAGTACATTCATTTTTTGCTCCTATGTCATTTGTACAAAATTAGACTTGCATGTTGACACAAGTTGAAAAGTCGCATTCAACAGCCACAAAATGGTTAAGAACAGTCAGCGATGTCCATCCAAGGGTCCAAAAGAAAGTAATGCTCAGTGTTGATAGAGCCCCAGTGAAAACCAGCGAGACCAGGCAATTTAAGTCCCCAGAGAGCGGAAGTACACAACGGAGTATATAAAGTGACAAAATCGCAATCTAGGCAAAAAAGAGAAGTTATGGAGAAAATCCTATTGATACAACACCAGTAAAATTAACCTGTGTGTATGTACCAATTGATTAATTTAATATTATTAAAGTGAACATTTATGGCCCCCCCAGAGTTGTCAGCTTAGTACATGATATAGTATTGAAGTGTGGCAATAGAATATTATATTAATATATTTAAAAATGCCTGTAAAGCAGAGAGATCCTATGAATCAACATTTTTGTAATACGGCACTGCATCACTTTAACTGACAATTGCGCGGTCATGCGACGTTGTACCCAAAGAAATTTATGTCCTTTTTTCAGCACAAATAGAGCTTTCTTTTGGTGGTATTTGATCACCTCTGCGGTTTTTATTTTTTGCTCTATAAAGAAAAAAAAAGCGTAAATTTAGAAAAAAACACTATTTTGTACTTTTTGCTATAATAAATATCCCCCAAAAAATAAAAAAAAACGAATTTCTTCATCAGTTTAGGCCGATATGTATTCTTCTACATAATTTTAGTAAAAAAATTGCAATAAGCGTATATTGATTGATTTTCGCAAAAGTTATAGTGTCTACAAAATAGGGGATAGATTTATGTAATTTTTATTATTTATTATTATTTTTCTTTTTTGTTTTTTTTTACTAGTAATGGTGGCGATCTGTGATTTTTATCAGGACTGTGACATTGCGGCGGACAGATCAGACACTTTTGACAGTTTTTTGGGACCATTGAAATCTATACAGCGATCAGAGCTAATAATAGCCACTGATTACTGTATAAATGTCACTGGCAGGGAATGGGTTACCTCTAGGGGGCGATCAAGGGGTTAAATGTGTTCCCTTACTGTGTGTTCTAACTGTGGGGGGGATGGGAGTGACTATAGGAGGGGACAGATCATTGTTCCTACTTAATAACCCCTCCTCTGAACTTGGAAGCATTCAAAACGTAAAAGATCTGAGTTTTTTGAATACTTTACATTTTTGAAAACTGGTGCCGTTGGTTCCCGAGTAAATTAGAAATTATGTCATGACTTCGCTTTGGGGTTACCATAGCCGATACCTGATACCCAAGCTTTGCTTGGGTCTCTGGCCAGCAGGCATCACTCCGGTACAACCACTTGAAGCCAAATGACAAAAAGGTATGTGATTTGGTGGCAAGTGGTTAAATGTTTTAATGATTCATAAGTACTTCTGGTTTGACATAAAATACTACTTGCAAATTAGGGGAGTAGCTATGGAGGCGCAGTTCGCCCCCATTTTAGCAAACTTGTTTATAGTCAGATGAGAAGGGGACATATTCTACGCAAGGGATTGGCCAGAATTGATTTTTTTACTGTCGATACATCAGCGACATCCTGTTTCTTTGGCAGGGTGACGTAATAACACTGTAGAATTTCATTAGTATCTTAACAGCCTCCCACCCAATGTATAGACAAATGAAAGGGGCGGGATGCTCTCTTGTTCTGGGCCGACGTCCTATGACATCGCCCAGTCTCACTGCAGCGATCGTGGGCGCTCTGTGTCGCCGGGACACGGCGGGACCCCGATCTCGGTAAAGAGTCGATTGACACGGCTCTTTTCCCATGTGATCAGTGGTGTCCAATCACAGCTGATCACATGTAAACAAGGAGATGCCGTTTATCGTCTCTCCACACCCCACACTGCATCTCCTCACAGGGGAGACCTGTACAGATAATCAGGGCACTGATCATTAGTGCCCTGATTATCAGTCCAGCCCAAGCTATGATGCCAGTCTGTGCCCATCAGTGACACCAATTTGTACCCATCAGTGATGCAAGTGAGTGCTGCCTTTCAGTGCCGCCTATTCGTTCCACCTATTATTGCCCATAAGTGCTACCTCATCAGTGCAGCATTCAGTGAAGGAGAAAAATTACTTATTTTTACAAGATTTTCTGACAGAAACTAAGAAAACCTTTTATTTTCGGTCTTTTTTCTTTTTTTTTTTTCAGCAAACAAATAAAAAACCCAGCAGTGAGTAAATACCTCCAAAAGAAAGCTCTATTTGTAGGAAAAAAATGCTTAAAATTAAATTTGGTACAGCATACAATTCGGTACATTAATTTGGGTACAGCTTTGCATGACCACTCTATTGTCATTCAAAGTGTGACAGTGCTGAAAGCTGAAAATTGGCATGGGCAGGAAGGGGGTAAAAGTGCCCTGTAGGCAAGTTGTTAAAACAATTCTCTTAAAATAACTGTCCCATACTTGCAGCCAAGTAGAAATAGATTTTTTAGATTTAACACTGGTACCATCACCAAAACTTATCTACAGATAAAAACGGTTACATTTCTATTAAAGCCGTAAAAAAATAATATTAAAAGCCAGCAGCTACAAATACTGCAGCTTCTGACTTTTAATAAATGGACACTAACCCGTCCTGGAGTCCAGCGACGTTGGCAGCAGAAGACGAGCAATCGCTCGTCTCTTGGCTGCCCCCACCGGCATCATCAGTGAGGGAATCAGGAAGTGGAGCGTTGCGGCTTCACTGCCCGGTTCCTGCTGCGCATGCGCGAGTCGCGCTGCGCCGTCCTCACTGTTCCACGCTGTGTTCTGGGAGCCGTGTGTTTCCCAGAACACAACGGGGGGGCGGGAACTGACGTACTACCCGCAGGTCCCCTCAGAATCTATGCCCGGTAGTGGGTGCAAATACCTGTCTTAGACAGGTACCTGCACCCCCATCCCCCCTGAAAGGTGCCAATTGTGGCACCGTAGGGGGGGAGGAATCCGATGAGCGGAAGTTCCACTTTAGGATGGAGCTTCACTTTAACAGCTGTCATCACCCCACATGGCTGAAAAATATCCCTAAAGGACAATTTACCAGAATAAGACTTAACTGTCCCCATTACAGCCAAGAAAGTTTGTTACGAGAGAGGTTTGTTGAAAAAGGATATGGTGAAAATAGAATTGATAATACTATTCACCAAATTGCCTTGGTTGAACATGAATCTTTACGAACTACCAAAGTTAAGGATACATAGATTGCACCTTGTTTTGCTTTACGTCTATCTATTAAAGTTCTTGTGGTAAAATCAAGGAAGCTTAAACTTCTGTAGTGTATCAATGCTTTACTAAACAAGGAAAAATCTGCACATACAACTGTAGGATGCACAATACAACACAACTTATAGCTTACAAAATATATGCCTACAAATATATATATAAGCATGTACAACATGTACCGTATACATTAAGTAAACTAAATAATTACTCAACTTAGAGGTCAAGATGTAATGTCCATAGTTCCTTGCTCAGTCCAACTCCCAAAAGTGTCTTCAAAGTTATCCAGCTTCAGGCAGGCATGTCTTCTTCCTTTTTCCTTCCAAAGACCAACTCCTTCCTTTGTCCTTCCCAAACACAACTGTTGTTCAAAACACACGTGTCTCTCCACCAAAACACCTTTTCAAACCCGCCCTTTCCTGTTTCCTGATCAATGGAGGGGGAGGGGCCCCTCCCACCCATTTCCAGCAAAGAACTTCCAGTCAATGGAGGGGGAGGGAAGGGGCTCTTTACACATCCTGTTACTACCTAAACTCTATATTATTATTATAAAGTCACCATAGAAATTGCCATAGCAACACATACCACCTCTTGACTTTATAGAATAATATAGAAAACTTCTTAAAGCCTTTTGTCCAGAAAAGGGCGAAACCCCCCCCCTAAACGGGAGGAAAAAATTCCCTTTTGACCCCCATCTGGGCGATCAGACTTTTGCTTTGTCCCTGGAAGGCTGCAACATTACTTTTGAGCAGGGTTAATGTCTTTGGCAGTTTGTGTAAAGAAATTCCCAGATGAAAGTCTGTTGTCCTCTTGGTCATAAGGAAATGCTCAGATGAAAGTCCACTCCAATTCAGCCACCTTTAGGACATCATCCGCATCTTCATCAAGCTCTCTTCTGGTCTTCCTCCTCCCACCCAGCATGGTCGTCTGCTCTGCCTGCTCCACCTCTCGATGCTCAATATCTGAAAAGAGTAAGAGACAAAAGCAGATTATATGTTCATTTCCAACTGTGCCAAAAACATAGCTCACTGCTCACATTTCTCTATCTGCCCATTTGTAACTGCAAAACTATTGTAGGGTGCCCACTGTTGCCTTGAAACACTTTCACGGAAAGGCATTGACTTCCAACGTAACGAATAAACTTGCATGTCTCTCCGTGCCGTCCTTGGAAGAACAGAGGCCTGCTGCTTCACAGTATGGCACATTTTTGCAAAATGCCCCATTTTATGGCAACAGAAACACTTAATGTGACTAAATCTACCATTCCCAACCATTTGCTTCCACTTCTTAAACAATGCTGGTGTAGGAATCCCATCTATTTCCTCTCTAGGGACCCCCACCTTAAGTAAATCAATCCACATGTGTCTCCTGGAGATCATAGGCCTTGCCTTCCTTGTATCTGAATCAACTCTGTAATTTGAGCTGATCAAATCCTCAGCTTCCCGGTTATGAGAAGTAACAGTAGCACATGTCCTATTTCTGCTTACAGGCTTTGGGCCTTTGTCCTTTGTTAAACCATCATTAGACTTGGTCATGAGGGCTGCACACCGCTCATTCAAATCTTCAGCTCGGCCTACAGTGGTTTGAACACACTTCGAAGCCACTGCAGGTTTAACTTTAATTACCCTACTTTCTAAATCTTTTGCATTGCTTGCAGTTTCTTCCAAACACTTGGAGGCCACTGCAAGCTGCTTCTTTATTAAATCTCTTTCTAATTCTGCCTTTTCCCTCTTTTCAGATTCAATATGTAGAGCATGCAGGAAATGCAAACCAAACACAGCAACTGCCCGCATCTCTCCCTTACTGAACCCAAAACTTTTGAGACTAAAATCTGAGGAAAGATCAGAGACTCCATCCCCCCAAGCTCTGTTCAAAGGAGAAGCATATCCAGCCAGCTCCTTTGCAACAGACATCCACTGACTATTTCTGGCCCAGATAGGAAGGGTGCACGCCTTCAAGTCCTCCTGGACACCAGAAACCTTTGCAGCTTTACTCTTCCTAAACAGTGTACGCAGCATTTTTCCCCCAGTACAAGCAACAAAACACACCACAGAAAACAGGTCAGCTTCTGTTGAAATTTTAGCACAAATTCCGGCTACGAGCCCCCATTGTTTTGCTTTGCTTTAACTAGCAAGGTTACTCTGTGGTATAACAAGGAAGCTGAGACTTCTGCAGTGTTTAAATGTGCTTTTACTATACAAGATTCTGTACATACAAAACTATTACAATATTAGGAATATACTACAAGACTGACAGATTTCTATAACAAGCAAATAGAACAGCCTATGGTCTATAACAGTAAATACATTTAAAGGTTACGTAACTTCGATTACTCGTGATCTCCATTGGCAATGATTTTTCTTGGAGACCAGGTCCTGTTCTTCTATCATGAGTGGCTTCTTCTTCTGATGTTACAGCAACATAGTGTGTCTGTCTGTATGCCTGCTTTTATGTGTGCTGTTTACCATTGTTACCAAACAGAAAACATAGATGTTTACTGTAGCTGTATTTCAACAATAGCATTGAATACAACAATGCTATCTACCTATTGTCTACTCAAAACAAACCTATAATCTAAACTGTAATTCTTTTCAGTTTGAGAGCTGAAAGAAATCTCAAACAGGTAATGTACTAAATACAACAATGGTATCTAATCCCATTGTGTAAAAAAGCATTTGTTTGAGAAATCTACTCAAACCAAAAGGCTGACAGGTAATCTGACCAACTCACTATTGTAAAATTGTCCCATGTATTTTTAACAAACGCAATACACACCTACATCACTAACTTTTCTGTTCAACATTTTCAAGTTAACAAATTGCTCCAAAAACATGATCCTGTGTTGGGCCCCACACACCCAGCACAACCCAAAGAAGTGTGTATAAGGGCACGAAATCTACATGATCAATTGGCACCCAATGTGGTTGACACACCACCTAGACTACTCCTTGTTCAATTACCTAAAAGTTTTTTTTCTTATGTAATAAATGCATTAACTGTAAGGAGAATGGCCTTAGGAAGAGTAAAATTGCTAATTTTACCTCCAAGACTACAGGGAGAGAATATACCATTGATACGTGCATAACATGCAACACTACTTCAGTGGTATATCTCTTAGAATGCCCGTGCCAAAAACAATACATCAGGAGAACCACAAGGCGCCTTAGTGAGCGCCTAGGTGAGCACATCTACAACATCAAGAGGGGCTTTAAGGAACATAACCTATCTGGTCATTTCAGAAAACATCACCAAAGAAACGCTAGATTACTGAAATTTGTTGGCATTGATTTTTTTTAACCCGCATTGGAGAAGGTGCAACAAGACAAGAAAGGTGTCCAAATTGCAAACTCACTGAATTTTCAAAATCGACACTCTTGTTTCCCTAGAGCTGAATGTAGACCTGGATATAAACTTTTATTAAAGCGGTTGCATGCGCGGGAGTGACGACATTGCGGCTCCAGCCACTCACAGCGCTGGAGCCGTGATACACGGAAGACACGCCGAGGCAACATGTCATCTCCCTCGGAATGGACCAGGTGAGTTACCAATGCCTTGTTCTAAGGTAAGTATTTCATAATGAGCTAGTATGCGGTGCATACTAGCTCATTATACCTTTTGCCTTACAGGTGCCTAATTTTTGGGGGACGATACAACCACTTTAAATATGCCCACATTCATATATATTCATGTTGAAGATATGTACTTGTACATGTCCCTTTCATTATTATTTTATATGTATTTTATCTTTTTTTTTTTTTTTTTTTTACTTGTGTAAATTAGTTCTAAATATGAATATATACAGGCGATCCCCAGGTTACAAACATCCGACTTACAAATGACTCCTACTTACAAACAGAGGGAGACAACAGGAAGTGAGAGGAAATCTACCCCTAGGAAGGAAAAAATCACTTCTGTGGAGCCCTGTACACACGATCAGATATCCTATGGATTTTCGTCTGATGGATTTGTCCATCAGAAATCCGATGAAACTGTTTTCCATCAGTCTTGCCTACACACCATCAGTCAAAAAACCGACCGTTCCAAACGTGGTGACGTAAAACACTCCGATGAGCTGAGAAAAATGAAATTCAATGCTACTGAGCATGTGTCGACTTGATTCTGAGCATGCTTGGGTTTTTTATATGATGGATTTCCCCACAGACGATCGGAAATTGCCATCGGTTTTTTATCCATCAGATAATTTTAAAACATGTTCTATTTTTTAAAACCGATGGAAAAAAGACTGATGGGTCCCATACACGATCGGTTTGTCTGATGAAAACAATCCATCGGATGGTTTTCATCAGTCAAACTGATCGTGTGTACAGGGCTTAAGAGTTATCAGGAGAAAAAGGTGTCTCCACTGAAGCTTTATCACTAATCCTTGTTTCCACAACAACCCAAAATTTTCAAAATCCAATTGTCATAGGGACAGAAAACAAGGTGAAATCTTCTGAACAGGGACATGGACAGCAAAACAAATGTTATAGGGTGTTAACCCTTCCCTCTGCTATCTAAAAAACATAAATTATTCTTTTAGCTGGAGCTACACTTAAAAAAATTACCTGTTCAGACTTACAAACAAATTCAACTTAAGAACAAGACTACAGACCCTGTCTTGTTTGTAACCCGGGGACCGCCTGTATTGAGATTATCATATTTTGCGCAAGAGATTCGCTTTAGTTTTCATGTATTTTGGTGTATACCCCTTTGAATAGCCAGTTTGTTTTTTTAACCATAAAAATAACTCCCTTTTAGGGTTCAACGATTATATATTTTCTTACCTTTTCAAGAAAGGTTCCATAATTTTAGTTTTTTTCATTTGTGCTCTTCATCAAAATGGCGGCCTTACTATTTCTGACTCGCAAATTACACCATAAAGGTTGTGAATTAAAGTTTTAATACTATCACCACCACCTTTAAAGATGGTGATATTTTTATTTCTGGTATTCTGTAAAATTGCGGTATCGTTATTTCCGCTTCCTTTGTTATAGTAGAAGGCCGTGGCGCGCACGTGTATCTATTTCTAATTCTAAAATGGCGGTATCTCTACTTCTGGCCCTTTTTCAAGATGGCAACTGGTGTATTTCCGGTTAGATTATAATGCTACGGACTGCAATGACATATACTCCCAGTTGTAAGATGTCAGCATCTTTACTTCCAGTTTTCGGCCCTCTTTCAAGATGGCGGTCGGCACATTGTCCAATAACAATAGACACACAGGTCAGGTGTATTCAAACTTCTCATCAGTAAACAGTCTTATCAGCAGGGAGAGCTGTTGGAGTAACCCCCCCCCTCCACAGAGATACACCTCCCATAATATACTTTTCTTCCAAGGCAGACAGACAAAGCAATGGAGAACAACCACACCCCAAATGATCCCAGCAAAGAGTCCACAACAGCATGAGACAACACACAATATATACATATATAGAACATTCCAGTGTGGCTGTACAGGGAGTCCCACTAGCACAGATCATAGTGGGTGTGACGGACCCCCGTACTCAAGAGGAGTCTGTCCGCCGTATTGCTCCCCTGTCCGGTACCACACAATCCAAGACCCCTTAGTTTTCCCATTCGTAGCTCAGTGTAGGGTAAAACATCAGACCGTTTATTAGAACTAGAATACAAGTCTTATATACAGTTAAAGAGGAGGAGGTTCCTACCTCCTGCTCATATTAATCTAACAATACAACTGTAATCAGAAACATAAATTAACATGAGCTAATTAACGAATCTCTTAAAGTAGTCAATGTGACTCCCTAACTACAATACACATTATCATACATATCAACACAGAACTCCTTCATACAATTGCAGGGTTAATTAGTACAACCAACAATGGGAGAAAGACTCTTAGAAGCCATACTAGACTCATTTACATTATAAAAGACAACAGACAGACAGGTGGCTGGAGTTGATGACATTAGCATCTAACAGTATGTGTCCCAACATTCTGAATCAGTCACTATTTCTAATATGGCATATACAGGGTTCCCAGAGTCTGTGTGTCTTGGGGGACATGGACCTGAATCCAAAGTAACACCACCTCAAGGGTCCCCAGGCATACAGCTCACAAAGAGCACCGTTCCCCCAAATGCCAGGGCCCATGATCGGTAGGCAAGAGGCTAGCATTCAGTCCCCTCCAAAAGCCTTTGTCCCCGCTAGGTCTGTCACATTTCTCCCACATCAAAAGTCGACTAACAAGGTCCCAGACCTCCACCTGGTCTGGACATGCAATAGTCAGGCAGAGTGAACTCACATAGTCAGTCTGCATGATCTCCCATCTTGGCTGCAAGGAGTAGTTGACATCAGTAGGTGTGGGGCAGAGGTCATTGACTCTCTGTCCGGCTGCCAGCGATTCAGCTGGGTGGTTTTTAACAGTTCGGGGCTCGGTCCGCTGCTGGGCAGAGGGGCCGATCGCCCCAGCTTCCTAAAACTGTAGGTGCGAGGCAGAGGCCCGCGGTGCTCAGCCCTGTTGCCAGTGATTCAGCTGGGAGCAGCAGCTTAACTACATCAGCTTGTTCCTGGAACTCCATAGTTGTTGCCGGTGCTGGGCAGAAGTTAGTAGCACTCTACCCTGTTGCCAGCACTTCTGCTGTGGACTCCACATCCTCCGCTACGGCTAACCTTTTGAGGCAGGAGGCTGGCTTCCTCCACTCCCAAACTGTGTAGCTGCCATTGGGGAGGTGAGCCGGCTGCTTCCTTTTCCATTCCCTCATCTGGCTGCTGGGACAACATGTCTGTGGTACTGTCTCCCAGGTGTACGGATCTGTGCTGGGGAGGAAAGGCCGCTTTCTCCACCCTGGCCGACTGTTGGGGAGGAAAAGGTACTTGCTTTTCTCCTGGTGTAGTTGCCAGCTGCTGGGGAGGTATCTTGCAGTGATGATCTCCCGGATTCCCTGTCTCTTTTTCTAAAACTGGGCAGAGACCAAAAGCGCTCTGCCCCATAGCCAGCGCTTCTGCTGGGAAGATGAACACTGGGGTAGTGGCTAATTGCTGGGGAGGGGGAATTGCTTCCTCCACTCCCAGTGGGGATATCTTCTGCTGGGGAAACGGCTCACAAAGATCGACTCTCCGGATCCAACTCTGAGGGTGGGCAGAGGCCAGCGGCGCTCTGCTCCGTCACCAGCACTTCTGCTGGGGCACCAGATGTGATACTCTGGACTTGCTGCTGATCACCATCTACCAGCCTTCCAGCACCTGTCTCAACTTCCCATTCTGAGACCTTTATGCTATTAGCTTGTCTCGCTGCCTGGGGAACCTCAGGTGCGTTCCGACATTCTAGCACTCGCAGTTCCCTCTGTATCATCGCCGCTTCTTCCATTGCGGTT
The DNA here is from genome assembly GCA_029206835.1 of Rana muscosa. Classification (NCBI taxonomy): domain Eukaryota; kingdom Metazoa; phylum Chordata; class Amphibia; order Anura; family Ranidae; genus Rana; species Rana muscosa. The sequence continues at coordinate 5,641,159 of CM055122.1, forward strand.
AGGATGGGAAAACGTAGAGGCACCCCTGGCCCCATTTGCTCCGCATCTTTGCGACTGTCCGCTTTTTCTCCCGGACAGTCCCAGGCAACAGGTGCCATGCCGGACGGGCTGCTGATCACTGTCAAACAGCCGCTTTTAGGCAATCTTGAGCTCCCATTCCTGCTCAACCAGGAACTCCAATTCCTCCAGGTCACATGCCTCTTCGAAGAGGTCCAGCACCTCATCTCGGAAGTCCAGGATGTCTTCCAGCCGCCACTCTTCGTCGCTCCCAAAGTCTGGGTCTCTGTACATTTTTTGATGGAGCAGCCCCATGCCGCTGTAGCCAACGCCTTCTGTCAGGCTGCCATCTGCTGTACCTGGCCACAGTTGAGCTGCAAACCACCGGAGGGCTCTGTAGCTGGTGTCCAGCCTCGTCTCCTCCCAAACCAATCTTCCGAGCTCCGTCTTCCACTCATCTCGCGGTCGTTCCCTCAGGAACACCTCACTTGCATGGTACTGCGTCCAGTACATCTCTGTGGAGTAGGGAAGGATCTTCCCCTGATGATGCCTCTCGTGGCTTAGCGTCTCTTGCAAGAGTTGCTGATGGATTGCATCCCCCCAGCTGAGCATGGTGTGCTCCGTCGTTGGTCCCCGATGTTGCTTCCGCATGCCTTGCAGCCTCCTCCCGAACTCTGTTCTCATGCTGGTCGATCCCCGTATCGCTCCTCGGCAGCTGCCCGGATCTTGAATCCTGGTGGTGGTTTGGATGTCCCGGACTGCAGGTGACATCCCACCGCTGCCAGCCAATTGTGACAGACCCCCGTACTCAAGATGAGTCTGTCCGCCGTATCGCTCCTCTGTCTTGTACCACACAATCCAAGACCCCTTAGCTTTCCCATTCACTAGTCATAGCTCAGTCTAGGGTAAAACATCAGACAGTTTATTAGAACCAGAATACAAGTCTTATATACAGTTAAAGAGGAGGAGGTTCCTACCTCCTGCTCATATTACTCTAACAATACAACTGTAATCAGAAACAATAACATGAGCTAATTAACTAATCCCTTAAAGCAGCCGATGTGACTCCCTAACTACAATACACATTATCATACATATCAACACAGAACTTCTTCATACAATTTGCAATTAGCACAACCAACAATGGGTAAAAGACTCTTAGAAGCCATACTAGACTCATTTACATTATAACAGACAGACAGACAGGTGGCTGGAGTTGATGACATTAGCATCTAACAGTATGTGTCCCAACATTATAAATCAGTCACTATTTCTAATTTGGCATATACAGGGTTCCCAGAGTCTGTGTGTCTTGGGGGACATGAACCTGAATCCAAAGTAACACCACCTCAAGGGTCCCCAGGCCTACAGCTCACAAAGAGCACCGTTCCCCCAAATGGCAGGGCCCATGATCAGTCCCCTCCAAAAGCCTCTGTCTCGGCTAGGTCTGTCACAGTGGGGTTCTCAGTGACCCTGTGCCCATAATGGACACAGAGTGATTTACACATAAGAGGGGCCGGGGAAGCTGGACACTGAGTTTCCAGAGCTCTCAAAGGTAAGCTGAGTTGCACATTTCTTTGTTATACTGTTTTATTGTTTAATTAGCGCTGCACATTCACTGGTCTATTTTCCTAGTGCTTTAATTGCCCTACAAACCATGGGTGACAGAACTGAAGGATTTGGTCATAGATTTACAATAGGTCTGGTTAGCAGAAACAAACATTCTGCCAGAACTCAGCTGTTTACAGCTCTGCAAAGGCCTGTGTTCTGGTGTCTGCTGTCCCAAAGTTGAGATAACAGGCTCTTTTGAAGTGTGTTAAAGTGGTTGTAAAGGCAGAAGGTTTTTTATCTTAATGCATTCTATGCATTAAGATTAAAAACGTTCTGTGTGCAACAGCTCCCGCCAACCCCCTAATACTTACCTGAGCCCATCTCTATCCAGTGATTTTGCAGTAGAGACTAGGCTGTCCGGGACTCTCCCTCCTGATTGGCTAAGACAGCAGCGGAGCGCCATTAGCTCTCACTGCATTCAATCAAAGCCGGGGGCTAGCCACGGCTCCATGTTTGAATGGACATGGGGAGCTGTGGCTCAATTTGGGTGCCCCCATAGCAAGCTGCTTGCTGTGGGCCACTCAACAGGAAGGAAAAGCAAAAAAAAAAACTAAAAGGATGGGACTTTGAAAGTGACTGGCAAACCAATGAATCAAAAATGCAAAAAAAAATGATTCATTGGTTTGCCAGTCACTTTCAAAGTCCCATCCTTTTAGGGTTTTTTTGCTTTTCATATCAATAGGGATGTGGTGACTGTCAAACAGTTTTGTGAATGAGGGGATATCTTTCTCTCAACAGGAAGGAGGGGCCAGGAGAGCCTAAGAGGGACCCGAGAAGAGGAGGATCGGGGCTGCTCTGTGCAAAACCAATAAACAGAGCAGGTAAGTATGACATGTTTGTTATGTTTAATAAAATAAAAAAAAGACTTTAGGTATCACTTTAAGCCTATGAATTGAGAGAGGCGGAGGGGGCTAAGGGGACTAATTACTGGACTATTATGATAAACATACAAGGAGATATACCAGAAGTGAGATCACCCTAGTGTCGGGGAGACACTAGTACCATGTGAGTGGACACCATTTATTTTAATAAAAGCCTAGTTGTTTTAAATGTTTTTACACTTTTGGAGGCCTTCCTTCCTTTCTACTTCCATGTTTGATCGTAACACTCCTGAGGGGACTCACGAGTGAGGAATCATACTGAGTACCTGGATGTGGCAATTCATTCATGTGGGTGTGATGCAGAGCGCACTAGCTGGTCTATAATTTGATCAGCCATTGCATCTGATGAGTCAGTTTGGTGTGGCTGGTGAAAGACTCACACTGGGTGCTATTTGGAATTGGTGATTTTCTGTGAGACTTTTCTTTTCACTCTTGAAGAACACAAGGACTTTATCTTTGGACTGAACATTTTATTTACTTATGAGAACACGATGCATTTTTTTTTTCAAATTTTTCCAGCACTTTTATTTATTGCATATTGTGCACATTTGTTGCTTGCAGATTGCACATATTATATATTGTGCACAGCATTTGCAAGTTACCTTTATCAATAAGGCATATTGAGAGTTGTTCATATAATTACTGTGTAAATTAATTTAAGCACAATTTTGAGTTTGTTTACACTTGATCATGTTTTGCTATATATTTTTGTGATAAATTAGGATTATACATATATTTGACATTGGCCACAAAAGAGATCATAGACTATGGCCATAACACTTTCTTTGTTCCACATTATGACAAACATGACTGAGACCTAAACAAAATGGATGTCGCATGCAGCTTTTCATGGGCTCAATGCGCACAACCATTACATTCCTCACTCCTCACATGTATACCCAAAAAATTCATAAAACCGAATAGCTACTATTGTGCTCACATGTGAAAGTAACAACATGCCATATACCACCATGTTACTTGTGCCATCTTTATTCCCCGATTGTTCATTTCCTTACCAAATCCCCCAATCTTTTATGTCTTATCACATAAAATCTTCTCCTTTTGATTCTTCTATCAGTTGCCAATTTGAAAGATTTCTTCACATGTAGGAAATGTAATATATGGGGGGGACTATGGGGATGAAAATGAGAAAGATTACGGAATTTTAATCAAATGTGACTGGGAAGAGCTATCAGATTAAAAATTTGCTCTGGCGGGTAAAGCAGAGACTGACATTTTATAACTATTATTTTTTTATGCACAGTACTCGATTTCCATTTGTATGTAATGTACCAGTAGCTTTTTTATGTGTGGAAGTGCAGCATAAAAGGTCTCTTCCTGCCCAACACCATATCTTTTGAAAAAGTCGTACTAACGAAATGGGACAGGAAGTGACGTCGTATGCACATGCCGAAACCGGAAGTGCCCTTTCCGCCATCTTGGAGATTAGGAACCTCTATTATGTGAGCATTTTTCACCCAAAAAAATTAGATTTTAGTGGGATTTCTGCTCTATTTGTTTCTTTTCGTTACATCTTTAATATTTAACCTTTTATTGGGAAACTATGGAGTACCAGGAGGAGACTGGAGAGACTGAATTAAAGTGGTTGTAAAGGCAGAAGTTTTATGTATTAAGATTAAAGACCTTCTGTGTGCAGCAGCCTCCCTAATACTTACCTGAGCCTATCTCGATCCAGCGGTGTTGCACGAGAGGCTTGGCTGTCCAGGACTTTCCCTCCTCATTGGTTTCTGCTGCTGTCAAAGTCAGTGAGCCAATGAGGAGAAAGAGGGTCCGGGGCGGGGCCGCGGCTCTGTGTCTGAATGGACACAGGGAGCTGTAGCTCAACTCGGGTGCCCCCATAGTAAGCTGCTTGCTGTGGGGGCACTCAACAGGTGGGAGGGACCAGGAGTGCCATAGAGGGACCCAAGAAGAGGAGGATCTGGGCTGCTCTGTTCAAAACCATGAGACTTTAGTATCACTTTAAAGCAGCACCACTGAACCCTGTATTGGTAAGTTGTTTGAAGTGTGGGGGAAGGTGCAGGTGGTGAGAATGATCACAGAGTGATTTGTTTTGCACAATTGAAGCACGTGAGACTGTGAGCAGATTTTTTAAGTGTGATTCAGATCTTTGGTGGTTTGGTGAGGATATGAACAATGGGGAAATAGACAGTACACCTCACATGGTGGTGTATGACATGTTGTTACGTGCACATGTGAGCACAAAAGTGTTATTAGGTTTTATGGATTAAAAAAATACTAGTTGTAGTTTTTCTCTGGGGAAAATGTGAGGAGTGAAGGAGATTTCACTTACTAGTGAAAACACAGAAATGTTGTGGAAAGAAAAGCTTTATTGGACCTATTTTGTGTTCTGTGGGTCAGAAAATCCGGTAAGGGTCTGGTACATTATACACAAGAGAAGATACGTACCTGTTGAATGATATAAGAGACTTCTTGGAATTGTATTGGGACTTTTGATTTATACAGCGCTGGGTTCAAGGGATACATGTGTTCAAGCCTGGCAGTTGTCTTCTAGAACCAAACATTGCGTAATGGGAGGAGGTTATGTTACCTCATTCCTGGCTGTTTTGTGTACAGCTCCAATATAGTGTCAGGGAAACAGGAGGAAGGTGAGTGTTGGTGGGCAAACTCAGAGTCTAGTTACGTAAGCTTAATGCAGAACTCTGGGCAAAAACTTCCTTGCACACTTTTATTGCTGCTTTCCTATCTTCCTAGCATATGTCAATCTTCTGGTCGACTCTGTCGTTTCTGAGAAACAGCATGTGCAGTTTTCTAAATCATAGGGTCTTGCCACTAAATCAGCCACTGGTCTTGTCACATCCCATCTGTAGCTCTCATGTCAGCGAGCACGAGCAGTAATGCAATTCCTGCTGGCTTTAGTGGGCAGACCAGTCTGACCTGCCCATAGAGACAGTGTGCCCCTCCTCCTATCCAAGCATCACTGCTGTCAGCAAGCCTGGAGCCGAAAAACATTTAACTCTATACATGCCTAACAACGACACAGGCAGGTTGGGGTAAAGGATTTCACTGGGGATTCAGAAGGCACTGTGATAGCCCAGCAGGGAGACAGAAATCAGTCATCACTATTAACTGTGCTGGTCCCCGGGACATGCAGGAGAGATGAGGGATTTTATGAACAGGGGAGGGAGCTGAGATGCTACCCACACTTAAAGTAGAACTATAGGCAAAACTTTTTTTTCATAATGGATAGCGCAAGGGAGGGTTATAATGTCCCATTGCAGAAATTTCCCTTCACTTCCTGTCCCGCAGCCAAATGGGAAGTGAGAGGAAATCCTGCAAATTAAGGGTATTCCTTGGGGATCCCCAGGTCAACAGAACTAGTGTCCCTATTTTAAAGATTTCCATTATAATACTTTTCTGGGGACAACCCACAATTTGGGGATTTTTCTTTTTACTTTCACTTTCAGTAATAATGGTAAACAGGACAAATAGGGTGAATCTCCTTTAACGGGTGCACAAACTGCAATAAATACTGACAGGTGTTCCAGTCCCTCTGCACTCTGTCCAAAACTAAAAGGTTTCCCTTGAGTTATACCCCATAGCTACTGGGTAGGGAGCTGGGCTAACAGTTAACCCCTCAGTTGGCAGATACCTTTACATTGTCCTACTAAAAGCACCCACTGAATAACTTGACCGTCTGGCTCTTGAGAGGTTAACTGTTATTCACAGACTCAGCTTCCTCCCTGGCAGCAATGGGGCGATGGAACAGTGTACAGTGGTAGTGGGACATGTGTGCAGGGAGGGTGCTGGTGAAACAGGGATATAATTCACACTGACCACCAGTGTAAGGGGACATTCCTCCTACTGATCACCAATGTAAGGGGACATTCCTCCTATTGATCACTAATGTAAGGGGACATTCCTCCTACTAACCATTGACGTAAGAGAGGCATTCTTTCCACTTGCTACTGACATAAGAGGGACATTGTTCCTACTGATCACCTCTGTAAGGTGAATGTTTTTTCCCACTTACACCCAATAAATTGGTTTTTTGTAAGGGTTACCGTGAGACCTGAAAATAATTTTAGGGGTTCATGTGGGGTAAAATATTGAGAACTGCTTTCAAATTTATAAGTGATATAGCTTAGAACAGCTGCCGCTCCAGCTACTGTAGAACTAGTCAAGCTGACCCTGCATATTTATACCATGCCACCATACATGCCAACACATGCTAAACAATGTTTAGTTACCACAACTGCTGGTACCCAGAACAGTCTCTAGTGACCCACTGGAGGGAGGCTTCCTGTTTCTGTAACCCCACTGGAGAGAGACTTTCTGGTTCTGTGACCACCCCTTCACTGGAGAGAGACTTTCCCCTCACTTCCTGACCCTGGAACAGGAATAGCTATAAAAACATTGTCAGAGGTTCAACGCCTTCCTTGCTGTACAATAAATGTGTTCTTGTCTATGACTCCGTGGGATATGTTTCAAGTCATCTCCTGTAGTATGGCTACAGTCTCTGATCAATTAGTTTATCTGCTGTTGTGGCTGGAGGAGGAGAGATCGCATGTGAAGGTAGCAGCCACAACCAGTAACAGAAAACCTAGATGATAGAGAATTAAATATTTAATTAACGTAGACTACATATAATTAATTAAATATTTTGCACATGCATGCTTTACTTTTCTAAGAGTGTCCCCTAACTGTCCTGCTGTGTTGTGCTGAGCAGTGTGGCTGGAGAATGAGGTGGCGTGATTTATGCTGAAGTGGGCGAGTACACATTTAACATGTACAGGCCTTATGTACCCTCCCACATTCAGTGCTATTTCCAAAGGTTGATGGGAACTGTTCAACTGATATGATGTAATCCCTGCTGTTACACCTCCTCCTTGGCAGAGCAGATGCTGTTATCTTTTGAATTACAATAAAGACTTCCTAAAAATTCAGTTACACTTTTCTCTTCAATGATAAGGAATTTCACAAATGTATTAACTGTCTAGTGTTTTGTGTAGGGTAGTGTACTAATGGATGATATTTTTGTTGAATTTCACTGCTGCATTTGTTCCCTCCCCCATCCCTCTTCTGTACCTCCATCTTGCAAGGTCCGGTGTGGGTGCAGATATAACACTGGTTTCTGCCAGGTATTTGAGACCTGGGAGATGCCGGTGGCAAATCTGCACATACAGTTGCCAGCGGTGTTTGTGTGCATGCACTGAAAGCTTGGAATTTTCACAGATACACAGCACACTTCCTCCTGGGATAGCTGAGAAATAACAATCCTAGGAGGCAATGGGGTCCCAGCATAGGCCACAAGACAGGAAGTGCAGCAAAAAAAGACTGGAATGTAGAAAACGTAATAAAATGTTTTTACATTTTTGTAAGAGGTACGGGGGGGGGGGGGGGGGGTACCTAAAAGAAAATTTGCTGCTACAGGGAGTTAAATTCCCAAGGGATTGGAAGAACGAAGCACTACTAACATTAAGACTAATGATACGGTCTATTGCCGAAGGTACTGAATGCCTTGACATATATACATATACATAGATATATATATATATATATAAGATCTATCTATATATCTGTATCTCTATATATATATATATATATATATATATATATCAATCAATCCCTCCACTGGCTTCCACTCACCCAGCAAATTAAATTCAAAATACTAACAACACCTTACAAAGCCATCCACAACTCAGCCCCCAGCTACATCACTAACCTAGTCTCAAAATACCAACCCTAATTGTTCTCTTCGTTCCTCTCTAGCTCCCTCATCGCCTCCTCCCATGCTCGCCTCCAGGACTTTTTCCAAGGCTCTCCTATACTATGGAGCTCCCTACCCCAATCTGTCCAACCATCTTCTACTCTGTTTGTTTTTAGACAATCCCTAAAAACCCTCCTCTTCAGAGATGCCTATAATGGCCCTACCTAAAAAAAACTGTACTTTCTCCATCAGATCATCCCCTACAGTTATTACCTTTTGTATCACTTGACCCTCCCTCCTAGATTGTAAGCTCTAATGAGCAGGGCCCTCTGATTCCTCCTGTATTGAATTGTATTGTAATTGTACTGTCTGCCCTCATGTTGCACAAACTGTTGGCGCTATATAAATCCTGTATAATAACATACAAGAGGTATAGAAAATAATCACATTTTTGTTGCTTTGCAGCCATTTTTGGTTTATCCAGCTGTATTTACTTACTGATAACATCCAAGTAAAAGATATAGCACCAACATGTTAGACAAAAAAAAAAAAAAACAGAATCACTGAGTTTGAAAAAGGATCACCCTCCTCCTAAAAATGACTTTTAAACTCAATTAGGTGTAACTAATCACCTTCTCAATGGCACACAAAGCCATTTGACATTCAATTGTGATCAGCTGTGGTCATTTTGATTAGCTTAGCATGAAAAAAGCATTCCTGGAGTATTTCAGTCCCTGATAGTGCAACTGTAGCAAACAGTCAACTATGGGTGGCAAGGCGCTGTCAAAAGATCTCCTGGGTAAAGTTGTGGACAGGCAGAAGTCAGTAAATGGATACAAACATTTTTCAAAGGCTTTATCAATGCACAGTAAAGTATATTAAGAAGTTGAAGGTGTTTGTTACAACATGGACCCTCCCTGGATAACACGTCACTCCAAACTGGATAAAAGAGCCAGAAGGAAACTGGTCAGAGAGGCCACCAAGAGGTAGCAGTTGCAGGAATTTATGACAGAGTGGTCATTGTGACAATATTACAAATGCTCTACAAATGTGGCTTGTATGGGAGGGTTTAAAGAAAAAAAACACTCAAAGGCCACATACCTCACGACTAGGGGTGCTACGGATCAAAAAACTCACGGATCGGATCGATCCTCGGATCAGAGTCACGGATCGGATAATTTTTCGGATCAGCAAAAAAAAAAAAAAAGACAAATCTTGTTACACCCACCGGAATTTTAGATTTCACGGTTATTTTCAACACAAAACAGAGCTTATATGCTTAAATACAGTATTTGTAAATCCAACGGACTGTTTACATGTTAAATTTTAAAAGCAGCAGCAAATCTGCTGACCTTACATGGTTGCTAATGTTACAGAACACCTCTGATTTTCCGTCACATTAGCAAGCATGTAAGGTTTGCTGCTGCTTTTAAAATTTAACATGTAAACAGTCCGTTGGATTTCCAAATAAAGTATTTAAGCATATAAGCTCTGTATTGTGTTGAAAATAACTGAAATCTAAAACTCCGTTGGGTGTAACAAGATGTCCGCTTGGCCCCTTCTGCACAGTAATGATAGTGGGGAGGAGCAAGATGGCTGTGGCGAAATGTCACTACAGCGGCCGACACCGGGTGTACAAAGATGGCCGCCGCTCCGGAGCTAGGCCGAAGCCGCGCCCTTTCCTATGGCCGAGGCTCCGGAGTGCTCCGCGGATCGCGTGGTGTTCCGATCCGAACAGGGTGACCCTTTCGGATCACGGATCACTACCTATCCGTTGCACCACTACTCACGACCATACCTTCCAGGGCCACATGGAAAAAGGTGTTCTGGTCTGATGAGATTAAACTTGAATTATTTGGCCTCAACACCAAATGATGTCTGGCGAAAATCCAATACAGTTCGCCATCCAAATAACACCATTTTAACAGTAAAGCGTGGAGGTAGCAATATCCTGTTATGGGGGTGTTTCTCTGCAGCAGGGACTAGAGCACTTGTTAGGATAGAAGGAACAATGGATGGGGCAAAATGCCATCAATCTCTTGTGGAAAATCTGCTGCCCTCTCCCAGAAAGTTGTCAATGGGCAGAAGGTTTACCCTCCAACGTAACAATGACCCAACGCACACAGCAAAAATGACCAGACAGTGGTTGAAGGAAAAAATGGTGAATATCCTTGCATGGCCTAGTCAGAGCCCAGACTTAAACCCCATTGGAAATCTGTGGAATGACTTGAAGACTGCAGTCCACAAATGGTCACCATGAATTGTAACTGAATTTGAGCAGTTCTGCAAAGAAGAGTGGGCAAATATTGCAGTTAGAGACATATCCCAACAGGCTTAAGACTGTAATTAAAGCAAAAGGTGGTTCAACAAAATACTGACACGAGGGGTGGTCCTTTTTCCAACTCAGTGATTGTGTTTTTGATTTTTTTTTCATTCTGACATGTTGGTGTTATATCTTTCACTTGGATGTGATAAGTTGCACTGAATAAATACAGCTGGATAAAACAAAAACTGTCTGTCTTCTTTTCAGGGTACAAAGCAACCAAATGTAATTATTTTAAAGAGGGGTGATTTTTTTTCTATACCTACAATATCTCTATCTATCTATCTATCTTAGACATAATATTGAACATTTAGTATATCGAAAGAATATTAAAGCTATTTTTACTTCCTTCCTGTTTCAGGGATTTTCACCTTACCAAAGAACAACATATCGTTATACTCCATTGCTTGCTTGGGTCCTAATTCCAAACATCTACATCTCAGAACTGTTTGGGAAGGTGCTGTTTGTGTGGTGTGATGTAGTTGCTGCCTACCTAATCCACAGAATCTTGAGACTGCAAGGATTAGACGACTACTCTGCGAATAAGTATAGTGCTTTTTGGCTTTTTAACCCTTTACCAATGGCTGTATCCAGCAGAGGAAATGCAGAATCAATTTTGGCTGTGCTTGTCCTAGCAGCATTGTATTATGAGCTGAAGCATAATCTTGTCAAAGCTGCACTTATCTATGGTTTTTCTGTGCACATGAAAATGTACCCAGTGACTCTCCTTCTACAAACTGTATTATCTCTGCAAGCACAGAGGACTAAGAAAAGAAAGAAATATAAAGGAAAGTTTTCAATATTCATATGGTTTGGAATGGCATGGGATAGGCTCGAGAGGATGCTAACTTGGGATATTTTTGTCTTTGGAGCTGTCATGAGTCTCACACTGTTGGTGCTAAACTGTGCTTTCTATCATATGTAAGTTTTTTTTTTCTCCATTTTCGTTTTTAATATACTTTTAGGTTCAAAAATGTATGAGTGCAAAAGATATTGCAAAGTTTTGATATTTTACATTTAATATCGGTAGTCCTATAAACAAGTAATAATAGTTCATATTCATTACTATGAGGGGTAAGGATATATGTAGAAGAGGGAAACCAAGGGTCTTATAGAGACGTCTTTTGCAGAGAGGTCATTTGTACAAGATACCCATATTTTCCAAAACTGTTCAAAGCAATATTAACCCCAAAAATATGTTCTTTTGCAGCTTCCCAATTCTTTTATGTGGGGACATCATTCTTTTTCTTTTTTTAACACTAATAAGGGTACTAAAGATGGTCAGTTTTTATTCATTTATGTAAGACCTTCATTTCAAAAGGGTTAGCTGGAGTTTGGCCTTATTTGTTAAATCCATTGAAATCTGCTGCTGATCTAACACTACCATATCCCAGATTGACAGTCGACTTGCAACCGCATTACCTGTTACACTCTAAATATTGGTGTAGCATGTAAAAGGTGGCCTTTAAAATTGGCCTCCGTGATATTAATAGAAATCTCTGAGGCTGAATTTGTAGTTCTCGCCTCTTCGTCCATCTCCAGTACTACCCATATGTCCTTCATAAACTTATATATGTAAAAAAAAAAAGCTTGGCAGATGAAAGGATACTAGATTTAGAACACATTTTTCGAGGTCTTACTAAAATTGTGTGCAATCGTGCAAAGGTGTTACTAAACCCACAACAGTAAAGTCAGCCTGTATCGGTAGTAAAGCATGCTTGTTATACTCACAATGGAACCTAAGAGGTTATTCCTGCGCATTGTGTAAGAAGGCTGTTTGATCCTGTCTTCTCTGATTCTCCCCTTTTTTCACTGTCTCAATCCGTCTCCTGATAGAACAAAGCCTAGGGGGCACTCTGCACATGCTCAGTTTGCTGTGTATTGCTAGAATTTTATTTTTATTTTCTTGGGAGGGCGCATTTGATCAGCACTGTCCAGACAGAGGGTCAGGGGTCATGCAGCCTCATAGGACAGTCAGAGGAGAATGAAAACCCATCCTACAAGCTTTAACCAGTGCTTGGCTGGACACTGATAGAAGTCACAAGACTGCTATATACTGCTGAGGAGAAAACGGAAAATTTATATCAAATACTTACCGTAATTTTCCTTTCCTGATGGACTCCATGGCAGCCTACGTGTGGGTTAATCCCGCCCCTCATACCTCATAGGACCCTTCTCCCATAAATCTTTGCTCTGGGCCAGAGGCTGTGTTCCATAATTTAGCCTACTCCAGCCACTGGGAGGGAACTCCTGCTGCCATGGAGTCCATCAGGAAAGGAAAATTACGGTAAGTATTTGATATAAATTTTCCGTTTTCCTGACAGACTCCATGGCAGCCTACGTGTGGGAAATAACTAGCCATACACACCCGGGTGGGCAGAGTGCTGGACAAAAGAAAAAAGGTTTAATTGGCACCATCAACAGACAAGATACGTAAACCACTACGCAGTAGTGTGCCATGAACGTGTTAATTGAAGACCACAAGGCCACCTTGCAAATAACTTCTGGAGGCACGTGACGTGATGCCGCCCATGATGAAGACACACTTCTAGTTGAGTGAGCAGTCACCGCTTCTGGAGGCGCCAAGCCCTTGGCTTTATAGGCCCACTGAATGGCCTGAACAATCCATGCTCTGATAGATCTGGAAGAGGCACGCATTCCCTTATACTTCCTGTGAAAAGAACGAGCAGGTGGTCGGTCTGACGGAAAGAAGCTGTAGCTTCAAGATACTGACTCAGAGCTTTTCCAACATCTAAGGGATAAACACTGGAATCCTTGGTAGATCTGAACGTTGGAAGAGCAATCTCCTGATTGTCATGAAACACAGATGCCACTTTGGGGTCTGAACCCAACATAGGAATTAAAAAGTTTAGAAATGGCTCCTTGCATCCCTGAGAGCTGATTTCAGAGACATTCTTGGCCGATGTTATAGCCACCAAGAAGACAACTATTAGAGAGAGTCATTTGACAGAAGATTGATCTTCATGTTCCAACTCTCTACCTAAGAAAAAATCCAGGACAAGGGGAAGATCCCAATTAGAAAAACTTGGCTCTGAGGTCTGAGCCTTATTGCTCCTCTGAAAAACTACTGAGTAAGAGGGTGTCTAGCCCAGGAAACACCCGTAAAGGCAGAGATTACAGCGATTTGGACTCGCAGCGAGCTGACTGACAATGAGAGATCCAATCCTGATTGTAAGAAGCCCAGGATATCATGTATCTTTGGGTTATTGCAAGAACCTGCAGTGGAAGAGGTGTAGTCTGAAAACTTTTCCCAAATCCTCTGGTAGACCCTGTTGGTGCCTGTTCTTCTGGCATTTAATATTGTGGCGATGGCCCTACTTGGACAGCCTAGGGCCTCCAACCTTCCCCTCTCAAGAACCAGATCATCAGATGTAGATGGGCCGGGCATGGATGTAGAAATGCCCCTTGTGATAGGAGATCTGGTCTGGAGGGTAGAGGAACTGGGTCCCGGAAGCTGAGTTGCATCAGCAGTGGAAACCATGCCTTGTTTGGCCAGTACGGGACTATTGCCACTATCTCTGCTTCTTCCATCCTGAGCCTCGACAAAAAACGGAGAATGACAGGAACCGGGGGAAAGGCATAGGCCCTGTGGAACCGCCAATGGTCTGTCAGGGCATCTACCCAAAAGCCTGGGGATACCAAGACCTTGTGTAGTATCTCTCTAGTCTGAAGTTGCATGGGGAGGCGAACAAGTCTACTTCTGGAATGACTCCCAGGGACAGGACCCACCTGAAGACTTCGGGGGGGGGAAGTCCACTCGTTGTCCAGAGAAACTCAACAGAAAATCTGCCTGAACGTTCGGGACTCCAGGGAGATAGACAGCTGTCAGGTTGGCCAGGTTTTTCTGGGCCCAGATCATGATGGGCTCCATTTCCTTTGACAGGGAGAGACTGCGAGTACCCCCTGTCTCTTGATGTATGCGACTGCCGTTGTGTTGTCCAGTCTTAGGAGGACTGAGTCTCCTGCTGTTAAGTGGTGAAAGGCCTGCAGAGCGCAGAACGCTGCCCGGAGTTCCAGAACATTTGAGACTATCCTGTGAGAGGGAAAATTCCATATGCCTTGGGCTACTTCTGTCAGCCCCTGTTGCTGGCATCTGTAGTGATGGTGACCCAAGACACAGGTGCGATGGAGTGACAATTGAGGAGGTTCCTCTGTTGTAGCCACCAAGTAAAGCTCTCCCGCATGGATGAGGTTATTTGGATAAAGTGATCCCGAAGCCCTGGATTATACTGCTGGAGGAAACCCTTCTGGAAGGGCCGCATTTTCCACTGAGCCCACTTTACCATGGGTGTTGTTGCCACCATGGTGCCAATGAACTTTAGGCATTGAGAGGCTTGGAGATGAGGACAACATTGCAAGCCAAACTCTGTCCCGGATCACTGGGATTTTTCCAGGGGTAACAAGATGGTGCTCTTGATAGTGTTGAAGTGTGCCCCGAGGAATACCAGGGACTGCGTAGGATCCAGATGGCTCCTTTACAGATTCAGAAGCCAACCAAACTCGAGTAGAGTGGAGATGACCTGGGATCTGTGGATTAGCAACTTCTCCTTGTCCCGAGACAACAGCAGGTCGTCTAGATAGTGATACAGACGGATACCTCTGGTCCTGATCAGAGCCACGACAGCCAACAAGTTTTGAAAACACACGAGGCGATGTTGTAAGCCCGAAGGGGAGACAGGTAAACTGCAGACGGATTTGATTGACAGCAAAGCGAAGGTATTTCTGGAATTCTGACGCTATCGGAACATGGAAGTAGGCGTCCTTCAGGTCTATAGAGACAAGCCAATCGCCTGGTTGGATTGCTTGACTGATCATGAGTAGTGTCTCCATCTTGAACTTCTCCTTCTAGATAAAAGAATTCGAGTGGGTTAGGTCTATAACTGGCCTCCAGGAGACGTTTTTCTTCAACACCATGAAGAGGGGCGAGTAGACCCCTTAAAACCTTTTGTCATCTGGCACTGGAATTGCAGCGCCCTGAGCCCCAAGAGAGACAGGAGAATTCGCTTTTTCTCTTCCGAGAGAGGCAAGGATGCCGACTCGCTCTGTTTTAGGCAGGTGCAATATCATAAAGACTTAGGGGATTCTTGTCCACCGGAAGATGCCCCTTTTGAAAACTTCTGGCCTGAAGGCTGTTTTTTCTTCCAGGTCTTCTTGAACTCACGGCCAGGCCTATAGTAGCGAGCATTCCTTGCTCGATCTGAACTTTGCCTGGGCTGTGTTCTCTTCTGGTTTAGCAGACGGCGATCCTGGGGAAGGAACCCCGACTTGCCCCCTGTGGCACGGGTGATGGCACTGTTCGATATGTTTCGAAAGAGGGACGAACCCCCAAATGGAATCCTGCACCATGCCTGCTTGGAGGCAGGGTCAGCTACCCATGGGCGCAGCCACAAGGCACGCTTAGCTGTGACAGATGTCAGCATGATCCGAGCCACCAGGCGAATTATGTCTAGGGAAGCCCCACGAGCAAAGCCAACGTCAACCTTAGCCCATGAATAGGTGAGCTCCTGGCAAGTTCTTCCGAGATGCTCCTCAGAGAAGCATCTACGTCATCTGCCCAGACTTCCATCGCTTTAGAAAGGGCTGCGAGAGCTAGAGCTGGTTTGCAGGTCATACCCGCTGTAATGTAGATCCGCTTGAGGTCGGTATAAATTTTCCACTCCAGGCAATCCCTAAAGGAAACAGTATCCTCCAATGGGAGTGTGACGTGCCTCGCCATCCTCATTAGGGCTGAGTCAATGAGAGGAGCCGACTCCAGGTGTTTTACATCCTTGCTTTTAAATGGGTACATTTTTGATACCTTCATTAACAGGCAATTCTTCCTTTCAACACCACCACATTCGTCGGTAATTATTGCACTGAGTTCACCCAAAAAGGAGAAATTAGGGTGTTATTTTTTTGAGGTGTTTAAAATATTTCCTCTATTTGGAGGGTGCCTCCACTGGCTCTTCCATCTCAAAGCTTCTTTGACAGCTTTTGACCAGCTGTGGTACTAGGGCAAATTCAAAACCTGCACCAGGGTCATCTACCTCCACCTCACTGTCTGAGGCTTCAATTAAGGAATGGCTCGGCTGTGAAGGGCCTGGAGCCTTGAGATCATCCCTAATAGGGACTGACATAGTGTCGCCAGCAGGGTTGTGGGTATGACCAGAATCCCCTTTACTCAGGGACTCATGGACTACCTTTCTGACCAGTGCTTCCACTTGTTGGTCTCCACCCTCTTTCTTATGCGACTTTAGAAAAGCATCGCTTGCAGAGCGATTTGCCTTCAGGAACCTGGGCCCCGCATACCCAGCAGGCTTTCCTCACAGAGCGGCTGGAGTGGCGGTGAGAGTGACGCCCAGAGGTGGTTTTAGACTCCTATCTGTGGTACCTAGATCTAAAAGGAAGATCTGACGTCTGGACCTTGAAGAGGAGTGACAACGTTGAGACCTAGGACGGTCTTTGCCGTGCTTTGGTGTTCAGACCTAGAAGAGCTGAGTGAAAAAGAAAGGGTTAAGAGCTCCTGAATAAGTGAACCCAAGCATCACAGGTAGAAAATAAATAAATCCTACCTGCAGCGCAAGGGTTGGCCACAAGAGGGCGGTGACAGATCCATGGCAAGGCAGTTTGAAAGTGAAATGAATCATTACTGCCTTATGAGAAACAGGAGTGACAACAGGCATGAGAGAGCACATAATAAAGCATAGCCAGCACCCAGGGAGCCTGCAGCAAACAATTTACCTTGTAAACCAGAGCCCAGTGCCTGGGTAAATACCTCATAAGCCTGCAAGTCATCCCAAGTAATAGCTGCTTTGACAGCTATTTAAATCTGCCACCGTTAACGATGTCACCGCCCCATAGCGGTTGCCATCCGATGGCGGCCAATCGCATGCGCGACCGCCGCCGCCATTTTGGCGAAACTGCGCCTGCACGAACCAAGCACGGAATCTTCGTTCGCGGCTTGCGGATGCGCAGCGACTTCCTGAAACGGCGAGCTGGAACGCAGCTGCGCTCCAGCCGCCGTGGCCACTCACTGGAGCTTGATAGAAAATAAGGAGACACACAAAACACAGAGATACGGCTGCCATATAAAAGGAATATCTTTGTACATTACCACCACCACAGCACGATCCGGACCAGAACCTGGGACTGGGGAGCTGTTCGCTCGACCCACCACACGATCGGGCGTTTACAAAGCCTCCCGCTAATAGCTGGGACGTTTGGCCATATTGCCGCTTGCCTGCCAATGGCCAGGTTAGTAAGCTCTTCATGGTATCACATCATATCGCCCATGTCCACCTGCTAATAGCTAGGATTGCTGGACTGCAGAGAGGATCACCGCTAACCACCAACGTATCGCCGTGCACACCGCCAGGCCTGGATTACAGGAAACTTCATGAAAAGGTAAGACTATATCTTGGTCCTAGGAGGAGGACAAAAAAAGGAACACGGCCTCTGGCCCAGAGCAAAGATTTATGGGAAAAGGGTCCTATGAGGTATGAGGGGCGGGATTAACCCACACGTAGGCTGCCATGGAGTCTGTCAGGAAAAGGTATTTAGCTGTTTATATTTACTAAAATAATTGCATTTCCATGTTCTGTGTATTGTGAGAGACCAGATATAGTGAATGCAGGTCCTGAGTTTAGTAACATTTTAAAGTGGAACTATACCACTACAGGTCGCCATGTCCCTTCCTATAATGTGCAAGTATGCACAGTATACTTGCACATTATGGCAGACTAAGCCCCAGAGTTCTCTCTTCCAGCAAATGCAACATTCTCTTATTCCATCACCCCCTGCTGCCATCATCTTCTGGGTCCAGAATCTTCAGTCTTCTGTGTGCAGTAACACATTTTGTTCCCTCCCTGCTTTTATGGAGACATAGATGGGTAATCATTAAAAGTTGGAACACCTGTTTTGTTTTGCATTAATTTTCAACACTCAATTTCCTTCCATTGCTGCAAAAAAGCTGTAAGGTTTGAACCCATTACTTTTCAGAAAAAGGTCTTTCTTTCTTTTTTTATTGTTTAAAGGTAAACAGGCTTCAATTATTGAGGTTATAAAATTGATTGTATACAATTTAGACAATTTGGTTATACTTTGGTCTGCTGAAGCATTTGGATTCTGCCAAAAAAAAAACGTGGCCAGCCAGGTATAACTCCTTTCACTCCCAGCATGCTTCAGCTTTTGCTAGGGTCCTAGGAGGATGGACATCTTATCTCTACTGAGAAAAGTAACTATTTTACTAACCATCTTCTTTTCAAGAAAATATTTTTTTAGTCAAGATTTAATTTACATGCTGCTGAGCTGGGCTCTTTTTGCAGCTTTTTGGCTCAGCGCATCCTCAGAAATAACTTGGAAAGCCATACTCAACTCCCAACTGACTGGACTGAAGATTGCAAGACTAGCCTGGAATGTGACTTTCTGACATTGGGCTCTGCTTGTGGTGCTTTGCAGATCTTTGTGTACTGTCTTTGTTAGCTCCAGATCCACAACAATGGCACAGCCTCTAGTATCCGATAAACCAAAATCAAATTTGTGCAACCAAAATACAATTAAAGCAGAGTTCCACCCAAATTTGGAACTTCCGCTTTATCCACTCCTCGCCCCCTTACATGCCACATTTGGCATGTAATTTTTTTGGGGGGGAGGGGGGGCTTCAGTAGGAGTGGGAATTCCTGTCCCACTTCCTCCTTCCGCCCTGGGGTTGCCTAGGCGATACGTCATATCGCCTTGTGGCGGCCCCTCCCTGTAGGCGATCACCTGGGACGTGACAGGTTCCAGGCGATCGCCTGTCCACTCAGAGAGCGATGTGCCGTTCGCACATGCGCAGTGAGTGCCTGGCCGTAAAGCCGAAAGCTGTTACGGCCAGGTGCCCACACTATGAATGGAGGCGCCGGCGGAGAAGGGGGGGAGAGGAGCGGAGCGTCGCTGGACAGTGGAACAGGTAAGTGTATGTTTATTAAAAGCCAGCAGCTACACTTTTTGTAGCTGCTGACTTTTAATAAACATAAAAAAAGGCTGGAACTCCCCTTTAAATACACATGCATAAAAAATGCTGGAGTTGCTAGCTAACACTTAAGTACACACGGTCGGACTTCCATCTGACTTTTCCGTGGATTTTTGTCCGAACGGAGTTGGCCGGGCACACCCATAGCATACACACCACAGGACTTTTCTGCAAACTTTCCCAAAACTTTTTGCAACATCACATGTTTTTTCTGCTCTTTTTTGCTCTTTACCGCCACCCTTTGGTCAACTTCTGCTGTTGTTGGTTAATTTTAACATTAGTTGTTTTGTCCATCGGACAAAAGTCCTATGGTTTTCTGTACACACGGTAGGACTTTGCTCCATCGGACTTTTGTTGGGCAAAAGTTTGTCCGTTTGCAGACCCAACTTTTGTCCGATGAAAACAAAACCAAACGAAAAAAAGTTTGTCCGATGGAGCGTACACACGGTCGGATTGTTGGTCCAACTTGCTTAAAACTAAGTTTGTTGGGCAAAAGTCCGACCGTGTGTACGGGGCTTTAGTAAATTATTTCACAACACTCAGTGTCACAATATAAATAACAATAAATAGTGCAGCGCAACGCAAATAATGCTCTCACTACTCATAAAAAAAGTGCAGACAAAAACATGAAAATTCTAAAAATGTGCAAACAGCTTGATGATCTAAAAAATCTAGAAATATATTGCAAATATCAATAAATAAAGTGAAATCAGCGCTACCTGGTATGCTAAAACACAAACTAAATCAGTGACCTTTATACTAAAACACACATAAATCTAAATAATATTATTGAATAATATTAAATATAATATTAAATATAAAATTAAAAATATGAAATAGCTGCCGTACACCTATCAGTGATTCACTGCACCAAACAAATAGAAAATTGCATATATAAATGGTGCAGCGCTATTCTCATACAATCCGTGACTTGAAACAAAAATTGCAAAGTACAATAAAATAAACATATAATCAAAGTATTTATAATGTGTATTAATCCACCACTATGCTCCTCAACAATCTTCTATAAAGCAAGCAAGTGTTTCCACCACCAGGTGACTTGTGCTCTCACCTCACCCCGATTAATAGGACTGAGGTGAGAGCACAATTCACCTGGTGGTGGAAATGCTTGCTTTATATGAGAAGATTGTCAAGGAGCACAGCGGTAGATTAATATACATTATAAAGACTTTGATTATATGTTTATTTTATTGTACTTTGCATATTTTGTTTCATCAGGTCTACCACGCAGTAAATCCTCACTGTTGCCACATATAAGCATATGAATCTTAGGATGAAACGGGTGTACATATGGGAGCAAGGAAAAGGCACACAAGACCTAGTGTTCTCTGTTTTACCAGAAATTGAATGTATAAAAAGATAGGGATATTGAACTTACAACTAAAGCACTATGGCCAGTGCTAGTTGAAACCAAATAAACTGACAGCTGCCGGAATTCAGCCGAAATCCAAGATGGCCGCTAGGGATGAGCATAGGTTCGACTCGAACATCGGCTGTTCGCGCGTTCGGCGAACAACGAACAATTTGGGCCGTTCGCGCCAAATTCGAGTGACGCGAACGGCCCACAATACACTGCGCCATCGCGGTGTAATCCCGGCGCTGTGATTGGCCAAGCATGCACTGTGACCCTGCATGCTTGGCCAATCACAGCGCCGGCAGCGAGGAGAGCAATGATTGGCCACAGGCAGGATGCGCGGCGGCCTTGTGTAATGTGTTCCGGAGCAGGGAAAGTGAAGGATAGGCAGGGACAGTGTCAAATCTTGTCAAATCTATTCTTGCTAAACCTTGTGTGTAGGGACAGAGAAGGATAGGCAGGGAGAGTGTCAGTGTCATATTCTTTGCTAAACCTTGTGTGTAGGGAGAGAGAAGGATAGGCAGGGAGAGTGTCAGTGTCATATACTTTGATAAACCTTGTGTGCAGGGAGAGAGAAGGATAGGCAGGGGACAGTGTCAGTGTCATATTCTTTGCTAATTCTTGTGTGCAGGGAGAGAGAAGGATAGGCAGGGAGAGTGTCAGTGTCATATACTTTGATAAACCTTGTGTGCAGGGAGAGAGAAGGATAGGCAGGGGACAGTGTCAGTGTCATTGTTGCTAAGCCTCCTGCACATTATACACCTGAAGTTAGCCCGTATTGCTGCTTTTTCCTGGTGTGTTACACCAACAGGATTTTGCGGCACTTACAGCGGGCGGAGTGTGCCTCCTGACCATATTACACCTTAACTTAGCCTGTATTGCTGCTTTTTCCTGGTGTGTTAAACCAACAGGATTTTGCGGCACTTACAGCGGGCGGAGTGTGCCTCCTGACCATATTACACCTGAACTTAGCCTTTATTGCTGCTTTTTCCTGGTGTGTTACACCAACAGGATTTTGCGGCACTTACAGCGGGCGGAGTGTGCCTCCTGACCATATTACACCTAACTTAGCCTGTATTGCTGCTTTTTCCTGGTGTGTTACACCAACAGGATTTTGCGGCACTTACAGCGGGCGGAGTATGCCTCCTGACCATATTACACCTTAACTTAGCCTGTATAGCTGCTTTTCCCATTTCCCTGCAGGCCATTAGAATGTCTGGAAGGCAAACAAGGAGAGGCAGACAGTCAGGAGCCAATAAAAGAGGGCAAGCAGGCTCTGTGTCTAGAGACAACAGTGCTGGTCGTGGACGCGGTGCATCGCCATCAGCACGTGGCCATGGGACACGCTTGTCCTTCTTTTCGGCAGCTGGACGTGTTGAGCCGCATCATGCCGAAGACTTGGTAGAGTGGATGACCAAGCCCTCCTCATCCTCCTCATCCTCTCTCACCCAGGCTCAGGGTACTGGCAAAGCAGCTGCCAAAGCGTCCTCTTCCCTGGTATCAATGTCATCATCAGTCACTCCTTCCCTAGACCAACCATGTCCTCCTGAGGCGTCCCCCGAACTGTTTGAGCACAGTGTTGGGTACATGCTCCAGGAGGATGCCCAGCGTTTCGAAGGGTCTGATGATGATACCCAGCTAGAGGAAGGCAGTAGCCTGAGAGCAGAGAGAGGGGATGCTCAAGAAGGGCACCAATCTGGCAGTCATGTTCCAGCAGCTGCAGCATACTGCCAGATTGGCTCCAGTGATGAGGAGGGAGGGGATGATGAGGTCACTGACTCCACGTGGGTGCCTAATAGGAGAGAGGAGGAGGATGAGGAGGAGGCACATCTCCAACGAGGCAGGATGCCCTCGGGGGGCCAGCGTAAGGGCAGCACACCGACGGAATCACACCGCAGAGCTCCGCCTGTGCAGGGCGCTGCCTCTGCCCGTTATTCAAAAAGTTCTTTGGTGTGGGCCTTTTTTGAGTCGAGTGCATCAGATCGCACAGCTGCTGTTTGCAACATATGTCTCAAGCGTATATCGCGTGGCCAAAACATCACCCGCTTGGGCACCACATGCTTGACCAGACATATGTTGACCTGCCATGCAGCTCGTTGGCAAGCCTACCTTAAAGACCCACACCAAAGAACAAAGCTGACCTCTTCTTGCACCGTTTTAGCTGGGATCTCCAACCCCACTATACCTTCAGTCCTCTCTGAAACCTGCTCTGAGAGGAATGAAGGTGTAGAATTAGGTGTGTCACAGCCAAGTACTTGCGGGCACTCTGCTAGCAGTACACCGACGTCCGATTCTAGCAGGCAAATTTCCCTGCCCCAGCTGCTGGACCATCGAAAGAAGTTCACTCCCAGCCATCCACATGCCCAGCGGTTGAATGCTAGCTTGGCTAAATTGCTAGCGCTTCAACTGCTGCCTTTTCAGTTGGTAGACTCGGCCCCCTTCCGTGAGTTTGTGCAATGTGCGGTTCTTCAGTGGCAGGTTCCCAAACGCCACTTTTTCTCACGGAAGGCGATTCCGGCTCTCTACCGGCATGTGGAATGCAATGTCTTGGCCTCGCTGGACTGGGCGGTCAGCGGTAAGGTGCATATTACCGCTGACTCATGGTCTAGCAGGCATGGACAGGGACGTTACCTTTCTTTCACGGCCCATTGGGTCACTCTTTTGGCAGCTGGGAAGGATGCAGGACAAGGTGCAGTAGTGTTGGAGGTTGTTCCACCGCCACGCCTCCAAAATGCTACTACTGGTTGTGACACACCCCTGTCCTCCACCCCCTCCTCTTCTTCTTCCTCCGTGGCCTCTTCCTGTGCTTTGTCCTCGGAACCAGCGGTGCTCCGTAGGCGTTCAAAGGGCTACGCAAGTACGCAGGCAAAAAGATGCCATGCCGTGCTTGCGCTGGTGTGTTTGGGGGACAGGAGCCACACTGGGGCAGAGGTTCTGTCTGCTCTGCAGGGGCAGGCCGAGAGGTGGTTGACGCCACGCCAGCTTAAGCCAGGAATGGTAGTTTGCGACAATGGCACCAACCTCCTCTCCGCTCTCCGACAGGGACAACTGACCCATGTGCCCTGTGTGGCTCACGTCCTTAACCTGGTGGTGCAGCGGTTCTTGGGCAGGTACCCGGGCTTACAGGATGTCCTGAGGCAGGCCAGGAAAGTCTGTGTGCATTTCCGCAGATCTTATAATGCCAGTGCTCGCCTGGCTGAGCTTCAAAAGGAGTTGAACCTGCCCAAGAACCGCCTTATATGTGACATGCCCACCAGGTGGAACTCAACGTTGGCCATGCTGCAGCGGCTGCACACACAGCAGAGGGCCATCAATGAGTACCTGTGCGACTACGGCACCAGGACAGGGTCAGGGGAGCTCAGGTTTTTTTCACCACGCCAGTGGGGCATGATCAGGGATGCATGCACTGTCCTGGCACCATTTGAGGATGGTGAGCAGTGACAGTGCATGCATCAGTGACACTGTACCTCTTGTCTACCTGTTGGAGCATACGCTGTGTGAAATAATGGACAGGGCACTTGGGGCAGAACAGAGGCAGGAAGAGGAGTACTTCCTTGCCTCTCAAGGCCCCCTTTACCCAGACAGTGTTCCTTCTGTCCCACCCATCGCACAGGAAGAAGAGGAGGAGGAGGAGGAGGAGGATTGTGTTAGCATGGAGGTGGAGCCTGGCACTCAGCATCATCAGCAGCAGTCTTTTAGGGATGATTTACAGTCCCAAGAAACCAGTGGACTTGTACGTGGCTGGGAGGAGGTGGCTGCGGATCATGTCGTCCTTAGTGACCCAGAGGACTCCGGACCGAATGCCTCAGCTAACCTACGCTGCATGGCCTCCCTGATCCTGCAAAGTCTGCGGAAGGATCCTCGTATTCTTCGGATCAAGGAGAGGGACCATTACTGGCTGGCCACTCTCCTTGATCCACGGTACAAGGGTAAGGTTGCGGACCTTATCTTACCGTCGCAGAGGGAGCAGAGGATGAGACAACTCCGGGAGGCCTTGCAGAAAGGTCTGTGCAACGCGTTCCCAGAGACTGGGAGGTTACAAACTCCTGGTCCTGGACAACGAGTTGCTGAGGCTTCGGTCAGTCAAAGGAGGAGCGGTGGGGAAGGTGGCCGTCTGACCGATGCGTTCAGACAATTCTTTAGTCCGCAGCCCCAAGGTATGATCGGTTCCAGCAACCATTGCCAGCGTCTGATATACATGGTGCAGGAATACCTAGGGGCAAGGTCAGACTTGGACACCTTCCCCACCGAAAATCCTCTGGCTTACTGGGTCTTGAGGATGGATCACTGGCCAGAGCTTGCACAGTATGCAATTGAGCTACTGGCCTGTCCTGCATCCAGCGTTCTTTCAGAACGCACATTCAGTGCTGCTGGAGGATTTGTCACGGATCACAGGGTGCGCCTGTCCACCGACTCTGTTGATCGACTGACCTTCATAAAGATGAACCAGTCTTGGATCACCACCAGCTACCAAACACCTGAAGCTGATATAACAGACTAATTTATTTTCAAATGTCACATCCCTTCAAGACTGATGCTGATGCTGAGAGACTGTCCTGTTATGTTGACTGACTATCCTCCTCCTCCTCAATGATCTGATTGATGATGATAGCTTGGAAGAACATTTTTGTTTCTGGGTGCCGCCACCAGTGGCTAAGGCCCAATTTTTCAGCCCCTGTTTAACAGGGGCGTGTTATTACAATTTTTTATGCAATGCTTTGCAGCAGGGCTCATTCCTGCACTCCAACTAGAGTATCTGGGAGAGGTTGCAGTGTCGTGGCACCAGCACCAGTGGCTAAGGCCCAATTTTTCAGCCCCTGTTTAACAGGGGCGTGTAATTACAATTTTTGATGCAATACTTTGCAACAGGGCTCATTGCTGTGCTCCAAGTACAGTATCTGTGAGGGGTTGCAGTGTTGTGGCACCAGTGCCTAAGGCCCAATTTTTCTGCCCCTGTTTAACAAGGGCATGTAATTACAATTCTTGATCTAATAATTCACAGCAGGGCCCATTCCTGTGCCCACCAAGACTAACTGTGAGGCCTTACAGTGTTGTGTCAACACCACCACCACCACCACCACCAAAGGCCCAATTTTTCAGCCCCTGTTCAACAGGGGCATGCAATTACAATTCTTGATCTAATAATTCACAGCAGGGCCCATTCATGCGCCCACCAAGAGTAACTGTGAGGGCTCACAGTGTTGTGGCAACACCAACATGTAAGGGGCAAATTTCAGCTGAGTATATACGGCAGGCCCCTACTTTCAAACATCCAACTTACAAACGACTCCTCCTTGCAAACGGAAGGATACAACAGGAAGTGAGAGGAAATCTACCCCTAGGAAGGCAAATTCTCTCCTGTAAGAGTTAATATGGGAAAAAACGGTGAACTGTTCTGAACAGGTGCACACTGCACAGACAGCAAAACAAATGTTACAGGGGTGATAACCCTTCCCTATGTTTTCCAAAAAGCTTAAAAATAGATTTTTTGCCTGGAGCTACACTTGAACAATGTACCTGTTCAAAATTACAAACAGATTCTACATAAGAACAAACCTACAGTCCCTGTCTTGTATGCACCGCCTGCGCCTGTATACGGCTGTTCAGAGTATATAGGGCCTTTTTTATTTTGTGTGCGGGGTTCCCCTTAATATCCATACAAGACCCAAAGGGGCTGGGGTAGGGGGGGGTGTGATGGGGTAGCTATGCCATTTTTCTTAAAGATTTTCATCCATATTACCGGGACCAGACATTACATTAAAGCCGCAAGCAGTTTTGAATGGCTTTTTTTTCCTTTAGAAATGTTATTTTGTGCAGGGACAGTTCTAAACACGGGAAACACGTGGCACTTCACAGGCATACTTTAGACACCCCCCAGGTACGATATTTAAAGGAATATTTGACTTTTTTTTTTTCACTTTATGCATCATTAAAATGACTGCTCCCGAAAAACGTCCGTTTTTAAAACTTCCCCTGGTGCAGAACCCGGGTTCCCAAACCCTTTTTAGGACAATAACATGCATAATAGTCGTTATAATTAGCACTTTAGATTTCCAACATTCGCATCCATTGTATTTAATAGGGTTCTAAAGTTCGTGCAAACTTTCGGTCCGTTCGCGGGTTCTGGTGCGAACCGAACCCGGGGGTGTTCGGCTCATCACTAATGGCCGCAGGATTATGTCACCCCCTAAGCTCTGCCCTCCTCCCATGTAGGCAACTGTCAGTTTAGGCAGTTTGAGCTAGCACTGGCCATGGTTGGAGTTTTTACTCCAACCTATTCACAGTTTGAAAACCAAAAGGCATCTTTTGAATCTCATCTTGGATCCAAAGGTTTTAAATGTCTCCATTTGAGTCCAAAAGCTTTGCAAGGAGTCCACCAGGTCGATCATAACCTCACTCCATCAGGAAGACGTTCTAGTCTCTGTGGACATCAAGGATGCATACTGGCATGTCCCCATCTTTACATCTCATCATCGCTACCTCCGCTTTGCAGTGGGCACTCAACACTACAAGTTTCTGACCCTACCATTTTGTCTGTCTTCTGCACCTTCAGTGTTCAGCAAGGTATTGGCTTGTTTGCTAGACTTACTACGCTCCCAGGGTATTGCCATTTTGGAACACCTGACCATCTTCTATAGAGGGAGCATTCGGCACATCTTCTGAAGGACAATGTGATGCAGATAGTCCAGACCTTAAAAAAAGGTTTGGTTGGATCCTGAACATTCAGCATTTAGCGCTGGAACCCCAGCACATATGAATATAGTATCTGACTTAAATCCTAGACCAGGGATCTCCATACTTTATAAACAAAGGGCCAGTTTACTGTCCTTTAGACCTGAGTGGGGCCGGATTGTAGCCAGCGGGAGTAGAAAATCCCCCAGCTTCAGTGGAAGTAAACAATGCCCCATCATTGGTTTTAGTGGAAGGAATAGTGCCCAATTGTTTATCAGTGGGAGGAATAGCACCCCATCCTCGGTGTCCGTGGGAGGAATAGCACCCCATCCTTATCGTCAGTAGGAGGAATAGCTCCCCATCCTTGGTGTCTGTAGGAGGAATAGCGCCCATTGTTATCAGTGGGAGGAATAGCACCCCATCCTTATCATCAGTGGGAAGAATAGTACCCCATTGTTATCACTGGGAGGAATAGTACCCCATCCTTGGTGTCAGTGGGAGGAATAATAACCCATCCTTGGTGTCGGTGGGAGGAATTGTACCCCATCCTTGGTGTCAGTGGGAAGAATAGTACCCCATTATCACTGGGAGGAATAGTACCCCATCCTTGGTGTCAGTGGGAGGAATAGTACCCCATCCTTGGTGTCGGTGGGAGGAATAGTACCCCATCCTTGGTGTCGGTGGGAGGAATAGTACCCCATCCTTGGTGTCAGTGGGAGGAATAGTACCCCATCCTTGGTGTCAGTGGGAGGAATAGTGTCCCATCCTTGGTGTCAGTGGGAGGAATAGTGTCCTATCCTTGGTGTCAGTGGGAGGAATAGTGTCCCATCCTTGGTGTCAGTGGGAGCAATAGTGTCCCATCCTTGGTGTCAGTGGGAGGAATAGTGTCCCATCATTGGTGTCAATTCTGGATAGAACAGTGCCCCGAGGGCCGGATAGAGGCAAGCAAAGGGCCACATCCGGCCCCAAGGCCGCAATTTGGAGACCACTGTCCTAGACAAAGCTCAAGCCAGAGTGTGTGCGTCAATAGTACATTGTACATTGAGCCTGTCATCTACTAGAACCCCCAGATCCTTTTTGATCCTAGATTCCATCAGAGGTTCTCCCCCTAACGAGTAACTTGCATTCATATTTTTGACACGCAAATGCATTACTTTATATTTTCGGCAATAAACCTCATTTGTCCACCCTATTAATTTATAATATTTAAATAAAATAGAAAGTTAGAGCTAGAAAGTCTACCCCCAGCAACATCTACAATCATACATGGAAGGCATACTTCACATGGTGCATAGAAAAGTTTTCACCCCAGAAAATATTCTGTGGAAAGAATCCTGACCTTTCTACAATTAGTCCTGGATCAGCGTTTGGCCCTGAGTATCATCACAGGGCAAATCTTGGCCTTTAAAATCTCATTCCAAAAACAATTTTGCCTCCTATTTATTTATTTAGGACTTTTGTACAAGGTGGCTTCTCTTGTGCAACCACCTGTGACTTCATGGAAATAGAGTCTGGGTCTGTGGGCCTTTGAACCTATCGGGAATATTGCTCTTTTCACTCTCACTCATAAAAGTTGCTTTTCATGTTGTCATCCCCTGTGATCTGGCAGCCCTATGAAGAACTCTTTCTGGTCTTACAAAGACAAGATGGTGTTGATGCCTAGAGCCTCCTTCCTAAGGTAGTTTTAGGCCTTTCATCTCAACCAGGACATTGTTATTCTGTCTCTCTGCCCAACTTTGGTGCACCAAAAAAAGTTTCTCTTCACTGGATGTAGTTCGTGCTGTGCAGGTTTTTCTCTCAGCCACTAGTTCCATTAGAAACTTACATTAGAAGACTCTTTTTTGTCATTTTTGATGGTCCTCATAAAGGGTTGAAGCCAGGTTCTCTATCCAATATTTCCTCACCATTCCTTGAGGGCTAAGACAGATACTCATACAAGCTTATGGTCTAAAGCAGTGGTCATCAACCCTGTCCTCAGGGCCCACTAACAGGCCAGATTTTATGTATTACCTTGGGGAGATGCAGACTAGATTACTGCAATCACTGAGCAGAAAATTATATTACCTGTGATGTATTTCAGTTATCTTGCAAACCTGGCCTGTTAGTGGGCCCTGAGGACAGGGTTGATGACCACTGGTCTAAAGGACAGGGTTCCATGGTTTGATGTCAAAGCACACCTAATTGGGTCTGCAAGTGCATCTTGGGCTTTTTTGGCATCAGGCATCTGTTTTTCTGCTGGTCTTCTGTTCGTGTTTTAGGTCTGTTGTTTTATGTGGACCTCTTAGGTAGTGCCCATCCCTCAGTTATACTACTTTTGCACATCCCATTTGTCTCTGAATATTTTACAATAAAATCTGTTTTGTTAGTGTTTATTAAGTGACACAGGTCACACTGCACTGTGTTTGTTATCTACTCGTACAAAACTGAAGCATGTTGGACGTGGGAGGGGTAATACCCAGCTGACCACTGTTATTTTGTTTGCCTGTGCCAGAATCTTCCAGTAGGTGACACTATAACTAAATTGTCTCTGAATAACTGAATCCCGTGTGCCTTAATGAACTCCAGGAAACAGATTTTACAGTAAACACAAAATTCTTATTCACTTTTTTTTGTGTATAATCTCTGTTTATAATGCAATCAAAGGCCGTGAGCAGAAAGGATAGACTTGCCTATCTTGGCACAACACTAAATGCACTGCTTGCTGGGCATTACAGTTTTCTCATAGATCCAACAAGTGCAACTGAACTGTCTGCTCGAGAGACTCGTCAACTCAGCCCAGAGTATCCAGAAAATTAAAGAATAAAAATAGTAGGGGGAATGGAGAGAAACCCTACATCACAAAATCAGAACTGCCCTACCAGGATCTGCTACGTCTAACAACTGCATAGTAATGTTCATAGAGAAACAGAATGCTTCTTCTTCTTCAACATTTAAAATCTTTATTTGTTTATAAACTGCGCTGGTAGACAAGTGGTTAAAATCTACCTTGGGTGGCAACCATTTCCCCTTCCATAAATACAGTATACAGTGTGAATCCCTAAGAAAAAATCTAAACCGGATTGTAACCACTTAAGGACCAAGCCTATTTCTGACATTTGTTTTACATAAGTTAAAATCAGTATTTTTTGCTAGAAAATTACTTGGAACCCCCAAACATTATATATATCTAGCGCACTCACCCCAGACTTTACCTGCTTTTATTTCTTTACTTGGCTCCTCCGCAGGAAAAGAATGAGGCACACCGCACCAGCAGCCCGTACCCTCCTGGATGAGGAGGTTGAGTGGTGTTAGTTTTCGGGTCTGCCTGCGGCTAGTGTTAGAATCCTCCCGAGCTGATCTCGTCTCTGCATTAGCCAGAGACAAGTCCTTAATTCTCCCCAATAAAGTAACTGTCCACACCAACTGAGAATCCAACCTTTGTATTTATTTCACCACGGATAACAAATAGTCTCTATAAGAGCAGACAGGTTGATACGAGACACAGGTCAGATAAGGTGGGAGGAGGTCCAGGCACAAACTCAATTCAGGTTTCTCTTACTGTTCCGCTTTCACAAACCGATTTGGACGTATGGTCTCTGCCACAGACCTGATGAATATGAAAAGTCACTGCCACTGACTTGTTGAAGTTGGTCCCTGCCACTGACCTGGTGAACAGGGCCTTGCCCTATTTGGTCACTGCCACTGACCTGGTGTGCGTAGAGTTACTGCCACTGACCTACAGAACATGCACTTCCTTCTTGGAGAAACTTGGCTCTTGTTAAGGAGAAGAACCTCCCTCCGGAGAGTTACCAAAGGCCCCCACTGTCACCACGATTCTGCGCTGGGTCTTCAGAAGGGGTCACCTCCCTGGCCTCCTCTATCCTGGATACGGGTCCCCTCGCAAGGCGGCACCCTGGGAGCCCTCAATCCCTGGCGGAACCCAGCCGAAGGTGCTGAGCTCCGGGCCTCAAAAATAGTACCTCACCCCAGACCGAAGGTGTCTGGGATGGAACAGGAACTCGGCCTCCGGGCCTAGGGCACCCGGAGACCACACACGCACCACCCAGGCTGAAGGTGCCTGGGTGCGAACCCCGCTGGAAGATGGCCGCCCCTTTTTATACCCTCTCCCCACAGGCACAGCAAGTTCTCCGCCCCGCCGTACTGCTGCCGAGAGGGGACAAGAAAAGGCACAACCTTGTATCAGTGGTTCAACCCTGGCTCACGGCAACAGCGCCACCTGTAGGCCACAGGGAACAACACATTAACACTATCTCCCAAGGACAGAAATGGTCCAAGAAACCTAACAATTAGTGTATCTGAGCCTAACTACCACTCAGATACTCCCCTTAAATATAGCACCCCGCTACATATATTTTAGCAGAGACCCTAGAGAATAAAATGGTGATTGTTGCAATACTTTGTCACACTGTATTTGCACAGCGGTCTTACAAACGCAATTTTTGGAAACATTTTTTAATGAAAAATAAGAAAACCATAAAGTTAGCCTAATTTTATTGTATAAATGTGAAAGATGATGTTGCGCTGAGTAAATTGATACCTAACATGTCATGCTTTAAAAATGCAAACGCTCATGGAATGGCGACAAACTACGGTATTATTATAAAATCTCCATAGGTGACGCTTTATAATTTTTTACAGGTTACCTTTTTAAAGTTAGAGGCGATCTAGTGCTAGAATTATTTCTCTCGCTCTAACGATCGCGGCAATACCTTGCATGTGTGGTTTGAACACCGTTTACATATGTGGGCGTGACTTGCGTATGCGTTCGCTTCTGCGTGCAAGCTCAAAGGGACAGGGCTGCTTTACATTTTTTTTCTTATTTTACTTTTTATTTTTTCACTGTCCCTTTTAAAAAAAATAAATAATAATTAATCACTTTTATTCCGATTACAACGAATGTAAACATCCCTTGTAATAGAAATAACCAGGACAGGGCCTCTTTAACCACTTAAGCCCCGGACCATTTTGTAGCTAAAGGACCAGAGGTGTTTTCAGAATTTGACACTGCGCTGCTTAAACTGGAAATTGTGCGGACATGCAATGTTGTACCCAAACGAAATTTGCGTCCTTTTCTTCCCACAAATAGAGCTTTCTTTTAATGGTATTTGATTGCCTCTGCGATTTTTATTTTTTGCGATATAAACGGAAAAAGACTGAAAATTTTGAAAAAAAAATATTTTCTACTTTTTGTTATAAGAAAAATCGAATAAACTAAATTTTAGTCATATATTTAGGCCAAAATGTATTCAGCCACATGTCTTTAGTAAAAAAAAATTCAATAAGTGTATATTTATTGGTTTGCGCAAAAGTTATAGCGTCTACAAACTAGGGTACATTTTCTGGAATTTACACAGCTTTTAATTTATGACTGCCTATCTAATTTCTTGAGGTGCTAAAATGGCAGGGCAGTACAAACCCCCCCCTCCCCAAATGACCCCATTTTGGAAAGTAGACACCCCAAGAAAATTGCTGAGAGGCATGTTGAGCCCATTGAATATTTTTTTTTTGTCCCAAGTGATTGAATAATGACAAAAAAAAAATAAAAAAAATTACAAAAAGTTGTCACTAAATGATATATTGCTCACACATGCCATGGTTATATGTGGAATTGCACCCCAAAATAAATTTTGCTGCTTCTCCCGAGTACGGGGATACCACATGTGTGGGACTTTTTGGGAGCCTAGCCGCGTACGGGACCCCGAAAACCAATCACCGCCTTCCGGATTTCTAAGGGTGTAAATATTTGATTTCACTACTCACTACTTATCACAGTTTCGAAGGCCATAAAATGCCAAAATAGCGCAACCCCCCCTCCCAAATGACCCAATTTTGAAAAGTAGACACCCCAAGCTATTTGCTGAGAGGCATGTTGAGTCCATGGAATATTTTATATTTTGCCACAAGTTGCGGGAATATGACAAACTTTTTTTTTTTTTGCACAAAAGTTGTCACTAAATGATATATTGCTCACACATGCCATGGGCATATGTGAAATTACACCCCAAAATACATTCTGCCGCTTCTTCTGAGTACGGGGATACCACATGTGTGAGACTTTTTGGGAGCCTAGCCGCGTACGGTACCCCAAAAACCAAGTACCGCCTTCAAGATTTCTAAGTGCATACATTTTTGATTTCACTCCTCACTACCTATCACAGTTTTGAAGGCCATAAAATGCCAAGATGGCACAACCCTCCCCCAAATGACCCCATTTTGGAAAGTAGACACCCCAAGCTATTTGCTGAGAGGCATGTTGAGCCCATTGAATTTTTTTTTTGTCACAAGTGATTGAATAATGACAAAAAAAAAAAAAATGTACAAAAAGTTGTCACTAAATGATATATTGCTCACACATGCCGTGGCTATATGTGGAATTGCACCCCAAAATATATTTTGCTGCTTCTCCTGAGTACGGGGATACCACATGTGTGGGACTTTTTGAGAGCCTAGCTGCGTACGGGACCCCGAAAACCAAGCACCGCCTTCAAGATTTCTAAGGGCGCAAATTTTTGATTTCACTCCTCACTACCTATCACAGTTTCGAAGGCCATAAAATGCCAAGATAGCACAAACCCCCCCCCAAATGACCCCATTTTGGAAAGTAGACACCCCAAGCTATTTGCTGAGAGGCATGGTGAGTATTTTACAGCTCTCATTTGTTTTTGAAAATGAAGAAAGAAAAAATATATATTTTTTTTTTTCAATTTTCAAAACTTTGTGACAAAAAGCGAGATCTGCAAAATACTCACCATACCTCTCAGAAAATAAATTGGGGTGTCTACTTTCCAAAATGGGGTCATTTGGGGGGGGGGGGTTGTGCCATCTGGGCATTCCATGGCCACCGAAACTGTGATAGGCAGTGAGGAGTGAAATCAAAAATTTACACCCTTAGAAAGCCTGAAGGCGGTGCTTGGTTTTCGGGGTCCTGTACGCGGCTAGGCTCCCAAAAAGTCCCACACATGTGGTATTCCCGTACTCTAGAGAAGCAACAGAATGTATTTTGGGGTGCAATTCCACATATAACCATGGCATATTTGAGCAATATATCATTTAGTGACAGCTTTTTGTATTTTTTTTTTTGTCATTATTCAATCATTTGGGACAAAAAAAAAATATTCAATGGGCTCAAGATGCCTCTCGGCAAATAGCTTGGGGTGTCTACTTTCCAAAATGGGGTCATTTGGGGGGGGGGTTTGAACTGTCCTGGCATTTTATGCACAACATTAGGAAGCTTATGTCACACATCATCCACTCTTCTAACCACTTGAAGACAAAGCCCTTTCTGACACTTTTTGTTTACATGAAATCATATTTTATTTTTGCCAAAAAATTATGCTGAACCCCCAAACATTATATATTTTTTTAAAGCAAAGGCCCTACAGATTAAAATAGTGGGTGTTGCATTTTTTTTTTCCACACAGTATTTGCCCAGCGATTTTTAAAACTCATTTTTTGGGGAAAAATTACACTTTTTTTTATTTTAATGCACTAAAACACACTATATTGCCCAAATGTTTGATGAAATAAAAAAGAGGATCTTAGGCCGAGTACATGGATACCAAACACAACATGCTTTAAAATTGTGCACAAACGCGCAGCGGTGACAAACTACATACATTTTTAAAAGCCTTTAAAAGCCTTTACAGGTTACCACATTAGATTTACAGAGGTCTACTGCTAAAATGACTGCCCTCGATCTGATCTTCGCGGTGATACCTCACATGCATGGTGCAATTGCTGTTTACATATGACACTAGACTGACGCTTGCGTTCGCCTTTGCGCAAGAGCAGGGGGGGACAGGGGTGCTATTTTTTTTATTTTTATTTTTTTCTTATTTATTTTGCTTTTCTTATTTTATTTTTAAACTGTTCCTTCCATTTTTTATTTTTTTTTACCATTTTTATTGTTATCTCAGGGAATGTAAATATCCCCTATGATAGCAATAGGTAGTGACAGGTACTCTTTTTTTGAAAAAAATTGGGGGGTTAGACCCTAGATCTTTCCTCAAAGCATCTGACCACACCAAGATCGGTGTGATAAAATGCTTTCCCAATTTCCCAATGGCGCTGTTTATATCCGGGGGGGGGGACATTCCCTCCCACTGCTTGTAAAAGCAGTCTAGAGGCTAATTAGCCGCTATAATTGCTTTTACATGAAAGCCGGCCGCTGGCTGAAAAGAATGATACCAAGATGATACCTAAACCCGCAGGCATCATTCTGGTATAACCATTCAAAGTCCAACAACATACCAGTACGTTGCTGGTCCTTGTTGAACATGTATTGTAATCTCTTTTTTCATGCAGCCTGTTGGCTGAATGAAAAAAAGATTGATCAGTGGGTATGCCTACCAATAGAATACCTCCCTTCATCCACCAACTTCTAATGATGGGCATACATGCACCATTTATATATGCCGAAGCTTGGGGGCATCCTCCCGCAAAAAAGTTATGCCGCGTACACACGGTCAGACTTTTCCACGGGCAAGCCTCCGTCGGAATTTCGACCGTATGCACGCGGCATAAAAGGTTATGCCGCGTACATACGGTCAGACTTTTCCACGGGCAAGCCTCGGTCGGAATTTTGACCGTATGTACGCGGCATTAGGAGCAAAATTGCTCCTCCGCCCCTGCTGCCCCCATGCTTTGGCATATATGCTTTTTACTGTGGTGGTGAAATCACCTCCTACAGCGTTGGAGTCACGGCTTTATGTATCGTGGGAGCAAACGCTGTTGCTGTCAAGATAAATAGATCCGCGCTGCAACTGAATGGCGTACCTGAAAGAAAAAAGTTACATACCTGAAAAGCAAGCATGATAAAACATTGCAGAATAGAATACAGTAAAAAGGAGCAGAACAATAGAGAGAAAATAGAGAGAGAGAACAATAAAACGACAACTATTTATTTTTATTTTTTTCTATTTTTTTTGTGTTTTTGTTTTTTAGGTTTTTTTTTGTTTTTTTTTACTCAACTGTAACGGTTCGGGTCTCTCAAAATGTGATGGCATCTTGGGAGACCCTGTGTAAGTGTGTCCTGTTCTGCGCAATGCTGTACCCTACGCTAAAACTTCACTTTTGTGTGGTGGCCTTCAAAACATTAACCAATGCACAGACCAGGATTGTCAGGACAGAGTGGACAAAAATAACGGGTCACGCCTAAATCCGCGCTTGCTACAGACACAACATCTTTTTTGGGGGGCTCGTTGGGTAGGGGTACTCTCAAGGACATACGGATAATGCCTCTCATGCAGCCGGCTTACTGCATTTGGTAGGGGATGGTGAGGTGCAGAACCGCCTGGATACAGGAGTTCTGTGACTATCTCATCCTGGAATTTTAGGAGAGATAAAGTCCCGCCTGAAGCTCTGTATAGCACATGAGCGTTCAGCAAAGCCAATTGAAATAAGGATAGAGACACTTTTTTGTACCAGCGTCTCGCCTTACGGGCAATGTGATACGGCGCCAACTTCTGGTCGTTGAGGTCCACCCCTCCCATATTTTGGTTATATTCGTGGACACAGGGGTTTCTCAACAACACCAGTCGCCGTACGAATTTGGACTGTCGTGTCTGCATGAAGGGAGGTAAGAAGGAAAACATTCTTATTATCCCTCCACTTCAAGCTAGCAAATTATTACACTTCAAGCAGGCTCTCTCCCCCAGCCTAAGACGGGAATCTACAAGCGCCTGGGGAAAGCCCCGGTGATTAGGTCGCACGGTGCCACATGCTCCAATCTGATGATCAAACAAGTGACTAAAAAGTGGCACGCTCGTGTAATAATTGTCCACATACAAGTGGTACCCCTTTCCCAATAAGGGTGACACTATGTAATCTGGGCAGTTGACCGGCTCAACCTGACTATCTTTTCCCTCATAAACCGTAAAGCTCCATACATAGCCTGTTGCCCTGTCACAGAACTTATAGAGCTTGACCCCGTATCTGGCACGCTTGCTGGGAAGGTACTGTTTGAAAGACAAGCGGACAGAAAATTTAATCAGGGACTCATCAACGCATAAACCAGGCTGCAAAACGTTCGTTGAAGTGGTTTATGAGGGGCCGAATTTTGTAGAGCCGGTCGTATTCAGGGTCTCCACGTGGACGACAAAGTTCATTGTCGTTGAAGTGCATGAACCGCAAAATCTGCTCGTATCGTTTCCTGGGCATGGAGGCAGAGAACACGGGCATGTGGTCAATTGGGTGCGTGGACCAATAAGCACGTATTGACGAAAATTTATGTGTGCCCATGTTGAGGGAAAGGCCCAGAAAGGTCTTAAATTCGGAAACCGTAATTGGTCTCCAATCTCTGGCAATGGAAGGCAACTGGGGATTAGCGGCGATGAATTGACCAGCATATAAATTACTTTGGTCCACAATAGATCTATAGAGATCTTCCATGAAAAACAGCGAATAAAAATCAAGTGGCATAAAATCGGCTGTTCCCACCTGAATACCGGGTTGGGCAGTGAATGGGGGAAGTACGGGTGCTGCAGAAGTGGTGTGGACCCAATCAGGATAGGCGAATTCTGCAGTATGGGCACGACGGGCCTGCCTCTTTGTCTTCTTCTTCTTGGTGGCAGTGGGACACTACTTGTGCTTGCCACCTCGCCAGCTTGAACTGCACTTATGGGACTCGCCACGTCACCACGTGATACTGCAGTGCTGGATGTATGCCCAGGCTGTACTAGGCCGCTGGTGCTTGCCAGTTCACCAGAAGGAATAGCGGCGATAGTACTACTCTGCTCCATGATACGAGAGACCTGCGGTTCTTGCTCCTCAACAACCTCAGAAGATCGGGATCAGGTGTGCTTGACCTTAGCAGGGACCTCATCATCTTCGTCGCCCGGGCTATCTGACATGGAGCCGCATTCTTCTACGGTAAGGTATTCTGAGCCTGAATCTGACAGATCCGTGACCTCCTCTTCACTATCTGTCATGCTTAGAATCTCGTAGGCCTCTTTACTAGTGTACCTTCAATTTGCCATTTTGGGCTCTAAATTTAGGGGTACACTAGTAAGATTCACAGGAAAAAAAGCACCTGACTGTCGTCAGCAAATATATCAAACGCTACAAAAAAAACTGTTAGCGATTGCAGGGATCAGGCCTGACTCTGTGAACGCTGCAGTTATGTGTGTTGTGTTTGCTAAGTTACAGTGATCGATCGATACTGCACTTGGGTGGGCTGGGCTGGGCTGGGCGGAGGGGCTAAACGCAGGTGCTAGCAGGTATCTGGGCTGATCCCGCTAACACTGCGTTTTTGGGAACCCTAAACCGCTGTGGACGCTAATATAGATCTGATCAGATCAGATATTGATCTGTTCAGTGTGAGGGGGTTAGCTCGGCAGCGGGTGTGTGTGACCCCCGGGATGGGCTCCCCACACAAAAACAGGCCCAGCAAACGGAGGTTGTGGTTTTCAAAATCAAAAAGGTGCGGTTTATTTTCTATTTACAGTGACAAAACACAGCAAAGCAAAAGAAACATAAACAAAATAAATCCTGGTCAACTTGACCTCTGACTAAACATACAGGTTTCCTAACTAACAACTGGGATCAGCCTAGTGCTGTCCTAGTCCCTAAGTCCCTGGTTTTAAATGTCCAAGCAAATAGCCACACAGGCTTTGTCTCACCGCACAGGGGTTCACTCTCCCTAGACAGTCCACACAGGTCTGGGTCCAGGCATGAGCTAACACCTAATGAAGCTGGGAGTTCTTATAGAGGCCTAAATGAGCTGACAAGCTTCAGCTGGTCTCATCAACTCCCTGTCTGCACGACGCCCCACACTCTCCCTAGAGGTATGAGTCATCCATGAGCCCACTAGCCTCAGCTGGGCTTATACAACTCTCCACCTAGTTGTATAAGTCGGCGTAAAGCCTGAATCTGGGCGAAATATATCTACCCCCCTGGATGCAACCAGGTGACTTTACCTTCCTGCTGTCACATACCCCCCCCCCCCTCTTGTTTTAACCTCGGGGTTGGAACACCAGCAATCAGGCATTCATGTACTCGAGACAAAGCATCCACATTCCCCATTTGAACGCCAGGGTGATGCTTTACTGTGAAGTTGAATTCCTGGAGGGCCAGGAACCACCTATTCACTCTTCTATTTGTTTCCTTGTTTTGAGCCATCCACTTTAACGGAGCGTGATCCGTAACCATGTCAAAGTGCCTACCTAGCAGGTAGTACCGAAGGGAATCTAGAGCCCACTTCACCGCTAAACACTCCTTTTCAACGGTGGCGTAATTTACCTCATGGGACTTCAACTTCCTGCTGAGGTAAATGACTGGGTGCTCTTCCCCGTTCCAGACCTGGGACAATACTGCTCCTAACCCCACATCTGACGCATCACTTTGTACGACAAAGTCTTTAGAGAAGTCGGGTGAGTACAACACTGGCTGGCTACATAAGGCTTGTTTCAAGAATTGGAATGCTGCCTCAGCCTCGGGGGTCCATTTAATCATGACCGACCCTTTCCCCTTCGTCAGGTTGGTTAGGGGCACAGCCTTAGAAGCAAAGTGGGGAATGAATCGCCGATAATACCCAGCGATTCCCAGAAAGGCTCGTACCTGCTTCTTGCTGTTGGGATGTGGCCGACTCTGGATGGCCTCGACTTTGTTGAGTTGGGGTTTTATTACTCCCCTCCCAATGGTGTACCCAAGATATTTGGCCTCCTCCTGCCCAATGGTACACTTCTTGGGGTTAGCCGTAAACCCCGCTTCCCGAACAGAGTCCAGGACTGCTTGCACTTTTGGCAGATGTGAGGCCCAATCTGTGCTATGGACAATTACGTCATCCAGGTAAGCCGCAGCATACTTCCGATGGGGCCTCAGCATCTGGTCCATTTTCCGCTGGAATGTGGCCGGCGCATTCTGTAACCCGAACGGCATTCTTTTATATTGGAACGCCCCGTCTGGGGTTACAAATGCGGTTTTCTCTTTGGCCGACTTGGCCAGGGGGATTTGCCAATACCCTTTTGTGAGGTCAAGAGTCGTCATGTATCGGGCTGTTCCCAGCCGGTCGATCAACTCATCTATACGTGGCATGGGGTAGGTGTCAAATTTTGTAACTTTGTTCAACTGACGAAAATCGTTACAAA
Source organism: Rana muscosa (assembly GCA_029206835.1). Taxonomy (NCBI): domain Eukaryota; kingdom Metazoa; phylum Chordata; class Amphibia; order Anura; family Ranidae; genus Rana; species Rana muscosa. Next base: position 5,681,802 of record CM055122.1, read on the forward strand.
ATCGCCAGCTCCCATCCGGTTTAGGCACCAACACAATGGGACTAGACCAATCACTTTGGGACTCCTCTATCACCCCTAAGTTCAGCATTTTCTGTACTTCCTCCCGTATTGCCTCCCGTCGGGCCTCTGGGATCCGATAGGGTTTTAACTTCACCCTTTCACCGGGCGGGGTAATGATGTCATGCTCTACCCCAGATGTTTGTCCCGGCAGCTCAGAGAACACCTCCTTGTTGCGAAGCACAAACTCCTTAACCTCCTGTTGTTGGGGTTGTGACAAGGTGGCTGCTATTCCAACCTCAGGAATCACGCAACCAGTTTGAGCTGGTGACCAAGTGTCTGCGACTAGGGACTCTCTATCCCTCCAGGCTTTCAACAGATTAACGTGATAGATCTGTTCGGGCTTTCGCCTTCCTGGTTGTCTGACCTTGTAATTCACTTCGCTCACTTTTTCCATTATCTCGTAGGGGCCTTGCCATTTGGCAAGGAATTTACTTTCAACCGTAGGGACAAGTACCAGTATCCTATCCCCCGGGGAAAAGGTACGGGTCTTGGCTCCACGGTTGTACACTCTCTGCTGTGCTAACTGCGCTTGGGCCAAATGTTCCTTCACGATGGGCATTACCTGTGCAATTCGGTCTTGCATCAGGGCGACATGCTCAATCACACTCCTGTGGGGAGAACTCTCACTTTCCCAAGTTTCCTTGGCAATATCCAACAGCCCTCTTGGGTGTCTCCCATACAGTAACTCAAAGGGGGAGAATCCCGTAGAGGATTGGGGCACCTCCCTAATAGCAAACATCAGATAAGGAAGTAGACAGTCCCAATCCTTTCCATCTCTATCCACCACTTTCTTCAACCTTTGTTTTAGGGTTTTGTTGAATCTTTCAACCAGCCCATCGGTTTGGGGGTGATACACAGATGTACGTAATTGCGTCACTTTGAACAATTTACACAGCTCCTTCATAACCCGGGACATAAAGGGTGTACCTTGGTCCGTAAGCAGTTCTTTACAAATACCCACCCGGCTAAACACAAGAGATAGCTCTTTGGCTATGGTTTTGGCCGAGGTATTTCGGAGAGGGATCGCTTCTGGATAACGGGTGGCATAGTCCATTATAACTAATATGTACTGGTGCCCCCTAGCGGACTTGATTATAGGACCTACCAAATCCATGGCGATCCTCTCAAACGGGACCTCAATGATGGGTAGAGGGACCAGCGGGCTACGGAAATGTGGCATCGGGGCCGACCTCTGACACACAGGGCAGGAGGAACAATAATTTTCTATGTCCTTCATCACCCCCGGCCAATAGAATCTCTGTAATACCCTCTCTCGGGTTTTCTCTGTCCCCAGATGACCTCCAAGAATGTGCCCATGGGCCAACTCCAACACCAACTTCCTGTAAGGTTTGGGCACCACAAGCTGCTCAACGGTTTCTTCTGCCCTTTTTGCCACCCGATACAGTAGGTCCTTCTCTACGCTGAAGTATGGGTAAGTGCAGGTATTATCTGGGTTCACTAACTCGCCATCTATTTTCACTACGTTTTCCCGTGCCTTTATTAGAGCGGGGTCTTTCAACTGTTCTGTGGCAAAGTTTTCCCTGTGAACCTCAAGATCAGAAAACTCCACAGACGGTAGGTTTTCGTCTGAGGAGGTGGGCTCCTCTCCAGTTTATTGAGTCTCCCCTGCCAATACTGATAAGGGAAATTCCGGAGAGTCCTCACCACTCTCAGGGGAGTTCTGGCTATCACATTCCTGGTACATAGGGGCACCAGTGGGGGGCTCAGGATCATCCCACAGTTCCCAGAACTTCGGAAAATCCCTTCCCACAATGGCATCATGCGGTAACTGAGATACTAAGCCCACTGGATGAGAGAGGGTACCTTTGGGGGTCTCGAAACACACTGTAGTCACTGGATACTCTCGGGTGTCCCCATGCACACAAATAACAGCTACCTTGCTATTCCCAGAGACCTCTGTTTTAACTAATTCAGCCTTTATCAGGGTCACAAGGCTACCTGAATCCAGTAATACCACAACATTTCTACCATTAATACACATTTTGCATAAATGTTTCTCAGTTCCCCGAATGGCAGTGCATGCGACTGTCGCACACAGCGACTGACGTCTGCCCGTCAGAAAGTCACACTGCATGGGTTCCTCCACAACCGGGCAATTGGCTGCAATATGTCCCGCTTGCCGGCAGCGGTAGCAAACGATCCTTCTTGCCGCCTCTTGAGACGCTGATTTCCCAGGCTGTTCTCGCCAAACTTGGGGTAGAGCTCCCACCCTCTCACTCTCTCCACCCTCACCCCTTGGAATCCTCTTATCCGCCCCTGGGGATGGTCTGGTCTTAGGGTGGAAAGTCCGAGTGTCTCTGGAAGAGGCCGTCAGGTTCTCTGTAGCCAAGTATTTCTCCACACGATCCACAAGACCATCGGCCGTCTCTGGGTCTCCATGGCTTACCCACTTTTGGATGGCAGTAGGAAGAGCTCTCAAAAACCGATCCATTACCACACGTTCCACAATCTTTGGTGCGGACAAAGTCTCTGGCTGTAGCCACTTTCTGCTCAGGTGAATGAGATCATACATTTGAGACCTGGGGGGTTTTCCAAGCTGGAAAGTCCAGTTATGCACACGCTGAGCCCGGACAGCCAGGGTGACACCCAGCCTTGCCAATATTTCAGCTTTTAGCATCACATAGTCTTTTGCTTGGTCAGGCTCTAGGTCATAGTAAGCTTTCTGCGATTCACCAGTTAACAGAGGAGCCACCAGTCCAGCCCACTGCTCCTCAGGCCACTTTTCCCTTTCAGCAGTCCTTTCAAATGTGGTCAAAAATACCTCTGGATCATCCTCTCCAGTCATTTTTGTCAATAAACGACTCACCCCAAAGGACGCGGTATTAGTGGGACGGCTTTCTTCACTGGTCTGCGGACGTTGCTGCATTACTGCTTCCATCTGTTGTTGTAGTCTCTGCTCTTGCTTCTGCAATAGGTCTATGAAGCGGGCCTCAGATTGCTGCTGGGCTTGTTGCTGAGCCTCCAGACTCTGTTGCAAAGTTGCAAGGCTCTGTTGATGAGCTTGCTGCTGGGCTGCAAGGCTCTGTTGATGAGCTTGCTGCTGGGCTGCAAGGCTCTGTTGTTGAGCTGCAAGGCTCTGTTGTTGAGCTGCAAGGCTCTTTTGCAAACCTGCATTTGTCTGCTGTTGATTGGCATTTGCTAGAGCCAGCTGTTTCAGTATCTCCTCCATGCTGGCTTAAAAAAAACTGCCACTGGTTCTCCACCAACTGTGAGGGGGTTAGCTCGGCAGCGGGTGTGTGTGACCCCCGGGATGGGCTCCCCACACAAAAACAGGCCCAGCAAACGGAGGTTGTGGTTTTCAAAATCAAAAAGGTGCGGTTTATTTTCTATTTACAGTGACAAAACACAGCAAAGCAAAAGAAACATAAACAAAATAAATCCTGGTCAACTTGACCTCTGACTAAACATACAGGTTTCCTAACTAACAACTGGGATCAGCCTAGTGCTGTCCTAGTCCCTAAGTCCCCGGTTTTAAATGTCCAAGCAAATAGCCACACAGGCTTTGTCTCACCGCACAGGGGTTCACTCTCCCTAGACAGTCCACACAGGTCTGGGTCCAGGCATGAGCTAACACCTAATGAAGCTGGGAGTTCTTATAGAGGCCTAAATGAGCTGACAAGCTTCAGCTGGTCTCATCAACTCCCTGTCTGCACGACGCCCCACACTCTCCCTAGAGGTATGAGTCATCCATGAGCCCACTAGCCTCAGCTGGGCTTATACAACTCTCCACCTAGTTGTATAAGTCGGCGTAAAGCCTGAATCTGGGCGAAATATATCTACCCCCCTGGATGCAACCAGGTGACTTTACCTTCCTGCTGTCACATCAGATACTATACCACTAAGGGAGGTGTATGCTTTGCGCGTGGGTGTTAGCGTTACTGGCACTAACCTAACGCTGCCTGGGCGACGCAGACCCTCTCTGGCGCTAAAACCTAATTGATATCACCCGCCGGGCGATCAGGGGGTTAAACCTTTATTGGGTTATATATGGCGGGTGCCCTGATGCTATAAAAGCAAACTAACCAACCAGCGTCACCCGTAACACTTATACGGTGATCACTGGTGAAAGGGTTAACTAGGGGCAATCAGGGGGTTAAAACCTTTCTTAGGTAATATATGGGGGTACCTGGCGCTATATAAAAACCTGACGGGTAACCTAAATAACTAACTGGCTAACCAGTGTCACCAGTGACACTTATACAGTGATCACTGGTGAAAGGGTTAACTCTAGGGGCGATAAAAGGGTTAAACCTTTATTATATAATATATGGGGGTACCTGATGCTATAAAAACCTGCGGCGAACCTAAAAAAACCACCGACACTAATACAGCGATGGGAAAAACGATCACTTAGTGACGCTGGCGATAGGGGATGAAAGGGTTACCTGGGGGGCAATCAAGGGGTTAAACCTTTATTAGGGGGCTTCCCTGGACCTAAAGGGGCCTAAACCTAACTGCCCTGCATCTTTTTACTGTCACAGATGACACTAAATGCAGCGATCAGTAAATAAATGATCACTGCAATCGGTGACACTGTGACTGAGGGCTGGGGGGTGAAATGTGTGCCTATGTGTACCTACGTTTCAGTGGGCTGTTGGTGCACTAACCTGTGTCTTCTCTCCTCGGCGCTGTGGACGAAAAGACCGCCACGAGGAAAGATGACATCACTTCCTCTGCCTGTGTTTACATTTACACAGCAGAGGAAGCATATCATTCGCTGGGAGCGATTGCGAGGGGGTGGCCAGAAACGAATGGCCGCTCCCTCATCACGGATCGCTCCCGAACGGATAACCACCGCTAACTGTACCGGAGGGGGGTCCGATCGGACCCCCACCCATACGAAGGCAGTCACGTACAGGTACGTGATTGTGCCTGTCCGTGCCATTCTGCCGACGTATATATATACAGTGAGCGGTCGTTAAGTGCTTAAACAGCCCAATCATTGGCTGTGTTTGATAGCTGCTCAGTCCGCCCACCCCAGACATCGCCACTGAGTTTTGACAGCTGGTCTTCTTCCTGCAAACAGTTACATTACCTGACAGTTTCATACACTAAGTGGCTTTTGCAAGCCATGCTATCTACTGCATGTAAAACTCCCCCTCTCCTCTGTCAGTGCCCATCAGTGCCGCCAATCAGTACTGCCTATCAGTTCCGCCTGGCACTGCCAATCAGTACCACCTATCAGTGCTGCCAATCAGTTCCTTTTCAGTGTTGACTATCAGTGCACTGAGTACAGGGATGGTGAGAGGAGCTCAGCAGCCAGGCACATTGTCCATGATGGGGGGGGGGGGGCAGCCAGCAGTCAGATGGGGCACAACTGAAATTGGTCGGTTTTATTATTGCCACAAAAGAAAAAAAAGTGCAGCGCTAACTTACAAATCAATCATTTAACAATAATGGTGGAACCCTCTAATGCAGGGGTCTTAAAGTACCGGCCGGCGGCCCGCAGACCGGTTATAAATGGCCCTCAGGCAGCGCGGGGGTGCCGCGGAAGGGGGGCGCAAATTGGCAGTGCTCTACTGGCAGGCATGTACTGGCTGGAGATCCGCAGCGATTTACCCGTCAATCGCCGACAGCTGGCGCCTGACGGGTAGATCGAGATGAGAGCAGAGTAGTGCAGGAAGCGTCTGTCATAAGTTCACTTCTCTCTCATGTCACGCTGTTGCTCCCCGGCGGCTCCTCCTCTCTTCTTGTCCATCCCCATTTGCTTGTGACATCATCTGGGATGGACGAAAAGAGGAGGGGCCGCCGGGGAGCAACAGCGTGACATGAGAGAGAAGTGAACTTATGACAGACGCTTCCTGCGCTACTCTGCATTTGAAGAAAACGACAACAAGTAAACGCTGACCTGTGCCCCATGTACCCTGATTGTGCCCTGATTTGCCCCATGTACCCTGATGTGCCCCATGTACCCTGATTGTGCCCTGATATGCTGGGCTCTGTGCCCTGATGTGCTGGGCTCTGTGCCCTGATGTGCTGTGCCCTGATGGTGAGTGGTCAGTGTGCAGTGTAGTGGTCAGGGTTAATAATGCGTTCGCTGACACCAGTGCTGGGGGTTAATAGTGCTTCTGCTGACACCAGTGCTGCTGTTTTTGAAGTTTGAAAATTTGCATGCGGCCCCCCATGGGATATGAAAACTTGTCTTGTGGCCCTCAGGTAATTTGAGTTTGAGACCCCTGCTCTAATGTATGCTAATCTCAATAAACTTCAATATTACCACAATACAGGTCTCCGTCATATGCAACTTCACATATAATACATATCAAACTGAAAATAAAATATAAAAAATGAAACTTTGCAGGGATGGTGGAAACCACTTCTATAGATATTTGCCATGCCATGTGATTTCACATGTAATGCACATCAAAAGGAAAATAATATATTTGCAATACAAATTAACTTCAAGTGCAACAACTTTTTAATTGGGAGGTTCACGCCATTATGACTCTGGAATTTTTTTTTTTTTTTAGATTGTTACACTTAAATTTACAGTATATGTTCTTGTTACTATTATAATGTGAATTATTGCACTTAAAGTTATTTTACACCACCCCTGCTAAGTTTAAAAAAAAATGTTTGTCTTATTCTCCTTTTGATGTGTATTACATGTGAAATCACATACTGTATCACTGGAATTATTGCACTTGACGTTAATCTGTATGGCAAATATATCTATAGGAGGGGTTTCCACCATCCCTGAAAAAATTAATTTCTCTTACCGTCCATGGACTGACACAGCTGGATACTGTAAACGTGTGGGTATATGTCCCTGAGAAGATCTAGGCAGAATGTTAGATGTTAGAAACATACATTCTAGAACAAACCAGAGCTGAACAGCCCCACCCAGGGGGGCGGTCCCTCCAGACATTACCCTCCCACCTGCAGTCAGCAGACCTCAGTTTTTTTCTGCCTAGCAGAAGGAGAAGACGTTGCTCTCTCAGGAGTAAATTTTATTCCTTTGGGAATTTTATTATTTTATTTTTGAGACCTTCAATCAACTGTCGGCTGGGCAACAGGTTGGGTACACTGGTATCCTTGTAGTCTTCACTGTCCGACCATCGAGCGTGCTGATCCTCGCCTTGTGTGCGTGAGACTCAGTTCACGACATGCCCCATGACTCATGGGGTGGCTGGGTTGCTTTCATGCTCCCACGGTCTTCTCAAGATTGAACAGTACCTGACTGACTGTATCTCTTGTGGTGGACCGGGCCGACAGCTACGCAGTACTGCTCTGTGATAGGTCTGTCTGAAACAAGCCAGTGGGTCCCTAAAAGGGATGGGTAAGTAGTCTCTCCTACTGCAGGTGAGTACATGCTGGCTGTGTTTCTTTATATGGGGGGTTTCTCCCTGTCTCCCCCCTGTTATGCTGCTCTCTGCACCCTGTACTGGTGCTGTGCTGTGGGGTGCTTGGGAGTCACTCTGGCCTGGCTGGGCGCTCATGTCTGTAGTGGGTTCTGGAGAGAGGGGCAGTTTTTTCTGGTGTGTGAGGTGTTTATTGCGTGCACCATTAGCGCGCGCATTAGCGCTGTTTGAGGTGGTTATTGCATGCGCCATTAGAGCTTGAATTTCACGCTCGGCGGCCATCTTGGGTGGTTCAATGGCGCAGTTATAGCTGCGGTCAGCGGGCATTTTTCTCGTGGCCGCCGCGCATTTATTTTCGGTTTCGGCCTCTAGCGGCGTCACTGCGGCGCGAATCTCCTCACAATCTCCTCACAGTTTCTTCACTCTCCTCAGGCTCACAGCGCGCTTCAGCAGGACTGAGCGGTCCTTAAGGGTTGGTGAGTCCTCCCGGTATCCCCTCCTCAGCCTCAGTGTAGCCAGTGGGTGGACTGTAGATTCACTGTATAGTGTATAAGGTCTCAGAGGGTGGCGTTATGGAGTCTGATACACCTGCTCTCCACACTTGTCTGGGGCAACTGGCAGTGCTGCACAGTTAAACATGTTCATATGTTTCCTGCACCTGTGGTCCTTATGGACCAGTTGTCAGCAGTCCTGGAATCATTCCTGTCAGAATGGAAGCGGTGTGCGAGCAAAAGGAGCTATAAGCCCCCTCTCCCCACAAAAATCGTTAGTGTAGGAGTGCTCTCTGATTCAGATTTGGGCCTAGCTACTGTGCTCAGGACCCTACTCTGAATATTTAATGTTTATGAACAGGACATTCCCTTGTGAGGAAGACTCCAGTTCTGTGTCAGTGAATGACAGGGCGCTTGTAAGTGATCTCATTGATGATGTGAGGAACACTTTCAAGCTGGAATTGCTGTGGCTGAGGTACCTCAGGGACGTTGTTTCCCTTGGTTCCTTCAAGCCTTTCTTTTACACAGCTTCCTCACTGTTTTCCTCACACGCTGCGTCAAGAGCAGCATGGATGACACAGTGGTACACAGTGTTTCCCTCCCCCTGGTCGGTGCAGCATGGTGGGGGGGAGGACTTTATTCATTTATGTCTCTAGTCTAAGGTGACCAGATTTATAAACTGAAATCCGGGGACATATTTTTTTTTTACTAGTAATGGCGGCAATCAGCGACTCTCTGCCCATGGCCGCCCGCCTCACAGCCTGTCAAGTCTTAAGGCCCACACACACGATCGGATTTTCCGATGGGAATTGTGTGATGCGAAGTTGTTGTCGGACAATTGTTGTCGGATTTTCCACCAACAAATGTTGGATAGCATGCTTTCAAATTTTCTGACAAAAAATGTGTGTTGTAGAATTATCCGATCGTGTGTACAGAAGTCCTTCGGACAAAACTCCAAAGTACAAACACGCCTGCTCAGAAGCAATGATCATGCCTTGTACACACGGCCGGATTTTCCGATAAAAAAAAGTCAGACGGGCTTTTTTATGGGAAAATCTGGCCGTGTGTATTCCCCATCCTACTTTTTTTGTCGGGAATTCCGACGGACCCAGATAGAGAACCTGTTCTCTTTCTGTCCGACGGACTTACGGCGGACTTTTGCACGGGCAAAAGTCCGACCGTGGTGTACAGGGCATAACAATAACACAACATTAGCAGAAGTTGCTCAAAGGTTGGCGCTAAAGAACTGAAAAACCATGTTGTTTCGTGTTTGTTGGCCGACAATTTTTTGCCGTTTGTATACGATACAAGTTCATGGCCAACACCCTTCGGACAAAAGTCATATGCTTTGTTAGCGGAAAATCCGATTGTGTGTACCAGGCTTAACTCTCCGGGCCCCAGCTACTACTGGGTGGGGAGCGGAGATCACTCCGCCAGGGAAGGCAATGAGATAATCAGGCAGGCGGCTGGCCGGGACTTGAGCCAAGGCAGAAGAACATGCGAGCGGAGCTGAATGGGCATGCACCTGAAACTGAAGAAATATTCCCTACTCTCTGACTAGCACATGATCATCAGAAAGGGGCACAGATGATGGAAACAAATACACCCCACTAAGCTAGTAGGAGCAGTGAAGCGGGGGTGTGTAATTCAGATTTTTTTTAATTAATTCTGCACGGACTGTCTTTGAAATTGCCCCAGCCCCTGTTCAAATCCAATCCAGGGACAAAACCGGGGACAGTGTCCTCAATCCGGGGACTGTCCCCGGAAACTGGGGATGTCTGGTCACCCTACTCTAGTCCCTGTGAGCCTTCTGTGTGATATCCTGAGGCAACATTTCCCGCCATTTCCTGGGGAACGCTTTGAGCTCTGACAGACACACGGTCTGAGGGTCAGAGGTTACCTGTTACCTACATGCTGCTTTGGCAGCACAGTCAAGCAGGTTGGAATGATACAGAGAAGATTATGCGCCTCTGCGCCATAATTTAAACTCATCCTATACCTCTACACTGCATACATTCACAGTGTATGTATGTGTTATTGGTCTCTGTGTCTGCGTGGGTGTCACCCCACGTTCCAATGCTGTGTTTCAGTGCCATACATGATATAAATGTACAAAATGTTTATGCACGACTCCAGATACATTCACAGTATATGTATGTATTATACTCTCTGGGTCGGCGCGGGTTTCCGCCGGGGGCTCCGGTGTCCTCCCGCACTCTCGTGGTATGTGCGCTTCGGCTCTCTGCACAGTATAGACATGTTCAATATGTTTATTGCACATACTATACATGTTTACAGTATGGGTATACTGTTTGCGTGGGGGGTCCTCCGGGTACGCCGGTTTCCCCCCACGCTCCAATGGGAATGCACAGCATAAACATGTGCAATATGTTTATTCACATGCTATCATTCCTACACGGTATCTTTGTGCTGTCTGCGTGGAGTTTTTCCGGGTTTCCTCCCACGCGCTGACAGAATGTGAGCCTTTGGCCTTCTGCACAGTTAAACATGTTCAATGTTTATCACGCATGCTATAATACCTAGACGGTATGTGTAGGCAGTCTGTGTGGTTTTCCTCCGGGCACTCCGGTTCCCTCCCACACTCCATTGGTATGGGCGCTTCGGCGCTATGCACAGTCTAAATTTGTGCGATTGGATATCCACATACTAACATACCTACCCGATATGTCTGTGCAGTCTGCGTGGGTTTCCGCCCACGCTACATGACATGCATGCTTTTGGTGCAATACACAGTGTAAACATACACATTATGTCTATACACTACACTAAATACATTCGCAGTAGTTGTAGGTATTGCATTCTCTGAGTATGCGTGGGGTACTTTGGTTCCTCCCACGCGCCAACAGTGTGCGCACCTTCGGTGCGATGTACACATGGGCTTGTGCAAAATGTTTAGCACACATACTATAATACCTACACGGTATGCGTATGCAGTCTGCATGGGTTTCATCCGGGTGCTTAGGTTTCTCCCCTGCGTTCCAATGGTGTGCGCATTTTCAGCGCTATGCACAGTATAAACATGTGCAATTTGTTTATTCGCAGGCTAACATACCTACACGGTTGTGTACGCAATCTGCATGGCTGGTTTACGTCCAAGCCCCGATGATGTGCGCACCTTCGTCGCTGGCACAGTATAAACACGTTTAATAGGTTTATCCACACATACTAAACTACATACGCCGTATGTGGTGGTATTATGCTCTTTGTGGCTGGGTGGGTTTCCTCCCACACTCTATTTGCGTGTTTGACGCAATACATAGTATAAACTATGTGTTTGTACAATCAGCACTTATCCATGGGTAGCTGCTGGATGGAGCATTGTCACAAGGATCCCTGGTTTCAGGGGTACCACTTTCCACCTGCTTTCAGTGGTGATCAGAAGCGCTGGCTTGGACTGTGTTCGCCAGGCTGAGGTTAGCGTTACGCCCGTTAGTGGCTGCGTCTCTGGCGTTTTTTGTAGCTCATTGACTGGGCAAAAGCCTCTGCTTCATCCATCAGTCGTCTAACAGGTGCACTGCAACTGTTTTAGCCTTTAGAGTCTCTGTGCCCAGGGTGGGTTTGCGCCACCTGTGGAGGCTGAGGTACTGGTCCTCTGACCAAGTTTCTAGGGAAGCTCTGTAAAGTTGCCTTTAATGGCCAACAGCTGAGGCACCCTGTACACCGGGGCCTCTCTTCTCCGATACATTGCGGAGTCTCTTTGGGATTTTCATACATCTCGCTGCAAGACGGTCATGTCGGCCGTGTGCATTGCAGGGGAAGGGTCCTTGCATCCGGAGGTGGGGCACCGGAAGTGGACCTTATGGCCTTTCGACTCACTCGCAAGGTGGCAAGATCGTGGTCAGGTCCAGGGACCCCTGGGCGGATGCGTCAGACACGTTGGAAGCCCATGGGGATAGTATCGCCTGATATATGCTTACCCTCCGCTACTGTTGTTGCCTCGCCGGCTTCGCAGAGTAGGGGCTGAGGCCATTCCAGTGATCCTCATTGCTCCGCAACGGCGACATTGGTACACCGATCTACTTCGGCTAGTCGCAGACGTTCCTGGCGACTGCCTATTGGGGTGGACCTTCTGTCTCATGATCCCATACTTCATCCTGCTTTACAGTCCTTGGCTTTAATGGCATGGCTGTTTAAAGCCAGGTGCTGAAGGACCGAGTTCTCTCATATTCAGTCATCTCCTCTATGTTGTTGACACGGGAATCTTCCTCCAGGAAGATATCTCACCGTACCTGGATACCTTTTTGAGGTTCGGATTTCGGCCCGGGCTGTCTTTTTCAACGACCGCTACCGGGCCATTCCTTGATAGCACCTTTTGTGTAGGGGGTTCGCCATGTGATCAAGCCTCCTCTCCCTACTTGGGATCTGAATTTGATGCATCTCATTTCTCCAAGAACATCCCTTTGAGAATATCAGAGAGATTCCTCTCTTGACCTTGTCCCGGAAGGTGGCCTTCTTAGTGGCCATTGCTTCGGTTAGACGGGAGTCTGAGTTGGCGGCCTTGTCCTGCAAGTCGCCTTACTTGGTCCTCCATAAGGATATGGCGGTGTTGCGCCCACGACCGTCCTTCTTTCAAAAGATAGTCTCGGCCTTTCACCTTAAGAAGGACATTGTTCTTCCGTCCTGGTGTCCTCACCCATCGCAACCCTGAGAGTTTGCGCTTCATACATTAAGACGGGTACAAGCCTTACGAGTGTACCTGTCTGCTACCGTTTCCATTCGGAAGTCTGTGTCTGGTCCAAAACAGGGCCGAGCGGTGTGGTCTGCCACCGTCTCTAGGTGGATCAGGCAGACCGTCATACATTCTGCCTAGATCTTCTCCTGCGAGCAGGGACATATACCCACACGTTTACAGTATCCAGCTGTGTCAGTCCATGGACGTCAGAGAAATGGATTTTACGGTGAGTACAAAAATCCTATTTTTTTATGTCTTATTTTCAGTTTGATGTGTAGTATATGTGAAGTTACATATCAAAGAGACCAGTATTGTGGTAATATTGAACTTTATTGAGATTACCATACATTAGAGGGTTCCACCATCATTGTTAAGTTATTCATTAATAAGGTAGCACTGTACTTTTTTTTTTTTTTTTATAATGCTACTGTGTTGCTCACTTTACCAATGTGAAGCAGCATTTCCCGGCTCTCTTTCTGTGTTTCGGCTAGGGATGTGCTTACATACACCATACAAGCACTGATGATGTTAGAAACGCTGCAGGAGGAGGAATATTTCTAATACTGAATTACAGCGGAGAACAGTGTGTGCAATATATAATTATGGGCATGTGTCTACAGTTCAGTAATGATTAAATAAAGCATGTAAGGCCAATATGTTTATCTGCTGTTCTGGCTGGGGGGGGGGGGGGGGGGGGTAAGTGTGCAGCTACAGCCAGTAACAGAAAACCTAGAGTAGGGAGAATTCAATATTTAATGAAAGTAGACTTCATAGAATGAACTAAACATTTTACATATGCATGCTTTTACATTTCTAAGAATTTCACCTCACAGTCTGTTTTGTGCTGGAGAAAAAGGAGTGCGATTTATGTTGAAGTGGGCAATTTCAAATTTAACATGTACAGGCCTAGTGTACCCACCCACATTTACTGCATTTGCCAAAGGTTCATGGGAAATGTAGTTTCTTTTGCTGTAAAGAGAGAGGAGGGGATATGATGTAATCAGTGCTGTAACACCTCCTCCTTGGCAGAATAGATGCTGGCATCTTTTGAATTGGAGAAAATACTTTCTGAACATTCAGTTAGACTTTTCTCTTCAACGGTAAGGAATTTCACAAATGTATTAACATTGTAGGGTGGTGTACTAATGGGTGATTTTTTTTTGCCGACCCCGGAGTTCTGTTTGAATTATTTTTTTACTCTACTCAAGAAATTCAAGGTCCTCCGTCACCCCTCTGCCACAACCATGTTCTCTGCTGCTTCTCTTGGGCCCCGCGTCTGGCCTTCTGCAAGTTAACCGCTTGCCGACCAGCCGTCGTCATTATACTTGCTGCAGGACGGCACGTTCCCGCGAGCTGTCGTAGCTGTATGTCGGCCTTTTAAGCGGGGATAGCAGGCGCGCGCACGCTGCACTGCGGGGGTGCCGATGCATGTGGCCAGCAGTCGCGGGCACGAGAGCCAGAACAGGGACGTGTGTGTGTGTGTGTACACACAAATCCCTGTTCTAAGAGGAGAAACAGATCATGTGTTCCTACTAGCTGGGAACAACGATCTGTCATCTCCTCTAGTCAGTTCCTTCCCCCTACAGTTAGAACACACACGAGGGAACACAGTTAATAATCCCCCCATAGTGTTAACCCCTTCCCTGCCAGTGACATTTACACAGTAATCAGTGCATTTTTATAGCAATGATCGCTGTATAAATGTTCCCAAAAATGTGTCAAAAGTGTCCGATCTGTCCGCCATAATGTCGCAGTCCCGATAAAAAAAAATCGCAGATCACCGCCATTACTTGTAAAAAACAAAATTATAATAAAAATGCCATAAATCTTTCCCATAGTTTGTAGACGCTATAACTTTTGTGCAAACCAATCAATATACGCTTATTGCGATTTTTTTATTACCAAAAATATGTAGAATACTACATATCAGCTGTGAGGGGGTTAACTCGGCAGCGGGTGTGTGTGACCCCCTAGATGGGTTCACCACACAAAAATTAGGCACAGCAGACAATGGTAGGAGGAAAAACAAAAGGGTGCGGTTTTATTTAAACTATATACAAAAAATATAACAGAAAAGAAAAGAATTACAAAAAGAAAACCTGGTCAAATTGACCGCTCACTATACATGTTGGTGTCCCTAACTAACAACTGGGTACAGCCTTGTGCTGCCCCAGTCCCTAACTCCCTGTTTTTTTTTTTAAGTTCTTAGTAATAGCCACACAGGCTTTGTCTCACCGCACAGAGATCACACTCCCCAGACTATCCACACAGATCTGGTTCCAGGTTGGAGCAATTCCCTTAGCATTCTGGGAGTTTTTGTAGGGGATCTAATGAGCCCACCTAATTCAGCTGGGCTCATCAAGTCCTCCCAGCAGGACTCCCAGCACTCCCCCTAGAGCAGTGATGGCAAACCTTGGCACCCCAGATGTTTTGGAACTACATTTCCCATGATGCTCTACTACACTGCAGAGTACATGAGCATCATGGGAAATGTAGTTCTAAAGCATCTGGGGTGCCAAGGTTCACCATCACTGCCCTAGAGGTACAAACTTGGCATAAAGCCTGAACCTAGGACATATATATACTGCATCCTGGATGCAACCAGGGGATTTAACATGCCTGCTGTCACATACCCCCCCTCTTGTTTCAACCTTGGGGTTGGAACACCAGCATTCAGGCATGCATGCACTCGAGACAATGCATCTACATTCCCCATTTGGATGCCAGGGCGATGTTTTACAGTAAAATTAAATTCCTGTATGGCCAGAAACCACCTGTTTACCCTTCTGTTTGTCGCCTTGTTTTGGGCCATCCATTTTAAGGGTGCATGATCCGTTACTAGGTCAAAGTGCCGACCCAGCAGGTAGTATCTAAGGGAGTCTAGAGCCCATTTTACCGCTAAACACTCCTTCTCAATGGTGGCATAATTCACCTCATGGGATTTTACCTTTCTGCTGAGATAAATGACTGGGTGTTCTACCCCGTTCCAGACCTGGGACAATACTGTTGCTCCTAACCCCACGTCCGACACATCCATTTGTACCACAAAGTCCCTGGAGAAGTTGGGTGAGTACAAGACCGGCTGGCTACATAAGGCTTTTTTAAGGACTGTAATGCAGCTTCAGCCTCTGGGGTCCACTTAAAGTGGTTGTAAACCCACTTTGACAACATGCATCTACAGGTAAGCCTCGATTAAGGCTTACCTGTAGGTGCATGAAATATCTCCTTAACCTACACGGTTAAGGAGATATTTGCTGTAAAACACAGCACCGATGACGTCGCATGCATGCGCACTAGCGGGCCGGCATCATTGACAGTTTTCTGAATGGGATCTTGCCGGCCCGAGTGCGCATGCGTTTGACATCATCGCCGCTCCGGCCAATCACAGCACCGGAGCGGCGTTACACTGATGCCAGTGACGGGACATCGATTCAAGATGGTGACGGAGGTGACCGAGGACCGCTGCGGGGGCTTCGATCTCAGGTAAGTCATTCATAATGAGCTAGTATGCTATGCATACTAGCTAATTTTGCCTTTCTTTTACAGGTTTTTTTTTTTTTTTAATTGGCTTTACTTCCTCTTTAACCATGACCGAGTCTTTCCCTTTGGTCAGGTTGGTTAAGGGCAGAGCCTGAGAAGCAAAATGGGGAATAAATCGCAGATAATAACAAGCGATTCCCAGAAAGGCTCGTACTTGCTTCTTGCTGTTAGGACGTGGCCAATTCTGTATGGCCTCGACTTTATTGACTTGGGGCTTTATCACTCCCCTCCCAATGGTGTACCCAGGATATTTGGCCTCCTCCTGTCCAATGGTACACTTCTTTGGGTTGGCCGTAAACCCAGCTTCCTGGATAAAGTCTAGGACTGCTTGCACTTTTGGCAGATGTGAGGCCCAATCTGTGCTATGGATAATTACATCATCCAGGTAAGCTGCAGCATACTTATGATGGGGCCTCACAATCTGGTCCATTTTCCGCTGGAAGGTGGCCGGTGCATTCTGTAACCCAAACGGCATTCTTTTATACTGGAATGCCCAGTCTGGGGTTACAAACGCGGTTTTCTCCTTGGCCAATTTGGCCAGGGGAATTTGCCAATACCCTTTTGTGAGATCGAGAGTTGTCATGTACCGGACTGTTCCCAGCCGGTCGATCAACTCATCTATACGTGGCATGGGGTAGGTGTCAAATTTTGTTATTTTGTTCAGTTGTCGAAAATCGTTACAAAAACGCCAGCTCCCATCCGGTTCAGGCACTAACACTATGGGACTGGACCAATCAGTTTGGGATTCCTCTATCACCCCCAACTTAAGCATTTTCTGTACTTCCTCACGTATTGCCTCCCGGTGGGTCTCTGGGATGTGATAGGGTTTTAGCTTCACCCTTTCATCGGGCGGGGTAATAATATCATGCTCTAACCCGGCAGCTCAGAGAAAACCTCTTTGTTGCGAAGCACAAACTCCTTAACCTCCTGTTGTTTGGGCTTTGACAAGGTGACTGCTATTCCAACCTCAGGAATCACGCAATCAGACTGAACTGGTAACAAAGTTTCTGCGACCAGGGATTCCCTATTCCTCCAGGCTTTCAACAGATTGATGTGATAGATCTGTTCGGGCTTTCGCCTTCCTGGTTGTCTGACCTTCTAATTCACTTCGCACACTTTTTCCATTATCTCGTAGGGGCCTTGCCATTTGGCGAGAAATTTGCTTTCAACTGTAGGGATAAGTACCAATACCCTATCCCCCGGGGAGAAGGTACGGGTCTTGGCCCCACGGTTGTACACTCTCTGTTGTGCTACCTGTGCTTGGGCCAAATGTTCCTTTACAATTGGCATTACCTGTGCAATTCTATCTTGCATCAGGGCAACATGCTCAATCACACTCCTGTGGGGAGAGCGCTCACTTTCCCAAGTTTCCCTGGCGATATCCAACAGCCCTCTTGGTGTCTCCCATAGAGTAATTCGAAGGGTGAGAAACCCGTAGAGGATTGGGGTACCTCCCTAATGACAAACATTAAATAGGGAATTAGACAGTCCCAATCCTTTCCATCTCTATCCACCACCTTCTTTAACATTTGTTTAAGGGTTTTGTTGACTCTTTCAACCAACCCATCTGTTTGGGGGTGATACACAGATGTACGCAATTGTGTCACTTTGAACAACTTGCACAGTTCTTTCATAACCAGGGACATAAAGGGTGTACCTTGGTCCGTAAGCAGTTCCTTACAAATACCCACGCGGCTAAAAACAAGAGATAGCTCATTGTCTATGGTGTGACAGCAGGCAGGTAAAATCACCAGGTTGCATCCAGGATGGAAGATATATATGTCCTAGATTCAGGCTTTTTGCCAATTTTTACCACTAGGGGGAGTGCTGGGAGTCTTGCAGGGGAAGAGTTAATGAGCCCAGCTGAAGTAAGTGGGCTCATTAAGGCCTCTACAAGAACTCCCAGCATGCTAAGGGAGATGCTCCAACCTGGAACCAGATCTGTGTGTAGAGACTGGGGAGTGTGTTTTCTGTGTGGTGAGCCAAAGCCTGTGTGGCTATTGTTAAGACCTTCTAAAAGCAGGGAGCTAGGGACTGGGGCAGCACAAGGCTGTACCCAGTTGTTAGTTAGGGACACCAACGTGTGTAGTGAGCGGTCAAGTTGACCAGGATTTCTTTTTCTGTTTCTTTTGTTTTCTGTTATATTTTTTGTCTGTATATAGTTCAAATAAAACCCCACCCTTTTGTTTTTCTCCTACCACTGTCTGCTGTGCCTAATTTTGTGTGGTGAACCCTTCCAGGGGGTCACACACACCCGCTGCTGAGCTAACCCCCTCACAATGGTTTTGGCCAAGGTATTTCGGAGAGGAATCGCCTCCGGATAACGGGTGGCATAGTCCAATATAACCAATATCCCTAGCGGACTTCACTATCAGACCTACCAAATCCATTGCGATCCTCTCAAAGGGAACCTCAATGATGGGAAGGGGTACCAGCAGATTACGGAAATGGGGCAGAGGTGCCGACTTCTGACACACAGGGAGGAGGAACAATAATTTTCTGTTTCCTTCATGACTCCAGGCCAATAGAATCTCTGCAATACTCTCTCTCGGGTTTTCTCTGTCCCCAGATGACCTCCAAGAATGTGCCCATGGGCCAACTCTAACACCAACTTCCTGTAAGGTTTGGGCACCACAAGTTGCTCAATGGTTTCTTCTGCCCTTTGAGCCACCCGATACAGTAGGTCCCTTTCCACGATGAAGTACGGATAAGTGCAGGTCTTATCTGGGTTCACTAACTCGCCATCTATTTTCATTACGTTTTCCCGTGCCTTTATTAGGGTGAGGACTTTTAACTGTTCTGTGGCAAAATTTTCCTTGTGAACCTCGAGATCAGAAAACTCCACAGACTGCATGTTTTTGTCTGAGGATGTTGGCTCCTCCCCAGTTTCTCGAGCCTCCCCTGCCAATACCGACAAGGGGAATTCTGGAGAGTCCACACCACTCTCAGAGGAATCCTGGTTATCACATTCCTGGTATATAGGGGCACCAGTGGGGGGCTCAGGATAATCCCATAGTTCCCAGAACTTTGGAAAATCCCTTCCCACAATGGCATCATGTGGCAAGTGAGACACTAACCCCACCTGATGAGAGAGGGTACCTTTGGAGGTCTCAAAACACACTGTAGTCACAGGATACACTTGGGTGTCCCCATGCACACAAATAACAGCTACCTTGTTATTCCCAGAGACCTCTGTAGTAACTAATTCAGCCTTTATCAGTGTCACCAGGCTACCTGAATCCAGCAACACAACAACATTTCTACCATTAATACACATTTTGCATAAATGTTTCTCAGTTCCCCGAATGGCAGTGCATGCGACTGTCGCAAACAGCGACTGACGTCTTTCCCTTAGAAAGTCACATTGCATGGGTTCATCCACAACCGGGCAATTTGCTGTAATATGTCCCTCTTGCCGGCAGCTGTAGCAAACAATCGTTTTTGCTGCCTCTTGAGCCCCTGACTTCCCAGGCTGTTCTCGCCAGACATTAGGTAGAACTCTCACCCTCTCATTCTCTCCACCCTCACCCCTTGGAATCATCTTACCCGCCACTGGGAATGGTCTGGTCTTAGGGTGGAAAGTCCGTGAGTCTCTGGAAGAGGCAGTCAGGTTCTCTGTAGCCAAGTACTTCTCTACACGATCCACAAGCTTATCGGCCGTTTCTGGGTCTCCATGGCTTACCCACTTTTGGATGGCAGTAGGAAGAGCTCTCAGGAAACGATCCATCACAACACGTTCCACAATCTTCGGTGCGGACAAAATCTCTGGCTGTATCCACTTCCTGCTCAGGTGAATGAGATCATACATTTGAGACCTGGGGGGGGTTTTCCAAGCCGGAAAGTCCAGTTATGCACACGCTGAGACCGGACGGCCAGGGTGACACCCAGCCGTGCCAATATTTCATTTTTTAGCATCACATAGTCTTTTGCTTGGTCAGGCTCTAGGTCATAATAAGCTTTCTGCGATTCACCAGCTAACAGAGGGGCCACCAGTCCAGCCCACTGCTCCTTAGGCTACTTTTCCCTTTCAGCAGTCCTTTCAAATGTGGTCAAAAACACCTCTGGATCATCCTCTCCAGTCATTTTTGTCAGTAAACGACTGACCCCAAAGGACGCGGTATTAGTGGAACCACTTGCCTCACTGGTCTGCGGGCGTTGCTGCATTAATGTCTCTATTTGTTGTTGTAGTCTCTGCTCTTGCTTCTGCAACAGGTCTATGAAGCGGGCCTCAGATTGCTTCTGGGCTTGTTGCTGAGCTCCCAGACTCTGTTGGTGAGCTTGCTGCTGGGCTGCGAGGCTCTGTTGCAAAGTTGCATTTGTCTGCTGCTGGGCTGCGAGGCTCTGTTGTTGAGCTTGCTGTTGGGATGCGAGGCTCTTTTGCAAACCTGCATTTGTCTGCTGCAGATTGGCATTTGCTAGAGCCAGCTGTTTCAGTATCTCCTCCATGCTGGCCTTTAAAAAAAAAAAAAAACTGCCTGCATTCTCCACCAACTGTGAGGGGGATAACTCGGCAACGGGTGTGTGTGACCCCCTGGATGGGTTCACCACACAAAAATTAGGCACAGCAGACAATGGTAGGAGGAAAAACAAAAGGCTGCGGTTTTATTTGAACTATATACAAAAAATATAACAGAAAACAAAAGAAACACAAAAAGAAAACCTGGTCAACTTGACCGCTCACTATACACGTTGGTGTCCCTAACTAACAACTGGGTACAGCCTTGTGCTGCCCCCAGTCCCTAACTCCCTGTTTTTTTTTAAAGTTCTTAGTAATAGCCACACAGGCTTTGTCTCACCGCACAGAGATCACACTCCCCAGACTATCCACACAGATCTGGTTCCAGGTTGGACCAATTCCCTTAGCATTCTGGGAGTTTTTGTAGAGGACCTAATGAGCCCATCTAATTCAGCTGGGCTCATCAAGCATCCCAGCAGGACTCCCAGCACTCCCCCAAAAGGTACAAACTGGCATAAAGCCTGAACCTAGGACATATATATACTGCATCCTGGATGCAACCAAGGGATTTAACTTGCCTGCTTTCACACAGCCTAAACTGAGGAAAAATTTTGGTTTAAAAAAAATAAATAAATTGGGGATATTTATTATAGCAAAAAATACAAAATATATATATTTTTTTCAAAATTGTCACTATTTTTTGTTTATAGCGCAAAAAATAAAAACCGCAGAGATGACTAAATACCACCAAAAGAAAGGGAAAAAAAGGATGTCAATTTTGTTTGGGTACAGCGTCCCACGACCGCGCAATTGTCAGTTAAAGCAACGCAGTGCCATATCACAAAAAATGGCCTGGTCATTAAGCAGCCAAATCTTCCGGGGCTGAAGTGGTTAATGCCATAATGTGCTAGTATGCACTGCATACTAGCACATTTTGACAGACTTCTCTAAAAGATTGGTCAAAATATCCTGCTCCTGGGCAGGAAATCCTCTAATAATGTTACACAAAAACAGACTTGCCTTACAAACGGAGCCCTCCAGCAGCGCACTGTCACCACTGCAGGGACTTCTATCTTTGTCTTGTCTTCCTTCCAGGTTCACCTTCTGTGGCCATTTGAATGGCTGGGCCACAATGACGTCACTCCCGTACATGTGCACGAGCGTCACCATAGCGGCACAGCACTCTTTGCACCCACAGAACACTCAATGTTCTGTTCATGCAGAGAGTACTGCACATGCACCAATTACGTCATTGTCAATGCCACTTTCTTCTAAACAGTGCAAGTTCAGACTATTTGAAAGGCACCTACACGTAAGAATTTTACTCTTATCTGTAGGGTAAAGTCAAATCCATGACTTTAATACCAGTTTAATGCATTGCTCCAACTTATTATATTTGCTATAAACATTTTAATAACTCTTAAGAAGTCGTTTTTTTAGCCTAAACCCAAGAAGTAAATGTATTTTTCTTATTTTCTTTTTTGTCAGGTATGGTTGGGATTTCCTTGAGCACACTTATCTGTACCATTTGACACGAAGAGATATACGGCACAATTTCTCCCCATACTTCTACATGTTGTACGTCAAAGCTGAAAATGACTGGAGTGTCAGCCTGGGTCTCTTGGCCTTTCTTCCTCAGATACTATTGCTCTGTGTGGTATCTGGAACCTATTATAAAGACCTGCCATTCTGCTGCTTTCTCAATATCTCAATTTTTGTGAGCTTCAACAAAGTATGTACATCTCAGGTAATTAACACACCTCATTCATGTGGTACACATCAACGGGTATTGAAGTACCTACCGTATATACTCGAGTATAAGCCGAGTTTTTAAGCACATTTTTTTGTGCTGAAAATGCCCCCCTCAGCTTATACTGGAGTCTGTGTCCATCTGCATACCCGATCAGCCCGTGTCATGCTCAGACGGCGGCCGACCAGTGTAAAAAAGCCGCGCCTCCTCCTCGTCCTTGTCCTCGATAGGGGAACACTCAGTTTCCCAGCAGTGAGTTGGTGTTCCGCCTATCACGGACGTCCTCTCACCCTTGTCTCACGGACGAGGATGAGAGGATGTCCGTGATAGGCGGAACACTGAACACTGACTCACTGCTGGGAAACTGAGTGTTCCGTCTATCACGGACGAGGACGAGGAGGAGGCGCAGCTTTTGTACACCTGATAGATGGCCGCCGTCTGACTGCATGACACGTCTGATCAGGTATGCAGATCGGCACAGTGAGGCATGCAATGGGCACAGTGAGGCATGCAATGGGCACAGTGAGGAATGCGATGGGCACAGTGAGGCTGCAAATGGGCATCGTTGACCCTCTTTTCCACTTACAGTAGCTGATGCATTTCCTACCCTAGGCTTATACTTGAGTTAATACGTTTTCCCAGTTTATTGTGGTAAAACTAGGTGCCTCGGATTATATTCGGGTTGGCTTATACTCGAGTATATACAGTAAATAAGTTATTATTTTAGATCCAGAATCCCACTTAAAGCCTGATCCTTATTAAAGGTTTGTTCTAAAAGGTGCCATCTGTTTATACCGTAGTTGAAGTTCAGTAGATAAGACATAAATGAATGCAGCTGTGTGCATTATTACATCATTGTTGGTGGGCAAGGCCTGTAAGTATAATTTAATTTCAGTAGAAAAAAAATAGGTCTTCTGCCATGCCAATGAGAACTGTGCTCTGCAACAGAGGTGTATATATCTCAGAACTGAATGGAAAGAAATACAAATTCTTTGGCAGGTAAAACCACTTTATTAATTTGTTTGCCTAGACTTCTTTAAAAGTAGTGCAGTTTTAACCACTTGACCACTGGGCACTTAAACAGCCTTAATAACCAGACCAATTTTCAGCTTTCGGTGCTCTCACATTTTGAATGGCAATTACTCAGTCATACAACACTGTACCCATATGAATTTTTTGTCCTTTTTTTCACACAAATAGAGCTTTCTTTTGGTGGTATTTAATCACCGTTGGGTTTTTTATTTTTTGCGCTATAAGAGAAAAAAGACTAAAAATTCTGTAAAAAAATGATTTTTTTTCGTTTCTGTTATAAAATTTTGCAAATTACTATTTTTTTCTTCATAAATTTTGGCCAAAATGTATACTGCTACATATCTTTGGTAAAAATAAGTACAAATTGGTGCATATTATTTGGTCTTTGTGAAAGAGTCCACAAACTATGGTGCCAATATCTGAAAATTGATCACACCTGAAGTACTGACGGCCTATCTCATTTTTTGAGACCCTAACATATCAGAAAAGTACAAATACCCCCCAAATTACGCCTTTTTGGAAAGAAGACATTTCAAGGTATTTAGAAAGAGGCATTGTGAGTTTTTTGAAGTTGTCATTTTTTCCCACAATTCTTTGCAATATCAAGATTTTTTTTTTCTCTTTTTTTTTTTTTCACAAAATTGTCATATTAGCAGGTTATTTCTCACTCACAGCATATGCATACCACAAATTACACCCCAAAACACATTCTGCTATTACTCCCGAGTATGGCGATACCACATGTGTGAGACTTTTACACAGCGTGGCCGCACACAGAGGCCCAACATGCAGGGAGCACCATCAGGCGTTCTGGAGCACCAAGGCCAATTCTGACATTTCTCTCCTACATGTAAAAATCATCATTTGTTTGCTAGAAAATTACATAGAACCCCAAAACATTATATATGTTTTTTTAGCAAAGACCTTAGAGAATATAATGGTGCTTGTTGCAACTTTTTATCTCGCACGATATTTGCGCAGCAATTTTTTGAACGCGTTTTTTACGGAAAAAAAATGTTTTGTGCTTAAAAAAAAAAAAAAACAGTAAAGTTAGCCCAATGTTTTTGCATAATGTGAAAGATGAAGTTGCGCTGAGTAAATAGATACCTAACATGTCACCCTTAAAAATTGCACATGCTCCTGGAATGGCGCCAAACTTCGCTACTTAAAAATCCCCATAGGCGACGCTTTAAATATTTTTACTGGTTACATGTTTTGAGTTACAGAGGAGGTCTAGGGACAAAATTATTGCTCTCGCTCTAACGTTCGCGGCGATACCTCACATGTGTGGTTTGAAAACCGTTTTCATATGTGGGCGGGACTTACGTATGCGTTCGCTTCTGTATGCGAGCACACGGGGACATGGGCGCTTAAAAAAATATATATATTTTTTTATTGTTCATTTTACTTTATTTATTTTAGTTTGACATGTTTTTCCTCCCCAAAAATGTTTTTGATCACTTTTATACCTATTACAAGGAACGTAAACATCCCTTGTAATAGGAATATGGCATGACAGGTCCTCTTTACAGTGAGATATGGGGTCAATAAGACCCCACATCTCACCTCTAGGCTGGGAAGCCTGAAAAAAAACAAAACAATCCTGGCTTTGATCGTAGCGGTGAGTCGGTAGAAGCACCGGAGGGCGGCGGGCGGGGGGGGGGACATCCCCTCTCGCCTCCCGTAAGAATGATCAAGCGGCGGAACAGCCGCTATGATTGTTGTTATGGTGTAGGGAATCGCCGGCTGAAAAAGCTAATATCTGAATGATGCCTGTAGCTGCTCCCATCATTCAGATATCCCTGCACAAAGTCAAGGACGTCATATGACGGCCGGCGGGCAGGAAGTGGTTATTGCAGAGTATTGCCGGGCATTGCAGGGCATTGCGGAGTATTGCAGGGCATTGCAGAGTATGGCAGGTTATTGCACGGGGTATTGCACAGGGGGTATTGCGCAGGGTATTGCAGAGTATTGTGCAGGGTGTATTGTGCAGGGTATTGAAGAGTATTGTGCAGGGTATTGCAGAGTATTGTGCAGGGTATTGCAGAGTATTGTGCAGGGTATTGCAGAGTATTGTGCAGGGTATTGCGCAGAGTATTTTGCAGAGTATTGCGCAGGGTATTGCAGAGTATTGCGCAGGGTATTGCGCAGAGTATTGCGCAGGGTATTGCGCAGAGTATTGTGCAGGGTATTGCAGAGTATTGTGCAGGGTATTGTAGAGTATTGTGCAGGGTATTGTAGAGTATTGTGCAGGGTATTGTAGAGTATTGTGCAGGGTATTGTAGAGTATTGTGCAGGGTATTGTAGAGTGTTGTGCAGGGTATTGTAGAGTGTTGCGCAGGGTATTGCAGAGTATTGCGCAGGGTATTGCAGGGTATTGCGCAGGGTATTGCGCAGGGTATTGCGCAGGGTATTGCAGAGTATTGCGCAGGGTATTGCGCAAGCTATTGCAGAGTATTGCGCAGGCTATTGCAGAGTATTGCGCAGGCTATTGCAGAGTATTGCGCAGGGTATTGCAGAGTATTGCACCAGGGTATTGCAGAGTATTGCACCAGGGTATTGCAGAGTATTTTGCAGAGTATTGCGCAGGGTATTTTGCAGAGTATTGGCAGGGTATTGCACAGGGATTTCTGAGCAGGGATGGATGGATGACTGGATCTGTGACTGCAATTGTCACAGATCCAGTCCAGTGCTGCTGCCATGATTCGCTCTCTCCCCCTCTCCTCTCACACTGTACCAATCGGTACAGAGAGGGGAGAGAGGAACCGGCGTCATCACATGACGCCGGTCTGTTTACAAGTGATTGCTCCGTCATTTGACGGAGCGATCACGTGGTAAACGGCCGCTATCAGCGGCGATTTACCGCGATTCGTGATGCGCCGGGACCTCTGGACCCGGCGGTCACGGAGATTCCCGTGTGCGCGCCCCAGGGGGCGCGCGGGAGCGCGATTCTGGGAGGACGTTATATAACGTCCTCCCAGAGTTAAGCAACCACCTTGTCGACGTTATTTGTCGGCAGGTGGTTGTAAACTGGTTAACCAAATAATACTTGAAGTTTTTTATTTATTTTTTTCTTTCATGATAATAGCTTTTCCTATGGCAATCCTGTGTGTAGCGGTACCCCCGTGAGTGCTGCTAATAGACTCTCTACCCCACTGATTACCTTGACTCTGCAAATCCTCCATTACCTCTTACACCCTGGGTTCAGTCACCTTAGGCCCGGTTCTCACAGGGGCGGCACGACTTCGGGGGCGACTCGATCTCAAGACGACTTGAGACGCCCGCCTAAGGCGATTTGCATAATGACTTCTGTATAGAAGTCAATGCAAGTCACCCTGAGTCGCCCCCAAAAGTAGTACAGGAACCTTTTTCTAAGTCGGAGTGACTCAGGTCGCTCCTATTAGAACGGTTCCATAGTACAGAGCGGGACGCGACTCCTCAGGCGACAGAGTCGCCTGAGGAGTCGCCCCTATGTGAACCGGGCCTAACCAACTGTATTAGTAAATGGAGACTCATACAGTATTGAAGAAACAGTTCAAGTATGTTTACTGTATTAATGAGAACACAAAAAAGGTACCGTATTTATCGGCGTATAACACGCACTTTTTTCCCCTGAAAATTGGGGACAAAGCAGGGGTACATGTTATACGCCGACAGCGTACCTCACCGAGCTGTCATCGCCTCTCCACACGGCTCCTCGGTTTTAACGTCACACACACAGTCCCGCCTCCGCCACCGGCATTGGACCAGTGTTCTGCCTATGACAGTAGCTGGTCCAATGCCGATGGCAGAGGTGGGACTGTGTGTGTGTGTAACGTGAGAGCCGAGTGGAGAGGAGAGGACGGCTCAGTGATTTCCTGATTTAGGCTGCTGGTGAGGGAGATGGTGGGACTGCAAATGATAGTAGTTTAAAAAAGCCATTAATCAGGCTGCATTGATCAGGCTTCATTGAGGACTTTATTTAGGCTGCATTGAGGACAATAATCAGGCTGCATTGAGGACTTTATTTAGTCTGCATTGATGCATTGATCAGGCTGCATTGAGGACTTTATTTGGGCTGCAGATAGACATTGATGGGCACTGACCCTTAATTTGCTTCAAAGTTGTTTATTTTAAAAATATGTTTTTTTCCTGAAACTTCCCTCTTAGGGTGCGTGTTATATGCCGGCAGGTGTTATACGCCGATAAATACGGTATATCTCAACTTTGTCAAATAGTAAGAAACACACAGTTATCTTATCTATACTTCTCAAAAGAGCACTATAATGGTGCAAAGTTCCTTTACCTGTGAATGAACAAGAATATTAACCTGATAACAGAAACCTATGTGAACAGGTTAACTGGAGGGTAGACAACTGGCTCTATATCTTCTGTGTCAGATTTCTCCCTTCTGCCTCCTTGACTTGTAGGCCATTTAATCTTGCACAATATAAAGAAACAATATACAGACTATTATATTCAAATTGGCTGGCTCCCTTTAGATGAAGTGCAATGCAATTAAAGCAGATGAGGAAGAAGGATAAAAAAAAGGTAAAAGGGTACTCTTTGAAATCCAGATGTCTTCAGCTAGCCTCTTTGTGTTGTAACTAAAGTAATTCTAATGGTGTTATCCAGTATAGCTACTAGAATCAATGATGTGCAGCCCACTGGGATCTGAATTGCAGGCGTCTCTGGATGACCTGGAACACCCTTCGGTCCACTGCAAGGAAGAATCGATGCTGTCCGCAGAGGGGTTCCTCTTTGTATAGCTGTCCGGCTCCCTGCTGTGTAGGCTGCAAAACCATCAGCAACTCACTGTCACCCAGACCTCCTGCTGGCAGAGTCAAACGGCATCCCGAGAGGCTCATGTAGACTGCGCCAGCCCCTTTTATATTCTTTCCCAGCAATTTCTTCTGTCCACCCAGCATTCTGTTACTACAATGGAGAATCACTGACAACTAACCTTGATTGGCACTCCAAAACCACCACATAACATACAAATGGGGGTTTCCAACAAAGCTGCTGATCACATTTTGGGGTAAAACCCACATTGTGCGCATGCTCCCTGTTGGCCTTCAACTACTGAGCCTCTGGCATATAGTCCCTGAGGAAAATCCGAGACCTCCTCCTTCCCAAATGGAAGCTGACTGATCCCTTCAAGATGCCTCATTTACCCTGCCTGCACACATGACCCAAACTTGTTACATGACCAGGTCATTCCCTCCCCTAAGCCTTACTTCCAATCCACTGGCTCAGAATTTCTGGATGCTGCTGGAGGAAACCCCCCCCCCTTCCCCAATTGGAAATTATCAGCAGTAATACTGCACATTGAACCCGTTAGGCTCCCTTTTTCTACTCCCCTCCCTACTCCGCACCAGCCTTTGACTATTCCTTTGTACTTGCTAAATCAACTCACCTTTATACTGACCGACCTGATCCGAACACTCAGGACCACACTCCTCTGCGAATAATCACTCCTGGCCAGTGCTTTCCTACACCTAACAACATTGACTTACCACAGAGGGACTTCACCAACTGCCTCGTTATAATGCAGATAAAACTGACTTCCCTAAACGTTAAGGGCCTAAACAGCCCGCAAAAGAGAGCTAATCTTCAAAGGGAAATAACCAAACAAAATGTGGGCATTGTATTCATACATGAGACGCACTTTGCAGAGTCAAAAACCCAGATGCTCAGACTCAAGGGGTATGACAGCGTCTATCTCGTCTCGGGCCCAAAGAAAAAGAATGGAGATACTGAGGCTATCCGAGATACCCTTCAATTTCAACACCACCACACTTATGCCAATCCACAGGGCCGATACCTAATACTCACTTGCACCATCGCTCAAACCACCTACACCCTGGTCAACATATACGGCCCAAACTCCAGACAACTCTGTTTTTTTAGATGCCTTTTCAACTAGATTGATAGCCTGAAACAAGGTAATATTGTTATAGGTGGCGACCTCAATATCGTTGGCGATCCCTCTATTGACACCTCCACTAAACAATGTCAACTCCGGCCGGCTTTGAACCCCCTACTACATGATCTGGATCTCTTTGATGTATGGAGAGTGCAGCATGGCTCAGAACGTGACTATACTTATTTTTCCCACTCACAGCTATCATATTCACGCATTGATTCCTTCCTGGTCGCTAAATGGACCCTTCAAAACGTCATGAAATCTGACACTGGTCTCATTTCATGGTCAGATTGCGCCCCTATTTCAATCACTCTAGGCGACCTACGACCTGGGCCACCAAGTCTATGGGGGCTAGACTCCTCCTTGCTAGCAGACCCTAAAGTCCAACAAGAAATAGAGACTGAGCACTGATCTTTCTTTAAACTTAATGAACTGTCTGACACCAACATATTTACGCTTTGGTCAACTTACAGAGCTTACCTATGAGGAATTTTCATAAAGCTGAGTAAACGGGCGAGACGCCAGAGAACCCAGCAGATTGACGAGGTTCTGTCCCAAATATCTTGTATAGAAAAACTAAACAAAAAAAAAACTAAACAAATCCTCTCCCTCCCACGCGCAAGCCATCAAGCTCCTAAAGCTGAGACAGGAATTACGCACCCTCCTGCTCCATAAATGTGAAAATCACTTCAAATTCTCCAAAGCCAATTTTTACCAGGGCCAACGTAAAAAAGCCCAAATTCTCTCCCTCCATCACCCTACCTCAATGCAACTTTTAACCAACCCGCAAGAGATCGCTACAATCTCAAGAAGGACCCTCTCACCCCCCCCCCCCCAACCCACTGAAGAGCAAATACGTAGCTTTCTAGCTCCCATCAATTTTCCCACAATTTCAGAGGCCCAATTCAAATGTATCTCTAAAACGTTTAACACGACTGAAGTCCTCAGCAATAAAAGCCCCCCATCTGCATAAGTCCCCAGGAGAGGACTTTGTAAAAAAAATTACAAAAAATTTGCCGACATCTTAGTCCCTAAACTAAGGGATCTCTTTAATGCTGCTGGTTCCTCTGGCTCTTTGCCTACAGATATGTTGCGCTCTATCATATCCACCATCCCAAAACCTGGGAAAGATTCCTCTATTGCCTCTAACTATAGGCCATTATCTCTTTTGAACACTGACATCAAGCTACTTGCTAATGTTATTGCCAACAGACTGATGGTGTTCCTTTGAGTTGGTACACTCTGACCAAGTTGGTTTTGTCTCGAAGGCAGGCCCGAAACGCAACCAGAAGGGTGCTTATCCTCATTTCCCAAGCTGCACATTCTCAAATGCCTTCCCTGCTGCTATCTCTTGATGCAGAGAAGGCGTTTGATAGCGCCACCTGGAGGAATATCCAATGGACTAACTAAATTTGGCATCACAGGGTGGTTCCAAGATGCAATTCCGTCCTTATACTCCAACCCCTCAGCTAAAGTTTTCACCGGAGAGACTTTTGTTCACCCCTTACACGATCTCCAATGGTGCACAACAGGGGTGCCCCCTCTCCCCACTTATCTTTGCTCTACTGATGGAACCTCTGGCCTTTAAAATTAGATCTGATCCACGGATATCAGGTATTCCCTGCAACGGCATGGACCACAAAATTACCTATTTTGCAGACAATGTGGTTTTTGATGGTCACTAACCCCCTCCAGTCCCTACAGGCAATACAAGACACCCTCCACCAATTTAGCTCTGTATCTTGCTACAAACTTAATGCCACAAAATCTTTAGTCCTCCCCATACATCTCCTGCCCCAAATGGCTGCCCAGCTGAATTCCAACATTTTCTACACGTGGGAGAGCACATCCATCTCATACTTGGGAATTCAAGTTACCCCCAACCTACACTAACTGATTGACTTAAATTACCATGCCTTCTTTTGAAGCTTACCCACCCTACTGAAATCACTATGCAGCATAGGCCTCTCTAAACTAGGACATATCACCACCTTCTAAATTATTATATTGCCTAAGCGTCTCAACTTATTTCATACACTAATTCTACCTATTCCTCGCTCCCTCCTGACCTCGATCCAAAGTCAATTAACTAAATTTGTTTGGGATTCTAAACCCACTAAATGTGCTAGCTACATACTAACTAGGTCCCACAGGAAAGATGGAGTAGGACTACCCCATATCGGCAATTATAACGCCTCAATTTTAGACCAACTATATTTCTGGTGGCACCCTACGCCCAAAAAAATATGGTCCACCATGGAAGCTTCATATCCAATACCTGCTACCCTAACAGACTACCTACTACTAACGACAGCTAGATACTCCTTGACCCTACGGAAAACTAACTCGATAATCTCAGCCTCCCTTTTGGCCTGGAAAAAACTTCTGGACGCATACCCCCCTAACTCACCTAGTAGATGAATACCACTGAGACCCATATCATCCTGCATCCCTGATTTTGAACCGCTCCCGGTGGCACTCCACAGGTATCTCAACCATCAGTGATGTAGTAAGCCAAAGTTTGCTGAATACATTTGAGGCCCTACAAGATAAGTTTAAACTCCTAAGCTCAGAAGCTTACACAAATCTCTCACTTCCTGGGCTCCTCTAAACTACCCTCCACAGTGGCTATCCCAGCACCAATTTTTCAGTATTACTTCTCTACCTTAGAATAAATATCTCCCTGATGTACTCTTGTCTTAGCGCCACCTGACCTTGCTCTCAAGTGCACTCCTTAAATGGACTGAAGAGTTGAATATCCCTTTCACCCAAGACTAGTGGCTACGGGCATTTAGAGAAACCTTTAAAGCATCCCACTGTGCCAACCACTGGGAATTATATCAAAAGCCATCCACAGGTGGTATTTAATGCCTTATCGACCTATCTAAAATGTATCCAGGTCACCCACCCTCCTGCTGAAAAAATTGCGGCAGCATGGGTTCCATTGACCATACCCTTTGGTTTTGCAAATCCTTGAGTTACTTCTCGAATCAAATATTTGCTCTGTTCTCCTCCATCACCAGGAAACCCTTGTCCTCAACTCCTGCACTAGCCCTGTTACATATTGGCATAGAAAAATATCCAACCCAGTCTCGATATGTTGTCATCCACTTATTATTAGCTGCCAAACTGAACATCACTAGATTATGGAAAACTACCGAAAGCCCTTCCATCTCAAGCACTATCGCTATCTCAATTTCCAATGTGAAATGGAAAGAATAGTAGCTAGGAAAAACTTTGGTTACAACATCTGAAATGTAATCTTTAAGTATAACTACTCCGCTGTGAACTACTCATTGAACACCTATCTCTTTATCTTAGGTCTGCTGGTATCTCCCCTTCCTCCCCCCCCCCTCTTCCTCTAGATCCTCTTCTTGAACTACTACCTTAGCTTTACTCAACTTCATTTAGAAATTTACTGTTCGCATTTAACATGATGTTGCTCATTTGAAGAGCCGGTTTCTAGTCGGAACTTCTGTTTTGTTATTACATATATGGCAATAACATGTATGTGTGATATTCCAATAAAGAAATACAGTTTAAAAAAGCTGAAGTTCCCACATCAGGTTAGGCAACGAGACAAGGGGTAAGATGAAATAGGACGTCATCAGTGTTAACTGATAGCTTGTGTTTGGTAGTCCCTAGAATTAACCCTTTGATATCCGTATTTGCCCGAACAGTCCGGAGAAACTGCTCCAGGGCCACAGCAAAAATGAGGGGCGAAAGAGGACACCCCTGTTTCGTGCCATTCCATATGGGGAACCTGGGAGAAAATAGACCGTTAACCCTAACCTGAGCACTAGGAGTTGTGTACAAAGCCATGATCCACTTTAACATTCATGGTCCCAAGCCCAAAGTCTCCAGTACTGCCCTAAGGTAAGACCAGTTTACACGGTCAAACACTTTTTCAGTGTGTGTGGATAAAATAAGGTAGGGCACAGGGTCCTGGCGGGAGCGAGCACAGTGGATAAGCTGTGTAGCCCGAATTAAATTATTGCTAGCTTCCCTACTGGAAATAAATTTTGTCTGATCCAGGTGTATAATAGATGGCAGGAGATACTTCAAGCGATTCGCCAGAATCTTTGCAAAAATCTTGATATCTACGTTAATCGGCGCTATGGGCAGTAGCTTTGTGGCAGAGTAGGAACCTTACCCTCTTTGGAAAGCACTGTGATATGGGCCAACAGAGCCTCCTGGCGGGATCAGGCCACCTTTGGCGAAAGAATTGAAGTACCTGCATAGTGGGTTTAGCAAAAGTGGGGCAAACTTGGCATAGCCATCCGAGCCAAGGCTCTTTCCACTCGGCAATGATTTCACTGTGGCTTAAATTTCAAGGGTAGGTATAGGAGACTCCAGATCCGCCTGTTGCTTTGGCGTCAAGGAGGAAAGGCCAGCAGAGGCTAAGTAATCGCTATCATTAATTTGTTTACACAATACACACCCTTACTTTCATTTACACATATATCACATCATTTCTTTGCTCGTATATCTGATGGATATATGCTAGATCTCACCTCATGCAAACACATTCATTCACTTAGTAGTCCCTTACCCTAACGCTCCCATTTTTTCATATTTCAGATTTGATAGCACATTCACCTTTTGTTGCACCAAAATAATCTGGCTGCCATTCCTGCCCTTAGCCTTGTGCCTAATTGGTCCGTAGGAGGCAGAGTTTTTATCCCTGCCTCAACCCCGGGTAAGATAGCGTATCTGGATCACCTTAATATCTGCTGCCAGATCTGGATCCAACTCACGGGCTGCTCTGTGAGTATTTTTATCTTATGGTCCCCCCTGTACAATCCCCCATTCTCAATTTTAATTTTAATATTAAGCTTTATTATTAATAATTACCCATTTATTTTCTTAATCTTTATAGCTTGTATAACTATACATCATACCCCTGATGATTGGTAGAAACCAAGAAACGCGTCGGGTTTTCAACTCCTGATGTTCAGCCCAGTTTATCTCTGCATTATCTGGTTTTAAATCTACGATGATCAGCTTAGCTCTCGTCCTTTTAATCATGAATTTCCTTTCTTATTTGTTTTTTGTTCTTTGTTTTGATTTTGTAACCTTTGTATCTATGTGTATATCAATTGCCTTAATTATGTCCTTGGATCAATAGCTTAACATTTAATACCATAATTCTCCTGTAAATCATGTATGATTGCCTATATTGTTTTGTGGTATATACAGGTCCTTCTCAAAAAATTAGCATATTGTGATAAAGTTCATTATTTTCTGTAATGTACTGATAAACATTAGACTTTCATATATTTTAGATTCATTACACACAACTGAAGTAGTTCAAGCCTTTTCTTGTTTTAATATTGATGATTTTGGCATACAGCTCATGACAACCCAAAATTCCTATCTCAAAAAATTAGCATATCATGAAAAGGTTCTCTAAACGAGCTATTAACCTAATCATCTGAATCAACTAATTAACTCTAAACACCTGCAAAAGATTCCTGAGGCTTTTAAAAACTCCCAGCCTGGTTCATTACTCAAAACCGCAATCATGGGTAAGACTGCCGACCTGACTGCTGTCCAGAAGGCCATCATTGACACCCTCAAGCAAGAGGGTAAGACACAGAAAGAAATTTCTGAACGAATAGGCTGTTCCCAGAGTGCTGTATCAAGGCACCTCAGTGGGAAGTCTGTGGGAAGGAGAAAGTGTGGCAGAAAACGCTGCACAACGAGAAGAGGTGACCGGACCCTGAAGAAGATTGTGGAGAAGGACCGATTCCAGACCTTGGAGGACCTGCGGAAGCAGTGGACTGAGTCTCGAGTAGAAACATCCAGAGCCACCGTGAACAGGCGTGTGCAGGAAATGGGCTACAGGTGCCGCATTCCCCAGGTCAAGCCACTTTTGAACCAGAAACAGCGGCAGAAGCGCCTGACCTGGGCTACAGAGAAGCAGCACTGGACTGTTGCTCAGTGATCCAAAGTACTTTTTTCGGATGAAAGCTAATTTTGCATGTCATTCGGAAATCAAGGCGCCAGAGTCTGGAGGAAGACTGGGGAGAGGGAAATGCCAAAATGCCTGAAGTCCAGTGTCAAGTACCCACAGTCAGTGATGGTCTGGGGTGCCATGTCAGCTGCTGGTTTTGGTCCACTGTGTTTTATCAAGGGCAGGGTCAATGCAGCTAGCTATCAGGAGATTTTGGAGCACTTCATGCTTCCATCTGCTGAAAAGTTTATGGAGATGAAGATTTCATTTTTCAGCACGACCTGGCACCTGCTCACAGTGCCAAAACCACTGGTAAATGGTTTACTGACCATGGTATTACTGTGCTCAATTGGCCTGCCAACTCTCCTGACCTGAACCCCATAGAGAATCTGTGGGATATTGGGAAGAGAAAGTTGAGAGACGCAAGACCCAACACTCTGGATGAGCTTAAGGCCGCTATCGAAGCATCCTGGGCCTCCATAACACCTCAGCAGTGCCACAGGCTGGTTGCCTCCATGCCAAGCCGCATTGAAGCAGTCATTTCTGCAAAAGGATTCCCGACTAAGTATTGAGTGCATAACTGAACATAATTATTTGAAGGTTGACTTTTTTTGTATTAAAAACACTTTTCTTTTATTGGTCGGATGAAATATGCTAATTTTTTGAGATAGGAATTTTGGGTTGTCATGAGCTGTATGCCAAAATCATCAATATTAAAACAAGAAAAGGCTTGAACTACTTCAGTTGTGTGTAATGAATCTAAAATATATGAAAGTCTAATGTTTATCAGTACATTACAGAAAATAATGAACTTTATCACAATATGCTAATTTTTTGAGAAGGACCTGTAAATGAATGTTTGCACCTATTCCTATTATGGACAACCCCTAGGGGTTCATGGCATTTAATTAAATCTAAACATTTAATTTACATCCCTTTTCAGTTTTAATTTACAAGGACATGCTTCATTTAAAGTCCCACTTCTTCCCCCCATTCTTTATACATTGATATAGGGATGGAAGCATGCCCTTATTTCTTTTGAGTGCGTTGGGTAATTTTCCATATGTATATCTAAGTAATCGCTATTAGCGTTTAACTTAATGACCCTAGCACTCGGAGAGGGTAACCATCCAAATTGTAGAATTCTGCATAATAATCACGGAACAGGGAGACAAACTTAGAGTGTAGGATAGCTTCCCCAGAGGGGGGGGGGGGGGGGGTTGGGCACGCTGCTTCCGAAGAGCTCTGGCCAACATCCAACCACATTTGTTACCATGTTCATAGTATTTATGTGATTGGTAATGCAACTGTCTACAGACATGGTGGTCCAAAAAGCTTGTGAATAGCTCTCTAAGGTCAGTCAAGCATTTAAGAGCTTTGGGGTCACCATGAGGCTTATGCTGAAGCTCAGCCTGTTGTAGGGCAGTCAGTACCTGGAAGAAGTCAGCTTGTCTTTCCTTTTTAGGTTTAGACCCCAAAGAGATCAATTCACCACGTACTACTGCCTTTTGCCATATAGTCCACTCTCCAAGGTCGTTAGAGGCGTTTTCTTTAAAATAATGCGTGATGGTGTCCGTAACCTTAGCGACTACTGTGACCTCATCCAATACGTTTTTCTTCAACCACCAAGACCAAGCCCTGGGAGTTCCGCTTGGCAGACTGAGCGTGGCCATGACCGATGCATGGTTGGAAAGTGTAATATTTCCGATCTCAGCTGACTGCAACAACTCGAGCGCCATGCTCCACACAAAGGAGATATGTGCGAGTGTAAGCATCATGCACCTGTGAGTAGTAGCTGAAATCTGTCTGAGGCATGGAGCACCCTCCAGCTGTCTACAAGGAGGTGGGTCTGCAGTGCCTTGTGAAAGTGTTTAAGAAAAGCATAAGAATGTGTGGGTTGGCAATGGGACATATCAATGAGGGGGGTCAGGGCTGACTTTAAAGTCACCCCCTAAAATCAGGAGGCCCACCTGGAAGTCTGACAACCTATCTAGGACTGCATCTAGAAAGGTGAATTGATGAGCGTTCAGTGCATAGAGCGTCGCAAACGTGCATGTCTGATCAGCAATTACACCTTTCACAAAAATATAGTGGTCTTGTGGATCCACGTAACTATCCGGATGTTGGGAATGGCAGGATTTATGAATAGCAATCTCTGTTCCCCAGGACTTCGCAACGGGAGAGTTGGTAAGAAGCCATTGACTATAGAGGTGGGTAGGCAACTTAGGAAGAGACATCTGCTTAAAGTGTGTTTCTCTAAAAAAATAAAAAATAAAAGCACCTGGGCCCCCCACCTTTTCAACTTCAACCACAGCTTGTTCCGTTTGTGTGGAGAGCAGAGACCTCTTGCATTATAAGTTTTTAGTACCTTAAGTGAAGCTGTAAGAGAAACCCGGGTAACAAGCACGCATTGGTGCACGGGCATACCAGGATGTGCACAAGAAAGGGCATGCGTGCGCAATGGCGCCAGTGTGCCTATTTAAACCAAGCAATGACATGCACACTTTGAGTGGTCTTTCAGCTTGTTTCCTGTTACCAGATCTGTTCCTGATCCTTGTGTCCGACCCGGCTTCACCTGTACCTGTATTGGATCTCCGCCTGCCTACCTGTGACCTCGGCTTGTGTTGACTTTGCTCCTGCCTTATGTTCCTATACCTCGCTGCCCGACTGTATCCTGACTTAGTCTCTGCCTCACGTCTCGGTACCTGCTCTGCTCGGCTGTTGATGACCCCCTGGCTTCTGTTCCAGCTATGCCTCCGCCTGCTGTTCCAGCAACATGGATTTCCTGTCTTCAGTACCTGCCCAGTGATCTTCAGCCATCAGGTCTCTGCCAAGGCCCAGCCGGAGCCATGTACTACATCGGCCCTCATGCCACTCTGTGTCCTTCACTCCCTGTCATCTCTACCAGGGGCGTTGGACAGGAGGTGCAAGAGAAGCCCTCTCTACTGTTCGATCTCCACCAGGTACGTGACAGTACCACTCAGCCCGATGTCGGAGATTGAGAGAGGGGCTTCGCCTCTGGAGTCACTATGCCAGCAACTTGCCTCTCTGACCCAGGTGGTCAGCACCTTGCAGGAAAGCTATCTGCAACTGGAAAATCGCATCCAATCCACAGCCTCCAACTCTACGACTTCCATACCTGCTACTGCACCTGGCTGCTCCACATCCGGACAGACGGTATCCGCATTCACAGGAGCTATGCCACCACCAGAACCCCGAGTTCCTGCACCAGAGCGATTTTCAGGTGATCGGCACAAGTTCCGTGCCTTTAAAAACTCGTGAACTTTATTTTGCCCTGCAGCCAAGAACCTTCTCACTTGAGACCACCAAGGTGTAGTTTGCCATATTCCTGCTTCTCGGATAATTGCAGTCATGGGCTCATCGGCTCCTGGAACAGAATAGTACGATCCTGGACTCCCTTGCCTCCTTCTTCAAAGCAATGGCCCAGCTCTATAATGACCCCCAGCGTACAGCTACTGCAGAGTCAATCCTCTATACCCTGCGACAGGCTCATTGGCCTGCCGAGGACTATGTTACAGAATTCCGCCAGGGGGCCTCTGATACAGGTTGGAATGAAGCAGCCTTGTGGCACCGATTCCTCCTTGGCCTGTCTGAAGGCCTCAGAGACGAACTTGCTCGAGTGGAGGTTCCCAGTTCTCTTGACGACCCCCTTTATTCTTGCCATCCAGCTTGATCATAGGATCAGAGAAAGAACAGAAAAGGCTGGCATCACCACTACCCCAATGAATCTGCAGGCAAGGGCCATGCAACTGGGACTTTTTCGTCCTCCGCTTTCTAATGAAGAAAAGCTGCGAAGACGACAGAAGGGCCTATGCTTATACTGTGGGGTGGCAGGACATTATCTCCAAAAATGCCCTGTGCGGCCCACAAAGACCAAGTCCATCCCTTCTGTGTACCTGGCCAACTGTTCAGTGGGCAGGGGATCTGCTCATATAACCGTTTTCCTATCACTTCAGTTCCCCGGAGGAGACATTCAAGTACCTGCCATAGTAGATTCTGGAGCTTGCAGTTGCTTCATGGATAGAGACTTTGCCCTACTCCACCAAATTCCTTTGCAAGCAAAGACACACCAGCTAGCCATCCATCTGTCTGGATGGATCCCGCCTCAGGTCTGGGCCTATTACACATGACTCACCCGTTGCTGGTTGTATCCGACAATGGTCATCTGGAATATTTACGCCTGGACATTATTCCAATTCCTCTATTCCCCATTATCTTGGGTATTCCCTGGCTGCAAGCCCACAGTCCGCAGATAAACTGGGCAACAGGGAAAATTACTTTTTCATCTGCCTACTGCCAGCAATCCCACTTCTGAGACCTGCACCCCTTCTGGGCCTTCATACTGACTCTCCTGTGTCACAGCTCATACCTGCAGCATATCATGAATTCCTGGACGTCTTCGATAAACAGAAGGCAGACATCCTGCCACCTCACTGTCCCTATGACTGCCCAATTGAACTCTTATCAGGCGCTGAAATACCTTTTCGAGCGCATCTTTCCTCTTTCCGAAGTGGAGCTTAAGGCACTACGTCAGTACATTGACAACTTGGAGAAGGGTTTCATCCGGCTGTCCACGTCCCCTGCGGGCTCTGGAATATTTTTTGTGGAAAAGGAAGATCATACCCTGCGTCCCTGTGTCGATTACCAGGAATTAAATAAAATTACTGTTAAGAACAGATATCCTTTACCCCTGGTTCCGGAACTATTTCAACACTTCAAGACCTCTACCATCTTTACAAAGCTTGACTTACAAGGTGCCTACAATCTGGTGCGGATCCGCGAGGGGGATGAGTGGAAAATGGCCTTTCGCACCAGATTCGGACATTAAGAGTACCTCTTTATGCCCTTTGGGTTGTGTAATGCTCCAGCCACATTTCAGCATTTTATTAATGATATTTTCAGAGATTTCCTTGACCTGTTCCTGATCGTTTATCTAGACGGTATCCTGATCTTCTCCCCCTCCATCACAACACACCGTGAGCACGTTAAAAAGGTTCTCGGCTGGCTAAGAGATCATGGACTGTACGTTAAGTTCCTGGGACTCATTATTTCTACGTCAGGCATCTCCATGAATCCTCAGAAACTCAGGTATATCCTTGAGTGGCCCACTCCTAAAGACAGGAAAAGCACACAGAGGTTTATCGGATTTGCCAACTTCTACCGCAAGTTCATTAAAAATTTCTCTGCTATAATTTCTCCTGTCATTCAGTTGACGAAGCAGAATACCCATTTCCAGTGGACACCTGCAGCTCAAACAGCATTCGACCAATTAAAGACTGTTTAATACACCACCTATCCTGCAACATCCAATACCCTGCATCCCCATATGTCCTTGAGGTAGATGCCTCAGAGAATGCAGTGGGTTCAATCCTGTCACAACGCCAGGGAACAAAGTCTCTGTTACACCCCGTTGCTTTCTTTTCCAGGAAACTCAGCCCTGCAGAAAGAAATTATGACGTGAGAGATCGGGAATTATTGGCCATAAAGACAGCCCTAGAGGAATGGCGTTGCCTGTTGGAAGGAGCAGCTCACCCCATCTTGATCTTTACTGATCATAAGAACCTTGAATATCTCAGGACTGCCAAACGACTAAGACCCCGGCAAGCCAGGTGGGCACTATTCTTTTCCCGCTTCTCCTTCCATATAACCTATAGACCAGGTACCAAGAACGTCAAACCTGATGCGTTATCCCGCATGTACCCAGAGGAAGGAGAAGCACACCATCAGGCAGACACAATTCTACCAGCCCAAAGTTTCTTACTACTACAGACAGACCTGATTACCCAGCTCAAGCAAGCTTCCACAAGGGACGTTCTGCCACCAGGTGTTTGCCTCCAGCAGGAAGAGGGGTTATTTTGGCTCAAC
The DNA here is from genome assembly GCA_029206835.1 of Rana muscosa. NCBI lineage: Eukaryota > Metazoa > Chordata > Amphibia > Anura > Ranidae > Rana > Rana muscosa. The sequence continues at coordinate 5,722,893 of CM055122.1, forward strand.
CAAAAGGTGTTTGTTCCTCCAAGTCTGCTCCCCAAGATCCTCAGCCTGTGCCACGATCACCCTTTGGCAGGTCACTTTGGCGTAACCAAAACAACAGAGCTTGTGCAGCTCCTGTAGTCAAGGTGTGTGCAAGGCGATGCAAGTGCGTCCTAGAATAACAAATGTAAATGAAGGGAACAGTAAAACACAAATAGAAATGCATTATCAATGACTTGATTGACAAAACCCAACAAGTCCGACACCTGAGACAACTACAGGTAAGGCCTAGGGTGTAACTCCACAAAGGAGAGACCCCGAAGCACATGCCTGGTTCCCCTCAAGGGGCTTTTACCTGAATAGGTAGGGCCTCGGGGGGAGTGTGGGCAAACATAAGGGAGATGTGGAAGGCCGCACTCCACCAAAACCGTCCATTAAAGCAGAAGGTTAGGGGATGCTTATAAGCATCAACCAAAGGCCATATAGATTAATATGGGGAGGGTGATGGAATCCAAGCATTAGAGGAGTAGGGGGCAACCCCCTAAATTGGAAGTTCCAAATGGGGCTGAAGGTTCTATCACCCATCCCAATGCAGCCCTACAACCTCGGTCAAGTAGCATCCAGATTGTTCAATGAGTATGAAGAAAGGTGGTCGTAGTAAAGAAAGCAGGAGTCTCTGAAGATAGCAACGGGGAGACCTCTATACATCTCCACACTCAGGGTCGTTGAGGGTCCAGGGAAAGAGACAGGTTATGGTCATTTTTGGCTGCGGCATCTGCCCTTTCCTCTCGCAGGATGTCATGGCTGTGGTAGCGGTGGAACGGGAACCTCCTGGGAACAATGCCAGTCCTGAAAATCAACAGGCTCCAACTCTAATGCCTCGTACACACGACCGGTTTTCCTGACATGCCAAAAACAGATGTTTTTACCAACGTGATTCCTCTCAAGCCTGCCTTGCATACACACGTTCAGGCAAAAAACGCTCGACCAAAGCGCAGTGACGTACAATGGCACCATAAAGGGGAAGTTCCATTCAAATGGCGCCACCCTTTGGGCTGCTTTTGCTGATCTCGTGTTATCGCGTGTTAGTAAAAGTTTGGTGAGAGACGATTCGCGCTTTTCAGTGTTCGTGCTTTCAAGATCGTTTTCTGGTGTTCAGTTTGTACTTGTGGGTTTGTATCTGTCTTTCAGTGCGTGTAGTCAGGTCATATCTGTTTTTCAGTGCGTTCTTGTCCACTCGTTACTGTTTTTTAGGTCGTCCTTCATAGGCCTTGCTGTTCTTCAGTGCGTTCTTTTAGTTCGTTCTGATCAGCCGACCGTTTTTTAGCTATGTTGCGGGTACGTACTCGTTGTAGAGTTTGTGCTGTGTTTGGGCTTGGTGTTGGGGTTCATGCTTTAACCCAAGTCCAGTCCATGAACAGGGTGAGGAGCAGGGCTGGACTGGGACCAAAATTTGGCCCTGGACTTCATCCAGACCGGCCCACTTTAATTCAATAAAATGCTGCCCCCCACCCCCCAAAAAATCACGCCCACTAAACGGCCCCTACATCCATTATTGTATATCATGAGAGGGTGAGCGAGAGGGGAATGAGAGAGAGAGAGGGAGGGTTGAGGGAAAGGGGATGAGAGGGGGTGGGTGAGAGAGGGGGGTGAGTGTAAGAGAGAGGGAGTGAGTGTAAAAGAGAGGGGGTGAGTGTAGGACCCCTTACACACTGGAGGCGTTTTTCAGGCGCTTTTGGGCTAAAAATAGCGCCTATAAAGCCCCTGAAAAATGCCTCCGCTGCAGTCCCAGTGTGAAAGTCCTCCAAGCAGCATCTTTGGGGCGGTGGAGGAGCGGTGTACACACCGCTCCTGCCCATTGAAATGAATGGCTGAGAGACAGAGGAGGGGGCTGAGAGACAGAGGAGGGGGCTGAGAGACAGAGGAGGGGGCTGAGAGACAGAGGAGGGGGCTGAGAGACAGAGGAGGGGGCTGAGAGACAGAGGAGGGGGCTGAGAGACAGAGGAGGGGGCTGAGAGACAGAGGGGGAGCTGAGAGACAGAGGGGGGGGCTGAGAGACAGAGGGGGGGGGGCTGAGAGACAGAGGGGGGGGCTGAGAGACAGAGGGGGGGGCTGAGAGACAGAGGGGGGGGCTGAGAGACAGAGGGGGGGGGGCTGAGAGACAGAGGGGGGGGGCTGAGAGACAGAGGGGGTCTGAGAGACAGTGGAGGGGTCTGAGAGACAGTGGAGGGGTCTGAGAGACAGTGGAGGGGTCTGAGAGACAGTGGAGGGGTCTGAGAGACAGTGGAGGGGTCTGAGAGACAGACAGAGGGGGGAGCTGAGAGACAGAGGAGGGGCTAAAAGAGGGGGGACTGAGAGACAGAGGGGGGTCTAAGAGACAGAGGGGGAGAGCTGAGAGACAGAGGAGGAGAGCTGAGAGACAGAGGAGGAGAGCTGAGAGACAGACAGAGGGGGAGAGCTGAGAGACAGAGGGGGAGAGCTGAGAGACAGAGGGGGAGAGCTGAGAGACAGAGGGGGAGAGCTGAGAGACAGAGGGGGAGAGCTGAGAGACAGAGGGGGAGAGCTGAGAGACAGAGGGGGAGAGCTGAGAGACAGAGGGGGAGAGCTGAGAGACAGAGGGGGAGAGCTGAGAGACAGACGGGGAGAGCTGAGAGACAGACGGGGAGAGCTGAGAGACAGACGGGGAGAGCTGAGAGACAGAGAGGGAGAGCTGAGAGACAGAGAGGGAGAGCTGAGAGACAGAGAGGGAGAGCTGAGAGACAGAGAGGGAGAGCTGAGAGACAGAGAGGGAGAGCTGAGAGACAGAGAGGGAGAGCTGAGAGACAGAGAGGGAGAGCTGAGAGACAGAGGGGGAGAGCTGAGAGACAGAGGGGGAGAGCTGAGAGACAGAGGAGGAGAGCTGAGAGACAGAGGGGGGTCTAAGAGATAGAGGGGAGCTGAGAGACAGAGGAGGGGCTAAAAGAGGGGGGACTGAGAGACACGGGAACTGAGAGACAGAGGGGGGTCTAAGAGACAGGGGGTCTGAGAGACAGAGGGGGGAGATGAGAGACAGAGGGGAGCTGAGAGAGAGAGGAGGGGATAAAAGAAGGGGGGGACTGAGAGACACGGGAACTGAGAGACAGAGTGGGGGGACTGAGAGACAGGGGGAGCCGAGAGACAGTGGAGGGGTCTGAGAGACAGTGGAGGGGTCTGAGAGACAGACAGAGGGGAGAAGCTAGATGGAGGGACTTGGACTTTTTAGGCACCATACACAAATTATATAAAAAAATAATTTTATTGTATAATAAACTAACATATCAATATTTCTGTATAAAAATTGTTCACAAGTTCTAAAAGAGACGATACAACAATACCGATATAGTACAACACCATAGCTCTAATGCAGATCATATAGGGCCAGTATTCATCCATAGGCCAGTTAGATGCATTCCCAAAAGTTGAGGTATGGTTGAAACGGCATAAGTCGTAGGAAAAGATGTAATAATTTCACTCTCGCTCGACAAATTCCGTGTCCAATGACGCTTCTTCAGGAGCGTGTCATGTGAACTAAACAGGAAATATATTTAAACATATAACATATATCATGAGTTTGTAATTTGTCATCATGCATTCAAATATGCTATAATACATTTAGAAACCCTTATAGAAAAAGGGAAGATATGTTTACACTTTTGTAAAGGAACTCGGAGAAGACCTAAATTGTATATACTGACCTTGGAGACAGGGAAAAAGGTATAGAACGAACCCGACGGTCACTGTGGAGGCGTGCACCTATTGTTCAATTGATAACATTGGATTAGTGAAAAATGCTTACTGTTAAGAACATCTGGTTACTAGAAACCAGGATGTCTAATGTTGTATAAATAATTTGGCTTCATATGAAAAAGACAATTTCCAAATTCCTATCGAGCAGAAATAGAATCCCTTGGAGATGGCAGGAGAGGAGGGGGAAAAAACAAAAAACGAAACGGAAGCCCCATAAAGTAATATGTTGGAAGTATGCTGGAAAATAGTTGTAGAAAAACTCTCCAACAGTCTGGGAATCAAACAAATGGATCCCAGAGTGTATATGCAGGTAGAGTGCATAGTGACCACAGCCATATTTATATAAAGGAGAAAGTAGAAACAGAGGTAAATAAGACAATAGTTCTAATTGATTGATGTCCATAACCTTAGCTTGTTGCTAAGGGGTATAGCTTACCCGCTAATGCAGTTTAAGATCTAGGGAATTAATCAGCTATATTATAGAGGATTCGCCAGGGGATCAAGTCGAAGTTGCCCATGTGTAGAAAGACAGTGAAGGCAAAAAGCGTCAAGTACATCCACTTGTTGCCATTAGCCTCACGATACGTTTTCAGTCAGGATACAATGTAACAGTTAATCTAGACAATGGGTCTAGAATGAAAGAAGAATCACAATTGGTAATTACTTCATATGATCCAATAGTTTGACTAATTGAGGGTAACACTCACAAGAATAGTATTACCTGGCAATAGATTCCCATCTGGTAAATTTGTAGCCAGGACGCCGTCCTGGGCGTCCTTAACAAGAACAGCTGAATTAAATAATATAATAATTGCTATTAGGACATCTAATTAGTCAAAACAGGTAATGTCTATAATTATATTGGATGAACATGACTATAAAAAACATATATGCTCCAACTTACTTTAAAACATAGATAATTCCCTTAGAAACGACAGGAGGAAGGCCCCCAGGGGAGTATATAAATTGTATCACAGTAGAGAAGAGGGAAGGATCGAATCTCCAAGGCTCTATACAGAAATGGTGAACCCTAAGATATGTATATAGAAAATATATATATAAAAATATATATATATATAATAGCCAAAACATTCGTATAAGTCATAGTGTTTAAATAAGTAATACTGGTGCTAAAGTGCCTCAGTCATTTATCTTAATACAGAGGGGTAAAAAACTTACCCACTACTAAACTTTGAATGTAAATAGATGGTCAACTGAATCATGCAGGATTCACCAGACAGCAAAGCACGCTGTCTGTGTAGCAGAGTGGAAACAATAACCCACAGGTGCATCCACTTGTTCACATCAACCCTGGGGTGTTACGATATATTTCCAGTGAACTGAGCCTGGATAATAGAAACCACAAATAGAATTTAACTAAATGCGGTTCAAGAGGGTCAACGAATTAAATTGGACTCAGAGGATATGTGTCCATACCTGGCATACTGTTCCCATTTGATCGCCTCCCAACAGCAGCGCCGTATCAGAGATGTCAGCTCGATATAAAAGACGCTATAATAGCGTGATTTTAAAGGTGCGCGCCTCTTCCGTAGTCTCCGCCTGAGCCAATGAGGAGGCTCGGCGTGACGTCATTCGGAACGGCCAGAGGATCAGCGTAGCCGCGTGCAACACTAAGGCACGCCCACGTATCGGAAAGAATTTCCGAACGTGATGCGTGATTGGTTGCAGCGGCGTGAAGCTGAGCCAAGCCATCTCAAAGGGAGACAGGAATTTCGTCACCCGGAGACGGCTAATGCGCTGCCTGGCGATTGCCTGACAGCGCTCGGGTGGCCACACAGTGGCCATACATGGTCCTGTCCATTAACCCAAACCCTGCCAGATGTGAGGCCGGCATAAACAGGTCCTGGATTCTCCGAATTGCAAAACAAAAGTAGAAAACCATAAAAGTATACATTAAGTTTGTATATCAAAAAACAATAATAGAAGAACAAGTTATTAGTATTCAATTTTACAATGTAAAACCAAAAGTAATTCCCATTTGATCTAATATAGGGATATAAATCACTTTCAATTTTAGCTCAAAGTGTATTTGTTAAAAATATATAAGACATGAATAAATGGTTCTATGAGTAGCCTATGTTTACATAGCTCTTGATTCATTAACTGGGAAGGGGGAAAATAAAGATGAAAGGAGCCCCCCTATGGACATTTTATTCAGTTAATTAGTACAGTATTCTATTGTTAATTATGCTTAATAAGCACTAAGTTTCTACACAACGATTTACCCTACGAATTGTTTTGTCTAAAGAAATGCTTTATAGGAGTGAGCTTCATTGATGCCAGGTGCAAGGGTGGCATCAAGACGCTCAATCCAGTAGGTTTCTTGACGAAGTATTTGCTTGTCCCAGTCGCCGCCTCGTGGGTCTCGTGGTACCACAGCGAGGGCTATAAATGTTACCAGCGAGGTGTTAAATTTATGATATAGATCCAAGTGTCTACTTACTGCAGTAATCATTTTTCCACTTCCTGAGTAGTATACATGGTCTTTAATGCGGGATCGGAAATGTCTTATAGTTTTTCCTACGTAAAACGCGCCGCATCGACAGGTCATTAAGTAAATTACTCCCTGTGTGTTACAGTCAGCATGGAAATTCAAGTTGTAAATGGTGCCATTGGGAAGTGTGAATCTGGTGCCTATGGAGATCCACGGGCAAAAAGCACATTTACCACATTGTGTCATCCCATTAGAGGTAGATCTGGCTGGTATATCATCGTGGAAATGACTAGACGTGAGTTGGTCGCGTAATGATTTTGATCTTCTAAAGGTTATGTCTGGTTTGGATTTAATGTATTTGTTGAGTATGGGGTCATCATATAGGAGGGACCAATGATTGGAAAGTATGTTCCTAAGTTCCACATGATGAGTCGAGTATCTTGTAATAAATCTCACAGGCTGCTCCTGTTTAGCTGTCTTTGTTTTGTATAGTAGTGAGTTCCTGGATTGTCGCAGCGCTTTATTAAATGCGCTGCGCAACAAGGATTTAGTATACCCCCTGGCTCTAAGTCTATTGCGAAGTAGATTCACCTGTATTTTGAAGTCAGCAGTAGATGTGCAGTTACGGCGAAGTCTGAGGTATTGTGCATAGGGTATGCTACGTATTAGGGTGTTTGGATGGGCACTATCTGCATGTAATAAAGTGTTGCCCGCTGTCTCTTTACGAAAGAGGGTTGAGGCCAGTTGTCCATCAGGGTCCTTGGTTATGATTAAGTCCAGGAACGTAACTTTGTCCTTACTGTTCGACATGGTAAATTTCAAGTTGAAAGTGTTCTCATTTAACATGGCAGTAAATTGCTCCAGTGAGTTGAGGGTCCCGGTCCATATGATGAATATATCATCAATATAGCGTAGCCAACAGGCTACATGATTGACACATTCAGCCAGGGAATCATCAGAGAACACATATCGTTCCCACCCCCCCAGGTACAGGTTGGCATAGGCCGGGGCACAGCAAGTGCCCATGGCCACCCCCTGCACCTGGAGGAAGTGGGACTCTTGAAAAGTGAAGACATTGTGGGTCAGCACAAACCGGAGCAGCCTGAGGATGAACTCGCAATATTCCCATCGGTGATGGTCCTGCTCTCTGAGGAATGTCCGTACTGTCCCGATGCCCTGCTCGTGAGGTATGCTGGAGTAGAGAGCCTCCACATCCAGCGTCACGAGCAGGGCATCGGGAGGCACGGACACTCCTTCAATGTGTTTCAATAAATCCAAAGTATCTTTAGTATATGATGGCAATGCCATGACATGTGGCATTAAAATCGAATCAATCAGCCGACTAGCATTCTCAGTGAGAGAACCAATGCCAGACACTATGGGTCTACCAGGTGGTGATATCGGGTTTTTGTGTATCTTAGGCAGTGCGTAAAATGTGGCAAGTCTGGGGTAGCGGACATTTAAGTAGTTGTATAGGTCTTGATCTATTAGGCCTTTTTGATGGGCGGAACCAATAATTATCAGGTAGTCATCTTTAAATTTCTGAATATTGGTAACATTGATAACTGTATACCAATCTTTATTGGATAAAATGTCCTTGACCATTTTAATGTAGACCTCTTTTGTCATTAAGACAATATTACCCCCTTTATCCGCAGATTTTATTTCCAAATCAGGGTGGTTCTGTAGTCGTATAATCGCTTGTTTTTCTGCAGGAGAGAGGTTACTTGGTTTGTTGGTCAAGGGCATTTTCTTGATATCACTGACCGCTCCAGTCAAGAAGGCCCAAACATTGGGGTTTGTCATCAAGTCGGGAAATCGCTGCGATTTGGGTTTAAATTTTTTTGGGGGAATTTTCTGGGAAGGGCAGGTGTATTGAAATTGTGTGGATTGGACATCAGTTTCTATTGATTCATTTTCATTCAACAACAACATAAGGTCCCGAAGAGCTCTAAAGTCTTTCATTGTGTAATTTTTGACTTGTTCAGAAATCTGTTTATCTTTAAGCGATCGAAGACGATCCCCATCGAAAAGAAATTTATATGTCAAGTTCCGTGCAAATAGGTATAAATCTTTAATTGCCTCATATTTATCGATTTTCATTGAGGGACAAAAATTGAGTCCCAGCTTTAGAACCTCCAATTCCAAAGAGGAAAAAGTATATGGGGTTAGATTAATTACATCCAGTTTAGGATTTAGGTCGGGAGAGTGGGGTTCAGGGGTAATTGAAAATTTGGAAGGGAAGTGGGAAGTGAAGATATGTGCGCATCAAGAGTGCTTTGTCTTGAAGTAGATAAGTGTTGTGTCATTGGTAATAAATTGTGCATTGGGGTACCAGGAAGCAACTGATTTTGTCCTGGACCAGTGATGTTGGTATCAAATCGGTGATGTTTGTGGCTATATTGCCAGTGTTTTGAGAGGAAGTTTGAGCACTAAGTATTTGTATAGCCTGTAGGGCAGTGTCACCCAGATAATTAACTTGTGATTGTCCACCAACACCATTAGATTGTACATTACCTTGTATAGGATAGTGAAGGGTAAGTGTAGTGTCCCTAGTGGGAGGGCGTTTTTTGTAAGGTGAAAAAGACCCACCACCAAAGTCCCGCTTACGTGATCCCTGGTTGTGAGAAGAGGATGCTGGATTATTCTTTCTGGACATATGCTGTGAAGGAAAAAAAGAAGCAGAATCGGATTCAGTATCATCGTCAGTGGTGAATTGATCATTATTTTTATTTCTTGGCCTACGAAAATTTGATCTAGATCCTTTGTTCTGAGTAGATATTTGCCATCTATAGGCAAAGCCCTCACTAAATGCTGTCCTATCTTTGGATAGTTTATTTTGTTTTTTATAGATTATGTCTCTGGTGATTCGAGTGACATAATCTTTTATATCTTGACCCCGCTTGGCATATTGGGAATGTTTTTTGATATTTTCATTACTAGATTGCAATAATGTAATTTCTTGATCTAATAACAACAGTTCAGATTGGTATTGGGCAATAAGTAGCCGCATTAGATTTGTGCTACAAGTGGTCAATATGTTTTCCCATGCCAGTTTGAATTCTGGGGTAGCATTCTGGAAAGAAGGATAGACTTGTACCCTTAGTCCCAGAGGGCTAATATTTTCATGAACGTATTTGCCTAAGAATTCAATGTGCCAATGTAAGTTAGATTTCTTTTTAAGAAGTCGTTTGAGTTTGGCCATAAATTGATTAATGCCGATCTCTTGTTCAGTCTCAGCATTACAGTTTGTCTGGATATCTGACATATATCCAGACCAAGCAGTGCCCAAAAAGTCCATGTCACCAGTTAATAGAACCAAAATTGGCATTCATGTAAATAAATTTACCATATATAACGAGGGAAACCCTCAAATAATTTTTTATATGGTTTCAAAAAATTTTTTTATAAAATATATTGAATAACTATTGATATTAAACCAATTTATTTTTAGAAAATAGTAATACCACTTTCAGTCAATAATGACTGATTGCCCGGGTGCTTCCACCCTAATCTGTTTCGGAGAGAGAGAATATGTTGTATCAGCCACAGAGTGGTAACTGTGGATATCAACAAAAAGTACCTGGCGTGCCACGTCCTAACATTTGAATATAGAAGAAGCTAGATGGAGGGACTTGGACTTTTTAGGCACCATACACAAATTATATAAAAAAATAATTTTATTGTATAATAAACTAACATATCAATATTTCTGTATAAAAATTGTTCACAAGTTCTAAAAGAGACGATACAACAATACCGATATAGTACAACACCATAGCTCTAATGCAGATCATATAGGGCCAGTATTCATCCATAGGCCAGTTAGATGCATTCCCAAAAGTTGAGGTATGGTTGAAACGGCATAAGTCATAGGAAAAGATGTAATAATTTCACTCTCGCTCGACAAGTTCCGCGTCCAATGACGCTTCTTCAGGAGCGTGTCATGTGAACTAAACAGGAAATATATTTAAACGTATAACATATATCATGAGTTTGTAATTTGTCATCATGCATTCAAATATGCTATAATACATTTAGAAACCCTTATAGAAAAAGGGAAGATATGTTTACACTTTTGTAAAGGAACTCGGAGAAGACCTAAATTGTATATACTGACCTTGGAGACAGGGAAAAAGGTATAGAACGAACCCGACGGTCACTGTGGAGGCGTGCACCTATTGTTCAATTGATAACATTGGATTAGTGAAAAATGCTTACTGTTAAGAACATCTGGTTACTAGAAACCAGGATGTCTAATGTTGTATAAATAATTTGGCTTCATATGAAAAAGACAATTTCCAAATTCCTATCGAGCAGAAATAGAATCCCTTGGAGATGGCAGGAGAGGAGTGGGAAAAAACAAAAAACGAAACGGAAGCCCCATAAAGTAATATGTTGGAAGTATGCTGGAAAATAGTTGTAGAAAAACTCTCCAACAGTCTGGGAATCAAACAAATGGATCCCAGAGTGTATATGCAGGTAGAGTGCATAGTGACCACAGCCATATTTATATAAAGGAGAAAGTAGAAACAGAGGTAAATAAGACAATAGTTCTAATTGATTGATGTCCATAACCTTAGCTTGTTGCTAAGGGGTATAGCTTACCCGCTAATGCAGTTTAAGATCTAGGGAATTAATCAGCTATATTATAGAGGATTCGCCAGGGGATCAAGTCGAAGTTGCCCATGTGTAGAAAGACAGTGAAGGCAAAAAGCGTCAAGTACATCCACTTGTTGCCATTAGCCTCACGATACGTTTTCAGTCAGGATACAATGTAACAGTTAATCTAGACAATGGGTCTAGAATGAAAGAAGAATCACAATTGGTAATTACTTCATATGATCCAATAGTTTGACTAATTGAGGGTAACACTCACAAGAATAGTATTACCTGGCAATAGATTCCCATCTGGTAAATTTGTAGCCAGGACGCCGTCCTGGGCGTCCTTAACAAGAACAGCTGAATTAAATAATATAATTGCTATTAGGGCATCTAATTAGTCAAAACAGGTAATGTCTATAATTATATTGGATGAACATGACTATAAAAAACATATATGCTCCAACTTACTTTAAAACATAGATAATTCCCTCAAAGTTTAGTAGTGGGTAAGTTTTTTACCCCTCTGTATTAAGATAAATGACTGAGGCACTTTAGCACCAGTATTACTTATTTAAACACTATGACTTATACGAATGTTTTGGCTATTATATATATATATATTTTTATATATATTGTGAGGGGGTTAACTCGGTAGCGGGTGTGTGTGACCCCCTGGTTGGGCTCCCCACACAAAAACAGGGCCAGCAGACGGAGGTTGTGGTTTTCAAAATCAAAAGGTGCGGTTTATTTCTCTATGTACAGTGACAAAAACACAGCAAAGCCAAAAAGAAACATAAACAAAATAAATCCTGGTCAGCTTGACCTCTGACTAAACATGCAGGTTTCCTAACTAACAACTGGGATCAGCCTGGTGCTGTCCTAGTCCCTAAGTCCCTGGTTTAGTCAATGTCCAAACAAATAGCCACACAGGCTTTTTCTCACCGCACAGGGGTTCACTCTCCTTAGACAGTCCACACAGGTCTGGTTCCAGGCATGAGCTAACATCTAATGAAGCTGGGAGTTCTTATAGAGGCCTAAATGAGCTGACAAGCTTCAGCTGGTCTCATCAACTCCCTGTCTGTAAGACGCCCCACACTCTCCCTAGAGGTATGAGTCATCCATGAGCCCACTAGCCTCAGCTGGGCTTCATCAACTCCCTCCCTAGTTGTATAAGTCGGCATAAAGCCTGAATCTGGGAGAAATATATCTACCCCCCTGGATGCAACCAGGTGACTTTACCTTCCTGCTGTCACATACCCCCCCCTCTTGTTTTAACCTTGGGGTTGGAACACCAGCAATCAGGCATTCATGTACTCGAGACAAAGCATCCACATTCCCCATTTGAACGCCAGGGCGATGCTTTACTGTGAAGTTGAATTCCTGTAGGGCCAGGAACCACCTATTCACTCTTCTATTTGTCTCCTTGTTTTGAGCCATCCACTTTAACGGAGCGTGATCCGTAACCATGTCAAAGTGCCTACCTAGCAGATAGTACTGAAGGGAATCTAGAGCCCACTTCACCGCTAAACACTCCTTTTCAACCGTGGCGTAATTTACCTCATGGGACTTCAACTTCCTGCTGAGGTAAATGACTGGGTGCTCTTCCCCGTTCCAGACCTGGGACAATACTGCTCCTAACCCCACATCTGACGCATCACTTTGTACGACAAAGTCTTTAGAGAAGTCGGGTGAGTACAACACTGGCTGGCTACATAAGGCTTGTTTCAAGAATTGGAATGCTGCCTCAGCCTCGGGGGTCCATTTAATCATGACCGACCCTTTCCCTTTCGTCAGGTTGGTTAGGGGCACAGCCTTAGAAGCAAAGTGGGGAATGAAGCGCCGATAATAACCAGCGATTCCCAGAAAGGCCCGTACCTGCTTCTTGCTGTTGGGACGTGGCCAACTCTGGATGGCCTCGACTTTGTTGAGTTGGGGTTTTATCACTCCCCTGCCAATGGTGTACCCAAGATATTTGGCCTCCTCCTGCCCAATGGTACACTTCTTGGGGTTAGCCGTAAACCCCGCTTCCCGGATAGAGTCTAGGACTGCTTGCACTTTTGGCAGATGTGAGGCCCAATCTGTGCTATGGACAATTACGTCATCCAGGTAAGCCGCAGCATACTTCCGATGGGGCCTCAGTATCTGGTCCATTTTCCGCTGGAATGTGGCCGGCGCATTCTGTAACCCGAACGGCATTCTCTTATATTGGAACGCCCCGTCTGGGGTTACAAATGCGGTTTTCTCTTTGGCCGACTTCGCCAGGGGAATTTGCCAATACCCTTTTGTGAGGTCAAGAGTCGTCATGTATCGGGCTGTTCCCAGCCGGTCGATCAACTCATCTATACGTGGCATGGGGTAGGTGTCAAATTTTGTAACTTTGTTCAACTGACGAAAATCGTTACAAAATCGCCAGCTCCCATCCGGTTTAGGCACCAACACAATGGGACTAGACCAATCACTTTGGGACTCCTCTATCACCCCTAAGTTCAGCATTTTCTGTACTTCCTCCCGTATTGCCTCCCGTCGGGCCTCTGGGATCCGATAGGGTTTTAACTTCACCCTTTCACCGGGCGGGGTAATAATATCATGCTCTACCCCAGATGTTTGTCCCGGCAGCTCAAAAAACACCTCCTTGTTGCGAAGCACAAACTCCTTAACCTCCTGTTGTTGGGGTTGTGACAAGGTGGCTGCTATTCCAACCTCCGGAATCACGCAACCAGTTTGAGCTGGTGACCAAGTTTCTGCGACTAGGGACTCTCTATCCCTCCAGGCTTTCAACAGATTAACGTGATATATCTGTTCGGGCTTTCGCCTTCCTGGTTGTCTGACCTTGTAATTCACTTCGCTCACTTTTTCCATTATCTCGTAGGGGCCTTGCCATTTGGCAAGGAATTTACTTTCAACCGTAGGGACAAGTACCAATATCCGATCCCCCGGGGAAAAGGTACGGGTCTTGGCTCCACGGTTGTACACTCTCTGCTGTGCCAACTGCGCTTGGGCCAAATGTTCCTTCACGATGGGCATTACCTGTGCAATTCGATCTTGCATCAGGGCGACATGCTCAATCACACTCCTGTGGGGAGAACTCTCACTTTCCCAAGTTTCCTTGGCAATATCCAACAGCCCTCTTGGGTGTCTCCCATACAGTAACTCAAAGGGGGAGAATCCCGTAGAGGATTGGGGCACCTCCCTAATAGCAAACATCAAATAAGGAAGTAGACAGTCCCAATCCCTTCCATCTCTATCCACCACTTTCTTCAACATTTGTTTTAGGGTTTTGTTGAATCTTTCAACCAGCCCATCGGTTTGGGGGTGATACACAGATGTACGCAATTGCGTCACTTTGAACAATTTACACAGCTCTTTCATAACCCGGGACATAAAGGGTGTACCTTGGTCCATAAGCAGTTCTTTACAAATACCCACCCGGCTAAAAACAAGAGATAGCTCTTTGGCTATGGTTTTGGCCGAGGTATTTCTGAGAGGGATCGCTTCTGGATAACGGGTGGCATAGTCCATTATAACCAATATGTACTGGTGCCCCCTAGCGGACTTGATTATAGGACCTACCAAATCCATTGCGATTCTCTCAAACGGGACCTCAATGATGGGTAGAGGGACCAGCGGGCTACGGAAATGTGGCATCGGGGCCGACCTCTGACACACAGGGCAGGAGGAACAATAATTTTCTATGTCCTTCATCACCCCAGGCCAATAGAATCTCTGTAATACCCTCTCTCGGGTTTTCTCTGTCCCCAGATGACCTCCAAGAATGTGCCCATGGGCCAACTCCAACACCAACTTCCTGTAAGGTTTGGGCACCACAAGCTGCTCAACGGTTTCTTCTGCCCTTTTTGCCACCCGATACAGTAGGTCCTTCTCTACGCTGAAGTATGGGTAAGTGCAGGTATTATCTGGGTTCACTAACTCGCCATCTATTTCCACTACGTTTTCCCGTGCCTTTATTAGGGCGGGGTCTTTTAACTGTTCTGTGGCAAAATTTTCCCTGTGAACCTCCAGATCAGAAAACTCCACAGACGGTAGGTTTTCGTCTGAGGAGGTGGGCTCCTCTCCAGTTTCTTGAGTCTCCCCTGCCAATACTGACAAGGGAAATTCTGGAGAGTCCTCACCACTCTCAGAGGAGTTCTGGCTATCACATTCCTGGTACATAGGGGCACCAGTGGGGGGCTCAGGATCATCCCACAGTTCCCAGAACTTCGGAAAATCCCTTCCCACAATGGCATCATGCGGTAATTGAGATACTAACCCCACTGGATGAGAGAGGGTACCTTTGGGGGTCTCGAAACACACTGTAGTCACTGGATACTCTCGGGTGTCCCCATGCACACAAATAACAGCTACCTTGCTATTCCCAGAGACCTCTGTTTTAACTAATTCAGCCTTTATCAGGGTCACAAGGCTACCTGAATCCAGTAATACCACAACATTTCTACCATTAATACACATTTTGCATAAATGTTTCTCAGTTCCCCGAATGGCAGTGCATGCGACTGTCGCACACAGCGACTGACGTCGGTCCGTCAGAAAGTCACATTGCATGGGTTCCTCCACAACCGGGCAATTTGCTGCAATATGTCCCGCTTGCCGGCAGCGGTAGTAAACAATCCATTTGGCTGCCTCTTGAGCCCCTGACTTCCCAGGCTGTTCTCGCCAAACTTTGGGTAGAGCTCCCACCCTCTCACTCTCTCCACCCTCACCCCTTGGAATCCTCTTATCCGCCCCTGGGGATGATCTGGTCTTAGGGTGGAAAGTCCGAGAGTCTCTGGAAGAGGCCGTCAGGTTCTCTGTAGCCAAGTATTTCTCTACACGATCCACAAGACCACCGGCCGTCTCTGGGTCTCCATGGCTTACCCACTTTTGGATGGCAGTAGGAAGAGCTCTCAAAAACCGATCCATTACAACACGTTCCACAATCTCTGGTGCGGACAAAGTCTCTGGCTGTAGCCACTTCCTGCTCAGGTGAATGAGATCATACATTTGAGACCTGGGGGGTTTTCCAAGCTGGAAAGTCCAGTTATGCACACGCTGAGCCCGGACAGCCAGGGTGACACCCAGCCTTGCCAATATTTCAGCTTTTAGCATCACATAGTCTTTTGCTTGGTCAGGCTCTAGGTCATAGTAAGCCTTCTGCGATTCACCAGTTAACAGAGGAGCCACCAGTCCAGCCCACTGCTCCTCAGGCCACTTTTCTCTTTCAGCAGTCCTTTCAAATGTGGTCAAAAATACCTCTGGATCATCCTCTCCAGTCATTTTTGTCAATAAACGACTCACCCCAAAGGACGCGGTATTAGTGGGACGGCTTTCCTCACTGGTCTGCGGACGTTGCTGCATTACTGCTTCCATTTGTTGTAGTCTCTGCTCTTGCTTCTGTAACAGGTCTATGAAGCGGGCCTCAGATTGCTGCTGGGCTTGTTGCTGAGCTTCCAGACTCTGTTGGTGAGCTTGCTGCTGGGCTGCAAGGCTCCTTTGCAAACCTGCATTTGTCTGCTGTTGATTGGCATTTGCTAGAGCCAGCTGTTTCAGTATCTCCTCCATGCTGGCTTAAAAAAACTGCCACTGGTTTTCCACCAACTGTGAGGGGGTTAACTCGGTAGCGGGTGTGTGTGACCCCCTGGTTGGGCTCCCCACACAAAAACAGGGCCAGCAGACGGAGGTTGTGGTTTTCAAAATCAAAAGGTGCGGTTTATTTCTCTATGTACAGTGACAAAAACACAGCAAAGCCAAAAAGAAACATAAACAAAATAAATCCTGGTCAGCTTGACCTCTGACTAAACATGCAGGTTTCCTAACTAACAACTGGGATCAGCCTGGTGCTGTCCTAGTCCCTAAGTCCCTGGTTTAGTCAATGTCCAAACAAATAGCCACACAGGCTTTTTCTCACCGCACAGGGGTTCACTCTCCTTAGACAGTCCACACAGGTCTGGTTCCAGGCATGAGCTAACATCTAATGAAGCTGGGAGTTCTTATAGAGGCCTAAATGAGCTGACAAGCTTCAGCTGGTCTCATCAACTCCCTGTCTGTACGACGCCCCACACTCTCCCTAGAGGTATGAGTCATCCATGAGCCCACTAGCCTCAGCTGGGCTTCATCAACTCCCTCCCTAGTTGTATAAGTCGGCATAAAGCCTGAATCTGGGAGAAATATATCTACCCCCCTGGATGCAACCAGGTGACTTTACCTTCCTGCTGTCACAATATATTTTCTATATACATATCTTAGGGTTCACCATTTCTGTATAGAGCCTTGGAGATTCGATCCTTCCCTCTTCTCTACTGTGATACAATTTATATACTCCCCTGGGGGCCTTCCTCCTGTCGTTTCTAAGGGAATTATCTATGTTTTAAAGTAAGTTGGAGCATATATGTTTTTTATAGTCATGTTCATCCAATATAATTATAGACATTACCTGTTTTGACTAATTAGATGTCCTAATAGCAATTATTATATTATTTAATTCAGCTGTTCTTGTTAAGGACGCCCAGGACGGCGTCCTGGCTACAAATTTACCAGATGGGAATCTATTGCCAGGTAATACTATTCTTGTGAGTGTTACCCTCAATTAGTCAAACTATTGGATCATATGAAGTAATTACCAATTGTGATTCTTCTTTCATTCTAGACCCATTGTCTAGATTAACTGTTACATTGTATCCTGACTGAAAACGTATCGTGAGGCTAATGGCAACAAGTGGATGTACTTGACGCTTTTTGCCTTCACTGTCTTTCTACACATGGGCAACTTCGACTTGATCCCCTGGCGAATCCTCTATAATATAGCTGATTAATTCCCTAGATCTTAAACTGCATTAGCGGGTAAGCTATACCCCTTAGCAACAAGCTAAGGTTATGGACATCAATCAATTAGAACTATTGTCTTATTTACCTCTGTTTCTACTTTCTCCTTTATATAAATATGGCTGTGGTCACTATGCACTCTACCTGCATATACACTCTGGGATCCATTTGTTTGATTCCCAGACTGTTGGAGAGTTTTTCTACAACTATTTTCCAGCATACTTCCAACATATTACTTTATGGGGCTTCCGTTTCGTTTTTTGTTTTTTCCCCCTCCTCTCCTGCCATCTCCAAGGGATTCTATTTCTGCTCGATAGGAATTTGGAAATTGTCTTTTTCATATGAAGCCAAATTATTTATACAACATTAGACATCCTGGTTTCTAGTAACCAGATGTTCTTAACAGTAAGCATTTTTCACTAATCCAATGTTATCAATTGAACAATAGGTGCACGCCTCCACAGTGACCGTCGGGTTCGTTCTATACCTTTTTCCCTGTCTCCAAGGTCAGTATATACAATTTAGGTCTTCTCCGAGTTCCTTTACAAAAGTGTAAACATATCTTCCCTTTTTCTATAAGGGTTTCTAAATGTATTATAGCATATTTGAATGCATGATGACAAATTACAAACTCATGATATATGTTATATGTTTAAATATATTTCCTGTTTAGTTCACATGACACGCTCCTGAAGAAGCGTCATTGGACGCGGAACTTGTCGAGCGAGAGTGAAATTATTACATCTTTTCCTACGACTTATGCCGTTTCAACCATACCTCAACTTTTGGGAATGCATCTAACTGGCCTATGGATGAATACTGGCCCTATATGATCTGCATTAGAGCTATGGTGTTGTACTATATCGGTATTGTTGTATCGTCTCTTTTAGAACTTGTGAACAATTTTTATACAGAAATATTGATATGTTAGTTTATTATACAATAAAATTATTTTTTTATATAATTTGTGTATGGTGCCTAAAAAGTCCAAGTCCCTCCATCTAGCTTCTTCTATATTCAAATGTTAGGACGTGGCACGCCAGGTACTTTTTGTTGATATCCACAGTTACCACTCTGTGGCTGATACAACATATTCTCTCTCTCCGAGACAGACAGAGGGGGGTCTGAGAGACAGACAGAGGGGGGTCTGAGAGACAGACAGAGGGGGGTCTGAGAGACAGACAGAGGGGGGTCTGAGAGACAGAGGGGGGAGCTGAGAGACAGAGGGGGGAGCTGAGAGACAGAGGGGGGAGCTGAGAGACAGAGGGGGGAGCTGAGAGACAGAGGGGGGAGCTGAGAGACAGAGGGGGAGCTGAGAGACAGAGGGGGGAGCTGAGAGGCAGAGGGGAGCTGAGAGACAGAGGAGGGGCTAAAAGAGGTGGGACTGAGAGACACGGGAACTGAGAGACAGAGGGGGGTCTAAGAGACAGGGGGGTCTGAGAGACAGGGGGAGCTGAGAGACAGGGGGAGCTGAGAGACAGAGGGGGAGAGCTGAGAGACAGAGGGGGAGAGCTGAGAGACAGAGGGGGAGAGCTGAGAGACAAAGGGGGAGAGCTGAGAGACAAAGGGGGAGAGCTGAGAGACAAAGGGGGAGAGCTGAGAGACAAAGGGGGAGAGCTGAGAGACAAAGGGGGAGAGCTGAGAGACAAAGGGGGAGAGCTGAGAGACAAAGGGGGAGAGCTGAGAGACAAAGGGGGAGAGCTGAGAGACAAAGGGGGAGAGCTGAGAGACAAAGGGGGAGAGCTGAGAGACAAAGGGGGAGAGCTGAGAGACAAAGGGGGAGAGCTGAGAGACAGAGGAGAGCTGAGAGACAGAGGAGAGCTGAGAGACAGAGGAGGAGAGCTGAGAGACAGAGGAGGAGAGCTGAGAGACAGAGGAGGAGAGCTGAGAGACAGAGGGGAGGGCTGAGAGACAGGGGGTCTGAGAGACAGAGGGGGGGCTGAAAGATAGTGGGGGGGCTGAGAGACAGAGAAGGGGGCTGAAAGAGGGGAGACTGAGAGACAGAGGGGGGGACTGAGAGACAGAGGGGGCAGAGAGACAGAGGGGAGGGCTGAGACAGACCACATAGCACTGTCCCTTTCTGCAGTCCCTCCTCTGCTCACCTCCCCGCTGTCTCAGTGTTCTGGCATGTTTGTGTAGGATGCCAGGTACCTGATGGCCATCAGCGGCAGCGCCGAGTCTCCCTCTTGATCCGGGGGGTGCTCACGCTGCTCTGCTCCTTACAGCGGTGCATGTTCTCTTCCTCCGGGCTCCCAGTCAGCCTGCCCTCCGACCCAGGCCACATGGTTCCTGGAGCAGAGAGGAGGTGGAGGAATCGAGTTTCTGGGAGCGCCGGGGTGGCCGCGCTCGCTACTGTCCGCCTCTTCGGTGGTCAGGGAGGGGGTGGAGCTCTTCTCCCTCGGAATAGTACATCCAACTGCCCTCCCCGATGGCCACCTTCCCCGAATCCCCGCCGCTGTTTGGTGCCACGCTCCCGCTGCCGCTGAACTGCATAAAAATACGGGCCACAAAAAAATATATATATATATATATATTTTTTTGTGAGGGCCGCTGTTTTCTGCCACGCTCCCGCTGCCGCAAAGCTGCATAAAAAAACGGCCCACAGAAAAAAATAAATTTTTTTTTTTTTTGAGGGCCGCTGTTAGCTGCCACACTGCCGCTGCCGCCGAACTGCATAAAAAAACGGCCCACAAAAAAAAAAAAAAAATTATTTATTTTTCTTTTTTTTTTAAAACGGCCCACTGAGCCATCGGCCCACCGGGAAACTCCCTGGTAGTCCCTATGGCCAGTCCATCCCTGGTGAGGAGGAGTTCATGGACGAAGAATTGGTTGCTCCAGCGGGACCAATTCTGTCACATGCCTTTGTTGAGGTAGATCCAGGAGAATAACCCTAATGACTACAGGAATTTTCTCCGGATGACGGACCCCGTTTTTCAGCATCTGTTGGCTTTGGTGTCCCCCTATATCACGAGGCAGGACACCGTCATGCGGGAAGCCATCACTGTTGAGCAGAGGCTAGTCGCCACGTTGACATACCTGGCGATGGGGAGAAGTCTGCAGGACCTCAAGTTCTCAACTGGCATCTCCCCCCAGGCTCTGGGGATCATTATTCCAGAGACGTGTTCTGCCACAATTCAATTTCTGCAGGAGGACTATATTAAGGTAAGTTTTCTCCTTTAACATCACATTCTATGTATTTAATTCTTGCTAATGTATTGTATTTCTTTCATAATTCGCTAATTACCATGAGTACAGTGGAGGGGAGCTGAGAGACAGTGGAGGGGTCTGAGAGACAGTGGAGGCATCTGAGAGACAGGGGGGATCTGAGAGACAGAGGAGGAGAGCTGAGAGACAGAGGAGGGGTCTGAGAGACAGAGGAGGGTCTGAGAGACAGAGGAGGGGTCTGAGAGACAGAGGGGGGTCTGAGAGACAGAGGGGAGCTGAGAGAGAGGAGGGCATAAAAGAGGGGGGGACTGAGAGACATGGGAACTGAGAGACAGAGGGGGGAGCTGAGAGACAGGGGGAGCTGAGAGACAGGGGGGGAGCTGAGAGACAGGGGGGAGCTGAGAGACAGAGGGCGGTTTGAGAGACAGAGGGGGGGTCTGAGAGACAGAGGGGGGTCTGAGAGACAGAGGGGGAGCTGAGAGACAGAGAGGGAGAGCTGAGAGACAGAGGAGGAGAGCTGAGAGACAGAGGGGAGCTGAGAGACAGAGGAGGGGCTAAAAGAGGGGGGACTGAGAGACACGGGAACTGAGAGACAGAGGGGGGTCTAAGAGACAGGGGGAGCTGAGAGACAGAGGAAGAGCTGAGAGACAGAGGGGGGACTGAGAGACAGAGGGGGAGAGCTGAGAGACAGAGGGGGAGAGCTGAGAGACAAAGGGGGAGAGCTGAGAGATAGAGGAGGGGGCTGAGAGACAGAGGGGGAGCTGAGAGACAGAGGAGGAGAGCTGAGAGACAGAGGGCAGGACTGAGAGACAGAGGGGGTCTGAGAGACAGAGTGGGAGCTGAGAGACAGAGTGGGAGCTGAGAGACAGAGTGGGAGCTGAGAGACAGAGTGGGAGCTGAGAGACAGAGTGGGAGCTGAGAGACAGAGTGGGAGCTGAGAGACAGAGTGGGAGCTGAGAGACAGAGTGGGAGCTGAGAGACAGAGTGGGAGCTGAGAGACAGAGTGGGAGCTGAGAGACAGAGTGGGAGCTGAGAGACAGAGTGGGAGCTGAGAGACAGAGTGGGAGCTGAGAGACAGAGTGGGAGCTGAGAGACAGGGGGAGCTGAGAGACAGGGGGGAGCTGAGAGACGGGGGAGCTGAGAGACAGGGGGGAGCTGAGAGACGGGGGGGAGCTGAGAGACGGGGGAGCTGAGAGACAGGGGGGAGCTGAGAAACAGGGGAGCTGAGAGACAGTGGAGGGGTCTGAGAGACAGTGGAGGGGTCTGAGAGACAGTGGAGGGGTCTGAGAGACAGAGGGGGAGAGCTGAGAGACAGAGGGGGAGAGCTGAGAGACAGAGGGGGAGAGCTGAGAGACAGATGGGGAGAGCTGAGAGACAGATGGGGAGAGCTGAGAGACAGAGGGGGAGAGCTGAGAGACAGAGGGGGAGAGCTGAGAGACAGAGGGGGAGAGCTGAGAGACAGAGGGGGAGAGCTGAGAGACAGAGTGGGAGCTGAGAGACAGAGTGGGAGCTGAGAGACAGAGTGGGAGCTGAGAGACAGAGTGGGAGCTGAGAGACAGAGTGGGAGCTGAGAGACAGAGTGGGAGCTGAGAGACAGGGGGAGCTGAGAGACAGGGGGGAGCTGAGAGACGGGGGAGCTGAGAGACAGGGGGGAGCTGAGAAACAGGGGAGCTGAGAGACAGTGGAGGGGTCTGAGAGACAGTGGAGGGGTCTGAGAGACAGTGGAGGGGTCTGAGAGACAGAGGGGGAGAGCTGAGAGACAGAGGGGGAGAGCTGAGAGACAGAGGGGGAGAGCTGAGAGACAGATGGGGAGAGCTGAGAGACAGAGGGGGAGAGCTGAGAGACAGAGGGGGAGAGCTGAGAGACAGAGGGGGAGAGCTGAGAGACAGAGGGGGAGAGCTGAGAGGCAGAGGGGGAGAGCTGAGAGACAGAGGGGGAGAGCTGAGAGACAGAGGGGGAGAGCTGAGAGACAGAGGGGGAGAGCTGAGAGACAGAGGGGGAGAGCTGAGAGACAGAGGGGGAGAGCTGAGAGACAGAGGGGGAGAGCTGAGAGACAGAGGGGGAGAGCTGAGAGACAGAGAGGGAGAGCTGAGAGACAGAGAGGGAGAGCTGAGAGACAGAGAGGGAGAGCTGAGAGACAGAGAGGGAGAGCTGAGAGACAGAGAGGGAGAGCTGAGAGACAGAGAGGGAGAGCTGAGAGACAGAGAGGGAGAGCTGAGAGACAGAGAGGGAGAGCTGAGAGACAGAGAGGGAGAGCAGAGAGGGAGAGCTGAGAGACAGAGGGGGAGAGCTGAGAGACAGAGGAGGGGCTAAGAGACGGGGGGTCTGAGAGACGGGGGGAGCTGAGAGACAGAGGGGGGACTGAGAGACAGAGGGGGAGAGCTGAGCGACAGAGGGGGAGAGCTGAGAAATAAAGGAGGGGGCTGAGAGACAGAGGGGGAGCTGAGAGACAGAGGAGAGCTGAGAGACAGAGGAGGAGAGCTGAGAGACAGAGGGCAGGACTGAGATACAGAGGGGGTCTGAGAGACAGAGGGGGTCTGAGAGACAGAGGGGGTCTGAGAGACAGAGGGGGTCTGAGAGACAGAGGGGGTCTGAGAGACAGAGGGGGTCTGAGAGACAGAGGGGGTCTGAGAGACAGAGTGGGAGCTGAGAGAGAGAGGAGGGCATAAAAGAGGGGGGGACTGAGAGACATGGGAACTGAGAGACAGAGGGCAGGACTGAGAGACAGAGGGGGAGCTGAGAG
Organism: Rana muscosa; assembly: GCA_029206835.1. NCBI lineage: Eukaryota > Metazoa > Chordata > Amphibia > Anura > Ranidae > Rana > Rana muscosa. The sequence continues at coordinate 5,746,418 of CM055122.1, forward strand.
ACAGGGGGGAGCTGAGAGACAGGGGGGGAGCTGAGAGACAAGGGGGGAGCTGAGAGACAGAGGGGGGAGCTGAGAGACAGAGGGCGGTCTGAGAGACAGAGGGCGGTCTGAGAGACAGAGGGCGGTCTGAGAGACAGAGGGCGTGCTGAGAGACAGAGAGGGAGAGCTGAGAGACAGAGAGGGAGAGCTGAGAGACAGAGGAGGAGAGCTGAGAGACAGAGGGGAGCTGAGAGCCAGAGGAGGGGCTAAAAGAGGGGGGACTGAGAGACACGGGAACTGAGAGACAGAGGGGGGTCTAAGAGACGGGGGGGTCTGAGAGACAGGGGAGCTGAGAGACAGAGGGGGGACTGAGAGACAGAGGGGGAGAGCTGAGAGACAGAGGGGGAGAGCTGAGAGACAGAGGGGGAGAGCTGAGAGACAGAGGGGGAGAGCTGAGAGACAGAGGGGGAGAGCTGAGAGACAGAGGGGGAGAGCTGAGAGACAGAGGGGGAGAGCTGAGAGACAAAGGGGGAGAGCTGAGAGATAGAGGAGGGGGCTGAGAGACAGAGGGGGAGCTGAGAGACAGAGGGCAGGACTGAGAGACAGAGGGGGTCTGAGAGACAGAGTGGGAGCTGAGAGACAGGGGGAGCTGAGAGACAGGGGGAGCTGAGAGACAAGGGGGAGCTGAGAGACAGGGGGGAGCTGAGAGACAGGGGAGCTGAGAGACAGAGGAGGGCTGAGAGACAGAGGGGGGGCTGAGAGACAGTGGAGGGGTCTGAGAGACAGACAGAGGGGGGAGCTGAGAGACAGAGGGGGGAGCTGAGAGACAGAGGGGGGAGCTGAGAGACAGAGGGGGAGAGCTGAGAGACAGAGGGGGAGAGCTGAGAGACAGAGGGGGAGAGCTGAGAGACAGAGGAGGAGAGCTGAGAGACAGAGGAGGAGAGCTGAGAGACAGAGGGGGAGAGCTGAGAGACAGAGGGGGAGAGCTGAGAGACAGAGGGGGAGAGCTGAGAGACAGAGGGGGAGAGCTGAGAGACAGAGGGGGAGAGCTGAGAGACAGAGGAGGAGAGCTGAGAGACAGAGGAGGAGAGCTGAGAGACAGAGGGGGAGAGCTGAGAGACAGAGGGGGAGAGCTGAGAGACAGAGGGGGAGAGCTGAGAGACAGAGGGGGAGAGCTGAGAGACAGAGGGGGAGAGCTGAGAGACAGAGGGGGAGAGCTGAGAGACAGAGGGGGAGAGCTGAGAGACAGAGGGGGAGAGCTGAGAGACAGAGGGGGAGAGCTGAGAGACAGAGGGGGAGAGCTGAGAGACAGAGGGGGAGAGCTGAGAGACAGAGGAGGAGAGCTGAGAGACAGAGGGGAGCTGAGAGACAGAGGAGGGGCTAAAAGAGGGGGGACTGAGAGACACGGGAACTGAGAGACAGAGGGGGGTCTAAGAGACAGGGGGGTCTGAGAGACAGGGGGAGCTGAGAGACAGAGGAAGAGCTGAGAGACAGAGGGGGGACTGAGAGACAGAGGGGGAGAGCTGAGAGACACAGGGGGAGAGCTGAGAGACAGAGGGGGAGAGCTGAGAGACAGAGGGGGAGAGCTGAGAGACAAAGGGGGAGAGCTGAGAGATAGAGGAGGGGGCTGAGAGACAGAGGGGGAGCTGAGAGACAGAGGAGGAGAGCTGAGAGACAGGGCAGGACTGAGAGACAGAGGGGGTCTGAGAGACAGAGGAGGAGAGCTGAGAGACAGAGGAGGAGAGCTGAGAGACAGAGGAGGAGAGCTGAGAGACAGAGGAGGAGAGCTGAGAGACAGAGGAGGAGAGCTGAGAGACAGGGGTGGGTCTGAGAGACAGGGGTGGGTCTGAGAGACAGGGGTGGGTCTGAGAGACAGAGGGGTGGGTCTGAGAGACAGAGGGGGGGGTCTGAGAGACAGAGGGGGGGTTTGCTGAGAGATAGTGGGGGGCTGAGACACAGAGAAGGGGGCTGAAAGAGGGAGGACTGAGAGACGGAGGGGGGGGACTGAGAGGCAGAGAGACAGAGGGGAGGGCTGAGACAGACCACATAGCACTGTCCCTTTCTGCAGTCCCTCCTCTGCTCACCTCCCCGCTGTCTCAGTGATCTGGCATGTTTGTGTAGGATGCCAGGTACCTGATGGCCATCAGCGGCAGCGCTGAGTCTCCCTCTTGATCCGGGTGGTGCTCATGCTGCTCTTCTCCTTACAGCGGCGCATGTTCTCTTCCTCCGGGCTCCCAGTCAGCCTGCCCTCCGACCCAGGCCGCATGGTTCCTGGAGCAGAGAGGAGGTGGAGGAATCGAGTTTCTGGGAGCGCCAGGGTGGCCGCGCTCGCTACTGTCCGCCTCTTCGGTGGTCAGGGAGGGGGTGGAGCTCTTCTCCCTCGGAATTGTACATCCAACTGCCCTCCTCGATGGCCACCTTCCCCGAATCCCCGCCGCTGTTTGCTGCCACGCTCCCGCTGCCGCTGAACTGCATAAAATAACGGGCCACAAAAAAAAATATATATATATATTTTTTTTTTTTTGAGGGCCGCTGTTTGCTGCCACACTCCCGCTGCCGCCGAACTGCATAAAAAAACGGCCCACAAAAAAATAAATGTAAAAAAAATTTTTTTTTTTTTTTTTTTAAAACGGCCCACTGAGCCATCGGCCCACCGGGAAACTCCCGGTAGTCCCTATGGCCAGTCCATCCCTGGTGAGGAGGAGTTCATGGACAAAGAATTGGTTGCTCCAGCGGGACCAATTCTGTCACATGCCTTTGTTGAGGTAGATCCAGGAGAATAACCCTAATGACTACAGGAATTTTCTCCGGATGACGGACCCCGTTTTTCAGCATCTGTTGGCTTTGGTGTCCCCCTATATCACGAGGCAGACACCGTCCTGCGGGAAGCCATCACTGTTGAGCAGAGGCTAGTCGCCACGTTGACATACCTGGCGATGGGGAGAAGTCTGCAGGACCTCAAGTTCTCAACAGGCATCTCCCCCCAGGCTCTGGGGATCATTATTCCAGAGACGTGTTCTGCCATAATTCATGTTCTGCAGGAGGACTATATTAAGGTAAGTTTTCTCCTTTAAAATCACATTCTATGTATTTAATTCTTGCTAATGTATTGTATTTCTTTCATCATTCCCTAATTACCATGATTGTAATAAGCTGTGAATGTCCCCTTTTGCATGCTGTAAGCTTTTAATGCTCATTTTTTGGCCTACATGCATATTTCCCTTCACTAACCTCTCCAGCATGCTATCCTGGGCCCAAACACACCTAGCCTAGTCACTTTCCAATGTATTTTGTCTGCTCCATTGTAGTACTTTACCCTAAACACCCCCTAAAATGTGTACAAATGTGTTTCTTTTCATAAAATTCAGACAGAGTGCTAGAGCCTGATTTGTGAGGTCCCCAACTCATCTAGAACCCCCCTAAAATTATTTAAATGGGCCATCAAAGGGGGTGAGGAATCTGATAAGTGACCATTATATTTTTGTCTTAAAATACTCCTTAAAATAAAATGTTATACTGATGTTGGCCAAGATTGTTTTTGTATAATCTGCTTGCAATGTTTGTGTAAAAGTATACATTTTTTGTTTTTATTGTTTAACCACTTGACAACTGGGCACTTAAACCCCCTTAATAACCAGACCAATTTTCATCTTTCGGTGCTCTCACATTTTGAATGACAATTACTCAGTCATACAACACTGTACCCAAATGAAATTTGTGTCCTTTTTTCACACAAATAGAGCTTTCTTTTGGTGGTATTTAACTACTTCCCACCCGGCCACTGTACATATACGGCGGGGTGGGTGCTCTCTCCTTCTGAGTGGACGTTCCTGAACGTCCTTCAGAAGGAGGGGGATCGCGCGTGCACCCGCGATTGCCCGGGAACCAAGCAGGAAAGTGGATCTGTGTGTGTAAACACACAGATCCACGTCCTGTGAGGGAGAGGAGGCTGATGGTGTGTCCCTTGTACATAGGGACAACCATCGGTCACCTCCCCCAGTCAGTCCCCTCCCCCCACAGTTAGAACACATTGAGGGAACATATTTAACCCCTTCCCGCCCCCTAGTGGTTAACCCCTTCCCTGCCAGTCACATTTATACAGTAATCAATTCATTTTTATAGCAGGGATCGCTGTATAAATGTAAATGGTACCAAAAATGTGTCAAAAGTGTCCGATGTGTCCGCCACAATATCGCAGTCACAATAAAAATCGCAGATCGCCGCCATTACTAATAAAAAAATAAAAAAAAATAAAAAATGCTATAAAACTATCCCCTATTTTGTAGACGCTATAACTTTTGCGCAACCAATCAATACGCGCTTATTGCGATTTTTTTTTATACCAAAAATATGTAGAAGAATACGTATCGGCCTAAACTGAGGAAAATTTTAATTGAAAAAAAAAAATGGGCATTTATTATAGCAAAAAGTAAAAAATATTGTGTTTTTTTTCCAAACTGGACGCTCTTCTTTTGTTTATAGCGCAAAAAATAAAAACCGCAGAGGTGATTAAATACCACCAAAAGAAATCTCTATTTGTGGGAAAAAAAGGACGCAAATTTTGTTTGGGAGCCACGTCGCACGACCACGCAATTGTCATTCAAAGTGTGACTGCGCTGAAGGCTGAAAAATGGCTTGGGCAGGAAGGGGGTTTTAGTGCCCAGTAGGGAGGTGGTTAATCACCGTTGGGTTTTTTATTTTTTGCGCTATAAAAGAAAAAAGACTGAAAATTCTGTAAAAAAAAAAAAAAATTCTTTGTTTCTTTTATAAAATTTAGCAAATTAGTAATTTTTCTATACAAATTTTGGCCAAAATTTATACTGCTACATATCTTTGGTAAAAATAAGTACAAATTGATGTATATTATTTGGTCTTTGTGAAAGTTATAGAGTCCACATGCTATGGTGCCAATATCTGAAAATTGATCACACCTGAAGTACTGACGGCCTATCTCATTTCTTGAGACCCCAACATGCCAGAAAAGTACAAATACCCCCCAAATGACCCCTTTTTGGAAAGAAGACATTCCAAAGTATTTAGAAAGAGGCATGGTGAGTTTTTTTGAAGTTGTCATTTTTTCCCACAATTCTTTGCAAAATCAAGATTTTTTTTTTCTTTTTTTTCCCCCACAAAATTGTCATATTAGCAGTTTATTTCTCACACACAGCATATGCATACCACAAATTTCACCCCAAAACACATTCTGCTATTCCTCCCGAGTATGGCGATACCACATGTGTGAGACTTTTACACAGCGTGGCCACATACAGAGTCCATCAGGTGTTCTGGAGCACCCAGGCCAATTCTGACATTTCTCTCCTACATGTAAACATCATCATTTATTTGCTAGAGAATTACATAGAACCCCAAAACATTATATATATGTATGTTTTTTAGCAAAGACCCTAGAGAATACAATGGCGGTCGTTGCAACTTTTTATCTCGCACGGTATTTGCGCACCAATTTTTCAAACGCGCTTTTTTTGGGAAAAAAACGTTTTTGTGCTTTAAAAAAAACAAAACCGTAAAGTTAGCCCAATGTTTTTGCATAATGTGAAAGATGAAGTTACACTGAGTAAATAGTTACCTAACATGTCACCCTTCAAAATTGCACACGCTCGTGGAATGGCGGCAAACTTTGCTACTTAAACATCCCCATAGGCAACGCTTTAAATATTTTTACTGGTTACATGTTTTTAGTTACAGAGAAGGTCTAGGTCCAAAATTATTACTCTCGCTCTAACATTCGTAGCGATACCTCACATGTGTGGTTTGAACACCGTTTACATATGTAGGCGGGACTTACGTATGCGTTTGCTTCTGTATGCGAGCACACGGGGACAGGGGCGCTTTAAAAAAATTCTCTTGACCCCATATCTCACTGTAAAGAGGACCTGTCATGCCATATTCCTATTACAAGGGATGTTTACATTCCTTGTAATAGGAATAAAAGTAATAAAAAAATGTATTTTTGGGGAAAAACATGTCAAACTAAAATAATTAAAGTAAAATGAACAATAAAAAAAATAGGATTTTTGTACTCACCGTAAAATCTGTTTCTCTGACGTCCATGGACTGACACAGCCTCTTCATACTTGACAAGTGGGTTTATGTCCTTGCTCATAGGAGAAGACTAGGCAGAATGTTAAATGTTGTAACATACATTACATTACCAGAGCTGAACAGCCCCGCCCAGGGGGCGGTCCCTCCGGACATAACCCTCCTACCTGCAGCCAGCAGCCTTAGTTTTTTTCTGCCTAGCAAAGGAGAAGACGTGGCTCTCTTCGGAGCCAGTCTCCTGAAGACATTTTCTTTTATTCCTTTGGGAATTTTATTATTTTATTTTTGAGATCTTCTATCAACTGTCGGCTGGGCAACAGGTTGGGTACTTGGATATCCTTGTAGTCTTCCCAGTCCGACCATGGAGCATGCTGATCCTCGTTCTGCGTGAGATCAGTTCACGACATACCCCACGGCTCCACTGGTGGCCGGTGAGCTTTTGCTCCAAGGTCCGCATACGATTGAACAGTTCTGCTGTATCTTTCACGGTGGACCGGGCCAACAACTACTCAGTACCGCACTGTGATAGGTCTGTCAGGAACACACCAGTGGGTCCTTCTTGGACGGGTAAGTAGTCTCTCCTGCCTCCGCAGGTGAGTACATGCTGTGTGTTCCTCTCTAATGGGGGATTTTCCGTCTCCCCCTTGTTGTTTGTTACTCTGTCACCTTACTCTGGCGCTGTGCTGACTGGGGGTGTCTGGGGGTCACTCTGTCCCGGGGGGAGGGGCCTATGGGTGTCTGCATGAAGCTGTGGGTGTTTTGTGTTTTTTGGGCCTTGTGCGCCGTTCGACGCCATGTTTTGTCATATTTTTTATTTTATTTTATTTTACATAGAAGCGCATGGCGGCCATCTTGCCGTGGATCGCTATGGCGCATTTGCTATTGCGGCTGCCATTTTCTTGGCGCCGCTCACTTGGGCCTCTATCGCGGAACGGTGCGATTCTCCTCACAGTCCTCTCACTGCTCACTCGCGCTGGAAGCCCAGCACTGGCAGCGGAACCGAGCGGTCCTCTCCGGGTTGGTGAGTCCCCTGGGTAACCCCCCACAGTCAGCGCAGCCGGAGGGTGGGCTCTTTTTTGACAAAGTCTCACAGAGTGGTGAGTTATGGAGTCTGGTGCACCTGCTTCCCCATACATGCCAGAGGCAACAGGCAGTAATTCTGCACCTGTGGTCCCTATGGACCAGTTGTCGGCAGTCCTGGAATCATTTCTTGTCAGGATGGAAGCGGTGTGTGAGTGCAAGGGAGCTAAAAAGCGCCCCCTCCCCACTCCATCTCCAGGGGAGTGCTCTAAATCATATATGGGCCTGACTGCTGCACAGGACCCTAGCTCTGAATTTTTTTATGTTTTTGACCAGGACATTCCTTGTGAGGAAGACTCCTGCTCTGAGTCAGTACATGACAGGGCGCTTGTGAGTGAACTCATTGATGCTGTGAGGGACACTCTCAAGCTGGATGCTGCGGCTGAGGAACCTCAGGTGGAGACTGTCTCCATTGGTTCATTTAAGGCTAATCCTTCTAAAAAGGTTTTTCCCTACATGCCGTTCTTTGACAGATTCATAGAACAGGCATGGGATAAACCGCAGAAGACTTTTGCGGTCCCGCAGCGTCTGACGGTTAGGTACCCCTTTGAAGAGGGCCTGCTTAAAAAATGGGCCTCTCCTCCGGGGGTCGACCGCCCGGTTGAAAAAAGCCATTACTATTCTGATGGAGGGGACTCCTGCCTTTAAGAACCCCACTGATAGGAGGTCGGAAGTGGTGAGCAGAGCCATGTTCACCATGCTGAGATCCGCGTTACGTCCTATTGTAGCGGCGACCCTAGTGTCTCAGACACTCACGGAATGGGCTAAAATTCTGCACTAGACTGTGCAGGAGCATAATCTTCCTCCAGAATGCATTACACAGGCCCACCAAAAGGTGCAGGGCCTGGTGTATGTGTACGATGCCACTATGGACGCTGCCCCCCTGATATCTAGGGCTTCAGTGTCTGCGGTGGTGTTGCGTCGTTTGATCTGGTTAAAATGCTGGTCTGCTGACCTGGCCTCTAAGAAGCTCCTGACTGATTTGCCCTTTAAGGGCGGGAGGCTGTTTGGTGCTGCCCTGGATGACATTATTAAAGATGTCACGGGGGGGTAAAAGCACCCTTCTTCCTCAAACTGCTAAAGGAAAGGAGCCCCACCTTAAGCCAGGCCCTTCCTTTCCAGCTCAGAAGAGGTTTTTTCGTCAATCAGAGCCCACGGGTAAAACCTCCCAGACTCACAAGAGTGTGGCTGGTGGACAGAAGTGTCCCTGGGTGCGTAAGCCGAACAAACCGGCTACCAAGCCCCCACCACATGAAGTCTTGCCCCCGCCTGATTCTGGGGTGGGGGGACGACTTTGCAGGTTCTCGGATCGGTGGACCTCCTGGATCTCCGACCGGTGGGTGTGCGAGGTGGTCACCTCGGGGTACAGGATAGAGTTCCTTTCCTGGCCACCAACCAGATTTTTTCCCTCAAATCTCCCTCTCCTTCCAGCGCATCGGACTGTCCTATTGGGGGCGGTGCAGGCCTTGCTGAGGTGCGGGATAATTGTGCCGGTACCGTCCAAGGAGAGGTTTCAGGAATTTTATTTAAATCTGTTTGTGGTCCCAAAGAAGGACGTAGTCCATCCAATACTGGACCTCAAGGCCTTAAATGCCTTTGTAACGCTTCAAAAATTTTGCATGGAATCCATTTGCACGGTGATTGCTGCACTCCATTCAGGGGATTTTCTGGTGTCCTTGGACATTAAAGTGGTGTTCCGAACGAAATTACACTTTTTAAATAAAAATACCTCTATAATACACAAGCTTAACCACTTCCCGCCCAGTCAATAGGAGATTGAAGTCCGGGAAGTGGTTCTGTTATCCACACTGGACGTCTATTGACGTCCTGCAGGATAACAGCCGCTGCGCGCCCGGGGGGGCGCGCATCGTGGCGATCGGTGGAGCGGTGTGTCAGTCTGACACACCGCTACACTGATCTCCGTAAAGAGCCTCCGGCGGAGGCTTTTTACCACGTGATCAGCCGTGTCCAACCACGGCTGATCATGATGTAAACAGGAAGAGACGTTGATCGGCTCTTCCTCACTCGCGTCTGTCAGACGCGAGTAGAGGATAGCCGATCGGCAGCTCTCCTGACAGGGGGGGGTTCGCGCTGATTGTTTATCAGCGCAGCCCCCCCTCAGATACCCACACTGGACCACCAGGGAAGCCCCCCAGGACCACCAGGGAAGCCCCAAGCATGTGGATGGCCAGGTAAGTCCCCCATGGCCATCCACATGCACAAATACCCACAAAACATATGCCAATCAGTGCCCACAAATGGGCACTGACTGGCCCCATCATGGCATGTGATGCCCAGCAATGCCAGCCACCAGTGTCATCAGTGCCACCTACCAGTGTCATCAGTGCCACCTACCAGTGTCCATCATTGCCACCTATCAGTGCCCATCCGTGCCCATCTCTGCCCATAAGTGCCCACCTATCAGTGCCCGTCTGTGCCACCTATCAGTGCCACCCATAAGTGCCCATCAGTGCTGCCTATAAGTGCCCATCAGTGCCGCCTATGAGTGCCCATCAGTGCCGCCTATGAGTGCCCATCAGTGCCGCATACCAGTGCCACATATCAGTGCCGCCTATCAGTGCCCATCATCAGTGCCACCTCATCGGTGCCCATCAGTGTCGCCTTATCAGTGCCTGTTAGTGCCGCCTTATCAGTGCCCGTCATTGAAGTAGAAAAGGTACTTATTTACAAAAAAAAATTAACAGAAACAAAGAAAAACTTATTTTTTTTCAAAATTTACGCTCTTTTTTATTTGTTGTGCAAAAAATAAAAATTGCAGAGGCGATCAAATACCACTGAAAGAGAGCTCTATTTGTGAGAACAAAATGATAAAAAAATTGTTTGGGTACAGTGTTGCATGACCGCGCAATTGTCATTCAAATTGCGACAGCGCTGAAAGCTCAAAATTGGCTTGGGCAGGAAGGTGTATAAGTGCCTGGTATTGAAGTGGTTAATGTATTCTAGTAAAGTTAGTCTGTAAACCGAGGTCCGTTTTGTTAGGTTATTATAGCATTTTGAAAGTTTATAAACTAGAAATAGACCGTGGCCATCTTTTCTTTTTCGTACATCACGGGACACAGAGCGACATAGTCATTACTAATGGGTTATATAGTTACCGTCAGGTGCTGGCACTGGCAACTTCCAAAACCGGAAGTACCCTCCCCTATATAAGCCCCTCCCATCCGGGAGCACCTCAGTTTTTTGCCAGTGTCTAAGGTGTTGGCCAAGAAGAAACATGTGTTTTTCACTGAGCTTGCGTACAGGTTCTTTTGGGCCTCAGTAAGCTATTCCGGATCCGACCAAAAAAGCTTCATAGCTAAACGGTCGGTACCCGGGCCTTGCAGAGAAGAGCAAGGTTCTGCCTGTAATGCTTCTCTTAGGAGAGCTGGACCCTGGGATCCAGAGCTCTGGTCATACCCACGACCAAGATGTTTTCTGTGCAGGGTGCTATACAGGTCCAGGGGAGTGGAATCCTTGGGAACCCGGTCCCTGAAGGTTTGATTACAATGCCTGCCGTGATAGGTGAAGTTTGGGCTTTTGTGGACCAAACAAAGTCCTGCGGCGGGGAACAGGTAAGTGGGGGCCCCCAGGAACTTGGTTCTATTGGGGGACCCCCAAGCCTAATTTGTCTTTCTGTCTGTTACCTAATGGTATTCCCGCTAATATCTGTGCATGCCTGTAACTACTAAAAAAATGTAATAATTTTTAATAGTGGTCAAGGAAAAAAAAAAAAAAAAAGAATGTTTTTTTATATATGTTTAGTATATTAAACTGCGGTACCTGTGTTTGTCCACTAGAGGCCGCTGTGGAATGTTTTTCTTGTCATATGGACTAGTTTCTTCTCAGAGAGCAAAGTCCAGGCAGCTGGTGAGTTCTCCTACAGGAAACTGTTTCCTCTGCCATGTTGCAGTGTTCGTCTATCCCCCGGCCTGCGGCAAAAGGGGCCCTGGCTCCTGTCCCTGGTTTCCATGTTTGAAAATTAGCGCCGAGGCGCATGTGGCCGCGCGCGTGCGCGTGCACGCGCCTCTATATATAGAGGTGGCCGGAAAAAGGGGCGGGGCCTGGGGGATGACGCTCTGTGCGCGCCGCAGCGCTTCTGCGCATGTGCGGGCGTCCCAGCAGGTTTTAAAAAGCCACATTATTGCAGTAAGCTGGCTATGAAGTACAGAGACAGAGCTGACAACATTTAAAGGCATACAGCAAGCGGTTGATACAGGCATCCCCTAGAAAGGCACATTAGTAGACACCAACTGTTTATTATAGCAGCATTTATGCTAGACTATTATCAGTAACTGGTGTATTTTCGGCTGGAATACCTCAGCTTTGTGGCTTAGGAATATGCCGTCTAAAAACTCCGGGACTAGAAATTCCAGGAGGAATAGGGGGTCTCCATCGGGCTCTGAGGATCTTGGGCATGCTTTGGCTGCACCAGTCTCCCCTGAAGAATCAGAGGTTAGTGACCGTAGGGCACCCCCAGGAGTACCTGGTACTGTGGCTGTCCCCAGTTCACCTGCTCCTGTGTATGTAACAGAGGAGGTTTTTTCCTCAGCTCTGGGAGGGCTGGAAGAGAGATTGTCAGCACTAATTGCTGCTTCCCTGTCACAGGAGAAAAGTGCTCGATCTCCGTCTCCTCCCTCAGAGTGCCTGTTAACAGAGCAACAGTCCCATACAGAGGTCGACCTACCTGAGGGGGATCAGGATGAGGTTGATTCAGTTGTAGAGGAATCAACAGTGGAGGAGCCGTTCTCAGCATCACATGCTGAGAGGTTATGGGTTCAGTCCCTGACTAATATGGTCCGATCAGCATTTAAAATGCCACTTGCGGAGCCATCCTCCTCTTCTGTCTCCTCGTTGGGGTCGCTAAAAGCTCCCCAGACTGTTTGTTCTTTCCCGATCCATCCTTTATTGGAGGGGCTCATTTACCAGGATTGGGAGCATCCTGACAAAATATTTACTCCCCCCAAGAGATTTCCGGTGGTCTATCCTATGGAGGATAAGTTCGTCAGAAAATGGAAGGTCCCTACAGTGGACGCAGCCATCTCTTGTGTGAATAAATCACTGACATGTCCGGTGGAAAATGTCCAAATGTTCAAGGACCCAATAGATAAAAAATTGGAGTCCTTATTGAAATCTGCTTTTTCTACAGCAGGATTGGTGACACAACCAGCAGTGGCAGCTATAGGGGTCTGCCAAGCAGTGAAGGATCAGTTGAAACAGGTCTTAAGGGACGTGCCAGATCAGCAGGCGCTTGCTCTAGCTGATCTACCTAGAGCCTTATGCTTTGCGGTGGACGCTATAAAGGATTCAATCCATCAGGCCTCCCGCCTTACGCTGTCTGTAGTACATATGCGCAGGCTTCTATGGCTCAAAAACTGGTCTGCTGAAGCTCCCTGTAAAAAATTGCTGGTCAGCTTCCCATTTCATGGGGAGCGTTTATTCGGGGAAGACCTGGACAAGTATATCCAGAGAATTTCCAGCGGTAAAAGTACACTCTTGCCGGTCAAAAATAGAGTTAGAGGTCCCTCTTTTAAGAGGCCGGCTTCTCCAGTCCCTAGGACATCGGCTGTGAAACAGTTCCGACGGCCTCCCCGGTCAAATCCCGGAGGTAAAAATCAGGGACAGTTGCAGGGTAACAAGAAGCCCTGGAGCAGGAGAGGTACAAAACCTCCCCCAAAGTCAAATGCATGAAGGGTTGCCCCCACCCAATCGGGTGGGGGGAAGACTTCAGTTGTTCACAGAAACCTGGCGGGACACGATCCGAGACAGATGGGTGCTCTCCGCAGTAAATCTGGGATACAAATTGGAGTTAAAAAACTCCCCTCCTTCCCGCTTTATAAGGTCGAACGTGCCAAGGGATCCCCAGAAGAGAGGATCCCTCCTGTTGGCACTGGAACAATTATTGCTTCAAGCAGTAATTATAGAGGTCCCCCTGGAAGAATGGGGGTTCGGGTTTTACTCAAACCTCTTTACAGTTCCGAAGCCAAACGGGGACGTGAGGTCCATATTAAATCTAAAAGGGCTAAACAAATTCCTGCATATCAGGACTTTCCGGATGGAGTCGATCCGATCGGTAGCCACTGCCCTACAAGGGGAGGAATGGTTAGCCTCGATCGACATCAAAGATGCGTATTTGCACATCCCCATCTTTCCAGCCCACCAAAAATTTCTACGCTTTGCGATAGAAGGGCGCCATTTTCAGTTCAGAGCCTTACCCTTCGGTCTGGCCACAGCACCAAGAGTGTTCACAAAAATTCTGGCCCCGTTATTGGCCAATCTAAGAACACGAGGTGTAACGATAATGGCATATCTAGACGACTTGTTGCTGATAGACCACTCAGTGGAAAAACTAGAAGTGGTTGTTCACGAGACAATCAAGTATCTGGAATATCACGGTTGGATTATCAACCGAGACAAGTCAGCCCTAGAACCAGTCAAAAGTCTGGAATACTTGGGGCTAAGGCTGGATTCAGACTAGAGAAAAATTTTCTTGCCTCGAGAAAAGGGGTCGTCTTTGAGAGATTTGATCCACTTAGTGGGTTCAAAAAGACAGCCATCCATACGCCTGTGCATGAGGCTGCTGGGAAAAATGGTGGCATCATTCGAAGCAGTACCCTACGGTCAATTCCATTCAAGGAAGTTGCAAAGGGCCATACTGTCAGCCTGGAACAAAAAAGTTCAGGCTCTGGACGTACCAATGTCCTTGTCCCCTTCCGTTCGCAGAAGCCTCCGTTGGTGGTTGGTTCCCCGGAATCTGGAAAGAGGGAAATCCTTCAGTCCGATTTCCTGGAAGGTGGTCACTACAGATGCCAGCCTTTTAGGCTGGGGAGCAGTACTGGAGCAATGGTCTCTCCAGGGCAGATGGTCGGATGCGGAAAAGGCCCTGCCCATCAATCTCTTAGAGATACGAGCAGCCCGGTATGCCCTAGTAGCATGGACATCCAAACTCCAAGGGTCCCCTGTCAGAGTTCAGTCAGACAATGCCACAGCAGTGGCATATATCAATCGTCAGGGGGGCACCAGGAGTCGTGCAGCCCAAAGGGAAGTAAATTACATCCTGAGATGGGCAGAAAGATATGTCCCAGCCATATCTGCGGTATTCATTCCAGGGGTGGAGAATTGGAAGGCGGACTTTCTAAGTCGCCAACAATTATGCCCAGGGGAATGGTCCCTTCATCCCGAGGTTTTCCGGACAATATGTCAGCGGTGGGGAACACCGGATGTAGATCTGCTAGCATCCAGGTTCAACACGAAAGTGGACAGGTTTGTCTCTTGGACAAGGGATCCCCTAGCGTGCGGCTCGGATGCCCTAGTGTTCCCTTGGGATCAGTTCAAGCTGATATATGCATTCCCACCGCCACAATTGTTACCTCGATTACTCCGCAGAATCAGGGTAGAAAAGAAACCAGTGATTCTGGTGGCTCCAGCGTGGCCCCGAAGAGCATGGTACGCGGAGATCGTAAAAATGTCTGTGGGGAGTCCTTGGACCCTCCCACATCGTCCGGACCTGCTTTCGCAGGGACCGATATACCACCCTTCCTTACCAGCCCTAGGTTTGACGGCCTGGCTATTGAAGCCCACATTCTAAAAAAGAGAGGGCTCTCTAATGCTGTGGTGTCTACCATGATCAATGCCAGGAAACCGGTATCCAGGCAGATCTACTATAGAATCTGGAAGGCGTACATCGCCTGGTGTGAAGCCAAGAAATGGCATCCACGTAAATACGTAATAGGTAGAATTCTGGACTTCCTACAATGGGCTGTAGATAGGAAGCTTGCCTTGAGTACTATCAAAGGTCAGATTTCGGCCTTGTCAATATTTTTTCAAAGGCCCTTGGCTTCGCATTCACTAGTCAAAGCCTTTATACAAGGAGTGATGCGTATTAGTCCTCCGGTTAGTATTCCCATATGTCCATGGGATCTAAACTTGGTTCTGTCGGTTCTACAGAAACAACCATTTGAACCATTACAGCATATTTCCTTGGTGCTTCTCACCAGGAAATTGATTTTTCTAGTAGCCATTTGTTCGGCTAAAAGAGTATCGGAATTAGCAGCTATGTCCTGTAAGGAGCCATATCTGGTTATCCATAAGGACAGAGTAGTGTTACGTCCTCATCCAGCCTTTCTTCCTAAGGTGGTATCGAGGTTTCATTTGAACCAAGATGTGGTTCTTCCTTCTTTTTTCCCCAAACCTACTTCGGTAGAGGAAAAGTTATTGCATTCTTTGGATGTAGTAAGAGCAGTTAAAGCTTATCTAAAAGCCACTGCTCAGATTCGCAGAACGGATACTTTGTTTATACTGCCGGAAGGCCCCAGAAAGGGTCAGGCAGCGTCAAAATCTACTTTAGCCAAGTGGATTCGACAGGTCATTATGCAAGCTTATGGCTTGAGAAGGAGACCGCCTCCGTTCAAAGTTAGAGCGCACTCCACGAGAGCAGTTGGAACTTCATGGGCAGTGCATCACCAGGCCTCCCTGGCTCAAATCTGTAAGGCCGCAACATGGTCTTCAGTACACACGTTTACTAGGTTCTACCAGGTGGACGTTAGAAGTCAGGAGGATGTCGCCTTTGGGCGCAGTGTGTTGCAGGCCGCAAAAGATCCTCATGTCTGATAGCGCTCAGCTTATATATGGTGTATCCCCCCCCTCATTTGGCATTGCTTTAGGACATCCCATTAGTAATGACTATGTCGCTCTGTGTCCCGTGATGTACGAAAAAGAAAATAGGATTTTTATAACAGCTTACCTGTAAAATCCTTTTCTTGGAGTACATCACGGGACACAGAGCTCCCGCCCCTCTTTGGGGACACTTATTGCTTTGCTACAAAACTGAGGTGCTCCCGGATGGGAGGGGCTTATATAGGGGAGGGTACTTCCGGTTTTGGAAGTTGCCAGTGCCAGCACCTGACGGTAACTATATAACCCATTAGTAATGACTATGTCGCTCTGTGTCCCGTGATGTACTCCAAGAAAAGGATTTTACAGGTAAGCTGTTATAAAAATCCTATTATGTGTGGGCATCTGAAGCCAGACTGTATTACTTCCTGGATTTCATGATTGCAGATCTCGCACATGCTCTGTGCTGCACAAGCAGTGTAATAGGTTTCAGGTCAGGTTTCCATAGCAACGGCAGTGTCAGAGGAAGTTGACACTTTTCTATGCAAACCTCTCCTCCCCTCCTCCCTGCAGGAAACAGTAAATATACTGCAGGTTCAAGAAATATATATACACACAGCGGCTACTTTTTTCTGTACAGCTTTTCATTTAAAAAAATACTAATCTCAGCAACAACATTCATTTATGCATCTAGATTGCATCACCCCAGCACATCGAATTGCATCACCCCAGCACATCGAATTGCATCACCCCAGCACATCGAATCGCATCACCCCAGCACATCGAATTGCATGGCCCACAGCACATTGCATCACCCCCAGCACATCGAATCGCATCACTCACAGCACATCGAATCGCATGGCCCACAGCACATCGCATCACCCACAGCATATCGAATCGCATCACCCCCAGCACATCAAATAGCATGGCCCACAGAACATTGCATCACCCCCAGCACATCGAATCGCATCACTCAAAGCACATTGCAACACCCCCAGCACATCAAATCGCATGGCCCACAGAACATTGCATCACCCCCAGCACATCGAATCGCATCACTCACAGCACATTGCAACACCCCCAGCACATCGAATCACATGGCCCACAGCACATTGCATCACCCCCAGCACATCGAATCGCATCACTCACAGCACATTGCAACACCCCCACCACATCGAATCGCATGGCCCACAGCACATTGCATAACCCCCAGCACATCGAATCGCATCACTCACAGCACATTGCATCACCCCCAGCACATTGAATCGCACGGCCCACAGCACATTGCATCACCCCAGCACATCGAATCGCATCACTCACAGCACATTGCAACACCCCATTGCCGCTGTCCCACTGTAAGGTTGTTGAGCGGGGGTTTTTTTTTATTAACCCCACTGTACAGTTGTTGAGCGTGGGGGGGTGCCGCCGCGGGACAGGTTTTTATTTTTTTATATATGTGGAGCAGGGAGAAAGCGGGGGGTGGTGGGTAGCGATCTGGATGCCACCGCGGGACAGGGTTTTTTTTTCCACACTGTAAAGTTTTTGAGCTGGGGAAGAGTGGGGGGTGGTGGGTAGCGATCTGAATGCCACCGCGGGACAGATTTTTATTTATTTTATTCATACTGTAAAGGGGGGGAGGGGTGTATGCAGCCACGGAACGAATTGTTGAGGGGGGGTGGTGGATACCGCCGCGGGACGAATTAATTGTTTTATAAATTACACTGTAATGTTGTTGAGTGGGGGGTGGGGGGGAAGCACTCTAATGATGTTGTTGAGCGGGGGGTGGATGCCGCCGCGGGACACGGATTATTATTTTTTTATTAGACTGTAATGTTGTTGAGCGGGAGGGTGCACTGTAACGTTGAGTGGGGGGGTGGATGCCGCCGCGGGATGGGTTCTTTTATTTTTATTTTTTTGTATAGCACTGCAAAGTTGATGAATGGGGGGGTCCGTACTGCCATACAATCAACCAATACCCCCCTGGGCCCGGCGGAGGACTGTGAACACATACTGCACCACCGCCAGCACCTCTTGTTCCGAATCTCCAGACTCCCCTCTGGAGAGGAGAGGAGGGCAGCATCACAGGTGCAGCCGTGGGGAAAGTAATGTTTGTTTGTGTGACGTCACATCATCACAGAGTGCAGTGTGAGATGTGACAGGTTGAGGTTCGCTGGGCGGACCGAGGGAGGGTAGGATGGGCGTGCCTTGATTTAAAATGGGAACGCGATGCTACGGCACAGGGCCTCCTGGGATTGATGACAAACATCTCCCAGGAGGCATAGCGGTCAGTGTATGATGCTAGGAGACCTGTTGCGGCCGCGGCGCAAAATATAAACAGACAACTATAAAACAGTGAGTTTTTAAAATAAATAAATAATAATATGCCAATTAGTCTTTAGGGGACATAAATAGATAGGATGCAAACAACTTGTAAAAGAGGGTGGAACTCCACTTTAAGGACGCCTACTTGTATGTCCCAATCTGCATGGGTCACCAGAAGTTTCTGCGCTTTGCGATTGGTGAAGACCACTATCAGTTTGTGGCCCTTCCCTTCAGTTTAGCATCAGCACCTTAGGTTTTCACCAAGGTGCTCGCCCCGGTTCTGGCTTTGCTGAGACAGCGAGGCATTGCTATTGTGGGCTATCAGGACGATCTTCTTCTGAGAGCAGACTCTGGCTCAGAATTAGGAGACAATATGACGATAGTCATTCAAACCCTCAGAGAATTAGGTTGGCTGCTGAATACTCAGATGTCCTTCCTGGTTCCGACTCAGCGTCTGGAGTATCTAGGTTTGATCCTGGACTCCTCGGAGGCGAAGGTATTCCTACCCTTGGAGAAATTACAGATTCTTCAATCTGCGGTACGGGTGCTGACGTCCCGACGATGTTCGTCGATCCGTTTCTGCATGAGGGTCCTGGGACTCATGGTGGCCTCCTCCTAGGCCGTTCCGTATGCCCAATCACACACTCATGCCTTACAAAGGGAGATCCTGTCCATTTGGGACAAGTCTCCGTTATCATTGGATCGTCAGATCCAGGAGAGTCACCCGGTCAGGGCATCCCTGGCGTGGTGGTTGAGATCCCCGGCTCTTCGGTCCGGGAAGTCATTCATTCCTATCCAGTGGATGGTGATCACGATGGACGCCAGTCTTACGGGCTGGGGTGGAGTTTGGGGAGTCCTATCAGCCCAGGGGCTTTAGACTCCGGACGAATCCTGTCTGCCGATCAATGTTCTGGAACTCAGGGCCTCTCCTCTTGGTCGGAGAGGCTACAGGGTCGATCGGTCAGGATCCAGTCGGACAATGCCATGGTGGTGGCTTATGTCAACCATCAGGGGGGAACTCTGAGCTCAGCTGCGGCGTCCGAGGTCACTCGCATCCTAAGGTGGGCGGAAAGAAGCGTGCTGGCTCTGTCGGCCGTTTACATTCCAGGAGTAGACAACTGGCAGGCGGACTATCTGAGCCACCAGACGTTGGACCAGGGGGAGTGGTCCTTGCATCCGGAGGTGTTTCAACTCTTTTGCCGGCGGTGGGGCACGCCGTATGTGGACCTGTTGGCCTCTCATCTCAATCGCAAGGTGTCGAGGTTTGTGGCCAGGTCCAGGGACCCCTGGGCAGATGCCTCAGATGCATTGGTTGCCCCGTGCGTCTCGTGGTGGACGTTCCTTGGCGACTGCCAAAGCGGGAGGACCTTCTGTCTAAAGGTCCAATACTTCATCCTGCTTTACAGTCGCTGGCTTTGACGGCATGGCTATTGAAAGCCAGGTGCTGAGGGACCAAGGTCTCTCAGATGCGGTCATCTCGACCATGCTGAGAGCGCGGAAATCTTCCTCCAGGAAGATATACAACCGTACCTGGAGGGCCTACATCGCTATGTGCGAGGAGCTAGATTGGCATCCAAGGACGTATTCTATTCCCAGGATCCTGCTGTTCTTACAGTGTGGTGTGACCCAAAAGCTTGCCTTAAGCACCATCAAGGGTCAGATTTGGGCTTTGGTGGTCTTCTTTCAGCGGCCAATAGCGAGTCATTCTTTGATTGGCACCTTTGTGCAGGGGGCCGCCATGTGCTCCCCCCTGTTAAACCACCTCTTCCTCCTTGGGATCTGAATTTGGTGCTCTCGGTTCTTCAAGAACCTCCGTTTAAAAACATCAGAGAGATTCCTCTCTTAACTTTATCCCAGAAGGTGGCTTTTTTGGTTGCCATTACTTCTGTCAGGCGGGTGTCTGAATTGGCGGCCTTGTCTTGCAAGCCGCCGTACTTGGTCCTTCATAAGGATAAGGCAGTGCTGCGCCCACAGCCTTCCTTTCTCCCGAAGGTGGTCTCGGCCTTCCACCTTAATGAGGACATTGTTATTCCATCCCTGTGTCCTCGTCCATCGCATCCCAGAGAGTTTGCGCTTCACACTTTAGATGTGGTACGTGCTTTGCGAGTGTACCTGTCCTCTACAGCTTCTATTCGGAAGTCTGATTCACTGTTTGTGTCTGTGTCTGGTCCAAAACAGGGTCAGGCGGTCTCAACTGCCACCATTTCTCGGTGGATCCGGCAGACTGTCATACAGGCCTATGCCCTTAAGGGGCGGGCGCCTCTCTTTCCGGTTACGGCGCATTCAACCAGGGCAATTGGTGCTTCTTGGGCTTTCCGACATCAAGCGTCGGTTGCACAAGTGTAGAGGTCAACTGATATGGGTTTTTCTCTGGCCGATGCCGATATTTAGAAATTGGGGCGGCTGATGGCCGATTTTTGTGGCGGTTTTTGTGGCCGATTTTTTAGGCCGATTTAAAAAAATAATAATCGCCCACTCCACTCCTTCTTGCTTACTCCTGTCACTCTAGCACACACTTGATGTCCTCAGTACAGATGGCACTAGTTGGCACTGGCAGGTGGCACTGGTTTGGAACTGACAGATGGCACTGGTTGGCATTGGCAGGTGGCACTGGTTTGGAACGGACAGATGGCACTATTGGCACTGGCAGGTGGCACTAGCAGGTGGCACTGATTGGCACTAGCAGGTGGCACTAGTTTGGAACTGACAGATGACACTGGTTTGGAACTGACAGATGGCATTGGCACTGGCAGGTGGCACTGGTTTGGAACTGACAGATGGCACTATTGGCACTTACAGGTGGCACTGACAGATGGCGCTGGTTTGGAACTGACAGATGGCACTAGTTTGGGACAGATGGCACTGATTGGCAGTGGCACTGGCAATTGGCACTGGCTGGCAGTGGCGGGTGGCACTGGCTGGCAGTGGCGGGTGGCACTGGCTGGCAGTGGTGGGTGGCACTGGCTGGCAGTGGCACTGACAGATGGCACTGAAAGATGGCGGTGACACTGGCAGGTTTCACACTAAGCCGAGTGTAACTGTAACCAGTGCTGGGACAAGGTCATCCAGCGCCCAGGGCAAAGTGCGCCCCCCCGGGTTCGAACTTGGGCCCTTTTCACACAGACTTTCCGATCAGGTCTGTCTGTCAGTTTTCAGGCGGACCTGATCGGAACCTCCATTCACTCCTATGGAGCGGCGGATGTCAGCGGTGACATTTCCGCTGACACCCGTTGATATCCGATCCTGTCAGTGAAATCCAGACAGATGGAAAGCCTATCGATACATTTTCATCCGATCTCCCCATAGAGGAGAGCGGGTCTCTGACAGGTCCATCTCAGCACAGTGAGCAGAGACGGACCTGTCATTCGCTTGCTCAGCGGGGATCAGAGGAACGATCCCCCGCTGAGTAATGTTTGTGACATGCACTATAATAGTACTTAAAGTGTTGCACTGCAGCAACCTGAGAGTAATGGGTGCACACATATGGGGTAGTGGTCAGTGGTGCCAATTTGGAAATTTTGGAAAAGAAGTCCAAGACCCTTTTCTAAAAATGTCCTGTACCAAACCACATGTGTGGGTTAGCAGATGAGTGGGGGTGCCTTTAACTATCAATGGCACTGCTGTGTATCTACTAAAGGACAGTGCGCTTCTGTGTTTGTCAAGAAAACCACAATTTTGTGCATGATCCTGACTGCGCGTGAACCTAGCCGTATATCGGTTTCAAACTGGTGCGCTTTGGTTTGACCACAGTGCGATTGTATGTGTGATTTACTTGCAGTTTTAGGTGTGCTCCTGATGAATTCTAGTGGACTGTGTGTTTTCTGATTGCGCATCAAAGATGCAGCATGCAAAACTGTAATTTGCTTTCGTGAAAACAGACAGTCTAATAGAATTGAATGGGAGCGCACCTAAAACTCTGGGTAAACTGAATATACAATCGCACTGTGGCCAGACCACAGCACACCAGTGGTAGCTATTAGCCCCCGTTCACATTGACTGTGGCTTTGCATCAATTTCAGAGCTGCATCTCAGTGCGACTTTGGGTTACGACTTTGAAGACATCTGTGTGGCTTCATGCACAGATGTCTATTGACGTCACACCCTAAATCGCAAAAGTAGTGCATGTACTACTTTTTCAAATTGATGCGGCAACTCAAAGTTAGTGTCGCATTGATTTGAACAGTGCCTTGCCGGCAATAGGATGTGACTTGTCAAATTGCTACAATGTGAAGGGGGGGGAGGTTAAGATATTAGAAAAGATAGAATCTGTGAGGAGGTTGGGGTGGTAAACGTATGTGCTAATGTCTTCATTAGTGACAGAATGCAGGGAATGTGCTAGGCTGCATTGTGGGGACAGGACAATTATGAGAGCTAAAAGAAAACTGGGATGGAAAGGGTGTAAGATCTGTGTGTGGAATGCTGAGCTGAGACAGGACAGGAGGCAGACAAGAGAAGAAGGGAGCGAGGAGGATCGGTGCTGACTTACTGTGTGATCATGCAGCAAAGGCAGAGAGAGAAGTGTAGATGGGGAGGAGCTGCCTGGGCTGACCATAGTAAAAGTAACAAGGAAGAAGGTGAAGTGATCTGCTACCCCGGGAAGGAGAGCAAGTTGAGGGCGTAATATCAAGCGGACAGCTCCTCTCTCCCTCCTCTCTGGTCACACACTCAGCGCGGCGCTTGATGCTGCCAGAGCTGCTGAGTGTGAAGAAGGAAGGACAGGAGGAACGGCCAGTGTAAAATATCGGCCTAATTTTGATAATAATCGGCCAATGCTGATTTATCAAAAATGGCCAAATATCGGCCGATATATCGGTCGACCTCTACACAAGTTTTCAAGGCGGCGACCTGGTCGCCTGTTCATACCTTTTCAAAGTTTTATAAGGTTGACGTGGGTGCATCTTCTGATGCTTCCTTCGGCCGCAAGGTTTGCAGGTGGCTGTTTAATGTTTCAACTCCTCCGCTGAGGAGCTCTGTTTGTTTGGGGTGAAGTTGTTTTTTTTCCTCTATTACTGTTACCACCCCTCTTCTTTGACACTGCTTTGGGACGTCCCACTTCTCAAGTATGAAGAGGCTGTCAGTCCATGGACGATAAGATAAAATAGGATTTTTGTACTCACCGTAAAATCTGTTTCTCTGTCGTCCATGGCCTGACACAGCACCCACCCCTCCTTTTTAAGGTTTGTACTGCTTTGTTATGAACTGAGGCTGCTGGCTACAGGTAGGAGGGTTATGTCCGGAGGGACCGCCCCCTGGGCGGGGCTGTTCAGCTCTGGTAATGTATGTTACAACATTTAACATTCTGCCCAGTCTTCTCCTATGAGCAGGGACATAAACCCACTTGTCAAGTATGAAGAGGCTGTGTCAGTCCATGGACGTCAGAGAAACAGATTTTACGGTGAGTACAAAAATCCTATTTTTTTTTATTGTTCATTTTACTTTAATTATTTTAGTTTGACATGTTTTTCCCCAAAAATACATTTTTTTATTACTTTTATTCCTATTACAAGGAATGTAAACATCCCTTGTAATAGGAATATGGCATGACAGGTCCTCTTTACAGTGAGATATGGGGTCAATAAGACCCCACATCTCACCTCTAGGCTGGGAAGCCTGAAATAAAAAAAAAAACAAAAAAAAACGATCCTGACTTCAATCGTAGCGGATTGCAGCGGGAGGGGGAAAGTCCCCTCTCGCCTCCCATAAGAACGATCAAGCGGCGAAACATTGTTCTTATGGTGTAGGGAATCGCCGGCTGAAAAAGCTGATATCTGAATGATGCCTGTAGCTGCACCCATCATTCAGATATCACCGCACAAATTCAAGGACGTCATATGACGGCCGGCGGGCGGGCGGGAAGTGATTAAAACGCATTTTTTTTTTTAACACAAAGTTGTGCATTTATACAATATTTGTAACATATAGCATGTACATACCAAAAATGCCACCCCAAAATAGATTCTCCTACTCCTCCTGAGTACGGCGATACCACATGTGTGAGACTTCCACAGTCTGGCCACATACAGAAGCAGAGTACAGCCGAGTATGGCAGAGTACGGCCGGGTATGGCAGGGTACGGCCGGGTATGGCTGGGCAGGGATGGATGAATCTCTCCCCCTCTCCTACTGTACAGAGAGGGGAGAGAGGAACCGGCGACTTTGTTTACAAGTGATCGCTCCGTCATTTGACGGAGCAATCACGTGGTAAACGGCCGCTATCAGCGGCCATTTACCGTGATCCGTGATGCGCCGGGTCCTCTGGATTCTGGGAGGAAGTTATATAACACCCTCCCAGAGTTAAGGAACCGCCCTGTAGCCGTTATTCGGCTATGGGCCAGTTATTAAGTGGTTAACTCCACAGTTCCCTTCTACGCCACAGGAATGGCAAATGTGGCATCCCAGTTTGCCCAGCGGTGGAACTTTCCCAACTGCGGAGGGGCAATAGACGGGAAGCACGTCCGCATCGTCCCACCACCCCATTCGGGATCTTATTACTATAATTATAAAGGGTTCCATAGTATAGTGATGATGGCGGTGGTGTCGGCGAACTATGAATTTCTGTATGTGGACGTGAGGAAAAATGGCCGGATGTCCGATGGCAGAGTCTTTTCCAAGACGGAGTTCACCCCACATCTACAGAGTGATGACCTGGCATTGCCACCTGCGTCAGACAACGTGGAGGGACTACCATTTGTCTTCGTCGCAGATGAGGCTTTTGCGCTAGGTCCCCATCTTATGAGGCCATTTCCCCAAAGGACCCTCACCCCTGAGATGAGGGTGTTTAATTACTGGCTGGCCAGAGCCAGAAGAGTGGTGGAAAATGCGTTTGGCATCATGGCCAGCCGGTTCCGGCTGTTTCTGACCTCCATCAATCTTGCGGAGTATAAACTGAACCATGTTGTAATGACATACTGTGTGCTGCACAATTATTTAAGGGTACATTTCCCAAATTATCTAGCATCCGTTGGGCCTGAGGCCGCACTACAGGACCAAAATACATTGCCAACCCTGGAAGCTGGCTGTACTGGCTTGCCCCCCAAAGCGCTCGTGATGTGTGCCAACAATATGTGTACTTTTTTATGGGTAGGGGGCCATTGCATGCCAGATGAATCTTGATGTGTTCTAAATAAAATATGAATTTTTCCAGAAAACATCTAGAATTTTATTTTTTGCTTTTATCTGTCTCCTGTGTGCATTATGGATTTTCCTTTAGTAAACACCCACCATTGTCAGTGTAAACACCAAAAATACCATTGTTGAGTACAAAAGCTTTTACTCCTTGCACATTTAAATTGTGCGTATTTTTTTTTTAAATAGAAAATACAACATGTTTTCCTTAATTTAAAATATATATATTTTGTGAAAACGCATAAACAGGCATGTTTTAAAACAAAAAACATTTTTTAAATCTGGAACTTATAAAGTTCAACATGTACAATTTTAAGGCAAGATCAAGACATTCTATTGTGTTTAAAATGTTTTATCTTGCCTTCATAAAATATGGGGTAATGTCACCCCTAAAAAAAGTCACATTTTGAAGATGCATAAACCATGGTGTATCAAAAAGGGGATTTCCATCCTAATAGCATGCCTCATGTCAACATGGGCTGCCATTATGGGGGATCAATGGATGTGTTTTGGGGGTGCAACCCCTTCCTCTCACCTTCTTCAGTTGCGAGGGAAGGGGTTGCACCCACAAAACACGTACATTGATATCCCCTGATGGCAGATAGCACATATTGACACACTGTGTGCATCTTCAAAATGTGGCTTTTACATTTCTAAAATTTCAAACAACATTATAAAAAATAAAACAAAACATGGATTTTGGGCAAATTTAGATCCTCCCAAGAACATCGATCAATCATATTCTTGAGTTTGAGCTCCACCTGCTTGCTCTTTTCCTTTATATTGTGCAGCAGACCATTATGTCTTGTATCATTATCTGTGCACTATTACTTGTGAAAGGGGTAGGTTCTTGGTCCACAAGCAGTACATCACCTAAAATTTAGAAACACACCATGTATTATAAATATGCAGGCCTACATCTATTACCTGAATCTGTGGTGTATGACACTGACCTGTTGTGGTGCCAGTTTCAACCACTTTCTCCACCTCTCTATCCTCCATTTCTCCTTCCTCCACATCCTGCGGTTGGGGGTTTCTTGGAGGTGTGGGGTTCCTGGGCTCCAGTCAAGAAGCTATTTGAAGCCCTATGAGAATGAAACAAAAGGTATTTTTTAGCAAAATGAAATTTGAGGCCAGAAAGAAGAATATGAAACATTCTTTGGAAGTGTGGTACAATTGTCTGTTTTGGCAGAGTTACAAGCTGAACACATGATTGTATCCCTTACCAAAGCTGGAACATTTATCTATTTTGGTCAAGTTTCACACATGTAAACACCCCAAGTATCTACTGGATCACCTGTGTGGGACACCCTAAAAAGGTTGTTCTGGTGGACCACACTAGTGCTCCTAAGTACAGATGTGTAACCAGCTGCTGAGCATCCTCTCCTTACATTACACTGAATCCAGTTATATTATTTAAATGTAGTTACCAACACATCTAGACAACAATGTTCAAAAAAATTTCTCCAAAAAATAGGCATGTGCACATTTAGTTAACCCTGTATCTGCCAAAAACATTGTATTAGTGAGCGAATGAACAATGTTTACTACGACCAATTACTGTGCCCACGAACATGAAGCTTGCCATCTTTAACTATACAACATTAAAGAAAAGCACATGCAGCAACATGCAAGTAATCATATAACACAGGAAAATTACTTACTTTTTCAATAACTTTCTTTATCCTCCTGTACTGCTCCAGCTCCCTCAGCTTGAGGTCAGACCACCGTTTCCTGAGCTGCTCTTTTGATCTGCACACCCCGAATTTATGGTGGTGTTTTCACCACTTTTCCCATAATTTTGGACTTGCGAAGATTTGGTGTTTTGTACGGCCCATGCTTTGCATCATAATCCTCCCTCCTCAAAATTGACACCATCTCAGCGAAAGCCATGTTCGAGGCCTTACAACTCCTGGATCGGGGCATTGGTTCCTCCGGACTTTCCTCCACGTTTGAGGTAATATCAGCTACCTGCTGTCTCTCCGCCATGTTGTCTACCACTGCGACGAGCGAGAAGGGGCAGGGAAAGTAGTAGAACGAACGTCAGGGGCGGGCAAAGCGTGCAGAGTTTCACACATGCGCAGTGTATATAAAGCAAAGATGCATGTGTCATAACTACGTTCAGCAACGAACGTGAGATCGAAGGTAAGATTTTTACTTGACTCGTCACTGGATGATATTGTGGCCTATATATGGTGATAAAGATAAGTAGAGTCTTGACTGACATTAGTATTTTTATCTTGTGTTTTGACTTGCAGAAATAATTAATTGTTTCAAAGATCCAGAGTTCTTGGGGGAGTTCCTGGACAGGTGTAAGGAGCTGCCTGCTCTATGGGAAATCAAAAATCCACTCAATAAAAAAAGAGGAGCCATGAGTGCAGCACTGGAGACCCTGCTTGCATTTGTGCAGACACGGATCCCCAGAGCAACCATCAGTGATGTGAACACCAAAATTGGGACCATTAGGGGCACATACAGGAAGGTGTGCGGTAGGGTCCAGGAATCAAATAGGTCAGGAGCAGCAGCAGACAAAGTGTATGTCCCCAGTTTGTGGTATTATAACAAATTGAGCTTTCTGGACAAGCATCTGGAAGTGAGGTCATCACTTTCTACCCTTCCCTCCCAGACGTCGCTCAACCCTTCCCTCCACCCCAGCTGAGCCTTCTTTGGAGGAACAACCTGAGTTCCTGGATGAACCGGATTGGGACATATGGAGCCCGGTATAGTATTTTGCTAAAGATTTCTTGTACTAAAAGTAATGATGTAAATAAGATGTTACTATTGCTAACAAATTAATGTTTGAACAAAAAGTGTTTTACATATCAATAGACAGTATTGGCCAAAAATGATGGGGACAAGAATGAAAAATTCTGGGGTCTGAATGATTGTCTTTTCTATTTATTAGCATTCAATTTGCAACAGTCATGAGCTGAAAAATGTGTGATTGATGAAGCAAAACATCGAACTATGTCCCTTTTTTATACACAGGCAGAGCTCAGCCAGGATGAGGGTGGAGAAATTGTATGCCAGGAGGAGGCAGAGGTGAGTGGCAGCCAGGAGGAGGCAGAGGTGAGTGGCAGCCAGGAGGAGGCAGGGCCCAGTGGCAGCCATGAGGTGCCCAGGCCCAGCAGAAGATCCCAGATGCCTCCCCTCCACATTCAAACCAGAAGGGCCAAGAGGGGTAGGCAAATGGAGGAGGAATCACTTGCCCTCATTAGGGAGGCTACTGCGGCCCTCAGAGAGCCCCCACCAGTGAAGAGGGCTATAGCGCCCTCATGGCAGACAAATTGTCTAAAATGGAGCTGGGCCAACATCTCCTGAGTGAAACCCTCATTTGTAAGGTCATAAACGGGGTTGATGGGCCAGCTTACACAATCCACGGACCTTACGGAGGGCGGTCATCCTCCTCCTCCTCCTGCCACAAGCTCACCTCCAGAGACACAGCCTCCGAAGAAACATGTAAGGAAGGCTGCAGAGAAGACTGCAGAGAAGGCTGGAGGGAAGGTTACAAGGAAGACAAGGAAGTGATGGCCTTGCTTCTGGATGTCTGACAGAAGGCACAGGCTGTTGTAGTATCACAGACTGGGGACATATATCTCATCTGCTGCTGTTCCTGACCTCTGGGAGTCCAGGACCAGATTGTGCTCCCAACTATATGTGCTTCTCCAAATCTCAATTTTGGATTCATATTATTTGATGTGCCCTGGGGTCCAAATAATGCACAAATTGCAGCAGGTTCTCCAGCATTGCCTTCACCTTTAATTTGTTACTATGAGCCAGAATAAATAGATTTTTGAATTACAGTAAATACTTGACCATGTGTTTTTATTCAAAAAGGAGATTTTTGCGGGCAGTTTTCTCGTCGGGAAAACTGCTATGGAGCATACACACGACCAGTTTTCCTGACAAATCTAAAAAATGGCAGTTTGCTTGTCGGGAAAAACAATTGTGTGTACGAGGCATTAGGCTCGTACACACAAGTGTGGGAGCTCTTCCTTGGTTTGCAGTGTGACCAGCCGGCCATTCTTGGTGACCTACAGCCTGAATAAAGGGCCCTGTGCTGCATAAGGGTGCGCCTGGAAAGATTTTGATAAAAAAAAGATGGGCTCCACCGAAGTCAGTGGCTTTTTTCGCATTATTTGCATGATGCAGTCTTTAACCACTTCAGCCACGGAAGGATTTACCCCCTTAATGACCAGGCCAGTGCGACGTTGTACCCAAACAAGATTGATTTACCCTTTTACCCACAAATAGAGCTTTCCTTTGGTGGTATTTGAGCACCTCTGCGGTTTTTTATTTTTTGCGCTATAAACAAAAAAGGCTGACAATCTTGAAAAAAATTATATATATTTTTTACTTTTTGCTATAATACATATCCAAAAAAATATATATAAAAAAAATGTATTCATCAGTTTAGGCCAATTTGTATTTTGCTACATATTTTTGGTAAAAAAAAAAAAAAAAACACATTAAAGCTTATATTGATTGGTTTGCGCAAAAGTTATAGCGTCTACAATATAGGGGGAAAATGTAGGGGCTTTTTATTTATTTTTTATTGTTTTTACTAGTAATGGCAGCGATCTGCGATTTTTAGCAGGACTACGACATTGCGCTGGACAAATCTGACCCTAAGTGACACTGATTGGTGACCAGTGACACCAATACAGTGATCAGTGCTATAAAAATGTACTGATCACTGTATGAATGGCACTGGCAGGGAAGGGGTTAACACTAGTGGTGATCAAAGGATTAAGTGTTCCCTAGGGAGGTGCTTTCTAACTGTCAGGGGGATGGGCTCACTGGGAGTAGACCAAGATCACTGTTTCTGATCCCTAGGAACAGCTGATCTCTCTCTCCTCTCTCTCTTCAACTTGGAGATAGCAGGCAGAGCATCGTCAAATTTCTGCTTAAGCGTTTCAAGTCTGTTCCCCAGTTGAGTAGTGTCCATTTTAAGCTGCTCAATGTCCTGTTTGAAAGCCTGTTCCACTCTACTAGTGAAGCGCTCCAAGTCCTATTTATTGGGGGAAGGCCAAAGATGTTGCCTAATGTCTCTGTCCCCAAAAAGTTCAGCAAGATCAGAACCCTGGTCCTGGGAAGCGATGGAGCGGGGAGAGGCTGGGGGAGCCGAGTCACTCACCGAACAAGGAGATGGAATGGGAGATGCTGCAGGCTAGAAAACTCATCTCTGATCAGTATTCTAGATCTCAAGGTGATTCAATTATCCCTTCAATGCTTGACCTTGTGAGGTCATCCTTTCAGGATTCTGTCAAGCAGTGCGTGACAGTAGCATACCTCAAGCATCATTGAAGGACCAGACGTTTGGTGGTTCAAGAGAAGTGAATCTGGTATTAGCGTGGGCTGAACTTCACATTCCAGCCCTGAACACTGTGCACTTTCCAAGCATGGAAAATTTGCAGACAGATTACGTGTGTTGTCGGATTTGGACCTCCTGGTTTGCAGGTTCAAACAAACTGAGCAACAAACAAATCCAAGGATCCTCTTTCCTTTGCAGTGGATGCTCTAGTCACTTGTGGGATCAGTTCTACCTGATCTACACTTTCCCCCCTCACAGGATCCTTCCTTTGCAGGATTGAGATGGAGATAATTCTAGTGATTCTCACTGCACCAAATGTCCAAGAAGATTATGGTACACGGATCTTGTCAGGCTCCTGGCAGACTCTCTGTGGGCCCTCATCTGAATCTTCTGTCATGATGGCCATTGTTTTTTAGCCACTTGCTTTAACGGCTTGGCTGTTTAAGCTCAAGTCTTGAGGGACAAGCGCCTGTCAGATTTGTTCATGCCGATGTTCTTGAAAGCTAGGAGGTCTGCTGTTGAACTTGGAAAGCATATTTCTTTGATGCAAGACAGTGAATTTCCAGCTCAGGAAGTTCTCCAATGGATCAATCCTCTTTTTTTTCCCAGTCTTTTAAAGAGCAACATTTGGCTTTGAGTACCATCAAAGGTCAGGTCTTGACTTTGATGGTTCTTTTCTCCTTCCTCCTACACTGATGAAGGTCTTGGGGTGTAATTTACATTGTCCCCACTGTAAATTTCTCTCAACGTATTTCTGTCAGTTCTCCAGAGGCCACCCCAGCAGAGACATTCCTGTGTGTAGCCTTTATCACAAAGTTGCCTTTCTTATTGCCATCACTTCTGTGAGGTGGGTTTCCAAGTTTCCAGCCTTAACTTGTAGGAAACCTTTTCTTGTGCTACACAAAAACAAAGTGGTTTTGAGGCCCAGAACCCCTATTTTTCTTAAGGGGATTTCTTCTTTTCACCCTAATAAGGAAATTGTTCTACCATTTCTCTGTCCTGCGCCTACAAATCCTAAGGAGATTTCCTTAGATTGTCTGAGTTTGACTGTCATCTACAGCTCTTTTTTTCACCATTTGTCATTTCTGAAGGTTATAGATGACAGCCTGCTTCTTGTTCCACTATCGCTAGATGGATTCCACAATTTATCATTTATGCTTATGACCTGAAGGGCAAGGTCACCCTGTTCCATGGGTAGGGGGATCAGACTCAAGGCAGGGACAACTCACAGTCTCTTTAGGAAAACACCATGTTTATTGCACAGGATATTTCCAACAGAAGAAAAAGGGCATCTTGCCATGAAACAAACAAAATAAACTTCTGCTCTACCGAGCCTTACTGTATCCATAGTCTGAACAGTCCTTTGGTTTGGTAATAAGTGTCCTTACAGTTGCACAAACTTGAATCCAAAATAAGGGATGAGCAGCCATGCTCCAGTATGCCTCCTCACTCAGAGACACACACTCTCTCACTGAGAGCTGAGACCAGCTGCTTTAATCAAGGCCTGGAAGGAAACCAACAAACTGCGGTCCACGGACCTGGGAGCCTGTCCCACCCAGAGCTCTATCAGGCTCCCAATAAAACCAGCCCCGGAACAAAGCATCCGTGGAGGAACATATATCCCATAAATCACTTCTCCTGTCATTTTAACTTGTTTTACAGACACCCCGCTACACATGTCAAGAAGTGTTCTGCTAGATCAGTTAATGCTTTTGTTTCTAAAATTTTCAAGCCTGGTACCTTGCCTTCTCTTCGCAGATGTGTTTTACCAGGTAGATGTTCAGGCTTCAACTAATGCCAGTGTAAAGGTATGTACTTACCGAGGCCGAGATGCCGAGAGTGGTTCACCTTTGCGACTTGACGCACTCCACCCCCTGGAGTTGAGACAGGGAGTGGATGGCGAGAAGCGGCACCGGCTACCGGCAGGTGGTGGGTACTTTTAGACGGTCCGGTAGTGTTGAGTAGACTGAAGAAACAGGCTTCAAGCGGGAACTAGTCGGATTGGTAAAGTTCAAACAGCAGGAGATAATGGAAGCCGGTGCAGGTTGAGTCCGGGTTGCAATTGCAAGGTAACAGTCCCGGCTGGGGGTCTAGCACAGTAAAAGGCAACAAGTCCAGAGAATACCGGGAACCAGGCAGGAGTTCAAAGGAAACGCGGAAGTCCAAAAGGTACAAGCAGGAGGTCAAGGATTGTAGACAAGCAGCAGATCCGAGTCACAGGCCGAGGGTCAAACACAGGAGAAGGCAGAAGTCCATATAGCAAGCCGAGGGTCAGGTCCAGGAGAGAGATCAGAGGAGTCAAGCCAGTCCGGGTCACAAGGAGATTTTCAAGATAGTTTTCCAGAGCCTTGGGTATACAGGAAAGCTGACAAACCAGCAACTTGTCAGTGCAACTGGATCTCTTTAAATAGGCCCGCCTGGATTCCTATTGGTGCGCCGCCGCGCATGCGCGCGCCGCTGCGTCGGCGCGCGCACCCGAGGACGTAGAAGCGCCGTCCCGCGCACGCGCCGAAGCATCATTCCGCCGCGCGTGCGCATTGGGCGCTGATTGGCGCCGTTGGACGGATTTCCCTGACAGTGCCCCCCTCCTAGGGGCGGACTCCGGACGCCCAGACTAGACATCAACTCGGGATGTTCCTGGTGAAAGACTCTAATTAGGCGGGGAGCATGTAGGTTCCTAGATGGTTCCCAAGAGTTGTCCTCTGGGGGATACCCCTTCCATTTGATTAAATACTGCAACTGCCTGCCTCTTTTCCTGCAGCCCAAGATAGATTCCACCACATACTCATCTTCACCATCAACCTCCACAGGTGGAGGAGGTGGCTCATCCCTTCCCGGGAAGGAGCTGGAGACTACTGGTTTCAACAGAGATGTGTGGAAGACCGGGTGTATCCTGTAGGAGTCGGGCAGTGCCAATTCAAAGGCCACAGGGTTGATTACTCGCTTGATTTTAAAAGGGCCTATAAATCTTGGTCCCAATTTCCGTGAAGGGATCGGTAATTTGAGGTTGGTGGCGGAGAGCCATACTTCCTCCCCAACTTTGAAGACTGGATTTTCCTTCCTACCCTTGTCATAGTATCTCTTGTAAGACTCCTGGGCGTTTTGCATCATTTCCTGGAGTCTCAGAAAATTAGATTGAACAAAGGCTATCCGATCTTGAACAGCAGGAACAGAGCTCTCCGGAATGTCATCAGGGAGGAAGGAAGGATGGAAGCCAAAGTTGGCCCAAAAAGGAGTTTGACTGGTGGCTGAATGCACCGAGTTGTTATATGCAAATTCAGCGTAGGATAATAGGGAGGACCAATCGTCTTGTGAGGCTGAGCAAAAACAACGGAGATATTGTTCTAGGGTTTGATTGGTTCTCTCTGTCTGTCCGTTGCTCTGGGGGTGATATGCCGATGATAGGCAAATCTTGACTTCTAAAGATTTGCAAAGTTCCTTCCAGAATTTCGACGTGAATTGAACGCCTCTGTCAGAGGTGATGCTCTTAGGCACCCCATGGAGCCTAATTATCTCCTGAAAGAAGGCTTTGGCTGTATCTGCAGCAGAGGGGGTACCGATCATGGGCACGAAGTGTGCCATTTTGGAGAGGCGGTCAATTACGACCAGAATCGTGGTAAAACCTCCAGAGGGCGGTAGATCTACAATGAAGTCCATGGACACATCTGCCCACGGACGTTCAGGGATAGGCAAAGGTTTGAGTAGTCCCCAACTCTTGGTTTTGGGTCCCTTATACCGTTGGCAACGGGTACAGGAGGCAACATAGGACTTGCAATCTTGTCTCCAACCAGGCCACCAGAAGGAGCGAGAGATTAGTTCCATGGTTTTTTTGGTTCCAAAGTGACCAGCTAGTTTGTGGTCGTGGAAAGTTTTCAGAATCAGTTGCCTTGTTTCCAGAGGGACGAAGACTTTACCTTGGGACCAGAGCAAGTCATTGTGCTTCTCTAGGGAAGAGGTTACTTGGTCAGGACAATGCTTAGAGGCGGCTTTTATGGAGGTTAGTAGATCAGCCTGTGGAATGAGCAGAAAGTTTTGTGCTGATAGGATGGTACTTGGTTCCTCTGCTTGAGGGGTCTCGGGAAACATCCTAGAGAGTGCATCCGCCTTCACGTTCTTGGAACCGGGCCTATAAGAGATATGAAAGTTAAACCTGGTGAAGAAGAGGGCCCATCGGGCTTGTCTGGGTCGAAGACGTTTTGCTGTTCTCAGATATTCTAGATTCTTATGATCCGTGAATATCATGACAGGGTGAGGGGCTCCCTCCAGAAGGTATCGCCATTCTTCCAGGGCGAATTTGATAGCTAATAGTTCCCGGTCTCCGACGTCATAATTACGTTCTGGAGAAGTTAATTTACGAGAGGCAAAGGCTACTGGATGAAGAAGGGATTTGGGGCCCTGCCTTTGAGAGAGGATGGCCCCAGTGGCTGACTCTGAAGCATCTACTTCCAGAGTAAATGGCAGTAGCGGATCTGGATGCTTCAATACAGGTGCCGATGTGAATGCATTTTTTAGTTTATCGAAGGCATCCTGAGCTTCCGGTGACCAGTGAAAGCGGTAGCCCTGGCGTGTCAGTTGGGTTATAGGTGCCACAATAGAGGAGAACCCCACAATGAACCTCCTGTAGAAGTTGGCGAAACCTATAAACCGTTGTACCCCTTTCTTGTCTGTTGGGGCTGGCCATTCCTGGATAGCTTTGACTTTCTGCGGGTCCATTGCGACCCCATTGGTAGAAATAATAAATCCCAAAAATTGCACAGTGGTTTTCTCAAATTCACATTTCTCGGCCTTGAGGTAAAGTCTATGTTCACGGAGAATAGTGAGGACCTTGATGACATGGATTCGGTGCAGTTCAAGGGAGGACGAAAAAATAAGAATATCGTCTAAGTAGACTACTAGGAAGTCGTCCAAGTGTTCACGGAAAATGTCATTGACCAGGTGCTGGAAAGTAGCTGGGGCGTTGCAAAGCCCGAATGGCATGACCAAGTATTCAAAATGACCGAACCTAGATCTAAAAGCCGTCTTCCATTCGTCTCCAGCCCTGATCCGGATGAGGTTGTAGGCCCCTCGAAGGTCCAGTTTAGAGAAGATCCGAGCTGATCGGAATCGTTGGAACAACTCCGGGATGAGAGGAAGCGGGTATCTATTTTTAATAGTAATTTTATTTAATTCCCTATAGTCGATGCAGGGCCTCAGAGTCCCGTCCTTTTTTTCAACGAAAAAGATTCCGGCACCGGCTGGGGAAGAAGAGGGGCGAATGAATTTCTTTTCCAGATTTTCCTCAATGTAAGACTTGAGGGCCTTCAACTCAGATTCGGACAAGGGAAAGATGCGGCCGAATGGAATTTTGGAGCCAGGCAGAAGGTCAATGGGACAATCGTAGGGACGATGTGGAGGTAGGCGGTCGGCCTGCTGTTTGTCGAAGACGTCCTGGAATTCTAAGTATGCTGATGGAACATGTGGTAGGTTATCCGGTTGAGGGGTTAAAGTAGCACAGACAGTGGGAAGTGCGGGAAGACAGTGTTGAGAACAATATGAAGAAGTGAAGTTAACTTCCCTTTTGGCCCAGTTTATATGAGACTCATGTGCTTGTAACCAGGGGAGGCCCAGGATGATGGGAAACATGGGAGATGGAATGAGGTCAAATCGAAGGTATTCTTGGTGGCCTGAATCCGTGATAGCAAGGATGGGTTTTGTTTCTTGCGTAATTACCCCTGAACGAGGCAGGGATCCATCCGCCAGACGAACCTGAAGATAACGGTCCTTGGTTTGCAGAGGAAAGTGAAGTTGGGAAGCAAGTGAAGAGTCCAGAAAGCAGCTGCAGGCTCCTGAATCAATAATCGCCGGTAGGCGGGTTGCTCCTGTTGGTAGCTGTAGAGAAATAGAAAGAACAACATAAGTCTGTGGTAAGCCAGAAACTTGGTAGTTCAAAGTGTCTTTGAGGGTACACTTACTAGGTCTCACTGGGCAGCTCCGAAGGAAATGGCCAGTACCCCCGCAGTAATGGCACAGATTGGCCTGACGCCTGCGCTGCTTTTCCTCAGGAGAAAGGGGAGGACGAACCAGACCAAGCTGCATGGGTTCAGGCTCGGGAGGAGAAGATGCTGTAGGAACTTGGATGGGTGGGTAGGCAGGAGCTGATCGGGGCAAAGTCCAGTTTGGACGGGTAGTCTGGAAACGCTCAGAACGCCGCTCCCGCAGGCGTCTGTCAAGCTGAGTGACAGACTGGATCAAATCTTCCAGAGTAGTTGGAACGCCAATCCTGGCCAGCTCGTCTTTAAGAGCCTCAGACAGTCCTTGGCGATATTGGTATTTAAGGGCCGTCTCATTCCAGCCAGTGTCAGCTGACCATTTCCGGAATTCTGCCGTGTAGTCCTCCACCGGCCTTCTCCCCTGGGTTAAACTGTGGAGAACAGACTCAGCTGTAGCTGATCGCTGAGGATCGTCATACAGCTGCGCCATACTCTCGAAGAAGGTGTCCACGGAATCTAGTATGGGGCTGCTTTGCTCCATCAGGCCATGGGCCCAGGCCTGGGGTTCGTCGGTTAGAAGGGAGATGACGAACCCCACCTTTACCACTTCTGAAGAGAAAGTCCTGGGTTGAAGGGCGAAGTAAAGAGAACATGCATTTTTGAAAGCCCGATATTTCTTACGGACGCCAGAAAATCGCTCAGGCAGGGGGACCCTGGGTTCAGGGGTAGCCATTACTACGGTGGGATTTGCCTGATCTTGAGACGTGGAGGCAACATTGGCAACGATAGCAGCTGGTGATGCTGGTCCTGTAGCTCCAGTAAGTAGCTGAAAGCGGCCATCCATTTGGACATAACCTTCTTGTAATTTCTGAACCGCATCGGTTAGTGCGGTGACTTGCTGACATAGGGTCTCGAACGGTGAACGCACCCTGTCGGCCTCAGACATCTGGCTGGTTTGTACTGTAAAGGTATGTACTTACCGAGGCCGAGATGCCGAGAGTGGTTCACCTTTGCGACTTGACGCACTCCACCCCCTGGAGTTGAGACAGGGAGTGGATGGCGAGAAGCGGCACCGGCTACCGGCAGGTGGTGGGTACTTTTAGACGGTCCGGTAGTGTTGAGTAGACTGAAGAAACAGGCTTCAAGCGGGAACTAGTCGGATTGGTAAAGTTCAAACAGCAGGAGATAATGGAAGCCGGTGCAGGTTGAGTCCGGGTTGCAATTGCAAGGTAACAGTCCCGGCTGGGGGTCTAGCACAGTAAAAGGCAACAAGTCCAGAGAATACCGGGAACCAGGCAGGAGTTCAAAGGAAACGCGGAAGTCCAAAAGGTACAAGCAGGAGGTCAAGGATTGTAGACAAGCAGCAGATCCGAGTCACAGGCCGAGGGTCAAACACAGGAGAAGGCAGAAGTCCATATAGCAAGCCGAGGGTCAGGTCCAGGAGAGAGATCAGAGGAGTCAAGCCAGTCCGGGTCACAAGGAGATTTTCAAGATAGTTTTCCAGAGCCTTGGGTATACAGGAAAGCTGACAAACCAGCAACTTGTCAGTGCAACTGGATCTCTTTAAATAGGCCCGCCTGGATTCCTATTGGTGCGCCGCCGCGCATGCGCGCGCGCCGCTGCGTCGGCGCGCGCACCCTAAGACGTAGAAGCGCCGTCCCGCGCACGCGCCGAAGCATCATTCCGCCGCGCGTGCGCATTGGGCGCTGATTGGCGCCGTTGGACGGATTTCCCTGACAGCCAGCTTTGTTTTGAAGAGCTCTTCAGGCAGCCCTATGGGTACTGTTGAGCCAGCTCTGTTAGGTTTTTGGTTTCTTTCTCTTGAAACTGTTATGCCGCGTACACACGACCGTTTTTAATGACGAGAAAAATGCAATTTTTTAAAATGGTCACTAAAAATGAGTGTGTGGGCTTCAGAGCATTTTTCACAGCGTGAAAAAATTGGAACATGCTCTAATTTTTCTCGTCGTTTTTGAAAAATGCGCATGCTCAGAATCAAAGAGATGGAAGCGCTCGTTCTGGTAAAACTAACGTTCGTAATGGAGATAGCACATTCGTCACGCTGTAACGGACTGAAGAGCACGAGGCTGAAAAGCGTGAATCGTCTCTCACCAAACTTTACTAACACGAGGATCAGCAAAAGCAGCCCAAAGGGTGGCACCATCCGAATGGAACTTCCTCTTTATAGTGCCGTCGTACATTTCGTACGTCGCCGCGCTTTGCTCTAGCATTTTTTTTCATGATCGTGTGTAGGCAAGGCAGGCTTCGTTTTTTCAATGACATTAAAAATGGTCGTGTGTACGCGGCATTAGTCTTTTGGTTGCTCTGGTGCCTACCCCTGATTGAACTGCTTTTGGACATTCCGTTGGTTCCAGAATACTTCATCCTGTGTCCTGTAATGTATGAATATAGTATATAGGTCTTGCCTGTAAAATGCTTATCTTGGAGTGCATTAGAGCAGTGGTCCCCAACCTTTTTAGCACCGGGGGCCAGTTTTGTGGAAGAACATTTTGGCAAGGACTTGGGAGGGGAATTCGGGGCAAGAGATGATTGGATGGATTCCACAGCCATATGTGATTTGTCGGTGCAATGGCTGCTGTTAGCGCTTCAATCATCAAAACACTATGGTTGTTATGGTGTCAGCATGATTGAACCGCATTATTTATATTATTACATTGCAATATCAAATGAAATAGCTCAACTCGCCATAATGCAGAATCAGTGGGAGAGAGTGTCACTGTCACCTGTCACCCAGATGCAGCATGTCACTGTCACCTGCCACCCAGATGAAGCTTGTCACTTGCCACAGTCACCTGCCACCCAGATGCAGCTTGTCACTTGCCACTGTCACCTGCCACCCAGATGCAGCTTGCCACCGTCACCTGCCACCCAGATGCAGCTTGCCACCATCACCTGCCACCCAGATGCAGCTTGCCACCGTCACCAGCCACCCAGATGCAGCTTGCCACCGTCACCTGCCACCCAGATGCAGCTTGCCACCGTCACCTGCCACCCAGATGCAGCATGTCACTTGGCACCATCACCTGCCACCCAGATGCAGCATGTCACTTGGCACCATCACCTGCCACCCAGATGCAGCATGTCACTTGGCACCATCACCTGCCACCCAGATGCAGCATGTCACTTGGCACCATCACCTGCCACCCAGATGCAGCATGTCACTTGGCACCATCACCTGCCACCCAGATGCAGCATGTCACTTGGCACCATCACCTGCCATCCAGATGCAGCATGTCACTTGCCACCATCACCTGCCACCCAAATGCAGCATGTCACTTGCCACCCAAATGCAGCATGTCCCTTAATATGAATGGAGTCTTATTTTGCGCTACTCAAGAGTAATAGAGTGGGAACTGAGGTATATAACAATGGCTGCAAAATCAATCTGTGTTCACCTAACACATAAACATAGTGATAAAGAAAAGTGGGGGGGGGGGGGATTTTGCCCTAAAGTAAATGAATATCACACATAAAACACCACTGTGTCAGATATTATCAGTTGAATATGATAAAATGATGTGAAACTACCAAATGTGAATAAATAAATATATACAGTGATAAAAAACAGTGCAAAAATAGGTGCTAATAATTCAAAACCACCATAAAATAAAGTGCAAGTGCATATATGAACTACCCAAAATGTGCCAAAAAGTTCAATATTGCAATATGTGCTATTCAATGAATGAATGTCTAAAAGGTAATTGATCAATAGGGTCTTTCCAAAGTTCTGGATGGAGTCAAATTGAATGTTTGATGAGCAGATTTGGAGTATTGAACCAATGGTAAATCCTACACCTGTCTCCCAATGCTCTCACCTCATTTACATGGGTAACTGGCATAGAATATAGTCTTGTCTCTCCTCTGTATCTTCTCCACTCATTTAAAATATTATGGCTGTGTCCTCCACCAATCACGCTCTCTACAAATAAATGGGAGAGGGAATCTGCCACCCAGATGCAACATGTCACGTGCCCCTGTCACCTGACACCCAAATGCAGCATGCCTCTTGCCACGTTCACCTGACACTCAGATGCAGCGTGTCACTTGCCACAGTCACCTGCCACCCAGATGCAGCATGTCATTTGCCACTGTCACCTGCCACCCAGATGCAGCTTGTCACTGTCACCTGCCACCCAGATGCAGCTTGCCACTGTCACCTGCCACCATCACCTGCCACCCAGATACTTACACTGCTTCTGGCAGCCTCTCCCCATGGTGTCTTAGAGGGTAAACTTCAACATGCGGGTGAGCGGTGAGAGATGATGTAACTATCTCTCTGCTCGGCCAGGGCTGCAGCTCTGTCAAGAGCAGCCTTCACGGCCCTGCTGTAGGGGTCGAAGAGCAGTTATGCGAGGCGGGCAGTGACAGATTATGTCACCCCTGAATTAGAGGGCAGAGTTCCTTCCCCTCTGTTCTTATGATCCACTAATTTTACTTGCTAATAAAACTGAGGCATGCTGGGCTCTCCTTATGGCGTTCTTTGCCAGTGTCCAGTATCTTGAAGATAACCCATAGGTTCCAGAATGCTTAATCCTGTAGTGTACTTGAAGAAAAAAGGTAAGACAAAAAAAAAGTTTGTGCTGAAGACCATATACTTATTATAAATTTGCAATTTTCCAGCCCTGTTAGTGGGATGCACACCCTCCACCAATGCTGATACATCATAAAACATTTTGTAAAAATAATGCTTTTTAGGTAACATTAAAATTAGAAAGCCATGTACCTTATCTTTTGTTACATGCTTGTGACAGAAAGTTAAATGGAATTAATATTCTGGTTTTATCTTCTAGTATTTCCTCTGGTATCTCTGTCTACTGCCACTCATTATGCCAGGACTTCAGATGTCATTACAACATGGAACATTCCTACTGATTTTGTGGTTTTTTGGACAGGTAATACAGGTTATATAATTTGGCTAGTTTTCATATTTTCTAAAATATATGATATGAAAGTGGGCAGTATGTACAGCAGAGCAGCGTGGAGGGTATGACAGTGGGCACAATGTACTATGTACAGGAGAGAAGTGTATGACAACGGGCGCTATGTATAGGAGAGAAATGTGAAGGGTATGACAGTGGGCAGTATGTACAGGAGAGAGTGTGGAGGGTATAACAGTGGGCGATATGTACAGGAGACAAGTGTGGAGGGTATGACAGTGAGCAGTATGTACAGGAATGGAGTGTGGAGGGTATGACAGCGGCCACTATGTAAAGGTGAGGAGGATGAAGGAATCTGGGAAGGGAAAATGTAAAGGTTTGTGGAAGAATGTTTAGGGGCTGCGTAGTGGTTAATCGGGCCATACATGGGTCTTTCAGCAGGGGGATGTGAGGTGGTCATGGAGGGATATCAATCAGCGGATGGGTGGAGTAACTGGGAGGGATATTATTTGAAATAGGGTTTGTCATCTGCAGGTTGGGGAAATGGTCACCTGTGATATAAGTTGAAGGGATGTGGCTAACATGGGAAGTGGCTGGGGAGTGACCTGGTTGGTGGT
This sequence comes from Rana muscosa, assembly GCA_029206835.1. Lineage (NCBI taxonomy): Eukaryota > Metazoa > Chordata > Amphibia > Anura > Ranidae > Rana > Rana muscosa. Next base: position 5,788,391 of record CM055122.1, read on the forward strand.
GAGTGTGAAATGGATGACGTGTTTCACGTTTCTTTCACATTTGCGGTAATGCTTACTGCCCTCTCAAAAGTGATCTGTGGTGGATTGCTTTTTAACGAGTGGTATAGCAGCAGCTGACAGGCATTCATGAGGTGCTACTGCTGCCTCTGAAAGGTGCATTTTCACCTTTAAACACTAGTCCTGACTATCATCTTATTATCTAAATATAATTTCCTTTCATCTGCCGATTCCATTGCTTTCACAACCAAATATATCTCTATGCAGGAAACAGCGTACTTGAATAATTCACATAGTAAAATTGCTTTGTACACTGTTACATGTTAAATAATAATGAGAGTAGGCGTTGCAGACCATCCTCCACCAATAAGGGGTACATATTCAAATGACACATTTCCTTTTTAAAATCTTTATCTAAGCAAACCCATCATGTCACATTATTATTATGTCACCTAGACAGATATAAATGTAGATCATCTCATGACACATACGTCACTTTCTTATTCTTCCTAGTTTTGTTTTCAACACAAGACCGATTTTACACAACAATATATTTTTTACTTAAAGTGGTTGTAAACCCACTTTTTAAACAAAGACCTACAGGTAAGCCTAGATTAAGGCTTACCTGTAGGTGCATGAAATATCTCCTTAACCTACACGGTTAAGGAGATATTTGTATGTAAATGCGGCGACGCTGACGTCACCCCATTCACAAATTCGGCTAGGTCGCAACATTCGACGACGTAGCCGAATTTGACAGCTCACGCGTGCATGCGCGGAGTCACGTCTTCGCCGCTCCGGCCAATCGCGGCGCTGTGATTGGCTGCAGCGGCGATACCCGGAAGTATCATTCCGGCTATCGCCGCAGCAATGGATGCGGCTAGAGGAGGGACACGAACGACTTCGGGGGCCCCGATTGAAGGTAAGTGGTACATAATGAGCTAGTATGCTAGTCATACTAGCTCATTATAGCTTTGTCTTGCAGGTTAGAAAAAAAAAAAAAACGACAAATGGGTTTACAACCACTTTAAAGTGATTGTAAGGCTTTGTTTAAAAAAAATAAAAATAACAAACATGTCATAATTATCTCCACTGTGCAGTTCATTTTGCACAGAGTGACCCCAATCCTCCACTTCTTCTGGGGTCCCCCGGCGACGCTGGTAGCTCCCCCCGCATCGTATAACCCCCTAAGAAAAGCGCTCTCCTGGGGGGGTTATATTGCGGGCGCCCTCCCGAGTCCAGCATTTGCGTCCATAGACGCAGAATGCTGGAGAACATGCTTTTTCCCAATTATGTATACTTGAAGAAAGTGGCATATATGACTCGGACCCAGCTGGACGGTACATGAAAGAGGGAGACATGTTCACAGTGCTATACACATGTATAGGGATTCATTGAGCCAGCGGTCCCAAACTTTGTTGTATTTTGCAGGGCATCCTCTATTAATGTAGATACATTTTTTATTCCACATTCATTGGCCATTCCATTCATTCTCTATTTAGAAATGTTTCCATATCTTCCCCTCAAACACCTTTTTCTCTTTTTTTTTTAATCCATATCTCACCCGAAGTGTGTATATATATATATATATATATATATATATATATATATATATACACACACACACACACACATATATATATATACACACACACACATTTTTTCCTAGTGGTAGCTTAGTACATAGGATTACACAACCTTAAAGCGGAGGTCCCACAAAAAAAAAAATATTAAAAGCCAGCAGCTACAAATACTGCAGCTGCTGACTTTTAATAAATGGACACTTGCCTGTCCAGGGTGCCCGCAATGCCGAAGCCAAGCAATCGCTCATCTCTCGGCTGCCCCTGCCGCCATCCTCAGTGAGGGAATCAGGAAGTGAAGCATTGCGGCTTCACTGCCCCGTTCCCTACTGCGAATGCGCGAGTAGCGCTGCGCGTCGTCACTGGTCCCCGCTGTCTCCTGGGACCAGTGTGTTTCCCATAAGACAGCGGGGGTGACGCGAAGGGGCGTCTATTCCTGGAAGTGGGTGCAAATACCTGTATTAGACAGGTATCTGCACCCTCCTCCCCCCTGAAAGGTGCCAAATGTGACACCGGAGGGGGGGAGGATTCCGAAAAGCTGAGGTTCACTTTTTGTGTGGACCTCCGCTTTAAGTTACTTCCCTTTTTCTTTCCTAACCACAATTCTTCTGACGTAGCGCTTGGAATACATAACTGCCTCTTATTTTTCTTTCCATACCTGATTATAATATTCTTAAACTTGTATTACCTAAAAAGGTAACAATCAAACATTTTAACCCCTTGCTTACTGGGCACATAAACCCCCTTCCTGCCCAGGCGAAATTTCAGCTTTCGGCACTGCGTCGCTTTGAATGACAATTGCGCGGTCGTGCGGCGTGGCTCGCAAACAAAAATTACGTCCTTTTTCCCCCACAAATAGAGATTTCTTTTAGTGGTATTTGATCACCTCTGCGGTTTTTATTTTTTGCGCTATAAACCAAAAAAGAGCGTAAATTTTTAAAAAAAAACACAATATTTTTGGATTTTTGCCATAATAAATATCCCAATTTTTTTTTAAAATAACGATTTTTTCCTCAGTTTAGGCCGATACGTATTCTTCTACATATTTTTGGTTAAAAAAAATCCCAATAAGCGTATAGTGATTGGTTTGCGCAAAAGTTATAGCGTCTACAAAATAGGGGATAGAATTCTGACTTTTTTTTTTTTTTTTTTTACTAGTAATGGCGGCGATCTGCGATTTTTGTCAGGACTGCGTTATTGCGGCGGACACTTTGGACACTTTTGACACATTTTTGGGACCATTCACATTTATACAGCGATTAGTGCTATAAAACTGCACTGATTACTGTATAAATGTGACTGGCAGGGAAGGGGTTAACACTAGGGGGCGAGGAAAGGGTTAATATGTTCCCTAATGTGTGATTTCTACTGTGGGGGGAGGGGACTGACTGGGGGAGGAGACCGATCTGTGTCCCTATGTACAAGGGACACAGCATCGGTCTCCTCTCTCCCTGACAGGACATGGATCTGTGTGTTTACACACACAGATCCATGTCCTTGTCTCTGTACCGGCCGATCGCGGGTACCTGGCGGACATCGCGGCCGCCAGGCACGCGCATCGGCATCTCAGTGATGCGCCGGGCACGCGCGCACGCCCCCCAGTGGCCGGAGGAGCGGAGGCCGTATAATGACGGCCTCCCGGCATTATAGAACCACTTTTCGGCCGTCATAAGTCGTATGACGGGCACGAAGTGGTTAAAATCCCCAATCATTGTTAGACAGCTTAAACCCAATTAAAACCATTTGCACAAATAATCATTCCCTTGTTTTGTAATATCCTTGTACAATGCCAAGTTCCCTATTTCTTTAACCACTTGCTTACTGGGCACATATACCCCCTTCCTGCCCAGGCGAAATTTCAGCTTTCGGCACTGTCACGCTTTGAATGACAATTGCGCGGTTGTGCGACATGGCTCCCAAACAAAATTGACGTCCTTTTTTTTCCACAAATAGAGCTTTCTTTTGGTGGTATTTGTTTGTCGTGATATATGTAGAGAGACAGCACAAACCATTACTGTACATAAGCCATGTTTACTGAAAGACCCAGCAGGAAACAGGAAACACAACACAGGAAGAAGTACAACAGAGATGCACCATAGAGTTGCATTTAAAGAAACATGTCATCCATAACATCTCCCCCTTTTAGTGTTAATAAATGAACATTGTGAAATTTAAAAGAGACAAAGCAATAACACATTCTACAGGTTAAGTCTCATAGGTGGTTTTGAACATCTACCACTACGGGTGAAGACTGGCCCTTGTACAAGGATTCCTTTAGCCCTTTCCGAAGTTACTGGGCTCCTCTCATCATGTACTGGCATGCTCTGCGCTTGACAGCTGTCGGGTATACTTGGTTGCCCAGAACTGTCATTGCCGTTGGTATGAGGCATTCCCTCTGTACATGCCTCACTGTCAATGGGTGAGTCTGATCTATCAACGGGATACTGAGAATCAGTCTGCTCTGCCACTCTCAAATCCACTCGATTGCGGCGATAGAGAGTTCCTTCAACGTCCACAAGATAGGAGCGTGGTGCAACCTTTTGCAGACAAGTACCTATTCTCCAACGGCCTGTTCGATCTCCAGGTAATGGTTTTATACGGATTCGTTCTCCAATATTTAATTCTGGCAAATCTCTGGCCGATGTGTCATATCGTGCCTTTGACACTTGTCTCTTAATCCTTATCTTTTCTGGAACACTTTGTATAACAGAGGGTTCAAGCAGCCTATTTGATACTGGTAAGGAGGTCTTTAATCTCCTTGACATCAGTCTTTGTGCCGGGCTACTATCCATGCCTTCAGTCGGAGTGTTTCTCCAATGTAAAATGGCCTTCCATGGGTCTTTACCATCACTTTGTGCTTTCTTGCATAAATTTTTAACAATCTTTACAGCTGATTCAGCTTTGCCATTAGCCTGTGGATGACGTGGTGAGGAAGTAACATGCTCAAACTCCCATTCAGTGGCAAATTTTCTGAACTGTAGGCTTGCAAACTGAGGGCCATTGTCGGAGATCACTGTATCTGGTTGGCCATGACGTGCAAACTGAGCCTTGCACCTCTTAATTGTAGCTTCAGTGGATAAGTCGGGAAGAAGGTCTATTTCCCAGAAGTCTGAATAATGATCGACTAAAAGCAGGTATTCCTTGCCTGCGTAGTTGAATAAGTCCATACTGATAATCTGCCATGGACGTGTAGGTATCTTATGTGACATCATGGTTTCTTTCTGTTGCAAATGGGCATATTCATTGCAGGTGGGACAATTACTGACAAAGTCTTTGATTTCACCATGCATGTCGGGCCAGTAAAGAGTATCACGAGCTTGCCTGTAGCATGCTTCACCACCAATATGGCTGGAGTGTATGCGTGATAACATCTCTGCTCTCAGTGACTTCGGCACGATGACCCTTGGACCTTTGTACAAGATACCATTTTGTATGCTGATCTCATCTCTAAAGGACCAGTTTTCCCTTACAATTCCAGGTACTGCATCTTTTTCATCTGGCCACCCACTCAAAACAATAGACTTCAAAGCTTGTAAAGTTGCATCACTGTCAGTGTGCTGTATGAGTTGATGTAGTCGTTGATCTGTGACATTAAGATAGTCTGCTTGATTGATATCGGCAAAGAAATTTTGTTCCTGTTCCAGCAGACAAATTGTACGATGCTCATGCTCACCTCCAGGTGCCACATTATCTGACGTAGCTCTGCTCAGGGTATCGCTGATATACATTTCACATCCTGGCTTGTAGACAACATTGAGGTTGTAATGCTGCAATGTAAGCATCATGCTCTGCAAACGTTTGGGAGCACACAAAAGGGGCTTTTTGAATATGGCTATCAAAGGTTTGTGATCAGTTTCAGCTGTAATTGAATCCCGTCCATAAAGATAATGATGGAAACGCTGGCAAGCAAATACAATGCTTAAACATTCCTTCTCAATTTGAGCATAATTTTGCTCAGCTGATGAAAGAGCTCTGGACGCATATGCAACTGGCTGACCTTTCTGCAAAAGGCAACAGCCTAGACCATTTTTACTGGAGTCACTTTGTATGGTAACAGGCTTTGTGACATCATAGTATTTCAACACTGGGGCAGAGGTGACCAAGTGTTTTATATCCTCTACTGCCCGGTCATGCTTGGGAAGCCAGTGCCAAACTGCATCTTTGTCCAGAAGTCGCCTTAGTGGCTCACACACCTCAGATAAGTGTGGCAGGAATTTTGCTAGGTATGTAACAAAGCCAATAAATCTCTGTACCGCTTTGGCATCAGCAGGTTGTGGCATGTCCACAATGGCTTTAATCTTATCCGGGTCAGCTTTTAAGCCTTGTGAAGACAGGATATGTCCATGGAAATGGACTTCTTCCACCTTGAACTGCAATTTCTTCACACTAAGCCTCAGCATCACCTGCCTACAACGATCCAGTAGCGCTATTAACTTTTCATCATGGTCTTGCTCAGCCTCCTCATCTGTATTGCCGCAGCCAACTATAAGAATGTCATCAGCTATTGGCTCAATTCCGTCAAGACCACCTAATAGTTCATGCTGCTTTCGCTGGTATACCTCCGGTGCTACAGAGACTCCAAATGGTAGTTTGAGCCATCTCTTTCTTCCCCAAGGAGTCCAGAACGTGGTCATGTAGCTACTCTTTTCATCCAGTTTGCACTGTAAAAAGGCATCTCTAGCATCCACAAGTGTGAAGACACGTGCTTTAGGTAGTTTGTGCAAAATATCATTGAGTGTTGGCATTAAGTAGTGTGACCGTTTCAGGGCCATATTCAGAAACTTGGGATCAATGCATATTCTGATCTTCTCAGGCTTTCTGATAACAACCATGTTACTGATCCAATCTGTAGGCTCTGTTACTGAAGTTAGATGTCCTTCAGTAGGGATGAGCTTCGTGTTCGAGTCGAACATACGTTCGACTCGAACATCGGCTGTTCGATCGTTCGACGAAGATCGAACGATTTGGGCCGTTCGCGCCAAATTCGAGTGACGCGAACGGCCCACAATGCACTACGCCATCGCAGTGTCATCCAGGCGCTGTGATTGGCCAAGCATGCACTGTGACCCCGCATGCTTGGCCAATCACAGCGCCGGCAGCGAGGAGAGCAATGATTGGCCACAGGCAGGATGCCAGTGGCCAATTATTGCTGATGGGGTTTAGTACACGCCCCACACTATAAAAGGCCGCCAGCGCGGCGGCCTTGTGTAGTGTGTTCCGGAGCAGGGAAAGAGAAGCATAGGCAGGGACAGTGTCATTTTTTTTCCTTTACTAATCCTGGATTCCTTGTGTTTAGGGACAAATAAGGATAGGTAGGGAGAGTGTCAGTGACAGTGTGCTATTCTGTGCTAATCCTTGTTTGTAGGGACAGAGAGGTACAGTGAGGGAAACTGACAGTGTGCTATTCTGTTCTAAAACTATTTTGCTGAACCATATTTTCAATCCATGAGTTGAGGGACAGAGAGCTACAGTGAGGGAAAGTGTCAGTGTGCTATTGTGTTCTAAAACTATTTTGCTGAACCATATTTTCAATCCATGAGTTGAGGGACAGAGAGGTACAGTGAGTGAAACTGACAGTGTGCTATTCTGTTCTAAATCAATTTTGCTGAACCATATTTTCAATCCTTGAGTTGAGGGACAGAGAGCTACAGTGAGTGAAACTGACAGTGTGCTATTCTGTTCTAAATCAATTTTGCTGTTCCATATTTTCAATCCTTGAGTTGAGGGACAGAGAGGTACAGTGAGTGAAACTGACAGTGTGCTATTCTGTTCTAAATCAATTTTGCTGTTCCATATTTTCAATCCTTGAGTTGAGGGACAGAGAGCTACAGTGAGGGAAAGTGTCAGTGTGCTATTGTGTTCTAAAACTATTTTGCTGAACCATATTTTCAATCCTTGAGTTGAGGGACAGAGAGGTACAGTGAGTGAAACTGACAGTGTGCTATTCTGTTCTAAATCAATTTTGCTGTTCCATATTTTCAATCCTTGAGTTGAGGGACAGAGATCTACAGTGAGGGAAAGTGTCAGTGTGCTATTCTGTTCTAAAACTTTTTTGCTGAACCATATTTTCAATCCTTGTGTTTAGGGACAGAGAAGGATAGGCAGGGGACAGTGTCAGTGTCATTGTTGCTAAGCCTCCTGCACAATATACACCTGAAGGTAGCCCTTATTGCTGTTTTTCCCATCTCCCTGCAGGCCATCCATTAAAATGTCTGGAAGGCAACCAAGGAGAGGCAGACAGTCAGGAGGCAAAAAAAGAGGGCAAGCAGGCTCTGTGTCTGGGGGCAACAGTGCTGGTCGTGTACGCGGTGCATTGTCATCAGCACATGGCCATGGGACACGCTTGTCCTTGTTTTCGGCAGCTGGACATGTTGAGCCACATCATGCCGAAGACTTGGTAGAGTGGATGACCAAGCCCACCTCATCCTCCTCATCCTCTCTCACCCAGGCTCAGGGTAGTGGCAAAGCAGCTGCCAAAGCGTCCTCTTCTCTGGTATCATTATCTTCATTAGTCAATCCTTCCCTAGACCCACCATGCCCTCCTCCTGAGGAGTCCCCCGAACTGTTTGAGCACAGTGTTGGGTACATGCTCCAGGAGGATGCCCAGCGTTTGGAAGGATCTGATGATGATACCCAGCTAGAGGAAGGCAGCAGCGTGAGAGCAGAGAGAGGGGATGCTCAAGAAGGACACCAATCTGGCAGTCATGTTCCAGCAGCTGCAGCATACTGCCAGATTGGCTCCAGTAATGAGGAGGGAGGGGATGATGAGGTCACTGACTCCACGTGGGTGCCTAATAGGAGAGAGCGTCTGATATACATGGTGCAGGAATACCTAGGGGCAAGGTCAGACTTGGACACCTTCCCCACCGAAAATCCTCTGGCTTACTGGGTCTTGAGGATGGATCACTGGCCAGAGCTTGCACAGTATGCAATTGAGCTACTGGCCTGTCCTGCATCCAGCGTTCTTTCAGAACGCACATTCAGTGCTGCTGGAGGATTTGTCACGGATCACAGGGTGCGCCTGTCCACCGACTCGGTTGATCGACTGACTTTCATCAAGATGAACCAGTCTTGGATCACCACCAGCTACCACACACCAGATGCTGATATAACAGACTAATTGATTTTAAAATGTCACATCCCTTCAAGACTGATGCTGATGCTGAGTGCCTGTGCTGTTATGTTGTCTGGCTATCCTCCTCCTCCTCCTCAATGATACGATTAACGATGATAGCTTGGAAGATCATTTTGGTTTATGGGTGACGCCACCAGTGGCTAAGGCCCAATTTTTCAGCCCCTGTTTAACAGGGGCGTGTAATTAAAATTTTTGATGCAATACTTTGCAACAGGCTTCATTGCTGTGCTCCAAGTACAGTATCTGTGAGGGGTTGCAGTGTTGTGCCACCAGTGCCTAAGGCCCAATTTCTTTATCGTACACCACGGGACACAGAGCTAGTCATTACATAATGGGTTAAGGGTCACCAGCGGTGATTGGACACTGGCACAACCAATGGAAGACAGTTCCCCTCCATATAACCCCTCCCATCAGGGAAGTACCTCAGTTTTTTCGCCAGTGTCGAAAGGTGTTGGACGCGTTAGGAGGTGCTAAAGGAAAGCTCTACCAAAGAGACCCTCTGGGGGTAAAAGAGCTATGCTTTCGGATCCATCCAAGACGCCTACAAATGAGCTGAATCTGGATGGGATCCGGGCCTCATCCATGAGGCGTCGCCTGTAATGTCTCTCTTCGGAGGACTGGGCTCTAAGATCCAGCACTTTCGCTATTTCGCTATAAAGTCCTGGTAAGAGTCTTGTACAAGGCCCAGGGGAGAGGTATCCTTTAAATAGGAACCCATATCCCTGAAGGTTGGCACACATAGCCCACCGTGAAGGGTGAAGTTTGGTATCTGTCTGAAATCTTTCAGCAGAAAAACCTGCGGCGTGGATAAGGTGAGATTAGAAGGTCCATAACTAGGTTGGGACCTTTTTCAAAAAGTGGATGTCTTCTTTTTTTCCACCACTGGGGGGAGTAAAGAGCTGAATATACTCACCTCACTCTGTTCAGTGTCGGCTTCGGCGAAGTACACTGCTCGTCACCTCCGCTGCTGAGCTTGCTGGGGCACCCCGATCCTCCTTTCGGTGGCCGACCAGACACCTGCAGATGCAGGTAAGTGGGAACAAGGGCTGATGAGAGTCCTCTCTCACTATGGCCACCGCCATAGCGCTAAGGGCCGCGCGCGCGCGCGGGAGTGCGCTTTATCGGAGGGGGGGGGCGAAGGCGTGCGCGGGCACGTGGCGCGCGCAGGCACAGAAACGGCGCCAATTTTAAAAGACTGTCAGTGTGAGAAGCACTGCAGCAGCAAGCAAGCTCGTTAGTTCTCTTATTCCTGGCAGAGAAACACAGCAGCTATACAGGGACGTAAGACTCCATGTGGTTGGATTGGGTACTTCCTAGAAGACATCCATGTTATGCATAGTTATGTGTTAAAAGTTGCATACTTAATGTATTTGCTAAACTGAACACGGTAGTATATGCATTTAGGTACCTTGTATTTTGTCTAAACGGTAAGCCTTCCAGGGGAAGTAATACGGACAAAGAGAGATAAGAAAGCACCACCGCCTGAGAGGAGGCTCTAACTGTGCTGACTCGGTACCTTTCTCTCCTGTGTTGCTAAATGCACCTGTTCAGGATGAGCCATTACCTCTGTCAGGTATGGCGGCTTCCCCAGTGGAGCCTGGGCCTGTATATGTCACTGAGGACACTTTATCAGCTGCCCTAAATAATCTGGAGGAAAAAATTGCTACCTTAATCGCTAAGTCCTCTAAAAAGGAACAATAAGCGAAGCAGGTCTCTTCCAGTATTGGACCTCCCTTCAGAAGTACCTGAGGGAGGAGGATGAGGAGGAGGAGGCTACATCAGCAGAGGATGAGGAGCCAGATTTTAAGGTCACAGGTACAATGCTATAGCAGTGCATTTAAGTTAACCTCTGCGGAGGTAACGGAATTACCTGTCTCCTCCCTAGGGTCATTAAGATCCCTGCAAGGTGCATGCTCCTTCCCGGTTCATCCGTTACTAGAGGATCTAATATACGCAAACTGGCAACATCCAGATAAGCGTTTCTCACCTCCAAAAAGGTTTAACATTCTTTATCCTATGGGGGAAAAAATTTTTTTTTAAGAAATGGAGCCTGCCTGCGGTAGTTGCGGCTATTTCTTGTGTAAATAAAAACCTGACATGTCCGGTGGATAATGTACAAGGGTTTAAAAGATCCTTCTGAGAGGAAGTTGAAATCCTCCTTCCTTTTGGCCGGCTCAATTACCCAACCTGCAGTAGCAGCAGTCGGTATGGGTCAGGTCATCAGCCAACAGGTAAAGCAGGGGCTGAAGGAACTGCCTTCAGAGCAGGCTAGAAATTGGGAAAAATTTGCCTAAAGCCTTATGCTTCACAGTGGATGCCATGAGAGATTCTATCATACAGGCATCACGCCTTACACTCCAGCTGGTACAGATGCACAGAGTACTTTGGCTTAAGCATTGGTCAGCGGAGACCCCATGCAAAAAGCTGTTGGCAAGTTCCCGTTCCATGGCGAACGCCTATTTGGGGAAGATTTAGAAAAATATATACAGAAGATCAAGTGGTAAAATGACTTTTACCTGAGAGAAAGAAAAACAAGAGATCTTGTTTTAAACGCTCTCTCCCCAGCTCCCGGGAAATCTGACTCCAACCAGTGGCGGCGGCCTGTTTTAGCCGCCCACAAAAGCCAAGGGGCAAGCTCAGAAGAACAAGAAGCCGTGGGGTGCAAGAGCTAATAAGCAAGCCCCCAAAGCCTCTCAGTGAAGGGGCGCCCCCGCTCGGCCAAGTGGGAGGAAGGCTTTGTCAGTTCTGAGCAACTTGGTGGTCAGAAATCCAGGACAATTGGGTAGTATCCACAATATCCTCAGGGTACAAACTGGAATTTCGAGAGATCCCATCTTCTCAATTCCGAGGTTCAAGACTCTCCAAGGATCCACAAAAAAGAGAATCCTTCTTCAAAGGTTTGAATCACTTAATGGCTCAAGGGGTACTTACAGACGTACCCCAAAAAGAGCGAGGTTCAGGTTTTTACTCAAACCTCTTTGTGATTCCAAAGCCAAATGGAGATGTCAGACCCATCCTGGATCTAAAATCCCTAAATCGGTTCCTGAACGATCGCCATTTTCGAATGGAAACGATCCGATCCGTGGCCGCCACTTTAAAGGGCGGAAAATTCATGGCGTCCATAGATATCAAGGACGCACATTTACACATACCCATCCTCCCCGCTCACCAAAGATTCCTAAGGTTTGCGGTAGAAGATCGCCACTTTCAATTTGTGGCTCTGCCGTTTGGTGTAGCCACCGCGCCCATAGTATTCACAAAGGTGCTAGCTCCTCTGTTAGTAACCTAAGAACACGGGGCATTGCGGTAACAGCCTATCTGGACGATTTACTAGTAATAGATCAGTCAAAGGACGGATTGGGTCACGCTGTACACACTACAGTAGGATACCTGGAGCATTTAGGATGGATTATAAATTTACAAAAATCCTCTCTCCAGGCCCAAAGAAGGATAGGGTACCTGGGCATGATCATAGATACAGCCCAAAACGGGGTATACCTGCCAGAACCGAAGATACAGTCTCTGAAAGACCTGATCCACAAGGTCAAAGCAAACAAGAGGCCGTCTATTCGCCTTTGCATGAGACTATTGGGAAAGATGGTAGCCTCCTTCGAGGCGGTCCCTTACGCCCAGTTTCATTCGAGACTACTTCAAGGCAATATTTTAGCTTCCTGGAACAGGAAGAGCCAAGCTCTGGATATACCCATGCGCCTGTCCTCACAAGTACGCCACAACTTCGATTGGTGGCTAGAAGCCAGGAATTTACGGAAGGGAAAGTCCTTCCTCCCAGTGGCCTGGAAGGTGGTATCTAGGGATACCAGCCTATCGGACTGGGGTGCAGTATTCGAGGAGGCTTCTACCCAGGGAACCTGGGCCAAGACTCAGGGGATCCTGCCCATCAATGTGCTAGAGATCCGGGCGGTATATCTAGCCCTCAAAACCTGGACATACAGGTTACAGGGCTACCCAGTTCGGGTTCAATCCGACAATGCTACTGCAGTAGCTTACATCAATCACCAAGGAGGCACCCGCAGTCGGGCAGCCCAAAGAGAGGTGAACCGGATCCTGGCATGGGCAGAAGAGCATGTACCTTGCCTTTCTGCAATCTTCATTCCAGGGATGGAAAATTGGCAAGCAGACTACCTGAGTCGTCAGCAGCTGCTACCAGGGAGTGGTCTCTTCACCCCGAGATCTTTCAGGCCATATGTCTGAGATGGTGAAACCCAGATGTAGACCTGCTAGCTGCCAGGTTCAACAAGAAGTTGGACAACTTTGTGTCCAGAACGAGGGATCCTCTAGCCTACGGGACAGACGCTCTAATAATACAGACGCTCTAATAACTCCATGGAATCAGTTCTCACTGATCTAGGCATTCCCTCCGATCCCTCTTCTACAAAGACTGCTTCGCAGGATCAAGGAGGAGGGAATACCAGTAATCCTAGTGGCCCCAAACTGGCCCAGGAGGCCTTGGTACGCCGAGATTGTAAAAACGGCGATAGGAAGGCCCTGGAAGTTTCCACTCCGACACGACCTGCTGTCACAGGGTCCAGTATTCCACCCTTCCTTACAAAGGCTAAAGTTGACGGCCTGGCTGCTGAGACCCACATTTTTAAAAAGAGAGGGGTCTCTGGTCCGGTTCTTTCTACGCTCATTAATGCTAGAAAGCCAGCCTCCAGACTCATCTATCAGAGAGTCTGGAGAGCATACGTTTCCTGGTGTGAATCCAGATGTTGGAATCCTCAGAAGTATGAAATAAGTAGGATTCTTGCTTTTTGCCAGTTAGGAGTGGATATGAATTTAGCCCTTAGCACCATCAAAGGGCAAATATCGGCTCTATCAGTCTTCTTTCAGAGACCATTGGCATCTCACTCCCTAGTTCGGACATTCATTCAGGGGGTACTGAGGATAAATCCTCCAATTAGGTCTCCCTTGTGTCCATGGGATTTGAATTTGGTATTGTCAGTGTTGCAAAAGCAACCTTTTGAACTATTCGCCATATTCCTTTAATTATATTAAGTAGGAAGTTGGCCTTTCTGATTGCTATAGCTTCTGCTAGGAGAGTATCAGAGCTAGCAGCTCTTTCTTGTAAAGAGCCTTGTTTAATTTGTCACAAGGACAAAATCGTACTACGACCCCATCCGGCTTTTCTACCTAAGGTGGTGTCGGCTTTTCACTCGAATCAAGACATTGTTCTGCCTTCCTTTTTTCCAAACCCGCGGACGGCGGGGGAAAAATTATTACACTCTCTAGATCTAGGGAGAGCGGTAAAGGTGTATCTGCAAGCAACCGCTCAGATACGTAAAACAGATGTTTTGTTTATTTTACCAGATGGGCCCAAGAAGGGCCAAGCGGTATCAAAATCCACCATTTCCAGGTGGATTAGACAAGTAATTATTCAAGCTTATGGTTTAAAGAACAGGACTCCTCCTTTTCCTGTTAAGGCGCACTCTACCAGGGCGATAGGTGCTTCATGGGCAGTGCACCACCAGGCTTCGATGGCTCAGATCTGTAAAGCTGCAACTTGGTCTTCAGTCCATACATTTTCCAAATTCTATCAAATAGATGTGAAAGGACATGAGGATTCCGCCTTTGGGCGAAGTGTGCTGCAGGCAGCAGTATAGGGCTTCTGGTCCGCAAGCGGCCTGTTTTGATCTGTGTCTCCCCCCCTTCATATGAGCATTGCTCTGGGACGTCCCATTATGTAATGACTAGCTCTGTGTCCCGTGGTGTACGATAAAGAAAATAGGATTTTTATAACAGCTTACCTGTAAAATCCTTTTCTTGGAGTACACCACGGGACACAGAGGTCCCCCCCCTTCTTATGGGAACCTTACTGCTTTGCTACAAAACTGAGGTACTTCCCTGATGGGAGGGGTTATATGGAGGGGAACTGTCTTCCATTGGTTGTGCCAGTGTCCAATCACCGCTGGTGACCCTTAACCCATTATGTAATGACTAGCTCTGTGTCCCGTGGTGTACTCCAAGAAAAGGATTTTACAGGTAAGCTGTTATAAAAATCCTATTTTTTCAGCCCCTGTTCAACAGGGGCATGCAATTATAATTATTGATCTAATAATTCACAGCAGGGCCCATTGCTGCGCCCACCAAGAGTAACTGTCAGGCCTTACAGTGTTGTGGCACCAGCAACACCATCACCACCACCACCACCACCAAAGGCCCAGTTTTTCAGCCCCTGTTCAACAGGGGCATGCAATTATAATTATTGATCTAATAATTCACAGCAGGGACCATTGCTGCGCCCACCAAGAGTAACTGTCAGGCCTTACAGTGTTGTGGCACCAGCACCACCATCAAAGGCCCAATTTTTACTACCACTGATCAACAATTATATGTTATTACAATTCCTGATATTATACTTGACAGCAGGGCGTTCCAGCACCCACCAAGAATAACTGTGAGTGCTTTCAGTGTTGTGCCAACACCAACACCTAAGGGGCCAATTTCTGCAGAGTATATACGGAAGGTCCCTACTTTCAAACATCCAACTTACAAACTACTACTACTTGCAAACGGAAGAAGACAACAGGAAGTGAGAGGAAATCTACCCCTTGGAAGGAAAATTCTCTCCTGTAAGAATTAATATGGAAGAAAGGTGTCTCCTCTCTACTGATGCTTTATCACCAATCCTTGTTTCAATACAAACACCACATTTCAAAAACAGTTGTCATTGGGACGCAAAGTGAGGTGAAATGTTCTGAACAGGGGCACAGACAGCAAAAAAAATGTGACAGGGGTGATAACCGTTCCCTATGTTTTCCAAAAAGCTAAAAAAAAGGAATTTGGCATGGAGCTACACTTAAACAATGCAGCTGTTCAAAATTACAAACAGATTCTACATAAGAACAAACCTACAGTCCCTGTCTTGTATGCACCGCCTGTATACGGCTGTTCAGAGTATATAGGGGCTTTTTTATTTTGTGTGCGGGGTTCCCCTTAATATCCATACAAGACCCAAAGGGGCTGGTAATGGGCTGGGGTAGGGGGGGGGGGGGTTGATGGGGCAGCTATGCCATTTTTCCTAAAGATTTTCATCCATATTACCGGGACCAGACATTGCATTAAAGCCGCAAGCAGTTTTAAATGGCTTTTTTTCCTTTAGAAATGTTATTTTGTGCAGGGACAGTTCTAAACACGGGAAACACGTGGCACTTCACAGGCATACTTTAGACACCCCCCAGGTACAATATTTAAAGGAATATTTGATTTTTTTTTTTCACTTTATGCATCATTAAAATGACTGCTCCCGGAAAACGTCCGTTTTTAAAACTTCTTTTTGCATTGATACATGTCCCCTGGTGCAGAACCCGGGTTCCCAAACTCTGTTTCGGACAATAACATGGATAATAGTCGTTATAATTAGCACTTTAGAATCCGAACGTTCGCATCCACTGTATTTAATAGGGTTCTAATGTTCGCGCGAACTTTCGGTCCGTTCGCGGGTTCTGGTGCGAACCGAACCCGGGGGTGTTCGGCTCATCACTATCCTTCAGCTTCATATTTATCTAGTTGAGCTTTAACCAGTGGCTTAATGGCGATAGGCACATTGCGTGGGGCACATTGTACAGGTTGAATGGTAGGATCAAGTTCAAAACTAACCTCTCCTGGAACAGAGACTATCGGGCCCTCAAACACATCACTGTATGTGTGAAGAATTTGCTGTTTTGTCAGTGGCCTAGTCAGAGATTTTGCAGGCTGATTATCAACATTATGTAGCTCAGTAGGAATGGTGAACAGCATCAGTCCAAGGCGCTCACATGTTGAACCTGATAATAGCGGTTTCTGATCGGCATCAACAATCTCAAAGTTCAGTTTGTGTATACAATCACGTATGCTGCATTCTGTTTGGAATAGCCCCAATGATTCCATTAGTTCCCCTGAATACAACTTTAGTTTGGTGCTACTAGGCTGAAGGGGTGCTCTGGGTGCCAGTTTCATTTTGTCCTTTATACTCATGACATCACACGTTGCACCCGAGTCCAGCCGGCAGGGTTGGATTATATTGTTTAATCTGAGGTTTACAAACCATTTTTTGCCTTTTGTGTTTACAGTACCAATGCATTCTGAGGAGTAAACCATATCAGTGCTAAGCAGGTGTGCATTCTCCGGATCTGACATTTGCTCAATTGTGTGCAGCTTCCTTGCTTCCATTTTACTGGAGAGACACACTCTTGCAAAGTGATTTGGTTTACCACATGCAGTACAGATTTTCCCATATGCAGGACACTTTTCTTTCTCTCGTACATGCACATTGCCGCAATACTTGCATGATGCAGGCTTCCTCCCAGGTGAGTTGTGTAGGTGACCCTTGTGCTGAAACTTATGCTGGTGGTTTTTGAAGTTTTGCTGTTGTTTAGAGGCTGCATTGATATTGTCAATCAGTTTATCCTGCTCCATAGCTTTCATATGTTTGTCAGTAAGTTCAGCAGTGCGACATATCTCAATTGCTGTTTGTAGATCTAAATCATGTTTCCTCAATAGGTGGCGGCGTGTGCTTTCACTGGTGATACCCAAAACTATTTTATCACGAATAAGTTCATCTCTCAGAGAGCCAAACTCACAGCTTGCAGCTTTTTCTCTTAGCCGTGTGACAAACCTGTCTATTGATTCACAGTCTTCTTGCTTACAGCAGCCAAATATATATCTTTCATAGATGACATTTTTAGAAGGTCTGAAGAAAGCTTCTAATGCATCCAGAATGGTTTTGGTGTCACTCTTTTGCTCCTCTGTGAGGTTCAGATTATGCTTGTAAACATGGAGGCATTCACTGCCCATTATCCTTCTCAGCGTGGCTGCTTGCACTGCTGCAGACTTCTCATTTAACCCTGTGGCTAGGGAATAGTCCTGAAACTCAGCCCTGAAATTGTCCCAGTTACTGCCAACATCTCCACTCACCCTCATTGCCTCAGGCAGTGAAATGCTGTTAGCTGCCATGATGCTGTTTTCCTTGCTGCAAAAACTCAGCATCCAGGACAGGACTGCAATTGTCAGGAGGCACAATCAGTTCCAAGAACACTCACATGAAGGCTGGCAGGCTCTCAGCATCAAATGTGTAGAAAGAGCATGGATCCAAATCTTCTGACACCATGTTTGTCGTGATATATGTAGAGAGACAGCACAAACCATTACTGTACATAAGCCATGTTTACTGAAAGACCCAGCAGGAAACAGGAAACACAACACAGGAAGAAGTACAACAGAGATGCACCATAGAGTTGCATTTAAAGAAACATGTCATCCATAACAGTATTTGATCACCTCTGCGGTTTTTATTTTTTGCGCTATAAACAAAAAAAATGCGTACATTTTGAAAAAAAACACAATATTTTTTACTTTTTGCTATAATAAATATCCCAATTTTTTTAGGCCGATACGTATTCTTCTACATATTTTTGGTAAAAAAAAATTGCAATAAGCGTATATTGATTGGTTTGCGCAAAAGTTATAGCGACTACAATATAGGGGATAGAATTATGACATTTTTTTTATATTTTTTTTTTTTTACTAGTAATGGTGGCGATCACCGATTTTTGTCAGGACTGCGATATTATATACATCGGACACTTTTGACACATTTTTGGGACCATTCACATTTATACAGCAAACAGAAAATATGCACTGATTACTGTATAAATGTGACTGGCAGGGAAGGGGTTAACACTAGGGGGCGAGGAAGGGGTTAAATGTGTTCCCTGCGAGTGATTCTTACTGTGAGGGAGGGGACTGACTGGGGGAGGTGACCGATCTGTGTCCCTATGTACAAGGGACACAGCATCGGTCTCCTCTCCCTGACAGGACGTGGATGGATCTCTGTGTTTGGCTGTGTAGTGGCCGATCGCGGGTATCTGGCGGACATCGCAGCCGCCAGGCACGCGCGTCGGCATCTCAGTGACGCCCAGTGGCCGGAGGAGCCGAGGCCTCCCGGACCTGTAGAGCCACCTTGTGGCCGTCATTTGTCAATGGCCCGGGTCTCAAGAAGTTAACTTCA
Organism: Rana muscosa; assembly: GCA_029206835.1. Taxonomy (NCBI): domain Eukaryota; kingdom Metazoa; phylum Chordata; class Amphibia; order Anura; family Ranidae; genus Rana; species Rana muscosa. Next base: position 5,807,109 of record CM055122.1, read on the forward strand.
ATATCAACAAATGAGCCCATCAGCCGACTACCCCTCAAACATACAATCTATTTTATTTCCATAATTAATCTTGAACAACATATTTTTTTTCTACATAAAACACCACCCTAGGTTCTTCTATAAAGCCATAATGCCATTTATTGAACACTTCAGAGCCCAGGGCAATTATCTCAATCCAAAATATAGCAGATTTGTTGATATTGAAAAAATAGAATTTTTGTACTCATCGTAAAATCCCTTTCTCTGAGTTCATGGACGGACACAGCTTCCTATTGACAAGTGGGTATTATCCTTCATTTAGGAGTGACTAGGCATTAAACTTGTATAAAGTGTTCACACACCACACCCTATACAGCACCGCCCAGGGAGCGGACCCTCTGGGTATAATCCCTCTCTCTGCACCTCACAGATCAGTTCATCAAAAAGCAGTACAAACTTAAAACGAGGGGTGGGTGCTGTGTCCGTTTATGAACTCAGAGAAAAGGATTTTACGGTGAGTACAAAAATCCTATTTACTCTTTCGTTCATGGACGGACACAGCTTCCTATTGACAAGTGGGACGTCCCAAAGCAGTGTCAAAAACGAAGGGTGGGAACAGCAATAAAACAACTTCACCCCAAAACAAAACGGAGCTCCTCAACAGAGGAGTTGCAACTTTAAACAGCCACCTGCAATACCTTGCGGCCGAATGAAGCATCCGAAGATGCGCACACACACAACAACTTGTAAAGTTTAGTGAAAGTGTGAACTGACGAGCAGGTAGCCGCCTTACACACCTGGTGAAACAGACACTTGATGCTCTCAGAGCTCGGACAGCATCCAAAAAATACAACGTCGTCTCCTAGGATTCGACGGATGAGGACCACAAGGATGGCAGAACAATGTCTTCCTTGAGATGGAAGGTCGAAATGACCTTAGGAAGAAAAGAAGGCTGCGGACGCAGCACCACATATCGTTGTGGAAGATCAGATAAGGAGCCTTGCATGACAAGGCTGCCAGTTCAGAAACCCGTCATAACTGACGTAACACCAAGAGGCACCTCTTGCCCTGGTATAATGCGCTGGGAAAGGGAGGTGCCTGACCCTTCATGGCGTAAGCCTGATCACGATCTGTCGGATCAACCTAGAGATGGTGGCCGACGAGACCGATGGGCCCTACTTGGGACCAGCCACCGAAAAAAAACCACAATGAGCCTGGACTCCGGAACGGAGCAGTACCAGACAAGCATTCTCTCAGAGTTTGGACAACGTCCAAGGAATGCAATGTCGTCTCCTTAGGATTTGACGAATGAGGACACAAGGATGGCAGTACAATGTCTTCCTTGAGATTGAAGGTCGAAAACACGACCTTAGGAAAAAAAGAAGGCTGCAGACGCAGCACCACCTTATCCTCGTGGAAGATCAGATAGGGAGGCTTGCATGACAAGGTTGCCCGCTCAGAAACCCGTCTTAACTGGCATAACAGCCACCAAAAAAGACCACTTTCTGAGAAAATGTCAACAAGGGAATCTCCCTAATGTTCTTAAACGGTGGTTTCTGAGGCACTTAGAGGCCATGCCGTTAAAGCCATTGACTGCAAGCAGGATGGCATATGGGACCCTGCGACAGCAGGTCCTCTCATAGTGGTAGACGCCAAAAGGACGTCTGCTACACAAGCCCCACGGAGGCAGTGGAGGGTGGACCGGAGGGGCCGCCTGCTGAACCCACTGTACAAAACATTCTCACTAGAGAGTGAGCCACCAGGGGTCGTTGAAAAAGACAGCCAGGGCAGATACCTGCCCCCTAATTGTACTTAAAGAAAAAAATTTGGGCCGTTCCCTGCTGAAGAACAGCAGGACTCTGGAACCAAATAAGTACGCGGATGCCACCTCATTTCCTCACAAATGGATATGTAGGTCTTCCAAGTGCGATGGTAAATTTTCCTAGGGGATGATTTCCGAGCACTCCCCATGGTAGAGATCACAGAGTCTGACAGGCCCCGATCTCTTAGCACCTGGCTCTCAAGCCATGCCGTTAAGCCAGTGACTGTAAAAACAGGATGGCGTATGGGACCTTGCGACAGCAGGTCCTTCTTAGCGGTAGATGCCAAAAAGGTGTTCTGCTACCAGACGCACTAGATCTGTGTACCAAGGACGCCGAGGCCAATCCAGAGCAATTCCTCTCCGCCTCTCCTCTCTGCCTCCAGTCTGCGAAGCAGCTGAGGAAGGAGCTTCAGAGGAGGAAAGGCATAGATTAGCCGGTTCTTGACCTGGCTACAAACCTCAACACCTTCTGATTGAGTCGAGAAGCCAGGAGATATACGGCTGGCGTGCTTCCCCTCTGGCAAAGGAGCTGAAACGCCTCCAGGTGTAGAGACCATTCTCCTTGGTCCAGCATCTGGCTACTCAGGTAGTCCACTGCCAGTTTCCCACACCCGGAAGTATACGGCCGACAGGCCTGGTACGCTCCTTTCTGCCCACCTTAGGAGGTGAGCGACCTCTGATGCTGCAGCTGAGATGCTTGTTCCTCCTTGTTGGTTGACATACGCCACCACTGTGGCGCTTGTCCGACTGGATTCTGACTGGACGCCCCTGTAGCCTCTGAGACCATGTGGAGAGGCAAAGCCAGATCACCCGGAGTTCCAGGACAATGATCGGCAAGTGGGATTCCTCCGGAGTCCAGCGACCCAGGTTGACTGAGCTCCCCAGACTCCTGTCCAACCGGGAAGACAGGCGTCCGCCGTGACCCCTATCTAGTAAAAAGGAAGGAACGACTTCCCGGACAGAAGTGCCGGTGATGTCGGCCACCAACTAGGGAGGTCCTGATTAGGTGGCTCACCCAGATTTTGACAATCCAGGGATGAAGGGCACTTCTGGACAGAATTACTTTCTGTAACACTTTCGTGTGAAATAGTGCATATGGTACCGTCTCGAAGGAGACTACCATGAGGCCCAGGACTCGCCTGAAAAAGTGGCGTGACAATTCTCTTTGGGATGTCAACTGCCGTACTGCAGCCCGAAGGGTCTGCAACCTTCCCATAGGGAGAAAAAAACTTTTGCCAGAATCAACCCTAGATACACTAGGAGTTGAGACGGTACTGATACTGACTTCTAAGTGTTCAGCACCCAACCAAGAAACGGAGGGTCTGACAGGTTATAGACATGCTCACCTCCAATTTTGAGTTGAGGTGGCCCTCAGAAGAACGTCCAAGTTGCCCATGATAGCGATGCCACGCTGTCTTAGTAGTAGGGCCAGAAACGGGTCAAGCACCTTGGTGAACACCCTTGGTGCCGATGCCAGGCCTAAAGGGGAGAGCCACTATTGATAGTGGTCTTCCCCGGCCGCCAAACGCAGACATCGCTCCTGTACCTGAATTCATGCCTTTTTTAACCATCTGAAATGTGAGTGTTTTACTGTTCTCTTTTAATATTAAAAATATTTCCATACAGTATCACGCTATGTGAGCTTTTTTCTACTTTCATACGTACGAAACACGGACACCGAGCCTTTTGCATATATTTATGAACACGTGATCAACACAATAGATGTCCTTTTTGATTGAAGTGGAAATCCTTTAGACTTCAGATCATCTACATTGGGTTTGTCAAACCCCCAAGCTTAACTCGACTTGGCTGGCATATGCCTCTCCAAGTCTGAGACTTCCGGTAAGCCTCCTTCAACTCACTCTTGGTGGCGGTTTTCACAGCACTTCGCATTTTTGAACTGCAAGTTTGCATCACAAATGAACACTTTCTTTTTGGACTGATCTTCACCCCACTTTCAAAATTTATGTTTTTCTTCCTTGGACTTTATTCAACAGTTTCCATTTTATTTATTTTGAATATTTAGTTTCACAATTAATATTCACTGTTTTTCCAATCACTATGGATTATAGTAATTATTACCTCAATGACCTTTACGCTTAACCACATGATTTATTTACATGTTTATATTGGTTTTATTTTAGGTTTTGCACTGGTTTAACACGTATTCAACCACGTTTTTCAGTCGCATCTATGTATGGTTTATCACTGTACACAGACCAACAAAATTAGCGCTACACTTATATTCACATTTTCTTACTTGCTTTATCTACAGCAGTGTTGGCGGCTGTTTCTGTTGTATTGTTTTGTTGTATTTTCTTAGTGCAGTATATTCCCCCCTTTTTTATACCATGAGGCCCAGGACTCGCCTGAAAAAGTGGCGTGACAATCCTCTTTGGGATGTCAACTGCCGTACTGCAGCCCGAAGGGTCTGCAACCTTCCCATAGGGAGAAAAAAACTTTTGCCAGAATCAACCCTAGATACACTAGGAGTTGAGACGGTACCGATACTGACTTCTGAGTGTTCAGCACCCAACCAAGAAACGGAGGGTCTGACAGGTTATAGACATGCTCACCTCTAATTTTGAGTTGAGGTGGCCCTCAGAAGAACGTCTAAGTTGCCCATGATAGCGATGCCACGCTGTCTTAGTAGTAGGGCCAGAAACGGGTCAAGCACCTTGGTGAACACCCTTGGTGCCGATGCCAGGCCTAAAGGGGAGAGCCACCATTGATAGTGGTCTTCCCCGGCCGCCAAACGCAGACATCTCTGATGCCTGGTGCATATGGGAACATGCAAGCATGCGTCCTTGATGACCAAGGATGCCGGAAAATCCCCCAGATGGAGGGCAGCGACAACAGAGCGTCTTTAGCACTACGAACAGATTAGAGTAGAACCCCTGAATCTTTTCCTGTACTGAGACAGGAAGGACCACCCTGCGTATCAGCAGGTCTTGAACCGCCCCATATAGGACTTCCCGATGAGTTGGCTGAAGCTGGTGGTTTAGAGGGAAAAAATCTGTTCAGTAGGCAAGCAAGGTTGGGCTTGCGAACCCAGGGACGCTTCTGTCCCTCAGCAGGCGCTTTATCGGCCTGGGGTCATTTACTTGCCGCACTAGGCGGACGAAAGGCCACTTGTGTGCGGTGAAGGAGAGCCCTAGCCTATGGCGTGGCTCCTTACCACTTTTTGGATTACGGGAGCAGCAAGCTCTTACCTCCTGTGGCATCCTTAACAATGTCATCCAAAGAGGCTCCAAAAAGACTGTCACCGCTGAAGGGCAGGTCCGTTAAGGCCTTCTTGGAAGCTTTTTTGGTCCGTAGACCAGCACTTAGCCAAACCAAGTGGCATAACACCACCGCATAACCTGAGGCTCTAGACAGCAAGGGGATAGTATCTGTGACAGGAGGGTCACTTTGGACACAGGGTGAGCCAGGAAATAATGGACATTAAGAAATATATCTTGGGGGGGGCGTGTCCGGATGTGAGGAAGAGAGGACGTGTGTGAGAGAGCTCCGGCTCCTGGGTTAAGAATCCTGTGAATTTCTCCTGCGCTGAGCGGCATCCGGGCCGGTGGACAGCTGCTCCGTGCTCGGGGTCACCTCCGGAGTACACCGATGCCATCCAGGAGGAAATCGACCAAGAAACAGCCGCCTCCTAAGACACAGGGCTCCCCAGCGGTGACACGTGCGGCGGCCATCTTGCCCTCCGGAGCGGAGCGTGCAGTAGCCATACAGACAGCCCTGCAGCTTCTGAGGGACATGGAGCAGGTGGATGGTGACCCGCAGCAGCCCCAAGGTATGGAGAAATCTGAGGGCACTGCCTCCACGGCAGTCATTTTGGCGGCCATTGAGGAGAGCAAAACCCTGGTTATGGGGAAAATAGACACACTGGCCATGGAGTGTGGCCTCATCAGGCAAGATATGGACAAGTTTAGAGGCCGTGTAACTGCTGCTGAGACTCGTATCTCAGATATTGAGGATACCGCGGCTATAACATCCCAGAATGTCGCTGATCTGCAACGCACGGTTAAAACCTTGATGGCGCGGTCTGAGGACGCCGAAAATAGGCTGCGCCGCAATAATGTGCGCGTGGTGGGCCTGCCTGAGGGTGCGGAGGGCTCGCAGCCAGCCAGCTTTGCTGAAACCTTTTTCAAAGATATCCTGGCGTTACAGCATGTCTCCTCTGTGTATATTGTGGAGCGGGCTCATAGGGTCCCCACAGGCCCGAGACCACGGGGCGCATTGCCCAGACCATTCCTCGTGCGGTTTCTAAATTACCGCGACAGAGATCTCATTCTGGCGGAAGCCCGGAAGTCACCACAGCTCCGGTTTGAAAATACCAATGTGCACTTCTTCCCGGATTTCTCCCCAGAGTTGCAGAGGCGCCTTCGCACGTTCGTGGATGTTCGGAAGAGGCTCCGGGACAAGGGCCTCAAATACAGCATGCTATACCCCAGCAAGCTCCGTGTTGAATACCAGGGCTCTGTGAAATTTTTTGAGGTCCCCTCGGATGTCTCGGATTGGTTGGAGACTCTGGCTTAATGTACAGCATTTATTTTACTTTGATTTATTTTTTCTATTTTTGGCATACTCTGTTTGGCCACCCTTACATCTGCTTCTGCTTGAGTGCACGCTGGTAGTCTCATAAACTTTGACTTTCATCCTACCCCATGTTACCCCCTCCAGTGAGCTTAGTATTGGTGTGCCTGGATGGTGGAAGTGATCTGGACTGTCCTTGTTTTTCCTGTACAAAATGTTACTTTCAAGAGGCTGCGGGGTACATTTGGCTGCTTAGTGCTGCATGATCAATGGAGCCGGATGCTCTCTCTGCTGCGCTGAGTAGTCGTAAAAGGCGTACGGTGTCAGCACTCACCTGGTTGACACTTTAGTCCCCTCCAAAGGGGCATATGGAATAACTCTATAGAACACTTTTCCATTTTTTGTTTTTGGTTTTGGGGATTAAGTCTGCTGGCGCTAGTTGTTTCCCTTTTTTTTTTTTTTTTTTTTTTTTTTTGTGTTTTTTTTGTTTGCTGGCTAGACAGGGGATTACTAAGATGGGACTGTTTATGAGCAAATGTTTTGGTCTTGTTTTTTTTTATGTTTTGTCTGTTTGTCTCTGCTCCATTTTATTTGGGGCTGCTGGTTTGTGGTGTCATCCTCGGTGTTCCACAATTGGTGGGCCAGGGGACACTCAGAAACGGGCTCAGGCACAAAGTACTGTCTGTAGAGATGTTATAGTTATTCTTCAGCTTGTTGTATGGCTCTGTGTACTTCTGGACCTCTCCTGTGCTCCTAGGCCCCCATCTTGTGGCAAATTTCGGAATTACAGTCATGTCTTTAAAAGTTAAAATCATCTCTTGGAATGTCAGGGGATTGAATTCTAAATACAAGAGAGCTTTGGTGTTGAAATTTTTGCAGGCCCAACATCCTCACATAATGTTTTTACAGGAAACGCATTTATTAGGCAACAAAATTCTGGCCATGAAGCGTCCCTGGATGCACAGAGCCATACATGCCACCTATTCGTCATATGCTAGGGGTGTATCTATTTTGTTAAACAAGTCCTTACCTTGCTCCATAAATACAGTGATCACTGATCCTGGAGGAAGGTATTTAGTGGTCATAATTGAAGTTTACTCTAGGAAGTTGGCCCTGGTAAATATATATATTCCCCCTCCTTTTACAGGCAATATCCTGTATGAGGTGTTGGAGAAATTGGCACCTCACGCTCCATTTCAGTTATTGATGGCTGGTGATTTTAATAATGTTCTCAATTATACGTTGGACACGTCCAACCCACATAGGGCTCTAAACCGCAAATTGTCACAGTGGGCGGATGCTGCGGGTCTTACTGAAATCTGGCGGTGGAAGCATCCTACGGACAGATGCTATTCTTATCTGTCCTCGGTACATGCTTCGTCCTCCAGAATAGACCTGGCGTTTGCTAATGGAGCAATGTTGCCTCTGGTGGCTGAGACGTCCTACCTTCCGGGGGGTGTCTCGGATCACACTCCTCTCCAGATCACTTTGCAAGTGGGTTCCCAGAATTCAAGGAGAGTCTGGCGTTTATCACCTAGTTGGGTGGGGGAGCCCTCTGTGGAGGAGATGCTGCAACCACACATTGACACATTTTGGCAGGTTAACGAGGGATCGGCCACATTACATATGGAATGGGAGGCCTTCAAGGCCACTACTAGGGGGGAATACATATCAGCCATAAAAGCCCTGAGAATTGAGCGGAATAGTGTAGAAAAACAACTCCATGACAGGGAGCGGGAGTGCGCTAAGGCTCATGCGGACTCACCTTCTCCTGACTCGTTGGCTCAGTTGCGGTTTGCAAGGAGGAACGTTTCTCTCCATTACCGAGAGGCGACTACTTGTCATCTGCAAAGGAGTGCGGCGCGTGTTTTTGAACAGGGGGATAAAAACGGTAAACTATTGGCTTTTTTAACGGTTGGGGACACGTCCCCAACGGTAGTGCCTTGCGTAATGTCCCAGTCTGGACACCTGTTGAGAGACAGGGAGGACGTAGTACGGGAGTTTGTATCGTTCTATAAGTCTCTGTACTCGCCTATAGATCCCTATGACACGGGTGACCTTGGGGTCACATTGGGGGCCCTGCGGTTGCCTGAGCTGCCAGAGGAATCTCGTAATTTTCTTGATGCCGAGTTCGGGGAGGAGGAGGTGGTCTCCGCAGTTGGGTCGTTTCCTGGTGGCAGGGCTCCGGGTCCGGATGGTCTGCCTATTGACTGGTACCGTCGTTACTCGGAGATCCTGGTGCCTAGACTACTGCAATTGTATGCCGACTGTTTTCAGAAGGGGGCCTCCCCCCTTCCTTTTATGAGGCTCATATTGTACTGTTGGCCAAGCCGGACAAAGACCCAATGCTATGTTCTTCGTATAGGCCCATTTCTTTACTGAATATGGACTTCAAAATACTTACTAAGATGTTGGCTACTAGACTTATGTCGGTCTTGCACCATGTTATCTCCCCTGACCAGACAGGTTTAATGCCCAGGAAAGCCACGGATATCAATCTGCGTAGGGTTTTCACCCACACGCAGTTGGGTCCGGACAGTTCCAGCGGCGGGATACTGGTCTTTTTGGATTTGGAGAAGGCCTTTGATTCTGTTGACTGGAATTACATGAGGGTGGTGCTGGAGGTATTCGGTTTCGGGCCTCATTTCAGGAAGTGGATTGACATTCTATATCATTCCCCTACAGCGGCCATTAAGTTAAACAATATGTTGTCGGAATTTTTTTCAGTGCGGAGGGGCACTCGCCAGGGTTGCCCTTTGTCCCCGGGTCTATTTTCCATCATGATTGAACCCGTGGCTGCGGCCTTGCGGGCCTCTGAGGAGGTGCGGGGGATCATGGTGGGTGACTTGAACGAAAAGACGGCACTCTATGCGGACGACATGGTTCTTTTTCTGCGGGACTCCGGAAATTCCTTGTCGGCAGCACTAGATATCCTGAATTCTTTTGCACGTTTTTCGGGTCTGAAAGTCAACTGGGGAAAATCCCAAATTCTATCACTCAGGACGCCATCCCCCAGGTGCGAGATTCCTGTTGATTGTCCTTTACAGCGGGTGGAGGTGCTCAAATTTCTGGGGTTAAACATTTCTAATTCCGTGTCCGATTTTATTGCCTTAAATGTCGATCCACTTTTGACTAGACTGAAATCCGGGCTACAGGCATGGCAAAACTTACCTTTGACGCTCATTGGTAGGGTGAATTTAGTGAAAATGAAATTTTTACCTTTGTTTTTGTATATATTTCGGAATTCCCCTGTTTGGATACCGAGATATGTTTTTAAGAAAATAGATAGTCTCATAACAACTTTCTTATGGCAGGGAAGACGCCCTCGAATTAAATTCCGGGTGTTACAACTGCCGTGGAAACAAGGGGGACTGGCGGGTCCCGGATTTTCACAGGTATTTCTTAGCTGGTCAGCTGGTATTTGTCCACAGGTGGTTCACTCTACCTGAGGACGACACTGCTAATACGCTGGAGGCGGCGGTTGTGGGTTCGTATGAGGCACTGAAGCATCTCCCGCTTCGGGGAATCAGGGCTCCGTATAGGCTCACGATATCCATGCGTGCCGCTTGTAGGGCATGGGTGGCAGTGAATAAGGTGGGTGGCGCCTCTGAAATTTCTCCTTACACACAACTTTGGAAGAATCCTCAGCTACCACACTTTTGTGAGTACCCCGATCCAGTCACCTGGACTAAGTATAGCATTAAGACTCTGAGGGACATAGTGGGGGGTGGGAAACTCTTACAGTTTGACGCCCTTAAAGCCAAGTTTAATCTGCCCAATATGCACTTGTTTCGTTTTCTTCAGCTCAGATATGCATTTAAGGCCCAATTTGGAGATATTGGTATCACCATGCAAACTAGTGGTATGGAGTCTTTACTGAGAGAGGACACTGTAGACAAGGCCTTGTCTACAATATATAAACAGCTGTTCAGTGAGGGAGGTGATCTCCTGGCAAAGTGTAGGGCGGCGTGGGGTGAGGTGTTCCCCCAGATGGACAGGGATGACTGGGATGATGTATGGGACATTAATTTTACTAGATTGGTCTCTGCCAGGGACCATCTCATCCAATTTAAATTCCTGCATCGCATCTATCTTACGCCGGCTAGACTGGCCAAGATATTCCCTACACAGTCTCCTTGTTGCTGGTGGTGCAGTTCCCTCACGGCCGATTTCATGCATGTCTTTTGGAATTGCTCATTCATCCAAAGGTTCTGGAGAGGGGTTGCCGACTGCATAGCTGGGGTGACCACCATCCAGTTACAGCCTTCAATTGAGGTATGCCTCTTGGGTCTGGTAGACAATCTAGCCCCAAGGAGAGCGACTCGGGCTCTGTTGACGATTCTCATATATTACGCCAGGAAACTGATAGTGTTATCATGGAAAAAGCCCAATCCGCCCACTGTATCAGCATGGAAGGGGGTGGTGAATAGAGCTGTACCGCTGTACAAAGCTACGTATGCTAGTAGGGGCGCACCTCAGAAATTTGATAAAGTATGGGGTGGTTGGATGAATAGTGAACTTACGGTGGCGGATTGAGGGGCACCCATTATAAATGCACTTGCAGTAAGAGTTGATTATGGTTGTGATTATGTGACATTTCCAAGCAATATATGACTGTGATTGAGTTAAAGTGACTTTATGACTGTATTATTCCTGTTGATGGGTGGGGGTCTGGAGGGAGGGAGAGGGAGCCAATGCTGAAGATTTGTATTTAGTTTGTGTTTGGCCCATTGGGTCTGTTTGTTTTGTCAAAAGCTATAAATAAAACTTTAAAAAAAAAAAAAGAAATATATCTTGGGCTACCTAAAATGGGTCTGTAATATTTATCCACCATATCCCCAAGGATATCTGTAAAGGACTATTTACTGTTTCTGAACTCAACAGGTTAATTGAGAGATACTGAGGTGTTCAGCCTCAATCACCTGTCTAGTGTAATGTTAATGAATTCCAGCTTCTAGAAGACCTGTTCATTGTTTGTGGTGATGTGGATTGGGGAAATTAAGTCTGTCCTTGTGTGTATTGTAAAGTATCAGACAGTCTGGTGACTATAAAGGTCATGCATAGTCATTCAAACATAAAGGGGATTATTAAAGTCTGTTGTCTCCTAACAGACGTCAAAATAATGTGTTGAGCCTTGTAATGTGTGGGTGGAGCTGGGCCATTGTTCATGTTAAACTAATGTGTATTGGATGGATATAAAAGTTACAATGTTTTTCTCAATAAATTCATTCGTTCCTGGAAGAGACAGAGTACGTCTCGTTTCTTCTGGAGGGATTAATCTTATGGGAAGTGATCACCTGGCTGTGGAAGATTGGTAGCGAGTAGATGTGTGTCCAGGAGAGGGGAACATCGTAAACGGCGTTAACCCCCCTTTCGTATTTGGGGTGCCGTTACATTGGTTGGCAGCAGCGGGATTTTCCCTCCAGTTCCTGGGACACTCCAAACCACCACAGTGAATGACCAGCTATGCAGCCTGCAGGAAAGTCACGCTGAAAGACCTACTTGAGAGCCGAGATGGACCAGAAGAAGGGTGATGCAGGACCCCGGTCAGTTGAAGATTTGTTTCAGCAACGAGTTCAACAGCGCTTGGCATTATATGGTGCTAACCCATCAGAGACCGCCATACAGGAAGCCATTAGAGGCATCCAGCTGCAGGATGCGCGACAAGAGAGAGAACGACAGTGTCAAGAGAGAGAACGAGAGCGACAAAAGAGAGAACTAGAGCGGCAACATGAGCGGAGAATGGCAGAAATACGGCAATCGGAGATCGCCTACAGACAGCTGCTAGAATCTGCTCAGCAGCAGGGTGGGGCCCCCTTTGCCTGGGACTATCAGGAAATACCAGTGGACAACTCTGAAATCCTGGCTGAAGAATCGGCAGTGGAAAATCTGGAGATTGCCATCCCTAAAGCCGAAGTGGATGATATGGAGTTCCAGGGAGCTAGCCTGGCTGAAGAATCAGCAGTGGAAAATCTGGAGATTGCCATCCCTAAAGCCGAAGTGGATGATATGGAGTTCCAGGGAGCTAGGGCAGTTGGCTCATCTCCCCAGCCACAGATTACAGAAGGTATGGACTTAAGGGACTGTACAGAGGATGTTAGGGATTATGCATCGCCTGCCCAAGTACTGGCAGCAGGACAGAGTACTGCAGACCCGGCTCTACACCCGTGGCAGTTTTGGAGGCCCGAGGTGAGAAGGTGATGGTTCCTCTTTCCCAGGGGATTTCAGAGATGCAGGGAGGAGAAGCAGCCCTTTTCCCTCCCCAACAGTTAGCCAGAGCAGATGGTGTGAAGTCCCCAGCAGAAGTGCTGGCAACAGGGCAGAGTGATAGCAACCTCTGCCCAGCACCGGAAACAACTGTGGAGTTTCAGGGAGCCGGGGCAGTTAACCCCTCTCTCCAGCAACAAGCTGAGGTGGTAAAGCTTTTACCCCCAGCTGAATCACTGGCAGCAGGGCAGAATGCTACTGGCCGCTGCACACAACTGCCACTTGAGTGGATATCGGTGGATGGGACTGCGGTCTCCACTCACAGCAACCCAGCACAAGAGCTGGCAACAGAGCAGAGTGCCGCGGGCCTCTGCTCTCAACTATCAGAAGAGGGAGTTCCTGTGGTATTTGAGGGGACTTCGGTCCTCACGGACACAACCCCAGAAAATGGTGTGACACTGAGACAGGAGGATGTCAGCCTTGCTTTGCAAGCACTGGGGGATTTTCACCTGCCACAAGGGGATGGGACTTCAGCCTCCACTTGTATACCCCAGGGATGCCGGGCAGTCGACCCAGATCCCCAACAGCATGACGGACTGAGCCCAGTCACCCTGTCTTCTCTCCAGTGGCTGAAAGGACTCCAGGGAAAAGGGCCAGTCCAGGCCTCTCCCCAGCGGCGGGTATGTTCTCTGAGAGAGGCAGAGGTTGGCTGGGTAAGTAATGCTCTGTTTGGAGCAATTTATTTGGGGTACTGTGTGGATACCGGCATTAGAGGAATGGACCTATGGTCTAACTTCGGAGTCAACCCGTCTGGGGTCGCCTCCTCTGTTAGTCTCCTGCCGAAAGGGGAGATGTGTGACAGGAGGGTCACTTTGGACACAGGGTGAGCCAGGAAATAATGGACATTAAGAAATATATCTTGGGCTACCTAAAATGGGTCTGTAATATTTATCCACCATATCCCCAAGGATATCTGTAAAGGACTATTTACTGTTTCTGAACTCAACAGGTTAATTGAGAGATACTGAGGTGTTCAGCCTCAATCACCTGTCTAGTGTAATGTTAATGAATTCCAGCTTCTAGAAGACCTGTTCATTGTTTGTGGTGATGTGGATTGGGGAAATTAAGTCTGTCCTTGTGTGTATTGTAAAGTATCAGACAGTCTGGTGACTATAAAGGTCATGCATAGTCATTCAAACATAAAGGGGATTATTAAAGTCTGTTGTCTCCTAACAGATGTCAAAATAATGTGTTGAGCCTTGTAATGTGTGGGTGGAGCTGGGCCATTGTTCATGTTAAACTAATGTGTATTGGATGTATATAAAAGTTACAATGTTTTTCTCAATAAATTCATTCGTTCCTGGAAGAGACAGAGTACGTCTTGTTTCTTCTGGAGGGAGTAATCTTTTGGGAAGTGATCGCCTGGCTGTGGAAGATTGGTAGCGAGTGGATGTGTGTCCAGGAGAGGGGAACATCGTAAACGGCGTTAACCCCCCTTTCGTATTTGGGGTGCCGTTACAGTATCCATGTCTGATTCGCAGACAAACTTAAGGCCCTGTACCAACTGGTCGGCCAAAGCTACCTCCTTTGGAGGAGCCTCCCGCGCCTTTAACCCCTGGAGTAGCATCTTTGCCCACTCAGTAAGTGTCTGAGACACCAAAGCTCCAGCCAATGCTGGACGCACCGCTGAGCCCACCACAGTGTATAGGTAGCGAGCGAGTGCCTCAGCCTTCTTGACCACAGGGTCCTTGAAGACAGGAGCCCCCTTGTTAAGTCTGGACACAGGGGTGTCCACTATCGGGGGAGAGGACCATTTTTTTCAGGAAACTCTCCTCAAAGAGGTACCGGGGATGCAAAAAAACCTTCAGTGGGTTTTTCCACTCCTTGTATAAAAACTTATCAAGATAAGACACACAATGAAACACCTTAGCAGTGCAGGCCGGCTTACAGAACCCAAAGGGGACCGCCGTCTCTGCTGCATTCTCCAAATTCAGCGTATCCCACACTGCAGTGATAAGGTCAGATACCAAAGCCTTTTCGCGTGTTGACCCGGACCTGGAGTGATTCTCACTATCCGACCGGTCACGGTCCGCAGTCTCTGATGCATCAGAATCAAGGCCATGAGCCACAGCCGTGGCTGGTTCTGCATCAGAATTATCCCCAGAAGATGGCGGGGGAAGGGGGCGTTTCCTACCCCCCGTGTTCCCATGTGCCGCTTCCACCTTGGCAACAAAGCCTTCAGGATTGCCGACATAGCACCCACAGATACATCAGGGGCACCAGCTGCTAACTCAGGTGTTTTTAGGGTAAAAAACGCCTGCTTCAGACGCCTTGCTGACCCACGCGCCTGACACCCACAGGGACTCCAGGCAAGGTATCAATAGGCCACCCTCCTAGCTGCTACAGAGATGCAGAGGTCTCCCAGAGGACTTACCACCCTGAGAACGGTACCGCTATTCCTGCCGTCTGCTCCCACCTGAGATGCTCTCCCACCGCTGCCTGTGTCAATCTGATCCTCATCAGCGTGTCTCTGTATGCTTTCGCACCTGTGGAATGCACCAATAGAGGCCGAAGACTTCCACAAAATGGCCACCGAGCGGCCGTGCTGAAGAATAGTGTGGACCATAAGAAAATGGACGCCGAGCAGTCGACAGAGGCCAAAGAGGCCGCGAACCACAAGAAAATGACCGCCGAGCTGCGCGAACCACAAGAAAATGGCCGCCGAGCGTTAGAGGCCAAACAGGCGTGGACCACAAGAAAATGGCCGCCGACAGCATGGAGGGAGAAAACACACACAGGTAAGCAGCACATTGATATCTAAAAACAGTCTACAGTGCAGCCCCCCGTCCAGATGGAGCCCCCCTAGGTGACCCCCTAGCAAGCCAGCCTTAGCTTCAGAGCCCAGGGAGGAGGGAAGGCAGGGAGAGAGGAAAGAAAAGGCAAAAAAATAACACTTGATCTCTCCAGGAATGTCCAGCCAAGTCACCCTGCCAATGCAGGGGAGCTACTTACCCTTCCCGCGTGGTTAATACTGGAATACATTCTGGACAGATCATCATCCGCACACAGAGGTGACTGTCGGCCCGGCATGCTGTGATTGTGCCATACAGACCGATCATATGCATGCCCTGGAGCGCGAAGCTTCACTGGCCACCCATGGAGCGATGGGCATGTCGTGGAAAACCCATCGCATAGCTAGGGTCGGCACACGCTCGATGGCCGAAACTGGGGAGACTACAAGGATCTGGGATCCAGCCTGTCACCCAGTCGGCAGTTGATCGAAGATCGCAGGAACAAAAAACGTAGAAACCCCCCCCCCCCCGGACCAATGGGCCTGAAGGGAGCCATGTCCTTCTCCTTGATAGGCAGAAAAAAACTGATCTGCGAGGTGCAGAGAGAGGGATTATACCCAGAGGGTCCACCCCCTGGGCGGTGCTGTATAGGGTGGGTGTGTTAACACTTTATACAAGTTTTCTGCCTAGTCACTCCTAAATGAAGGATAATACCCACTTAGTCAATAGGAAGCTGTGTTCGTCCATGAACGAAAGAGTAAAAATACCTTCCAAAGCTTCAACAATGTAAGGATAGGCAATTACACAATTAAAACATTCCTTAAAGTCAGAATCTAACTGAAGTAATCAAAATACCCCATGTATAAGTTGAAATGTTACTCTTAAAAATTTGTATCTTGCAATTATCTTAAACCTTCTTAACCTATTTAAGTATCTGATCAGATTCCTTAAAAAAAAAATTTGGTACCAGCACATGCATGTCATTTAACCACTTAAGCCCCGGACCATTTCGGGCCATTAGGACCAGGCCTGTTTTTGGGATTCGGCACTGCGCTGCTTTAACTGTAAATTGTGCGGACATGCAATGTTGTACCCAAATGAAATTTGCGTCCTTTTCTTCCCACAAATAGAGCTTTCTTTTAATGGTATTTGATTGCCTCTGCGATTTTTATTTTTTGCGATATAAACGGAAAAAGACCGAAAATTTTGAAAAAAAAAGATATTTTCTACTTTTTGTTATAAGAAAAATCGAATAAACTCAATTTTAGTCAGACATTTAGGCCAAAATGTATTCAGCCACATGTCTTTAGTAAAAAAAATGTCAATAAACGTATATTTATTGGTTTGCGCAAAAGTTATAGCGTTTACAAACTAGGGTACATTTTCTGAAATTTACACAGCTTTAAATTTATGACTGCCTATCTCATTTCTTGAGGTGCTAAAATGGCAGGGCAGTACAAAACCCCCCCAAATGACCCCATTTTGGAAAGTAGACACCCCAAGGAAATTGCTGAGAGGCATGTTGAGCCCATTGAATATTTTTTTTTTTTGTCCCAAGTGATTGAATAATGACAAAAAAAAAAAAAAAAAAAAAAAATTACAAAAAGTTGTCACTAAATGATATATTGCTCACACATGCCATGGTTATATGTGGAATTGCACCCCAAAATACATTTTGCTGCTTCTCCTGAGTACGGGGATACCACATGTGTGGGACTTTTTAGGAGCCTGGCCACGTACGGGACCCCGGAAACCAAGCACCGCCTTCAGGATTTCTAAGGGCGCAAATTTTTGATTTCATTCCTCACTACCTATCACAGTTTCGAAGGCCATAAAATGCCAAAATAGCACAAAACCCCCCCAAATGACCCCATTTTAGAAAGTAGACACCCCAAGGAAATTGCTGAGAGGCCTGTTGAGCCCGTTGAATATTTTTTTTTTTTGTCCCAAGTGATTGAATAATGACAAAAAATAAAAATAAAAAATAAATTACAAAAAGTTGTCACTAAATGATATATTGCTCACACATGCCATGGTTATATGTGGAATTGCACCCCAAAATACATTTTGCTGCTTCTCCTGAGTACAGGGATACCACATGTGTGGGACTTTTTAGGAGCCTAGCCGCGTACGGGACCCCGAAAACCAAGCACCGCCTTCAGGATTTCTAGGCACAAATTTTTGATTTCACTCCTCACTACCTATCACAGTTTCTAAGGCCATAAAATGCCAAAATAGCACAAAACCCCCCCAAATGACCCCATTTTGGAAAGTAGACACCCCAAGCTATTTGCTGAGGAGGCATGGTGAGTATTTTACAGCTCTCATTTGTTTTTGAAAATGAAGAAAGAAAAATTTTTTTTTTTTTTTTTTCAATTTTCAAAACTTTGTGACAAAAAGCGAGATCTGCAAAATACTCACAATACCTCTCAGCAAATAGCTTGGGGTGTCTACTTTCCAAAATGGGGTCATTTGGGGGGGTTTTGTGCCATCTGGGCATTCCATGGCCTCCGAAACTGTGATAGGCAGTGAGAAGTAAAATCAAAAATTTACACCCTTAGAAAGCCTGAAGGCGGTGCTTTGTTTTTGGGGTCCCGTACGCGGCTAGGCTCCCAAAAAGTCTCACACATGTGGTATCCCTGTACTCAGGAGAAGCAACAGAATTTATTTTGGGGTGTAATTCCACATATGCCCATGGCATGTTTGAGCAATATATCATTTAGTGACAACTTTGTGCAAAAAAAAAATTAAAAAAAAAAAATTGTCTTTTTTCCGCAACTTGTGTCAACATATAAAATATTCCATGGACTCGACATGCCTCTCAGTATATAGCTTGGGGTGTCTACTTTCCAAAATGGGGTCATTTGGGGGGGTTTTGAACTGTTCTGGCATTTTATACACAACATTAGGAAGCTTACATCCACTCTTCTAACCACTTGCAGACAAAGCCCTTTTTGACACTTTTTGTTTACATGAAAACATATTTTTTTTTTGCAAGAAAATTATGTTGAACCCCCAAACATTATATATATTTTTAAAGCAAAGGCCCTACAGATTAAAATGGTGGGTGTTGCATTTTTTTTTTCTACACAGTATTTGCGCAGCGATTTTTCAAACGCATTTTTTGGGGAAAAAATACACTTTTTTTAATTTTAATGCACTAAAACACACTATATTGCCCAAATGTTTGATGAAATAATAAAGATGATCTTAGGCCGAGTTCATAGATACCAAACACGACATGCTTTAAAATTTCGCACAAACGCGCATTGGCGACAAACTACATACATTTTTAAAAGCCTTTAAAAGCCTTTACAGATTACCCCGTTAGATTTACAGAGGAGGTCTACTGCTAAAATGACTGCCCTCGATCTGACCTTCGCGGTGATACCTCACATGCATGGTGCAATTGCTGTTTACATATGACGCCAGACCGACGCTTGCGTTCGCCATTGGGCAAGAGCAGGGCAGGACAGGGGTGCTTTTTTTTTTTTTTTTTTTTTTTTTTATTATTAATTTTGCTTTTTTATTTTATTTTTAAATTGTTCCTTACATATATTTTTTTTTTTATAATTTTTATTGTTATCTCAGGGAATGTAAATATCCCCTATGATAGCAATAGGTAGTGACAGGTACTCTTTTTTTGAAAAAACTGGGGTCTTCTAGACCCTAGATCTTTCCTCTGCCCTCAAAGCATCTGACCACACCAAGATCGGTGTGATAAAATGCTTTCCCAATTTCCCAATGGCGCTTTTTATATCCGGGGGGGGGACATTCCCTCCCACTGCTTGTAAAAGCAGTCCAGAGGCTAATTAGCCGCTGTGATTGCTTTTACATGAAAGCCGGCCGCTGGCTGAAAAGAATGATACCAAGATGATGCCTAAACCCGCAGGCATCAATCTGGTATAACCATTCAAAGTCCAGCAACATACCAGTACGTTGCTGGTCCTTGTTGGACATGTATTGTAATCTTTTTTTTTCATGCAGCCTGTTGGCTGAACGAAAAAAGAGATTGATTGGTGGGTATGCCCACCATTAGAATACCGCCCTTCATCCACCCACTTCTAATGATGGGCATACATGCACCATTTATATATGCCGAAGCATGGGGGCATCCTCCCGCAAAAAAGTTATGCCGCACACACATGGTCAAACGTTTCCACGGGCAAGCCTCCGTCGGAATTTCGACCGTATGTATGCGGCATTAGGAGCAAAATTGCTCCTCCGCCCTGCTGCCCCTGCTGCCCCCATGCTTCGGCATATATGCTTTTTTTTTTTTAACTGTGGTGGTGAAATCACCTCCTACAGCACTGGAGTCGCAGGGATCAGGCCTGTCTCTGCGAACGCTGCAGTTATGTGTGTTGTGTTTTGTAAGTGACAGTGATCGATCGATACTGCACTTGGGTGGCCTGGGCTGGACGGAGGGGCAAAACGCAGGTGCTAGCAGGTATCTGGGCTGATCCCGCTAACACTGCGTTTTTGGGAACCCTAAACCGCTGGTATAGATCTGATCAGATCAGATATTGATCTGTTCAGATACTATACCACTAAGGGGGGTGTATGCTTTACGCGTGGGTGTTAGCGTTACTGGCACTAACCTGACGCTGCCTGGGGTGTGACGCAGACCCTCTCTGACGCTAAAACCTAATTGATATCACCCACCGGGCGATCAGGGGGTTAAACCTTTATTGGGTTATATACGGCGGGTGCCCTGACACTATAAAAAGCAAACTAACTAACCAGCGTCACCCGTAACACTTATATGGTGATCACTGGTGAAAGGGTTAACTAGGGGCAATTAGGGGGTTAAAACCTTTATTAGATCATATTTGGGGGTACCTGACGCTATAAAAACCTGCGGCGAACCTAAAAAAAATGACTGGCTACCGATTGGCATCACCGACACGAAGACAGCGATCAGAAAAACGATCGCTTAGTGACAGTGGTGATAGGGGGTGAAAGGGTTACCTGGGGGGCGATCAAGGGGGTTAAACCTTTATTAGATAATATATTGGGGTACCCGACGCTATAAAAACCTGCGGCGAACCTAAAAAAAATTACTGGCTACCGATCGCCATCACTGATGCTAAGACAGCCATCAGAAAAATGATCGCATAGCGACAGCGGTGATAGGGGGTGAAAGGGTTACCTGGGGGGCGATCAAGGGGGTTTAACCTTTATTAGATAATATATTGGGGTACCTGACGCTATAAAAACCTGCGGCGAACCTAAAAAAAATTACTGGCTACCGATCGCCATCACTGATGCTAAGACAGCATCAGAAAAACGATCGATTAGCGACAGCGGTGATAGGGGGTGAAAGGGTTACCTGGGGGGCGATCAAGGGGGTTAAACCTTTATTAGATAATATATTGGGGTACCCGACGCTATAAAAACCTGCGGCGAACCTAAAAAAAATTACTGGCTACCGATCGCCATCACTGATGCTAAGACAGCCATCAGAAAAATGATCGCATAGCGACAGCGGTGATAGGGGGTGAAAGGGTTACCTGGGGGGCGATCAAGGGGGTTTAACCTTTATTAGATAATATATTGGGGTACCTGACGCTATAAAAACCTGCGGCGAACCTAAAAAAAATTACTGGCTACCGATCGCCATCACTGATGCTAAGACAGCATCAGAAAAACGATCGATTAGCGACAGCGGTGATAGGGGGTGAAAGGGTTACCTGGGGGGCGATCAAGGGGGTTGAACCTTTATTAGATAATATATTGGGGTACCCGACGCTATAAAAACCTGCGGCGAACCTAAAAAAAATTACTGGCTACCGATCGCCATCACTGATGCTAAGACAGCCATCAGAAAAATGATCGCATAGTGACAGCGGTGATAGGGGGTGAAAGGGTTATCTGGGGGGTGATCAGGGGGTTAAACCTTTATTAGGGGGGGTTAGGGGGCTACACTGGACCTAAAACTAAACTTTAGTGACACTTTCACAGTCACAAATGTCACTGATTGCAGTGATCACTAAATAAATGGTCACTGCAATCAGTGACACTGTGACTGGGGGCTGGGGGGTGATCTGGGGGGTGATCTGGGGGGGGCGATTAGTGTTCCTATGTGTCCTGGTGTCAGTGTAGTGTTGTGCTCACTGACCTGATGTCTTCTCTTGTACGGCGCTCGGTATATGTGAGCGCCGCACAGGAGATGACATCACTTCCTCCTGCTCCCTCTGTCTGAAACAGACAGAGGAGGCATTTCCATTCGCCGGGAGCGATCGCGAGGGGGGGGCCGGAATCGAAAGGCCGCCCCCTCATCTGGGATCGCTCCCGGTGAAGTAACGACCGCTCACGGCACAGAAGGGGGGTCCGGATGGACCCCCCAACTGTACAAAGGCAGTCACGTAGATCTACGTGATTCTGCCTGTCCGTGCCATTCTGCCGACGTAAATCGGCGGTGGGCGGTCGTTAAGTGGTTAATAGTGACGTCACATTTCCCTTTTATGATTCTAATTAACTATGCATTGCCCAACACATTCCATGAATAGACTAACAGCAGTTGCAACCTTTTAAGCAATAAACATGTAATAACATACTTTCAATCTATACAGTTAACTTCTAAACCCCTCTCAACATTCACTCTCCAGTCCAGCAAGTCTCTCGGACTCGCTGAATATGGAATGCAAATATAGCAATATGCATTCTCTAATAATAGAGGGTGAAGTGCACCCATAAAACAAAATTTATAAGAATCAACTTTATCATATCATCATCTATCTTAATTTATTATTATTAATTATTTAAAAGAACCAACACTATTATATGTTGTATGGCAAGTTCCCCTTTTATTTGTTTGAATATTAATATATATAGGCTTACACATACCCCAACATTTCTCAATATCTACTGCTAGCTTGAAACTGGCTGTAAAAATTTAATTATTCTCCATCTTGATAAAGGTAAAGGAGGAAAGTGGGATTATAGCGGTGCTAAGAACAAGCTATTACAAATGAATAACTATTATATAAAAAGAATTTAGAATTTTTATTAAGATAACAACATATACATATAAATTGTACAAAAGAGAGGGGTTCAATAAAACCAATTAAAACAGACAATGAACTATGTGGGTCGCTGGTGTTCCCAAATTGTATGAGGCAGTGGTCACAGATGATGTCCCATCCCTATATATTTCGCCAATTCGGCTTCTTCAGGGGATTAAACTGGGACCACCGAATCACAAACCAGCTCTAACATAAAAAGATAAAGACAGGGTATGACTACATTGGAAAAAACATTTCAAAATAAAATAAAATTATACATTGATGTGTGCTGTTCTGTCATCAACCATAGAGGAGACCATCAAAATACCCACCTTCACCCAGTCAAGACGGAGGGAAGTCGCATGTGGAGCCCCACATGGAGTGTGTGTAGGCCCATCCAAATACGGGGTCGAGTGGGGAAGAGAGCTGTGTTCAGTCACAGGGGATACAGAAAAGACCCAGCTAGCCGCCAGGGCTTCTGGGGATTGTAGGCCTGGCGGCGTGGCGCCCGTTTGGCGCATGTGCAGTGGGCATCCTCTCGTCCGTGCTCGCTCGGTGACGTCAGACGCCCGAGCGAGCGGGGGATACAAAATGCCGGCCATTCACCAGCATTACTTCGCTGAAACAGGGGGCAACCACACAGTATCTGTTTCTCTTTTAGGTAATCATTTTTCAAGCTTCCACTCTAGCTATTACAGCGACTACTTGCTTCCCATGACTTTACCTTTCAATATCTACTTTTAATGCCTCAACTGCACCTATCTTGTATAGCCAGATGAATTGTATGTGCTGGGTATACCAGCTTCCTTTCTCTCTTGACACAACTTATATACAAGTGTAATTATTGTGATATATAGGCTTTTTGCTGAGGGCTATTGCGCCCCCCTTCCCCTCTCCCCTTTTCTCTTTGAAGCTTAAATGTCCATATACATCACTAACCTGGTTATAACTATATTCTTCTTTCATTTTTCCTCTCCCTGTTCCCTAGAGGAGCGGGGACCTTTGTTAGCCTGGGCAGTCTATTATGTAAAACTTCCCATTTTCTACTAAGCTTCTTTTTTCTTTTTAACCACCTCCCTACTGTGCACGAAAACCCCCTTCCTGCCCAAGCCATTTTTCAGCTTTCAGCGCTGTCACACTTTGAATGACAATTGCGCGGTCGTGCGACGTGGCTCCCAAACGAAATTTGCGTCCTTTTTTTCCCACAAATAGAGCTTTCTTTTGGTGGTATTTGATCACCTCTGCGGTTTTTATTTTTTGCGCTATAAACAAAAGAAGAGCGTCCAGTTTGGGAAAAAAACACTCTTTTTTAATTTTTGCTATAATAAATACCCATTTTTTTTTTTTTAATAAAATTTTCCTCAGTTTAGGCCGATACGTATTCTTCTACATATTTTTGGTAAAAAAAAAAATCGCAATAAGCGCGTATTGATTGGTTTGCGCAAAAGTTATAGCGTGTACAAAATAGGGGATAGATTTATAGCATTTTTATTTTTTTATTTTTTTTATTAGTAATGGCGGCGATCTGCGATTTTTTATTGTGACTGCGATATTGCGGCGGACACATCGGACACTTTTGACACATTTTTGGGACCATTCACGTTTATACAGCGATCCCTGCTATAAAAATGCATTGATTACTGTGTAAATGTGATTGGCAGGGAAGGGGTTAACCACTAGGGGGCGGGAAGGGGTTAAATATGTTCCCTCAATGTGTTCTTACTGTGGGGGGAGGGGACTGACTGGGGGAGGTGACCGATGGTTGTCCCTATGTACAAGGGACACACCATCAGCCTCCTCTCCCTCACAGGACGTGGATCTCTGTGTTTACACACAGAGACCCACTTTCCTGCTCATTTCCCGGGCAATCGCGGGTGCCCGGCGGCAATCGCGGCCGCCGGGCACGCGCACCGGGGCCTCGTGAACGCGGCGGGCGCGCGCGCGCCGCTGGCTTCAAGCGCGCGCCTCCTAGCTCGTTTTAAAGGGAGGACGTCATATGACGTCCTCCCAGAACGAGAGTATCCTCCGCCCGCCGTCAATTGACAGTGGGCGGTGGACAAGCGGTTAAACAACCGTTTTCTTTATGGTTACTGATTTATTACCCATTTTTGTATATTTTCAGCGCCCCATATCCCGATAGATCTTTTTCTGATCATCGGGACCGTTGGCTCTGCCTTTTGAGAACAATTTTCTGGCCACCCCCCTTTTTCTACTCTTTTCAATATTTAAGCAGAGTAAGTTGCGTTCTGAGCCCTTTGGCCCCAAACCTATACTTCAAGGTGCGACTTTATTTCTTGGAGCCCATCAGCTGGGTCTTTTCTGTATCCCCTGTGACTGAACACGGCTCTCTTCCCCACTTGACCCCGTATTTGGATGGGCCTACACACACTTCATGTGTGCCTCCACATGTGACTTCCCTCCGTCTTGACTGATTGAAGGTGGGTATTTTGATGGTCTCCTCTATGGTTGATGACAGAACAGCACACATCAATGTATAATTTTATTTTGAAATGTTTTTTCCAATGTAATCATACCCTGTCTTTATGTTTTTATGTTAGAGCTGGTTTGTGATTTGGTGGTCCCAGTTTAATCCCCTGAAGAAGCTGAATTGGCGAAATATATAGGGATGGGACATCATCTGTGACCACTGCCTCATACAATTTGGGAACACCAGCGACCCACATAGTTCATTGTCTGCTTTAATTGGTTTTATTGAACCCCTCTCTTTTGTACAATTTATATGTACCGTATATACTCGAGTATAAGCCGACCCGAGTATAAGCCGAGGTACCTAATTTTACCACAAAAAAACTGGGAAAACGTATTGACTCGAGTATAAGCCTAGGGTGAGAATGCAGCAGCTACTGTAAGCGGAAAAGAGGGTCAACAATGCCCATTTGCACGTCTCACTGTGCCCATTTGCACGCCTCACTGTGCCCATTTGCACGCTTCACTGTGCCCATTGCAACCTCACTGTTCCCATTGCAACCTCACTGTGTGCCACTCACATGGAGGATGCAGGAAGCATCCGTAGGCCTGAGTGCAGAAGCCAGGAAAGGAGGGATGCAGCGCTGGTGGAGAGGAAGGGAGTACCAAGATGGCCGCCGAAGCCCGGGAATAGGCTGAAGCCGCGGTCTGGATTTGGGGATGCCGCCATGCGGGAGGACGCCGCTCTGTTCAGACCCCCAACCAGTTGGAAGCCCTTGGGGCAGCATCTGCATGCGGTGAGACAGCCAGATACCAGGGAGGCCGGGATACAGTGCTGGTGGAGAGGCCGGGAGGAGCAAGATGGCCGCCGGATCTGAAGACTAGGCCAAAGCCGCGGCCTATAGTAGTTGCTACTGCCGTGCGCAGGAGCGTCACACCGTTCAGGTACAATGACTCGAGTATAAGCCGAGGGGGGCATTTTCACCCTAAAAAAAGTGCTGAAAATCTCGGCTTATACTCGAGTATATACGGTATATGTTATCTTAATAAAAATTCAAAATTATTTTTATGTAGTAGTTATTCATTTGTAATAGTTTGTTCTTAGCACCGCTACAATCCCACTTTCCTCCTTTACCTTTATCATTTACCTTTGGGATGGGATGCGTATTGCTTTAGAACCACTGGGATCCTTTCCACTCTATACAGTTCTCCATCTTGAGTTTTAATTACTAAAACATTTCCTGTTTCTCCATACTTCAAGCAGAAATTATATTATATTATGAGCATACAAGGAAATATATCCTTGTCACCCATATCATATTATCCAACTACGGTGCTACAGCAGACATGGCAACTCCTACCCGAATGGTATGCTCAGTCCCTGTTTTCTGATCTGGACCCTTCTCAAAATCTCTGAGATCTCCGTAATGTTACTTCCCATTTTTAAAACTCTATTTTACTCTTGCGTGTCTTGTCTGAACTGCAGACAGTGTCCCTAAGCTTCTAGATGTGAGTTGCACCTGGCCCTAGGAGTGGTAAGTTCCATTAACCTTTCCACTTTTCAACCTCACCTACTATGTAATTATGTAAGGTCTTGGGATTACAAAGACACAAGTCCATCAAATCCAACCTTTGTGTGTGATTATATGTCAGTATTACATTGTATATCCCTGTATGTTGTGGTCATTCAGGTGCTTATCTAATAGTTTTTTTTAAACTATTGATGCTCCCCGCTGAGACAACCTGTCGCGTTGCTACTGGTGTGAGCCCACAGGCAAGCAGGTGACACGGGATCCCCCAGGGCATGGAATCTAAGGGCCAGCCGGTATTCTGCCAGGGACCCCCTCTCGAGAGTTTGGGGTTAGCTGCGTGCTGAACCCAGGTCACGACCCCCAGGTTCACCCTGCTCGCGAGGAGAGTACCAGAAGACACTGTCAGACATAGAGGGATGGAGCATTAAGGAGACCTGGATAGCAAGCCAAGGTCAGGGCGGGCAGCAGACAACTTCACGAGAAGTCAGGTTAGGAAGGTTTGCACGAAAGGAAGGTTTGCACGAAAGGCGCTCAGGAACAAGTGTTGCTCAAGCAACCAGAAACTGATCTGAGTGGAATTTAAAGTGGAGCTCCACCCTAAATAGCAACTTTTGCTATTTGGAACCCTCCCCCTCTCCGGTGTCACAATTGACACCTTTCAGGGGGGAGGGGGGTGAAGATACCTGTCTAAGACAGGTATTTTCACCCACATCCGGGAGTCCTCTCTCCGGGAATCTGCGGGAGTTACGTCACTTCCCGCAGACTTCCCTTGGTGTTCTGGGAGCCGAGTGTCTCCCAGAACACAGGAGCACCAATCAGAACGGCGCAGCGCGACTCGCGCATGCGCCGTAGGGAACCGGGCATGAAGCCGCAGGGCTTCACTTCCTGGTTCCCTCAGCGAGGATGGCGGAGGGAGCAGCAGAGCGACGAGCGGTCGCTCGTCCTCTGCTGCGGACGTCGCTGGACTCCAGGACAGGTAAGTGTCCAAATATTAAAAGCCAGCAGCTGCTGTAGCTGTAGCTGCTGGCTTTTAATATTTTTTTTTCCGGCGGAGCTCCGCTTTAAATAGAGAGGCACATAGGAAGCTGGACAGGAAGTAGCAGGAAGGAAAGATATATATATTAAGCATCAGGTGAAGCCGGCGACACCCATAGCTGCTAAGTGCAGCAAGAGCTAAACACAAGCTTGTGGAACCACGGCTGGCTTGGAGGGAAATTTCTGATGGAATCTGGTCACCAAGCGTGGGGCTGAGACACTTGCAGCAGGAACCCAAGACCTCTCCTCCAGGCCGTAGCCCTTGCAATCAACCAAATAGAGTAGCTTGCCTCGGGAGTATTTGGAGTCCAATATTTCTTTACTCTCATATTGATCCATGGTATGTGCGGGGTCAGAAGAAGGGCGAGAGAAGCGATCGAGGACCAGTGGCCTGAGCAGGGAGACATGGAAGAAATTGGGGATCCTGAGATGAGAGGGCAATAAAGGAATGATACCGCTCTAAAAGTTGTTGATCCCTCGATTTGCTTCCGTCCTACTAAGACCAACAGGTGCTGGCTCTGCACAGGTGCATGGAATTGGAAAAAAATCCTGGACTGCCGCACTCTGTTAAATTACGTCTTTATTCGATAAACTCAAATCCAAACATGATCCAAAATGGTACAAACAAGGACTGCCGCTCCAAACAGGCTTACCCAAAATAAAATTCACCTTTCCAGGAACTGAGAATGCTGGCAATGCACTAGGCAATTGAGAAAATAATGATGATCTGGACAGCCGCACTCCAATCCAACGTGGCTTTATTCACAAAGTAAAATGAAAACAGGCACTACATGTCACAGCAACAGAAAAATGGGGACAGCTAAAGCTATGAGTAAGCACTTCTAAGTGTGAAACGCGTTAACTGTCCCCATTTTTCTGTTGCTGTGACATGTAGTGCCTGTTTTAATTTTACTTTGTGAATAAAGCCACGTTGGATTGGAGTGCGGCTGTCCGGATCATCATTATTTTCTCAAATGATCCAAAATGGTGCAATCAAAATAAAGAAAGTGGACAACAGGACAAAATGGCTAACATGTTTCACATCTCAAGATGCTTACTCATAGCTAAGTGAACAATGACAAAATTTGTGTTTAAAACAAAAGTGGGTGTGGTCTTCCACCAATCAGAATTAAGGTGCATAGAAATTCATTGAACACCTATAATTAAACCTTGTTATTTCACACATGGGGCAGACCAATATATGGGACAAGTATAAACATAGGAGTACGGAATGAATGAACTCAAAAACCAAAAGAAATTGGTATCGTGTGAATAAGACTCCATAAAAAATCTATGGTTATATATACTAGATGTAGCGACATGTCCCAAAGAATGGCCTGTATCGACATGTGAAAAAATACCATAACCAATGTAAAAAAGCACAAATTAAAGAAAAATTATGTATAAAAATTATGTATAAAAATGAATCAGCAATAGTGCAATAATTGAGTGTAAACATTACAATATGCATATATATGTATGTGTAAATGCATATGAATATGTGAAGTGTCCCAAAATCTGTACATAGTGTACATACATAGAAAGTGAGCCGCATATAAATATCACCAAACGTAAACATAAGGATCGCTATCTCATGGTAAACCCATATAGTATAAGCAATAATTTTACATTAGCCTGCAGGCATGGTCATAAATTGCGTGCATGGAGCACCACGATCAGGAGAAGGAAATCCAAAAATACATAAGGAATACATAAAACACAAACAATTAAAACTAATGTTGTATTAAAATAACATATTTGTTAAAGGTGGTTATGATATTAACGAAACACCATGTCATTAAAGGTCAGGGTTCAAAGTAAAGTTGTGGTCTATTGTAACATTTATATATAAATATAATTTGCATGCCCTCCTGTTACTTAATAAAAAGAGACTAATGAAGGCGCATTTCAATCTTAATAAAATATAAATGGCAGAACAAAAACAAAGGACCTATATGACATACCGGTGTACGACAAGGGCAGAACCCTCATAGAGCTCCATTCCGCTCCATTTGATGAATATTTATTCAATTATTTATTTAGATTGAGTAGACTAAGAAAAAGAGAACAAACTATGAAAAAAGAAAGAAAAAAAGAAAAAGTTTGCAATAGAATTCTGCAAACACAGTCTATAGTGAACACCACTGCGATGTCCACAGATGGCTGAATAATTGAAGTTAAAATTAGACTAATTGAGTACCATACGAACGATACTAGCGACCTTTGCAAAACTGAGTATTTATCATGTGTTTAAAGCTGCATTTGGAGAGTTCCAATTTACAGATTACCGAAGTCTCTCATGTATCTAAGGCTGCATCTAAGATGTATAATTACAAATTTTCTTTTTTTTTTTTTTTTTTTTTTTTCACAATTAGGTTTTTTTATTGAAAAGAAAATTCAGGATTACAGTTGACATTAAGTAACATGAAAACATTACTAACGTGCATTAAGAGAAAACGATGTCATCTTAATTAACAAGATAGTTCAAATACATAGGGCTTATCATATAAGAGTCATAAATTATTTAATTGTTGACTATAATGTAATTATAGAAAGGAAAAGAAGGATGGTAGGAGGGGGTTGGGGTGTAGAGGGGTGGGGAGGGAACATAATGAGAGTATGGGTGAGGGGAATTAGTTTCAGGCATGGCACATAATGAAGTCTTACGTAGAGTTGACAATGGACCCATATAGGGGTAAATTTTTAGGGTAGGTGGTCAGAGTAATTTCCTGATGTAAGGGAACGGTAGTCGTCTGAGAAGGTGAATATTAGCCAGGGTTGCCACACCTCATTAAAGTTTGCGCTGTTCTCCTTCTTCATTGCAATGATTTCCTCCATTTTGTAAAGATACTGAACCCTGTCTAACCAGTCTCTAATCGTTGGGGTATGTGTTGATTTCCAATGTAAGGGGATGAGTGTTTTGGCGGCTATCAAAAGATGTTTGGTAAGGGTTTTCTTATATTTGTTTATTGTGAGGTGGTTGATGTGTAACAAGCAGGCTGCTGCGTCCAAGGTAATTGTCGTTTCTGTGATGAATTTGATCCATTTGATAATGTGCTCCCAGTATCTCCGTATCGGGATGCATTCCCACCAAATATGTAGGAACAATCCCGTTTCCGAGCCACATCTCCAGCAAAGGTCTGATTCAGTGTGGAACCACCTCCTGGCCTTCTGTGGTGTAATATACCACTGAATGAGTATCTTATAGGAGACCTCCTGGTATTTAGAGCTCAAAGAGCATTTATGGGTAAGAATACAAGCCTTCTCCCATTTAGTTTTACTTATCGTAATGCCCAGGTCCTTTTCCTATTTCTCCTTATGTTTGCTACTTTCTGGATGCGGAGTTTGATTCAGCCATGAATACGCTAAGGAGGTGGTTTTGGATGTCTGGGATCTCTTTAGGCAAATAGATTCAAGATTTGTGAGTGGAAGGGAGAAGGAGGATTTCAATTTGTTGTTTACCAGGAAGTCTTTTAATTGGATGTAGAACCATCGGCCAGGAAATGATTCCCCGAATTCTTGTCTTAGTGTGTCATATGACTTAACTGTGGAGCCCAACATGCATTGGGTTACCAGTAAGTTTGGGATCGTCTTTTTGTCTAGGCCCGGAAGGAAGTCAGGATTATTGGTGATAGGTGTTAGAGGGCCTGGTATCGAAGCCAGCTTGTGAGGGCCTGCGATCTTGTGCCAGATTCTTAGTGTGTTTGCAACCATTGGGTGGTCTATTACCTTGGTTATTTTGGAGTGTAGTGACCAAGGGTAGAAGAGAGTACGTTGGGAGGCCAGGTGTTGTTCTAGGGGGACCCAGTCTTTTTCCGAGCTATGGCAGTGCCAATCGATGAGTCTGGTGATATGTGAGGCCTGATGGTATTTTTTAAAGTCTGGGAGACATATACCTCCCATATGTTTTGGTAAGGTAAGTAGTTTAAAGTTAATTCTGGGTTTCTTGTTTGCCCAGAGGAAGTGTCTTTGTACCTTAAGCAGGCTGGTGAAGAAGGATTCAGGAATTTGAGTGGGTAGGGCGTTGAATACGTATAGTAGTCTAGGGAGTACCGTCATCTTCAGTATCGAGGCTCTACCGAACCACGAGAACATTTTAGGGGTCCATTTTTGTAGGTCTTTGGAAATTGATTTTAGTAAGGGTATATGATTGGCATTGAAGATGTCATCTATGCGATTGGTCAGGTTTATCCCCAGATATTTGAGCTTATGTGTTTCCCATCTGTATTTGCAGTTTTTCTTTAAGAGATCGATCTGATTCGGGTCGAGGGAGAGGTTTAGTACTTCTGATTTGTTCTGGTTTATCTTAAAATTAGAGATATACCCGAACAAATCAAAGATCTTCTGAAGATTGGGCATGGATATGTGTGGCTGGGTAATAAAGAACAGAAGATCATCTGCGTAGGCAGCTATTTTGTAATCTCTATTGTCCACTGTGAAGCCATGTATGTCTTTGGAAAGGTTTACGGTTCTAATTAGAGGTTCAAGTGAGATGATGAAAAGGAGTGGTGAAAGTGGGCATCCTTGGCGTGTGCCGTTATGAATATCTAGGGGTGCGGAGAGTACATTGTTAATTTTAATCTTGGCCTGAGGATTGTGGTATAGGGCTTCTATCCATGAGAGCATGTTGTCTCCTATTCCTATGTGTCTGCAGGTGGAGAACATGTAGTTCCATGACACCCTGTCGAATGCCTTTTCGGCGTCCGTTGACAGCAGCATTCCTCTGGTTTTAGAATTTTGTGTGAAGTGGATCAGGTTTAATGCTTTGGCAATGTTGTCGCGCGCTTCTCTACCCGGCATGAAGCCAACTTGTTCTGGACCTATGATTTTAGATAGAAGGGGTTTCAGTCTATTTGCTAAAATTTTTGCCATGAGTTTCAAGTCTGTGTTCAGCAATGAGATAGGTCTGAAGTTGGCACAATCTGTATGATATTTATCGGGTTTGGGGACTACAGCTATGTGTGCTTGAAGAAAGGAAGGCGAGTTGTTTTTATGTAATGCTAGATAATTAAATGAGTCTAAAAGGGGTTTACACAGTGTGTCGGTATATGTTTTATAGTATTGGGAGGTAAGGCCGTCAGCGCCAGGGCTTTTTCCCGTTTTTAGGTCTTTGATGGCAATCTGGAGTTCCAAAATGGTCATAGGTTCGTTTAAGCTATTGGAGTCTTCTGGCGTAAGAGAGGGTATTTGGCTGTCTTTTAAGAAGTTCAAGATAGTGTTTTGTTTTGAGAGCGTCACTTGTTGGGGTCTATGTTGTTCCGATAGATTGTACAGTTTGTTGTAAAAAGTGTGAAATAGTTCTGCTATCTTCTCTGATTTGTGTTCTAATGTACCCTCTCCATCTCTAATGGCGTGAATGTGGCTGGATGACGTTGCGTCTTTAAGTGCTCTGGCCAGTTGCTTCCCACTTTTGTCACCCTGTTCATAAAAAAGTTTTTCTTGAAAAAAGAGGGATTTTCTGATTTTAAGGTCTAGTATGTTTTTGAGTGACAGTCTACATTTTGTTAGCTCTTCTTCTACATTAATTGAGAGGGACTGTTTATGTTGTGTTTCTAATTTAGCAATCCGTTTAGACAGCAAGGATAACTCTGTCTCTCTTTCTCCTGGCACCCCATTTTATGAAGACTCCTCTTATGACGCTTTTGTGGGCTTCCCAGTTGTTTAGGGGATTAGTGTGTTCAGCTAAATTGTCTTTAAAGTAGGAGGTAATGGAGTTGTGAATATCGTCTTTTATTGTCTGGTCCGTCAGAAGAGCTGCGTTAAGTCTCCAATTAAAGTTGGATCGGTTGGGAGGGTCAATTTTTAAGGTGATGGAGATAGGAGCGTGGTCTGAGATAGTGATAATGCCTATGTTAGCTTCGAGGACGTTATTCAGGTCTCTTTGGGAGATGAAGATTAGGTCAATTCTCGAGTATCTTTTGTGAGGTGGGGAATAATACGAGAAGTCTTTTTCAGATGGGTGTGTCGATCTCCAAGTATCCACAAGGGAAAGGGATTGTAGAAGTGTCTTAATCCTCTTTAGGATCCTATAGGAGACATGAGTGTAGCCTGTCGAGGTGTCTTTGAGGGGGGAGAGGGGGATGTTAAAATCTCCGCCTAACACAATGCCACCCTCTGCGAACCATTTCAGTTCTTCTATAATTGTGCGGCAGAACGTTATGTGTGCTGAATTTGGGAAATAAACGTTCGCCAAGGTAATAGGGGAACCCTGCCATGTGCCCTTGAGCATAATGTATCGCCCTTCGGGATCTACTAATTGTTGCCTTAGATTAAAAGGGGCATCTTTGTTGAGTAGGATAGATACTCCTTTAGTTTTAGCTAGTGGATTGGTGGCATGGAATGCCTTTGTGAATAAGTTGTCCGTGAGTTTAGGGATATTCTGACCTTTAAAATGTGTTTCTTGCAAAAAGACAATAGAAGGGCGCACCTTTTTGAGCTCCCTTAGGAGTTTCGATCGTTTTTCAGGTATGTTTAGACCATTAACATTGTGTGAGATAATAGTTGGTGCCTTCCCTAGGAAAGCGAAAGCCATATTTATTCCTCTGAGTAGACCAATGTGATAGTAAATAGAAAGAGGTGGGGGAGTAAAGGGGGTAAGGGGAAATTTGGGGAGGGGTGGAAGGAAGGAAGGGATTTAAGATAGGGATGGGGAGTAGGGGTATAGGGGTTCAAGGGGTCGAGAAAAGGTAGTGTGAGCGTTGCTCAGATATCCACCAATAAGGTGTAGAGCTAAGTAGTGTCTAACAATGGACACTAAGATCTGCTCTGAGGGGTGAGTGGGAGGTACGTTTGTGGATAATTAACAGTGCAAGTCCGTTGTTTCCGAGACAGCGAACACCTAACGTTGTGGTGAGAGCTGAACTAGTCGGTAGTGTAGGAAGTAAATCTGTTGGCGGTCGAGAGACCTGGGATGTTATATATTGTAATAAAGTCATTTTACTAAAACCTGGGGGACTTAGGAGCTAAAGGGGGGTAACACAGGGGACGACAATTGAAGGTGTATAGGTAACAATTGATAGGAAGAAATAAGATTTCAAATGAACACTCGCTGGGGAATCACTAAAGGCATTTGTCATATATATGAGCGGTAGAGCTGTCTATGTTGAACAGTAGCGTGGAATGCAACAATTGGGGGGGGGGGGGGGTACAGCGTGATAACATATTATAAAGATATCTTCCCCAGAAGCTGTAAAGAAGGACCATCCCATATGGAACCTAGTAGGTTCTAACAAAACAATTCAATTCAATTCTATTCTGGATCCTGCAATGTCATGATACAACAAAAGAATCCCTCATTGAAATTAACAGTATCATAAGATTAACTTTTAACGAGTGAGACTCGTTTTGGGAGACAATTTCAGTCCTGGAGCTCCCTCTAGTGGAATAAAAAAAAAAAAAAAAAAATTATGACATTTGCAAATTGTGCTGTGGAAAGGTTAGCAATATAGAAAAGTGGAGTGACCATAGGGTGATCACAACGTAAAGTTCTGGGCTTTTCCATGTGTGAGGTCATCGTGATCTGTCCGATAATGGTGCAGACATGGAAATGTTGATAATTGGAAACATGTGTACATTGCATGGCCAATATTACTCACAGTTATGCAAACCCCTGAACGATAGGTAGATAGAAAATCTCCTGTTTGTCCCGCAAGCATGCAAGGATTAGATCTGCGATGTAGGTGAGAGGAGACCTGTATGGAGTAGAGTTATGGCCTATGGAACAAGAAAAAAAATTCATTTAGTGAACCGAAGGGATGTATAAAGGGAGTGTCGGCTAGTCCTTCCATGTTCTTCCAAATATTCTAGGGGGAGCAATGAGTCTCTCCTTACATACAAACTTATAAGCGAAGAGTAGGAAAAGTTCATGAAAGTATTCCTAAGCTTGGAGCTCCCTCTAGCGGTACAACTTAGAATGACAGTCCTGAAAAAGTGAAGTTGTGGCAGGATCCAGATTGAGAGTATGAAGAGTTACAAAAAGGAACAATCATGGGATAGTCAAAAAAAAAAAAAAAAGGGGGGAACATAACCGGTGCAAAAATAGGTGCTGTCCACCTACACGGAGAACACAAGCATTCTAACTTGCTCGTTAAACAGTAAGGCTTGGAGAAGTTGAATGAGATCTATCTATCTTCAGAAACGGCCTGTTTCCTTGGCTCTTGGGCTTTTATAGCTCTTGGAGGAAGCTGGGGAATCATATACATCCCTGTCAGTCTTTCTGCACTTATTCCTTTGTTGGGACAGTGTAAGCAATGGGGAGTGGCCCGGAATAAACTGCGGGTTATTGATGGGGGGAGGTAGGCAGAACTCTGCGTACCAGTCTGGCAGATCTACAGGGGTAATCTGCAGATTCTCACAGAATTTTAGTATATCATCCGGCACTCTAAGAACCTGTTGTTTCCCCATGTAAGTAGCTTGGAGAGCAAATGGGAATTTCCAGCGGTATATTATTCCCTTCTCCCTGAGAACTGCAAGAAGGGGCTTTAGGGCTCTTCTGTTTTTCAGCGTGATGGGGGAAAGATCTTGGAATAATTGAATCGTTGTGCCTTCAAACAAAATTTGATCATTCTTCCTTGCTCTTTGAAGGATTTCTTCTTTTAGACAGTAGTTTGGGAGGCAACAAATAATGTCCCTGGGCGGATTATCATCCGGGGCTCTGGGTCTTCATGCCCTGTGCGCTCTGTCGAATTCGATGGGGGATTGCTCCGGCCTTCCAACTAGGTCATTAAAGATGGCGGTCAGCGTGGGTTTTATCTGTTCAGGGACAATTGTCTCGTGGACCCCCCTAATCCTGATATTGTTTCTCCTCCCCCTATTGTCTAAATCCTCGACTTGTTGATTGATATCGATCAGATGTTGTGAGTGGACCGCTGTTATGTCATCAATTTTAATAAGGGCCCTGTCCCTTCTTTTCCCTGCTCGTTCAGTGACCGCCATCTGTTCTGAGAGTTTAAGAAGTTCAGTTTTGATGTCTGTTATTGCGGTTGAGAATGAGCTCTTTATATCTGCTGCTATATCGGTCATTGCAGCGTAGGTCAGCGGTATGTCAGTGGGTGCATTACCTCTGGATGATTCCTCAGAAGCAGGGAGAGAGATTTCGTCATCCTCTATGTCTTCCTCCACGTTCGTCCTGCTTGCCGGCGCCATTTTGGGAGTCTTACCGCCGCCACAGAAGCTGAATTTGCTTAGGTTTGTCGGTGTGAGTTTCCCCCTCGGGGTGTTCAATGAACGCAGGGAGCGACTATGATTTCCCTTCTTGAATTTTGTGGACATAGTCCCCGGATAGCAGGTCTATTTCAGGTCCCAGGTCTCTCTCATGCCGGGAGCTCCTTCACTGCGCTGCCATCCACGTTGCGTGCCAAGCCACGCCCCTCAAATTTTCTTTATCAAAATCTAAATCTCACTTACCCTGCTACAAATGGGAGTGGCACATAAAACCCATAAAGTTTTTTGTACCGCTCAGATATAATTCCAAAAGTCTCACACCCCCCACTCCACCCACTATGGAACTGCACTGTTTTATGTTTGTTTTTACGGATATTGTCATAAGATCAACTTCAACTCTGTAAAAATATCAGATTTAATTTGTAATTTTTAGTTTTTATTCTTTAATTATTTTTTTATTTTCCTGTAGGGGTGTCGCTGTGCCTGTTATAAGCGGGTAGAGAGACAGGATTCACAGAATTGACCCCATGTAGTTTACATTTAGTTTGGTGTGCTATTGGGTCTCACTTCTCCCACTGCAGAGTTGAACTATTCATATTTTTTTATTATTGTTATTTTATATATATATATAAATGTTCAAAGAAACAAGAAAAAGGAAGAAAAGTGTTCACATTTCACTTGCTGTCATTAGAGTAAGAACTTTGTGTTGACACAGGAGAAGCACCATATGAAAAGAAGGAATGAGGGAACCAAATTAAATTCTCTAAATTCTAAAATTATGTATATAAATAACCAGAGGTCGTCTGAATCCAAGATTCCAATCAAGTGCATAATGTGCTAACACAATAGTACCCAAAATATATAATGAGAATGAACACGAAGAGTATCTGTGTTAAAAAAGAAAAAGAAAACAGGCTGTTCAGTATCCAGAAGAAGGGAGGATGTATGTGATGGGACGGTAATGGCCATATCTAGATGCTCCAAAATGTCTTTGGACATCCAATAGGAGCAAAAGCAGCCCAAACGTCATGCCCGGAGTCTCACTCCTCCTGCTATGGCGGTGGACATCTGGATGTAACCAAATGTAATCGCACGGCGACAATTCCACCGCTGCAACTACAAAAGAGGCTCCAGTATGTTTAATAGAAATGGGATACATCCCAGTCAAAGTTAAGCCCCAAAGGGCATCTAGAATTGAGAGTGAAAATCCAACGGACTTCCTGTCTGCATAGAATGTTGAATTTATCACCACCTCTAACCGGTTTCACAATTCTTTTTATTCCTTGAATAACTAAACTAGAGGTGTCTTTCTGATGGAAATCCTTCCAGTGCCTAGCGACATTGGTTGCATAGTCCTTGTCAATGTCGTATAAGTGATCATAGAGGCGATCCTTAAGTCTTCTAGTAGTCCTACTGACATACTGTATAGAACAGATTGTGCATGTGATCACATATACGACATAACGTGTGTTGCAATTGACAAAGGAATGTATTTTGTGCGATTTGCCTGTGGAGGTGGAGGTAACTGTCTCCCCCCTTTTGAATGAAGGGACAATAAAACGCAGTTTCGACCGCCACATCTAAATGTTCCGTTAAAGGATAACCAATTGGTTGAGGTTTGTCAAGGTCACCTGTGGCCAGGTGACAGATGCACACCGTAGGGGGACAGGAGTGCACCGCGAGGTAGTGAACCCTATGGCTGGCTTCTGTGGATAGGAAACTGGGTGGTTGTGGAAAGCGGGACCAGAGGAGCACAACCGGGATCCCAACGGAAGCGAGAGCCAAGATTCCCCAGGGCGCGGAGTCTAAGACCCAGCTGGTCTTCTCCAGGGCCTCTAGTGGTGAGGATGTTACGCTGCAGGCTGGGACCAGGTCGCGGCCCCTGGAGTTTCCTAGCTCACGCCCCGTAGGATAAGGGGAAGCAGCAGCACACGATAGAGAGAACCGAATAACAAGCCGAAGGTCAGGGGCCACAAGCAGACAAGGATAACGAAGAACGAGCCAAAGGTCAAGGGTCACGAGCAGACAGGGATGGTCGGGGACAAGCCAATAACGTAACAGAGAGACAGACGTAGCACACGGCAGGCAGGAACCCAAACACACAATGCCTAACAAACACGTTGATCAGCAAAGCAGGCTTGCAGTGCACAGGTTAATATAGTGTTCAGTGATAGGGCCTGGGGTGGAGTCAGGCTGGGAGGAGATTATAAAGGAAGCCAGGTGAAGGAGGTCTGGTCTCTAGATGAACACATGAGGAGGAAGGTAAGATGGCAGACAGACATTAATGCATATCCATGACAGTACCCTCCCTCTTACGAGGCCTCCCCCTTCCCCGCCTGGGCCCAGGTTTAGAGGGAAACTTCAGATGAAACTCCTTTAACAGACGAGGTGCAAAGACCTCAGATGCAGTGATCCATGACCTCTCCTCAGGACCAAACCCTTTCCAATGAACGAGGTACTGAAGAATGCCTTTACAGAGTCGGGAGTCCAGAATTTGACTGATCTCGTACTCCTGATTATCCTCAGAGACAGGCGCCACGGTAGGGAGAGGACGAGAGAATTTATTGAGGACTAAAGGCTTTAGAAGAGCAACATGAAAGGAGTTAGTGATTTTAAGGCTCTTAGGAATCTGGAGTTTGAAACAAACCGGATTCAGTTTAGCAGTTACCGTGTATGGACCGATGAATCGTGGAGCAAACTTCAGAGAAGGAACTCGGAGCTTGATGTTCCTGGTAGAGAGCCAGACTTTGTCCCCTGGCTGAAGAGAAGGCGGTTTACGCCTGCGGCGGTCGGCAAAGCCTTTGAATTTTTCAGCAGCTGCCCGGAGGGAATCATGAACGTGACCCCAAACGGAATTGAGAGACTCCTGAACCGAAGCCAAAGCTGGAATGTCTGGAGAACAGATCATGGGAAGAGGAAGTTGAGGGTGTTTTCCATAAACTGTGAAAAAGGGTGTCTTCTGCGAACTGGTATTCACATGATTGTTATGGGAGAATTCTGCCCACGGGAGTAGAGAGGACCAATCGTCATGGTGAGAAGACACAAAGGTGCGAAGAAAGACCTCTAACTCCTGATTAACCCT
The DNA here is from genome assembly GCA_029206835.1 of Rana muscosa. Lineage (NCBI taxonomy): Eukaryota > Metazoa > Chordata > Amphibia > Anura > Ranidae > Rana > Rana muscosa. Next base: position 5,846,687 of record CM055122.1, read on the forward strand.
CTCAGTCTGTCCATTGGATTGGGGATGGTAAGAAGAAGAAAAATCCAAGACAATATTGAGGGATTTGCAAAAGGCTCTCCAAAAACGAGACGTGAATTGGACTCCCCTGTCGGAAACAATATGAGAAGGGACCCCATGTAGGCGGAGAATTTCTCGAATGAAAATGGGAACCAAGGCAGGGGCAGAAGGAAGACCAGGAAGAGGAACAAAATGAGCCATCTTGGAGAATCGATCGATTACCACCCAAATGACTGTATTATTCTCAGACAGTGGGAGATCGGTGATAAAATCCATGGCAATATGGACCCAGGGTTCCTTAGGAATGGGCAAGGGCATGAGGAGACCAGCAGGAGCTTGTGTGGAGGATTTGGACTGAGCACAGACATGACAAGCTTTAACGTAGTCTTTGACGTCTGAGCGGAGATTAGGCCACCAGTAGTGACGACTGATGAGTAGGAAGGATCGGAGGAATCCAGAATGCCCTGCCACCTTGGAATCATGTCCCCAACGAAGGATCTTAGCTCTTAGCTCAGTGGGGACAAAGGTCTTACCAGGTGGAATTTTAGACTTCAGGGTGGTAGAGTGGGCAACAATGCATGAGGTGGGAATGATCGGCTCAGGTTCAGGGGCGGACTCCTCGTCCAAAGTGTCAAATGACCTAGAGAGCGCATCAGCCCGACCGTTGCAGGAACCAGGTTTGTAGGTAATCGTGAAATTAAAACGGGCAAAGAAGAGACTCCACCTGGCCTGTCTAGGATTCAGACGTTTAGCATTCTGTAGATACTGTAAATTCTTGTGATCGGTAAAGATCGTTATGGAGTGAGGGGAACCCTCCAAGAGATGACGCCACTCCTCTAACGCCAATTTAATTGCGAGAAGTTCCCGATCACCGATGGCATAATTCCTCTCTGCCTGAGAATTTTTTTTGGAGAAGAACGCACATGGTTGGCGTCTCTTCTCAAAGATTTGAAGAAGCACAGCTCCCACCCCCATTGAGGAAGCGTCCACTTCAATAAAAAATGCATTCCCAGGATTTGGTCTCCTCAAGAGGGGGCCAGAAACAAAGGCCTGTTTCAGGTTGTGAAATGCAGAGACAGCTTCGGGAGGCCAGTCTCTGGCATTCACACCCTTCTTGGTCAAAGCGATAATAGGCGCGGCAATGGAAGAGTAATTCCTTATGAACTGCCTATAATAATTAGTGAAGCCAAGAAAGCGCTGTGTGGCCTTGAGGCTAGCAGGAAGAGGCCAGTTGGTGATAGCCAAGACCTTCCCAGGGTCCATACGAAGCCCCGAACATGAGACGAAGCACCCCAAAAACAGGACCTCAGAACATTCAAAGGAACATTTCTCCAGCTTGGCATAGAGATTGTTCTCTCTAAGACGTTGAAGTACAGTGCGGACATGGTTTCTGTGGACGAGCAGATTTTCAGAAAAGATCAGAATGTCATCCAGATAGATGACAACAAACTGGTACAGCAGATCTCTGAAGATTTCATTGACAAAGTTTTGAAACACGGCTGGAGCATTACACAGACCAAAAGGCATCACCAGATATTCGTAATGCCCGTCTCTAGTGTTAAATGCAGTCTTCCATTCGTCACCCTCCCGTATTCGAATGAGATTGTACGCGCCTCTGAGATCCAACTTGGTGAAAATGGAGGCACCCTTCAACCTATCGAATAGCTCAGATATTAAGGGTAAGGGGTATCGATTTTTAATAGTAACCGCATTTAAACCCCGATAATCGATGCAGGGTCTTAAGGTACCATCCTTTTTGGCAACAAAAAAGAACCCTGCCCCTGCAGGCGATGAGGATTTCCGGATGAAACCTCTCTCCAGATTCTCTGCTACATACTCCGACATGGCCTGGGTCTCTGGGATGGACAGAGGGTAGGTACGACCCCTGGGTAGAGTTGCTCCGGGGACAAGATCAATAGCACAGTCAAAAGACCTGTGGGGAGGAAGCACCTCAGCTGATTTTTTACAGAACACATCCCGGTAATCGCTGTATGCGGCGGGAAGATCAGAAGAAACAGAAGTGGCAGCAACCGGAAGACTCTCCTTGGGGGTCACCTTGAGAAGACATGACGAGAAACATGAGGAACCCCAGGCCAGGATCTGCCCAGAGACCCAGTCCACATGTGGAGAGTGGAGCTGTAGCCAAGGGAGGCCCAATACAACTGGGGTAGAGGCCTTGGGTAGAATAAGAAAGGATATCCACTCCTGGTGGAGAATCCCTACCGACATCCTAATGGGTAGCGTCTGGAAGCGAATAGGGCCCCCTGGGAGAACAGTGCCATCAATTGCCGAGACTACCAATGGGGTAGTGAGAGGTGAAAGGGTAAGCTTCATAGAAGAAGCAGTTCTCCAATCCATGAAATTGCCGGCAGCCCCGGAATCCAGGTATGCAAGGGTTGACTGAGGAGAAGTGCCTACATGAATGGACACCGGCAAGAGCAGGCGAGAAGGTGATGTTTCTGGGTCCAATACTCCACCTTCCAAATGTATTAGACCCGAGCGTTTCCCGGACGAAGCGAGCAGGAGTCACGAAAATGACCCTTGCCCCCACAATAGAGGCACAAGCCCAGAGTTCTGCGCCTAGCACGTTCTTCGGGGGTTAGTCTGGTCCGGCCCAGCTGCATAGGTTCTTCAGCAGGTAGAGGATGCTCCACGGAATGAAGGGAGGGGAGCTCAGACTGGCTAGGACCCAGAGAGTGCTGGCGTCTTTTTTCTAAGGACCTCTCTTGAAAACGAATGTCGATCTGGTTGCATAATGAAATTACATCGTCCAGACCGACGGGAATGGCTCTTCCCGCTAATTCGTCTTTCACTCGGTCAGAAAGGCCATGTAAAAAGGTAGCGACCAGGGCCTCATTATTCCAGCTCAATTCAGCTGTGTGGATACGGAACTGAAGAGCATATTGCCCCACTGAACTAGATTCTTGGCGAAGACGTAAGACAGCACTAGCCGCTGAAGAAGCCCGAGCCGGCTCTTCGAAGATATTACGAAAGAGCTTCAAGAATTCGGACAGACTGGAAACCACCGGATCGTTCCTCTCCCACAGGGGGGCAGCCCAGGCCAAAGCTTCACCGGAGAGGAGGGAAATGATATAGGCTACCTTAGCCCGGTCAGATAGGAAGCTTTGAGGCTGAAGCTCAAAATGAATAGTGCATTGGCTGAGAAACCCCCTGCAGGCCTTGGAGTCCCCAGAGAAACGGAACGGAGCTGGCAATCTTAGTGAGTGTGAGGCTGCGACTGGTGCGATAGGTACAGCCGCTGGTTGTACTTGGGGTTGCGGATTCGGGGTTCCCAAGGAGACCTGAAGCTGCTCGAATCGAGAAGCCAGATCCTGGAGGAATCGCATCACCTGGGTCTGATTTGATTCCTGGGTCTCAAGTCTGCGAACTATGCCCTGCAATGGATCATCCGCGGGAAGCGGGATGTCAGCCGGGTTCATGGCTGATCAAACTGTCAAGGTCACCTGTGGCCAGGTGACAGATGCACACCATAGGGGGACAGGAGTGCACCGCGAGGTAGTGAACCCTATGGCTGGCTTCTGTGGATAGGAAACTGGGTGGTTGTGGAAAGCGGGACCAGAGGAGCACAACCGGGATCCCAACGGAAGCGAGAGCCAAGATTCCCCAGGGCGCGGAGTCTAAGACCCAGCTGGTCTTCTCCAGGGCCTCTAGTGGTGAGGATGTTACGCTGCAGGCTGGGACCAGGTCGCGGCCCCTGGAGTTTCCTAGCTCACGCCCCGTAGGATAAGGGGAAGCAGCAGCACACGATAGAGAGAACCGAATAACAAGCCGAAGGTCAGGGGCCACAAGCAGACAAGGATAACGAAGAACGAGCCGAAGGTCAAGGGTCACGAGCAGACAGGGATGGTCGGGGACAAGCCAATAACGTAACAGAGAGACAGACGTAGCACACGGCAGGCAGGAACCCAAACACACAATGCCTAACAAACACGTTGATCAGCAAAGCAGGCTTGCAGTGCACAGGTTAATATAGTGTTCAGTGATAGGGCCTGGGGTGGAGTCAGGCTGGGAGGAGATTATAAAGGAAGCCAGGTGAAGGAGGTCTGGTCTCTAGATGAACACATGAGGAGGAAGGTAAGATGGCAGACAGACATTAATGCATATCCATGACAAGGTTGGCTTGCTACAAAATAAACTGGGTGACAATAAACTGCTAAGAGATGGAGCTTTTTTGGACACAGTACGGATACCCTTAGTCAAAATTTTAGAATAAACGGGGTCATGTGACAGAATTGGAAGATATTTGGTTACTATCTTCTTTACTTTATGAAACTCACTACTGTAAGGTGTGGAAAAAGTAGGAATAAAATTAGAATTAGAATTCCTAGAGTTGTTCAAACGGCCATGTCTATTTGGACTCGCAGGTTTATCTGAAAGCAGTGTTGGTCGAGGTACCTTCTTTGCTATCGATTGTCCCCTGTTAATCACCGATCCTGAGTAGCCTCTTTCTTTGAACCTAATGGACGTTTGTATCGCTTCCCGATCAAAATCTGATTCCTTGCTACAAAGTCTCTTTAACCTCAGGAATTAGCCAACCGGGATGCTGTTAATAGTGTGTCCCGGATGGCTGGAATATGCCCGTAAAAGGGTATTCCCAGCACTTGGTTTTCTGTAAAGGTTTGAGACAACCACATTGTTTTCACCTGTCAACCTAACATCCAGAAATTCAACGGACTTAGTTTGAAGGGATCCTGTGAATTTTAAATTTAACTGGTTGTCATTCATATAGTTTAGCCAATTCTTGAGGTCTATACATGGATCAGAGACAATGAAAAGGAGGTCATCAATATACCTACAATAGAACGTTGTATCATTGCGGTGGGGACTACTAGGTCCAAAAATGCGGAGCCTTTCCCACCATCCCATGTAAAGGTTGGCCAAGGATGGTGAGAATTTAGCGTCCATAGAGGCCCCGCATTTTTGGAGGTAGTAATCCCCGTCAAACATAAACAAATTATGAGTAAGTAAATATTCTAAGCATATCAAAATTAATTCCTGTAACATCAGGGAAAAACACCCCAACCTCCTTAGGAAAAAAGACACGGCCTGTAAAGCAAGAGTGTGTGGGATAGAAGAATATAAATTAGACACATCACATGTAATCCAGTGAAAGTTATCTTTCCACACCACACCTTCCATCTTATAAAGTAATTGCTTGGTATCACGGAGATAACCTGGTAGCTCTGTGACTAAAGGTTGTAATTGTTCATCAACCCATTGTCCCAAGCGCTCATTTAAAGAACCAATTCCTGCCACAATTGGCCTGTCAGTCAATGGTGTGAGTCCCTTGTGCAGTTTGGGAAGATGGTGAAAGATTGGCATGATTGGGAAGGCGGGGATAAGTGTCTCTTTATCCTTGGTTGTAAAGATTCCTACTGCGACCGCCCTCTCTAGAATGGAAGAAAGTTTTCCTTTAAAAGATTTTGAGGGGTCGCCTCTAAGTTTGTGATAACGCTCCCTCTCTGTATGCTTTCGCCTTTCTCCTCGCTTTGCTTTCTTTTTTCTCCCATTCTTGCTGCGACCATGGCCGCCCTGGTTTAAAGATGCCGTGCTGGCTTCTTGTGAATGTTCAATCTCAGGGCTGCTGTTCGAAAAAGAATCCGATCCTGTGGCTGTCATAGTGTCATTCAGGGGTTCTCCCTCTGTATCTGAAAAAAAATAGAATTTTTGTACTCACCGTAAAATCCTTTTCTCTGTCGTCCATGGACGGACACAGCTCCTTAATTCTTGACAGTTGGGTTATGTTCCGTCTATTAGGAGAGGACTAGGCAGAACACGTTGTATATTTAATACATGTTACTTTAACAGAGTTGAACAGCCCCGCCCAGGGGGCGGTCCCTCCGGACATAACCCTCCACCCTGCAGTCAGCAGCCTAAGTTCGTAAAAAGCAGTACAAACTAAAAAAGGAGGGGTGGGTGCTGTGTCCGTCCATGGACGACAGCGAAAAGGATTTTACGGTGAGTACAAAAATCCTATTTTCTCTTTTCGTCCATGGTCGGACACAGCTCCAGAAATCTTGACAGTTGGGACATCCCAAAGCAGTGTCAAAAAACGAGGGGTGGAAACAACAATCAAAAAAACAATTTCATCCCAAACAAGCAGAGCTCCTCAACGGAGGAGTTGCAACCTCAAACAGCCACCTGCAAAACTTTGCTGCCGAAGCTAGCATCCGAAGATGCACTCACATCAACTTTGTAAAATTTAGAAAAAGTGTGAACAGACGACCAGGTCGCCGCCTTACACACTTGTGAGACAAATGCTTGATGTCGGAAAGCCCAAGAGGCACCAATAGCCCTGGTCGAATGCGCCGTGACAGGAAAGGGAGGCGCCCGCCCCTAAGGGCATAGGCTTAGATGACGGTCTGCCTGATCCACTGAGAAATGGTGGCCGTCGAAACCGCCAGACCCTTCTGCGGACCAGACACTGACGCAAACAGCGAGTCAGACCTCCGGAACGGAGCCATAGCAGACAGATACAACCGTAAGGCACGTACCACGTCTAAAGAGTGCAGCGCAACCTTTTTGGGATGCGATGGCCGAGGACACAAGGATGGAAGTACAATGCCCTCATTCAGGTGAAAGGCCGAAACTACCTTCGGAAGGAAGGAAGGCTGCGGGCGTAGCACCTCTTTGTCCTTATGGAGGACCAAATATGGGGACTTGCAAAGCCCTCGCAGAAACCCTCCTGACTTATGTTATGGCTACTAGGAAGGCAACCTTCTGAGATAGCGTCAAAATAGGAATTTCCCTGATGTCCTCAAATGGAGGTTTCTGAAGTACCGAGAGCACCAGATTCAAATCCCACGGAGGTAGTGGTGGTCAAACCGAAAGGGCCACATGTCGGACCCCTTGCACAAAAGTGCTCACCAAAGAATGAGCCACCAGGGGTCGCTGAAAGAAAACCGCCAAGGCTGAAATCTGCCCCTTAATGGTGCGTAAGGCAAGTTTCTGATCCACTCCACACTGTAAAAACAGCATTATCCTGGAAACCAAATATGCCCATGGACGCCATTCCATCTCCTCACACATAGAAATGTAGGCTCTCCACGTGCGATGGTAGATCTTCCTAGAAGAAGATTTCCGTGCTCTCAACATGGTTGAAATGACTGAATCCGACAGGCCTCGGTCTCTTAGTACCTGACTTTCAATAGCCATGCCGTTAAAGCCAGCGACTGTAAAGCAGGATGAAGAATGGGACCTTGCGAAAGAAAGTCATCCCGCATTGGCAGTCACCAAGGTGCATCCACCACCAGGCGCACAAGGTCGGTGTACCAGGGACGCCTGGGCCAATCCGGGGCGATGATAATCACCAGAATCCCCTTGGTCTCTACTCTGCGGAGTAGACAAGGAAGCAACTTCAGTGGGGGAAAGGCATAAATTAGTAGATACTGAACCCACGGGACCACCAACGTGTCTGCCCAGGGATCTCTGGACCTGGCCACGAACCTCGACACCTTGCGATTGAGTCGAGAAGCCAGGAGATCCACGTCTAGCGTGCCCCATCTCCGACAAAGTAGTTGAAAAACCTCTGGATGTAACAACCATTCCCCTTGGTCAAGCCTCTGGCGACTTAGATAGTCCGCCTGTCAGTTTTCCACGCCCGGAATGTAAACTGTCGATAGAGCCGGCACGCTCCTCTTCGCCCACCGCAGGATGTGAGCGACCTCCGACGCTGCAACCGAGCTTCTTGTTCCTCCTTGATGGTTGACGTATGCCACTGCCGTGGCGTTGTCTGTCTGGATCCTGACTGAACGCCCTTGTAGCCTCTGTGACCACTTGGAGAGGCACAGCCTGATCGCCCGGAGTTCCAGGACGTTGATCGGCAGTTGGGATTCATCCGGAGTCCAGTGGCCTTGGGCCGCCTGAACCCCCCAAACTCCCCCCCAACCGGTCAGGCTGGCGTCCGTCGTGATCACAGTCCAATGAAATGTGAGGAACGACTTCCCGGACCAAAGAGACGGGGAGCTCAGCCACCAACTCAGAGAGGCCCTAACAAGATGACTTATCTGAATCTGACGATCCAGAGACAATGGAGATTTGTTCCATTTTTAGAGAATCTCTCTTTGCAAGACCCGAGTGTGGAATTAGGCATATAATACTGCCTCGAAAGAGGCTACCACGAGGCCCAGGTCTTGCATGCAAAAACGGAGAGACGACCATTTACGGGATGTCAACAACCTCACCACAGTCTGGAGTGTCTGCAACTTCTCCAAGGGAAGAAAGACTCTGGCCTCCGAGGAGTCCAGAATCAACCCTAGGTACTCTAGGCGCTGGGTCGGTACTAACACCGACTTCTGGAGGTTCCGTATCCAACCAAACTCCTGGAGGGTCTGACTGGCTATAGACACGTCCTCCTCTAATTCTGAGCTTGAAACAGCTCTCAGAAGAAGGTCGTCCAAGTAGCCCACAATAGCAATGCCGCGCTGTCTCAGCAAAGCTAGAATCGGGGCGAGCACCATGGTGAAAACTCTTGGTGCCGATGCTAGGCCAAAGGGAAGAGCCACAAATTGATAGTGGTCTTTGCCGATCGCAAAGCACAGGAACCTCTGATGCCTGACGCAGATGGGGACAAGCAAGTATGCGTCCTTGATATCCAAGGACGCCAGGAAGTCCCCCGGATGGAGCGCAACCACTACCGAACCAATCGATTCCATACGTAATTTTTTAATATTTATAAAGATTGGACGGACTCCGTCCCTCTTTGGGACCACAAACAGATTCGAGTGGAAACCCTGAAACCTGTCCTGTGGTGGTAGGGGTATGATCACCCCACACCGCAACAAGTCTTGCACTGCCCCCTAGAGGGCAGCCTGACGAGCCGGATGAAGAGGCAGATTTGAGGGAAAAAATCTGTTTGGTGGACAAGTAAGGCACTCTATCTTGTACCCCGAGGTGACCACCCCGCAGACCCACTGGTCGAAGAGCAGGGAGGTCCATCGAGCTGCAAACCTGCAAAGCCGTCCCCCCACCCTGGAGTTGGGCGGGGGAAAAACGTCATGCGGTAGCAGACTTGTTTGCTGGCTTGTTGGGCTTGCGCACCCAGGGAAGCTTCTGTCCCCCAGCTGGACCTTTGAGGGTCTGCCAGCAGGTCCTGACTGACGAAAATACCGCTTCTTGTGTGGGAAAGGAGGGCCCCGGCTTACGGCGTGGCTCCTTCCCTTTAGTGGACTGAGGAAGAAGTGTGCTCTTCCCTCTTGTGACATCCTTAATAATGTCGTCCAGTGAGGCACCAAAAAGCCTCCCACCTTCGAAAGGCAAATCTGCCAGAGTGTTCTTAGAAGCTTGGTCAGTGGACCAGCATTTCAGCCAGATTAAGCGGCGCAATACCACCGCAGATGCAAAGGACCTGGAGATCAAAGGGTACTGCATCCAGGGTTGCACCACAGACGTACACGAATCCCTGTACCAACTGTTCGGCCAGTGACACACATTCTGGAGGGAGCTGATGCTCCTCCACAGTCTGGTGCAATATTTTTTGCCCATTCAGTGAGTGTCTGGGACACCAAGGTAGCAGCTAATATAGGCCGCAATGCTGACCCCAGCATGGTGAACAGTAGGGTCCTTAAAAGCAGGGGTCCCCTCCACAGGGATAGTGGTTACTTTATTTAACCGAGAGACCGGGGGATCAATGACCGGAGGAGAAGCCCATTTTTTTTTCTTTTTTAAAGGCTCTCTTCAAATGGGTAACGGACCGCCATGCGCTGAGGGACCGCAAAGAGCCTCTGCGGCCGTTCCCATTCCTTATCTATGAACTTGTCAAAGAAATCAACATAAGGAAAACCCTTAACAGAGCGTGTCAGTTTGTGTGACCCAAAAGGGACAGACCCTGCAGTGGAAGTCCCAGCTGCATCTTCCAGCTTGAGATTGTACCTCACAGCATTGATAAGTGCACTCACAAGTGCCCTGTCTTGCGCTGATCCGGACGAGGGGTCCTCCTCACAGGGAAGGTCCTGGTCCGCCTCCTCTGACATACCAGAACAGGGGTCCTGAGCCGCAGCCAGGCCCGAGTCTGAGTCAGAACATTCCCCAGGAGATGGCAGGGGAGGGGGCGCTTAGTACCCCCTTACGCCCGCATGCCGTTTCCACCCTGGCAACAAATGACTCCAGGACTGCCGACAAAGCGTCCATGGGAACGGCAGGTGCAGGGGCAACGGTTGCTGCCTCTGGAATGTTTGGGGAAAACATGCCAGCTTCTGACTCCATATTGCCCACTGACAAGCCCTTAGGGGCTTAGTCAAGATACCTGACACAAAATACAGTCCACCCTTCTTGCTGCACTGACCGAGGGGGGATACCCAGGGGACTCACCGCCTAGCCAGAGACTGTTCAGCCCGCTGTCCGCTCTCCATCCCCACACTGTGTGTGCCTGAGGAACTGTGTGAGGTGAATGGCGCCGTTCGCACTGTTCAGGAAGCCAGCCAGCACTAGAGGCCAAAACCCACTCCAAAATGGCTGCCGGGTGCCTCAGAGAAAGCACGCGGACCACAAGAAAATGGCCGCATGCAATTGCAGACCTGCAACATAGTGCAGCCACGGCAAAATGGCCGCCAATGGGATTTTCAATGCAATGCACAGGCCCCAGAGAAATGGCGCCAGCGCTTCAAAAAATGGTGCCCAGCAAGCGAGGTGGACGAGAAGGCCAGCAGCGGAGGCTTCCCATAAATTACTATCCCCCACACAGAGCGGGCCTGGACACCCCCACAGCCCCCCGCCGGGACCTGGAGCCCCCCTAAAGGTATTCCCTCGTCGCAGCAAACCCCGCAAGGGGAGGAGGAAAAAAGGGGTGACAGAGGGAGAGAGGCGAGGGCAGGAGAACCCCCTAACGACCCCCTTAGGAATGCCCAGCTGTTCCATCCCACCGAAGCAGGAGGAACTGTACTTACCCGTCCTTACGAGGACCCGCTGGTGCGTTCCTGGCAAACCTACAACCGAGCAGTACGGAGTAGCCGTCGGCCTGGTCCACTGTGACTGAGACAGCAAGCCACCCGGTCATATGTGAACCCTGGAGCATAGCTCACCGGCCACCCCTGGAGCCATGGGGTATGTCGTGGCCAACCCTGCATGCAGCTAGGGCCTGCTCACGCTCGATGGCCAAACTGGGGAGACTACAAGGATCTATATTATCCTGCCTGTCATGCCCACCCGGCAGTTGATGGAAGATTCTCCAAAATAAAATAATAAAAAGTAAAAATTTCTTCAGGACTCTGGGCCCAAAGGGAGCCAGGTCCTTCTCCTCTACTAGGCAGAAAAAAACTGAGGCTGCTTACAGGGTGGAGGGTTGTGTCTCGAGGGACTGCCCCCTGGGCGGGGCTGTTCAACTCTGTTAAAGTAACATGTAATAAATATCTAACATGTTCTGCCTAGTCCTCTCCTAATAGACGGAACATAACCCAACTGTCAAGAATTAAGGAGCTGTGTCCGTCCATGGACGAAAAGAGAAACTAACCCGTTTTTTGGACGCAGCTCTTTGTGGACGGTTCATGTGAAAAACTGGTTTCTTCAAAATATAAACATTATTTGTATCATAGTCAAGTTGGTGTCTGGTATGTTTCTCTTTTTTGGTGGAAATCACGCTTCTTTTAAGTTTATCCAGCCTTTTGTTAAGCTGACTATCCAAGTTGGCGTATCCATGCATATTCTGTTGTTCCATGAGTTCCTTTTGTATAGGGATCATCTCACTCTGTACAATTCCTTCTGTTTGGAGTTTATGATAATCTTCATTAGTTTGAAGGAACAGGCAGAGAGGGTGTTAGTCCATTCTAATTTAGAGTCCTCATTTGAAAATTCAAATGTCGGGAACTTTTTGATGCGCAGACTGCGAGGGATTTGCTCCAGAGATAGATACTCTGTGAGGGTAATAACATACCAGAATGCTTTAATTTCCATTGCCATAAGGCTTTCCAGTCTTTGAAAAGTGCATCTCAGGGATAAGTCCCCATCTGGAGCTTCAGGTAGGCAGCTTTGATTGGATCAGAGCGGGTTTTCAGATGGAGCTTTGAGGGGTCTACTGAATCCCGTGTCCACTTCTGAAGTGACTGCAACGGGTTTGGAAGTTGTAGACGTCATGGTTGTAGGTTTTTCCATAGTGTGCGGACACACATACGGTTTTCATATATCGGTGCGGGGAGCAGTAAACTTGAGCAGGTAATGGGGAAAGGCAAAGTCGAGGCAACAAAATAAAGGAATGATACCGCTCTAAAAGTTGCTGATCCCTCGATTTGCTTCCGTCCTACTAAGACCAACAGGTGCTGGCTCTGCACGGGTGCATGGAATTGGAACAAAACCTGAATGGCCGCACTCTGTTAAATTACTTCTTTATTTGATAAACTCAAATCCAAACATGATCCAAAATGGTGCAATCAAAATAAAGGAAGTGGACAACAGGACAAAATGGCTAACATGTTTCACATCTCAAGATGCTTACTCAAAGCTATGTGAACAATGACAAAATTTGTGTTTAAAACAAAAGTGGGTGTGGTCTTCCACCAATCAGATTGAAGGTGCATAGAACTTCATTGAACACATATAATTAAACCTTGTTATTTCACACATGGGGACCAATATATGGGACAAGTATAAACATAGGACTAGGCCGAAACCGAAGCCACAGTCTGGATTTGGGGCTGCCGTTATGCGGGAGGGCACCGCTCCGTTCAGACCTACGCCTGGTCGGAAGCCCGTGGAGCAGCATCTGTGTGTGGTGAGGGAGCCAGACACCAGGGAGGCTGGGATACAGTGCTGGTGGAGAGGCCGGGAGGAGCAAGATGGTCGCCGGATCCAAAGACTAGGCCAAAGCCGCGGCCTATAGTAGTAGCTGCCGCCGTGCGAAGGAGCGTCGCACCGTTCAGGTACACTGACTCGAGTATAAGCCGAGGAGGGCATTTTCACCCTAAAAAAAAGGGCTGAAACATACGGTATATGTTATCTTAATAAAAAATCAAAATTATTTTTATATAATAGTTATTCATTTGTAATAGCTTGTTCTTAGCACCGCTACAATCCCACTTTCCTCCTTTTATACCTTCATCATTTACCTTTGGGATGGGGTGCGTATTGCTTTAGAACCACTGGAATCCTTTCCACTCTATACAATTCTCCATCTTGAGTTTCAATTACTAAAAAATTTCCTGTTTCTCTTATCGTCCATGGACTGACCCAGCCTAGCCTCTCTTACAATTTACCTGTGGGTTATGTCCCTGCTTGCAGGAGAAGACCTAGGCATAATGTGAAATGTTATACATACATTCTAAAAAGCCAGAGCTGAACAGCCCCGCCCAGGGGGGCGGTCCCTCCGGACATAACCCTCCCACTGCAGTCAGCAGACCTCAGTTTTTTTCTGCCTAGCAGAAGGAGAAGACGTGGCTCTCTCAGGAGCCAGTCTCCTGACCTATTTTTATTCTTTTTTGGAGTTTTTTCTTGTTTTATTTTTGAGACCTTCTATCAACTGTCGGCTGGGAAACAGGTTGGGTACAAGATATCCTCGTAGTCTTCCCTGTCCGACCATCGAGCGTGCTGATCCTCGCCTTGTGTGCGTGAGACTCAGTTCACGACATGCCCCACGACTCCAGGGGTGGCGGGTGGGCTTTCATGCTCCGCGGTCCTCACAAGATTGAACAGTCCTGCTGTATCTTTTGCGGTGGACCGGGTCGACAGCTACTCAGTACCGCACTGTGATAGTCCTGTCAGAAACAGACCAGTGGGTCCCTCAGGGGACGGGTAAGTAGTCTCTCCTGCCTGCAGGTGAGTACATGCTGTGTGTTTCTCTGTGTGGGGGATTTCCCTGTCTCCCCCTGTTTTATTGTCACTCTCTGTCACCATTGCTGGCGCTGTGCTGTGTGGGGTGCCTGGGGGTCATACTGTTCTGGGGGGAGGCTCATGGTGGTCTCCATATCGCTGGGGCTGTTTTTTGAGTGTTTTGGGGGCCTGGGCGCCGTTCGGCGCCATGTTTGTGTTGGTGCATTTACTTTATCTTGCCGTGGATCGCCTGAGCACATTGCGGAGGCCATTTTCTTGAAGCCGCGCGCTTTTTAAACACTTGTTTGGCCTCTATCGATGCTGGGAATGGCGCAAATCTCCTCACACTCTCCCCTCAGCTCACTCACACTGATACAGCGCGGCGCAGAGAGGGACAAGGCAGCGGAACCGAGCGGTCCTGGCCTGGGTTGGTGAGTCCCCTGGACATTCCCCTACTCAGTCAGCACAGCCTGTGGGTGGACTTTTTTTCTGAGGAGTCTCAGAGAGGGACAATATGGAGTCAGTGTCACCAGCTTCCCCTTACATGTCAGAGGCAACAGGCAGTGCTCCAGCACCTGCGGTCCCTATGGACAAGTTGTCGGCAGTCCTGGAAACATTTCTGACCAGGATGGAAGCGGTGTGCGAGCGCAAGGGAGCAAAAAAGCGCCCTCTCCCCACTTTATCTCCACAAGGGGAGTGCGCTGATTCAGATATGGGCCTAGCTGCTGCTGCTCAGGACCCTAGCTCTGAATATTTTGATGGTTTTGAACAGGACATTCCTTGTGAGGAAGACTCCAGTTCTGAGTCAGTAAATGACAGGGTGCTTGTTAGTGAACTCATTGATGCTGTGAGGGACACGCTCAAGCTGAATGCTGCGGCTGCGGCTGCGGCTGCGGAACCTCAGGCGGAGGCAGTCTCCTTTGGTTCCTTTAAGGCCAAACCTTCTAAAAAGGGATTTTCCATATGCACCTTTCTTTGACCAGTTCATTGACCAGGTTTGGGAAAAGCCGCAGAAGACTTTTATGGTCCCGCTGCGTTTGTCTATCAGATACCCCTTTGAAGAAGCCTTACTTAAAAAGTGGGCTTCTCCCCCAGTGGTCGACCCTCTGGTCGCCCGTTTAAACAAGGCCACCACTCTCCCGATAGAGGGGACTCCTGCATTTAAGGACCCCACTGTCAGAAGTGGTGAGTAGAGCCATGTTTGCCTTGTTGGGGTCCGCCTTACGGCCTGTGGTAGCGGCGACCCTTGTGTCTCAGACACTCACTGAATGGGCAAAAATTTTGCACCAGACTGTGCAGGAGCATAATCTTCCTCCAGACACTATTGCTCTGGCCCACCGGATGGTGCAGGGCCTGATATATGTGTGCGACGCCACTTTGGACGCGGCCCCTTTAATATCCAGGGCCTCTGTTTCTGCGGTGGTGTTGCGTCGCCTTATCTGGTTGAAATGCTGGTCTGCGGACCTAGCCTCTCAGAAGCTCCTAACAGATCTACCCTTTAAAGGTGGTAGACTTTTCGGTGCTGCTCTGGATGACATCATCAAGAATGTCACGGGAGGTAAAAGCATTCTTCTTCCTCTGACTATCAAGGGTAAGGAGGCCCACCGTAAACCAGATCCTTCCTTTCCAGCAAAAAAGGGTTTTTTTCGTCAGTCAGAGTCCACGGGTAAGCCCTCCCAGACTGACAACAGTGCGGCTGGTGGACACAAGCGCCCTTGGTTGCGTAAGCCGAACAAAGCGGCTCCCAAGCCCGCCTCCGCGTGAAGTCTTGTCCCCGCCCTACTTTGGGGTGGGGGGACGACTTTGCAGGTTCACGGATCGGTGGACCTCCCGGATCTCCTACCGGTGGGTGTGCGAGGTGGTCACCTCAGGATACAGGATAGAGTTCTGTTCCTGGCCCCCAGACAGATTCTTTCCCTCAAATCTCCCTCTCCTTCCTGCCCGTCGGGCAGCCCTCTTAGGGGCTGTACAGGATTTGATCAGGTCTGGAGTGATTGTGCCGGTTCCGTCACAGGAGAGGTTTCAGGGGTTCTACTCAAATCTGTTTGTTGTCCCCAAAAAGGATGGGGTTCGGCCAATCCTGGACCTCAAGGCCCTGAATGCCTTTGTGAAGGTGCAAAAATTCCGCATGGAATCCATTCGCACAGTGATCGCTAGACTCCATCTAGGGGATTTTCTAGCGTCTTTGGACATCAAGGACGCCTACTTGCGTGTTCCGATCTGCGCAAGTCACCAGAAGTTTCTGCGCTTTGCGATCGGCGAAGTCCACTATCAATTTGTGGCTCTTCCCTTCAGCCTAGCTTCGGCACCAAGGGTGTTCACCAAGGTGCTTGCTCCGGTTCTAGCTTTGCTGAGACAGCGAGGCATTGGTATCGTGGGCTATCTGGACGATCTTCTTCTAAGAGCAGACAATGGCTCAGAATTAGAAGAAAGTGTGACTATCGTCAGTCAGACCCTCAGGGAACTTCTGGTGGCTCCTGAACATTCAGAAGTCGGTCCTGGTCCCGACTCAGCGTTTGGAGTATCTAGGTCTGATCCTGAACTCCTTGGAGGCAAAGGTATTCCTACCCCTGGATAAGTTACTGACACTTCAGTCTGCAGTGCGGGTCCTGACGTCCCGAAAATGGTCGTCAATCCGTTTTTGCATGAGAGTCCTGGGACTCATGGTGGCCTCGTTCGAGGCCGTTCCGTATGCCCAATCACATACACGGGCATTACAGAAAGAGATCCTGTCCACTTGGGACAAATCCCCGTTGTCCTTGGATCTTCAGATCCAGGTGAGCCACTCAGTCAGGGCGTCCCTGGCGTGGTGGTTGAGGTCCCCGGCTCTTCGGTCCGGGAAGTCGTTCCTCCCCATCCAATGGATGGTGATCACGACGGACACCAGCCTGACGGGCTGGGGTGGAGTCTGGGGAGTCCTGTCAGCCCAAGGGCTTTGGACTCTGGACGAAGCCCGTTTGCCGGTCAATGTTCTGGAAATACGGACAATCAGACTGTGCCTCTCCTCATGGTCAGAGAGGTTACAGGGTCGCTCCCTCAGGATCCAGTCGGACAACGCTACGGCTGTGGCGTATGTCAACCATCAAGGGGGGACTCGGAGCTCAGCTGTGGCTTCCGAGGTCGCCCGCATCCTAAGGTGAGCCGAAAGAAGCGCGCCGGCTCTGTCGGCCGTCTACATTCCGGGCGTAGACAATTGGCAGGCGGACTATCTGAGTCGCCAGACGCTGGACCAGGGAGAGTGGTCCTTGCACCCGGAGGTCTTTCAACTTATTTGCCAGCGGTGGGGCACGCCGGATGTGGACCTGATGGCCTCTCGACTCAGTCGCAAGGTGTCAAGGTTTGTGGCCAGGTCCAGGGTTCCTTGGGCGGATGCGTTGGTGGCCCCATGGGGTCATTATCACGTGATATATGTTTATCCTCCGCTGCAGCTGCTCCCTCGCCTGCTGCGCAGGGTGGCGACCGAGGGGATTCCGGTGATCCTCATTGCTCCGGATTGGCCTCGGCGTCATTGGTACGGCGATCTGGTACGTCTCGTTGCGGACGTTCCTTGGCGGTTCTCAATAAGGGAGGACCTTCTGTCTAAAGGTCCTATATTTCATCCTGCTTTACAGTCTCTGGCTTTAACGGCATGGCTATTGAAAGCCAGGTGCTGAGGGACCAAGGTCTGTCGGATTCGGTCATTTCGACCATGTTAAGGGCACGGAAGTCTTCCTCCAGAAAGATCTATCACCGTACCTGGAAAGCTTACATCGCCATGTGCGAAGAGCTGGACTGGCGTCCACAGACATACTCCGTCCCCAGAATCCTGCGGTTCTTGCAGCGTGGCGTGACCCAAAAGCTTGCTTTGAGTACCATTAAGGGTCAGATTTTGGCCTTGGCCGTCTTCTTTCAGCGACCGCTAGCGGGTCATTCCTTGGTTAGCACCTTTGTGCAGGGGGTTCACCATGTTCTCCCTCCTGTCAAGCCTCCTCTCCCTCCTTGGGATCTGAATTTGGTGCTCTCGGTTCTCCAGGAACCTCCCTTTGAAAATATCAGAGATATTCCCCTTTTGACCTTGTCTCAGAAGGTAGCCTTCTTAGTGGCCATTACTTCTGTTAGACGGGTGTCTGAGTTGGCGACCTTGTCCTGCAAGTCGTCCTATTTGGTCATCCATAAGGATAAGGCGGTGTTCCGTCCGCGACCTTCTTTTTTTGCCAAAGGTGGTCTCGGCCTTTCACATAAATGAGGACATTGTCCTCCCGTCCTTGTGTCCTCACCCATCACATCCCAGAGAGTTTGCGCTTCACACATTGGATGTGGTACGAGCCTTGCGGGTGTACCTGTCTGCTACTGCTTCTATTCGGAAGTCTGACTCACTGTTTGTGTCTGTCTCTGGTCCAAAACAGGGCCAGGCGGTTTCGTCTGTCACCATTGCTAGGTGGATCAGACAGACCGTCATTCAGGCCTATGCCCTCAAGGGGCGGGTGCCTCCCTTTCCGGTTACGGCACATTCCACCAGGGCAATTGGTGCTTCCTGGGCTTTCCCACATCAATCGTCGGTTGCACAAGTGTGCAAGGTGGCGACCTGGTCGTCCGTTCATACCTTTTCTAAGTTCTATAAGGTTGATGTGGCTGCATCTTCGGATGCTTCCTTCGGCCGCAAGGTGTTGCAGGCCGCTGTTTGATGTTGCAACTTCTCCGTTGAGGAGCTCTGCCTTTTTTGGAGTGAAGTTTTTGGTTTTCCATTTATACTGCTCCCATCCCTCTTGACACTGCTTTGGGACATCCCACGGCTAAAGTGTAAGAGAGGCTGTGTCAGTCCATGGACGATAAGAGAAAATAGGATTTTTGTACTCACCGTAAAATCCGTTTCTCTGACGTTCATGGACTGACACAACACCCACCCTTGTTTTTAAGGTTTGTACTGCTTTGTTACGAACTGAGGTCTGCTGACTGCAGTGGGAGGGTTATGTCCGGATGGGACCGCCCCCCTGGGTGGGACTGTTCAGCTCTGGCTTTTTAGAATGTATGTATAACATTTCACATTCTGCCTAGGTCTTCTCCTGCAAGCAGGGACATAAAAAGTGTAAGAGAGGCTGTGTCAGTCCATGGACGTCTGAGAAACGGATTTTACGGTGAGTACAAAAATCCTATTTCTTTCTCGTACATCACGGGACACAGAGCGACATAGTCATTACTAATGGGTTATATAGTTACCGTCAGGTGCTGGCACTGGCAACTTCCAAAACCGGAAGTACCCTCCCCTATATAAGCCCCTCCCATCCGGGAGCACCTCAGTTTTTTGCCAGTGTCTAAGGTGTTGGCCAAGAAGAAACATGTGTTTTTCACTGAGCTTGCGTACAGGTTCTTTTGGGCCTCAGTAAGCTATTCCGGATCCGACCAAAAAAGCTTCATAGCTAAACGGTCGGTACCCGGGCCCTGCAGAGAAGAGCAGGGTTTTGCCTGTAATGCTTCTCTTAGGAGAGCTGGACCCTGGGATCCAGAGCTCTGGTCATACCCACGACCAAGATGTTTTCTGTGCAGGGTGCTATACAGGTCCAGGGGAGTGGAATCCTTGGGAACCCGGTCCCTGAAGGTTTGATTACAATGCCTGCCGTGATAGGTGAAGTTTGGGCTTTTGTGGACCAAACAAAGTCCTGCGGCGGGGAACAGGTAAGTGGGGGCCCCCAGGAACTTGGTTCTATTGGGGGACCCCCAAGCCTAATTTGTCTTTCTGTCTGTTACCTAATGGTATTCCCGCAAAATTCTGTGCATGCCTGTAACTACTAAAAAAATGTAATAATTTTTAATGGTGGTCAAGAAAAAAAAAAAAATTTTTTTTTGTATATATTTAGTATATTAGACTGCGGTACCTGTGTTTGTCCACTAGAGGCCACTGTGGAAAGTTTTCTTGTCATGTGGACTAGTTTCTTCTCAGAGAGCAAAGTCCAGGCAGTTGGTGAGTTCTCCTATAGGAAACTGCTTCCTCTGCCATGTTGCAGTGCTCATCCATCCCCCGGCCTGCGGCAAAGAGGGGCCCTGGCTCCTGTCCCTTGTTTCCATGTTTGAAGTTAGCGCCGAGGGCGCACGTGGCCGCGCGCGTGCGCGTGCACGCGCCTCTATATATAGAGGTGAGCCGGGAAAGGGGGCGGAGCCTGGGGGATGACGCTCTGTGCGCGCTGCAGCGCTTCTGCGCATGTGCGGGCATCCCAGCAGGTTTTAAAAAGCCACAAATTTGTAGTAAGCTGGCTATGAGGTACAGAGACAGAGCTGGCAACATTTAAAGGCATACAGCAAGCGGTTGATACAGGCATCCCCTAGAAAGGCACATTAGTAGACACCAACTGTTTCTTATAGCAGCATTTATGCTAGACTATTATCAGTAACTGGTGTATTTCGGCTGGAATACCTCAGCTTTGTGGCTTAGGAATATGCCGTCTAAAAACTCCGGGACTAGAAATTCCAGGAGGAATAGGGGGTCTCCATCGGGCTCTGAGGATCTTGGGCATGCTTTGGCTGCACCAGTCTCCCCTGAAGAATCAGAGGTTAGTGACCGTAGGGCACCCCCAGGAGTACCTGGTACTGTGGCTGTCCTCAGTTCACCTGCTCCTGTGTATGTAACAGAGGAGGTTTTTTCCTCAGCTCTGGGAGGGCTGGAAGAGAGATTGTCAGCACTAATCGCTGCTTCCCTGTCACAGGAGAAAAGCGCTCGATCTCCGTCTCCTCCCTCAGAGTGCCTGTTAACAGAGCAACAGTCCCATACAGAGGTCGACCTACCTGAGGGGGATCAGGATGAGGTTGATTCGGTTGTAGAGGAATCAACAGTGGAAGAGCCGTTCTCAGCATCACATGCTGAGAGGTTATGGGTTCAGTCCCTGACTAATATGGTCCGATCAGCATTTAAAATGCCACTTGCGGAGCCATCCTCCACTTCTGTCTCCTCGTTGGGGTCGCTAAAAGCTCCCCAGACTGTTTGTTCCTTTCCGATCCATCCTTTACTGGAGGGGCTCATTTACCAGGATTGGGAGCATCCTGACAAAATATTTACTCCCCCCAAGAGATTTCCGGTGGTCTATCCTATGGAGGATAAGTTCATCAGAAAATGGAGGGTCCCTACAGTGGACGCAGCCATCTCTTGTGTGAATAAATCACTGACATGTCCGGTGGAAAATGTCCAAATGTTCAAGGACCCAATAGATAAAAAATTGGAGTCCTTATTGAAATCTGCTTTTTCTACAGCAGGATTGGTGACACAACCAGCAGTGGCAGCTATTGGGGTCTGCCAAGCAGTGAAGGATCAGTTGAAACAGGTCTTAAGGGACGTGCCAGATCAGCAGGCTCTTGCTCTAGCTGATCTACCTAGAGCCTTATGCTTTGCGGTGGACGCTATAAAGGATTCAATCCATCAGGCCTCCCGCCTTACGCTGTCTGTAGTACATATGCGCAGGCTTCTATGGCTCAAAAACTGGTCTGCTGAAGCTCCCTGTAAAAAATTGCTGGTCAGCTTCCCATTTCATGGGGAGCGCTTATTCGGGGAAGACCTGGACAAGTATATCCAGAGAATTTCCAGCGGTAAAAGTACACTTTTGCCGGTCAAAAATAGAGTTAGAGGTCCCTCTTTTAAGAGGCCGGCTTCTCCAGTCCCTAGGACATCGGCTGTGAAACAGTTCCGACGGCCTCCCCGGTCAAATCCCGGAGGTAAAAATCAGGGACAGTTGCAGGGTAACAAGAAGCCCTGGAGCAGGAGAGGTACAAAACCTCCCCCAAAGTCAAATGCATGAAGGGTTGCCCCCACCCAATCGGGTGGGGGGAAGACTTCAGTTGTTCACAGAAACCTGGCGGGACACGATCCGAGACAGATGGGTGCTCTCCGCAGTAAATCTGGGATACAAATTGGAGTTAAAAAACTCCCCTCCTTCCCGCTTTATAAGGTCAAACGTGCCAAGGGATCCCCAGAAGAGAGGATCCCTCCTGTTGGCACTGGAACAATTATTGCTTCAAGCAGTAATTATAGAGGTTCCCCTGGAAGAATGGGGGTTCGGGTTTTACTCAAACCTCTTTACAGTTCCGAAGCCAAACGGGGACGTGAGGCCCATATTAAATCTAAAAGGGCTAAACAAATTCCTACATATCAGGACTTTCCGGATGGAGTCGATCCGATCGGTAGCCACTGCCCTACAAGGGGAGGAATGGTTAGCCTCGATCGACATCAAAGATGCTTATTTGCACATCCCCATCTTTCCAGCCCACCAAAAATTTCTACGCTTTGCGGTAGAAGGGCGCCATTTTCAGTTCAGAGCCTTACCCTTCGGTCTGGCCACAGCACCAAGAGTGTTCACAAAAATTCTGGCCCCATTATTGGCCAATCTAAGAACACGAGGTGTAACGATAATGGCATATCTAGACGACTTGTTGCTGATAGACCACTCAGTGGGAAAACTAGAAGTGGTTGTTCACGAGACAATCAAGTATCTGGAATATCACGGTTGGATTATCAACCGAGACAAGTCAGCCCTAAAACCAGTCAAAAGTCTGGAATACTTGGGGCTAAGGCTGGATTCAGACCAGAGAAAAATTTTCTTGCCTCAAGTAAAGGGGTCGTCTTTGAGAGATTTGATCCACTTAGTGGGTTCAAAAAGACAGCCATCCATACGCCTGTGCATGAGGCTGCTGGGAAAAATGGTGGCATCATTCGAAGCAGTACCCTACGGTCAATTCCATTCAAGGAAGTTGCAAAGGGCCATACTGTCAGCCTGGAACAAAAAAGTTCAGGCTCTGGACTTACCAATGTCCTTGTCCCCTTCCGTTCGCAAGAGCCTCCGCTGGTGGTTGGTTCCCCAGAATCTGGAAAGAGGGAAATCCTTCAGTCCGATTTCCTGGAAGGTGGTCACTACAGATGCCAGCCTTATAGGCTGGGGAGCAGTACTGGAGCAATGGTCTCTCCAGGGCAAGTGGTCAGAAGCAGAAAAGTCCCTGCCCATCAATCTCTTAGAGATACGAGCAGCCCGGTATGCCCTAGTAGCTTGGACATCCAAACTCCAAGGGTCCCCTGTCAGAGTTCAATCAGACAATGCCACAGCAGTGGCATATATCAATCGTCAGGGGGGCACCAGGAGTCGTGCAGCCCAAAGGGAAGTAAATTACATCCTGAGATGGGCAGAAAGATATGTCCCAGCCATATCTGCGGTATTCATTCCAGGAGTGGAGAATTGGAAGGCGGACTTTCTAAGTCGCCAACAATTATGCCCAGGGGAATGGTCCCTTCATCCCGAGGTTTTTCGGACAATATGTCAGCGGTGGGGAACACCGGATGTAGATCTGCTAGCATCCAGATTCAACGCAAAAGTGGACAGATTTGTCTCTTGGACAAGGGATCCCCTAGCGTGCGGCTCGGATGCCCTAGTGTTCCCTTGGGATCAGTTCAAGCTGATATATGCTTTCCCACCGCCACAATTGTTACCTCGATTACTCCGCAGAATCAGGGTAGAAAAGAAACCAGTGATTCTGGTGGCTCCAGCGTGGCCCCGAAGAGCATGGTACGCGGAGATTGTAAAAATGTCTGTGGGGAGTCCTTGGACCCTCCCACATCGTCCGGACCTGCTTTCGCAGGGACCGATATACCACCCTTCCTTACCAGCCCTAGGTTTGACGGCCTGGCTATTGAAGCCCACATTCTAAAAAAGAGAGGGCTCTCTAATGCTGTGGTGTCTACCATGATCAATGCCAGGAAACCGGTATCCAGGCAGATCTACTATAGAATCTGGAAGGCGTACATCGCCTGGTGTGAGGCCAAGAAATGGCATCCACGTAAATATGTAATAGGTAGGATTCTGGACTTCCTACAATGGGCTGTAGATAGGAAGCTTGCCTTGAGTACTATCAAGGGTCAGATTTCGGCCTTGTCAATATTTTTTCAAAGGCCCTTGGCTTCGCATTCACTAGTCAAAGCCTTTATACAAGGAGTGATGCGTATTAGTCCTCCGGTTAATATTCCCATATGTCCATGGGATCTAAACTTGGTTCTGTCGGTTCTACAGAAACAACCATTTGAACCATTACAGCATATTTCCTTGGTGCTTCTCACCAGGAAATTGATTTTTCTAGTAGCCATTTGTTCGGCTAAAAGAGTATCGGAATTAGCAGCTATGTCCTGTAAGGAGCCATATCTGGTTATCCATAAGGACAGAGTAGTGTTACGTCCTCATCCAGCCTTTCTTCCTAAGGTGGTATCGAGTTTTCATTTGAACCAAGATGTGGTTCTTCCTTCTTTTTTCCCCAAGCCTACGTCAGGAGAGGAAAAGTTATTGCATTCTTTGGATGTAGTAAGAGCAGTTAAAGCTTATCTAAAAGCCACTGCTCAGATTCGCAGAACGGATACTTTGTTTATTCTGCCGGAAGGCCCCAGAAAGGGTCAGGCAGCGTCAAAATCTACTTTAGCCAAGTGGATTCGACAGGTCATAATACAAGCCTATAGCTTGAGAAGTAGACCGCCTCCGTTCAAAGTTAGGGCGCACTCCACGAGAGCAGTTGGAACTTCATGGGCAGTGCATCACCAGGCCTCCCTGGCTCAAATCTGTAAGGCCGCAACATGGTCTTCGGTACACACGTTTACTAGGTTTACCAGGTGGACGTTAGAAGTCAGGAGGATGTCGCCTTTGGGCGCAGTGTGTTGCAGGCCGCAAAAGATCCTCATGTCTGTTAGCGCTCAGCTTATATATGGTGTATCCCCCCCCTCATTTGGCATTGCTTTAGGACATCCCATTAGTAATGACTATGTCGCTCTGTGTCCCGTGATGTACGAGAAAGAAAATAGGATTTTTATAACAGCTTACCTGTAAAATCCTTTTCTTGGAGTACATCACGGGACACAGAGCTCCCGCCCCTCTTTGGGGACACTTATTGCTTTGCTACAAAACTGAGGTGCTCCCGGATGGGAGGGGCTTATATAGGGGAGGGTACTTCCGGTTTTGGAAGTTGCCAGTGCCAGCACCTGACGGTAACTATTGTGACAGCAGGAAGGTAAAGTCACCTGGTTGCATCCAGGGGGGTAGATATATTTCGCCCAGATTCAGGCTTTACGCCGACTTATACAACTAGGTGGAGAGTTGTATAAGGCTAGTGGGCTCATGGATGACTCATACCTCTAGGGAGAGGGCTGGGCGTCGTACAGACAGGGAGTTGATGAGGCCAGCTGAAGCTTGTCAGCTCATTTAGGCCTCTATAAGAACTCCCAGATTCATTAGGTGTTTGCTCATGCCTGGAACCAGACCTGTGTGGACTGTCTAGGGAGAGTGAACCCCTGTGCGGTGAGGCAAAGCCTGTGTGGCTATTTGTTTGGACTTTTACTAAACCAGGGACTTAGGGACTAGGACAGCACTAGGCTGATCCCAGTTGTTAGTTAGGAAACCTGTATGTTTAGTCAGAGGTCAACTTGACCAGGATTTATTTTGGTTATGTTTCTTTTGCTTTGCTGTGTTTTGTCACTGTAAATAGAAAATAAACCGCACCTTTTTTTGATTTTGAAAACCACAACCTCCGTTTGCTGGGCCTGTTTTGTGTGGGGAGCCCATCCCGGGGGTCACACACACCCGCTGCCGAGCTAACCCCCTCACAGTTGGTGGAGAACCAGTGGCAGTTTTTTTTAAGCCAGCATGAAGGAGATACTGAAGCAGCTGGCTCTAGCAAATGCCAATCAACAGCAGACAAATGCAGGTTTGCAAAGGAGCCTTGCAGCCCAGCAGCAGACAAACGCAACTTTGCAACAGAGTCTGGAGGCTCAGCAACGAGCCCAGCAGCAATCTGAGGCCCGCTTCATAGACCTGTTGCAGAAGCAAGAGCAGAGACTACAACAACAGATGGAAGCAGTAATGCAGCAACGTCCGCAGACCAGTGAGGAAAGCCGTCCCACTAATACCGCGTCCTTTGGGGTGAGTCGTTTATTGACAAAAATGACTGGAGAGGATGATCCAGAGGTATTTTTGACCACATTTGAAAGGACCGCTGAAAGAGAAAAGTGGCCTGAGGAGCAGTGGGCTGGACTGGTGGCTCCTCTGTTAACTGGTGAATCGCAGAAAGCTTACTATGACCTAGAGCCTAACCAAGCAAAAGACTATGTGATGCTAAAAGCTGAAATATTGGCAAGGCTGGGTGTCACCCAGGCTGTCCGGGCTCAGCGTGTGCATAACTGGACTTTCCAGCTTGGAAAACCCCCCAGGTCTCAAATGTATGATCTCATTCACCTGAGCAGAAAGTGGCTACAGCCAGAGACTTTGTCCGCACCAAAGATTGTGGAACGTGTTGTAATGGATCGGTTTTTGAGAGCTCTTCCTACTGCCATCCAAAAGTGGGTAAGCCATGGAGACCCAGAGACGGCCGATGGTCTTGTGGATCGTGTGGAGAAATACTTGGCTACAGAGAACCTGACGGCCTCTTCCAGAGACACTCGGACTTTCCACCCTAAGACCAGACCATCCCCAGGGGCGGATAAGAGGATTCCAAGGGGTGAGGGTGGAGAGAGTGAGAGGGTGGGAGCTCTACCCCAAGTTTGGCGAGAACAGCCTGGGAAATCAGCGGCTCAAGAGGCGGCAAGAAGGATCGTTTGCTACCGCTGCCGGCAAGCGGGACATATTGCAGCCAATTGCCCGGTTGTGGAGGAACCCATGCAGTGTGACTTTCTGACGGGCAGACGTCAGTCGCTGTGTGCGACAGTCGCATGCACTGCCATTCGAGGAACTGAGAAACATTTATGCAAAATGTGTGTTAATGGTAGAAATGTTGTGGTATTGCTGGATTCAGGTAGCCTTGTGACCCTGATAAAGGCTGAGTTAGTTAAAACAGAGGTCTCTGGGAATAGCAAGGTAGCTGTTATTTGTGTGCATGGGGACACCCGAGAGTATCCAGTGACTACAGTGTGTTTCGAGACCCCCAAAGGTACCCTCTCTCATCCAGTGGGCTTAGTATCTCAGTTACCGCATGACGCCATTGTGGGAAGGGATTTTCCGAAGTTCTGGGAACTGTGGGATGATCCTGAGCCCCTCACTGGTGCCCCTATGTACCAGGAATGTGATAGCCAGAACTCCCCTGAGAGTGGTGAGGACTCTCCGGAATTTCCCTTATCAGTATTGGCAGGGGAGACTCAAGAAACTGGAGAGGAGCCCACCTCCTCAGACGAAAACCTACCGTCTGTGGAGTTTTCTGATCTTGAGGTTCACAGGGAAAACTTTGCCACAGAACAGTTGAAAGACCCCGCCCTAATAAAGGCACGGGAAAACGTAGTGAAAATAGATGGCGAGTTAGTGAACCCAGATAATACCTGCACTTACCCATACTTCAGCGTAGAGAAGGACCTACTGTATCGGGTGGCAAAAAGGGCAGAAGAAACCGTTGAGCAGCTTGTGGTGCCCAAACCTTACAGGAAGTTGGTGTTGGAGTTGGCCCATGGGCACATTCTTGGAGGTCATCTGGGGACAGAGAAAACCCGAGAGAGGGTATTACAGAGATTCTATTGGCCGGGGGTAATGAAGGACGTAGAAAATTATTGTTCCTCCTGCCCTGTGTGTCAGAGGTTGGCCCCGATGCCACATTTCCGTAGCCCGCTGGTCCCTCTACCCATCATTGAGGTCCCGTTTGAGAGGATCGCCATGGATTTGGTAGGTCCTATAATCAAGTCCGCTAGGGGGCACCAGTACATATTAGTTATAATGGACTATGCCACCCGTTATCCAGAAGCGATCCCTCTCCGAAATACCTCGGCCAAAACCATAGCCAAAGAGCTATCTCTTGTTTTTAGCCGGGTGGGTATTTGTAAAGAACTGCTTACGGACCAAGGTACACCCTTTATGTCCCGGGTTATGAAAGAGCTGTGTAAATTGTTCAAAGTGACGCAATTGCGTACGTCTGTGTATCACCCCCAAACCGATGGGCTGGTTGAAAGATTCAACAAAACCCTAAAACAAATGTTGAAGAAAGTGGTGGATAGAGATGGAAAGGATTGGGACTGTTTACTTCCTTATTTGATGTTTGCTATTAGGGAGGTGCCCCAATCCTCTACGGGATTCTCCCCCTTTGAGTTACTGTATGGGAGACACCCAAGAGGGCTGTTGGATATTGCCAAGGAAACTTGGGAAAGTGAGAGTTCTCCCCACAGGAGTGTGATTGAGCATGTCGCCCTGATGCAAGATCGAATTGCACAGGTAATGCCCATCGTGAAGGAACATTTGGCCCAAGCGCAGTTGGCACAGCAGAGAGTGTACAACCGTGGAGCCAAGACCCGTACCTTTTCCCCGGGGGATAGGATATTGGTACTTGTCCCTACGGTTGAAAGTAAATTCCTTGCCAAATGGCAAGGCCCCTACGAGATAATGGAAAAAGTGAGCGAAATGAATTACAAGGTCAGACAACCAGGAAGGCGAAAGCCCGAACAGATCTATCACGTTAATCTGTTGAAAGCCTGGAGGGATAGAGAGTCCCTAGTCGCAGACACTTGGTCACCAGCTCAAACTGGTTGCGTGATTCCTGAGGTTGGAATAGCAGCCACCTTGTCACAACCCCAACAACAGGAGGTTAAGGAGTTTGTGCTTCGCAACAAGGAGGTATTCTCTGAGCTGCCGGGACAAACATCTGGGGTAGAGCATGACATCAATACCCCGCCCGGTGAAAGGGTGAAGTTAAAACCCTATCGGATCCCAGAGGCTCGACGGGAGGCAATACGGGAGGAAGTACAGAAAATGCTGAACTTAGGGGTGATAGAGGAGTCCCAAAGTGATTGGTCTAGTCCCATCGTGTTGGTGCCTAAACCGGATGGGAGCTGGCGATTTTGTAACGATTTTCGTCAGTTGAACAAAGTTACAAAATTTGACACCTACCCCATGCCACGTATAGATGAGTTGATCGACCGGCTGGGAACAGCCTGATACATGACGACTCTTGACCTCACAAAAGGGTATTGGCAAATCCCCCTGGCCAAGTCAGCCAAAGAGAAAACCGCATTTGTAACCCCAGACGGGGCGTTCCAATATAAAAGAATGCCGTTCGGGTTACAGAATGCGCCGGCCACATTCCAGCGGAAAATGGACCAGATGCTGAGGCCCCATCGGAAGTATGCTGTGGCTTACCTGGATGACGTAATTGTCCATAGCACAGATTGGGCCTCACATCTGCCAAAAGTGCAAGCAGTCCTGGACTCTGTTCGGGAAGCGGGGTTTACGGCTAACCCCAAGAAGTGTACCATTGGGCAGGAGGAGGCCAAATATCTTGGGTACACCATTGGGAGGGGAGTAATAAAACCCCAACTCAACAAAGTCGAGGCCATCCAGAGTTGGCCAAGTCCCAACAGCAAGAAGCAGGTACGAGCCTTTCTGGGAATCGCTGGGTATTATCGGCGATTCATTCCCCACTTTGCTTCTAAGGCTGTGCCCCTAACCAACCTGACGAAGGGGAAAGGGTCGGTCATGATTAAATGGACCCCCGAGGCTGAGGCAGCATTCCAGTTCTTGAAACAAGCCTTATGTAGCCAGCCAGTGTTGTACTCACCCGACTTCTCTAAAGACTTTGTCGTACAAAGTGATGCGTCAGATGTGGGGTTAGGAGCAGTATTGTCCCAGGTCTGGAACGGGGAAGAGCACCCAGTCATTTACCTCAGCAGGAAGTTGAAGTCCCATGAGGTAAATTACGCCACCGTTGAAAAGGAGTGCTTAGCGGTGAAGTGGGCTCTAGATTCCCTTCGGTACTACCTGCTAGGTAGGCACTTTGACATGGTTACGGATCACGCTCCGTTAAAGTGGATGGCTCAAAACAAGGAAACAAATAGAAGAGTGAATAGGTGGTTCCTGGCCCTCCAGGAATTCAACTTCACAGTAAAGCATCGCCCTGGCGTTCAAATGGGGAATGTGGATGCTTTGTCTCGAGTACATGAATGCCTGATTGCTGGTGTTCCAACCCCGAGGTTAAAACAAGAGGGGGGGGTATGTGACAGCAGGAAGGTAAAGTCACCTGGTTGCATCCAGGGGGGTAGATATATTTCGCCCAGATTCAGGCTTTACGCCGACTTATACAACTAGGTGGAGAGTTGTATAAGGCTAGTGGGCTCATGGATGACTCATACCTCTAGGGAGAGGGCTGGGCGTCGTACAGACAGGGAGTTGATGAGGCCAGCTGAAGCTTGTCAGCTCATTTAGGCCTCTATAAGAACTCCCAGATTCATTAGGTGTTTGCTCATGCCTGGAACCAGACCTGTGTGGACTGTCTAGGGAGAGTGAACCCCTGTGCGGTGAGGCAAAGCCTGTGTGGCTATTTGTTTGGACTTTTACTAAACCAGGGACTTAGGGACTAGGACAGCACTAGGCTGATCCCAGTTGTTAGTTAGGAAACCTGTATGTTTAGTCAGAGGTCAACTTGACCAGGATTTATTTTGGTTATGTTTCTTTTGCTTTGCTGTGTTTTGTCACTGTAAATAGAAAATAAACCGCACCTTTTTTTGATTTTGAAAACCACAACCTCCGTTTGCTGGGCCTGTTTTGTGTGGGGAGCCCATCCCGGGGGTCACACACACCCGCTGCCGAGCTAACCCCCTCACACTATATAACCCATTAGTAATGACTATGTCGCTCTGTGTCCCGTGATGTACTCCTAGAAAAGGATTTTACAGGTAAGCTGTTATAAAAATCCTATTTTTCTCCATACTTCAAGCAGAAATTATATTATGAGCATACAAGGAATTACATCCTTGTCACCCATATCATATTATCTAACTACGGTGCTACAGCAGACATGGCAACTCAAATGCTCAGTCCCTGTTCTTTGATCTGGACCCTTCTCAAAACCTCTGAGATCTCTGTAATGTTACTTCCCGTTATTAAACTATATTTTACTCTTGCGTGTCTTGTCTCTGAACTGCATCAGACATATCGACAGCATAGTAATTTACCTTTGATAACAGATTTTAACTGCAGACAGTGTCCCTAAGCTTCTAGATGTGAGTTGCACCTGGCCCCAGGAGTGGTAAGTTCCATTATCCTTTCCACTGTAATCCCAAGACCTTACATTAGTTACTAGTGATGAGCCGAACACCCCCGGGTTCGGTTCGCACCAGAACCCGCGAACGGACCGAAAGTTCGCACGAACATTAGAACCCTATTAAATACAATAGATGCGAACGTTCGGATTCTAAAGTGCTAATTATAACGACTATTATCCATGTTATTGTCCGAAACAGAGTTTGGGAACCCGGGTTCTGCACCAGGGGACATGTATCAATGCAAAAAGAAGTTTTAAAAACGGACGTTTTCCGGGAGCAGTCATTTTAATGATGCATAAAGTGAAAAAAAAAAAGTCAAATATTCCTTTAAATATTGTACCTGGGGGGTGTCTAAAGTATGCCTGTGAAGTGCCACGTGTTTCCCGTGTTTAGAACTGTCCCTGCACAAAATAACATTTCTAAAGGAAAAAAAGCCATTTAAAACTGCTTGCGGCTTTAATGCAATGTCTGGTCCCGGTAATATGGATGAAAATCTTTAGGAAAAATGGCATAGCTACCCCATCAACCCCCCCCCCCCCTACCCCAGCCCATTACCAGCCCCTTTGGGTCTTGTATGGATATTAAGGAGAACCCCGCACACAAAATAAAAAAGGACCTATATACTCTGAACAGCCGTATACAGGCGGTGCATACAAGACAGGGACTGTAGGTTTGTTCTTATGTAGAATCTGTTTGTAATTTTGAACAGCTGCATTGTTTAAGTGGAGCTCCATGCCAAATTCCTTTTTTTTAGCTTTTTGTAAAACATAGGGAACGGTTATCACCCCGTCACATTTTTTTTGCTGTCTGTGCCCCTGTTCAGAACATTTCACCTCACTTTGCGTCCCAATGACAACTGTTTTTGAAATGTGGTGTTTTTATTGAAACAAGGATTGGTGATAAAGCATCAGTAGAGAGGAGACACCTTTCTCCCATATTAATTCTTACAGGAGAGAATTTTCCTTCCAAGGGGTAGATTTCCTCTCACTTCCTGTTGTCTTCATTCCGTTTGCAAGTAGTAGTAGTTTGTAAGTTGGATGTTTGAAAGTAGGGACCTGCCGTATATACTCTGCAGAAATTGGCCCCTTAGGTGTTGGTGTTGGCACAACACTGAAAGCACTCACAGTTATTCTTGGTGGGTGCTGGAACGCCCTGCTGTCAACTATTATATCAGGAATTGTAATAACATATAATTGTTGATCAGTGGTAGTAAAAATTGGGCCTTTGATGGTGGTGCTGGTGCCACAACACTGTAAGGCCTGACAGTTACTCTTGGTGGGCGCAGCAATGGTCCCTGCTGTGAATTATTAGATCAATAATTATAATTGCATGCCCCTGTTGAACAGGGGCTGAAAAATTGGGCCTTTGGTGGTGGTGGTGGTGGTGGTGATGGTGGTGCTGGTGCCACAACACTGTAAGGCCTGACAGTTACTCTTGGTGGGCGCAGCAATGGGCCCTGCTGTGAATTATTAGATCAATAATTATAATTGCATGCCCCTGTTGAACAGGGGCTGAAAAATTGGGCCTTAGCCACTGGTGGCGTCACCCATAAACCAAAATGATCTTCCAAGCTATCATCGTTAATCGTATCATTGAGGAGGAGGAGGAGGATAGCCAGTCAACATAACAGCACAGGCACTCAGCATCAGCATCAGTCTTGAAGGGATGTGACATTTTAAAATCAATTAGTCTGTTATATCAGCATCTGGTGTGTGGTAGCTGGTGGTGATCCAAGACTGGTTCATCTTGATGAAAGTCAGTCGATCAACCGAGTCGGTGGACAGGCACACCCTGTGATCCGTGACAAATCCTCCAGCAGCACTGAATGTGCGTTCTGAAAGAACGCTGGATGCAGGACAGGCCAGTAGCTCAATTGCATACTGTGCAAGCTCTGGCCAGTGATCCATCCTCAAGACCCAGCAAGCCAGAGGATTTTCGGTGGGGAAGGTGTCCAAGTCTGACCTTGCCCCTAGGTATTCCTGGACCATGTATATCAGACGCTGGCGATGGTTGCTGGAACCGATCATACTTTGGGGCTGCGGACTAAAGAATTGTCTGAACGCATCGGTCAGACGGCCACCTTCCCCACTGCTCCTTCTTTGACTGCCCGAAGCCTCAGCAACTCGTTGTCCAGGACCAAGAGTTTGTAACCTCCCAGTCTCTGGGAACGCGTTGCACAGACCTTTCTGCAAGGCCTCCCGGAGTTGTCTCATCCTCTGCTCCCTCTGCGACGGTAACATAAGGTCCGCAACCTTACCCTTGTACCGTGGATCAAGGAGAGTGGCCAGCCAGTAATGGTCCCTCTCCTTGATCCGAAGAATACGAGGATCCTTCCGCAGACTTTGCAGGATCAGGGAGGCCATGCAGCATAGGTTAGCTGAGGCATTCAGTCCGGAGTCCTCTGGGTCACTAAGGACGACATGATCCGCAGCCACCTCCTCCCAGCCACGTACAAGTCCACTGGTTTCTTGGGACTGTAAATCATCCCTAAAAGACTCCTGCTGATGATGCTGAGTGCCAGCCTCCACCTCCATGCTGACACAATCCTCCTCCTCCTCCTCCTCTTCCTGTGCGATGGGTGGGACAGAAGGAACACTGTCTGGGTAAAGGGGGCCTTGAGAGGCAAGGAAGTCCTCCTCTTCCTGCCTCTGTTCTGCCTCAAGTGCCCTGTCCATTATTCCACGCAGCGTGTGCTCCAACAGGTGGACAAGAGGTACAGTGTCACTGATGCATGCACTGTCACTGCTCACCATCCTCGTGGCCTCCTCAAATGGTGCCAGGACAGTGCATGCATCCCTGATCATGCCCCACTGGCGTGGTGAAAAAAACCCGAGCTCCCCTGACCCTGTCCTGGTGCCGTAGTCGCACAGGTACTCATTGATGGCCCTCTGCTGCGTGTGCAGCCGCTGCAGCATGGCCAACGTTGAGTTCCACCTGGTGGGCATGTCACATATAAGGCGGTTCTTGGGCAGGTTCAACTCCTTTTGCAGCTCAGCCAGGCGAGCACTGGCATTATAAGATCTGCGGAAATGCACACAGACTTTCCTGGCCTGCCTCAGGACATCCTGTAAGCCTGGGTACCTGCCCAAGAACCGCTGCACCACCAGGTTAAGGACGTGAGCCATACAGGGCACATGGGTCAGTTGTCCCTGTCGGAGGGCGGAGAGGAGGTTGGTGCCATTGTCGCAAACCACCATTCCTGGCTTAAGCTGGCGTGGCGTCAACCACCTCTCGGCCTGCCCCTGCAGAGCAGACAGGACCTCTGCCCCAGTGTGGCTCCTGTCCCCCAAACACACCAGCGCAAGCACGGCATGGCATCTTTTTGCCTGCGTACTTGCGTAGCCCCTTGAACGCCTACGGAGCACCGCTGGTTCCGAGGACAAAGCACAGGAAGAGGCCATGGAGGAAGAAGAAGAGGAGGGGGTGGAGGAGAGAGGTGTGTCACAACCAGTAGTAGCATTTTGGAGGCGT
Source organism: Rana muscosa (assembly GCA_029206835.1). Classification (NCBI taxonomy): domain Eukaryota; kingdom Metazoa; phylum Chordata; class Amphibia; order Anura; family Ranidae; genus Rana; species Rana muscosa. The sequence goes on from CM055122.1 coordinate 5,880,924, forward strand.
GGAACAACCTCCAACACTACTGCACCTTGTCCTGCATCCTTCCCAGCTGCCAAAAGAGTGACCCAATGGGCCGTGAAAGAAAGGTAACGTCCCTGTCCATGCCTGCTGGACCATGAGTCAGCGGTAATATGCACCTTACCGCTGACCGCCCTGTCCAGCGAGGCCAAGACATTGCCTTCCACATGCCTGTAGAGAGCCGGAATCGCCTTCCGTGCGAAAAAGTGGCGTTTGTGCAATGTGCGGTTCCTCAGTGGCAGGTTCCCAAACTCACGGAAGGGGGCCGAGTCTACCAACTGAAAAGGCAGCAGTTGAAGCGCTAGCAATTTAGCCAAGCTAGCATTCAACCGCTGGGCATGTGGATGGCTGGGAGTGAACTTCTTTCGACGGTCCAGCAGCTGGGGCAGGGAAATTTGCCTGCTAGAATCGGATGTTGGTGTACTGCTAGCAGAGTGCCCGCAAGTACTTGCCTGTGACACACCTAATTCTACACCTTCATTCCTCTCAGAGCAGGTTTGAGAGAGGAGTGAAGGTATAGTGGGGTTGGAGATCCCAGCTGATGCGGTGCAAGAAGAGGTCAGCTTTGTTCTTTGGTGTGGGTCTTTAAGGTAGGCTTGCCAACGAGCTGCATGGCAGGTCAACATATGTCTGATCAAGCATGTGGTGCCCAAGCGGCTGATGTTTTGGCCACGCTATATACGCTTGAGACATATGTTGCAAACAGCAGCTGTGCGATCTGATGCACTCGCCTCAAAAAAGGCCCACACCAAAGAACTTTTTGAATGACGGGCAGAGGCAGCGCCCTGCACAGGCGGAGCTCTGCGGTGTGATTCCGTCGGTGTGCTGCCCATACGCTGGCCACTCAAGGGCATCCTGCCTCGTTGGAGATGTGCCTCCTCCTCATCCTCCTCCTCCTCCTCTCTCCTATTAGGCACCCACGTGGAGTCAGTGACCTCATCATCCCCTCCCTCCTCATCACTGGAGCCAATCTGGCAGTATGCTGCAGCTGCTGGAGCATGACTGCCAGATTGGTGTCCTTCTTGAGCATCCCCTCTCTCTGCTCTCATGCTGCTGCCTTCCTCTAGCTGGGTATCATCATCAGATCCTTCCAAACGCTGGGCATCCTCCTGGAGCATGTACCCAACACTTTGCTCAAACAGTTCGGGGGACTCCTCAGGAGGAGGACATGGTGGGTCTAGGGAAGGATTGACTAATGAAGATAATGATACCAGAGAAGAGGACGCTTTGGCAGCTGCTTTGCCAGTACCCTGAGCCTGGGTGAGAGAGGATGAGGAGGATGAGGTGGGCTTGGTCATCCACTCTACCAAGTCTTCGGCATGATGTGGCTCAACATGTCCAGCTGCCGAAAAGAAGGACAAGCGTGTCCCATGGCCATGTGCTGATGACAATGCACCGCGTCCACGACCAGCACTGTTGCCCCCAGACACAGAGCCTGCTTGCCCTCTTTTTTTGCCTCCTGACTGTCTGCCTCTCCTTGTTTGCCTTCCAGACATTTTAATGGATGGCCTGCAGGGAGATGGGAAAAAGAGCAATAAGGGCTACCTTCAGGTGTATACTGTGCAGGAGGCTTAGCAACAATGACACTGACACTGTCCCCTGCCTATCCTTCTCTGTCCCTAAACACAAGGATTGAAAATATGGAACAGCAAAATTGGTTTAGAACAGAATAGCACACTGACACTTTCCCTCACTGTCCTACTCTGTCCCTCCCTACAAACAAGATTTAGCACAGAATAGCACACTGATAATTTCCACGAGTGTCCTTCTCTGTCCCTAAACTCAAGGATTGAAAATATGGAACAGCAAAATTGGTTTAGAACAGAATAGCACACTGACACTTTCCCTCACTGTCCTACTCTGTCCCTCCCTACAAACAAGATTTAGCACAGAATAGCACACTGATAATTTCTACGAGTGTCCTTCTCTGTCCCTAAACTCAAGGATTGAAAATATGGAACAGCAAAATTGGTTTAGAACAGAATAGCACACTGTCAGTTTCACTCACTGTACCTCTCTGTCCCTAAACTCAAGGATTGAAAATATGGTTCAGCAAAATAGGTTTAGAACAGAATAGCACACTGACACTTTCCCTCACTGTCCTACTCTGTCCCTCCCTACAAACAAGATTTAGCACAGAATAGCACACTGATAATTTCTACGAGTGTCCTTCTCTGTCCCTAAACTCAAGGATTGAAAATATGGAACAGCAAAATTGGTTTAGAACAGAATAGCACACTGTCAGTTTCACTCACTGTACCTCTCTGTCCCTAAACTCAAGGATTGAAAATATGGTTCAGCAAAATAGGTTTAGAACAGAATAGCACACTGACACTTTCCCTCACTGTCCTACTCTGTCCCTCCCTACAAACAAGATTTAGCACAGAATAGCACACTGATAATTTCCACGAGTGTCCTTCTCTGTCCCTAAACTCAAGGATTGAAAATATGGAACAGCAAAATTGGTTTAGAACAGAATAGCACACTGACACTTTCCCTCACTGTCCTACTCTGTCCCTCCCTACAAACAAGATTTAGCACAGAATAGCACACTGATAATTTCTACGAGTGTCCTTCTCTGTCCCTAAACTCAAGGATTGAAAATATGGAACAGCAAAATTGGTTTAGAACAGAATAGCACACTGACACTTCCACTCACTGTCCTACTCTGTCCCTCCCTACAAACAAGATTTAGCACAGAATAGCACACTGACACTTTCCCTCACTGTACCTCTCTGTCCCTACAAACAAGGATTAGCACAGAATAGCACACTGACACTTTCCCTCACTGTACCTCTCTGTCCCTACAAACAAGGATTAGCACAGAATAGCACACTGACACTTTCCCTCACTGTACCTCTCTGTCCCTACAAACAAGGATTAGCACAAAATAGCACACTGACACTTTCCCTCACTGTACCTCTCTGTCCTTACAAACAAGGATTAGCACAGAATAGCACACTGACACTTTTCCTCACTGTACCTCTCTGTCCCTAAACTCAAGGATTGAAAATATGGTTCAGCAAGATTGGTTTAGAACAGAATAGCACACTGACACTTTCCCTCACTGTACCTCTCTGTCCCTACAAACAAGGATTAGCACAGAATAGCACACTGTCACTGACACTCTCCCTACCTATCCTTATTTGTCCCTAAACACAAGGAATCCAGGATTAGTAAAGGAAAAATAATGACACTGTCCCTGCCTATGCTTCTCTTTCCCTGCTCCGGAACACACTACACAAGGCCGCCGCGCTGGCGGCCTTTTATAGTGTGGGGCGTGTACTAAACCCCCTCAGCAATAATTGGCCACAGGCATCCTGCCTGTGGCCAATCATTGCTCTCCTCGCTGCCGGCGCTGTGATTGGCCAAGCATGCGGGGTCACAGTGCATGCTTGGCCAATCACAGCGCCTGGATGACACTGCGATGGCGTAGTGCATTGTGGGCCGTTCGCGTCACTCGAATTTGGCGCGAACGGCCCAAATCGTTCGATCTTCGTCGAACGATCGAACAGCCGATGTTCGAGTCGAACGTATGTTCGACTCGAACACGAAGCTCATCCCTATTAGTTACATAGTAGGTGAGGTTAAAAAAAGACCATCAAATCCATCAAATCCATCCTATGTGTGTGATTATATGTCAGCATTACATTGTATATACCTGTATGTTGTGGTCATTCAGTTGCTTATCTAATAGTTTTTTTAAACTATCGATGCTCCCCGCTGAGACAACCTGTCACGGAGCTACTGGTGTGAGCCCACAGGCAAGCAGGTGACACGGGATCCCCCAGGGCATGGAATCTAAGGGCCAGCCGGTATTCTGCCAGGAACCCCCTCACGAGAGTTTGGACTTAGCTGCGTGCTGACCCCAGTCACGACCCCCAGGTTCACCTTGCTCGCGATGAGTGAATTTAATTAGAGAGGCACATAGGAGGCTGGACAGGAAGTAGCAGGAAGGAAAGATATATTATGCATCAAGTGAAGCCAGCGACACCCATAGCTGCTAAGTGCAGCAAGAGCTAAACACAAGCTTGTGGAACCACAGGTGCCAGCTGACTTAAAGCAGTAAAAGGTAAGACCCAAATCAGCTCCACAGCTGATCTGTGACAGTTCCCCCCCACCCGCTTACGAGTTCCCCCTACACGTCTAGGGGCTTGGCGGGAAATTTCTGATGGAATCTGGTCACCAAACATGGGGCTGAGACACTTGCAGCAGGAACCCAAGACCTCTCCTCCAGGCCGTAGCCCTTCCAATCAACCAGATAGAGTAGCTTGCCTTGGGAGTATTTGGAGTCCAATATTTCTTTACTCTCATACTGATCTGTGGTATCTGCGACAGGAGCGGGGTCAGAAGAAGGGTGAGAGAAGCCATTAAGGACCAGTGGCCTGAGCAGGGAGACATGGAAGGCAATGGGGATCCTGAAATGAGAGGGCAGACGGGGCTTGAAAGCAACTGGATTGATCTGACGGAGAATGGGAAAGGGACCAATGAAGTGAGGGGCAAATTTCATTGAGGGCACCCGGAATTGGATGTGCTTGGTAGAGAACAAAACTCGCCAGGTAGGAACTTAGGGCCAGGACGACGATGACGATCTGCTGCCGTTTTATGCCTGGAAGCAGCCAGATGAAGATTGTTAGAAACTTCTTCCCAGATTGAGTTGAAGGTCCTTTGGGTTTCAGCTGCTGCTGGTACGAGAAGAGAAATGGGAACAGGAAAGAGAAAGGATGGATGCTGCCCGTAAACAGTGAAGAAGTGAAATATTCCAGAACTGGCATTGGAGTGTTGGTTTAAGGCAAACTCTGCACAGGGCAAAAGATCCACCCAGTCATCTTGGTGGGCTGAGATGAAGGCACGGAGAAAACGTTTGTGACAGGGGTCACTTTGGGCACAGGGTGAGCAAGAAAATAATGGACATTAAGAATATGTCTTGGATTGCTTTAAAATGGGACAGTGATATTTTTCCACAATATTCCCCAGGATATCTGTAAAGAACTATTTACTGTTTGATTATGAACTCAACAGGTTAACTGAAAAGTGACTCCTTCATGATGTTGGGACACATACTGTTAGATGCTAATGTCACCACTTCCAGCCCCCACCTGGGTCTGCTAAGATGTCAGATGTGTATTGGGAGACAGTGAGGCTAGCCTAAAGGTCATGTGTCTGAGTCATCAGCTGTAGTTAATTAGCTCATGTAAATTAGGTCTGGTCAAAGGTGTATTGTCTGAGGAGAATGTAAGAACCTCCTCTCTGTGTGTATAAACTGGGAGTTTGTCATTAAAGATTGTCAGTCAAGTTGGAATGATACAGAGCGTTTGTCTCGTATGTTTGGAAGGATTAATCTGTGGAGGATCGGCAGTGGATGTGTGTCCAGAGAGGGAATATCCTAAACGGCGTTAACCCCTTTCATACTTGGGGTGCCGTTACAACGTTATACATTTTGATTGACACGTTCTGTTTGCCCATTGGACTGGGGATGAAAGGCAGATGAAAAATCCAATTTATTCCCGAAGAAGCTGGCAGGGGCTCTCCAAAACCGAGCTGTAAATTGAACTCCCCTGTCAGCGACGATGTGTGAAGGCATCCCATGCAGATGAAAGATCTCCTTAATGAAAATCATGGCAAGACTGGTAGCTGTAGGTAGGCCTGGAAGAGGAATCAAGTGACACGTTTTGGAGAACCGATCCACCACTACCCAGATGACTGTAGAACCTGTTGAGGGGGGCAGATCCGACATAAAATCAATGGAAATACAACGCCAAGGTATATCGGGAGTGCATGCCAATATTCTGTTTGCTTTGTTAGCAGCAGCTTGGCATTGCATGCCCGTGCTGAGCCTATCATCTACTAGGATACTAGTATTAAAGTGGTTGTAAACCCTTCTGTGTGACTTCTACCTATAGGTAAGCCTAGAATAAGGCTTACCTATAGGTAGTGGAAATATCTCCTAAACGTGCGCCGTTTAGGAGATATTTCACTTGTAGTGTGCCGATGATGTAAACGGCGCATGCGCTGGGAAGAAACGAACTTCTGTGCTGTTTCTTCCCTAGCGTGTGCCATTACTGGCGGCTCCCGTGCACATGCGCGGGAGTGACGTCACGCGGCTCCGACGAATCCGCGGCCCGGAAGGAAGAGGGGCGAGAAGATGGACGCAGCCTGCACAGGGGACAGCGCTGGATTCTTTTGCAGGTAAGTGTCACATACTAGCCCATTATTCTTTTGGTTTGCAGGGAGCAAAATAGGAAGTAAAACCCATCAGGGTTTACTTCCTCTTTAACCACTTAAGCCCCGGACCAATACGCAGCATAAAGACCAGGCCCCTTTTTGCGATTCGGCACTGCGTCGCTTTAACTGAAAATTGCGCGGTCGTGCGACGTGGCTCCCGAACAAAATTGACGTCCTTTTTCCCCACAAATAGAGCTTTCTTTTGGTGGTATTTAATCACCTCTGCGGTTTTTATTTTTTGCGCTATAAACAAAAATAGAGCACAAATTTTGAAAAAATTCTATATTTTTAACTTTTTGCTATAATAAATATCCCCAAAAAATATATTAAAAAAATATATTTTTTTCCTCACTTTAAGCCGATATGTATTCTTCTACATATTTTTGGTAAAAAAAAATCGCAATCGGCGTTTATTGATTGGGTTGAGCAAAAATTATAGCATTTACAAAATAGGGGATAGTTTTATGGCATTATTATAATTTTTTTTCTTTACTAGTAATGGCGGCGATTATCAATTTTTTTTTTGTGACTGCGACATTATGGCTGACACATTTGACACATTTTTGTGGACCATTGTCACTTTTACAGCGATCAGTGCAATAAAAATGCACTGGTTACTGTAAAAATGACACTGGCAGTGAAGAGGGGTTAAACACTAGGGGCGCTGAAGGGGTTAAGTGTGCCTAGGGGCGTGTTTCTAACTGAGGGTGGGCGTGGCTACGAGTGACACATCACCGATATCCGCTCTGATTACACAGAGCGGAGCTCGGTGACAGTGTCAGTAGGCGAGCGGGGCGATGTTGTGTTTACACTAACATCTCCCCGCTCCATCCCTCTGTGAGATGATCGCAGGGATCCCCGCGGCGATCAAGTCCGCGGGACCCGCGGTCTGACTCATGGGGATGACCGGCAGCGGCGCGCTCGTGACCACACGGCAGGCAGCTAAAGGGGACGTACAGGTACGTGCCATTCTGCCAACGTATATATGCCATGAGCGGTCCTTAACCACTTGACAACTGGGCACTTAAACCCACTTCCTAACCAGACGAGTTTTCAGCTTTGAAATTTTTGTCCTTTTTTTCACACAAATAGAGCTTTCTTTTGGTGGTATTTGATTGCCTCTGGTTTCTTTTTTTTTTGTGCTATAAATGAAAAAAGACCGAAAATTTTGTAAAAAAAATGAATTTTTCTTAATTTCTATTATAAAATTTTGCAAATAAGTAATTTTTCTTCATAAATTTGGGCAAAAATGTATACTGCTACATATCTTTGGTAAAAATAACCCAAATTAGTGGATATTATTTAGTCTGTGTGAAAGTTATAGGGTCTACAAGCTATGGTGCCAATCACTGAAAATGTATCAATTTGATTACACCTGATGTACTGACAGCCTATCTCATTTCTTGAGACCCTAACAAGCCAGTAAAGAACAAATACCCCCCAAATGACCCCTTTTTGGAAAGTAGACATTCCAAGGTAGTTAGTAAGAGGCATAGTTAGTTTTTTGAGGTTGTCATTTTTTCTCACAATTCTTTGCAAAATGAAGATTTTTTTATTTTTATTTTTTTTCACACCAAATTGTCATTATAACAGGTTATTTCTCTCACATGGCATGTACATAGCAAAAATTACACCCCAAAATATATTCTCCTACTCCTCCTGAGTATGGCGGTACCACATATGTGAGACTTTTACACAGCCTGGCCACATACAGAGGCCCAACATTGAAGTAGCAACTTCAGGCGTTCTAGGAGCATAAATTACACATCTAATCTCTCAAACACCTATTACACTTTTGAAGGTCCTGGAGCACCAGGACAATGGAAACGCCAAAAAAGTGACCCCATTTTGGAAAGCAAACACCCCAACGTATAATCTATGAGGCATTATGAGTCTTTTGAACTGTTCATTTTTTTCCAGAAGTTTTTGGAAAATGTGGAAAAAAAATGAAAACACATTTTTTTTACACAAAGTTGTCCATTTATAAGATATTTCCAACACATAGCATGTACATAGCAAAAATGACACCCCATAATATATTCTCTTACTCCTCCTGAGTATGGCGATACCACATGTGTGAGACTTTTACACAGCCTGGCCACATAGAGGCCCAATATCCAGGAAGCACCATCAGGTGTTCTAGGGACATAAATTACGCATCTAATTTCCTTACAATCTATCACATTTTTGAAGGCCCTTCATATTTCTAGCATATAGCATGTACATACCAAGAATTTCACCCTAAACTACATTCTGCTGAGCAAATGGTAAACAAAAGATTACCTGTGGTTTTAGTAGTGCAATTGTCCGCAGAAGGAGAGCCCTGATCCAGGCAGCAGGCAGGGACGTGGTCAGCGTCAGTGAATGGAATTGTCCAGGCAGCAGGCAGGAATATTGTCCATAGTCAGTACAGGCAGAGATAATGTCCATATACAGTCCAAGGTCATTGCAAGTAGAAACATTGCCAGCAGTGCCAAAATATTGGTCCTGGTAGTAAGCAGGAACATGGTCCAAGTAGCAGGCCAGGAAAGAATGGGGACAGGGGTAGAGGCTTCTCCCACCCAAATCTCTTTGAAGCCTCCGAGTCTCCAGACCCTAATCCGGGAATGAGAAAACTAAAAAATTTGTTTTCTTCATCCAGAAAAACAATTCTGGAGCCCCTCACATGTGAGACCCCTGTGTCCCCATTAGCATAGCAGGGTAAAAGATTAATCCAAGAGGCAGGCAAAAAACGTGGTCAAACAGTCCAGGGTCAGTTCCAGAGCAGGTAGAGGTAGGTACAGTTTAGGGTTAGGCAGAAGCGTGGTCGTATAACAAGCCAGGGTCAGTTCCAGAGCAGGCAGAGGTAGGTACAGTTTAGGGTTAGGCAGAAGCGTGGTCGTATAACAAGCCAGGGTCAGTTCCAGAGCAGGCAGAGGTAGGTACAGTTTAGGGTTAGGCAGAAGCGTGGTCGTATAACAGGCCAGGGTCAGTTCCAGGGCAGGCAGAGGTAGGTACAGTTTAGCGTTAGGCAGAGGCATGGTCGTTTAGCATGTCAGGGTTAGTTCCGGAGAAGGCAGCGGTATGTACTGTGGCATAAGGGGTGTGCGGTAAATGTCAATTACGTTTACCATACTTTCCTAATAATGTAGAAAAGTATGGTAACGACGGAAACATCGACCAAAACAAAGGCCTGGTTGGGAAGGACAATCGGGACAATAATACACAGTGTCTCTTGTAGTTCCTTCTTTGGAGCACACCCGGCATCTCTTCTGACGTTTTCCGCCTGTTTCATGGGGGGGGGAGTTTATCAGGAAAGTGGCGTTCATGGAGTCTGCTCACTGAATCCGAGCGAATGCTTTCTGGTGGGTCTTCAGGGTACAAAAGGGCGGAGATAATTTCTTCTTGGTACTGAAAATAAGATAAGGGGGTCCTTGTAGATTTACGGTAAATGACATAAGTATTGTAAAGGGCCATACTGAAAAGATATATGGAGACCTTTTTATACCAATAGCGGCTTTTTCTTGTGGAAAGATAGGGTTCAATCATCTGATCATTAAAATCGACTCCCCCCATGAACAAATTATAATCATGAACACATGCTGGTTTTTGGATAGGGCTGTTTCTTCTGGGGATTTCCACGTAGGTGTCGTTATGTATCATTGAGAGCATGTGGACGTTTCTTCTGTCCCTCCACCTGATAGGCAATAGCTCTTCATTCCGCAAAGACGCCATCTCCCCTTTTCGTAGTCTTTCAGTAACGAGCCTTTGCGGGAAACCCTTCCTGTTGGCTCGCACTGTACCACACGCTGGAGTGCCCTTCCGGTAAAGGTTGCGGAAGAGGGGGATGCTGGTATAGTAATTATCCACATAAAGGTGGTAACCCTTTTCAAGGAGTGGATATTTAAGCTCCCAAACAACCTTTCTGCTGGCACCGATGTACTCTGGACATTCAGGGGGTGCAGTTGGGAGTCCTTCCCTTCATACACCAGGAAGGCGTAAATGTAGCCCGTGGCTCAGTCACATAGCTTGTAGATTTTAACCCCATATCGGGTCCTTTTGCTTGGAATAAACTGCTTGATGCCAAGCCTGCCTGTGAAGTGGCCCAATGACTCATCCACGGATATATTTTGGTCGGGGATATATAACTGGGGGAATTTCTCAGAGAAAAAATTTAGAAGTGGCTGAATTTTAAATAATTTGTCATGTGATGGGTCATTTCGGGGAGGGCACTGGGTGTTGTCATTGTAATGGAGAAAGCGCATTATCATGAGGTATCTGGATCTTGACATAATGGATGAAAAGACTGGCATGTGCTGGATGGGTTTGGTGGACCAATAGAAGTATACTTCATTTTTTTTTGAGAGCCCCATGTTGAACGTTAGGCCTAAAAATAATTTAAATTCCTCCACTGTCAATGCTCTCCACACATAGGGATGGGCATAACTTGAACCAGGGTTGTTTATTATGAATTGTTGTGCAAAGAGGTTGCACTGGGTCACGATGGAGGATAATAGGTCTTGGGTGAAAATTAAATTAAAAAAATCAATAGGGGCAAAATTCTCTGTGTTCCCCTGAACACCTGGCTGGGCGGTGAAAGGGGGGATGTTTGCTGCTCCTGAATTAGGGGGAAGCCACAGAGGGTTTTCAAGGGCATAGGGAAGGCTGGCATGGGTCCTAACCCTTTGGGGCTGAGATGACACCCCGCTAGTTCTTGGCCTTTGCTGTAGTGGTACTTCATTTCTTGTGGATGGCACTATGCTACTGGTGGATGGCACTGAGCTGCTGGTTGATGCCACAGCGCTACTTGTGGTAGCCTGCTGCTCCATGTCAGAACGCCTTCGTTTCCTGGGCACACTTTCCACTTCCTCTGAATCTGTAGAAGACCCACTGCTTATAACAGTTTCATATTCTGAACCAGAATCAGACTCAGAGAGCTCCCTGCTGCTCTCGTCAGTCAAGCAAAGCTGTTGGTATGCCTCCTCAGCGGAAAACATTTTTTTCGCCATACTGGTGACTGTGGGCTGTGGTGACAAACTGTGGTAGGAAAACTGGAACAGATATGGCTGCACTGATGGGTGCTGATGAGGCTGGTCTAATGAGGCTGCACTGCTGGGTTCTGATGAGGGTACTGCTGGGTTCTGATGAGGGTGCTGCTGGGTTATGAGGAGGGTGCTGCTGGGTTCTGAGGAGGGTGCTGCTGGGTTCTGAGGAGGGTGCTGCTGGGTTCTGAGGAGGGTGCTGCTGGGTTCTGAGGAGGGTGCTGCTGGGTTCTGAGGAGGGTGCTGCTGGTAACTGATGAGGGTGCACTGCTGGTAACTGATGAGGGTGCACTGCTGGTAACTGATGAGGGTGCACTGCTGGTAACTGATGAGGGTGCACTGCTGGTAACTGATGAGGGTGCACTGCTGGTAACTGATGAGGGTGCACTGCTGGTAACTGATGAGGGTGCACTGCTGGTAACTGATGAGGGTGCACTGATGGGAACTGATGAGGGTGCACTGATGGGAACTGATAAGGGTGCACTGATGGGAACTGATGAGGGTGCACTGATGTACACTAATGCACCACACTGATATGCACTGATAAGGCAGCGCTGATAAGTATCCACTGATGAGCACTCACATATGGGCACTACTGTGGCACTGATGAGCGCTGTAGTTGAGCGCTGTAGTGGTGCAGATGAGCACTATAGTGGCGCTGATGTGGTACTGATGGCACCGATGGGGCACTGTAGTGGCACTGGGCACTGTAGTGACACTGGTGGAGCACTGGCGGCACCGATGGGCACTGAAGTGGCAGAGGTGGCACTGATGAGCACTGGTTGCACTGATGAGCCTTGTAGTGACACTGATCAGCCTTGTGGTGACACTGATCAGCCTTGTGGTGGCACTGATGGACACTAGTGGCACTGATGGGCACTCTGGTGGCACTGATGGGCACTGTAGTGGCACTGATGAGTATTTTTGTGGCACTGCTTACACAGATGGGTACTGTAGGGGCGCTGATGGGTAGTGTGGGGCACAGATTGGCACTGTGTGGCACTGAAGGGCACTGCTGAGCACTGTAGTTCACTGCACAATATGAGACAAACACTCACTGTTAAATGATCTCTCTTCTCTCCTCACACGCTGTATCGGTGTGATGAGAGAAGAGAGCTGGACCTCTGTGTGACCCCAGTTTGTTTACATTCTGATCGCTCCCTCATTGGAGGGAGCGATCAGGTGGTAAAGAGCCGCTATCATTGGCTCTTCACCGCGATCCTTGTTGCGCTGGGACCCGTGAACTTGGCTAGCACGGACACTTCCGCGAGCGCGCACCAGGGGGCGCGCGGGAAGCGCAAGTGCACGAGGACGTCCCAGGGACGTGAACTCAGGATAACTCGACCGCGCCGTGGACGTCTTTCGTCCATGGCGCGGTCGGCAAGTGGTTAAGTGGTTAAGGATAGGACCTTAATACTCTCCCTGAGTTTTCTTTGCTTGGCTGCTCTTTTTTAATTTAATTGAACTTTCATTAATAACTTCTCTCTCTTAGTTTCCCTTCAAATCTTAACTTACATTAATTACCCTTTACAATGTAGGGTGTTCTTATTAAAAACACTTTTAAACTTTTACTTTTAAATTTACTTACTTTATTCTTACCACAATGCAGGGTTTTTTCAATAAAACCCTTCCTCTCTTTACACAACCTCCCACACCTAAAACACCTCCGTTTGTACCCTTAAAATCATTCTATGCCTTTGCCTCTAAAAAATCATCAAAACACACTTAACATGTACTTTATTAAAATTATAATTAAGTACATTAAAAGGTAATTATATTTAGATAAGATGATAGTCAGGACTAGTGTTTAAAGGTGAAAATGCACCTTTCAGCCTCCTCAATTAAGTTTGGCTTGCGGTTGCAGAATGGCCCTATTGAAATCAATAGGCAAGTTTGACAGGCGGTGCTGCCTGTCAAACTCTGCAGGCTGAGTTGAAGATGCTGCAGCTAAAGAAATTACAAAACAAATCGCAGCTGTGAAGTAAAGACTCGCAGCTACAGCATTTGTACAGCCCTGTCCAAATGTATTTTTAAGATTTGGGTCAGGGACATGCGGTGAGGTCAGTGGCTAGTGAGTCACTGGCTAGTATCAGAGCCAGATACACACAGGTTACATATGCCGCGAGAGCAATAATTCTAGCACTAGACCTCCTCTATAACTCTAAATATGTAACCTGTAAAAAAATTGAAAGCGTCACCTTTGGAGATTTTTAAGTACTAAAAATTTGTGCCATTCCACAAGTGCGTGCAATTTTAAAGCGTGACATGTTAGGTATCTATTTACTCAGCGTAACATCATCTTTCATAGTATACAAAAAAAAAACGGGCTAACTTTTAGTGTGTTTTTTTTTATTCGTTTTATTCAGTTTCTTTCCAAAAAAAAGTTAGAAAAATTGCTGCAACGACCACCATTTTATTCCCTAGGATGTCTGCTAAAACAATATGTATAATTTTTGAGGGTTCTGAGTAGGGATGAGCTTCGTGTTCGAGTCAAACTCATGTTCGACTTGAACATCGGCTGTTCGATCGTTCGACGAAGATCGAACATTATGGGCCGTTTGCGCCAAATTCGAGTGGTGCGTCACGGCCCATAATTCACTGCGGCATCGCAGTGCATTGCTGGCTGATGATTGGCCAAGCATGCATTATGACCCGCATGCTTTGGCCAATCACAGCGCAGAAAAAACGGAGAGCCGTAATTGGCCAAAGCCACCACACCTCCAAAATGTTACTACTGGTGATTCTGACGCACCTCTCTCCTCCACCCCCTCCTCTTATTCTTCCTCCATGGCCTCTTCCTGTGCTGATTTGTCCTCAGAACCAGCGGTGCTCCGTAGGCGTTCAAGGGGCTACGCCAGTACGCAGGCAAAAAGATGCCATGCGGTGCTTGGGGGACAGGAGCCACGCTGGGGCAGAGATTCTGTCAGCTCTGCAGGGGCAGGCTCAGAGGTGATTAACGCCACGCCAGCTTAAGCCAGGAAAGGTGGTTTCCGACAATGGCACCAACCTCCTCTCCGCCCTTCGACAGGGACAACTGACCCATGTGCCCTGTTTGGCTCATGTCCTTAACTTGGTGGTGCAGTGGTTCTTGGGCAGGTACCCGGGCTTACAGAAGGTCCTGAAGCAGGCCAGGAAACTCTGTGGGCATTTCCGCCGGTCATATAATGCCAGTGCTCGGCTGGCTGAGCTGCAAAAGGATTACAACCTGCCCAAGAACCGCCTTATCTGTGACATGCCCACCAGGTGGAACTCTACGTTGGCCAAGCTGCAGCGGCTGCACACGCAGCAGAGGGCCATCAATGAGTATCTGTTGCAATATGGCACCAGGACAGGATCAGGGGAGCTTGGATTTTTTTCCCCACGCTAGTGAGTCATGATCAGGGATGCATGCACTGTCCTGGCACCATTTGAGGAGGCCACGAGGATGGTGAGCAGTGACAGTGCATGCATCAGTGACACTGTCCCTCTTGTCCACCTGTTGGAGCACATGCTGCGTGGGATAATGGACAGGGCACTTGAGGCAGAACAGAGGCAGGAAGAGGAGGACTTTTTACCTCTCAAGGCCCCCTTTATCCAAACAGTGTTCCTGCTGGCCCGGCTATCACACAGGAAGAAGAGGAGGAGGAGGAGGAGGATTGTGTCAGCATGGAGGTGGAGACTAGCACTCAGCATCAGCAGCAGTCTTCAAGGTATCATCTACAGTCCCAAGACACCCATGGACTTGTACGTGGCTGGGAGGAGGTGGCTGCGGATCATGTCGTCCTCAGTGACCCAGAGGACTCCGCACCGAATGCCTCAGCAAACCTACGCTGCATGGCCTCCCTGATCCTGCAAAGCCTGCGTAAGGATCCTCGTATTCGTGCGATCAAGGAGAGGGATCATTACTGGCTGGCAACCCTCCTTGATCCACGTTACAAGGGTAAGGTTGCGGACCTTATCTTGCCGTCACAGAGGGAGCAGAGGATGAGGCATCTTCGGGAGGCCTTGCAGAAAGATCTGTGCAACGCGTTCCCAGAGACTGGGAGGTTACAAATTCCTGGTCCTGGACAACGTGTTGCTGAGGCTTCGGTCAGTCAAAGAAGGAGCGGTGGAGAAGGTGGCCGTCTGACCGATGCGTTCAGACAATTTTTTAGTCCGCAGCCCCAAGGTATGATCGGTACCAGCAACCGTCGCTAGCGTCTGGTTTACATGGTGCAGGAATACCTAGGGGCAAGATCAGACTTGGACACCTTTCCCACCGAAAATCCTCTGGGTTACTGGGTCTTGAGGATGGATCACTGGCCAGAGCTTGCACAGTATGCAATTGAGATACTGGCCTGTCCTGCATCCAGCGTTCTTTCGGAACGGACATTCAGTGCTGTTGGAGGCTTTGTAACCGATCACAGGGTGCGCCTGTCAACTGACTCGGTCGATCGACTGACCTTCATAAAAATGAATCCGTCTTGGATCACCACCAGCTACCAAGCACCTGATGCTGATGTAACAGAATCATTTTCTTTGAAATGCCAGATCCCTGCAAGGCTGCCTATGCTGATGCAGAGTGACTATCCCCTTCCTCCTCAATAATCATGCTGATATCTTGAAAGAACATTTTTGGTTCTGGGCACCGCCACCAGTGGCTAAGGCCCAATTTTTCAGCCCCTGTTTAACAGGGGCGTGTATTTACAATTTTTGATGCAATGCTTTGCAGCAGGGCTCATTGCTGTGCTCCAACTACAGTATCTGTGTGAGGTTGCAGTGTTGTGGCACCAGTGCCTAAGGCCCAATTTTTCTGCCCCTGTTCAACAGGGGCATGTAATTACAATTCTTGATCTAATATTTCACAGCTGGGCCCATTCCTGCGCCCACCAAGAGTAACTGTGAGGACTTAGTGTTGTGGCACCAGCACCACCGCCACCACCAAATGCCCAATTTTTCTGCCCCTGTTCAACAGGGGCAATCAATTACAATTCTTGATCCAATAATTCACAGCAGGGCCCATTCATGCACCCACCAAGAGTAACTGTGAGGGCTTACAGTGTTGTGGCACCAGCACCACCACCAAAGGCCCAATTTTTCCTACCACTGTTCAACAATGGCATGTAATTACAATTCCTGATATAATAGTTCACAGCACGGCGTTCCAGCGCCCACCAAGAGTAACTGTGAGGGCTTACAGTGTTGTGGCAACACCAACACCTAAGGGGCAAATTTCTGCAGAGTATATACGGCAGGCCCCTACTTTCAAACATCCAACCTACAAACTAATCCTACTTGCAAACGGAAGGAGACAACAGGAAGTGAGAGGAAATCTACCCCTAGGAAGGGAAATTCTCTCCTGTAAAGCCCCGTACACACGATCGGTTTGACTGATGAAAACCGTCCGATGGATGGTTTTCATCAGACCAACTGATCGTGTATGGTACCCATCGGTCTTTTTTCCATCGGTTGTAAAAAATAGAACTTGTTTTAAAATTTTCCGATGGATAAAAAACCGATGGGAATTTCCGATCGTCTATGGGCAAGTCCATCGGTTAAAAAACCCACGCATGCTTAGAATCAAGTCGACGCATGCTCAGAAGCATTAAACTTCATTTTTCTCGGCTCATCGGAGTGTTTTACGTCACCGCGTTTGGAACGGTCGGTTTTTAGACTGATGGTGTGTGGCCAAGACTGATGAAAAACAGTTTCATCGGATTTCCGATGGACAAATCCATCGGACGAAAATAAATAGGTTATCCGATCGTGTGTACGGGGCTTAAGAGTTAATATGGGAAAAAGGTGTCTCCTCTCCACTGATGCTTTTTCACCAATCCTTGTTTCAATAAAAACCCCAAATTTTCTAAAAAAAAATGGCATTGGGACAGAAAGTGAGGTGAAATGTTCTGAACAGGTGCACAGACAGCAAAGCAAATGTTACAGGGGCGATAACCCTTCCCTATGTTTTCCAAAAAGCTTAAAAATAGATTTTTTTGGCTGAAGCTACATTTAAAAAATGTACCTGTTCCAAATTATAAACAGATTCTACTTAAAGTGGTTGTAAACCCACTTTTTTTTTTTGGCCAACCTGTAAGAGAAAGGCATAATGAGCTATTATGACTAGCATAATAGCTAATTATGTACCACTTACCTTAGATCGGGGCCCCCGAGGCAGTCCGCGTCCCTCTGTCCAGCCGCAGACATCACTGCGGCGATAGCCGGAATGTTACTTCCGGGTATCGCCGCACCAGCCAATCACAGCGCCGCTCCGGCGCTGTGATTGGCCGGAGCGGCGGAGACGTCACTCTGCGCATGCGCGCGAGAGCGTTTTTATTCAGCTACGCCCAGCGATTGCTGGGAAGTAGCCAATTTTGTGAATGGGATTAACCCCATGAATGTGCCGTTGTCTACGGCGCGCATGTGCTGTAGACAGCGGCGCCTGTCTTTTTAGTAAATATCTCCTAAACCGTGTAGGTTTAGGAGATATTTCTTGCACCTACAGATAAGCCTTAATCTAGGCTTACCTGTAAGTGCAAGTTGAAAAAGTGGGTTTACAACCACTTTAAGAACAAACCTACAGTCCCTGTCTTGTTTGCACTGCCTGTATACTGCTGTTCAGAGTATATAGGGCCTTTTTTAAATTTGGGTGCAGGGTTCCCCTTAATATCCGTACAAGACCCAAAGGGGCTGGTAGTGGGCTGGGGGTGGGGGGGTACCCATGCCATTTTTCTCAATGATTTTCATCCATATTGCCGAGACCAGACATTACATTAAAGCCGCAAGCAGTTTTAACCACTTAAGCCCCGGACCATTTGGTAGCTAGAGGACCAGAGGTGATTTCAGAATTTTGCACTGCGCTGCTTTAACTGTAAATTGTGCGGACATGCAATGTTGTACCCAAACGAAATTTGCGTCCTTTTCTTCCCACAAATAGAGCTTTCTTTTAATGGTATTTGATTGCCTTTGCGATTTTTATTTTTTGCGATATAAACGGAAAAAGACCGAAAATTTGGAAAAAAAATGATATTTTCTACTTTTTGTTATAAGAAGAATTGAATAAACTCAATTTTAGTCATACATTTAGGCCAAAATGTATTCAGCCACATGTCTTTAGTAAAAAAAATGTCAATAAGCGTATATTTATTGGTTTGCGCAAAAGTTATAGCGTTTACAAACTAGGGTACATTTTCTGGAATTTACACAGCTTTAAATTTATGACTGCCTATCTCATTTCTTGAGGTGCTAAAATGGCAGGGCAGTACAAAACACCCCCAAATGACCCCATTTTGGAAAGTAGACACCCCAAGGAAATTGCTGAGAGGCATGTTGAGCCCATTGAATATTTTTTTTTTGTCCCAAGTGATTGAATAATGACAAAAAAAAAATAAAAAAAATTACAAAAAGTTGTCACTAAATGATATATTGCTCACACATGCCATGGTTATATGTGGAATTGCACCCCAAAATACATTCTGCTGCTTCTCCTGAGTACGGGGATACCACATGTGTGGGACTTTTTGGGAGCCTATCCACGTACGGGACCCCAGAATCCAAGCACCGCCTTCAGGATTTCTAAGGGCGCAAATTTTTGATTTCACTCCTCACTACCTATCACAGTTTCGAAGGCCATAAAATGCCAAAATAGCACAAAACCCCCCCCCAAATGACCCCATTTTGGAAAGTAGACACCCCAAGCTATTTACTGAGAGGCATGTTCAGTCCATGGAATATTTTATATTTTGCCACAAGTTGCAGGAATATGACAAACTTTTTTTTTTTTGCACAAAGTTGTCACTAAATGATATATTGCTCACACATGCCATGGGCATATGTGAAATTACACCCCAAAATACATTTTGCTGCTTCTCCTGAGTACGGGGATACCACATGTGTGGGACTTTTTGGGAGCCTAGCCGTGTACGGGACCCCAAAAACCAAGCACCGCCTTCAAGGTTTCTAAGGGCATAAATTTTTGATTTCACTCCTCACTACCTATCACAGTTTTGAAGGCCATAAAATGCCAAGATGGCACAAAACCCCCCAAATGACCCCATTTTGGAAAGTAGACACCCCAAGCTATTTGCTGAGAGGCATGTTGAGCCCATTGAATATTTTTTTTTTGTCCCAAATGATTGAATAATGACAAAAAGAAAAAAAAAATTACAAAAAGTTGTCACTAATTGATATATTGCTCAAACATGCCATGGTTATATGTGGAATTGCACCCCAAAATACATTTTGCTGCTTCTCCTGAGTACGGGGATACCACATGTGTGGGACTTTTTGAGAGCCTAGCCGCGTACGGGGCCCTGAAAACCAAGCACCGCCTTCAGGATTTCTAAGGGCATAAATTTTTGATTTCACTCCTCACTACCTATCACAGTTTTGAAGGCCATAAAATGCCAAGATAGCCCAAAACCCCCACAAATGACCCCATTTTGGAAAGTAGACACCCCAAGCTATTTGCTGAGAGGCATGGTGAGTATTTTACAGCTCTCATTTGTTTTTGAAAATGAAGAAAGACATTTCTTTTTTTTTTTTTTCTTTTTTCAATTTTCAAAACTTTGTGACAAAAAGCGAGATCTGCAAAATACTCAACATACCTCTCAGCAAATAGCTTGGGGTGTCTACTTTCCAAAATAGGGTCATTTGGGGGGGTTTGTGCCATCTGGGCATTCCATGGCCTCCGAAACTGTGATAGGCAGTGAGGAGTGAAATCAAAAATTTACACCCATAGAAATCCTGAAGGCGGTGCTTGGTTTTCGGGGTCCTGTACGCGGCTAGGCTCCCAAAAAGTCTCACACA
This sequence comes from Rana muscosa, assembly GCA_029206835.1. Lineage (NCBI taxonomy): Eukaryota > Metazoa > Chordata > Amphibia > Anura > Ranidae > Rana > Rana muscosa. The sequence continues at coordinate 5,900,948 of CM055122.1, forward strand.
TGTGGTATCCCCGTACTCAGGAGAAGAAACAGAATGTATTTTGGGGTGCAATTCCACATATAACCATGGCATGTTTGAGCAATATATAATTTAGTGACAACTTTTTGTACATTTTGTTTTTTTTTCTTTTTGTCATTATTCAATCACTTGGGACAAAAAAAAAAAAATATTCAATGGGCTCAACATGGCTCTCAGCAAATAGCTTGAGGTGTCTACTTTCCAAAATGGGGTCATTTGGGGGGGTTTTGAACTGTCCTGGCATTTTATGCACAACATTAGGAAGCGTATGTCACACATCATCCACTCTTCTAACCACTTGAAGACAAAGCCCTTTCTGACACTTTTTGTTTACATGAAAACATTTTTTTTTTTGCAAGAAAATTATGTTGAACCCCCAAACATTATATATTTTTTAAAGCAAAGGCCCTACAGATTAAAATAGTGGGTGTTGCATTTTTTTTTTCCACACAGTATTTGCGCAGCGATTTTTCAAACGCATTTTTTGGGGGAAAAACACACTTTTTTTATATTAATGCACTAAAAAACACTATATTGCCCAAATGTTTGATGAAATAAAAAAGATGATCTTAGGCCGAGTACATGGATACCAAACACGACATGCTTTAAAATTGCGCACAAACGCGCAGCGGCGACAAACTACATTCATTTTTAAAAGCATTTAAAAGTTTTTACAGGTTACCACATTAGATTTACAGAGGAGGTCTACTGCTAAAATTACTGCCCTCGAGCTGACCTTCGCGGTGATACCTCACATGCATGATGCAATTGCTGTTTACATATGACGCTAGACCGACGCTTGCGTTCGCCTTTGCGCAAGAGCAGGGGGGGACAGCGGTGCTTTTTTTTTTTTTATTATTTATTTTGCTTTTTTATTTTATTTTTAAACTGTTCCTTCCATATTTATTTATTTTTACCATTTTTATTGTTATCTCAGGGAATGTAAATACCCCCTATGATAGCAATAAGTTGTGACAGATACTCTTTTTTTTAAAAAAATGGGGGGTTAGACCCTAGATCTTTCCTCTGCCCTCAAAGCATCTGACCACACCAAGATCGGTGTGATAAAATGCTTTCCCAATTTCCCAATGGCGCTGTTTATATCCGGGGGGGACATTCCCTCCCACTGCTTGTAAAAGCAGTCTAGAGGCCAATTATCTGCTAGAATTGCTTTTACATGAAAGCCGGCCACTGGCTGAAAAGAATGATACCAAGATGATACCTAAACCCGCAGGCATCATTCTGGTATAAACATTCAAAGTCCAGCAACATACCAGTACGTTGCTGGTCCTTGTTGGACATGTATTGTAATCTTTTTTTTCATGCAGCCTGTTGGCTGAACGAAAAAAAGAGATTGATCGGTGGGTATGCCCACCATTAGAATACCTCCCTTCATCCACCCACTTCTAATGATGGGCATATATGCCGAAGCATGGGGGCATCCTCCCGCAAAAAAGTTATGCCGCGTACACACGGTCTGACTTTTCCACGGGCAAGCCTCCGTCGGAATTTTGACCGTATGTACGCGGCATAAAAGGTTATGCCGCGTACACACGGTCGGACTTTTCCACGGGCAAGCCTCCGTCGGAATTTCGACCGTATATACGCGGCATTAGGAGCAAAATCGCTCCTCCGCCCCTGCTGCCCCCATGCTTTGGCATATATGCTCTTTTTTTTAACTGTGGTGGTGAAATCACCTCCTACAGCGTTGGAGTCACGGCTTTATGTATCGTGGGAGCAAACGCTGTTGCTGTCAAGATAAATAGATCCGCGCTGCAACTGAATGGCGTACCTGAAAACAAAAAATTACATACCTGAAAAGCAAGCATGATAAAACATTGCAGAATAGAATACAGTAAAAAAGAGCAGAACAATAGAGGAGAAAAGAGAGAGAGAGAGAGAACAATAAAACGACAACTATTTTTGGTTTTTTTATTTTATATTTTTTTGTGTTTTGTTTTTTACGTTTTTTTTTTTTCTTTTTTACACTTTTTTTTGTAACTTTAACAACTGTAATGGTTCGGGTCTCTCAAAATGTAATGGCATCTTGGGAGACCCTGTGTAAGTGTGTCCTAGTCTGTGAAATGCTGTACCCTACGCTAAAACTTCACTTTTGAGTGGTAGCGTTCAAAACATTCACCAAGGCAAAGACCAGGTTTGTCAGGACAGAGTGGACAAAAAATACGGGTGTCACGCCTAAATCCGCGCTTGCTACAGACACGACATCTTTTTTGGGGGGTTCGTTGGGTAGGGGTACTCGGGAGGGCATACGGATAATGCCTCTCATGCAGCCGGCTTACTGCATTTGGTTGGGAATGGTGAGGTGCAGAACCGCCTGGATACAGGAGTTCTGTGACTATCTCATTCTGGAATTTTAGAAGAGATAACGTCCCGCCTGAAGCTCTGTATAGCACATGAGCGTTCAGCAAAGCCAATTGGAAAAAGGATAGAGACACTTTTTTGTACCAGCGTCTCGCCTTACGGTCAATTAGATACGGCGCCAACAACTGGTCCTTGAGGTCCACCCCTCCCATATTTTGGTTATATTCGTGGACACAGAGGGGTTTCTCCACAACACCAGTCGCCGTACGAATTTGGACTGTCGTGTCTGCATGAAGGGAGGTAAGAAGGAAAACATTCTTATTGTCCCTCCACTTCATAGCGAGCAAGTTATTACACTTCAAGCAGGCTCTCTCCCCCAGCCTAAGACGGGCATCTACAAGCCGCTGGGGAAAGCCCCGGCGATTAGGTCGCACGGTGCCACATGCTCCAATCTGATGATCAAACGAGTGACTAAACAGTGGCACGCTCGTGTAATAATTGTCCACATACAAGTGGTACCCCTTTCCAAATAAGGGTGACACCAAGTTCCACACTATCTTGCCAGCGCTCCCTATGTAATCTGGGCAGTTGACCGGCTCAACCTGACTATCTTTTCCCTCATAAACCATAAAGCTCCATACATAGCCTGTTGCCCTGTCACAGAAATTATAGAGCTTGACCCCGTATCTGGCACGCTTGCTGGGAAGGTACTGCTTGAAAGCCAAGTGGCCAGAAAATTTAATCAGGGACTCATCAACGCAGACAACTTGATCGGGAATAAACAAGGCTGCAAAACGTTCGTTGAAGTGGTTTATGAGGGGCCAAATTTTATAGAGCCGGTCGTATTCAGGGTCCCCACGTGGAAGACAAAGTTCATTGTCGTTGAAGTGCATGAACCGCAAAATCTGCTCGTATCGTGTCCTGGGCATGGAGGCAGAGAACACGGGCATGTGGTCAATTGGGTGCGTGGACCAATAAGCACGCAATGACGGGAATTTATGTGCCCATGTTGAGGGAAAGGCCCAGAAAGGTCTTAAAGTCGGAAACCGTAATTGGTTTCCAATCTTTGGCAATTTTAGGCAACTGGGGGTTAGCGGCGATGAATTGACCAGCATACAAATTACTCTGGTCCACAATAGATCTATAGAGATCTTCCGTGAAAAACAGCGAATAAAAATCAATTGGCATAAAATCAGCTGTTTCCACCTGAATACCGGGTTGGGCAGTGAATGGGGGAAGTACGGGTTCTGCAGAAGTGGTGGGGACCCAATCAGGATAGGCGAATTCTGCAGGAAGGGCACTATGGGCATGACGGGCCTGCCTTTGTCTTCTTGGTGGCAGCGGGACACTACTTGTGCTTGCCACCTCACCAGCTTGAACTGCACTTATGGGACTCGCCACTTCACCACGTGATACTGCAGTGCTGGATGTACGCCCAGGCTGTACTAGGCCGCTGGTGCTTGCCAATTCACCAGAAGGAATAGCAGCGCTAGTACTACTCTGCTCCATGATACGAGAGCCCTGCGGTTCTTGCTCCTCAACAACCTCAGAAGATGGGGATCGGGTACGTCTGACCTTAGCAGGGACCTCAACTTCGTCGTCAGAGCTATCTGACGTGGGGCCGCTGACGTCACTGTCTTCTATGGGAAGATATTCTGAGCCTGAATCTGACAGATGCGTGACCTCCTCTTCACTATTTGTCATGCTCAGAATCTCGTAGGCCTCTTTACTAGTGTACCTTCGTCTTGCCATTTTGGGCTCTAAATTTAGGGGTACACTAGTAAGATTCACAGGTAAAAAAAGCACCTGACTGTCACCAAATGTATCAAACGCTACCAAAAAAACTGTTAGCGACCGCAGGGATCAGGACTGTCTCTGCGAACGCTGCAGTTAAGTGTGTTGTGCTTGGTAAGTGACAGTGATCGATCGATACTGCACTTGGGTGGGCTGGGCTGGGCTGGGCGGAGGGGCTAAACGCAGGTGCTAGCAGGTATCTGGGCTGATCCCGCTAACACTGCGTTTTTGGGAACCCTAAACCGCTGGGGACGCTAGTATAGATCTGATCAGATCAGATATTGATCTGTTCAAATACTATACCACTAAGGGAGGTGTATGCTTTGCGCGTGGGTGTTAGCGTTACTGGCACTAACCTGACGCTGCCTGGGGCGACGCAGACCCTCTCTGACGCTAAAACCTAATTGATATCACCCGCCGGGCGATCAGGGGGTTAAACCTTTATTGGGTTATATACGGCGGGTGCCCTGATGCTATAAAAAGCAAACTAACTAACCAGCGTCACCTGTAACCTTTATATGGTGATCACTGGTGAAAGGGTTAACTAGGGGCAATCAGGGGGTTAAAACCTTTATTAGGTTAAATATGGGGGTACCCGACGCTATATAAAAACCTGACGGGTTACCTAAATAACTAACTGGGTAACCAGTGTCACCAGTGACGCTTATACGGTGATCACTGGTGAAAGGGTTAACTCTAGGGGCAATCAGGGGGTTAAAATAATATATGGGGGTACCTGACGCTAATAAAAACCTGCGGCGAACCTAAAAATAATTAACTGGCTATCTAGGACACCAGCGACAAGAAAAAAGCGGAAAAACGATTGCTTAGTGACGCTGGCGTTAGGGGGTGAAAGGTTTACCTGGGGGGCGATCAAGGGGTTAAACCTTTATTAGGGGGGGTTAGGGGGCTACCCTGGACCTAAAGGGGCCTAATCCTAACTGCCCTGCAACTTTTTACAGTCACAAATGACACTGATTGCAGAGATCAGTAAAAAAAATGATCACTGCAAACGGTGCACTGTGACTGGGGGTGATCTGGGGGGTGATCTGGGGGGTGTAAGTGTGCCTACGTGTACTGGTGTCAGTGGGCTGTTGGTGCACTTACTATGTGATGTCTTCTCTCCTCGCGCCGGATCGAAAAGACCGCCACGAGGAGAGATGACATCACTTCCTCTGCCTGTGTTTACATTACACAGGCAGGAGAAGCTCTCTCATTCGCCGGGAGCGATCGAGAGGGGGTGGCCGGAATCTAACGGCCGTCCCCTCATACCGGATTGCTCCCGAACACTTAACCACCGCTCACTGTACAGAAGGGGGGTCCGATCGGACCCCCCAACTATACAAAGGCGATCACGTAGATCTACGTGATTCTGCCTGTCGGTGCCATTCTGCCGACGTATAATTACAGTGGGCGGTCGTTAAGTGGTTAAATGACTTTTTTTCCTTTAGAAATTTCATTTTGTGCAGGGACAGTTCTAAACACGGGAAACACGTGCCACTTCACAGGCATACTTTAGACAACCCCCAGGTACGATATTTAAAGGAATATTTCCCTTTTTTTTTTTCACTTTATGCATCATTAAAATCACTGCTCCTGAAAAAACGGCCGTTTTTAAAACGTCTTTTTGCATTGAGGCAGGACCCGGGTCCCCAAACCCTTTTTAGTACAATAACATGCATATTAGCCGTTATAATTAGCACTTTAGATTTTGAAAGTTTGCGTCCATTGTATTTAATAGGGTTCTAAAGTTTGCGCAAATTTTCGGTCCGTTCGCAGGTTCTGGTGCGAACCGAACCGGGGGGTGTTCGGCTCATCCCTAGTTCTGAGTAATTTTCTACCAATAAAATGATGACTCTTACATGTAGGAGAGAAGTGTCAGAATTGACCTGGATGGTAAGGGGTTAATTACCTTAAGTAATATACAAATAATTATTATGTATTGTTTTTAAGGTAATTTTATAATATTTTCAAAAACTGTACTCAAGCAGGTGGCTTAACGGATTACTGAAGTTTGAAGTTATAACCTCAAACCAGTACCGTATATACTCGAGTATAAGCTGAGTTTTTCAGCCCATTTTTTTAGGCTGAAAAACTCCCCCTCGGCTTATACTCGTGTAAACCATAAAAACAGAGTGCGTCTCCCGCTGTGTAATGCAGTCTGTTCTGCCGTCCATTGTAAGAAAGCCCCGCCTTTTCCTTGTCTGTGATAGGCAGAACACTGATACAGTTTCCCAGCATCGTATCAGTGTTCCTCTATTACGGACGAGGAGGAGGCGGGACTTTGTTTCAATGGACGGCCGAACAGACTGCATTACACAGCGGGAGACGCATGCTGCGGCCGCCCAGCAGACAGTACACTGGTCATTCACAGGAGTCTCTGCCCTCACTCGCGGGCACACTGCAGGCTCCGCCCATCCTCTCCACCCATATTCTCCTCCTGCACTCACGGGCACAGTCCCCGCCCGCTCCACCCAACCTCTCCGCCTATCCGCTCCACGCACTACGACCAACCTTTGTCGTCCACACTCACGGGCACAGTCCCCGCCCGTTCCGCCCATCTTCTACGACTCCGCCTGCAATCACTGGTACTCACCGGTCCCCGCCAATCCTCTCTGCTCGTTCAAGCAAGACTTGGCAAGGAGGGGGAACCAAGTGATGTACATGTAAGTGGCACCCATCCCTCAACACTGCCACTGATCCCCCCCACACCACTACTGCCACTGTGTTTTACTAATGAAAGGTACGGCTGAAAATGGGCACAGGGAGAGACTGCAAATGGGCACAGTGAGAGACTGCAAATGGGCACAGTGAGAGACTGCAACTGGGCACAGGGAGACTGCAACTGGGCACAATTAGACTGCAAATGGGCACAATTAGACTGCAAATGGGCACAGTGAGGCTGCAGATGGGCATTGTTTACCCAGTAGCTGCTGCATTTTCCCACCCTAGGCTTATACTCAAGTGAACATGTTTTCCCATTTTTTTGTGGTAAAATTAGGTGCCTCGGCTTATACTCGAGTATATTACGGTAATTTCACAGTAAATAGATAAATAATAGACATGTGCACACTGAAATATTGCGTTTCGGAATTTAGTTTTCTTCCGAAAAATAAATTTATTTAGTTACTCCTGATATTCGTTTTAATTTATTTTTTTTCGTTACAAAATGCATTTGTTCGAAAATCTGAATTAATTAAGGTTGAATCTGTCATTGGTGGCTAATGGTGTCTGTCGAATGTTCTAAGAAGATTCGACGGAGCAGCTAAACTGTACGACGCCGCAATTGTACATTTCCGGTCTAATGTTCCGCCTACAAGCTATAGAAGAATTCTAATGTTGTATGACACTAGTAATAATTATATTTATAAACCATTATTACTAGTCAACCAACATTCAAATTCTTCTATAGCCTATGGGCCGAGCATTTGACCGGAAATGTACGATTGCGGCTTCGTACAGTTTAGCTGCTTGTCGAATCTTCTTAGAACTTTCGACAGACACCATAAGCCTTCAATGACAGATACTTTTTAATTTTTTTCGCTGCTTCGTCGAATCTTCGTTGTTCGAATGGTCTACCCCAACACTGTCTCTATAATGTTGAATCTTTTCTCTATGTAGAATAATCTTGGACTAATAGAGTTAAAGGGGAGTTCCAGCCTTTTTTATGTTTATTAAAAGTCAGCAGCTACAAAAAGTGTAGCTGCTGGCTTTTAATAAACAGACACTTACCTGTTCCACTGTCCAGCGACGTGGCCGAACGTAGCTTCGCTCCTCCCCCCCCCCTCCGCCGGAGCCTCCACTCTAACTGTGGGTACCTGGCCGTGACAGCTTTCGGCTTCACGGCCGGGCACTCACTGCGCATGCGCGAGCGGTGCTGCGCAATCTGAGTGGACAGGCGATCGCCTGAGACCTGTCACGTGTCCCAGGTGATCGCCTACAGGGAGGGGCCTGTAGGCGATATGACGAGTCGCCTAAGCGGTTCCTGGGTGGAAGGAGAAAGTGGGACAGGAAGTCCCACTCCTACTAAAGCCCCCACCCCCCCCCCCAAAAAAAAAATTACATACCAAATGTGGCATGTAAGGGGGCGAGGAGCGGTTTAAGCGGAAGTTCCACTTTTGGGTGGAACTCCGCTTTAAGGTTAGGCACATTCGACCACAGGTTCGATAGACACAGATTGTTATTGTCAGCGTCATGTTGAATCTCCTATCTATATCGAACTGTTGTAGCAACGAAAATAAAGCATTTTTTTATGTCGGATTTCGGATTCTGCGCGTTCGCTTTCGTTTGTTAAAACGATAACGAAAATACCCGAAATTTCGGACGAAATGCATTCGGATGAAAACAAATGCACATGTCTAATAAATAACAAATTGTTATAACATATAGCATTAAGCTTGATTAAAACCATATCCTTTCAGCAGCAGAAGATTCTCATTCTCCCTCTTAACTGTGTGAGAAAAACATGGGATTATGGATAAACCTTATATCCATGAACCCATGTTTTTCCTTCTAATTAAGAGGGCTCCAGTGTAGCATTTTTATTGGACAGCTGGGGCCAATGGTACTTTAACATTTGTCCAAGGCTCCAAGCTGTCCATTGAGCTTCGTGCCTCTGACAAGAAGTGAGGAGAGGCATTGTGAGCTCATCCTCTGATACCTTGTACACACGACCGGTTTTCCTGGCAGGAAAAAAGACGCTTTTCCCGACGGGATTCCTCTCAAGCCTGCCTTGCATCCACACGGTCACACAAAAGACCACTGAACTTTTGAATGCCAAGAACGCGGTGACGTCAAAGACTACGACAAGCCGACAAAATGACGTTCTATGCTTCCGCGCATGCGTCAAATTATTTACGAGCATGCACGTTTTTTTTACCCTCTGGAAAGCATACAGACGACCGGTTTTCTCGGCAGGATTTTTTCCTGATGGGGAAAAGAGAGAGCTGGTTCTTTTTCTTTTTCCGCCAGTTTTCCTGTCAGGAAAACTGCGATGGAGCATACACACGGCCGGTTTTCCCAACCAAAAGCTATCATGGCAGTTTTCTCGTCGGGAAAACCGGTCGTGTGTACGATGCATTAGTCTGCTGCAAACAGAGTTTGCAAGCTTGTATTTAAACTGGCCTCTCTGTATGTAGCTTCTGACAGGCTGCACAAGGAGCCCCGTATCTCCTAGGAGCCAGTGGTGGGATGGTTCTTTGGCTACCTACCTCCCAAATTTTGGGTCTCTACGACCCTCGAAGCTCGATCGTGTTTAGTTTTTTGGGCAAATGGGCCCATCTTAACCACTTCCTACCCCGCCCACTGTCAAATGACGTCTGCAGGAGGGATCTTCCATCCTGGGTGGGCATCATATGATGTCCTGGGCTTCCCGGCCGTCTAGGGGACACAAACGCACCGCCGCGTCACTCGGGATCCGATGCGCGTGCCCGGCGGCCACGATGGCTGCCGGGCACCCGCGATTGCCCGATAACAGAGCAGGACCATGGATCTGTATGTGTAAACACACAGATCCAAGTCCTGTCAGGTGAGAGGAGACCGATCCGTGTGTTCCCAGTACAGAGAAATACAGATCGGTCTCCTCCCCTTGTAAGTCCCTTCCCCTTACAGTTAGAATCACTCCTTAGGTAACACATTTAACCCCTTGATCTCCCCCTAGTGTTAACCCCTTCCCTGCCAGTGACATTTATACAGTAATCAGTGCATTTTTATAGCACTGATCGCTGTATAAATGTGAATGGTCCCAAAATGATGTCCGATATGTCCACCGCAATGTCACAGTCACAATAAAAATCGCAGATCGCCGCCATTACTAGTAAAAACATAAAATAAAAAATGCCATAAATCTATCCCCTATTTTGTAAACGCTATAACTTTTGCGCAAACCAATCAAACGCTTTTTTGTGATTTTTTTTTTTTTACCAAAAATATGTAGAAGAATATATATCGGCCCTGAGGAATAAAATATATATATATATTTTTTTTTTTTTAAATTGTGATATTTATTACAGCAAAAAGTAAATAATAGTTGTGTTATTTTCAAACTTGTCGCTCTTCTTTTGTTTATAGTGCAAAAAATAAAAACCACCAAAAGAAAACTCTATTTGTAGGGGGAAAAATTATAAAAATTTCATATGCACCATCGCTGAAAACAGAAAATTGGCCTGGGCAGGAAGGGGGTGAAAATGCCCTTTATTGAAGTGGTTAAGGTAAGGGGCCTGGAGCTGCAGCTCCAATAGCCCCTATGTTAATTTAGCTCTGCCGGTACCAGCGCCCATCTGCGGGCCCGGGACTGACATGGCGGGTGCCGGCAAGAGGAGGGGATGGAGAAGAGCAGACGCACGTCTGCTCCCCTCCCCTTCTTGCTGTGACTTGGAAAGCGACGTTGTGTGCATTAAGACAAATTGACATTGTGTCATTAAAGCAGAGCTCTAGTCATTTTTGTGTTTATTAAAAGTCAGCCTATACAAAAAGTGTAGCTCCTGACTTTTAATAAACACACACTCACCTGTCCCAGGATCCGCGAGTTGTGCTGTGCCTCCTGAATGGTCAGGCAATCTTCTGGGACCTGTGACGTGTCCCAGAAGATTGCTTGGGGGGAGGGGGAGAACTTGTCAAAACTAGATACCTACTCCCCCCCCCAAAAAAATGACATGCCAAATGTGGCATAGGAGGTGTGCCTAAAGCGGAACATACCCTTTTGGGTGGAGCTCCACTTTAAGCATACTAATTGTTTTAGAGCCCAACATTCTTGTCCTAACCATATCACATATCCTAAAACCATAGCAAATCCTAAAATAAAACATGTGAATCAGCCTTTATCTTGTCTACCACTCTTTAAATCCTACATATGAAACTAACACTGCTTTTTTCTCTTGTAGGCTTTGTGGCTGGCTCCAGCTTATTTTCTGGAATTTGAAGGAAAAAACACATTTGTACATGTGTGGCTAGCTGGATTGCTCTTTCTCATTATAAATTGTTATATTCTCACACAAATTATAACTAGATACAAACTAAAGGAAGAAAACAAAGCAAAAGATAAATGGCAATAGGTGTGGTATAAAGTCTCATTTTTTTGTCCTTTCTCTTTACTTCCCCCTTGGGGACATCCTAAAACTTAAAGTGGATGTAAACCTGAAATGTTTTTATTTATTTTTTTGCTGTCACAATGTAGAGTATAAGATTTCCTATCATTTGTGCCTGGTCTTGCCACACAGAGTTAATCCAGCTCTGAGCAATCCTCTTTTATTGTTCAGTGAGATAAAACGGACAAACAGAGTTACCTTTGTCCGTTCCGCCCCCTTGCTGTGAATGACAGGTTATTTACATATCTTGTGCACTAGCTTTAGACATTAATTTTTAATTCCCATCCCCACTCCTTTTCTGAAGTCATGTGGTTACTTTTCTGGATTTTGACTGGATGTTAGTGATCACAGCACAGGAGAAAATGCATGCATGCAAGGGGAGTGTAGAGGGGGGCGGGGAGTCTACTGACATCATGACTCCACCCACCGAGCTCCAGACAACAGATCCACCCACAGAATCTGCAGTTTTTCAGTTCTTATAACAGACAGAGGGGAGACATTTGACAGGTAAGGATACATGCAGGAGTCATGTATATCCTTATAGATCAGCACTATGGCAGTAGTTTAGAAAGGATGAGAGTGGGTTTACATCCGCTTTAATTTTTATTGTTTTTTGTTTCCTTTTGGACAATTTGTGCAAGAAATACAGTAGACAAGAATATTGGTTATGAAACAGAAATTTATTTGATATTGTCTATCTACTTATAATCCAAGGAAATGTTATGTCATAAACACAAATTTCTTTCTTTACTTAAGTTGACATCTTTGTTACTGATACTTTTGTTATAACACTAATAACATCTGTACCCAAATACCTGTTTATTATTGCCCGTTCCCCGGCTTTCTTTGTTATATAAATTTCTATCTTTTTATTGGATTTAAAGTCCCCATATGCTGTTGCCTGAGGAGGAGTTATAAGAAATGAGGATGAGCCTGGAAAAAAAAATTGCTACTGTGTACACTAAAGCTGGGTTATACACGGATCGAAATTCAGGCGATTTGATCCATGCATGGGCAGGCTGATTGTACCCAAGTCGATCCATCGATTAAATTGGGTACCAGGAGCCTGTTGGATTTTCTACATGCGGTTATAGCCACTAGCAGTAATCTTGTTCTACCGCCCAGAAACGCTCACCATGCCACACCCCCGCTGGCAGAACACCACTGCACTAGGCATTCCCCCATCAACACTGTGTTTGTACGTCCTAAGAGCTGAATACGTTAAAGGGTAACTTTAATTTTTTAGAGAAAATATAGCATATAATTGCTACACACGCTATAGTGTATTTTAAAGTTTTTAAAAATGACCTTATCTTTTCAATCCACAGCATTGTAATTTTCTGTGAAATTCAATGCAATATGGCAATCTGGAGGCCTTCTGTACCCCGTTGGTATACAGAATATCCTCAGAAATATAATTTCCTGCTTGTATGATTGGCTCTCCTCATCAGAACACTGCAAGTGCATGCTACTCCACCTTTATTGGTCAATGTATATTCCACAAGGGTCTTGGCAGGTTCTTGAGCAGAGAAAGCTGGTGCCATGTGTGCATGTGAACACTGTCAGTCAGGGTATCTGCAAGCCTGTTGTAAACTGTCCAATCTAAAGATCTTTTAATACCTCTCTCCTGCTGGGAAGCTGCCAGTTGCTGAGACCAGGACTATAAGTACCCCCCTATATACTATTAAAGAGTTATTTCCCAATATGTGCCTTAGAATTAAATAAAACATCAAAAAAATATACAAGCAATGAAGTGCACGTGAAGGGAAACCAATCCTCTCTTTTATATACTGTGCGTGTGTGTCAGAATCAACATTTTCTATGGGATACTATACTACAAAATACTCCCACAAATGCGGGCCATTGATTGTAACCAAGATTTAATTTTCACACACAAAGGGGCTGATTTACTAATAACAGTGCACTGCGCTGGTTGATCCCTTAATTGGTGTGCCGGATAACTCCTTTATTGGGCGCAGGAACCAGCGGCGCACTGTTATAGTAAATACAAATGTCAGTGGCGCTCTATTGAAAATGAATGGTTCCCTATGGGAGCCCATTGATTTGAATAGAGGTCGCCCAGGAAGTCGGATGAAGCCGATCCGACTCGCGAGGCGACTCGTGTGCCGGCTGACACAAGGACAGCGCGACTTTGCGAGGCAACTTGGACACGACCTGAGCGTGAAGCAGCCGCTCAAGTCGTGTCCTAGAGGCGACTAGCTGGCCGAGAATGTCTCCAGCGCGATGGCATCGCTGTCCCGTGTTTGGTATGAATCATGAAGGGGAACTCCAGGCCAAATTTGAATGAGAAAACCGGCATGGGTTCCCCTCCAGGAGCATACCAGGCCCTTAGGTCTGGTATGGATTTTAAGGGGAACCCCCTGAGCCGAAAAAACAGCGTGGGGGTTCCTCCAAAATCCATACCAGACCCTTATCCGAGCACGCAACCTGGCAGGCCGCAGGGGAAGAGGGGGGGCGTAAGCGGCCCCCCTCCCTCCTGAACCGTACCAGGCTGCATGCCCTCAACATGGGGGGGTGGGGGCAGGGGGGCGACCTGCATCCCCCCCCCACCCCAAAGCACCCTGCCCCCACGTTGATGGGGACAAGGGCCTCTTCCCGACAACCCTGGCCGTTGGTTGTCGGGGTCTGCGGGCGGCGGACATTTCGGAATCCGGGAGCCCCCTTTAATAAGGGGGCCCCCAGATCCCGGCTCCCCCACCCTATGTGAATGAGTATGGGGTACATCGTACCCCTACCCATTCACCTGGTGGCAAAAAAAGTCAATAAAAAACACAACACAGGTTTTTAAAGTAATTTATTAGGCAGCTCCGGGGGTCTTCCTGCCGGGCGCCCGCTATCTTCTTCCAGCTCTTTTGCTAGGGGGGTCCCGGGCTTCCTCGTCGTCTTCTCCGATTTCGGGGGTCTCTTGTGCGTTGGTCTCTCCGCGCTCTCCGGTTCTTCTCCCGCTCTCCGATGCCTTCTCCACGATCTCCGGTTATTTCTGCCTTCTGCCGGGCGCCCCGCTATCTTCTTCCAGCTCTTTTGCTAGCGGGGTCCCGGGCTTCAGCGTCGTCTTCTTCCCTCTTCTCTCCGCCCGATGTTGCCTCGTTGCTGTCCGCCGTTACAATGCTCTTGCCGAGGAGCGCACCCACTTATATTGGCATGGGGCGTGGTCACCGGGTGATGCAAACCGCTTACCCTGCCCCCGTAGCACGTCACAGTCCCATCATTCCCGGGGACTGTGACATCATACGGGGGCGGGGTCAGCGGTGGCATCACCCGGTGACCACGCCCCATGCCAATATAAGTGGGTTCGCTCCGCGGCCAGAGCATTGTAACTGCGGACAGCGACGAGGCAACATCGGGCGGAGAGAAGAGGGAAGAAGACGACGCTGAAGCCCGGGACCCCGCTAGCAAAAGAGCTGGAAGAAGATAGCGGGGCACCCGTCAAAAGGCAGAAAGAACCGGAGATCGTGGAAAAGGCACCGGAGAGCGGGAGAAGAACCGGAGAGCGCGGAGACGACACTGGAGAACAGAACAAAAGACCCCCGAAGTCGGAAGAAGATGACGAGGAAGCCCAGGACCCCGCTAGCAAAAGAGCTGGAAGAAGATAGCGGGGCGCCCGGCAGGAAGACCCCCAAAGTCGGAAGAAGACGACTTGGAAGCCCGGGACCCCGCTAGCAAAAGAGCTGGAAGAAGATAGCGGGGTGCCCGGCAGGAAGACCCCCGGAGCTGCCTAATAAATTACTTTAAAAACCTGTGTTTTTTATTAACTTTTTTTGCCACCGGGTGAATGGGTAGGGGCACGATGTACCCCATACTCATTCACATAGGGTGGGGGGCCGGTATCTGGGGGCCCCCTTATTAACCACTTAACAACCACCTGCTGACAAATAACGTCGACAAGGTGGTTGCTTAACTCTGGGAGGACGTTATATAACGTCCTCCCAGAATCGCGCTCCCGCGCGCCCCCTGGGGCGCGCACACGGGAAACTCCTCTGGACCCGGCGGATCACGAATCGCGGTAAATCGCCGCTGATAGCGCCCGTTTACCACGTGATCGCTCCGTCAAATGACGGAGCAATCACTTGTAAACAGACCGGCGTCATTTGATGACGCCGGTTCCTCCCTCCCCTCTCTGTACCGATCGGTACAGTGTGAGAGGAGAGGGGAGGGTGCAGATCAAGGCAGCAGAGCTGTGGGCTGGATCTGTGACAATTGCAGTCACAGATCCAGCCATCCATCCATCCCTGCTCAGCCATCCCTGTGCTATACCCTGCAAAATACCCTGCCAATACTCTGCAAAATACCCTGCCAATACTCTGCCAATACCCTGGTGCAATACTCTGCAATACCCTGGTGCAATACTCTGCAATACCCTGGTGCAATACCCTGGTGCAATACTCTGCAATACCCTGGTGCAATACTCTGCAATACCCTGGTGCAATACTCTGCAATACCCTGGTGCAATACTCTGCAATACCCTGGTGCAATACTCTGCAATACCCTGGTGCAATACTCTGCAATACCCTGGTGCAATACTCTGCAATACCCTGGTGCAATACTCTGCAATACCCTGCGCAATACTCTGCAATACCCTGCGCAATACCCTGCAAAATACTCTGCAATACTCTGGTGCAATACTCTGCAATACTCTGGTGCAATACTCTGGTGCAATACTCTGCAATACCCTGCGCAGTACTCTGCAATACCCTGCGCAATACTCTGCAATACCCTGCGCAATACTCTGCGCAATACTCTGCAAAATACTCTGCAATACCCTGCACAATACTCTGCAATACCCTGCACAATACTCTGCAATACCCTGCACAATACTCTGCAATACCCTCCACAATACTCTGCAATACCCTCTACAATACTCTGCAATACCCTCCACAATACCCTGTGCAATACCCCGTGCAATACCCTGCCATACACCGCAATACCCTGCCATAGTCCGCAATACTCCGCAATGCCCTGCAATACTCCGCAATGCCCGGCAATACACCGCAATGCCCGGCAATACTCTGCAATAACCACTTCCCGCCCTCCGGCCGTCATATGACGTCCTTGACTTTGTGCGGGGATATCTGAATGATGGGAGCAGCTACAGGCATCATTCAGATATTAGCTTTTTCAGCCGGCGATTCCCTACACCATAACAACAATCATAGTGGCTGTTCCGCCGCTTGATCATTCTTACGGGAGGCGAGAGGGGATGTCCCCCCCCCGCCGCCCTCCGGTGCTTCTACCGACTCACCGCTACGATCAAAGCCAGGATTGTTGTTTTTTTTTTGTATTTTTTTCAGGCTTCCCAGCCTAGAGGTGAGATGTGGGGTCTTATTGACACCCCCCCCCCCCCCCATATCTCACTGTAAAGAGGACCTGTCATGCCATATTCCTATTACAAGGGATGTTTACGTTCCTTGTAATAGGTATAAAAGTGATCAAAAAAATGTTTGGGGCGGAAAAACATGTCAAACTAAAATAAATAAAGTAAAATGAAGAATAAAATTTATTTATTTTTTTTAAAGCGCCCTTGTCCCCGTGAGCTCGCATACAGAAGCGAACGCATACGTAAGTCCCGCCCACATATGAAAACGGTTTTCAAACCACACATGTGAGGTATCTCTGCGAACGTTAGAGCGAGAGCAATCATTTTGGCCCTAGACCTCCTCTGTAACTCAAAACATGTAACCAGTAAAAATATTTAAAGCGTCGCCTATGGGGATTTTTTAAGTAGCGAAGTTTGGCGCCATTCCACGAGTGTGTGCAATTTTTAAGGGCGACATGTTAGGTATCTATTTACTCGGCGTAACTTCATCTTTCACATTATGCAAAAACATTGGGCTAACTTTACTGTTTTTTTTTTTTTTTTTTAAGCACAAAACATTTTTTTTCCGTAAAAAACGCGTTAAAAAAATTGCTGCGCAAATATCGTGCGAGATAAAAAGTTGCATCAACCACCATTATATTCTCTAAGGTCTTTGCTAAAATAACATATATAATGTTTTGGGGTTCTATGTAATTTTCTAGCAAACAAATGATGATTTTTACATGTAGGAGAGAAATGTCAGAATTGGCCTGGGTGCTCCAGAATGCCTGAAGGTGCTCCCTGCATGTTGGGCCTCTGTATGTGGCCACGCTGTGTAAAAGTCTCACACATGTGGTATCGCCATACTCGGGAGGAATAGCAGAATGTGTTTTGGGGTGTAATTTGTGGTATGCATATGCTGTGTGTGAGAAATAACCTGCTAATATGACAATTTTGTGAAGAAAAAAAAAGAGAAAAAAAAAATCTTGATTTTGCAAAGAATTGTGGGAAAAAATGACAACTTCAAAAAACTCACAATGCCTCTTTCTGAATACCTTGGAATGTCTTCTTTCCAAAAAGGGGTCATTTGGGGGGTATTTGTACTTTTCTGGCATGCTAGGGTCTCAAGAATTGAGATAGGCCGTCAGTACTTCAGGTGTGATCAATTTTCAGATATTGGCACCATAGCTTGGGGACTCTCTAACTTTCACAAAGACCAAATAATATGCACCAATTTGTACTTATTTTTACCAAAGATATGTAGCAGTATAAATTTTGGCCAAAATTTATGAAGAAAAAATAGTAATTTGCAAAATTTTATAACAGAAACGAAAAAAAAAATCATTTTTTTACAAAATTTTCAGTCTTTTTTCTCTTATAGCGCAAAAAATAAAAAACCCAACAGTGATTAAATACCACCAAAAGAAAGCTCTATTTGTGTGAAAAAAAGGACAAAAAATTCATATGGGTACAGTGTTGTATGACTGAGTAATTGTCATTCAAAATGTGAGAGCACCGAAAGCTGAAAATTGGTCTGGTTATTAAGGGGGTTTAAGTGCCCAGTTGTCAAGTGGTTAAAGGGGGCTCCCGGATTCCGATAAGCCCCCCGCCCGCAGACCCCAACGGCCAGGGTTGTCGGGAAGAGGCCCTTGTCCCCATCAACATGGGGACATCCTCCCCATGTTGAGGGCATGTGGCCTGGTACGGTTCAGGAGGGAGGTGGGGCCGCTCTCTTGTCCCCCCCTCTTCCCCTGCGGCCTGCCAGGTTGCGTGCTCGGATAAAGGGTTTGGTGTGGATTTTTAGGGAACCCCACGCTTTTTTTTTCCGTTTGGCGCGGGTTCCCCTTAAAATCCATACCAGACCTGAAGGGCCTGGTATGGATTTTGGGGGGACCCCCACACCATTTTTTTTTTCATTTTGGTGGGGGGGGTCCCCTTTCAATCCATACTAGACCCAAGGGCATGGTATGGACCTGGGGGGGGGACCCCACGCTGTTTTTTTTCTTGTTTTTTTTTTTTAGAGCCGGCAATGTTTATTTTTTTTACATTTCCTTTAACAACCAGCTATAAACAGGTTAAAAAAAAAATAATTGCCGCAAATTCGCGGTAATTGCGTTTTGGATGCGAGTCCATTGAATTCTCTTACATCCAAAACACTGTTTTTGGCCTGGCAAAAAAAAAATCTGCAGTTGCGTTTCAACTCGTTTTTCACAAAGCCTAAAAATGCCTTCAGACGCCAAAGATTTCCACGTTTCAGACACGGTACCGGCGTTTAGCCGCATTTTAGTTTAGAAGCGTTTTTAAAGGTGACCTATTTTTTTACATTGATAAACTCAAAAATTATGGCAATTTAGGAAAAACCATTAAAAATATATATATCTATCAAAAAATAAATGAAATTGCTTCCATTGCATTGTGGACAATCCACAACTTGGGGCAGCTGACGTGGCAAGTGAGCAATCCACAACTTGGGGCAGCTGACGTGGCAAGTGGACAATCCACAACTTGGGGCAGCTGATGTGGCAAGTGGACAATCCACAACTTGGGGCAGCTGACGTGGCAAGTGGACAATCCACAACTTGGGGCAGCTGACGTGGCAAGTGGACAATCCACAACTTGGGGCAAGTGATGTGGCAAGTGACACGCTAAATACAACTACACTGCTGCTCTCTCAGCTGCTGATACTCACTCTGGTCTCACAAAATAGCTGAAATCGTTAATAATACTGTTTTTGGAGCTTAGGGCGGCTCCTTATCATGTTTCCTAACTAAACGCATATAGACGCAATAGTGGTAAAACGCGGCATGCAAACGCGACAAAGCGTGCCTTTCTAAACGCTGCTTTCAACCTTAGTTCTGAAGACTTTGCACCAGCGTCCCGTGTACATGGGGCCTAAAAACGGCTATGCCATTTACAGCTCAAAAACGCCATGGTGGGCATGAGGCCATAGGCTAACATGGAGACTGGAGAGGCGTTTTTCAGCTGCAAAAAAAGCTCAAAAAAGCGGCTGGAAAAATGTCCGTGTGCATGTAGCCTTATATTAACCACTTGCGCACTGGCCACTTAAACCCCCTTCCTACCCAGACCAATTTTCACATTTCAGCGCTGATGCACTTTGAATGACAATTGCGCGCTCATACAACACTGTAACCCAATGAAAATGTATTATTTTTTGGCACACAAATAGAGCTTTCTTTTGGTGCTATTTGATCACCTCTGCGGTTTTTTGTTTTCTATAAATACAAAAGACCGAGTTAAAAAAAAAAAAAAAAAGATATTTTACCACTTCAGCACTGGGCCTATTCTGGCACTTCTCTCCTTCATGTAAAAATCATACATTTACGGCTATAAAATTACTTCAAAACCCCAAACATTCTATATGTTTTTTTTAGCAGACACCCTAGGGAATAAGATGGCAGTCATTGCAAATTTTTATCTCGCTCGGTATTTGCGCAATAAATTTTCAAACGCCTTTTTTTTGGTAAAAAAATGGTTCCATGAATGTAAAAAAATTACAAAACAGTAAAGTTAGCCAAATTTTTGGGGATAATGTGAAAGATGTTGTTATGCTAAGTAAATAGATACCCAACATGTCACGCTTTAAAATTGCGCACACTCATGGAATGACACCAAACTTCAGTACTTAAAAATCTCCCTAGGCGATGCTTTAATTTTTTTTACACGTTACCATTTTCTCATTACAGAGGAGGTCTAGTGCTAGAATTGTTGCACTCGTTCTAACGCACGCAGCAATACCTCACATGTGTGGTTTGAACGGCGTTTACATATGTCGGCGGGACTTACGTGTGTGTTTGCTTCTGAGCGCGAGCTACCGAGCACATGGGCGTTTTGTCTTTATTTTGATTATTTCTTTTTTTATAGGGCTGTGGAAATTAACTATTAATTCCTCGATTAATCGATTAATTGTTTTGATCGATCAAAATTCTTTGGGCTTGCCGTGTCCATCTGAAGGGCTCCTTTGCTGTGCCTTCATATCTGCATGCCGGCGGGACCTTACTATCTGCCACACGCAAGGGCTGTTACACTTCCCTCTATCACTTCCCTCTATCAACCTGGGATTCTACAGCCATCCACTGGGAGTTGTGATAGTTCCTTTCACGGGACATCTACATGCCGACGGACTGATGTTAGCCCCTTCTCATCTGGATTCAGCAGTGGTATCGTTGTACACATTTCGATACCAGTATCATACTTAGCTACATGTTTTTATGACTGCTTTTGCTACCGTTTGGTATTACTCGCACCATTTTTACAGTTTATGTAGCTACATCGATTTTATCTCCAGTGCAATATTTATTTTGTTACCTACTTGAAGACTATAAAAGTTTTAATGCTTTTCCCATCGAGCGCTGCCTTTGTGTGTTTTTTGTATCCTGCTATCCATTTTTCCAGTGGTTGGCAGCTGCACTGGGAATCGGCCTGCAAGGAGATCAGCTAAAAGTAGTTGGATCTATGTGCGTTATAATGAATCGAAATAAGTCGATTAATCGATTAAAAAAAAAAAATCGATTAATCGAACACGAAAATTTTAATCAGTAACAGCCCTAGTTTTTTACTTTTTTCTATTTCTTACTCTTTTTTTTTTACTTTTTTGTTTTTTGGATCACTTTTATTCCTATTACAAGGAATATAAACATCCCTTGTAATAGGAATCTATTGTGACAGGTCCTCTTTATGGAGAGATGCAGGGTCAATAAGACCCCACATCTCTCCTCCAGGCTGGAAAGCATGAGATCGGTCAAAAAAATTCACCAATCTCATGCTGACAGCCGAGATCACGGCTTGGTTTACATACGGGAACCCGGCGTGATGTCATAACGTCGCGCCCGGGCCTCCGACGGTCATAGAGATGACTGGTGACCATCTGGTCACCAGTCATCTCTATGCTTCCCATCCGGCGCTGGCCAAATCGTTCTGAGCCCAAGATGGCACGGGAGAGCCCGGAGAAGCACCGGATGGCGGCAGGAGGGGGGGGAACGTCCCCTCCCGCCGCCTATAAGAACAATCAAGTGGCGGAACTGCCGCTATGATCGTTTGTAGCGTGCACAGAATCGCCAGCTGAAAAGAATATCTGAATGATGCCTGCAACTGCAGGCATCATTCAGATGTCACCGCACAAAGCCAAGAACGTCATTTGACGGTGGGCGGTAGGAAAGTGGTTAATATTTCGAAAATTTAGAAAAAAGGTAATTTTTCTCCTTCATTGATGTACACTGATGAGACTGCACTGATGGGCTGCACTGATGGGCACTGGTAAGGTGGCAAGGGTGGGCACTGAGAGGTGGCATTGCTAGTTGGCACTGGTGGGCATTGAGAAGTGGCACTGCTAGGTGGCAATGATAGTTGGCAGTGATGGGCACTGATAGGCAGCACTGCTAGGTGGCACTGATTGGCACCAGTGGTGGGCATTGATAGGTGGCACTGGCAGGGGCTAATGATTGTCACAGATGATGCAGAATTGCCTCTTCCTCTTCGGGCCCGATGTCCCTTGCACATAAGCCGGTGATTGCCTTTTTTTATGCTCACGCTGTCAGCACAAGGAGAAAACAAAAACCATTACCCAGCTTTTGTTTACATCACGTGATCAGCTGTCATTGGCTGACAGCTGATCACATGGTAAAGGGCAGGTATCGGCCCCTTACTTGGATCTGTCATCACCCGAGTCTCAGTGACTCGGTGACCACAGCGCGCGCGCGAAGGGGAGGACGTTTATTGACGGACTCCCGGCAATTGAGGACCATGCTGTGGCCGTCAATCAGTTATAGCGCTGATCTCAAGTGAGTAAAGAGGGTCTAAATGGGCCATTGACATGCATCACAATTCAACTTAGGAGTGTGTCTTTGCAAAGTTAAACTAAATAAAAACCTTTCTTATTTTTGCTTGGGGATAGAGTGCAGAGGGATTACAAGTCTAGACAGTTTTTGGGGATGTCTGCACCCCTGATAGGGTGAAGACAACTCCCAAATTTGGCCACTTTATCCTTCCAAATAATTCACTTCCTGTCACATAGCCACACAGGAAGTGAGGGGAAATCCCTACCAATGTCTTTCCTTGGGGACACACAGGTCAATCTAAATACTTTCCCCATTATGTACATTGCACTCCAGCATTTTGCGGGTTACACCCCAAATTATTAGGTATTTTGGACTTTGGGGTTTATTTACTAAAGGCAAATCTACTTTGCACTACAAGTGCACTTGCTGGATATCCGAGGGGGACATGCAAGCAAACAAAAAAACACCATCTTTGCTTTTACATGATTGGATGTTACAATCACCAGTGATCCCTCAGATTTTCAGCAGCTACACTTTTACTGCAGAGTGGATTTGTCTTTACTAAACCCCAAACTACCCAATGATTTGGTGTGTACACAACAAAGTGCTAGAGTGCAATTTGCTTAATGGGGACACTAGTTAGATTGATCTGTGTGTCCCCAAGAAAAGACATTGGTAGGGTTTTACCTTCACTTCCTGTTTAGCTGTGTGACAGGAAGTGAAGCCAATTTTACTAAAAGGGGACACAACGCCCAACCTACAAAAAAAAACAAGCAGGGGTTCTAACCCTTACTTTGTTTCCCTCAAAATGCCCACAATTAGAATTGTATTGCCCTGAGCTATTTTTAAGTGCAGTGCTCTAAATCCGTGCTTCTCAAGTACCCCCAACAGGCCATGTTTGCAGGTTTTCCTTCATCTTGCTTTAAATCACAGTCAATGGTTTGGTATTTTGGACAGCAATTCTCGATAAGATAAATTCACAAAACATGTCCTGTTGGGGGTACTTGAGGACTGAGGCTGAGAACCACTGCAGTAAAAAAGGAAAATTGAATACTTACCGCTCTGTATTTTTCATTTCCTGGTGACCATCCATGGCAGCACACAAAACATGCATATGCTAGCATGAAGGCACCAGGGTAGACAAATCACACCTGTTGTTTTGACATGCCAATCAGCTGTCACATTTGTTGCAAAGAAAACGCAAAACAAACCTCAAAACTTTGCATCAAATTTTATTGGTCAACAAAACAAAGAATAATAAAAATAAATAAATAAATAAATAAAAAACAGGGTCGAATTGAAACAGTTACAGACTCACAACATCTTGAGAAAGATTTGGCTAAATAATTAACAACATCAAAATTATTTCAGGGGAACATTTCCCCCACACAAAAAAATACAATCAACAAAAGTAAACCAAACATCTGTTTTGCAAAGACATAACAAATAAAATGCATGTGTTACAAACTCGATAAGGACACCAAAATGTAAATTTTGACGGACACACGCACACACACGCTTGCCTCTTTTCAGGGCAAGGTAGAGAATGCTATCTGTGAGCTTTATATAACATAGGTTTGTGTGCTAATGAGGCAATTAAAAACACATGCACAGTCCATGGAACACCTAAAATGCAAGTTCACCCAATGTAGAGACTGAACTTCAAAGTGGCTACATCTGTTAAGGATGTCCTTCAATTACTAACCCATAAAAACACTCTCTGAGCATGCCCAGAAATGTCCAGGTGCTGTTCACACACAAAAAGCCCCCCAAAAAAATCTAACAGGCTGGGCATGCTCAGAAGAACTCAAATGCAGCTAGCAGAAAATAACCCCCCCCCCCTGTCCAAAATTAAGCACATCATCCAGCATACTACAAAATTAGAGATGGGACAATCACCCCCCCCCCCTCCACCAACAAATACAATTGCAGTCTATGGGAACTGACATGTTAATTTTGCTAGTCCCCGCTTGGCTGGCTTATCTTCTAGTTATTGGCCTTAAAATGGGGGCCCAGGTCCCACCCTAAGGGACATATATCAATGTCACCAATTTGGACAACACCAAAAACAAAACAAGGAGAAGTGCCTTTAAATATGCCAAATTGCTTAAGGGCCATTTCACACCACATGCAGTCCATTGAGTTTTTTATGCATCAAAAATGCATGGAAAGTTGGTTATATGGTTCTAAATGGCAGTGTTTGTTCCAGTGCGTTCCAGTTCCACAAAAAAAGTAGAACATGCTGCATTTTATCTGCACTGGACTGTACTGGAACGCAGCAAAACGCATCATAAACGCACAGGAACACACCTAAATGCACCAAAAACGCACTGGAACACACTTGTCCTTATCTATGGTTAATTAAAAAAGAGGGGTGAAAAAAAAACACTGGACTGCATCAAAAATGCACTGGAACGTGTCAAAAACGCGCATGCAGAAAAGCACCTGGAACGCATCCGGATTGCGTTTCTATGGTGTGAACTGGCCCTAGTTCACACCATAGAAACGCAGTCTGGATGCGTTTCAGGTGCTTTTCTGCATGCACGTTTTTGACACGTTCCAGTGCATTTTTGATGTGTTTTTGATGCAGTCCAGTGTTTTCTTCCCCCTCTTTTCACTTAGGACAAGTGTGTTGCAGTGCGTCTTTGGTGCATTTAGGTGGGTTCCGGTGCATTCCAGTGCGTTTTTGGTATGTTCCATTGCGTTTTTGATGTGTTTTACTGCGGTCCAGTACAGTTCTGTACCTAAAAAATGCAGCATGACCAATTTTTTTTGCCTTTCCGAAACGCACTGGAACGGACTGCAGTGGTGTGAACTATGCCATTGGCATTAATGTGATCAACTTTCTTTGCGTTTTTCATGCATCTATAGTATGCCTGTAAAGTAGCAAAGTAGCGCATGTTTTCCATGTTTATAACAGTTCCAGAGCAAAATTACATTTCTAAAGTAAAATAATAGTCATTTAAAAGTACTTGCGGCTATAATGAATTGCTGGTTCCCGTCAATACACATAAAAGTCATTGAAAGTCTTTGATAACAAAAAAAAAAAGTGTGGGGGTCCCCCCAAATTCCATTACCAGGCCCTTCAGGTCTGGAATGGATATTAAGGGGAACTCTGCCGCAAATTTAAAAAAAAATGCGTGCGGTTCCCCCAAATATCCATACCAGGCCCTTCAGATCTGGTATGGATTTTAAGGGGAATTCCACCCCAAATTTAAAAAAAAAAATGGCGTGGAGTCCCCCCAAAAATCCACACCAGACCCTTTATCCGAGCACGCAACCTGGCAGGTCGCAGGAAAAGAGGGGGGGGGACGAGAGAGCGGCCCCCCCTCCATCCTGAACCGTACCAGGCCACATGCCCTCAACATGTTGATGGGGACAAGGACCTCATCCCCACAACCTTTGCCCGGTGGTTGTGGGGGTCTGCGGGGGGGGGGCTTATCGGAATCTGGAAGACCCCTTTAAAAAAGGGGACCCCCAGATCCCGGCCCCCCCCCCTGTGTGAATTGGTAATGGGGTACAAATGTACCCCTACCATTTTACAAAGAAAGTGTAAAAAAAATTAAAAATGACAAGAGCCGGTTTTTGACAATTCCTTTATTAATGTCTTCTCTTTTCTTCCATCTTCTTCTTTTCTCTATTCGGGTTTCTTCCTCCATCTTGTTCTTCATCTTCATCTTCCTCCTCCTCTTCATCTTCCTTCTTCCTTCGGTCTTCTTGCTCCGGCTTCTTCTTTGGACGCTCCGTTTGAATTGGAGGTTACCGCTGTGCGACGCTTCAGTTCTTCTCTGGGTCCGCTGCCACCCGGTGACCCCGCCCCCCTCTGACGCACATGGATTTCACGGGGACTTTCCCCGTGGTGTCAGAGGAGGGCGGAGCCACCGGGTGGCAGCGGACCAAGAGGAGAAATGAATCGTCACAGAGCGGGAACCTCCAATTCAAACGGAGTGGCCGAAGAAGAAGCCGGAGCAAGGTGCGGACGAGAAGACCGAAGGAAGAAGGAAGAAGGAAGAAGGAAGAAGGAAGAGGAAGAGGAAGATGGAGGAAGAAACCCGAATGGAGAAAAGAAGAAGATGGAAGAAAGGAGAAGACATTAATAAAGGAATGGTCAAAAACCGGCTCTTGTCATTTTTAAAAAAAATTTACACTTTCTTTGTGAAATGATAGGGGTATATTTGTACCCCATTACCATTTCACATAGGGGGGGGCGGGATCTGGGGGTCCCCTTTGTTAAAGGGGTCTTCCAGATTCCGATAACCCCCCCCCGCTCGCAGACCCCCACAACCACCGGGCAAGGGTTGTGGGGATGAGGTCCTTGTCCCCATCAACATGTTGAGGGCATGTGGCCTGGTACGGTTCAGGATGGAGGGGGGGCCGCTCTCTCGTCCCCCCCTCTTTTCCTGCGACCTGCCAGGTTGCGTGCTCGGATAAAGGGTCTGGTGTGGATTTTTGGGGGGACTCCACGCCATTTTTTTTTTTTTATTTGGGGTGGAGTTCCCCTTAATATCCATTACAGACCTGAAGGGCCTGGTAATTGAATTTTGGGGGGACCCCCACACTTTTTTTTTATTTTTATCAAAGACTTTCAATGACTTTTCTCTATATTGACGGGAGCCGACAATTCATTATAGCCACGAGTGCTTTTAAATGCCTTTTTTTTTCCCTTTAGAAATGTCATTTTGCAGGCGCACTGGCAAGTTCAGAGCTGCGCCTGTTCAAATTATGCAAATTGGTTTACGTGACTTGACACTTACTAAGATTTTGCCGGCGCAGTGTCTTGGCGCAAGGAAACAAGGAAAATTCCCGCGCTGAGATCAAAAAACCTCCCGCAGCTCGAATCGTACTTGCCGGCGCAGCGGGCTGGTTATGAAAAAGTTACTTTCTCACTCTATTTTGGGCATATTAGTTATTTGGGCAGGTGTCACTACACTTCCTCACATCACCCCCATTATATTCTCACTTCCAGCTTCTTTATATTTAGATTTTAACATGCTGTGCGCAAGGTCCATAGTGGCACACTGAGCGCCTCCTCCCGTCCGCCGACAACACTTTAGTAAATGGGAAATAGGGCTGCGCTACCGGCGCTAATGTTTTGTAAATACCAAAACAGCCATTGCATGCGCAGATGCGCCAATACTCATGGCGCAAACGTTTTGTAAATCAGCCCCAAAGTGTTTTTACTAAAAAATTCATTCAAGACCATGTTGCAAAAATTTGGATTTTTATAACAGTTTTACCTGTAAAAATCCTTTTCTTGGAAGTACATCACGGGACACAGAGCACCATAGTCATAATGATGTGGGTTATACGCCACCTTCAAATGATTGGACACTGGCATGATCAAAACAGGAAGTCCCCCTCTATATAATCCCTCCCATACAGGGAGTACCTCAGTTTTTGTAGCAAAGCAATATATATATACATATCCCAAAAAAAGAGGTGAGGGACCTCTGTGTCCTGTGATGTACTTCCAAGAAAAGGATTTTACAGGTAAGCTGTTATAAAAATCGTATTTTCTTTATCGTACATCATGGGACACAGAGCACCATAGTCATAACTATGTGGGATGTCCCAAAGTAATGCCATCTGAGGGGAGGGAGACCCAAAATAAAGCAGGCCACCTATCGGACGCGAGGACCTATACTGCAGCCAAAGGGGGCATCCTCCTGCTGGCCTACATCCAGCTGGTAGATTTTAGTGAATGTATGTACTGATGACCAAGTTGCAGCCTTGCAAACCTGAGCCATGCCCAGGAAGCACTTACTGCCCTGGTAGAGTGCGCTCTAGGTTGAAAGGGTGCAATCTTTCCTTTTAAATCTTAAGCCTGAATAATAACCTGACAGATCCACCTAGAAATGGTCGATTTCGAATCTGCCTGCCTCTTCCTGGGGCCTTCTGGAAGTACAAACAATGTCTCAGTCTTCTGTATCTGAGCAGTTACCTTCAGATAGACCTTAACCGCTCTCACTACACTGAGAGAGTGTAATAATCTTTCCTCTGCAGAACAAGGTTCTGGAAAGAATGAAGGTAGGGAAAAATCTTGGTTCATATAAAAACTAGATACTACCTTAGGCAGAAAGTATGGGTGAGGACGCAATACCACCTTATCCTTATGAATAACTAAGTATGGCGCTTTACAAGAGAAAGCTGCCAACTCTAAAACTTTTCTTGTGGAAGTTACCGCAACCAAGAACACCAACTTCCTTGTCACAAGGATCAAGGGCACATGGCGCTTCAGCTCAAAAGGCTGTCCTTATAAAGCCAACAAAACTAGATTCAAATCCCACGGGCACAAGGGAGACCTAACTGGTGGATTTATACGCGTTACCCCTTGTATAAAGGCCCGGACCAAAGAATGCAAAGCAAGCGGCCTTTGGAAAAACACTGACAAGGCCGAGATCTGACCCTTGATCGTACTTGAGGCTTGCTTCATTTCCACTCTTAATTGTAGGAAGGCAAGGACCCTACCTCTGACATACTTGCAAGGATGCCATTCTTTGGTTTCACACCGGGAAACGTAGGCCTTCCAGACCCTATAGTAAATGGTCCTAGAGGCTGGCTTCCTTGCATTAATCAGTGTAGTCACCACTGAACCTGAAAGCCCCGGACTCTTTAAAATGTGGGCTTCAATAGCCAAACCATCAAATGTAACATTTGTAAGGCAGGATGGAACACTGGTCCCTGCGACAGCAGCTCTGGCCAAGATGGAAGAGTCCAAGGATCCCCTACTGCTATCCTTACGATCTCTGCATACCAAGATCTTCTGGGCCATGCCAGAGCAACTAGGATTACTGGCTTCCGTTCCTCCTTGATCCTGCGTAGAAGCCGCAGTAGCAGCTGAACTGGGGGGAACGCATAAATCGGTGAGAACTGATCCCATGGTGTCATTAATGCATCCGTGTCATTAATGCGAGGAGTGGATCACTTGTCCTTGACACAAAGCTGTCCAACTTCTTGTTGAACCTGGACACCAATAGATCTATGTCTGGGATACCCCATTTCTGGCATATGGCCAGAAAAATGTCGGGATGTAAAGACCACTCTCCTGGGAACAATTGTTGGCGGCTCAAGAAATCTGTCTGCCAATTCTCCACTTCCGGAATGAAAACTGCAGATAGGCAAGGCACATGCCCTTCTACCCAAGCCAGAATATGGTTTACCTCTTTCTGGGCCACGCAACTTCTGGTGCCGCCCTGGTGGTTGATGTAGGCCACAGCTGTGGCATTGTCGGATTGAATCCTGACAGGAAAATTTTGTAATCTGCTCGTCCAGGCCCTTAGAGCCAGACGTGCTGCCCGAATCTCTAGAATGTTGATGGCCAAGGTTTTCTCGGATTCTGACCACTTCCCCTGGATAGTGTTCTCCTCCAGGACCGCTGCCCAGCCTGCTACTGGTATGAAGGTTTTCCCCTTCTGCAAATTTTTGGTTATCAACCACCAATTGAGACTCTGGCGCACCTTTGGAGCCAGGTACATTGGACAATCCAAGTCTTGGCCCTTGTTCCAAGCAGACAGGATACCGCTTTGTAACAATCTTGAATGGAACTGGGCATAGGGAACTGTTTCGATTGAAGTTACCATCTTCCCTAACAACCTCATGCAAAGGCGGACAGAAGGACCCTTCTTTGTCCTGACCGCGTGAACCAGATCTCTTATAGCGCTGACCTTTGCCGGAGGTTAAAACACTCTTTTTTGGGCTGTGTCTATAACCAGACCCAAGTACTCCAGCCTTTTCACTGGTCGTAAGGACGATTTCTCTAAGTTGAGAATCCAACCCAGATGTCCCAGATACCTGACCGTGCTGACCACACTTTGGTCTAGCCGTGCCACGGACTGATCTATCAGCAGCAGGTCATCTAGGTACGCCATTACCACTATACCCTGGGCCCCTAGTCTTGCCAGAAGCAGAGCCAGAACCTTTGTAAACACTCTCGGTGCGGTGGCCGAACCCGAAGGGCAAAGCCACAAACTGAAAATGGTGTTGTTCTACTGCGAACCGCAGGAACCTCTGGTGAGTGGGAAATATTGGAACATGTAGATATGCATCCTTGATGTCTATTGACGCTAGAAATTCTCCTCCCCTCAGGGTGGAAACTACTGACCTGATTGATTCCATGCAAAAAGAGCGGATGTTGAAGATCCAATTCAGACCCTTGAGATCTAGAATGGGTCTGACATCTCCATTCAGTTTTGGCACCGTAAAGAGATTTGAACAAAATCCAATACCTTGCTCTTCTGAGGGTGTCTCTACGATTACACCCTGATACATCAATCGGTCTAATGCCTGAAATAAAGACCCTCTTTTCACTAGGTCTTTTGGAACGTTCGATCTTAGAAAGCGGGATGGTACGAATTCTCAAAACTCTAGTTTGTATCCTAGAGATACTGTGGAGATGACCCATCTGTCCTGTATCTCTTCCCGCCAGGCTCCTGCGAACTGCAGAAGCCTTCCCCCACTCGATCAAGCAGGGGCGCCCCTTCATAAGGAGGCCTTGGGACTTTGCTTTACAGACTTTTTCTGGCCCTGAGCTTGGTTCTGAGGTCTACCTCTTGGACCTGACGGCGGAGGCCGTCGCAACTGCTGTCGCCCCTGGAATTGGAGAAGCAGCCCATTTAAATGAAGGCCTTCTACTCCTTCTCTTAACTGGAAGAAGGGTACTCTTACCACCTGAGATTTTTTGGATGTACTTATTCAAATCATCCCCAAATAAACATTCCCCATGAAAGGGAAAACCAGCCAATAGCTTTTTTACATGGCAACTCAGATGACCAATGTTTAAGCCACAGAACTCTCTGCATATGCACTAACAGGAGAGTAAGGCGAAACGTCTGATGAATAGAATCTTTAATAGCGCCCACCGCAAAACATAAGGCTCTAGGTAGCTCAGCTAGATCCGGGACCTCCTCCCCTTTGACAACCTGTTTAACTTTGTCCTTAAGGGATTGACATATGCCCATCACTGCTACTGCAGGCTGTGCTACTGCACCAGCCACGGCAAAGGAGGCCTTAAGCAAAGATTCCAGCCTTTTATCAGCCGGATCCTTAAACACCTGGACATTGTCCACTGGACAAGTAAGACTCTTATTCAGAGAAGAAATAGCAGCATCTACTGCTGGCACACTCCATTTCTTAGTGAAATTTTTATCCATCAGATAAAGAAGGGAAAATCTCTTGGGAGGAAGAAAATGCCTGTCTGGATGACCCCAGTCAGCATATATGAGCTGTTCCAGCAATGGGTGCATAGAAAAAGCATGTGAACCCTGAGGAGCCTTTAGAGACCCCCAAAGAGGAGAATGGAACCTCAGCCGTCTCTGCCAGAGGTAACTTATATCCCAAACGGACTGCCTCTGTAAGTGATTGAACTAGCAAAACTGTAGGGAGAGCTTTCTTGCCGAGAAAACCGTTCGTGTGTATGGTTTCTCGTCGAGAAAACTGCCGGGAATCTCGACGAGAAAAATAGAGAACCTGTTCTCTATTTTCTTGTCAGGATTCTCGTCGGCCTGTTTCCCGACGAGAAAACCGGTCGTGTGTATGCTTTTCCGAGTCTTAAAAAATCACGCATGCTCAGAATCAAGTATAAGACGGGAGCGCTCCTTCTGGTAAAACTAGCGTTCGTAATGGAGATAGCACATTCGTCACGCTAAAACGAATTGAAAGCATGAAGACTGAAAAGCGCGAATCGTCTCTCCCCAAACTTTTACTAACACGTGGTAACACGAGATCAGCAAAAGCAGCCCAAGGGGTGGCACCTTTGGAATCGAACTTCCCCTTTATACTGCCGTTGTACGTGACCGCGCTTTACGAGGAGATTTGGAATTGACAGTGTGTATGCAAGGTAAGCTTGACAAGAATCTCGTCAAGCTTGACAAGAATCTCGTCGAGAAAAACAACAGGTTTTTTTACGACAAGATTCTCGGTCGTGTGTACGAGGCTTTAGAAGGGCTCAAAAGAGGTACCATCTTCCTGCTCTCCTAGCGGGTCCTCTAGGGGTATATCCGTATCCCCAACCCACTCCTGATCCGACGACGACGGACCCAGAGCAGGGGAAGGGGACCTATCGCGCTTCCTCCCAGCCTGGGAGGGGATGCGAAACAAATCAGCTATCTTCCCTTCCAAACCAGCTAGTGCTGTAGCCAAAACATCTAGTTTTATTAGTAAGGTAACATAGTGAAGTGCAACGCATGAACCTATGTATTGTTCTGAGTGATGGGCACAGGAGAGAGGGGGCAGTGCTCCAGCGCCCACTCTGGACGCACCGCCACTGCAATGCTATCCTGTGGCCAAACACATCTCCCCCCCCCAAAATAATTTAGTAATGGCCCATCAGAGGGGGTGATGAATATGATAAATGAGCCTTCCATTATCCTTTTTTTACACACCTTAATAAACGTATAATTAGATTGATGTTGGTCTCTAATTTTTTGGGATAGAATTTCCTTGTAATGTATGACTTTGTTTTTCTAATATTATTTCATCTTGTTTCACTCCACAGCTTCCTTCCACGTCACAGGAATGGCAGACTGTGGCATCGGAGTTTGCCACGCGGTGGGACTTCCCCAACTGCGGTGGTGCCATAGACGGGAAGCACGTCCGCATCGTGCCGCCACCCCGTTCTGGGTCCTACTACTACAACTACAAGGGGTTTCATAGCATTGTGCTGATGGCGGTGGTGTCAGCACGGTATGAATTCCTCTATGTTGATGTAGGGAAGAATGGCCGGATGTCCGATGGGGGATCCTTCATCCAGACGGAGTTTGCCCTCCGTCTCCAGAGTGACGACCTTGCATTGCCACCGGATGCAGGGAATATTGAAGGACTCCCCTTTGTTTTCTTGGCTGATGAAGCCTTCGGACTCGGATGGCATCTTATGAGGCCATTTCCACAGAGGACCCTGACCCCAGAGAAGAGTGTGTTCAATTACCGGCTGGCCAGGGGCCGAAGAGTCGTTGAAAATGCCTTTGGCATAATGGCCAGCCGGTTCTGCCTTTTTATGACTTCCATCCACTTGGCGGACTACAAAATAAACTATGTAGTGTTATGCTGCTGTGTGCTACACAACTTTCTGAGCCAAAAATCAAATTCCTATATGGCCTCAGTTTTGCCAGAGGCTGGACTTTCCCCTGCAAATCCCCTTCCGGGCCTGGAATCTGCCCGTCTTGGCTTGCCCCCCCAAAATGCCCGTGTGGTTCGGGACAAATACATGGAGTATTTCACGGGTAGGGGGGCAATTCCTATGCCAGCCTATGTCTAAGTATCCCAATAAAAATCTTGTTTAAACCTTTAATTATTTGTTCTTTCCTGTCTCCTAGTTTGTCTTTGTGCATTTGTAGTGGCAAGTGTATTTTACTTTAGTAAATAACAACCATTTCACTATGTTACCTTACAAAAGAACCAAATAAGCTTAGAGGGTATTATAAAAAGAAGCTACACGTTGTTTGTGGTCAAATATTTTACTCTGTGCACATTCTCTTCATTTTTTTTTTTTTTTTTTTTACTTTGGGGTTGGCCTGGCCACAACCCGGCAATTTTTGGCTTATGAAAATACAAAAATATCAGTTGCATATCAAAAATTACAACATTGGATACCTCTGAGCAATCGGAGACATTCACTTACACAAACTATGTCTCTATGTGCCCGTCCTAATATGGGGTCCTGCCACCCCTTGCCCAGCCAAAAATTGAATATGCACACATTTTTTATTTTTTACATATAGGAAGTTTACAATCCTGATCCCTATTGTCAACATGTGCTATCTGCCATCAGGGGTGATCAATGGACGTGTTTTGGGGGTGC
The DNA here is from genome assembly GCA_029206835.1 of Rana muscosa. Classification (NCBI taxonomy): domain Eukaryota; kingdom Metazoa; phylum Chordata; class Amphibia; order Anura; family Ranidae; genus Rana; species Rana muscosa. Next base: position 5,935,070 of record CM055122.1, read on the forward strand.
ATCCCCTTCCTCAGTTCACCGACTTTTGATACGAGGAAGGGGTTGCACCCACAAAAGACGTACATGGATATCCCCTGATGGCAGATAGCACATGTTGACACACTGTGTCCATATTCAATTTTTGGCTGGTTTGTTACTCAAAAAATTTGAAAAAATTATAAAAACAAACATGTAAAAACAAATGTGTTTGGATGGCTTATTGAATTCTCCCCAAAACATCGAGAATGTCTTTAAATGTTTGTTCCATCACATGGATTCTTTGTTTAATTAGGTCCAGTTCCGTGCTACATTCCATCACTTGCTGGATGAGGCGGAGGGCACTGTCAGCAGAGAACCGTGTGCTATCCTTCACAACATTTACATCCCCTAAAAACCCCCCAAAAAAATGAATAAAACTCTGCAGGCCTACCTCGCTTACCTTAAGCTGTGGTGTCAGATACTGACCTGTTGTGGTGACCAGATCCACAACGTCATCTACCTCTCCTTCCTGCACTTCTCCTTCCTCCACCTCAACTTCCTGCACATCTTTCGGTTGTGGGTCTTTGGGAGTTTGGTGTTGTTTGGAAGTTGTGGGGTGCATGTGCTCCCTGGAGTGTCCTCCTCCCAGTCTTCTCTCCCCTATGAGAATAAAACCAAAGGTCTATTTATCACACTGTAAATCTCCTTGTTAAACTAAAAACAGGCTAAATTGTTTGGAAGTGGGGTACAAGTGTGTGTTTGTGCGGAATTTAAAGAAGAATGCATTATTTATGACCCCAAATATGTTTAGTATTCACATTTGGATGTAATTTTTTGGACATGTAGGCACCACAAAAATTCTCTGATGCACCTGTGTGGGACACCCAAAAAAGGCGGGTCTGTTGGCCCACACTATAGTGCTCCAAAGTACAGATGTGGAAGCAGCTGCTGAGTGTCCTCTCCTTTACACTGATTAAAGTTTGCATTTCATTCTCTTTACAAACACATCATCTAGCCTTAAAAATTATCCACAATACTTGATCAAAAATGGCAGATGTCTAATTACTTTTGTGGCTCTTAAATAAGCCAAAACCGCGGATAGTGGCCGAACGAAGTGTCGGTAACGTAACGAACGATTACTGTGCCCAACCTAGTTCAAAATATTACATTTTGGAAGGGAGTCCAATATGATAAAAAAAAAAAACATGTCAGTTTCTAAAAATATTAAGAGCAGAAACGTCGTCATTTTACTTACTTTTAGCGAGCATCCTCTTTATGATCCTCAACTGGTCTGGCTCCCTCAGTTTGAGGTCTGACCACCTCTTTCTGAGCTGCTCATTTGAGCGTTTCACCCCGAACTTCGCCCTCAGACTCTTCACAACTTTAGTGAGGATTTTGGCCTTCCTTCTATTTGGTTTGCTATACGGCCCATGCTTGGCATCATAATCAGCCTTGACCAAGATGTCCACCATCTCCGCCAAAGACATATTCGATGCCTTGAATCTCCTCCTTGATCGTGACGTGTCCTCGGTCTCCGGGCTTGTCTCCTCGCTAGTTGCGGAATTATCAGACACCTGCTGTAACTCCGCCATATCTGTCTGCGCGCCGAAAGAGAAGGGGCGGGGAAAAGATGTAAGTTAGAACGTCATGGGCGGGCGACGTGTGCGGAGCGACGTGTTCGAATTTTGACGCATGCGTGGTGTGTATATAGCAAACACACATGTGACTATAGTACGTTCGGTGTGCGGAGAGAGGAGTTCAAGTGACGGACGTGCGAACGAAGGTATGTGATTTTGTGACTTGTAAAAATTGTTGGCCTATACTGTCTTGAGATTGTTGGAGGATATATATGGTGACTAGGATGTTAAGGAGGTTAGACTGTTTGCCTCACATTATTTAAATATAATTTATTTTACTTGCAGATACAATATGAATGTCTTTATTAGCGACAAAGAGTTCCTGGCGGAATTTATTGACCGGGTAAGGGAGCTGCCGGCTCTGTGGGAGACGAAAAAACCCATCCATAAAAAAAAAAGGGGTGAGAAAAGCAGCGCTGGAGAAGCTGCTCCCATTTGTGCATACCAAGGTGCCCACAGCCACAGCAAAACAAGTGGACACTAAAATTGGGAGCTTGAGAGGTACCTACAGGACTGAACGCTCTAAGGTGCTGGCTTCTCAGAGGTCAGGAGCAGCAGCAGATGATGTTTATGTCCCGATTTTGTGGTACTACAACAGGATGTCCTTCCTGGATGACCACATTGAGACAAGGCCATCACTCTCCACTCTTCCCCCCAGACTCCCCTGCAGCCAACCTGAGCCTTCTCTGGAGCAAGAGGAGGCAGCCATCCTGGATGATCCTGATTTGTCCATCTGGAGCCAGGTATAGTATTAACTGAAAATGTATTGGGATAAAATTAATGTTTCCCAAATATGTCAGGATGAGAAACATACATTATTTTGTATTCCACAAGTGAAATCAAGATCTGTAGACATTATTCTGCACTTAATTGTGTGGTAAATAGTCAAGCTGATGTAGTGGTAAATTTAAAGCAAGGATTTATGCATTTACATTCTAATTGCTTCCATCAGGATTACAAAGTTTGATGCAAAGATTAAACCAACATATTAAACTATGTTCCTTTTTCATACACAGGATGAAATCAGCCAGGAGGAGGGTCTGGAAACTGTCAGGCAGGAGGAGGAAGGGCCCAGTGGCAGCCAGGAGGTGGCAGGGCCCAGTGGCAGCCAGGAGGTGGTAGGGCCCAGTGGCAGACAGGAGGTGGTAGGGCCCAGTGGCAGACAGGAGGTGGCAGGGCCCAGTGGCAGACAGGAGGTGGCAGGGCCCAGTGGCAGACAGGAGGTGGCAGGGCCCAGTGGCAGACAGGAGGTGGCAGGGCCCAGTGGCAGACAGGAGGTGGCAGGGCAAAGGAGAAGCACCAGATCCCAGGTGCCTCCCATCCGGCTTCACAAAAGAGGCAGGAGGGACAGGACCACCAGTGAGGCAGCAATGGCCCTTATTAAAGAGGCCCATGCCACCCTCAAGGAGCCCACATCCCCTGAAGAGGCCATTGCCGGCCTAGTGGAGGCTAAGTTCAAGGTGATGAGCATGGAGCAACGCCTCCTATGCGAGCCCCTGCTCATCACCTTGCTCAACAAGGGGGTGATGGAGAAAATTACACCCAATACCGCCATATGTGAGGTGGCCCAACTGACCCAACCTCAACCTCCACCTCCACCTTCCTCTTCTGCCCCACCCCCTTCTGCTACACCTCCACCTTCTGCCCCACCCCCTTCTGCTACACCTCCACCTTCTGCCCCACCCCCTTCTGCTACACCTCCACCTTCTGCCCCACCCCCTTCTGCTACACCTCCACCTTCTGCCCCACCCCCTTCTGCTACACCTCCACCTTCTGCCCCACCCCCTTCTGCTACACCTCCACCTTCTGCCCCACCCCCTTCTGCTACACCTCCACCTTCTTCTTCTGCCCCACCCCCTTCTGCTACACCTCCTTCTTCTGCCCCACCCCCTTCTGCTACACCTCCACCTCCTCCTCCTGACAGGAGTACCCCTCCAGTGGGCCAGCCTCCAGCCAAACGAAGAAGGAAGGCTGCAGGAAAGGCTGCAGGAAAGGCTTCAGGAAAGGCTGCAGGGAAGGTTGCCAGGAAGAAGAGGAAGTGATGGCCTTGCTTCATTGTGGTCGGACAGAAGGCAGCCTGTTGTAGTACCACACACTTGGGACATATATCTTACCTGCTGCTGTTCCTGACCTCTGGGAGGCCAGCATCAGATTGTGTTCAGAAATGTGGGCCTTCTCAAGCTCCCAATTTTAGTGTCCACACAGGGTTGCTGTGTGCTCTGGGGTCCCTGGGATGCACAAATGGCAGCAGCTTCTCCAGCGCTGCCTTCTCTTTATATAATTTATAAACATGAATAAATGTGTTTTTTGTTTAAGTTCATACTTGACTATGTGTATTTTTAAATAAACAAAATCAAGCTTTGGAGTAAGCAGATACATTTGACTGTCAATAAAAGGCACAGATATCACCCCCCCAAAAGAATAACTAAATCTGATTAGCACAAAAACATGGTGTGAAATTTAAATAATATAGATTCCAAAATTAAATGGGAGATCGCTATCAAAACATTGAGAAATTAGAATTAACATCATTTTGAAAAATCTAACCATTTAAATTATTCCTAAAAACTTGCACGATATAATACACATAAATCTTATAAAGAGCAGCATGAAAAAGGTTAAAAATAAGGCATAACTCTGTGTGAATATCAGCAGCAAAAGAAGGTCACTCGTTTTGATTAATGTAACATTCTAACGAAGATTTCAATGCAGAACATTTAAACGATGAAATATTTATGAGCGTGACGAATATGCTCTCTCCATTATAAAGGCTTGTTTTACCAGAAGATGCGCTCCCGTCTCATAGTTGCTTGTGAGCATGCGCGCTTTTGGAAGAGTCGTAAAAGCATACACACGAACCATTTTCTCGTCACAAAACAGGCCGACGAGAAACACGACGAGGAAATCTGGAATCCTGACGAGAAAATAGAGAGCAGGTTCTCTATTTTCTCGTCGAGATTCTCGGCAAGTTTCTCGTCGTAAAACCATACACACGAACGTTTTTCTAGACAAAAAAACTCTCGCGGCACTTTTCTTGACTGTTTTGGACGAGAAAAACGGTCGTGTGTACGAGGCCTGAGACATTTAAAATCTAGCTGGCATGCGCCATGAAAAAACATGCATGCTGCCACACGTGCACGCGGCGCTGCCGAGTCCCACCCCCCTGTGACGTCCTCACCTATTATATTGAAGGTGGGTGACTCCCGCACACGGCGATTCCCCCTACAGGAATCTCAGGAGGGGTGGTGGGGGGGAAGCAGGGGGTCCCAGCTTACCACCTGAGACTTTTACCCTGACAGGGGAAGTCCCCTAAATCCCCCCAGGCTGCTGACAATAAAGGAGTGAGAGGCAGAGCTGTCCACAAGCGCTGCTGACGCATTGCATTATCAGGTAAGTATGGAATGTTGACACCAGGTATGTTGTATTTACAACCTCTAGCAGTAAAAACAGGCAAAACATCATCCACTCATTTAAGAAGTCCATAAAAATTTCTCAGGATCTTCTTTGACTTACCTTTCCCGCCGCAGGGTACTGCTGGAAATTCCAGACAGACCCAATCTTCACCCATCACGGCGGGTTGTGTCATGACAGACCTTCAAGAACCGGGTCCCCTTTGCATATAGGGTCCACTCCCTTGGACCTGTACAGCACCCTGCCAGAGCAAACCAGTGGTATGGAAATGTGACCAGGGTGCCGGATCCCAGGGCCCAGCTCTCAGAGAGAAGCATTACAGGCAGAGACCTCGTTCTTCCGTTCCGAGGCTCGGGTACCATCAATTTTAGCCTTTTTTGTTTCTGACTCTTTGAATGGATCCGATTGCATAGCCCCCCTGATCCTATGCAGGATCACCTGTGGAGCTCTTCTTAGCACTTCATTAACCGTGACCAACACCTTAGACACTGGCAAAAAAAACTGAGGTACTCCCCGTATGGGAGGGGTTATATAGAGGGGGACTTCCTGTTTTGATTATGCCAGTGTCCAATCACCTGAAGGTAGCGTATAACCCACAAAGTTATGACTATGGTGCTCTGTGTCCCGTGATGTACAATAAAGAAATTAATACACTCCAATAAAAGTCTTAGGAGCAAAGCTAAATTTTAGAGAACAAAATCCTAATTAAAATTAACAATACAGTGCTGCACATATGCTATAATAAACATATATATATATATATATATATATATATATATATATATATAAATGTGTATAATCCAGTGCTTAACCATAAATCATTATCACCATTGTGAGGGGGTTAGCTCGGCAGCGGGTGTGTGTGACCCCCGAGATGGGCTCCCCACACAAAAACAGGCCCAGCAAACGGTGGTTGTGGTTTTCAAAATCAAAAAGGTGCGGTTTATTTTCTATTTACAGTGACAAAACACAGCAAAGCAAAAGAAACATAAACAAAATAAATCCTGGTCAACTTGACCTCTGACTAAACATACAGGTTTCCTAACTAACAACTGGGATCAGCCTAGTGCTGTCCTAGTCCCTAAGTCCCTGGTTTTAAATGTCCAAGCAAATAGCCACACAGGCTTTGTCTCACCGCACAGGGGTTCACTCTCCCTAGACAGTCCACACAGGTCTGGTTCCAGGCATGAGCTAACATCTAATGAAGCTGGGAGTTCTTATAGAGGCCTAAATGAGCTGACAAGCTTCAGCTGGTCTCATCAACTCCCTGTCTGTACGACGCCCCACACTCTCCCTAGAGGTATGAGTCATCCATGAGCCCACTAGCCTTATACAACTCTCCACCTAGTTGTATAAGTCGGCGTAAAGCCTGAATCTGGGCGAAATATATCTACCCCCCTGGATGCAACCAGGTGACTTTACCTTCCTGCTGTCACACCATGCACAAACAATTCATAAATCTTTAAAAGTCTGTAAACAATATATATGTATCAAAGTCCATACAAAAATAACAAGTGACTGGAGTGGATCCAATCAGTCACTTGTTAGTTTTTGTATGGACTTTGATACATATTTATTTTTTACGGACTTTTCTGTTTCAATAGTTTTTATTGTTTTGGGGAACAAATAAAAAAAAGGATCATTTAATGGAGCAGTGAACAATCCTCATCTGCTCCAAGCTTATAACGGGGAACATACAAATGCAAGGCTTGGTAGAAACTGGTGAGGACCATAGCACAGAGGTAAGGTCTGCCGTAGGGCCCTCTAACGTACCTAAACTTGTATCTAAGGAAGACATCAACTTATTATACAGTAGACTACTAGACAACAAACTCAAGAGGGTTACCATCTGGCTGACCACCTGATAAAGCATATAGAAACGAGAGATCATGGACTTGGATGCATAGCATTACTATGACCGAATCTCAATGAAATAGTATTGATGGCAATAATGCCTCTTACTTCATTTTGTACAGTAGTTAAGGCACTTACAACTATCTAACATTACAAAATATGGCCAGAAGAGCCTGGGTTATAAAAAAGGGAACTATAACAACTCGATGCCAAGGTTGGCAAAAGGCGGTGAGAGGAAAGAAAAGAAGAAAGTGGAATAAGAGAAAGGAAAATCCATCTGGCACCCTCACGTCGGTCGACTAGAAAAATAACTATGTGTTGGGGACCTGCAAGTAGGCAAGCCAAGGGGACCATGTTTTATCAAAAAGGGATTGTTTGTCGCGTAGAACACTCACTCTTTTCGTTCAACATGATCCACATAAGTTTGCGTTTTATCAATGCTATGTCCATTTCCATGCTGTGGCGATAGCAATTTTTGCCGCTAAGAAGATAAAGTGTATCAGTGTCTGGGTATGCCGAGGTGCAATTTCTACTGGTTTGTTCAGTAGGACGACCCTAGCGTCCTTGACAATTTTGACCATTGTGACCGATAATAAAAATGAACAAACCCTCATCCAAAATCTGTGAATCTTGGGATTTTTTACAGACTTTTAAAGATTTATGGATTGTTTGTGCATGGTGATGATGATGATTTATGGTTAAGCACTGGATTATACACATATATATTGGTTTATTATTTATTATAGCATATTTAGTAGCGCAGCACTGTATTGTTAATTTTATTATTGTCCCTAAGTGGAGTGAAAGCACTTTTTAGTGAAAGCGGCTACCTATTAATTTGTATTTTAAAAAAAAAATTCACATTTATTTACACTTTCCTTTTGATTGCGCTGATTGATATTTGGTTTACACAACAGAATCCTAATTGACAAGAATTCAACTACAGGTGAGTCTAATTATTCATTAACCAGGTGTCCAGCAGGCAGTTGATTGTAAACAAGCGTTACTTACAAAGAAACCCCTTTCCATTTTCATGCTGTCAGCAATGGCACCACATGGTAGAGAAATTTCATAAGGCCTGAGAAAGGTGAAGGTTACAAGAAGATCAGCAAAGCTTTACTTTTCAGTCAGAATACTGTAGCAAAAGTGACACAAAAATTTAACAAAGATGGAACTGCAACCATCTCACAGAGACGTCTAGGCCGTCCATGGAAGTTAACACTTCGGCAGGAGCATCTTCTGATGAGAAGAATTGAAGAAAAACGCCATGCAAGTTCACTGCAGTTAGCTAAAGAAGTAGAAAGCCAAACTGGGGTGATTGTTTCCTATGACACAATACAGTGTACACTGCAGAGAAATGGCATGCATGGGTGTCATCAATGAAGGAAGCCTCCTAAAGCCCATGCACAAAAAAGCCCGGCTGGAATTTGCCAGCCCCCATGCTGAAAAAGAAGACAACTGGGACTCTGTAGTAATGAGACAAAGATAAAGATTTTTGGAACGGAGTGCTTCAAAGCTGTATGGTGTCGCAAAGGTGAGGAGTACAAAGAAAAATGCATGGTGCCTACAGTGAAACATGGTGGTGGCGGTGTCCTTCTGTGGGGCTGCATGAGTGCTTCTGGTGTTGGGGAGCTGCATATCATTGATGATACTATGAATTCACAGATGTTCTGCTCTATAATGAAAGAGAAGATGCTACTATCGCTCCGTACCCATGGTCATCATGCACTTTTCAAACATGCCAATGATCCAAAACACACATATAAGGCCACTGTTGCATTTCTGAAGAACAGGGTGAAAGTGATTCAGCGGCCAAGTATGTCTCCTGATCTGAACCCAATCGAACACTTATGGGGAATTCTGAAGAGACAAGATGCGCATCACTCTCCATCCAGCATCCAGGCTCTAAAAGAGGTCGTTCTTGAAGAATGAAAAAATATAGACGTTGCAATATGTCACCAACTGGTTCATTCCATGCCTAGAATACTTGGTCCTGTTTTTAGAAATCATGGAGGTCATACAAAATACTAGATGTAGTAGTTTTTGTTTTGGGGTGTATTCATTTTTGCATCAACTAATTTGAGTAAAACTGAAGATTTTTTAATCTAAGTTATATTATTAACCTTACTTTCATGTAATGGAGCTCTTGTGTTCATTGAGATATTGATTAAAATCTTACTTTTCAAAAGGGGTGTACTATTTATGCTGAACACTGTATATATACATACAGTATCTCACAAAAGTGATTACACCCCTCACATTTTTGTGACAACACTGAAGAAATGACACTTTGCTACAATGTAAAGTAGTGAGTGTACAGCTTGTATAACAGTGTAAATTTGCTGTCCCCTCAAAATAATTCAACACACAGCCAATAATGTCTAAACTGCTGGCAACAAAAGTGAGTACACCCCTCAGTGAAAATGTCCAAATTGGGCCCAATTAGCCATTTAACCTCCCCGGTGTCATGTAACTCTTTAGTGTTACAAGGTCTCAGGTGTGAATGGGAAGCAGGTGTGTTAAATTTGGTGTTATCGCTCCCACTCTCATACTGGTCACTGGAAGTTCAACATGGCACCTCATGGCAAACTACTCTCTGAGCATCTGAAAAAAAAATTGTTGCTCTACATAAAGATGACCTAGGCTATAAAAATATTGCCAAGACCCTGAAACTGAGCTGCAGCACGGTGGCCAAGACCATACAGCGGTTTAACAGGACAGGTTCCACTCAGAACAGGCCTCGCCATGGTCAAACAAAGAAGTTGAGTGTACGTGCTCAGCGTCATATCCAGAAGTTGTCTTTGGGAAATAGACATATGAGTGCTGCCAGCATTGCTGCAGAGGTTGAAAGAGTGGGGGTGAGCCTGTCAGTGATCAGACCATACACCGCACACTGCATCAAATTGGTCTGCATGGCTATTGTCCCAGAAGGAAGCCTCTTCTAAAGATGATGCATAAGAAAGCTTGCAAACAGTTTGCTAAAGACAAGCAGACTAAGGACATGGATTACTAGAACCATGTCCTGTGGTCTGATGAGACCAAGATAAACTTTTTTGGTTCAGATGGTGTCAAGCATATGTGGTGGCAACCAGGTGAGGAGTACAAAGACAGGTTTGTCTTGCCTACCGTCAAGCATGGTGGTGGGAGTGTCATGGTCTGGGGCTGCATGAGCAGGGCCATCTTTTCCATTGGGCACGCTGGGCAGTTGCCGGGGGGCCACACATGCCTGGGGGGCCCCACCGGCTGCCCAGCGACCCCAGTAAAAAATGGTGGGAACCGGCGGGTCAGAACTGTGCATGCGCAGTTCGCGGAAATCGCCGAGAAGATCCGATCCTCCACGAGTGCTGCCTCTGTCTGTCCACCGATGATGATGTTAGCCGCACCCGCCATACTTAAAAAAAAAAAGCAGGAGGAGCCGATGGTGAATGGACCTAGTAGAGTGGTCAGAGTAGACAGCACAGCAGGCTTGAAGCAGAGTGTGGCGGAGTCGGACCCCTGTCGGCAGTGACGGTTTTCGTGAGCCTGTAACCTGGTCGGTGTCGTACGATGAGTGGCTGTCTGGCTGACTGTGCAGCTTGCACAAAGAGATCGGGGGGTGTTCTGTTGCTCTGATGTAAGTGGGAACTCTGATGTAAAGAGAAAGCAGTGGACTCTGATATAAGGTGGTCTCTGGTCACCAGAGCCCCCCTTACATCAGCGTTTCCCCTTACATCATGATCTGCAGCATTCCCCTTTACATAAGAGTTCCCTTTCACTGTAAGGGGGAATCCTGCAGTCTCTGATGTAAGAGGAAACTATGTGCTGGCTGACTTTTGTTTAACTTAAACACATTGCTAATAGCACGATCTATATGTGTATAGTTTAAATACTGACATTTGCACTGTTTGGCACTGAAAACTGTAATTTTAGGTACCTTTTTGCAGTGCCAGTAAAAAATGTGGTTCTGCCAGTAAATGTCATGATTTTTGTCAGCAAAAAATTCTCGTGCGTGAATGTGTAGACAGGGCCCCAGTGCAGTGTATTGCCCGGGGGCCTATAATGCTCTTAAGATGACACTGTGCATGAGTGCTGCCGACACTGCGGAGCTACAGTTCATTGGGGGAATCATGAATGCCAACATGTACTGTGACATAGTGAAGCAGAGCTTGATCCCCTCCCTTCAGAGACTGGGCCATAGGGCAGTATTCCAACATAACGACCCCAAACACACCTCCAAGACGACCACTGCCTTGCTAAAGAAGCCGAGGGTAAAGGTGATGGACTGGTCAAGCATGTCTCCAGACCTAAACCCTATTGAGCATCTGTTGGGCATACTCAAACGGAAGGTGGAGGAGCGCAAGGTGTCCAACATCCACCAGCTCCACGATGTCATCATGGAGGAGTGGAAGAGGACTCCAGTGGCAACCTGTAAACCTCTGCTAAACCGCCATGCCCAAGAGGGTTGAGGCAGTGCTGGAAAATAATGGTAGCCACACAAAATATTGACACTTTGGGCCCAATTTGGAAATTTTAACCTGGGTTGTACTCACTTTTGTTGCCAGCGGTTTAGACATTAATGGCTGTGTTGAGTTATTTTGTGGGAACAGCAAATTTACACTGTTATACAAGCTATACACTCACTACTTTACATTGTAGCAAAGTGTAATTTCTTCAGTGTTGTCACATGAAAAGATATAATAAAATATTTACAAAAATGTGAGGGTGGAAGTGACTGATTTGGCTGTTTGTTTTGCAAGAGCACATTTGGATGTATTACCCTTTCAACGTAATAACTACTATAGCTTACTAAAAAGTCCATGGTTATTCTCGTGGAGGATGCTTCTTTCGTTAAAGATCCTACAGATATACTGTAGAAGGGGAAATAGTTGCTAGACAGGGCCAATCCTAGACGGGGTGCGAGGGGTGCAGTTCACCCAGGTGCCACAGAGGTGGGGGCGCTCAAGCGCCAGAGTGCTGCCCTCCCTCCTCCTTGTTGGTATCCAGAGGCCGCTCTCACCGCCGCCGATCATCGCCGCTGCTGTTTCCTGCTCCCCCTTCCATCCTCCTGTCAGAGGAGATCAGAGATTGGAGCGGCTGCTCGGAGACTGAGAGAGACCCGCGGTGACGTAGTGGGGGGGCGGGGCAGTCGGGTCCGTGCAGTGCATCAGCGTGACATTTGTTCTCACTCACTGTCACAATCTTCTCCACCTGGGTGGCGCGGCTGCACACTGTCCTCTTCAGCTGCCGCCCGGGTGGGGTTTGCGTTTGTCCAGAGGGGGGTATGTACTAATGGAGGGGGAATAATTTGTGGGGAGTCTGAGACTGTACTAATAGAGGGGGTATGGTTTGTGAGGGCCAGGGGAGGTCTGTACTAATGGAGGGGGTATGGTGTGTGGGGGCCAGGGGGAGTCTGTACTAATGGAGGGGGGATGGTTTGTGGGGGGTCTGTACTAATGGGAGGGGGTGGTTTGTGGGGGCCAGGGGGGTCTGTACTAATGGAGGGGGGTGGTTTGTGGGGGCCAGGGGGTCTGTACTAATTGAGGGGGGCTGGTTTGTGGGGGGTCTGTACTAATGGGCGGGTGGTCTGTACTAATGGGGGGTGGTTTGTGGGGTGGTCTGTACTAATGGGGGGGTGGTTTGTCCTGAGGGGGGTCTGTACTAATTGAGGAGGGGTGGTTTGTGGGGGGTCTCTACTAAGAGGGGGGTGTTCTGTACTAATGGGGGGTCTCTACTAATGGAGGGGTCTCTACTAATGGAGGGGGTGGTCTGTCCTAATGGGGGGGTGGTTTGTGGGGGGTCTGTACTAATGGGGGGGTGGTTTGTAGGGGGGGTCTGTACTAATGGGGGGGGTTTGTGGGGGGGTCTGTACTAATGGGGGGTGGTTTGTGGGGTGGTCTGTACTAATGGGGGGTGGTTTGTCCTGAGGGGGGTCTGTACTAATTGAGGGGGGGTGGTTTGTGGGGGTCTCTACTAATAGAGGGGGTGTTCTGTACTAATGGAGGGGGTCGCTACTAATGGAGGGGTCTCTACTAATGGAGGGGGTGGTCTGTCCTAATGGGGGGGGTGGTTTGTGGGGGGTCTGTACTAATGGGGGGTGGTTTGTGGGGGTGTCTGTACTAATGGGGGGGTGGTTTGTGGGGGGTCTGTACTAATGGGGGGTGGTTTGTGGGGGGGTCTGTACTAATGGAGGGGGGTGGTTTGTGGGGGGTCTCTACTAATGGAGAGGGGTGGTTTGTCCTGAGGGGAGTCTGTACTAGTGGAGGGAGGATGGTTTGTGGGGTGGTCTTTACTAATGGAGGGGGGTGGTTTGTGGGGGGTCTGTACTAATGGGGGGGTGGTTTGTGGGGGGTCTCTACTAATGGAGGGGGGGTTTGTGGGGGGTCTGTACTAATGGAGGGGGGTGGTTTGTCCTTGGGGGTCTGTACTAATGGAAGGGGGTCTGTATTGAGGGAGGGGTTTATACTTAGTAGGGAGTCTATACTTAATACAGATCTGGACTCAGTGGAGTCACTACGGGCAATTCAGAGTGAGCTGACTCCTGATCATAGGAACTGTTGTTGCTGTATCGCTGGGTCAGGTGAGAGGGCCGATCAGCCATTATCTCCTATATTATGTCTGCAGTCTCTTACCATCTCCTGTATTATATCTGCAGTCTCTGACCATCTCCTGTATTATATCTGCAGTCTCTGACCGTCTTCTGTAATATGTCTGCACTCTCTGATCATATCCTGTATTATGTCTGCAGTCTCTGATCATTTCCTGTATTATATCTGCAGTCTCTGACCATCTCCTGTACTATGTCTGCACGCTCTGTCTCCTGTACTATGTCTGCACTCTCTGACCATCTCCTGTAATATGTCTGTAGTCTCTGTCAGTCTCTTGTATCATGTCTGCACTCTCTGACGGTCACCTGTAATATGCCTGCACTCTCTGACCATCTCTTGTACTATGTCTGGGGGCTCTTCCTAACAGACTCTCTAACAGAAGCCCTCTCTGTGTGCATCAGAGAGACTCCCCTCCAGGTCTCATTAGTGTACGCTCTTCCTGTATTTTCTTTATTGTTAAAGGATCATGGGAGGATCCTAGGGTAACGACGACTTCTTAGGGGAGCATCTCTGTGTTTGAATCGTTGCCATAGAAACATGTGTAAAGGGGAGGAGTTTGTAGGATGACCACGCCCACGTGGGGGCGCCAGAAATATTTCTGCACCCAGGCGTCTGTGACCCTAGGATCGGCCCTGTTGCTAGATCAATGTACATGGTCGTAGGATTCTTACAGGAACTGGTTTTAGCATTGACACTTGCTTCATAAAGAATTTTTTCCAGAGTGGACAAAACTCTCTTGAACAAGGTTTTAGAGGAGGAACAAGTTTCATGTGTTTATGTGGACTTGGCTGAGCAGCTAGTACAAGACTTGAAGTATGTTTGTGAAGTAGGGGTGGACATAGGATCCTTAATCTGAAGGCTGTCGGTGTCGACTGCTCATCTGCAGGTTGCTATGATTTTAAAGCTTTGGTCTGCTGACCAGACCTCTAAGAAGGCTGCCACAGATATGCCATTCCCAGGGAATTAAATGTTCCCTGTATCGGTGAATGAGATCATAAAGAACATCAGTAGAAAGAATATTTTCTTGGCTGGGCTCAGGAAAGCCAAAGATTCTTATTATAAATTTGGGCCTACCTAGTTCATAAGCACTTTTTTAATTATTTTTTGTTTGCACAAGTCTCCCAAGCCCTCGACCTCTGCAGGGTAAAACCGTCCCTGTCAGTCATAGTCCGTGAGTAGTCCCTTCCTCCACATGAAGTTTTGACCCATCTGTCCTCAAGGGAGGGACTTCTATCATTCGCAGACTATTGGCTAACCTATGTGTTGGACAAATTAGTTCACAAATTGGTAGCCAGCTGTCTCCTGAGCAGTAAGTAAACTTACATCTGGTTGTCAAGTGAGTCCTGGCCGAGAAGGTGGTAATTCTAGTTCTAGCGTCAGAAAGATTTGAACGTTTTACTCCGTGGTCTAGAAGGGCTGAGTAAAACAAGTTTTGGATCTTGAAACCTTGAGGCCGGGTTCACACTGTCACCGCATGCGGCGCACAGCAGGGGTCCGGTGCGTGCTGGTTTACGGTTTCAGATCCGAATTATGCCTGAATTTTGGACTGAAATTTAACCTGAAACGCACCAAAAAAAGCATGCATTTTTCCATCACACCGCACCAGACCTGGGGAAACGCGCATTCAATTTGCATAGGTGTGAACCCGGCCTGAATGTTTGTGAAAATCCATAAGTTCAAGATGGTATCAATCTCGTAGTGGTGTCCCTGCATCAGAGATTTTCTGGCATTCATAGACAACAAGAATGCATACCTCCATTTACTAGGGGTCCCAGCGGTTAATGCTCTTTCCCTACCACAAAAAGCATTATCGATTTGTCACCTTTGAGTGCATGGCTGACACTATTGCGGGCAGTCTTGTTCAAAACTGGAGTCCACCCTGTGAATTACCATTCAGAAGCTGGAGGAGTTTGGATGGATTTTAAAACTCAAGACTCCTCCACTGATTTTATCACTTTGCTTGGAATACCTGGGACTGACCTTGGATACCAATTAGACCAAGCTGTCCTTTCAGTCAGGAAAACTACAGCATGTGGTGAAATCTGCAGCTTCAGCCTTGTGTACCTGAACCCCACCAGTTACATTTCCTCAAAAGTCATAATGAGTTTAATTTATCAAGGTCACAACACAATTAGAAAAATGCTCTCTCTTTCATATCAGTTACTTGTGAGTGTATACTCAGACATACTCAACATACCTTCATTTACAAATGGGAAAGGGACCTACAAACCACAAAAGATGAAAAAGAAAGAATTATGTACTTTGCTTGTTAAAGCGGGGCTCCACCCGCATTTTAAAAAAAAAAAAAGTCAGCAGCTTTTAATAAGGACACTTACCTGTCCTAGGCGCCTGTGATGTCGGCCCCCTGAGGCAGATCCCTCGATCGTTGCAAGTCCCGGCGCCGCCATCCTCACTAAGGGAAACAGGCAGTGGAGCCGTATGAATGGGCGGCTGCTCTCTGGGATACACACAGTTCCCAGAAGGCAGTGCGCCCCATACCCCAGAAGACAACGTGAGGATGAAGACCAGCCGTGGTATAGTAAGAGGCAGATTAGGAAGATCCGCAATTTCTGGTAAGTAAAATAAATTTGTTTTTCAATTTTTTTGTAGCATTTTGGTGTAATTTTTTTTTAGGGTGGACCTCCACTTTAAGCCTCCAGCTGTAGCAAACAACATTATGACCGTTGATCATTGCCAAACTCTTCCCTTAACAGAATGACCTATGCTGGCCTTGCGATGCCCATATGGGGACTTTATTACATACTGTATTGTTCCTTCTGGTCGCAGATTACCAAAATAATACCGTAACTAACCGTCATCTCCCTAACAACCCAGTGGTTGTCCTTCCAATTCCCCTAAGATATATAGTCCAAATTAACTTGGCCTAAATGTTTCCTAGTATGGTGCATGGATCTCAATAAAATAGGCTCCCTCTTTCATCCCTCATATCTTTAGGGTTCCCCCTATTTTCTGTAAAAACTGATGGTCTTCAAATACCTTACTAATTGATGTTCTTCCTAAGAAATGAAATTGTATTTGTTGTTTTTCAGATATCTGTATAACACCTATACTAACATTGTAACCTCAGTGTATGTTTATGAAAAATATTTGATGTTAGTGTTTGTTTCGGTGAACCTCTTAGATAGAGAATTAGAAAAAAGAGACTACGGATACTATGTTTTCGTCAAAATTCTTGTCAAGTGGCAAAAACGAAACGAAAAGTACACCACATTTTCATCCACTGATGATAACTATGATTAAAATCAATACTGTTTTAATTAACGCATGAAACGAAAATGTGAGGCAGGGACTTTTATCCTTGTGAACTTACGGGTTCCACGGAGCTCTCCCAGCAAGCAAGCGACCGTGCAGCCAGCATTACAGGCCTCCAAGTCCTCAGACGACCGTCCAGAGCACCACTGTGCATTACAGGCCTCCTGACGAGAGTCCCACTCCCAAGTCCTGACAACGACCACAGTCCACCCACTAAGAGTGTGACTGTGTACATTACAATTACAGACCTAAGGCCTCCCCTTAGGCCATTGTCCGCCCAGAGTAGTAAGCACTGTCTGTGCATCACAGGCCTCCTCTGACAATCACCATCCAGCACTGTGAATTACAGGCCTACCCTACCCTCAGACCACCGGCATCCAGAGCACTATGCAAGCATTACAGACCATCCTAGTCAGACCTCCATCCAGCACTGTGCAGCATTAGGCCGCCTCTGACCAGTGACCACCAGGATCCAGAGCACCGTGCAATACAGGCCATACCTCAGACCACCATCCAGCACTGTGCAGCATTACAGGCCTCCTCAGACCACTGTCCAGAGCACTCTGCACTGCAACACTACAGGCCAAGTCCTCAGACCCCCGTCCAGAGCACTCTGCAGCTTTACAGGCCTCCTCAGACCTATGTCCAGAGCACTCTGCCACATTACATGCCTCTTTAGATTACCGTCCAGAGCATTGTGCAGCATTACAGGACTCTTCAGATCACCGTCCAGAGCACTCTGCAGCATTACAGGCCTCCTCAGACCCCCGTCCAGAGCTTTCTACAGCATTACAGGCCACTTTAGACCACCGTCCAGAGCACTGTGCAGCATTACAGGCCTCTTTAGATCACCGCCAAGAGCACTCTGTAGCATTACGGGCCTCCTCAGACCACCGTCCAGAGCACTCTGCTCTGCAGCATTACAGGCCGAGTCCTCAGACCCCCGTCCAGAGCACTCTGCAGCATTACAGGCCAAGTCCTCGGACCACTGTCCAGAACACTCTGCAGCATTACATGACTTCTCAGACCACTGTCCAGAGCACTCTGCAATGCAGCTCTACAGGCCGAGTCCTCAGACCACCGTCCAGAGCACTCTGCAGCATTACAGGCCTCCTCAGACCACCGTCCAGAGCACACTGCAGCATTACAGGCCTCCTCAGACCACCGTCCAGAGCACTCTGCAGCATTACAGGCCTCCTCAGACCATCGTCCAGAGCACTCTGCTCTGCAGCATTACAGGCCAAGTCCTCGTCACCGTCCAGCAGACATGGGAGTAAGTCACACATGTGCAAGTCACAAGCAAGTCTCAAGTCTTAACCTTCAAGTCTCAAGCAAGTCTCAAGTTACTGTGATGAAAAGCAAGCAAGTCAAGTCGAGTCCCGGCTAGAAGTCAAGCAAGTCAAGTCATTTATTTTGGTCAAGTCACAAATCAAGTCAAAATACTGATCTACCCCATACTGTATAAAAATAATAGGAGGGATAACAATAAATAATATTGTTTATGTGCCCATGCCTCACTGTGCCTCACGGTGCCCATGCCTCACTGTGCCCGTGCTTCACTGTGCCCGTGCCTCACTGTGCCCGTGCCTCACTGTGCCCAATGCCTCACTGTGCCCAATACCTCACTGTGCCCGTCAGCCGTGTACCTGATCGGCAGCATCCCGGCGGCCATTCCAGTATTCAAAAGCCGTGCCTCCTCCTCGTCTGTGATAGGCGGAACACTCAATTTCTCAGCATTTAGTGTTCCGCCTATCACGGACATCCGCATAACACAGACGAGGATAAGAGGATGTCCGTGATAGGCTGAAGCTGCCTGCTGTGAAATTGAGTGTTCCGCCTATCACAGACGAGAAGGCGTGGCTTTTGAACACTGCAATGGCCGCCGTCTGTCTGCATGACACGCTGATCAGGTAGGCAGACGGCGGCTTGTGGTTAGTGTTAGTGGTGCCAAGTCATTGCAAGTCATATAGCCCAAGTCAAAGTCAAGTCTCAAGTCATTAGTAACAAGTCGAGTCATTTATTGAATTCTGTCAAGCAAGTCCTCAAACAGGTGACTTAAGTCTGACTTAAGTCAAGTCATGTGACTCAAGTCCCCCACCTCTGCCGTCCAGAGCACTTTGCAGCATTACAGGCCTCCTCCGACCACCATCCAGAGCACTCTGCAGCATTACAGGCTTCCTTAGAGCACCGTCCAGAGCACTGTGCAGCATTACAGGCCTCTTTAGATCACCGCCAAGAGCACTGTGCAGCATTACAGGCCTCCTCAGACCCCCATCCAGAGCACTCTGCAGCATTACAGGCCTCCTCAGATCACCGTCCAGAGCACTCTGCACTGCAGCATTACAGGTCGAGTCCTCAGACCACCGTCCAGAGCACTCTGCAGCTTTATAGGCCTTCTCAGACAACCGTCCAGAGCACTTTGCAGCATTACAGGTCTCCTCAGACCACCGTTCAGAGCACTCTGCAGCATTACGGGCCTCCTCAGATCACCGTCCAGAGCACTCTGCAGCATTACAGGCCTCCTCATACCCCCGTTCAGAGCTTTCTACAGCATTACAGGCCTCTTTAGACCACCGTCCAGAGCACTCTGCAGCATTACAGGCCTCCTCAGACCACCGTCCAGAGCACTCTGCTCTGCAGCATTACAGGCCAAGTCCTCGGACCACAGTCCAGAACACTCTGCAGCATTACATGCCTTCTCAGACCACTGTCCAGAGCACTCTGCAATGCAGCTGTAGCGGGTATTTGAATTATGTGAGGACTCTGGTGGTGTGAGGTTCCTTGGGGTCCCTGGGTGGCGCTGTTGCCTGGGGCCGGAGTTGAACTCACACCGCGAACCGTGCCTTTTTGTCCTCCCCTGGAGCTGGTACAGCGGGGAACCCGCTGTGGCGCAAAGGGAGAGGTCATAAAGGGGGGCGGACGCCCTGTTTTGGGGAGAGAGTCGGAGGACGCGGCCGCACCCAGGCACCTTCAGCTTGGGTGCTGGCGTTCCGGTGTTCCAGGCCTAGGCGCCCTTGGCCTAGCTGGAGCAGGGATGGAGTCTATCTCAGGCACCTTTAGCCTGGGGTGAGGTACTATGGTGGATGCCTGGGGCTCAGTACCTTCAACTGAGTTCCACGAGGGTGGAGGAATCCGAGGGGGCCCTAACTCCTTGGGTGCCCGTGTCTGAGTTCATGAGGACTGGTGCGCAGTAACTTCTCTGAAGAGCCCGGCGCAGCATCACTGGTGACGGAGAGGCCTCCACTTCTCCCTTGGACGGATTTCTTCCTCTGACAGGGGCAAAGTGAGCGAAGGTAATTCACGTTCTATATTACCTAGTCAGTGGCAGTGACTATTCCCCACTGGTGACAGCACAGTGGGCAGCAGCAAGAAGGGAAAGGATTGTGCCTCGATCTGTCCCCATTTTCCAAAGGAGAAAGATTGTTTTATTGCTTGGCAAGAAGAATAAAACAGAGTTGTACCTATTCACTGTGTGGAACTTGGGTTACTAAAGCAAAGGAGTCAGGGACGAAGGACTGGACTTGACTCTAGGACACCTACACAAAAGCCCAATCTCTGGCCTTCACCTCCCAGTTACGGAGGACATGGGCCGTGGTGTGTTTATCTCTCTCTCTCCCAGGTACCCCTAGACAACAGCCATATAACCGATAAAGAAAGGGAGAGAGGTGAGGCCGCTACACAGCTCTACAGGCCGAGTCCTCAGATCACCGTCCAGAGCACTTTGCAGCATTACAGGCCTCCTCCGACCACTGTCCAGAGCACTTTGCAGCATTACAGGCCTCCTCAGACTACCGTCCAGAGCACTCTGCAGCATTACAGGCTTCCTTAGAGCACCGTCCAGAGCACTGTGCAGCATTACAGGCCTCTTTAGACCACCGTCCAGAGCACTGTGCAGCATTACAGGCCTCTTTAGATCACCGCCAAGAGCACTCTGCAGCATTACGGGCCTCCTCAGACCACCGTCCAGAGCACTCTGCAATGCAGCATTACAGGCCGAGTCCTCAGACCACTGTCCAGAGCACTCTGCAGCAGTACAGGCCTTCTCAGACCCCCGTCCAGAGCACTCTGCAGCATTACAGGCCTCCTTAGACCAACGTCCAGAGCACTCTTCAGCATTACAGGCCACTTTAGACCACCGTCCAGAGCACTCTTTCAGCATTACAGGCCTCCTTAGACATCCGTCCAGAATACTGCAGCATTATAGGTCTCCTCAGACCACCGTCCAGAGCACTCTGCAGCATTACAGGCCTCCTCAGACCACCGTCCAGAGCACTCTGCAGCATAACAGGCTTTTCAGACCCCCCCATCCAGAGCACTTACAGGCCTTCCAGAGCAGAATTACAGGCCTTTTTAGACCACCGTCCAGAGCACTCTGCAGCATTACAGGCCTCCTCAGATCACCGTCCAGAGCACTCTGCACTGCAGCATTACAGGTCGAGTCCTCAGAGCACTCTGCAGCTTTATAGGCCTCCTCAGAGCACTGTCCAGAGCACTTTGCACTGCAGCATTACAGGTCGAGTCCTCAGACCACCGTCCAGAGCACTCTGCAGCTTTATAGGCCTTCTCAGACAACCGTCCAGAGCACTTTGCAGCATTACAGGTCTCAGACCACCGTTCAGAGCACTCTGCAGCATTACGGGCCTCCTCAGACCACCGTCCAGAGCACTCTGCAGCATTACAGGCCTCCTCAGACCCCCGTCCAGAGCTTTCTACAGCATTACAGGCCTCTTTAGACCACCGTGCAGCATTACAGGCCTCTGTAGATCACTGCCAAGAGCACTCTGTAGCATTACGGGCCTCCTCAGACCACCGTCCAGAGCACTCTGCACTGCAGCATTACAGGCCGAGTCATCAGACCACCGTCCAGAGCACTCTGCAGCTTTATAGGCCTTCTCAGACAACCGTCCAGAGCACTGTGCAGCATTACAGGTCTCCTCAGACCACCGTTCAGAGCACTCTGCAGCATTACGGGCCTCCTCAGACCACCGTCCATGGCACTCTGCAGCATTACAGGCCTCCTCAGACCCCCGTCCAGAGCTTTCTACAGCATTACAGGCCTCTTTAGACCACCGTCCAGAGCACTGTGCAGCATTACAGGCCTCTGTAGATCACCGCCAAGAGCACTCTGTAGCATTACGGGCCTCCTCAGACCACCGTCCAGAGCACTCTGTACTGCAGCATTACAGGCCGAGTCCTCAGACCCCCGTCCAGAGCACTCTGCAGCATTACAGGCCACTTTAGACCACTGTCCAGAGCACTCTGCAGCATTACAGGCCTCCTTAGACATCCGTCCAGAACACTGCAGCATTACAGGTCTCCTCAGACCACCGTCCAGAGCACTCTGCAGCATTACAGGCCAAGTTCTCGGACCACTGTCCAGAACACTCTGCAGCATTACACGCCTTCTCAGACCACTGTCCAGAGCACTCTGCAATGCAGCTCTACAGGCTGAGTCCTCAGACCACTGTCCAGAGCACTTTGCAGCATTACAGGCCTCCTCCTACCACCGTCCAGAGCACTCTGCAGCATTACAGGCTTCCTTAGAGCACCGTCCAGAGCACTGTGCAGCATTACAGGCCGAGTCCTCAGACCCCCGTCCAGAGCACTCTGCAGCATTACAGGCCACTTTAGACCACTGTCCAGAGCACTCTGCAGCATTACAGGCCTCCTTAGACATCCGTCCAGAACACTGCAGCATTACAGGTCTCCTCAGACCACCGTCCAGAGCACTCTGCAGCATTACAGGCCAAGTTCTCGGACCACTGTCCAGAACACTCTGCAGCATTACACGCCTTCTCAGACCACTGTCCAGAGCACTCTGCAATGCAGCTCTACAGGCTGAGTCCTCAGACCACTGTCCAGAGCACTTTGCAGCATTACAGGCCTCCTCCTACCACCGTCCAGAGCACTCTGCAGCATTACAGGCTTCCTTAGAGCACCGTCCAGAGCACTGTGCAGCATTACAGGCCTCTTTAAATCACCGCCAAGAGCACTGTGCAGCATTACAGGCTTCCTTAGAGCACCGTCCAGAGCACTGTGCAGCATTACGGGCCTCTTTAGATCACCGCCAAGAGCACTCTGCAGCATTACGGGCCTCCTCAGACCACCGTCCAGAGCACTCTGCACTACAGGCCGAGCACTCTGCACTACACTACTCGGCATTACAGGCCAAGTCCTCAGACCACTGTCCAGAGCACTCTGCAGCAGTACAGGCCTCCTCAGACCACCGTCCAGAGCACTCTGCAGCATTACAGGCCTCCTCAGACCACAGTCCAGAGCACTCTGCAGCATTACGGGCCTCCTCAGACCACCATCCAGAGCACTCTGCTCTGCAGCATTACAGGCCAAGTCCTCGGACCACTGTCCAGAACACTCTGCAGCATTACATGCCTTCTCAGACCACTGTCCAGAGCACTCTGCAATGCAGCTCTACAGGCTGAGTCCTCAGACCACTGTCCAGAGCACTCTACAGCATTACAGGCCTCCTCAGACCACCGTCCAGAGCACTTTGCAGCATTACAGGCCTCCTCCGACCACCGTCCAGAGCACTGTGCAGCATTACAGGCCTCTTTAGATCACCGCCAAGAGCACTGTGCAGCATTACAGGCTTCCTTAGAGCACCGTGCAGAGCACTGTGCAGCATTATGGGCCTCTTTAGACCACCGTCCGGAGCACTCTGCAGCATTACAGGCTTTTCAGACCCCCCATCCAGAGCACTTACAGGCCTTCCAGAGCAGCATTACAGGCCTTCTCAGACCACCGTCCAGAGCACTCTGCAGCATTACAGGCCTCCTCAGATCACTGTCCAGAGCACTCTGCAGCATTATGGGCCTCCTCAAACCACCGTCCAGAGCACTCTGCACTGCAGCATTACAGGCCGAGTCCTCATACCACTGTCCAGAGCACTCTGCAGCAGTACAGGCCTTCTCAGACCCCCGTCCAGAGCACTCTGCAGCATTACAGGCCACTTTAGACCACCGTCCAGAGCACTCTGCAGCATTACAGGCCTCCTTAGACATCCGTCCAGAATACTGCAGCATTATAGGTCTCCTCAGACCACCGTCCAGAGCACTTACAGGCCTTCCAGAGCATCATTACAGGCCTTCTCAGA
The DNA here is from genome assembly GCA_029206835.1 of Rana muscosa. NCBI lineage: Eukaryota > Metazoa > Chordata > Amphibia > Anura > Ranidae > Rana > Rana muscosa. Next base: position 5,958,898 of record CM055122.1, read on the forward strand.
CCACCCTCCAGAGCACTCTGCAGCATTACAGGCCTCCTCAGATCACCGTCCAGAGCACTCTGCACTGCAGCATTACAGGTCGAGTCCTCAGACCACCGTCCAGAGCACTCTGCAGCTTTATAGGCCTTCTCAGAGCACCGTCCAGAGCACTCTGCAGTATAACAGGCCTCCTCAGACCACCGTCCAGAGCACTGTGCAGTATTACAGGCCTCCTCACACCACCACCCAGAGCACTCTGCAGCATTACAGGCCTCCTCGGACCACCGTCCAGAGCACTCTGCAGCATTATAGTCTTTTCAGACCCCCCCCGTCCAGAGCACTTACAGGCCTTCCAGAACAGCATTACCGGCCTTCTCAGACCACCGTCCAGAGCACTCTGCAGCATTCTAGGCCTCCTCAGACCACCATCCAGAGCACTCTGCAGCATTACAGGCCTCCTCAGACCACCGTCCAGAGCACTCTGCAGCATTACCGGCCTCCTCAGACCACCATCTAGAGCACTCTGCAGCATTACAGGCTCCCCTTAGACCACCATCCAGAGCACTTTGCAGCATTACGCCTCTCCTCAGACCATCGTCCAGAGCACTCTGCAGCATTATAGGCTTTTTTTAGACCCCCCATTCAGAGCACTTACAGGCCTTCCAGAGCAGCATTACAGGCCTCATCAGACCACCGTCCAGAGCACTCTGCAGCATTACCGGTCTCCTCAGACCACCATCCAGAGCACTCTGCAGCATTACAGGCCTCCTCAGACCACCGTCCAAAGCACTCTGCAGCATTACCGGCCTCCTCAGACCACCCTCCAGAGCACTCTGCAGCATTACCGGCCTCCTCAGACCACCCTCCAGAGCACTCTGCAGCATTACAGGCCTCCTCAGACCACCGTCCAGAGCACTCTGCAGTATTACAGGCTTTTCAGACCCCCCCCCCCCCCCATCCAGAGCACTTACAGGCCTTCCAGAGCAGCATTACAGGCGTTCTCAGACCACCATCCAGAGCACTCTGCAGCATTACAGGCCTCCTCAGATCACCGTTCAGAGCACTCTGCACTGCAGCATTACAGGTCGAGTCCTCAGACCACCGTCCAGAGCACTCTGCAGCTTTATAGGCCTCCTCAGACCACCGTCCAGAGCACTGTGCAGCATTACAGGCCTCCTCAGAGCACTCTGCAGTATTACCGGCCTCCTCAGACCACCATCCAGAGCACTCTGCAGCATTACCGGTCTCCTCAGACCACCATCCAGAGCACTCTGCAGCATTACAGGCCTCCTCAGACCACCGTCCAGGGCACTCTGCAGCATTACCGGCCTCCTCAGACCACCATCCAGAGCACTCTGCACTGCAGCATTACAGGTCGAGTCCTCAGACCACCGTCCAGAGCACTGTGCAGCATTACAGGCCTCCTCAGAGCACTCTGCAGTATTACCGGCCTCCTCAGACCACCATTCAGAGCACTCTGCAGCATTACCGGTCTCCTCAGACCACCATCCAGAGCACTCTGCAGCATTACAGGCCTCCTCAGACCACCGTCCAGGGCACTCTGCAGCATTACCAGCCTCCTCAGACCACCATCCAGAGCACTCTGCACTGCAGCATTACAGGTCGAGTCCTCAGACCACCGTCCAGAGCACTCTGCAGCTTTATAGGCCTCCTCAGACCACCGTCCAGAGCACTGTGCAGCATTACAGGCCTCCTCACACCACCACCCAGATCACTCTGCAGCATTACAGGCCTCATTAGACCACCGTCCAGAGCACTCTTCAGCATAACAGGCCTCCTCAGACTACCGTCCAGAGCACTCTGCAGCAATACAGGCCTCCTCAGACCACCATCCAGAGCAATGGATGTAGTCACTGGGAGGGGCACTGTCAACAATTTTCGCAGCACAGGGCACCTAAAGGCCCAATGCTGGCCCTGGGAAGGGCCATACATGTCGTTTATTATAGAGAGACAACTTAGAGCTGACTGTGTGGGGTGAAAGAGAAAGTAAAATCAGAATAACTTGATTTTTCCCCCCCTAACAACTCCACAGTTACAGAAAACCTCCAATGAGAGGCCAAGTCAAGCCAGTGCACCACCACAGCAAACTATTTGCACTGCTCTTTTAAGTGCTTAAAAAAAAATACAAAATTGAATCTAAAGGAACAACAGGCCATTGGCCAGGGAGAAGGCCATAGCAAAATGGATTGTGTGCACCAAATTACCAGTCAGACTGATCTGCTGCTCTATGCTGCCTGTTTGGGGAGATGCTCTGCCTGGGTCTTCTGCAGCATTTTGAAAGTGACATGGACATTCACTGCATTGTTCATTTAAGCACAAGAGACTCCATTTTGTTCACGCTGTTGAAATGTGTCCTGTAACCTTCACCTAATACACAGACACATCTTCTGATAGAAGCTCTCTCTGTCTCTACTCCCCCCTCCCCTCTCAAGGTTTTACTTTTGCAATTGTTCTATTCGCTAGCTTTTAATAATATATTCCTATTTGTTAGCTTTTAATAACATATTTTTATTTGTTCGTTTTTAATAACATCTCACACCTAGGGTGCCCACGTGTCCCGGATTGCCCGGGACTATCCCGTAATTGGCATCTGTGTCCCAGTTCCCGGGCACCTTCATTGTGGGACAATACAGTGTCCCAGAATGAAACACTGGGAACAGTCATGATGAATTCACGGAACGGGGCGGACTGAGTCGCCACCTCCGGCACCACCTCCACCTGACTTTAATCCTGTCCACTGGTTGCTAGAGCCGCTTGGCGTGTAGCAACCAGTGACATCACAGCTGCAGTGAACCCCCTCCGTGTTCAGTGTTGAAAGCGAGGGAGGATTTCACTTCCTCCTCCTCCGCGCTACTGCGTGAGAGGGAGTGAGAGAAGACCTCACGCCACCCTGACCTGAGCAGCATCCCCGGCACCTCCCAGAGCATGCACACCTTCTCCCAACGTCGGCTCCAGCTGTGACAGTCTGTCATCAAGAAGAAATATAGGCTGACCGAGAGCCCAGAGGACGAGGATGGGCGGGAGGTAGGTGCATCACACACACCTACCCACAGACAGGGGCTGGGACAGGGGGTACAGGAAGGACTGCAGGCCAGCCTAGTGGGTCAATTTCACTCACCCCCTCTCACTCTCTCCCATCCCCCCTCTCTTTCTCTCCCACCCCCTCTCTCTCTCTCCCACCCCCCTCTCTCTCACCCCCCCTTCTCTCACTACCCCTCTCTCTCTCACCCACCCCCCTCTCTCTCTCTCTCATCCACCCCCACTCTCTCTCATCCACCCCCTCTCTCTCTCATCCACCCCCCGATTTCTCTCTCCCACCCCTTCTCACCCCCTTTTTCTCTCCCCCATTCCCTCTCTCTCTACCACCTCATATCTCTCTCTCTCCCACCCTTCTCTCTCTCACCAACCCCTCTCTCACCCTCTCTCTCTCCCACTCCCCCTCTCTCCCCACCCCCCTTCTCTCACCCACCCCCTCTCTCTCACCCACCCCTCTCTCTCTACCCCCCTTCTCTCTCAACCACCTCTCTCTCACCCACCCCCTCTCTCTCACCCACCCCTCTCTCTCTACCACCTCACATCGCTCTCACTCATCCCCCTCTCTCTCTCCCACCCCTTCTCTCTCTCTCTCTCACCAACCCCATCCTCTCTCCCCACCCCCCTTCTCTCCCCACCCCCCTTCTCTCTCTCCCCACCCCCTTCACTAAGCCCCTCTCCCCTCCCAAGTAGACACTGACTAACAGGCGACAGCAAGTGAGAGTTAGTGATCCCATCCCTTCCCAAGCACTGCCACTTAACCCATCCCCCCAGCACTGCCAGTCTGCCACTGACCTCATCCTCCTAATGAAGGACTACAGGTCCCAGCATGAGCCCCTCAGAGCTGAGGATGTGACACACCCCCCAATGGAGGGGGTAGGAATAAGGTAGGTCAGTGTAGTGATCAGGTAGGTCAGTGTAGTGATCAGGTAGGTCAGTGTAGAGGACAGTGTAGGGATCAGGTTGGTCAGTGTAGGTATCAGGTAGGTCAGTGTAGTAGTCAGTGTAGGGATAAGATTGGTCAGTGTAGGAATCAGCTAGGTTAGTGTAGTGGTCAGTGTAGGGATCAGGTAGCTTAGTGTAATGGTCAGGTATTTCAATGCAGCAATCAGTTAGGTCAGTGTAGTGGCCAGGTAGGTCAGTATAGTAGTCAGGTAGGTCAGTGTAGTAGTCAGGTAGGTCAGCGTAGTGGTCAGGTAGGTCAGCGTAGTGGTCAGGTAGGTCAGTGTAGGAATCAGGTACAGTAGGTCAGTGTAGTTGTCGGGTAGGTCAGTGTATGTCCAGTTTTTACCCCAGATCCCTCGGGTCATTTGTATTTCTTTTGTGGTATAAAGTACGGGATTTTATATACAACTTTAGAGCCTTAGATATAAACAGCATTTGTTTCATGTATGTTAGCCCAACATTGCAAGAACAATTACACCCTGTGAATCTAAGTGGCCCCCTGCAGCTGCAATGTTGGGCTAACATATATGAAACAAATGCTTAAATAGGTAAGGGGCGGGGCCTCTTGGCAACGTCATATGGTGGCACTGCCTCCTTGTAACGTCACTGACCGGTGCTTGCTGAGGGGGTGTCCCTGAATGGCTGTTTGGAAATGTGGTCACCCTACTCACACCACCCCTTTCTTATGTATGTATAAAATAACATGTAATAATACATTTTGGCACTGAACAGACATTTTACACATAGTGATTGTGTCCTGTGTATCTGTGCCTGCAGCTGCAGAATTAACTTCTGTTTTTAGAGTCCCGATCAGAAATAATTCCATAACAGTTTTGGCAGAGTCTCCAGAAGGAACCGCGCTTTCATCGGGAATGCAGACCTCTAAATGCCGGCTAGGTAAGCTGTCCTTAAGCTTGCTATATTTCTGCCTTTCCTATGTATCCTGTCGGTTCTCAAGGAAACCAGACCACTCTCGTACCTTTCTGGTTGGGCAACGTGTGTGTGAATGTGTTTGTGTCCCCCTTCACGGTTGGACTGTGTGTGGATAGGGAGAATCCTCTGCAGTTCCCTGCGTTGACTCCTTGTGGGCGACCTGGGTCAGATAAAACCCACAGAGAAGAGACAAGGAGGGTCTCTTAATGAGTGTTTTGTCTATTGTCATAAACCCCTTCTATCCACGTAGATAAGTGGAGACTATTGTAAATCTGCAGATTTGCTGTACTATTTGTTTTAGAGGCAAGAGGGTATAGGAACAAGTAGAGAAGACTGGCCAGTCATTATAGGCCTTCATTTAAATAAGGGAATGAAGGGTGGGAGGCCTTCAGATAATGCCCAGCGCAAGATGAGCGCTAGAGAATATATGAACCGATGGTACGGTTCCGCCTATACTGAGCCCCTAGATAAATAGGTAGAGTGGACAAAAGGAACCGCTAAACCTTTAAAATCTGAAGGGACTTTTGATTTACAAGTATGGCAAACTTTTCTGCATGATTATGGCCCACTACTGTGCAGTGAAGGAACGTGGAGAATAGCTTGCACATGGGAGACAGAAGCTAAAGTAGCAAATCAAACTGGCTTGTCGGAGATGTTTAATAAAAGTACAGCCCAAATTTACTACGTTTGGCCAGAAGACTCTGTAGAGGAGGACCCCCCACCTTATGTGGCTGCCAGTTTGGCTTTAAGGGGACCATCCACAAAGGCACAAGAATTGGATTACATGGAACACACAAAAGATAAGCTGGGCAATATAGTAGAGAGCAGAGGTTTAACAGCCCCATATCAACCTACAAAGAGGGATTTGGCTCGTATCCTAGAAACAGATGATTGGTATAAATCAAAAAGGCACATATGCAAAACTAGATCTCACTGAACTTAAGGCTTTGGCCAGAGAAAGAGAGTTAAGCCTCGTACACACGACCGAGTTTCTCGTCCAAAACCGGCAAGAAAAGTGCCGCGAGAGCTTTCTTGTCGAGAAAACCGTTCATGTGTATGGTTTTACGACGAGAAAACTGCCGTGAATCTCGACGAGAAAATAGAGAACCTGCTCTCTATTTTCTCGTCAGGATTCAAGATTTCCTCGTCGTGTTTCTCGTCGGCCTGTTTTGTGACGAGAAAATGGTTCGTGTGTATGCTTTTACGACTCTTCCAAAAGCGTGCATGCTCAGAATCAAGTATGAGACGGGAGCGCATCTTCAGCTAAATCAAGCCTTCGTAATGGAGATAGCACATTCGTCACGCTCTAAATTATTGCATCGTTTAAATGTTGTGCATTGAAATCTTCTTTAGAATGTTACATTAATCAAAACGAATGAACTTCTTTTGCTGCTGATATTCACACAGAGTTATGACTATGTTTTTTTAACCTTTTTCATGTTGCTCCTAAGAAGATTTAGGTGTATTATATCCTGCAAGATCTTCTGAATATTTTACTGTTTTAGATTTTTCTAACAGATGTTAATTGTAATTTGGCAATGTTTTGCTAGTGATCTCCCATTGTATATTAGAATTTTTTATTGTAAATTTTACACCCTATATTTTTTACATTATTTTTTTCTTGTTTTTTGGGGGGTTGTTATCTGTCCCTTTTTTTGGCTGTCAAATGTATCTGCTTACTCCAAAGCTAAATTAAAAAATTGTAAAAATAAACATAGTCAAGTATGAACTTAAACAAAAATAACATTTATTCATGTTTTGTAAAAAATAAAGAGAAGGCAGCGCTGGAGAACCTGCTGCCATTTGTGCATCCCAGGGACCCCAGAGCACACATCAACCCTGTGTGGACACTAAAATTGGGAGCTTGAGAAGGCCAACAGTTCTGAGCACAATCTGATGCTGGCCTCCCAGAGGTCAGGAACAGCAGCAGGTGATATATATGTCCCAAGTGTGTGGTATTACAACAGGCTGCCTTCTGTCCGACCACAATGAAGCAAGGCCATCACTTCCTCGTCTTCTTGGCAGCCTTCCCTGCAGCCTTCCTTCCTTGTGTGGCTGGAGGCTGGGCCACTGGAGGGGTACTCCTGTCAGGAGGAGGTGGAGGAGAAGGGGGTGGCGCAGAAGAAGAAGGTGGAGTTGGAGGAGGAGGTGGAGGAGAAGGGGGTGGGGCAGAAGAAGAAGGTGGAGGTGGAGGAGGAGGTGGAGGAGAAGGGGGTGGGGCAGAAGAAGAAGGTGGAGGAGGAGGTTGAGGTTGGGATAGTTGTGCCACCTCACATATGGCCATATTGGGGGTAATTTTCTCCATCACCCCCTTGTTCAGCAAGGTGATGAGCAGGGGCTCGCATAGGAGGCGTTGCTCCATGCTCATCACCTTGAACATTGCCTCCACTAGGCCGGCAATGGCCTCTTCAGGGGATGTGGGCTCCTGGAGGGTGGCATGGGCCTCTCGAATAAGGGCCATTGCTGCCTCACTCGTGGTCCTGTCCCTCCTGCTTCTTTTGGGAAGTCGGATGGGAGGCACCTGTGATCTTGTGGTTCTCCTCGGGCCGGCCACCTCCTGTCTGCCACTGGGCCCTGCCACCTCCTGGCTGCCACTGGGCCCTGCCACCTCCTGGCTGCCACTGGGCCCTGCCACCTCCTGGCTGCCACTGGGCCCTGCCTCCTCCTGCCTGACAGTTTCCAGACCCTCCTGGCTGATTTCATCCTGTGTATGAAAAAGGGACATAGTTTAATATTTTGGTTTATTATTTTCATACAACTTTCAGATCCTGATTGTAGCAATTTGAATGTAAATCAAGAAAAAATTTCCAACTACATCAGATTGACTATTTAGCACCCAATTTAGGCCAGACTAATGTCTAGAGATCTTGATTTTACATGTGGAACACAAAATAGTTTGTTTGTCATCTTGACATATTTTTCAAACATTAGGTTTATCCCAATACATTTTCTATAAATACTATACCTGGCTCCAGATGGCCAAATCAGGTTCATCCAGGATGGCTGCCTCCTCTTGCTCCAGAGAAGGCTCAGGTTGGCTGCAGGGAAGTCTGGGGGGAAGAGTGGATAGTGATGGCCTTGCCTCCAATGTGGTCATCCAGAAAGGACATCCTGCTGTAGTACCACAAATTCGGGACATACACATCATCTGCTGCTGCTCCTGACCTCTGAGAAGCCAGGACCTTAGAGCGTTCAGTCCTGTATGTGCCTCTCAAGCTCCCAATTTTAGTGTCCACCTGTTTTGCTGTGGCTGTGGGCACCTTGGTATGCACAAATGGGAGCAGGGTCTCCAGCGCTGCTTTTCTCACCCCTTTTTTTTTTTATGTATGGGGTTTTTGGTTTCCCACAGAGCGGGCAACTCCCTTACCCGGTCTATAAATTCCGCAAGGAATTCTTTGTCGCTAATAAAGACATTCATATTGGCTCTGCAAGTAAAATAAAAATTATATAACTAATGTGAGGCACACAGTCTAACCTCCTTAAAATCTTATTCACCATATATATCCTCCAACATTCTCAAGACAGTATAGGGCAACAATTTTTCAAAGTCACAAATTCACATACCTTCGTTCGCACGTCCGTCACTTGAACTCCTCTCTCCGCACACCGAACGTAGTATAGTCACATGTGTGTTTGCTATATATACACCACGCATGCGTCAAACTACGCACATGTCGCTCCGCACACGTCGCCCGCCCATGACGTTCTAACTAACATCTTTTCCCCGCCCCTTCTCTTTCGGCGCGCAGACAGATATGGCGGATTTACAGCAGGTGTCTGATAATTCCTCAAATAACGAGGAGGAGACAAGCCCGGAGACTGAGGAAACGTCACGTTTAAGGAGGAGATTCAAGGCATCTAATAAGTCTTATGCGGAGATGGCGGAGATGGTGGACATATTGCTAAAGTCGGATTATGACGCAAAGCATGGGCCGTATAGCAAACCTAATAGAAGGAAGGCCAAAATCATGAAGAAAGTCGTAAAGAGTCTGAAGAAGAATTTTGGGGTGAAACGCTCAAATGAGCAGCTCAGAAAGAGGTGGTCAGACCTCAAACTGAGGGAGCCAGAGCAGTTAAGGAGCATTAAGAGAATGCTAGCAAAAAGTAAGTACTTTTGAAACTTTTATGCTATTAATGTATTTCTCAACTTACATGTTGCTCCAAGTTTTTTTTTTTTACAAGTGTACTCCCTTCCAAAATGTAATATTTTGAACTTGGTTGGGCACAGTAAGCGTTCGTTACAGACACATCGTTCGGACACTATCCTCGTTTTTTGATTATTTTTCAGGCTCAAATTTAATTAGACATCTGCCTGTTTTGATAAAATTGTTGTTCTTACATTGTTGGCTAGATGATGTGTTTGTAAAGAGAATGAAATGCAAACTTTAATCAGTGTAAAGGAGAGGACACTCAGCAGCTGGTTCCACATCTGTACTTTTGAGCACTATAGTGTGAGCCAACAGAACCGCCTTTTTTGGGTGTCCCACACAGGTGCATCAATGAAATTTTGTGGTGCCTCCATGTCTCAAAATTGACAGCCAAAGGTGAATACTAAACATATTTTTTAGACAAAATAATGTCTTCATGTGGAAATTCAGCACAAACAGACACTTGTACCCCACTTCCAAGCAATTTAGCCTGTTTTTATTTTTTAGAGAAAATTTCTGTGTGATAACTAGACCTTTTGTTTGATTCTCATAGGGGAGAGAAGACTGGGAGGAGAACACTCCAGGGAGCACATGAAACCCACAGCGTCAAAACAACCCCAACCTCACCAAGACCCACAACCTGAGGGTGTTGAGGAAGTTGAAGAGGTGGAGGAAGGAGAAGTGCAGGAAGGAGAAGTGGATGACGTGGTGGAACTGGTCACCACAACAGGTCAGTATCTGTCACCAAAGCTTCAGGTAAGAGATGTAGGCCTGCAGAGTTATAATACCTTTTTTTTTATATTTTAGGGGATGTAAATGTTGTGGTGAAAGAAAGTACACGTTTCTCTGCTGACAGTGCCCTACGAATAATACAGCAAGTGATGGAATGTAGCACAGAACTGGGCAGAATTAAACAAAGAATTCATGTGATGGATCAAACCTTTAAAGACATTCTAGATGTTTTGGGGAGAATTGAATAAGGCCTCAAAACCCCCATTTTTGTTTTCAGTTTGTTATTCACCCTTTTAATCTATTTTTGACAATCAAACCAGCCAAAAATTGAATATGCACACAGTGTGTCAACATGTGCCATCTGCCATCTGGGGATATCCATGTACGCCTTTTGGGGGTGCAACCCCTTCCTCGTATCTAAAGTAGGTGAACTGAAGAAGGGGTTGCACCCACAAAACACGTCCATTGATAACCCCTGATGGCAGATGGCACATGTTGTCAATAGGGATCAGGAGTCTAAACTCCCTATTGGAAATTACTTCAAAATGTGTGCATATTCAATTTTTGGCTGGGCAAGGGGTGCCAATACCCCATATTAGGACGGGCACATAGAGACATAGTTTGTGTAAGTGAATGTCTCATATTGCTCAGAGGTATCCAATGTTGTACTTTTTGGAATGCAACTAATGGTTTTGTATTTTCATAAGAAAACAATTGCCGGTTTGTGGCCGAGTCAAAAAACAAAACAAAAAAATTAATTTACCATGTGTGTGAATGTACACAGAGTAAAATATTTGAACACAAACAACGTGTAGCTTCTTTTTCAAATACGCTCTAACCTTATTTGTGTATTTTTTTGGGTTGCATAGTGAAATGGTTGTTATTTACTAAAGGAAAAAACAATTACCACTACAAATGCACTAAGACAAACTAGGAGACAGGAAACAAACAAAGTTACCAGATTAAAAAAGAATTTTAATGAGTTGTTTATGCACAATTCTTTAGTCATGGCCTGGCATAGGAATTGCCCCCCTACCCGTGAAATAGTCCATATATTTCTCCCGAACCTCACGGGCATTTTGGGGGGCAAGCCAGGACGGGCAGATTCGAGGCCCGGCAGGGGATTGGCATGGGAAAGTCCAGCCTCAGGCAATACTGAGACCATATAAGTACTTGATTTTCGGCAAAGAAAATTATGGAGCACACAGCAGCATAAAACGACAGTTTATCTTGTACTCCGCCAAGTGGATGGGAGTCATAAAAAGGTGGAACCGGCTGGCCATTATGCCAAAGGCATTTTCAACGACTCTTCGGCCCCTGGCCAGCCGGTAATTGAACACCCTCTTCTCTGGGGTCAGGGTCCTCTGTGGAAATGGCCTCATGAGGTGCGGTCCGAGTCCGAAGGCTTCATCAGCCAAAAAAACAAAGGGGAGTCCTTCAACATTCCCTGCATCCGGTGGCAATGCAAGGTCGTCACTCTGGAGACGGAGGGCAAACTCCGTCTGGATGAAGGATCCCCCATCGGACATCCTGCCATTCTTCCCTACATCAACATAGAGGAATTCATACCGTGCTGACACCACTGCCATCAGCACAATGCTATGAAACCCCTTGTAATTGAAGTAGTAGGACCCAGAACGGGGTGGTGGCACGATGCGGACGTGCTTCCCGTCTATGGCACCACCGCAGTTGGGGAAGTCCCACCGCGTGGCAAACTCCGATGCCACAGTCTGCCATTCCTGTGGCATGGAAGGAAGCTGGGGAGTCAAACAAGATGAAAAAAAAATTAGAAATTTTAAATAGAACATTGCAAGCAGATTATAAGAAAATACATTAGAGGCCAACATCAATAAAAATCTCAGTTTAAGGTGTTTTTAATAAGTATAATGGAAGGCTCATGTTTCATATTCATCACCCCCTCTGATGGTCCATTCTAACAAAATTTGGGGGGGGTAGATGTGTTTGGCCACAGGATAGCATTGCAGTGGCGGGGCGTCCAGAGTGGGCGCTGGAGCACTGCCCCCTCTCACCTGTGCCCGTCACTCAGAACAATACATAGGTTCATGCCTTGCATTAACCTATGTATTGTCAATGCCGCCCACTATTCAGGTGGATGGCCCCCTGTTGAGCGACGGCCATATGAATAACTGCGGCATTTATGGGGTGAAAATTGCATATCAGAAACAGGGGGGCAAATAGGCTTGCAAAATCCAGCCTGAGGGATGTAATTGGCTTGATAAAAGTAAAAGAGGGGACGCAGGGGGGGGGGACATTCCTTGGGTAAACACTGACAGGCTGCTCTGCCAATCATGTTCACCAAGTCTGTTTTACGGTAACATGATTGGCTGATGCAACATCGAGGGCAGGAGAAGACATCAAGGACAGAAGAAGGATGGCGCTGACCAGAAGAAGGTAAGTGCAGGGCTGGGGGGAAAATGGCTGCATTGGAGGGGACAAAATGGCTGCATTGGAGGGGACAAAATGACTGCATTGGAAGGGGCAACTGGTGGTGTTTAATAGGCACAGTCGCTAAAAAGGAGGAAGTTTAGTTCCTAAAATTGGGGTTGGACCCCCAAACATTTGGAGCAACAGATGCCCCTTGCTTGAAAGGTTAGTGAAGGGAAATATGCATGGATGAGAAAAAAAGGGGCAATCTAAAGCTTCCAGCATGCATGAGGACAAAGGGGACATTCTCAGCATATTACAATCATGGTAATTAGGGAAGGATGAAAGAAATACAATACATTATCATACATGAAATACATAAAATGTGATGTTAATGGAGAAAACTTACCCTAATATAGTCCTCCTGCAGGACTTGTATAATGGCAGAACAGGTGTCTGGGATTATGAGGCCCAGAGCCTGGGGGGAGATGCCTGTCGTGAACTTCAAGTCCTGAAGACTTCTCCCTGTCGCCAGGTAGCGTAACGTGGCGATGAGCCTCTGCTCAGCACTGATGGCTTCCCGCATAACGGTGTCCTTCCTGGAAATATAGGGGGACACCAAAGCCAACAGATGCTGAAAAACGGGGTCAGACATCCGCAGAAAATTCCTGTAGTCCTCAGGATTATTCTTGACGATCTCCCGCAGCAGAGGCATATGGCAGAATTGGTCCCGCTGGAGCAACCAATTCTTGGTCCATGAACTCCTCCTCACACCGTTCATGGACTGGTCTTGGTCCAAAACAAGCAGACCAACACCAAGCGCACGCACAGCACGAACTCGACGACGAGAACGTACAGGCGACATGGCTAGGAAACGGTCGTCTTATCAGAACGTACAGAACAGAACGCACTTTAGAACAGCAAGGCCTATGAATAACGAACTGAAAATCAGAAACGAACGGGCAAGAACGCACTGTAAAACAGATACGACCTGCCTAGACGCCCTGAAAGACAAGATACGAACCCACAAGCACAAACTGAACCGCAGAAAATGAACTGAAAAGCACAAAGACTGAAAAGCGCGAATCGTCTCTTCCCAAACTTTTACTTCACACGCGGTAACACGAGATCAGCAAAAGCAGCCCAAGGGGTGGCGCCAGGGAAATCGATCTTCCCCTTTATAGTGCCGTCGTACGTGCTGGACGTGACCACGGAGAACAACGAGGAAATTGGGAAATGTCAGTGTGTACGCATGGAAAGCTTGACGAGAAAATCGTCAAGGTTAACAAGAATCTCGTCAAAAAAAACTACGTGTTTTTTACGACGAGAAAATCGGCCGTGCGTACGAGGCTATAAACTCTGAACTTCCCCTTCTGCCCCTGTCATAAAGCAATCTGTTGCATTTTTTTCTGTCAGAGCCCAATTAGTTTTTGAATGTAATGCTGTTGACAGTAAGTCTCAAATTAAATGGCCATATTAGAGGGATTGGGAGACCATAGAAAGAATCCAATTGGGTTTGCAAACAAACTTAGTGCTGCACAGGAAGAATATGAGGCTTCTGCTACTGACATTCATCAGCTTCTTATTAAAGCAGTGGGAAGCAACATGTCTGGCTATATACTTAAAGTATGTGGTGTAGACATCAAAAATCTAAATAAGATGGCTAGTGGACGGGGGGTTTGTGAAAAATTGAAGGAAAAATGTCCCCAAATATATGGACAAACCAGACATGCTGAATTTATGAATGCTAAGCAAGGGAAAGAGGAAGCAGCAGGGGCTTATTGGAGGGGGTTAATCGATATGGCTGAGGAAGCAGGCCTTAAAATAGAGGAAGAGAAGGCGGGAGAAACTGCAAGTCCATCTACACAACTGGTGAAACAAAGGTTTCTTAATGGTTTAACCACTTCCATACCGGGTCATTTTAAAATGACGCCGGCAGGAACCCTCTCTCTCTCTGGGTGGACGTCATATGACGTCCTGGGTTTGTGGGGGGGATATCTGCAGCTAGAGGCATCATTCAGATAGCCTTCTCTTCAGCCGGCGATTCTGCGCACCATAAGAGTGATCATAGCGGCGGTTCCCCCGCTTGATCGTTCTTATAGGCGGCGGGAGGGGACATCCCCCCCCCTCCCGCCGCCATCCGGTGCTTCTCCGGGCTCTCCCGTGCCATCGGGGGTCCGGAGAAAGAATCGTCTGGCGCCGGTGGTCACATGATGATCATAGAGATGACTGGTGACCAGATGGTCACCAGTCATCTCTATGACCGTCGGAGGCCTGGGCGCGATGTGATGACGTCACGCCCAGGGTTCCCAAAGGTAAACAAAGCCGCGATTGCGGCTGAAAGCATGAGATCTGTGATTTATTTTTCCCGATCTTATGCTTTCCAGCCTGGAGGAGAGATGTGGGGTCTTATTGACCCCGCATCTCTCCATAAAGAGGACATGTCACACACCATTCCTATTACAAGGGATGTTTACATTCCTTGTAATAGGAATAAAAGTGATGAAAAAAAAAAAAGTGTAAAAAAAAGTGTAAAAAAAAAGAGTCAAAAATAATAAATAAAAAAGTAAAACGCCCCTGTCCCCAATAGCTCGCGCTCAGAAGCGAACGCACATGTAAGTCCCGCCCACATATGTAAACGCCGTTCAAACCACATATGTGAGGTATCGCCACGTGCGTTAGAGCGCATGCAACAATTCTAGCACTAGACCTCCTCTGTAACTCTAACCTGGTAACCTGTAAAAAATTTCAAAGCGTCGCCTATGGAGATTTTTAAGTACCGAAGTTTGGCACCATTGCATGAGTGTGCGCAATTTTAAAGCGTGACATGTTGGGTATCTATTTACTCGGTGTAACATAAGCTTTCATATTTTACAAAAAAATTGGGTTAACTTTACTGTTTTGTTATTTTTTAATTCATGAAACCATTTTTTTTCCAAAAAAAAGGCGTTTGAAAAATTATTGCGCAAATACCGTGCAAGATAAAAAGTTGCAACGACCGTTATTTTATTCCCTAGGGTGTCTGCTAAAAAAACATATGTTTGGGTGTTCTGAGTAATTTTCTAGCAAAATAATGATGATTTGTACATGTAGGAGAGAAGTGCCAGAATAGGCTCGGTATGGAAGTGATATAAAAAGCCCTGTATTGAAAGGGTTAATACCCCAGTTTAAAGAAAAGTTGTTCACAGCAAGGCCTGAGGCAGGCAATATGTCTATTCGAGACCTCCTGCCTATCCTGTTATCCATAGAAAACAGTATTGACCAAAAAGGCAGCAAACCCAAGGTTATGTGCATGGGGAAGCATAGAGGAAGAGGCAAAGGCATTTTTAGAAATCATGGCAATCGGGGACCAATTATATGCTACAAATGTAATGTGGAAGGACACATAGATAAATTCTGCCATCTTCCTGACCGTAGACTGGAAAGGAGCTTAGAGGCACCTCATGCTGATCCCAGTTCTCTGCCAAAAGCAGTGGATCAGGCATAGGAAAATGGCATGCCAGTATCAATCATGTTAAATAGGGGGGACAATGGTCCCAAGCCCCGAGTAAAAGTATTTTTACAAGAACTACCCTATCCTGGAGGAGAAACCGAATTAACCTGTTTAATAAAAACTGGTGCAAGCCGAAGTGTTTTTAATATTGAGGACTTACCTCCAGGATTATTATGTACAAATGTTATCTCTGGTGTTGGCCTAACCGAGACATCTACTGATTTGGTTGAGTCCAAGCCACTTAAAATCAGGCTGGGACAGCAAACAGAAATTGTCACTAAAGTGTTAGTTTCAGACACAGTTCCTACCAATCTTTTGGGAGCTGACATTTTGAACCAAATTTTAGCAAACATAGACTACACTCCTACAGGAGTCCAAGTGGTCAGTAGTCTGTCAGGAGAAGTTTTAAATTCTGCCTGTGGAGTATTTTTAATCCAAGACTCCACTCCGCCATTTCCACCAGAATTGGAAGTGATTCCCGCTGAATTATGGGCCTGCAAATATGATGTAGGTCTGCTGGACTGCATCCCAGTTATGATAAAAAATTAACCAGGAGCCCATCTCCCACAGAATAAACAGTACCAACTGAGTATTGCTCAGACTGAGGGGATAAAGGATCAGATCACTCAACTGAAAGCAGCACGGGTTGTTGAAACAATTAAGTCCCAAGCCAATACACCCCTGATCCCAATTGCAAAGAAGCCAGACAAGAAGGGTGGGCAAGTAACATACCGCATGGTGCATGATTTGAGAGCCATTAACAAAATAATTGAGGCAGATACCCCAATCGTGCCCAACCCCCGCACTTCACTAAGTGGAATACATGCCTCCAGCACCTGCTTTACACAGTGATTGATCTTGCAAATGCTTTCTTTTCTGTGCCCCTACACCCAGATTGCTGGCACCTTTTTTCATTTACCCATGATGCCCAAAAGTTAGCATGGACAAGATTGCCCAAAGGTTGTGTGAGTAGCCCCTCTGAATATAATACTGCGTTAAAGCAAGTATTCGACCAATGGTCCGCCTCACATCCAAACACAGTTTTGCTTCAGTACATAGACGATTTGCTTATTTGTTCTGATACAAAGGACATCTGTAGCAGAGAAACAGTAAGCCTTCTCATGTTTCTCTATAACAGTAACAACAAAGTTAGCAAAGATAAGCTACAATACTGCCAAGAGAAAATGATCTTCCTGGGTCACTGCATTTCACATGGAATCTGTCCCCTGACCCCAGATCGAGTTAAAACTCTACAAAAATGTGAAAAGCCAAGAAATGTACAGAAACTACGTGCCTTCCTGGGGTTAGTGGGATATTGTAGGGACTGGATTCCAAATGCATCAGGACTTATGGCTCCTCTATATTAGGCTACCACTATAAACCCTTTCAAACTCACATGGGACAATGAATTGCAGATGAAGGAGCTTATTAAAATGTTGTCTGTAGCTCCCACCATTGGAATTCCTGACTATACTAAGACTTCCCCATTGTTCTGTCATGAAGTCAATGGATTTGCTGCAGGTGTACTCACCAAGCTACATGGGAGACAAACAGAGGCCTGTAATGTATGTTTCAGCCTCATTAGACCCTGTCATTAAAGGCTCCCCCAGTTGTATGTGAGCATAGCAGCTTGCATTTTGCTGCTAGACAAAGTAACTGAGCTTGTACTAGATTCTGCTCTGATTCTGTATGTGCCTGTCACATGCAGTACAGGAAATCAAGAATCAAGTAAATACCAAACATGTGTCTGCCAGTAGATTTGAAAAGTACCAGTCTGCTCTTTTTGCTCTATCGAATTTAACAATCAAACAATGTGTTACTTTAAATCCGGCTACTCTTCTTCCTATAATTGATGAGGAAGATGCAACAAATGGTACTGATGTAGAACCTGAGAGTTTTTCACATGATTGTATGGCTCTGATGGAGGTAGAAAGGGCCTCTGTCACACCAGCAAAAGATGAACCTTTATCAGATTGTGACACACACTTATTCGTAGATGGTTCTAGATTTTACACTGATGATGGTCAGCCACACACAGGGTTTGCTGTAACCACTAAAGACACTATTTTTTTCCCCCTCCCATTAAAGTTGTTGAGCGAAGGGGGGGGGGGCTGCTGCCGCGGGACGGAGGTTTGTTCTATAACTAACTTCTGATAGCTTTGGAGGTTTGATTTCTCACTAACTTTAGATCTGATTGGTTGAGCGGGGGGGGGGGGGGGCTGCTTTCTTCCGAGATCCTCCTCCTCCTCCTTGCGGGAAATTAGATCCTCTCGCGGGTCTGCGGGAACTTAGTGACCGTGAGGGAAGTTCCCGCAGAATCCGTGCGTGTTGGGAGGTATGGCTGGGAAGCGGTTGTGTGCTGTAGTCAAAGCATGTCATCTTCTAGAGAATCAAAGGGGAAACGTTTACACTGACAGCAGATATGCTTTTAGAATAGCTCATGATTTTGGGCCTATTTGGAAAGCACAGAACTTTCTGACTAGTGTAGGGAAGCCAATGAGACATATAAAACTCAGAGCGGCTATTTGAGGCCTTTCAGAAACCAGCAGAAGTTGCCACCTTTAAGGTAAAAGGACATGCAAAGGGAAATGACATGACAGCAAGAGGAAATGCTTTAGCGGACCAAGCGGCAAAGGATGCTGCCCCACTGTAGGGGTCACCCAGGTAGTGGGGACAGATTCCCCTCATCAAGAGCAGTGGGATGTTTAAACTTTAATTCAGTTGCAGAACCGTGCCCCTGGTGAAGAGAAGGATAAGTGGATCAAATGTAATGCTACCAAAAATCAGCAGGGCCTGTGGAGCGCTCTGACAACAGGTGTTGTCTACTCAGGAGTGTGTACCCAGTTTTAGCACAACTGGCACATGGCGTCGGCCATCTTGCTAAGGGCGCAATGGTGGCACTTACTGACTGCTATTGGATAGCACCTGGATTTAGCGCATTTGCAGCCAGGTTTTGTGCTTCATGTTTCACTTGTGCTCTGTACAATGCAGGGAGGCCTGTCCATGTTCCCCAAAAGCATTCTCCTAAGCCAAATTTCCCTTTCCAAAGAATTCACATAGACTACATTCAGATAACCAGAATAGGCACCAATGAGTACGCTCTATTGTGTGTTGACATGTTTTCAGGTTGGCCTGAGTGCTGGCCGGTAGCTAAAGCAAATGCAAAAACAACAGCAAAGAAAATTTTGAATGAAATAGTTTGTAGATATGGAGTTTCTGAAACTATTGAGAGTGACAGAGGAACCCATTTTACTGGGGAAGTAATGAAAGAGGTAATGGAAGCCCTTCACATACAGCAAGCTTTCCATACACCTTATCATCCACAAAGTAGTGGTAAAGTTGAGAGAAACAGATGTGCAAAAATTAAAGCAGATACAGGAAAAGGATGGGTGGAAGCTTTGCCATTAGCCCTATATTCTGTATGAACTACCCCTAAACACCCACATGGGCTGTCCCCCTATGAGATTTTATTTGGAGGGCCACCCAAAACAGGGCTATATTTTCCCCAACAGTTGCAGGCTTCTCACTCTAGTCTGTTAGAATATATTCAGAATATGTTCAGATTTTGCAAAGAACATTGAATAAAATACATGAAGGTGTTTATAAATCTATCCCGACCCAGATTCTGTTTCAGGTATTCACAGGATCCAATAAAAATAAAAAGTGCAGCGCTAATGAGTGAAAAAGTGAGGACCAGGGTACACTAAGTAATATAAAACGTGGACATATAACACATCATAACGTGAAGTATATAAAATGCAGAACACACAAATGTGAGTGAAAAGTAGCGAAGGAGTCACTACGTAATGCGAGCAAAAAAATAAATCAATAAACGTCCAACAAAGGTGCATATAAACCAGAAATGATCATATATGGGAATGGGCTAAACCATAATGAACCAGTCTCTAATGAGTGAGTCCGTAAAGGGGATAACTCAAATAATGGTTATAACAATCTTCAAGCAATGAAAGGGATGGAACAAGAGGATATAGTGGAGTCCTGGTAACATGAAGGAAACACGGGCCTGGATCCAAACAAATTAAATAAAGATGGATACTCTTACCATGTGACGTGGACCCACGCACCAATCAAGGGTGGGTCAAACCAGCTAAGGTAAGAGTGAAGATACCACGGCTTCCTCAGATGATGTCCAATCTGTTCCTCACGTTCGTTCCAGGATCCACTTCCAGGCTAGACGTGGTAGCTTGGCATCCAAACTTTTCAACTCCTGATGGCTTGAGGGTGTTTAACCAGACGCTGTACCCCTCCAGAGGTTAGCAGTGTGCAATCAGCATAAAAATAAACAGAGAAAGAGGTCTCCACATGGCGTAGATCAAAATTGGCAAAAGAGGGGTTTATTTAAAATATAAAAACAAAATAAAAAACATCTGTAAAAATCCAGCGATGATTACAAAAGTGATCACAGATAAAAAGTAGGGCGCAGTATAGGCGGCAAGCGTAGAACCCTATGCATTTCGTCCTAAAGGACTTCTACAGGGGTATATACTAGCATGCAGCCTCTGTGCTTATAAAGTATAAGGGTAATGACTGGCGTCATTCAATTTCCGGGCATGCGGCATCAGCTTGCGCCTCTGGCCTCAAAGTGGGAAGCCAATCATGACGATATGAGGCCGAACGCATCCACAGTGTCATGACAATGGGAGGTAGATCTATCCAAATAGTAAGTTACATCCAAATGACTATGGGGGCGTGTTGTTAGGCGTGGGGGACGTATCAACAGCCAAGCCTCGATATGGTAGGAATTGTGGAGTGCGCGCTCAGCGTCACAGAAGATCCCATCCTAATAGGTTAAAAGCGTGTCACAGGGGGCTGGTCTAAGGTAAAAAATAATACCAAGCCTCGCTTTCGCTCCCGTCTGTGAGACGCATAACAACAACAGGGGGGTGGCACACTATAGGAAGTGAGGCCTCACGTGCGCTCCCAGCTGAGAGACACATAATAGCACCCCATAAGGAACTAAAAGGCTGGAGAGGACACATAGGCAAAACGATGTATACGGAAGTACTGTTACGCCGTCACAGCGGAGCATAGGTAGAAGACAGAGAAACGTCACAGAGTGCTCCCTGTACCATCATAGCCTGATTCAGGAGA
Source organism: Rana muscosa (assembly GCA_029206835.1). NCBI lineage: Eukaryota > Metazoa > Chordata > Amphibia > Anura > Ranidae > Rana > Rana muscosa. The sequence continues at coordinate 5,979,679 of CM055122.1, forward strand.
GACAACTCCAATCTGTCACTTACACCACTCAGTAAAGAACAGTCTTCCATTGCTAATGTGACTCAAACTCTCAACAGCCTTTAAATACCAAATGTACATATACATACACAAACACAAAATGACAGGATACAACAATAGATAGAGTGTACCCTGGTCCTCAGGGACCCCTTTTTCACTCATTAGCGCTGCACTTTTTATTTATATACACAATTTCTATTTGTTTAGTGCTACCAGCTGTTTTATCTCCACTCAGCAGCGCGGTATTTTCCCTTTGTTTCACATATCCACTCTAGAATTTTATTTACCGCAGCAGCCTTTATTTTTATTTTTCTTCTACATTCACACTTTTTAGCCCAAAGATGAATGTTTTTGATTATAGGACCAACCGCTCATTTAACACTGAAGGAGTGTTTGTTGCACTTAGTGCAAATTCAGAATTGAGTGGTCTCTTTATGAGGTTGAAAAACCTTATGGTGTCTGAGATACATCTTGAATGGGATATTGCATTTTTAGAACAATATTCCAAGGAACGTATGGTGCCCAGGGGGCTAAGGTGGGATGTCCACCCACAACAGGGGGATACCGAAATGGAGCCCTGGTTTTGCTATTTTAACCACTTAAGCCCCGGACCATTTGGTAGCTAAAGGACCAGAGGTGAATTCAGAATTTTGCACTGCGCTGCTTTAACTGTAAATTGTGCGGACATGCAATGTTGTACCCAAACGAAATTTGCGTCCTTTTCTTCCCACAAATAGAGCTTTCTTTTAATGGTATTTGATTGCCTCTGCGATTTAAATTTTTTGCGATATAAATGGAAAAAGACCGAAAATTTTGAAAAAAAATGATATTTTCTACTTTTTGTTATAAGAAAAATCGAATAAACTCAATTTTAGTCATACATTTAGGCCAAAATGTATTCAGCCACATGTCTTTAGTAAAAAAAAATGTCAATAAGCGTATATTTATCGGTTTGCGCAAAAGTTATAGCGTTTACAAACTAGGGTACATTTTCTGGAATTTACACAGCTTTAAATTTATGACTGCCTATCTCATTTCTTGAGAGTAGACACCCCAAGGAAATTGCCGAGAGGCATGTTGAGCCCATTGAATATTTTTTTTTTGTCCCAAGTGATTGAATAATGACAAAAAAAAAAAAAATTACAAAAAGTTGTCACTAAATGATATATTGCTCACACAAGCCATGGTTATATGTGGAATTGCACCCCAAAATACATTCTGCTGCTTCTCCTGAGTACGGAGATACCACATGTGTGGGACTTTTTAGGAGCCTAGCCACGTACGGGACCCCTGAAACCAAGCACCGCCTTCAGGATTTCTAAGGGTGTAAATTTTTGATTTCACTCCTCACTACCTATCACAGTTTTGAAGGCCATAAAATGCCAAAATAGCACAAAACTCCCCCAAATGACCCCATTTTAGAAAGTAGACACCCCAAGGAAATTGCTGAGAGGCCTGTTGAGCCCATTGAATATTTTTTTTTTTTGTCCCAAGTGATTGAATAATGACAAAAAAAAAAAAATTACAAAAAGTTGTCACTAAATGATATATTGCTCACACATGCCATGGTTATATGTGGAATTGCACCCCAAAATAAATTTTGCTGCTTCTCCTGAGTACGGGGATACCACATGTGTGGGACTTTTTAGGAGCCTAGCCGCGTACAGGACCCCGAAAACCAATCACCGCCTTCAGGATTTCTAGGCACAAATTTTTGATTTGACTCCTCACTACCTATCACAGTTTCGAAGGCCATAAAATGCCAAAATAGCACAAAACCCCCCCAAATGACCCCATTTTGGAAAGTAGACACCCCAAGCTGTTTGCTGAGAGGCATGGTGAGTATTTTACAGCTCTCATTTGTTTTTGAAAATGAAGAAAGAACATTTTTTTTTTTCAATTTTCAAAACTTTGTGACAAAAAGCGAGATCTGCAAAATACTCACAATACCTCTCAGCAAATAGCTTGGGGTGTCTACTTTCCAAAATGGGGTCATTTGGGGGGTTTTGTGCCATCTGGGCATTCCATGGCCTCCGAAACTGTGATAGGCAGTGAGAAGTGAAATCAAAAATTTACACCCGTTAGAAAGCCTGAAGGCGGTGATTGGTTTTTGGGGTCCCGTACGCGGCTAGGCTCCCAAAAAGTCTCACACATGTGGTATCCCCGTACTCAGGAGAAGCAACAGAATGTATTTTGGGGTGTAATTCCACATATGACCATGGCATGTTTGAGCAATATATCATTTAGTGACAACTTTGTGCAAAAAACAAAAAAAAAATTGTCTTTTTTCCGCAACTTGTGTCAACATATAAAATATTCCATGGACTCGACATGCCTCTCAGTATATAGCTTGGGGTGTCTACTTTCCAAAATGGGGTCATTTGGGGGGGTTTTGAACTGTTCTGGCATTTTATACACAACATTAGGAAGCTTACATCCACTCTTCTAACCACTTGAAGACAAAGCCCTTTTTGACACTTTTTGTTTACATGAAAACATATTTTTTTTTGCAAGAAAATTATGTTGAACCCCCAAACATTATATATATTTTTAAAGCAAAGGCCCTACAGAATAAAATGGTGGGTGTTGCATTTTTTTTTCTACACAGTATTTGCGCAGCGATTTTTCAAACGCATTTTTTGGGGAAAAAATACACTTCTTTTAATTTTAATGCACTAAAACACACTATATTGCTCAAATGTTTGATGAAATAAAAAAGATGATCTTAGGCCGAGTACATAGATACCAAACACGACAAAATTAAAATTTCACACAAACGCGCATTGGCGACAAACTACATACATTTTTAAAAGCCTTTACAGGTTACCCCGTTAGATTTACAGGGGAGGTCTACTGCTAAAATTACTGCTCTCGATCTGACCTTCGCGGTGATACCTCACATGCATGGTGCAATTGCTGTTTATATATGACGCCAGACCGACGCTTGCGTTCGCCATTGGGCAAGAGCAGGGCAGGACAGGGGTGCTTTTTTTTTTTTTTTTTTTTATTATTAATTTTGCTTTTTTATTTTATTTTTAAACTGTTGCTTCCATATTTTTATTTTTTTATCATTTTTATTGTTATCTCAGGGAATGTAAATATCCCCTATGATAGCTATAGGTAATGACAGGTACTCTTTTTTGAAAAAACTGGGGTCTATTGGACCCTAGATCTTTCCTCTGCCCTCAAAGCATCTGACCACACCAAGATCGGTGTGATAAAATGCTTTCCCAATTTCCCAATGGCGCTTTTTATATCCGGGGGGGGTCATTCCCTCCCACTGCTTGTAAAAGCAGTCCAGAGGCTAATTAGCCACTAGGATTGCTTTTACATGAAAGCCGGCCGCTGGCTGAAAAGAATGATACCAAGATGATACCTAAACCCGCAGGCATCATTCTGGTATAAACATTCAAAGTCCAGCAACATACCAGTACGTTGCTGGTCCTTGTTGGACATGTATTGTAATCTTTTTTTTCATGCAGCCTGTTGGCTGAACGAAAAAAAAAAAGATTGATCGGTGGGTATGCCCACCATTAGAATACCGCCCTTCATCCACCCACTTCTAATGATGAGCATACATGCACCATTTATATATGCCGAAGCATGGGGGCATCTTCCCGCAAAAGTTATGCCGCGTACACATGGTCAGACTTTTCCACGGGCAAGCCTCCGTCGGAATTTCGACTGTATGTAGGCGGCATTAGGAGCAAAATCGCTCCTCCGCCCCTGCTGCCCCAATGCTTCGGCATATATGCTTTTTTTTTTTTTAACTGTGGTGGCGAAATCACCTCCTACAGCACTGGAGTCGCAGGGATCAGGCCTGTCTCTGCGAACGCTGCAGTTATGTGTGTTGTGTTTTGCAAGTGACAGTGATCGATCGATACTGCACTTGGGTGGCCTGGGCTGGACGGAGGGGCAAAACGCAGGTGCTAGCAGGTATCTGGGCTGATTCCGCTAACACTGCGTTTTTGGGAACCCTAAACTGCTGGGGACGCTACTATAGATCTGATCAGATCAGATATTGATCTGTTCAGATACTATACCACTAAGGGGGTGTATGCGTCACGCGTGGGTGTTAGCGTTACTGGCACTAACCTGACGCTGCCTGGGGTGTGACGCAGACCCTCTCTGACGCTAAAACCTAATTGATATCACCCGCCGGGCGATCAGGGGGTTAAACCTTTATTGGGTTATATACGGCGGGTGCCCTGACACTATAAAAAGCAAACTAACTAACCAGCGTCACCCGTAACACTTATATGGTGATTACTGGTGAAAGGGTTAACTAGGGGCAATTAGGGGGTTAAAACCTTTATTAGGTAATATATGGGGGTACCTGACGCTATATAAAAACCTGACGGCAAACCTAAAAAAAAATTACTGGCTACCGATCTGCATCACCGACACTAAGACAATGATCATAAAAACGATTGCTTAGCGACAGTGGTGATAGGGGGTGAAAGGGTTACCTGGGGGGCAATCAGGGGGTTAAACCTTTATTAGATAATATATGGGGGTACCTGACGCTATAAAAACCTGCGGCGAACCTAAAAAAAATTACTAGCTACCGATCTGCATCACCGACGCTAAGACAGCGATCAGAAAAATGATCGCTTAGCGACAGTGGTGATAGGGGGTGAAAGGGTTACCTGGGGGCGATCAAGGGGGTTAAACCTTTATTAGGTAATATATTGGGGTACCTGACGCTATAAAAACCTGCGGCGAACCTAAAAAAAATTACTGGCTACCGATCTGCATCACCGACGCTAAGACAGCGATCAGAAAAATTATCGCTTAGTGACAGTGGTGATAGGGGGTGAAAGGGTTACCTGGGGGGCGATCAAGGGGGTTAAACCTTTATTAGGTAATATATGGGGGTACCCGACGCTATAAAAACCTGCGGCGAACCTAAAAAAAATTACTGGCTACCGATCAGCATCGCCGACGCTAAAACATCGATCAGAAAAATTATCGCTTAGTGACCGTGGTGATAGGGGGTGAAAGGGTTACCTGGGGGGCGATCAAGGGGGTTAAACCTTTATTAGGTAATATATGGGGGTACCCGACGCTATAAAAACCTGCGGCGAACCTAAAAAAAAATACTGGCTACCGATCTGCATCACCGACGCTAAGACATCGATCAGAAAAATGATCGCTTAGCGACGGCGGGTACTAGGGGGTGAAAGGGTTATCTGGGGGGTGATCAGGGGGTTAAACCTTTATTAGGGGGGGTTAGGGGGCTACACTGGACCTAAAACTAAATGTACTGACACTTTTACAGTCACAAATGTCACTGATTGCAGTGATCACTAAATAAATGGTCACTGCAATCAGTGACACTGTGACTGGGGGCTGGGGGGTGATCTGGGGGGGTCTGGGGGGGCGATTTATGTACCTATGTGTCCTGGTGTCAGTGTAGTGTTGTGTGCACTAACCTGCATCTTCTCCTGTACGGCGCTCGGTATATGTGAGCGCCGCAGGAGAGATGACATCACTTCCTCCAGCCTGTGTAAACAAGCACACAGGCAGGGGAAGCTCTCATTCGCCGGGAGCGATCGAGAGGGGGTGGCCGGAATCGAACGGCCGTCCCCTCATGCCGGATCGCTCCCGAAGGTAAAACGACCGCTCACTGTAAAGAAGGGGGGTCCGATCGGACCCCCCAACTATACAAAGGCAATCACGTACATATACGTGATTCTGCCTGTCGGTGCCATTCTGCCGACGTATATTTACAGTGGGCGGTCGTTAAGTGGTTAATGAGGCTGGCATCAGCTTTCTCGTTTTTCTGTCTCAGAAAAAACGGATTCGAATTTCGGCCATTGATAAAGAAATAAAAGAGTTAAGGGACAAACTAGCTCCCCTTAAGTCTACATCTGAATACCTTACACTCTCAAGTAAAATGCAAAATAAAGGGAAATACCGCGCTGCTGGGGTGAAAGTGGGACAGCTGCTGACACTGAACAAATAGAAAGTGTAGAAAAAGTGAAGGTAAAGAAGTGCAGCGCTATAAGAAGTGGGAAAAAGTGACAAAGAAAATGTCACATATGCAAAATAAATTTCAATGAAGGAGTGTCTCATAATATAAAGTGTCCATATACAAAGATTATATTCATAGATAAAAATATCAGTATATATATATATATATATTGTGACAGCAGGAAGGTAAAGTCACCTGGTTGCATCCAGGGGGGTAGATATATTTCTCCCAGATTCAGGCTTTATGCCGACTTATACAACTAGGGAGGGAGTTGATGAAGCCCAGCTGAGGCTAGTGGGCTCATGGATGACTCATACCTCTAGGGAGAGTGCTGGGCGTCGTGCAGGCAGGGAGTTGATGAGACCAGCTGAAGCTTGTCAGCTCGTTTAAAGCCTCTATAAAAACTCCCAGCTTCATTAGGTGTTTGCTCATGCCTGGACCCAGACCTGTGTGGACTGTCTAGGGAGAGTGAACCCCTGTGCGGTGAGACAAAGCCTGTGTGGCTATTTGCTTGGACATTTAAAACCAGGGACTTAGGGACTAGGACAGCACCAGGCTGATCCCAGTTGTTAGTTAGGAAACCTGCATGTTTAGTCAGAGGTCAAGCTGACCAGGATTTATTTTGTTTATGTTTCTTTTTGGCTTTGCTGTGTTTTTTGTCACTGTACATAGAGAAATAAACCGCACCTTTTGATTTTGAAAACCACAACCTCCGTCTGCTGGGCCTGTTTTTGTGTGGGGAGCCCAACCAGGGGATCACACACACCCGCTGCCGAGCGAACCCCCTCACAGTTGGTGGAGAATGCGGGCAGTTTTTTTTTAAGCCAGCATGGAGGAGATACTGAAACAGCTGGCTCTAGCAAATGCCAATCAACAGCAGACAAATGCAGGTTTGCAAAGGAGCCTTGCAGCCCAGCAGCAAGCTCACCAACAGAGTCTGGAAGCTCAGCAACAAGCCCAGCAGCAATCTGAGGCCCGCTTCATAGACCTGTTACAGAAGCAAGAGCAGAGACTACAACAAATGGAAGCAGTAGTGCAGCAACGTCCACAGACCAGTGAGGAAAGCCGTCCCACTAATACCGCGTCCTTTGGGGTGAGTCGTTTATTGACAAAAATGACTGGAGAGGATGATCCAGAGGTATTTTTGACCACATTTGAAAGGACTGCTGAAAGAGAAAAGTGGCCTGAGGAGCAGTGGGCTGGACTGGTGGCTCCTCTGTTAACTGGTGAATCGCAGAAGGCTTACTATGACCTAGAGCCTGACCAAGCAAAAGACTATGTGATGCTAAAAGCTGAAATATTGGCAAGGCTGGGTGTCACCCTGGCTGTCCGGGCTCAGCGTGTGCATAACTGGACTTTCCAGCTTGGAAAACCCCCCAGGTCTCAAATGTATGATCTCATTCACCTGAGCAGGAAGTGGCTACAGCCAGAGACTTTGTCCGCACCAGAGATTGTGGAACGTGTTGTAATGGATCGGTTTTTGAGAGCTCTTCCTACTGCCATCCAAAAGTGGGTAAGCCATGGAGACCCAGAGACGGCCGGTGGTCTTGTGGATCGTGTAGAGAAATACTTGGCTACAGAGAACCTGACGGCCTCTTCCAGAGACTCTCGGACTTTCCACCCTAAGACCAGACCATCCCCAGGGGCGGATAAGAGGATTCCAAGGGGTGAGGGTGGAGAGAGTGAGAGGGTGGGAGCTCTACCCAAAGTTTGGCGAGAACAGCCTGGGAAGTCAGGGGCTCAAGAGGCAGCCAAAAGGATTGTTTGCTTCCGCTGCCGGCAAGCGGGACATATTGCAGCAAATTGCCCGGTTGTGGAGGAACCCATGCAATGTGACTTTCTGACGGACCGACGTCAGTCGCTGTGTGCGACAGTCGCATGCACTGCCATTCGGGGAACTGAGAAACATTTATGCAAAATGTGTATTAATGGTAGAAATGTTGTGGTATTGCTGGATTCAGGTAGCCTTGTGACCCTGATAAAGGCTGAATTAGTTAAAACAGAGGTCTCTGGGAATAGCAAGGTAGCTGTTATTTGTGTGCATGGGGACACCCGAGAGTATCCAGTGACTACAGTGTGTTTCGAGACCCCCAAAGGTACCCTCTCTCATCCAGTGGGGTTAGTATCTCAATTACCGCATGATGCCATTGTGGGAAGGGATTTTCCGAAGTTCTGGGAACTGTGGGATGATCCTGAGCCCCCCACTGGTGCCCCTATGTACCAGGAATGTGATAGCCAGAACTCCTCTGAGAGTGGTGAGGACTCTCCAGAATTTCCCTTGTCAGTATTGGCAGGGGAGACTCAAGAAACTGGAGAGGAGCCCACCTCCTCAGACGAAAACCTACCGTCTGTGGAGTTTTCTGATCTGGAGGTTCACAGGGAAAATTTTGCCACAGAACAGTTAAAAGACCCCGCCCTAATAAAGGCACGGGAAAACGTAGTGGAAATAGATGGCGAGTTAGTGAACCCAGATAATACCTGCACTTACCCATACTTCAGCGTAGAGAAGGACCTACTGTATCGGGTGGCAAAAAGGGCAGAAGAAACCGTTGAGCAGCTTGTGGTGCCCAAACCTTACAGGAAGTTGGTGTTGGAGTTGGCCCATGGGCACATTCTTGGAGGTCATCTGGGGACAGAGAAAACCCGAGAGAGGGTATTACAGAGATTCTATTGGCCTGGGGTGATGAAGGACATAGAAAATTATTGTTCCTCCTGCCCTGTGTGTCAGAGGTCGGCCCCGATGCCACATTTCCGTAGCCCGCTGGTCCCTCTACCCATCATTGAGGTCCCGTTTGAGAGAATCGCAATGGATTTGGTAGGTCCTATAATCAAGTCCGCTAGGGGGCACCAGTACATATTGGTTATAATGGACTATGCCACCCGTTATCCAGAAGCGATCCCTCTCAGAAATACCTCGGCCAAAACCATAGCCAAAGAGCTATCTCTTGTTTTTAGCCGGGTGGGTATTTGTAAAGAACTGCTTACGGACCAAGGTACACCCTTTATGTCCCGGGTTATGAAAGAGCTGTGTAAATTGTTCAAAGTGACGCAATTGCGTACATCTGTGTATCACCCCCAAACCGATGGGCTGGTTGAAAGATTCAACAAAACCCTAAAACAAATGTTGAAGAAAGTGGTGGATAGAGATGGAAAGGATTGGGACTGTCTACTTCCTTATTTGATGTTTGCTATTAGGGAGGTGCCCCAATCCTCTACGGGATTCTCCCCCTTTGAGTTACTGTATGGGAGACACCCAAGAGGGCTGTTGGATATTGCCAAGGAAACTTGGGAAAGTGAGAGTTCTCCCCACAGGAGTGTGATTGAGCATATCGCCCTGATGCAAGATCGAATTGCACAGGTAATGCCCATCGTGAAGGAACATTTGGCCCAAGCGCAGTTGGCACAGCAGAGAGTGTACAACCGTGGAGCCAAGACCCGTACCTTTTCCCCGGGGGATAGGATATTGGTACTTGTCCCTACGGTTGAAAGTAAATTCCTTGCCAAATGGCAAGGCCCCTACGAGATAATGGAAAAAGTGAGCGAAGTGAATTACAAGGTCAGACAACCAGGAAGGCGAAAGCCCGAACAGATATATCACGTTAATCTGTTGAAAGCCTGGAGGGATAGAGAGTCCCTAGTCGCAGAAACTTGGTCACCAGCTCAAACTGGTTGCGTGATTCCGGAGGTTGGAATAGCAGCCACCTTGTCACAACCCCAACAACAGGAGGTTAAGGAGTTTGTGCTTCGCAACAAGGAGGTGTTCTCTGAGCTGCCGGGACAAACATCTGGGGTAGAGCATGATATTATTACCCCGCCCGGTGAAAGGGTGAAGTTAAAACCCTATCGGATCCCAGAGGCCCGACGGGAGGCAATACGGGAGGAAGTACAGAAAATGCTGAACTTAGGGGTGATAGAGGAGTCCCAAAGTGATTGGTCTAGTCCCATTGTGTTGGTGCCTAAACCGGATGGGAGCTGGCGATTTTGTAACGATTTTCGTCAGTTGAACAAAGTTACAAAATTTGACACCTACCCCATGCCACGTATAGATGAGTTGATCGACCGGCTGGGAACAGCCCGATACATGACGACTCTTGACCTCACAAAAGGGTATTGGCAAATTCCCCTGGCCAAGTCGGCCAAAGAGAAAACCGCATTTGTAACCCCAGACGGGGCGTTCCAATATAAGAGAATGCCGTTCGGGTTACAGAATGCGCCGGCCACATTCCAGCGGAAAATGGACCAGATACTGAGGCCCCATCGGAAGTATGCTGCGGCTTACCTGGATGACGTAATTGTCCATAGCACAGATTGGGCCTCACATCTGCCAAAAGTGCAAGCAGTCCTAGACTCTATCCGGGAAGCGGGGTTTACGGCTAACCCCAAGAAGTGTACCATTGGGCAGGAGGAGGCCAAATATCTTGGGTACACCATTGGCAGGGGAGTGATAAAACCCCAACTCAACAAAGTCGAGGCCATCCAGAGTTGGCCACGTCCCAACAGCAAGAAGCAGGTACGGGCCTTTCTGGGAATCGCGGGTTATTATCGGCGCTTCATTCCCCACTTTGCTTCTAAGGCTGTGCCCCTAACCAACCTGACGAAAGGGAAAGGGTCGGTCATGATTAAATGGACCCCCGAGGCTGAGGCAGCATTCCAATTCTTGAAACAAGCCTTATGTAGCCAGCCAGTGTTGTACTCACCCGACTTCTCTAAAGACTTTGTCGTACAAAGTGATGCGTCAGATGTGGGGTTAGGAGCAGTATTGTCCCAGGTCTGGAACGGGGAAGAGCACCCAGTCATTTACCTCAGCAGGAAGTTGAAATCCCATGAGGTAAATTACGCCACCGTTGAAAAGGAGTGTTTAGCGGTGAAGTGGGCTCTAGATTCCCTTCGGTACTATCTGCTAGGTAGGCACTTTGACATGGTTACGGATCACGCTCCGTTAAAGTGGATGGCTCAAAACAAGGAGACAAATAGAAGAGTGAATAGGTGGTTCCTGGCCCTACAGGAATTCAACTTCACAGTAAAGCATCGCCCTGGCGTTCAAATGGGGAATGTGGATGCTTTGTCTCGAGTACATGAAGGCCTGATTGCTGGTGTTCCAACCCCAAGGTTAAAACAAGAGGGGGGGGTATGTGACAGCAGGAAGGTAAAGTCACCTGGTTGCATCCAGGGGGGTAGATATATTTCTCCCAGATTCAGGCTTTATGCCGACTTATACAACTAGGGAGGGAGTTGATGAAGCCCAGCTGAGGCTAGTGGGCTCATGGATGACTTATACCTCTAGGGAGAGTGCTGGGCGTCGTGCAGGCAGGGAGTTGATGAGACCAGCTGAAGCTTGTCAGCTCGTTTAAAGCCTCTATAAAAACTCCCAGCTTCATTAGGTGTTTGCTCATGCCTGGACCCAGACCTGTGTGGACTGTCTAGGGAGAGTGAACCCCTGTGCGGTGAGACAAAGCCTGTGTGGCTATTTGCTTGGACATTTAAAACCAGGGACTTAGGGACTAGGACAGCACTAGGCTGATCCCAGTTGTTAGTTAGGAAACCTGCATGTTTAGTCAGAGGTCAAGCTGACCAGGATTTATTTTGTTTATGTTTCTTTTTGGCTTTGCTGTGTTTTTTGTCACTGTACATAGAGAAATAAACCGCACCTTTTGATTTTGAAAACCACAACCTCCGTCTGCTGGGCCTGTTTTTGTGTGGGGAGCCCAACCAGGGGATCACACACACCCGCTGCCGAGCGAACCCCCTCACAATATATATATATTGTGACAGCAGGAAGGTAAAGTCACCTGGTTGCATCCAGGGGGGTAGATATATTTCGCCCAGATTCAGGCTTTACGCCGACTTATACAACTAGGTGGAGAGTTGTATAAGCCCAGCTGAGGCTAGTGAGCTCATGCCTGGACCCAGACCTGTGTGGACTGTCTAGGGAGAGTGAACCCCTGTGCGGTGAGACAAAGCCTGTGTGGCCATTTGCTTGGACATTTAAAACCAGGGACTTAGGGACTAGGACAGCACTAGGCTGATCCCAGTTGTTAGTTAGGAAACCTGTATGTTTAGTCAGAGGTCAAGTTGACCAGGATTTATTTTGTTTATGTTTCTTTTGCTTTGCTGTGTTTTGTCACTGTAAATAGAAAATAAACCGCACCTTTTTGATTTTGAAAACCACAACCTCCGTTTGCTGGGCCTGTTTTTGTGTGGGGAGCCCATCCCGGGGGTCACACACACCCGCTGCCGAGCTAACCCCCTCACAGTTGGTGGAGAACCAGTGGCAGTTTTTTTTTTAAGCCAGCATGGAGGAGATACTGAAGCAGCTGGCTCTAGCAAATGCCAATCAACAGCAGACAAATGCAGGTTTGCAAAAGAGCCTTGCAGCTCATCAACAGAGCCTTGCAGCTCAACAACAGAACTTCGCAGCCCAGCAGCAAGCTCATCAACAGAGCCTTGCAGCCCAGCAGCAGACAAACGCAACTTTGCAACAGAGTCTGGAGGCTCAGCAACAAGCCCAGCAGCAATCTGAGGCCCGCTTCATAGACCTGTTGCAGAAGCAAGAGCAGAGACTACAACAACAGATGGAAGCAGTAATGCAGCAATGTCCGCAGACCAGTGAGGAAAGCCGTCCCACTAATACCGCGTCCTTTGGGGTGAGTCGTTTATTGACAAAAATGACTGGAGAGGATGATCCAGAGGTATTTTTGACCACATTTGAAAGGACCGCTGAAAGAGAAAAGTGGCCTGAGGAGCAGTGGGCTGGACTGGTGGCTCCTCTGTTAACTGGTGAATCGCAGAAAGCTTACTATGACCTAGAGCCTAACCAAGCAAAAGACTATGTGATGCTAAAAGCTGAAATATTGGCAAGGCTGGGTGTCACCCAGGCTGTCCGGGCTCAGCGTGTGCATAACTGGACTTTCCAGCTTGGAAAACCCCCAGGTCTCAAATGTATGATCTCATTCACCTGAGCAGAAAGTGGCTACAGCCAGAGACTTTGTCCGCACCAAAGATTGTGGAACGTGTTGTAATGGATCAGTTTTTGAGAGCTCTTCCTACTGCCATCCAAAAGTGGGTAAGCCATGGAGACCCAGAGACGGCCGATGGTCTTGTGGATCGTGTGGAGAAATACTTGGCTACAGAGAACCTGACGGCCTCTTCCAGAGACACTCGGACTTTCCACCCTAAGACCAGACCATCCCCAGGGGCGGATAAGAGGATTCCAAGGGGTGAGGGTGGAGAGAGTGAGAGGGTGGGAGCTCTACCCCAAGTTTGGCGAGAACAGCCTGGGAAATCAGCGGCTCAAGAGGCGGCAAGAAGGATCGTTTGCTACCGCTGCCGGCAAGCGGGACATATTGCAGCCAATTGCCCGGTTGTGGAGGAACCCATGCAGTGTGACTTTCTGACGGGCAGACGTCAGTCGCTGTGTGCGACAGTCGCATGCACTGCCATTCGAGGAACTGAGAAACATTTATGCAAAATGTGTGTTAATGGTAGAAATGTTGTGGTATTGCTGGATTCAGGTAGCCTTGTGACCCTGATAAAGGCTGAGTTAGTTAAAACAGAGGTCTCTGGGAATAGCAAGGTAGCTGTTATTTGTGTGCATGGGGACACCCGAGAGTATCCAGTGACTACAGTGTGTTTCGAGACCCCCAAAGGTACCCTCTCTCATCCAGTGGGCTTAGTATCTCAGTTACCGCATGACGCCATTGTGGGAAGGGATTTTCCGAAGTTCTGGGAACTGTGGGATGATCCTGAGCCCCCCACTGGTGCCCCTATGTACCAGGAATGTGATAGCCAGAACTCCCCTGAGAGTGGTGAGGACTCTCCGGAATTTCCCTTATCAGTATTGGCAGGGGAGACTCAAGAAACTGGAGAGGAGCCCACCTCCTCAGACGAAAACCTACCGTCTGTGGAGTTTTCTGATCTTGAGGTTCACAGGGAAAACTTTGCCACAGAACAGTTGAAAGACCCCGCCCTAATAAAGGCACGGGAAAACGTAGTGAAAATAGATGGCGAGTTAGTGAACCCAGATAATACCTGCACTTACCCATACTTCAGCGTAGAGAAGGACCTACTGTATCGGGTGGCAAAAAGGGCAGAAGAAACCGTTGAGCAGCTTGTGGTGCCCAAACCTTACAGGAAGTTGGTGTTGGAGTTGGCCCATGGGCACATTCTTGGAGGTCATCTGGGGACAGAGAAAACCCGAGAGAGGGTATTACAGAGATTCTATTGGCCGGGGGTGATGAAGGACATAGAAAATTATTGTTCCTCCTGCCCTGTGTGTCAGAGGTCGGCCCCGATGCCACATTTCCGTAGCCCGCTGGTCCCTCTACCCATCATTGAGGTCCCGTTTGAGAGGATCGCCATGGATTTGGTAGGTCCTATAATCAAGTCCGCTAGGGGGCACCAGTACATATTAGTTATAATGGACTATGCCACCCGTTATCCAGAAGCGATCCCTCTCCGAAATACCTCGGCCAAAACCATAGCCAAAGAGCTATCTCTTGTGTTTAGCCGGGTGGGTATTTGTAAAGAACTGCTTACGGACCAAGGTACACCCTTTATGTCCCGGGTTATGAAGGAGCTGTGTAAATTGTTCAAAGTGACGCAATTACGTACATCTGTGTATCACCCCCAAACCGATGGGCTGGTTGAAAGATTCAACAAAACCCTAAAACAAAGGTTGAAGAAAGTGGTGGATAGAGATGGAAAGGATTGGGACTGTCTACTTCCTTATCTGATGTTTGCTATTAGGGAGGTGCCCCAATCCTCTACGGGATTCTCCCCCTTTGAGTTACTGTATGGGAGACACCCAAGAGGGCTGTTGGATATTGCCAAGGAAACTTGGGAAAGTGAGAGTTCTCCCCACAGGAGTGTGATTGAGCATGTCGCCCTGATGCAAGACCGAATTGCACAGGTAATGCCCATCGTGAAGGAACATTTGGCCCAAGCGCAGTTAGCACAGCAGAGAGTGTACAACCGTGGAGCCAAGACCCGTACCTTTTCCCCGGGGGATAGGATACTGGTACTTGTCCCTACGGTTGAAAGTAAATTCCTTGCCAAATGGCAAGGCCCCTACGAGATAATGGAAAAAGTGAGCGAAGTGAATTACAAGGTCAGACAACCAGGAAGGCGAAAGCCCGAACAGATCTATCACGTTAATCTGTTGAAAGCCTGGAGGGATAGAGAGTCCCTAGTCGCAGACACTTGGTCACCAGCTCAAACTGGTTGCGTGATTCCTGAGGTTGGAATAGCAGCCACCTTGTCACAACCCCAACAACAGGAGGTTAAGGAGTTTGTGCTTCGCAACAAGGAGGTATTCTCTGAGCTGCCGGGACAAACATCTGGGGTCGAGCATGACATCATTACCCCGCCCGGTGAAAGGGTGAAGTTAAAACCCTATCGGATCCCAGAGGCCCGACGGGAGGCAATACGGGAGGAAGTACAGAAAATGCCGAACTTAGGGGTGATAGAGGAGTCCCAAAGTGATTGGTCTAGTCCCATTGTGTTGGTGCCTAAACCGGATGAGAGCTGGCGATTTTGTAACGATTTTCGTCAGTTGAACAAAGTTACAAGATTTGACACCTACCCCATGCCACGTATAGATGAGTTGATCGACCGGCTGGGAACAGCCCGATACATGACGACTCTTGACCTCACAAAAGGGTATTGGCAAATCCCCCTGGCCAAGTCGGCCAAAGAGAAAACCGCATTTGTAACCCCAGACGGGGCGTTCCAATATAAAAGAATGCCGTTCGGGTTACAGAATGTGCCGGCCACATTCCAGCGGAAAATGGACCAGATGCTGAGGCCCCATCGGAAGTATGCTGCGGCTTACCTGGATGACGTAATTGTCCATAGCACAGATTGGGCCTCACATCTGCCAAAAGTGCAAGCAGTCCTGGACTCTGTTCGGGAAGCGGGGTTTACGGCTAACCCCAAGAAGTGTACCATTGGGCAGGAGGAGGCCAAATATCTTGGGTACACCATTGGGAGGGGAGTAATAAAACCCCAACTCAACAAAGTCGAGGCCATCCAGAGTTGGCCACGTCCCAACAGCAAGAAGCAGGTACGAGCCTTTCTGGGAATCGCTGGGTATTATCAGCGATTCATTCCCCACTTTGCTTCTAAGGCTGTGCCCCTAACCAACCTGACGAAGGGGAAAGGGTCGGTCATGATTAAATGGACCCCCGAGGCTGAGGCAGCATTCCAATTCTTGAAACAAGCCTTATGTAGCCAGCCAGTGTTGTACTCACCCGACTTCTCTAAAGACTTTGTCGTACAAAGTGATGCGTCAGATGTGGGGTTAGGAGCAGTATTGTCCCAGGTCTGGAACGGGGAAGAGCACCCAGTCATTTACCTCAGCAGGAAGTTGAAGTCCCATGAGGTAAATTACGCCACCGTTGAAAAGGAGTGTTTAGCGGTGAAGTGGGCTCTAGATTCCCTTCGGTACTACCTGCTAGGTAGGCACTTTGACATGGTTACGGATCACGCTCCGTTAAAGTGGATGGCTCAAAACAAGGAGACAAATAGAAGAGTGAATAGGTGGTTCCTGGCCCTACAGGAATTCAACTTCACAGTAAAGCATCGCCCTGGCGTTCAAATGGGGAATGTGGATGCTTTGTCTCGAGTACATGAATGCCTGATTGCTGGTGTTCCAACCCCGAGGTTAAAACAAGAGGGGGGGGGTATGTGACAGCAGGAAGGTAAAGTCACCTGGTTGCATCCAGGGGGGTAGATATATTTCGCCCAGATTCAGGCTTTACGCCGACTTATACAACTAGGTGGAGAGTTGTATAAGCCCAGCTGAGGCTAGTGAGCTCATGCCTGGACCCAGACCTGTGTGGACTGTCTAGGGAGAGTGAACCCCTGTGCGGTGAGACAAAGCCTGTGTGGCCATTTGCTTGGACATTTAAAACCAGGGACTTAGGGACTAGGACAGCACTAGGCTGATCCCAGTTGTTAGTTAGGAAACCTGTATGTTTAGTCAGAGGTCAAGTTGACCAGGATTTATTTTGTTTATGTTTCTTTTGCTTTGCTGTGTTTTGTCACTGTAAATAGAAAATAAACCGCACCTTTTTGATTTTGAAAACCACAACCTCCGTTTGCTGGGCCTGTTTTTGTGTGGGGAGCCCATCCCGGGGGTCACACACACCCGCTGCCGAGCTAACCCCCTCACAATATATATATATATATATATATATATATATATATATATATATATATATATATGTGTATATATGAGCAAAAAAACTCAAAATAAATGTGATTCATAAAGTCAATAAAAATGACATATCCGTGCAAGGATTTGATGTGAGAGTAGAAATAAATCAGGCTCCTATATAGAAGTCCACAAAAAAAAATGTCTATAAAGGAAATAATATCCAAAACAGCAGACTAATGAAAAGAATGGATAATGTCAATCCTCACGAGTGGAGAGTAGAGAGTGTACACAGGAAAAACGAATCCAACATCAAAGATATAAAGATGGGTACTCTTACCGTGTGACGTGGACCCACAAACCGATTAGGGGTGGGTCAGACAAGCAAAGGCAAGAGTAACGATCCTGTAGTTAATCCTGGGACTTCTCTCTAGATAGTTGCCGATCAATCCACAGCAGGAATGGTGGTAAGCATCAGGCCTCTCTGTTCTCAGAAACTAGGATGCGATAAGCCAAAGGGAAGTGTCTCTCCAAAGGTTAGCAGCATAAAAACTGTCATTGACTGTTCCTCAGAATTAGATGCTGCTTCTCTGGAAGCCTTTGATATTCAGGCATCCAACTATACGGCTCTAACTATACGGTATATACAAGCCCTCACTACCAGGCTGAACAAGCCTACCGCTTGCCAGCTTCCACATCAACTGATTAACAGTTTTTCCCAACCTTCTTGCTCTTACAGACCAGCGTTGTCTGTGTTTCCCAGGCAGAGCAAAGGCTGTCTGCTCAGGTGAGCTTTTAATTGACCTGGGAGAGAGGACCAACACCTGGACTGGATACTGGATCAGAGATCCCTAAACTTATAAGAGAGGAGCCTGGGAGATGTATAAACCCCGAACAGGACTTTTCCTGTCTCTCTCAGGGACGCTCTGCTACAAAATGGACACGGCTGACTGCTAGGATTCCTCTGGACTTTTGGAAGCTTTCTTCTCTTTTTTAAGGTGCAGGCTGACAGCCTGCCCATCTACCATAGGCTTTTTTGGGGTCAGATACCCTCTGCCTTGAATGTGCACCAGGGTTTACCACGGTGAATATATAGCCCTTTCCTTTTATGCTTTGGTATCTACAGTTTCTAAAATCCTGGAGGACATTACCTGTTGCTACTTATTTGTAGCCTCTAACTAGCAGTATTCCCAGCTGTCGCTTATTGTGATTTTTTATCATTATTGGTCATTTGCCACAAACAAATTGCCAATTTAACTTTACCAAGGTGTGTTGCCGCATTCGCAGCACATTCGACCTACTATTATGCCCCTGAAGAAGCGTTAATTAACGAAACTGGTAGAGCAATCCAAGATTACACCCGATACATTGGACCTATGGCTAACACCACCTGCTTCATACGATTACTGTTTCATTAGCCTGTGGCTGCTGGTTATGTATTTTCATCTAGGATGAAGTGCATATACACTGTATAAATATAATTCTGAAGCACTGTTAAACATTAGCCTGAGCCTTGTATCCAAATACGAATAGACTGTCAATTTTTTTGAATGTTTACATGTAGTTTCTTATGACTTTTTCTAAAATAAATATCCTTAGCTTTTTACAATATCTATCCATGTGCCGCCTAAAGTCCATTCCTTAGTCTATTCATATTCTTTCTGTCTGCTCAGGTGAGCTTTTAATTGACCTGGGAGAGAGGACCAACACCTGGACTGGATACTGGATCAGAGATCCCTAAACGTATAAGAAAGGAGCCTGGGAGATGTATAAACCCCGAACAGGACTTTTCCTGTCTCTCTCAGGGACGCTCTGCTACACATCCTCCCCCCTTGTTTCAACCCCAGGGTTGGAACACCTGTGGCCCAACAGGAGTGAACACGGGACAGGGCATCTACATTCCCGATCTCAACACCTGGCCTGTGTTTTACAGAAAAGGAATAATCCTGTAGAGCCAAAAACCACCGATTCACCCGTCTATTAGTCTCCTTCTTTTGGGCCATCCATTTCAGGGGAGCATGGTCAGTTATTAATTCGAACTGGCGCCCTAACAAGTAGTACCTGAGAGCGTTCACAGCCCACTTTATGGCTAAACATTCCTTTTCAATGACTGCATACTTTTTCTCATGGTCATTGAGCTTTCTACTTAGGAAGACCACAGGGTGTTCTTCCCCATTGTATACCTGTGATAGTACTGCCCCGATACCAACATCAGACGCATCCGTTTGAACCAAAGAGTCTTTGGAGAAATCGGGGGAGTACAATACTGGTTGTGCACAAAGAGCATTCTTCAGGACTTGGAAAGATTCCTCCGCTACTGGGGACCATTTCACCATTACAGAGTCTTTCCCTTTCGTAAGGTCTGTCAGTGGGGCAGCTATAGTTGCAAAATTTGGGATAAACCTTCTATAATATCCCGCAATCCCAAGAAAGGCCCTGACCTGCTTCTTGTTTGCAGGATGTGGCCACTCCTGGGTGGCTTCTATTTTATTCACCTGGGGTTTTATGACACCACTGCCAATAGTGTAGCCCAAAAATGTTCCATTGGTCTAGAGCAGTGGTTCTCAAATCCAGTCCTCAGGGCCCACCAACAGGCCAGGTTTGCAAGATAACTGAAATGCATCACAGGTGATATAATTTGCTGCTCAGGGATTGCAGTATTCTAGTCTGCATCTCACAAAGGTAATACTTAAAATCTGGCCTGTTAGTGGGTCCTGAGGACAGGAGTTGAGAACCACTGGTCTAGAGGAAGCCAAGCTTTTTGGATTTGCCGTAAAACCTTCTTTGAAGAGGGAATCAAGGACAGCCTGGACACGGGGCAAGTGAGACTCCCAGTCAGTGCTATGTACCACTATGTCATCTAGATAGGCTGCTGCATACTGTCGGTGGGGTCTTAGGGTCCTGTCCATGGCCCTCTGAAATGTCGCAGGGGCATTTTGCAAGCCAACAAGCATCTTTTTATATTGAAAGGAACACTCCGGGGTCACAAATGCAGTATTCTCTTTGGCGCTTCCAGTCAGGGGTATTTGCCAATAGCTTTTTGTCAAGTCCAAAGTGGTCAGATAGCGAGCCTTGCCAAGTCGGTCTATAAGTTCATCTACCCTGGGCATTGGGCACGTGTCAAACTTTGTCACTGCATTAAGCTTCCTGAAGTCGTTACAGAATCTCCAAGTACCATCCGGTTTTGGGACTAACACGATGGGGCTAGACCAGTCACTATTGGACTCCTCAATGACATCTAGCTCCAACATTCTTTTAACTTCATCACTGATGTCCTTTCTCCTTGCTTCAGGAATTCGGTACGGTTTGAGCTTGACACGGACCCCAGGTTCAGTAATAATATCATGCTGAACTGCTGAAGGTTGTGCCAGGTAACTCTGAAAATGTCTTTCTATTACTTATCAGGAACTCTCTAGCTCCCTGTTTTTGGGAATATGACAGGGTGTCTGGAATCGTGACCTCAGGGACCAGAGGGGACTCCGTACCCTTAGGCGTTCCCAGTAGGGACCTCGCAGTTAACGCCAGTCTATCCTTCCAGGGCTTTAACAGGTTTATGTGGTAAATCTGTTCAGGCTTCCTTTTACCTGGTTGATAGACCTTGTAATTGACCTCCCCAACTCTTTCAATTACTTCAAAGGGACCCTGCCACTTAGCCAGGAACTTGCTCTCAACAGTGGGAACTAACACGAGGACCCTGTCACCAGGTGAGAAAACACAGAGTTGGGCCCCCCTGTTGTATATTCTCTGTTGGGCTGCTTGGGCCTGCAATAAGTGTTCTTTTACCACCGGCATGATTGCTGCAATCCTGTCCTGCATTTGAGCGATATGCTCAATGACACTTTTGTGGGGTGTTTGCTCCCCCTCCCAAGTTTCCTTGGCTATGACTAAGAGTCCCCGAGGGTGTCTCCCATAAAGCAGCTCAAATGGCGAGTACCTCGTAGAGGACTGGGGAACTTTCCTGATGGCGAACATCAAGTATGGTATCAGGAAGTCCCAGTTTTTCCCATCCTTGTCAACAACCTTTTTTAACATACTCTTTAATGTTTTATTGAAGCGTTCCACCAAGCCATCCGTTTGAGGATGGTACACCGAGGTTCACAACTGCGTCACCTTAAATAACTTGCACAGCTCCCTAGTTATTCATGACATGAATGGGGTGCCCTGGTCTGTAAGGACTTCTTTAGGGATGCCAACCCGACCGAACACCATAAACAGCTCTTTGGCAATGTTTTTAGCAGACGCGGTGCATAAGGGAACGGCCTCTGGGTAACGGGTAGCGTAATCCATGATCACGAGGATATGCTGATGACCGCGGGCAGATTTGGGGAGCGGACCCACAAGGTCCATGGCAATCCTCTCAAAGGGCACTTCAATAATGGGCAAGGGCACTAAAGGACTTCGGAAGTGGGGCTGTGGGGCTGACATCTGACACACAGGACAGGATTGACAATCTCAATATTTTTCTGTATCCCAGGCCAGTAAAACCTGCGCAACACCCTTTCAGTGGTTTTCTCAACCCCTAAATGGCCTCCTAGCAAGTGCCCATGGGCAAGTTCCAACACCACCCGTCTGTATGGCTTAGGGACCACCAACTGTTCAACCACTTCATCATTAGTTTTACATACACGATACAGTAAATCCTCATTGCTGCAGAAATATGAAAAACAGGGCCTGTCCCCTGGTACGACAGGTACATCATTAATCGCCATTACATTTTCCCAGGCCCTGGCAAGGGTAGCGTCTTTTCTCTGCTCAGTACCAAAATTTTCCTTGTGCACATTAAGGTCAGCAAACTCCAACGCAGGCTCAGTGCGGCTGTAGGGGTGGTGACCAGGTTCTCTGCAGCAAAGTACCTCTCAACAAGCTCCACCAGGTTGTCTGCCTACTTGGGGTCTCCTTGACTCACCCACCTTTGCAGGGGAATTGGCAGTGACCTCAGGAATTGGTCCATGACCACACGCTCCACTATTTGTGGTGCAGACAGGGACTCCGGCTGTAGCCATTTCCGCACCAGGTGAATTAGATCAAACATCTGCCATCTTGGGGGCCTCTCATCTTGGAAGAACCAGCTCATAGTCTCCCGTTTCTGCTGACTCCAGATCATAGTAGGCCTTCTGCGATTCTCCAGAAAGCAAGGGGGCGATCAGTCCTGCCCACTGGGTTTGAGGCCAATTGTCATGAAGGGCAACCTCACCTGCAAACTGGCGACACTTCGGCGCGCGCGGGTGCGCGCCTGCGCAATAGCGGCGAATCGGCGTTAGCAAGTCCGCGCCTGCGCAATAGCGGCGATTCGGCGTTCGCGCATAGGCGCATGCGCGGTAACGGCGCGCGGGCGTGCGCGGGTACGCGCGGGAGCGCGCAGTGACACTTCTTGGCGCCAATCTGGGGCTATTTAAAGGGGCTTGTGCTGGGGCTCCTTGCTGTCTGGTCTACAGCGTTCCCAAGACCCACCTGCTATCTGATACTTCCCTACCGATCTGTTCCTGTGACCCGGCTTGTTCCTGATGCTTCTCGCCTTCTGCCTGCCCGTTGACTCCCGGCTTGTTGACCTTGCTTCCGCCTGCTCCTTCTGTTACCTGCCGCCTGCCCGTTACCAAACCCGGACTGTATAACGACTCTGCCTCTGCCTCTTGGACTGCACCTGATCTGCCAGACAGTGGATTCCCGGCCTGTCCGGACTTGCCTGTGCCCGGTACTACAAGACACCTCCCCGCTGTCTGCTGTCTCTCTCCTCAGTTCCTGTGTGCCAAGCCTGCCTGCCGTTCCAGCTTCCCTACTGCCGCTGAAACCTGCACAGAGCTTCCTGAAGTCCAGCTCCATCTCTGCACCGGTGTTCCTGACAGGCACTTGTGCGACTCTGCACTCCCGAGCTCCCTGTTCCCACCATCAGGGGTTCCGGAGTAAGAGGTGCAAAAGAGGCCGCTCCCTGCATCCCAGGCTCATCACCAGGTACGTGACAGTACCAGACAGCCATGTCCGAGCCTGCGCAGGGAGCGAACCCAATGGAGGAACTTTGCCGACACCTGGATGGGCTAACCCAGGCCGTCAGAAGCCTGCAAGAGGGTTATACCCGACTGGAGGGCCGAGTCCAGGCCCTATCCTCCTCAGCTTCCTCCTCCACTGGGACTTCCACTTCTTCTTCGGTGGTCATGATGCCGCCTGAACCAAAGGTACCCACGCCTGAGCGATTCTCAGGGGAGCGGAGCAGATACAGAGCCTTTCGGAATGCCTGCGAGCTCTTCTTTGCCTTGCAACCACGGACCTTTTCACTAGAATCCACCAAAGTGGGGTTCGTTATTTCCCTCCTGTCTGGTGAGCCTCAAGCCTGGGCTCACCGCCTCTTGGAGCATAAAGACGTTTCACTTAATACCTTGGACACCTTCTTCCAAACCATGTCCCAACTTTACGAGGATCCGCACCAGGCCGCCACTGCCGAAGCAACCCTGCATGCCCTTCAGCAAGGCCGCAGACCGGCCGAGGACTATGTTTCCGAATTCAGGAGATGGAGCTCAGACACTAATTGGAATGATGCTGCTCTTTGTTACCAATTCCGATTGGGACTCTCTGAACCGCTCAAAGATGAACTGGCACGTGTAGGTGTGCCCGGAACTTTGGATGCTCTGATCAACCTGACCATCCAGATTGACCGACGCCTACGAGAACGTAGGACTGAACGAGCCACTGGGCCGTCTCGCCCGGTTTGGATGTTGCCCCGGGTACCCAGCTCTGCTAACCCAGCTCCTTCATTTCCAGTTACAGCCTCCTCTGACAATACAGAACCCATGCAGCTGGGACTTCTCCATCCCTCACTCACCCCTGAGGAACGTCAACGCAGGCGAACCCTTAACCTATGTCTATACTGCGGAGAACCCGGACATTATGTACGGACCTGCCCTGTGAAGATCCGTAAGTGCCTCTCCATGTCGTCTGTGCATTTACCCGTTATACCCAGTAATTCTGCTCACCTGGCGATTCCCATTCTTTTGCAGCTCCCAGGAGGGAATATTCAAGTCAGCGCTATCATTGACTCCGGGGCCTGCAGTTGCTTCCTGGACTTATCTTTTGCCACCACACATCACATTCCTTTGCGCCCTAAAGCTAAAGGGCTTTCAGTATACCTCGCTGATGGGTCGACCCTTAAATCCGGACCAGTCACACAGGAGACCCTACCGCTGGCCACAACCATTGCCAGTACTCATCAGGAGTTACTATGCCTAGATGTCATCAAGTCTCCTCTGTTCCCCATCATTCTGGGCATGCCCTGGTTACAGGCCCATAACCCGCAAATTAATTGGACATCAGGAGAAGTCAGTTTCTGTTCCCCCTACTGCCGTCAACATTGTCTGCAGGAAGTTTCGAGTACCCCTTCTCCCTTGCTTTGCATGGACTCTGATGCTGAGGTCCGCCAGTCAGTTCCTGAAGCATATCACAGCTTCCTGGACGTTTTTAGCAAGAAAGGGGCTGAGACTCCCTCCACACAGGCGTTACGACTGCCCGAATGAGCTTCTCCCGGGGCTGAAATCCCCTTTGGCAGGATTTTTCCTCTGACGGAACTTGAACTCGAGACCCTCAAGACTTATGTTGATGATAATCTTATGAAAGGGTTCATCCGTCCTTCTACGTCACCGGCAGGGGCAGGGATTTTCTTCGTTGAGAAAAAGGACCATTCCCTCCGCCCTTGTGTGGATTACAGAGAACTCAACAAAGTGACTATAAAGAACCGGTACTCCCTTCCTTTAGTACCTGAATTGTTTCAAAGACTGGGATCCGCAGTCATTTTCACAAAACTGGACCTCCGTGGGGCCTATAACCTGGTGCGGATCCGAAGCGGGGATGAGTGGAAAACTGCCTTTCGCACTCGCTACGGGCACTTCGAATACTTAGTCATGCCCTTCGGACTTTGCAATGCCCCGGCTACGTTCCAGCATTTTGTGAACGACATTTTTAGAGACTACCTTGACCTTTTTGTTATCATTTACCTGGACGACATCCTCATCTTTTCCCCCTCTTTGGAGAAACACCGGGAACACGTTCAGAATGTGCTCGCACGGCTTCGAACGCACGGGTTATACGCAAAACCAGAAAAATGCGAATTCGAACGCCAAAGCATCCAATTCCTTGGACTTGTCATCTCGGTGGAGGGTATCACGATTGACTCCCAGAAAGTGGCAGAAATTCTTGACTGTCCAGTGCCCGTAGATAGAAAGGGCATACAGCGCTTCATCGGATTCGCAAACTTTTATAGGAAGTTCATCAGGGGGTTCTCTTTCATCATCACCCCATTAACCAACCTAACCAAACAGACTGTTCGGTTCCAGTGGTCTTCAGAAGCCCAAATGGCCTTCGAGACCCTTAAGAAATTATTTACCTCTGCATCTGTTCTGAGGCACCCTGATGCGGCTCTACCATACATACTGGAGGTAGACGCCTCGGAAACAGCAGTTGGGGCGGTTCTCTCCCAAAGACAGGGGCCCAAGGCTCTCTTACATCCGGTTGCCTTTTTCTCCCGTAAGCTGTCTGATTCGGAGAAGAACTATGATGTGGGAGACCGGGAACTACTGGCAATCAAAGCCGCCCTGGAGGAATGGCGGTACCTCCTGGAAGGAGCAGCGCATCCGATCCTGGTCTATACGGACCACAAGAATCTGGAGTATCTGAGAGTGGCAAAGAGACTGAAACCCCGGCAGGCCAGGTGGGCACTTTTCTTCACACGTTTCTCTTTCCATATAACGTATAGACCAGGATCGAAGAATACTAAACCTGATGCTCTCTCACGAATGTTCTGTGACCCTGAAACACCTGCCCCTCCGGATACCATCTTGTCACCGGGAAACTTCCTCTTGCTTCAAGAGGACCTGCTATCTCGGATCAAGCAAGCATCCAGGGGGATCTCTCCCTCACCTGGGACAGAGTTACGGCTCAAGGATGGACTTTTATGGTACAAGGACAAAATCTTTGTACCAGAGGACCTGCGAGTCGCGGTCCTTAGTTCCTGCCACGATAACAAACTGGCTGGGCACTTCGGGGTACTCAAGACCTCCAAACTTCTACAACGCATGTTCTGGTGGCCGCAACTGTCAAAGGACTGTAGGAGCTACGTGGAGTCTTGCAGCACATGTATCAGGAACAAGGGAAGTAAGTCCAGAGCCTGGGGTCTGTTGAAACCATTGCCCATACCCGAGAGGCCATGGAAGATGATTTCCATGGACTTCATCGTAGAGCTTCCCCCCTCGGAGCTTTTCACCACTATCTTCGTGGTTGTGGATAGACTATCAAAAATGGCACACTTCTTGCCCATGAGGGGTACGCCTTCCGCTCCTGAGACAGCTAAAAATTTTGTCAAAGAAATCGTAAGGCTCCATGGCATCCCTGCGAACATCGTGTCGGATCGAGGGGTGCAATTCACCTCCAGGTTCTGGAAGGCCCTGTGTGAAGCCCTCGGGATTAACTTGTCATTTTCGTCTGCCTACCACCCACAATCAAATGGCCAGACTGAACGGACGAATCAGACACTTGAGCAATACCTACGCTGCTTTTCTTCGTTCTCGCAGGAAGATTGGGTACCTCTGCTGCCGCTGGCCGAATTCGCATACAATAATTCGGTCCACTCTGCCACAAAGCAATCCCCGTTCTATGCTAACTACGGCTTTCATCCCTCATTCCTGTCCAACTGTATCCCGGAGTCTGCTGTACCTGCTGTCCAGGAGACATTGGAGTTTTTCAGAGCAAACAATGAATTATTACGAGACACGATGACTAAGACACAAGAATATAACAAAGAGTGTTCGACAAAAAAAGAAGAGGAGAACTCAATCTGGAACCCGGAGATCAGGTGTGGTTATCTACACTGAACCTTAGACTTGCCTGTCCCTCAAAGAAATTGGGTCCCAAGTTTGTGGGTCCTTTTCCCGTCAGGAGACGGATTAACAGTGTGGCCTATGAACTGGAGCTACCAGAATCATTCCGGATCCACCCGGTTTTCCATGTTGCCCTACTTAATCCTACTGTTCCTGATCCCTTCTCGGGACGTGACACCGGCCCTCCTGAACCAATCTTGGTCAACGGTGAAGAGAAGTTTGAGGTGGAATCCATTGTGGATTGTAGAAAAAGGCGCAACCAAGTCCAATTTCTTGTAAAATGGAAGGGATATGGCCCTGAGGAGAACTCATGGGAACCTGAGTGCAACATCCATGCCAAAAGATTCGTTCAGTCCTTCAAAGACTCTCATCCAGTTAAGGTGGCCCAGTTGGGCATCCGGAGGCTGCCCATTGGAGGGGGGCAATGTCATGAAGGGCAACCTCACCTGCAAACTGGCGACACTTTGGCGCGCGCGGGTGCGCATCTGCGCAATACCGGCGAATCGGCGTTAGCACGTCCGCGCCTGCGCAATAGCCAAGAATCGGCGTTCACGCGGTAACGGTGCGCGCGGGAGCGCGCAGTGACACTTCTTGGCGCCAATCTGGGGCTATTTAAAGGGGCTTGTGCTGGGGCTCCTTGCTGTCTGGTCTACAGCGTTCCCAAGACCCACCTGCTATCTGATACTTCCCTACCGATCTGTTCCTGTGACCCGGCTTGTTCCTGACGCTTCTCGCCTTCTGCCTGCCCGCTGACTCCCGGCTTGTTGACCTTGCTTCCGCCTGCTCCTTCTGTTACCTGCCGCCTGCCCGTTACCAAACCCGGACTGTATAACGACTCTGCCTCTGCCTCTTGGACTGCACCTGATCTGCCAGCCAGTGGATTCCCGGCCCGTCCGGACTTGCCTGTGCCCGGTACTACAAGACACCTCCCCGCTGTCTGCTGTCTCTCTCCTCAGTTCCTGTGTGCCAAGCCTGCCTGCCGTTCCAGCTTCCCTACTGCCGCTGAAACCTGCACAGAGCTTCCTGAAGTCCAGCTCCATCTCTGCACCGATGTTCCTGACAGGCACTTGTGCGACTCTGCACTCCCGAGCTCCCTGTTCCCACCATCAGGGGTTCCGGAGTAAGAGGTGCAAAAGAGGCCGCTCCCTGCATCCCAGGCTCATCACCAGGTACGTGACACCAACCTTCCCTCTCAGCGGTCCGTTCAAACGTTAGTAGGAAGGCCTCTGGATCATCATCTGCAGTCATCTTAGAAAGAAAGCGACCCACATGGATGGCTGAGGGTTTGTCTCCAATATCATTCATTTTCGCAGGTGACCCCTGTGCTAGCGTCTCCACAACCTCAGTAAGGGTTTTCCTATCCGCTTTTGCAGCAGTGGCAAGCTGTTCAAACAGCCTCTGCGATTGCTCCTGTACAGCACCAATCTGTTGGCACAGCACCTTGGTTTGCGCCTGTGCGATAGCGTTTGCTTGCTGCAGTGCAGCGTTAGTTTGCTGTTGTGCAGCGTTTACTTGCTGTTGTGCAGCGTTGGATAACAGCATTTGTTTGAGGATTTCCTCCATGTTGTCACTTTAGGTACTGGCCTTTTAAGTAGTAACTTACTACAGCTGCCCGCATTCTTCACCATATGTAACCTGGGGGACAGGTAGCAGGTACAAAAGCTCCCTGGGATGAGCAGGCACAGATACCAAGTCCATGGGATAAGTGAAAAAACAGTGTTGTTTATTGGTGCTATATACAATGTCTATTGACAGGTGATGTACAGTGTGCAGAAAAACAAACAGAACAAAAAAATAGCTAAACAAAACCCTAGCCGTGTCTCGGCTCTAACTATACGGTATATACAAGCCCTCACTACCAGGCTGAACAAGCCTACCGCTTGCCAGCTTTCACATCAACTGATTAACAGTTTTTACCAACCTTCTTGCTCTCACAGACCAGCGTTGTCTGTGTTTCCCAGGCAGAGCAAAGGCTGTCTGCTCAGGTGAGCTTTTAATTGACCTGGGAGAGAGGACCAACACCTGGACTGGATACTGGATCAGAGATCCCTAAACTTATAAGAGAGGAGCCTGGGAGATGTATAAACCCCGAACAGGACTTTTCTTGTCTCTCTCAGGGACGCTCTGCTACAAAATGGACACTTTATATTATGAGATACACCTTCATTGAAATTTATTTTGCATATGTGACATTTCCTTTGTCACTTTTTCCCACTTTATAGCGCTGCACTTCTTTACCTCCACCTTACACTCTCTACCAATCTCAAAACGCATTTAGAGAAAGAGGAGCGTGACCAAAGAACAAAAAAACAAAAGAAGTATACACGAGATGTCAATGATTACAAAACCCAGAATGTATTCAGTTGGCAAAAGAAAGACATCTCTTTCAATACCAATGAGGAGCAGCCACAGATAGATACCACAGCCCCAGCTCCTTCTGGTAGCCAACTCAGAACACCTTTACTTGCTGGTTCTGCATTGGCATAAGAAACTAGAAATCCACCCTCTACGCTGGTGGTCCGAAATACAGACACCCAAACATGTATACCCCTGATACCCACCATGGAAGACCTTGTACCCACAATGGTAGAGGAAGGGGTAACAATAGGAATAGAGGCAGGGGCCATCCCTCAGGGAATATAAATTATCCCCAATACTATGACCAGCCTATATCACCAAGAAGATGGCATGACCAACATCACAATGACAATTACTACCATCAGAGGACACCTATTCGGACTCACAACAGATATTCGCCTTTGCAAGAAGAATCAGATCGAGAACCATATTATTCCTCACATTCTTATAGAGAAAGAGAACAGGATTACTATAATAGATCTCCCTATAACTATAACCAAACCACAACACAGGATCTTCTTACCCCTCTGTTTTCAGAGAGAAACGGACGACCGCAAGAGAATACCAGAAAAAAGCGAGGCTCCAGAGGGGGGAGGTGGGCCCGCAAAAAGAAGGCGTGTTTAAATGATTCTGGCATTTTTAATCTTAGTCAGGCCTCTTTCTCAGAAGCTGATAAGCTTGTATTAAATAAAGGCCTCAAGTATGCACCTTCAAAGAAACTCAATAAATTTGCCACCTTTATTGATGTTCAAAAATACATTCGCAAATTAAATATTCAAAGACATTTCATTTCTAAACCTTTTAGTTCCTCATCCACTCATAAATTAGGCGATACTGTTCACTCAGGTTTAGCCAACCCTTCTTTATTTAACCCTCCAGGTAATTTTGCTCCATCAATCTCTGTTTTCCGAGAATTAGTACTTAATGATCTCGAACGACTACCCAAAAAGAGAACTCAAACTCCTCTGTGATTGTAAGGATTTGACAATACGCCCCGCTGATAAAGGGGGCGGTATTGTCATCCTTGACAAAAGCGCCTACTATGACAAAATGTCTAGAATCTTGAGTGACTCTGATACATATTGGCCTTTGGCCAAGGATCCCATTGGTAACTATAAAGAGGCCCTGGTATCTTTGGTCAATAAGGGGATTGAATTAAATATTTTAGATAAAAAGGAAAGGGAATACCTTATGCCTACTGTTCCACGTATCCCGATAATGTACTATCTTCCTAAAGTACATAAGGACCCTATCCATCCACCAGGCCACCCTATCATCAGTGGAATCAATTCGATCACATCCCGTATAGGGAAATACATCGAATTTGTTGTGCTTATCAAGGGACAGTTTGCCCGCACAATATTTATTATTAAGTTCTTTTTAACAAAAGATATTTTTTTAAATACAAGTCAATCTATATGACATAGTCTATAATGTGAAACTTATTCACGGAGACGTGCGATCATACAAAATAGCTACATTTATTGGTTGACAAAAAGCAAATATTTACATGAAATTAAAATACCAATTGCGTTACATAAACGACTTCAAAATCAATAAAATTACCCGCAAAATGGGCATACAGTCCCTTAGACATAATGCTGTCATGATAAATTCTCAATAGGTTCAACAACCTTGTATAATTGACAATGAAACAGAATGTCTGTATTTCACACATCCAACCGTTACTATACTGCAGGTAAGTAAGTGGTTAACGATGTGAAATAAATTGGACGTTTGTTTTGTCACTAAGATTGGAACTATGCAAAAAGAAAAATAATGAAAAATTGAATCTTTACAAAAAACATCTACCAGTTGTTGGTTAATGAGAATAAATCATAATTGCAGAATATTCAATACTTCAATAATTTTGAGAACAACAATGAATTCAAGATAAAATCAAAAATGGCATAATTACCCATTCCACAATGGCTATTTCCTACTGGCAAGTGACCAGAGTTAAGATGGCTGCCGTGGCTTTCAGGTATCGGGTGTCTAGGAATCTTCATGAGTGTAAAAATATGTCTTCATGCATGGTGCATGTGTGTCAGTCTGTCTGAGAGTGTGGATCTCCCAGTGTGCCCCGCAGGGTGGGTCCCTGAGTGTCTGTCTTCTCATCTAATTTTTCTTCCCTTAAATATTGTCTCTGGACAATAAGGTTATAAAAATTATACTAAGTTCTGCCCAGGGACGGGTGTCTTCGACTCATTGGTGGCTGCAGATGTGGGAGTTACTGTCCAAAAGTGTCTGGACTCTATAAGTTGACAACTTAATGATTAACTGTTTTCTGGACTTTGGGATCCTCAAGCAATATCACTTTCAACCACTGGGGCATCAATTCTTTAAGTTTATATATTCTATTTTCAGAATGTGTATAATTTATATATTGTTGGGAAGACTATATATGGATATTTATCTTCTGGTAGTCCGGTATATATAACATGTTTCTAATATACTTTTGATTCATTCACATAACATAATTTGTTTTATATTTCTGTCTAAAAATATATCTATAAGCTGGTTTTTCTAAACAGGGTACAGATTATATATCAATCAATATAACACAGAAATATTTATCTATATATTTTGAATACGTGTTAATCTCTAAACGTAGGTTCCTTTATTTTCTATAATCACAATTTGACGTATTTCATGCTGCTAATTAACTCTTTAAAACACTTCTATTTATAAAATCACATTGGTATCTATATTTATTCTTCTAACACAGTCCCTAGGTCAACAGATACTAAAATCATATTTTTCCCTATGACCTAAAATGTCATTGATAATCTAAACATCATTCTTATTTATTACATATCAATATATGTTCTTACTTTGAATATCATGCGTATTTATAATGTAACATGTATCCAGGTGTTTTCTTAAAATGTCTGAGAACATGGCATAGGCGTCACTTATGGTCATATATCTATATATACAGATATATAAGAAAAATTTATACAAAACTTGGATGTTTGGATGTTTCTCTGGTTGTTAAAATCGGATTTTGGTTGTAGAATTAACCAGCGTTTACGATGCCATTGTTTGGTGAGCAAGCTGAGTAAATTGGTTGCTTTACTTTAAGGGGCAATCTTACCCTCTGAAACAATGGGAATCTTTGCTCTAGTTTTAACTGTTAGTCACAGGTAACTTCTCAGGCTTATCCATCTATTTGCATTGCTTTTCTGAGCCCATTCAACAATGGCATATAGAAATTTTCTGGTTTCTGTGACAAGGGACCCTATTGTCCAGGCAAATCCCTGTACCAACATCTGCTTGTAAAAATTACAGATAGGTGATCCATTGAACATTGGAAAAACTTATTTTTGCTCTGAAAGGTTTACAAGTTCAATAGTTCGCTTTACCCTTGAGGCCTACTGGACTTTCAATTTTCTGCCAGTATATTTCTAAATGTATTATGATTATTAAGGAAAACCACAACTTCCACTTACAACCACTGGTGAAAAATATACCATCTTATTTGAAGGATACGAAGGCTACTTTGAATCTCCTACAACAGGTGAAATACTCCAACAATCTTATATTAGTAACAGCTGACGTCACGTCATTGTATACCTCTATACCACACTATTTGGTATTAGCTGCAGTTCAGAGATATTTGGCCGACAGCCGTACAATTCCTAAAATCCAACAAGATTTTATTATGGAGTTGTTACTATTTGCTACTAAGCAAAATTACTTCTGGTTTAAGGGGACATTCTATCTACAGAAGAGAGGTGTGGCTATGGGGGCCAAGTTTGCCCCCAGTTTGGCCAAACTCTTCATGGCCCAGTGGGAGGAGGACATCGTATATGCCCTCAACAGACCGGAACTGGTGCTGTGGGCACGCTACAGAGACAACGTCCTCCTCCTCTGGCAGGGAGATTTCTCCTCTCTAAGTGAGTTCATGGCTATATTGAACTGTACCAACAGAGGCATTAAATTGACCTATGAAGCCAGCACCACTTCAATACACTTCTTGGACCTAGAAATTTTGGTACTGGATCAACAACTAGTCACCAAACCCTTCTTCAAACCCACGGACAGGATTGGATACATTCCAGTTGACAGCTGTCATCATGCGTCCTGGCTAAAATCCGTTCCACGTGGTCAATTCTTGAGGCTAAGAAGAAATTGAGTTTCCAAACTTGAAATATTTTGGATTTACCAGTTAAAGACATACACACCCCACGCACGGAATGAACGTGGAATGGGAGGTGAATGCCTTTATTAACCAATCCTGATGTGCCTTTAGCCGTTTCTTTTTACGACTTCATATGCGGTCTTGTTATTCTCTTTCATATTATTCAGTTCTCTCTTCTCATGCCCTCGATCTATTGTTGTATCATGTCATTTTGTGTTTGTGTATTGTGACAGCAGGCAGGTAAAATCACAAGGTTGCATCCAGGATGGAAGATATATATGTCCTAGATTTAGGCTTTATGCCAATTTATACCACATGGGGGAGTGCTGGGAGTCTTGCAGGGGAAGAGTTAATGAGCCCATCTGAAGTAAGTGGGCTCATTAGGGCCTCTACAAGAACTCCCAGCATGCTAAGGGAGATACTCCAACCTGGAACCAGATCTGTTTGGATTGTCTGGGGAGTGTGATCTCTGTGCGGTGAGTCAAAGCCTGTGTGGTTATTGCTAAGAACTTCTAAAAGCAGGGAGCTAGGGACTGGGACAGCACAAGGCTGTACCCAGTTGTTAGTTAGGGACACCATCCTGTGTAGTGAGCGGTCAAGTTGACCAGGATTTCTTTTCCTGTTTCTTTTGTTTTTCTGCTATATTTTTGTCTGTATATAGTTCAAATAAAACCACACCCTTTTGTTTTCTCCTACCACTGTCTGCTGTGCCTAATTTTGTGTGGTGAATCCTGTCAGGGGGTCTCACACACCCGCTGCCGAGCTAACCCCCTCACAGTTGGTGGAGAACGCGGGAAGTTTTTTTTTTAAAAGGCCAGCATGGAGGAGATACTGAAACAGCTGTATCTAGCAAATGCCAATCAGCAGCAGACAAATGCAGGTTTGCAAAAGAGCCTTGCAGCTCAACAACAGACAAATGCAAATTTGCAACAGAGCCTCGCAGCCCAGCAGCAAGCTCATCAACAGAGTCTGGCAGCCCAGCAACAAGCCCAGCAGCAATTTGAGGCCCGGTTCATAGACCTGTTGCAGAAGCAAGAACAGAGACTATAGCAACAAGTGGAGACATTTATGCAGCAACGTCCGCAGACTAGTGAGGCAAGTAGTTCCACTAATACTGCGTCCTTTGGGGTGAGTCGTTTACTGACAAAAACGACTGGAGAGGATGATCCGGAGGTGTTTTTGACCACATTTGAAAGGACTGCTGAAAGGGAAAAGTGGCCTAAGGAGCAGTGGGCTGGACTGGTGGCCCCTCTGTTAACTGGTGAATCGCAGAAAGCTTACTATGACCTAGAGCCTGACCAAGCAAAAGACTATGTGATGCTAAACAATGAAATATTGGCACGGCTGGGTGTCACCCTGGCCGTCCAGGCTCAGCGTGTGCATAACTGGACTTTCCGGCTTGGAAAACCCCCCAGGTCTCAAATGTATGATCTCATTCACCTGAGCAGGAAGTGGCTACAGCCAGAGATTTTGTCCGCACCGAAGATTGTGGAACGTGTTGTGATGGATCGTTTCCTGAGAGCTCTTCCTACTGCCATCCAAAAGTGGGTAAGCCATGGAGACCCAGAAACGGCCGATAAGCTTGTGGATCGTGTAGAGAAGTACTTGGCTACAGAGAACCTGACTGCCTCTTCCAGAGACTCACGGACTTTCCACCCTAAGATGTGACTTTCTAAGGGACAGACGTCAGTCGCTGTTTGCGACAGTAGCATGCACTGCCATTCGGGGAACTGAGAAACATTTGTGCAAAATGTGTATTAATGGTAAAAATGTTGTTGTGTTGCTGGATTCAGGTAGCCTGGTAACACTGATAAAGGCTGAATTAGTCACTACAGAGGTCTTAGGGAATAACAAGGTAGCTGTTATTTGTGTGCATGAGGACACCCGAGAGTATCCTGTGACTACAGTGTGTTTTGAGACCTCCAAAGGTAACCTCTCTCATCAGGTGGGGTTAGTGTCTCACTTACCACATGATGCCATTGTGGGAAGGGATTTTCCAAAGTTCTGGGAACTCTGGGATTGTCCTGAGCCCCCCACTGGTGCCCCTATATACCAGGAATGTGATAGCCAGAATTCCTCTGAGAGTGGTGAGGACTCTCCAGAATTCCCCTTGTCGGTATTGGCAGGGGAGACTTGAGAAACTGGGGAGGAGCCAACATCCTCAGACGAAAACATGCCGTCTGTGGAGTTTTCTGATCTTGAGGTTCACAAGGAAAATTTTGCCACAGAACAGTTAAAAGACCCCATCCTAATAAAGGCACGGGAAAACGTAGTGAAAATAGATGGCGAGTTAGTGAACCCAGATAAGACCTGCACTTACCCATACTTCATCGTGGAAAAGGACCTACTGTATTGGGTCACTAAAAAGGCAGAAGAAACCATTGAGCAGCTTGTGGTGCCAAAACCTTACAGGAAGTTGGTGTTAGAGTTGGCCCATGGGCACATTCTTGGAGGTCATCTGGGGACAGAGAAAACCCGAGAGAGAGTATTGCAGAGATTCTATTGGCCTGGGGTCATGAAGGAAACAGAAAATTATTGTTCCTCCTGCCCTGTGTGTCAGTAGTCGGTACCGATGCCACATTTCCGTAACCCGCTGGTACCTCTTCCCATCATTGAGGTCCCCTTTGAGAGAATCGCAATGGATTTGGTAGGTCCGATAATGAAGTCCACTAGGGTGCATCAGTACATTTTGGTTATATTGGACTATGCCACCCGTTATCCGGAAGCGATTCCTCTCCGAAATACCTCGGCCAAAACCATAGCCAAAGAGCTATCTCTTGTTTTTAGCCGTGTGGGTATTTGTAAGGAACTGCTTACAGACCAAGGTACACCCTTTATTTCCCGGGTTATGAAAGAGCTGTGCAAGTTGTTCAAAGTGACACAATTGCGTACATCCGTGTATTACCCCCAAACAGATGGGTTGGTTGAAAGATTCAACAAAACCCTAAAACAAATGTTAAAGAAGGTGGTGGATAGAGATGGAAAGGATTGGGATTGTCTAATTCCCTATTTAATGTTTGCCATTAGGGAGGTACCCCAATCCTCTACGGGTTTCTCACCCTTTGAGTTACTCTATGGGAGACACCCAAGAGGGCTGTTGGATATCGCCAAGGAAACTTGGGAAAGTGAGAGTTCTCCCCACAGGAGTGTGATTGAGCATGTCGCACTGATGCAAGATAGAATTGCACAGGTATTGCCGAGCGTAAAGGAACATTTGGCCCAAGCGCAGTGTACAACCGTGGGGCCAAGACCCGTACCTTTTCCCCGGGGGACTTGTCCCTACGGTTGAAAGCAAATTCCTCGCCAAATGGCAAGGCCCCTACGAGATAATGGAAAAAGTGAGCGAAGTGAATTACAAGGTCAGACAATAAAGCAGGCGAAAGCCCGAACAGATCTATCACATTAATCTGTTGAAAGCCTGGAGGGATAGGGAATCCCTAGTTGCAGAAACTTTGACACCAGGTCAGTCTGATTGCGTGATTCCTTAAGGTTGGAATAGCAGTCACCTTGTCAAACCCCCAACAACAGGAGGTTAAAGAGTTTGTGCTTCGCAACAAGGAGGTTTTCTCTGAGCTGCCGGGACAAACGTCTTGGGTAGAGCATGATATTATTACCCCGCCCGGTGAAAGGGTGAAGCTAAAACCCTATCGGATCCCAGAGGCCCGACGGGAGGCAATACGTGAGGAAGTACAGAAAATGCTTGAATTGGGGGTGATAGAGGAATCCCAAAGTGATTGGTCCAGTCCCATAGTGTTAGTGCCTAAACCGGATGGGAGCTGGCGATTTTGTAACGATTTTCGACAACTGAACAAAGTTACAAAATTTTACACCTACCCCATGCCACGTATAGATGAGTTGATCGACCGGCTGGGAACAGCCCGATACATGACAACTCTCGATCTCACAAAAGGGTATTGGCAAATTCCCCTGGCCAAATCAGCCAAGGAGAAAACTGCGTTTGTAACCCCAGACGGGGCGTTCCAATATAAAAGAATGCCGTTTGGATTACAGAATGCACCGGCAACATTCCAGCGGAAAATGGACCAGATACTGAGGCCCCATCAGAAGTATGCTGCGGCTTACCTGGATGATGTAATTGTCCATAGCACAGATTGGGCCTCACATCTGCCAAAAGTGCAAGCAGTCCTAGACTCTATCCGGGAAGCTGGGTTTACGGCCAACCCCAAGAAGTGTACCATTGGACAGGAGGAGGCCAAATATCTTGGGTACACCATTGGGAGGGGAGTGATAAAACCCCAAGTCAATAAAGTCGAGGCCATACAGAATTGGCCACGTCCCAACAACAAGAAGCAGGTACGAGCCTTTCTGGGAATCGCGATTCATTCCCCACCTTGCCTCTCAGGCTGTGCCCCTAACCAACCTGACAAAAGGGAAAGAGTATGTCATGGTTAAATGGACCCCAGAGGCTGAGGCAGCATTCCAATTCTTAAAAAAAGCCTTATGTAGCCAGCCAGTGTTGTACTCACCAGACTTCTCTAGGGACTTTGTCGTACAAAGTGATGCATCAGACGTTGGGTTAGGAGCAGTATTGTCCCAGGTCTGGAACGGGGAAGAGCACCCAGTCATTTACCTCAGCAGGAAATTGAAGTCCCATGAGGTAAATTACGCCACGATTGAGAAGGAGTGTTTAGCGGTGAAGTGGGCTCTAGATTCCCTTCGGTACTATCTGCTAGGTAGGCACTTTGACCTGATTACTGATCACGCTCCTTTAAAGTGGATGGCTCAAAACAAAGATTCAAATAGGAGAGTAAGTAGGTGGTTCCTGACCCTACAAGAATTCAACTTTACGGTAAAGCATTGCCCTGGCGTTCAAATGGGGAATGTGGATGCTTTGTCTCGAGTACATGCATGCCTGATTGCTTGTGTTCCAACCCCAAGGTTAAAACAAGAGGAGGGTGGTATGTGACAGCAGGCAGGTAAAATCACCAGGTTGCATCCAGGATGGAAGGCATATATGTCCTAGATTCAGGCTTTATGCCAATTTATACCACTAGGGGGAGTGCTGGGAGTCTTGCAGGGGAAGAGTTAATGAGCCCAGCTGAAGTAAGTGGGCTCATTAGGGCCTCTACAAGAACTCCCAGCATGCTAAGGGAGATACTCCAACCTGGAACCAGATCTGTTTGGATAGTCTGGGGAGTGTGATCTCTGTGCGGTGAGCCAAAGCCTGTGTGGTTATTGCTAAGAACTTCTAAAAGCAGGGAGCTAGGGACTGGGACAGCACAAGGCTGTACCCAGTTGTTAGTTAGGGACACCAACCTGTGTAGTGAGCGGTCAAGTTGACCAGGATTTCTTTTCCTGTGTCTTTTGTTTTTCTGCTATATTTTTTTCTGTATATAGTTCAAATAAAACCACACCCTTTTGTTTTCTCCTACCACTGTCTGCTGTACCTAATTTTGTGTGGTGAACCCTTCCAGGGGGTCTAACACACCCACTGCCGAGCTAACCCCCTCACAGTATGTATATGTACATTTAGTATTTAAAGGCTGTTGAGAGTTTGAGTCACATTAGCAATGGAAGACTGTTCTTTACTAAGCGGTGTAAGTGACAGATTGGGGTTGTCTCTCCTGAATCAGGCTATGATGGTACAGGGAGCACTCCGTGACGTTTCTCTGTCTTCTACCTATGCTCCGCTGTGACGGTGTAACAGTACTTCCGTATACTTTGTTTTGCCTATGTGTCCTCTCCAGCCTTTTAGTTCCTTATGGGGTGCTATTATGTGTCTCTCAGCTGGGAGCACACGTGAGGCCTCACTTCCTATAGTGTGCCAGCCCCCTGTTGTTGTTATGCGTCTCACAGACGGGAGCGAAAGCGAGGCTTGGTATTATTTTTTACCTTAGACCAGCCCCCTGTGACACGCTTTTAACCTATTAGGATGGGATCTTCTGTGACGCTGAGCGCGCACTCCACAATTCCCACCATATCGAGGCTTGGCTGTTGATACGTCCCCCACGCCTAACAACACTCCCCAATAGTCATTTGGACATAACTTACTATTTGGATAGATCTACCTCCCGTTGTCATGACACTGTGGATGCGTTCGGCCTTATATCGTCATGATTGGCTTCCCACTTTGAGGCTTGAGGCGCAAGCTGATGCTGCATGCCCGGAAATTAAATGACGCCAGTCATTACCCTTATACTTTATAAGCGCAGAGGCTGTATGCTAGTATATACCCCTGTAGAAGTCCTTTAGGACAAAATGCATAGGGTTCTACGCTTGCCGCCTATACTGTGCCCTACTTTTTATCTGTGATCACTTTTGTAATCATCGCTGGACTTTTACAGATGTTTTTTATTTTGTTTTTAAATAAACCCCTCTTTTGCCAATTTTGATGTACGCCATGTGGAGGCCTCTTTCTCTGTTTATTTTTATGCCGATTGCACACTGCTAACCCCTGGAAGGGTACAGCGTCTGGTTAAACACCCTCAAGCCACCAGGAGTTGAAAAGTATGGATGCCAAGCTACCACGTCTAGCCTGGAAGTGGATCCTGGAACGAACGTGAGGAACAGATTGGACATCATCTGAGGAAGCCGTTGAATCTTCACTCTTACCTTCGCTGGTTTGACCCACCCTTGATTGGTGCGTGGGTCCACGTCACATGGTAAGAGTACCCATCTTTATTTCATTTGTTTGGATCCAGGCCCCCTGTGGTTCCTTCATGTTACCAGGATTCCACTATATCCTCTTGTTCCGTCCCTTTCATTGCTTGGAGATTGTTATAACCATTATTTGAGTTATCCCCTTTACGGACTCACTCATTAGAGACTGGTTCATTATGGTTTAGCCCATTCCCATATATGACCATTTCTGGTTTATATGCACCTTTGTTGGACGTTTATTGATTTATATTTTTGCTCACATTACGTAGTGACTCCTTCACTACTATTCACTCACATTTGACTGTTCTGCATTTTATATACTTCACGTTATGATGTGTTATATGTCCACGTCTTATATTACTTAGTGTACCCTGGTCCTCAGGGACGCCTTTTTCACTCATTAGCGCTGCACTTTTTATTTTTATTTCTATACACAATTTCTGTTTGTTTAGTGCTAGCAGCTGTTTTATCTCCACTCAGCAGCGCAGTATTTTCCCTTTGTTTCACATATTCACAGGATCCAACCAGGTGACTGGGTGGTGGTCAAGCGTCACGTCAGAAAGCCGCTAGAACCAAAATTTGATGGACCACATTTGGTGCTTTTGACAACTGTTTCCGCTGACAAGTTGGAAGGAAAGCCCACCTGGATTCATGCCAGTCACTGCAAGAAAATCCTGAAGTGATGATATCCTTTGAAAACATGATGATGATGTATCTTTTCTTTTTGATGTTTGTATGAACTGAGACATAAAAAAATTACCCTTTCATCCAAATTTTAAAATTGTATACTACCCATAGCAACACTAGTAACTGCTGGGTGTGTTCTCACTTACATGGCAAACGGGAACAATACCCATGATAGCAATGCCTCTCAACTTCACTGATCTAAACAGGACCAAAATAAATGGCTCATACATAGTCTCCACAGCTAATGAAAACAGATCAGTAACTTTGATGGTTTCAAAACAGATAGACACTCCACAGATTTGTCTAAACATTACATGCCCTTTTTAACACTAAATGTACACGGTTGGGCAATTCAGATTGCACTGGAGCAAAGATTACAGTATATGGAGGAAACTATGGTCAATATTATTATATCCCAGATCCAGAACTAAATAGAACCCTTTATAGTACAAATTGTTCACAGTTCCCAATATGTGAAAATATCGGTTACCTAAGATTCCATGTTATTGCTTCCAGATTTTTAGGAGCAGGTATACCATCCATATGTAGAGGATTATATTATATATGTGGAAATAAATATTATATTATATTATAATATTTCACTGTGCCCCAAATTGCAGCCTCGCCAGGGCGGAGGAAGTGAAAGGGCAGCCATCAGGGCCGGATTTGCTCTCCCTGCCGCCCCAAGTCCAGGTCCCGCAATGCAATGAAAAGAAACCCAATATTCACAGAAAACAGCTGTTGGCAGTCACCACATCCCGGTTGTATAGAAAAAAGAAAAAGCCCCCTTGGGAATGGGATTTTAAAAGTGACTGGAAACAGTAGAGTATGTAAAAATATATAGTTTATTTTGTATAATACAAACATTCATGAGTTAAAAATAAATCATGTGGAATATACAAATCCAATTGGAAAGTAGATTGAATACATATAAAAAGCGGCTCTTTGTTAGACCCAACGACCGTTTCCGGCTTGATGCCCTTCTCCAGGGGGTTTACAAACGTATAGAGCCAAAATGTCTAATAAGAAAACATAAAAAGATCTTACATCAATGAAGATTCTGCTTGGTATCCCACATGACAAGAAAGATGTGTGCGGCTAGTATTAAAAAAGAGTTCTCCAAGTCCAAAGGTTCAGTGAATCTCAGCGAGGGTCCCCGCACAATCTCCAGGGAAAAAAGCTTGCAGTCTAAAGATCTAGAAGTAGTGACAATTAAAATATGTATTTGAAAAAACAAGCTAAACAGTGCCTTTCAAGAATACTTGAAACATAAGGTGAGCACAACACCTACCCAAAATTTGAAGAATCAAAAAGGTCTGTAACAATCCAAAAAGTCCAGCCATATAACACAATGGGGCTGATTTACGAAACGTTTGCGCCATGAGTATTGGCGCATCTGCGTGCGCAATGGCTGTTTTGGTATTTACAAAACATTAGCGCCGGTATCGCAGCCCTATTTCCCATTTACTATAGTGTTGTCGGCGGACGGGAGGAGGCGCTCAGTGCGCCACTATGGACCTGACGCACGGCATGTTAAACACTAAATATAAAGAAGCTGGAAGTGAGAATATAATGGGGGTGATATGGGGTGATGTGAGGAAGTATAGTGACACCTGCCCAAGTAACAAATATGGCCAAAATTGAGTGATAAAGTAACTTTTTCAAAACCAGCCCGCTGCGCCGGCAAGTACGATTCGAGCTGCGGGAGTTTTTTTTGAGCACAGCGCGGGAATTTCAATGGTTCAAACGCGCCAAGACACTGCGCCGGCAAAATCTTAGTAAATGTCAAGTCACGTAAACCAATTTGCATAAGTTGAACAGGCGCAGCTCTGAACTTCCCAGTGCGCCTGCAAAATGACATTTCTAAAGGGAAAAAAAAGGCATTTAAAAGCACCCGTAGGGCTATAATGAATTGTCGGCTCCCGGCAATATAGAGAAAAGTCATTGAAAGTCTTTGCTAACCACAAAAAAAAGGCCCTTTAGGTCTGGAATGGATATTAAGGGGAACCCCGCTGCAAATTTTTAAAAAAAATTACGTGGGGTTCCCCCCAAATATCCATACCAGGCCCTTCAGATCTGGCATGGATTTTATAGGGGAACTCCACCCCAAATTAAAAAAAAATGGCGTGGAGTCCCCCCAAAAATCCACACCAGACCCTTATCCGAGCACATAACCTGGCCGGCCGCAGGAAAAGAGGGTGGGACGAGAGCGGCCCCCCCTCCCTCCTGAACCGTACCAGGCCACATGCCCTCAACATGGGGAGGATGTCCCCATGTTGATGGGGACAATGGCCTCATCCCCACAACCCTTGCCCGGTGGTTGTGGGGGTCTGCGGGCGGGGGGCTTATCGGAATCTGGAAGACCCCTTTAACAAAGGGGACCCCCAGATCCCGGCCCCCCCTATGTGAAATGGTAATGGGTACATTGTACCCCTACCATTTCAGGTAGAAAGTGTAAAAAATGTAAAAAATGACAAGAGCCGGTTTTTGACAATTCCTTTATTAATGTCTTTTCTTTTCTTCCATCTTCTTCCTTCTTCTTCCTCCATCTTCTTCTTTTCTCCATTCGGGTTTCTTCCTCTTCATCTTTATCTTCATCCTCATCTTCATCTTTATCTTCATCTTCCTTCTTCCTTCGGTCTTCTCGTCCACATCTTGCTCCGGCGTCTTCCTTTCTTCTCCGGCCGCTCCGTTTGAATTGGAGGTTCCCGCTGTGTGACGCTTCAGTTCTCCACTTGGTCTGCTGCCACCCGGTGGCTCCGCCCCCCTCTGACACCACGGGGAAAGTCCCCGTGAAATCCATGTGCGTCAGAGGGGGGCAGGGTCACCGGGTGTAAGCGGACCCAGAGGAGAACTGAAGCGTCGCACAGCAGGAACCTCCAATTCAAACGGAGCGGCCGGAGAAGAAAGAAGAAGGGAAGACGCCGGAGCAAGATGCGGACGAGAAGACCGAAGGAAGATGAAGATGAAGATAAAGATGAAGATCAAGATGGAGGAAGAAACCTGAAAGGAGAAAAGAAGAAGATGGAAGAAGAAGATGGAAGAAGAAGGTGGAAGAAGAAGATGGAAGAAGATTGAAGAAAAGAAAAGACATTAATAAAGGAATTTTCAAAAACCGACTCTTGTCATTTTTTACATTTTTTACACTTTCTTTGTGAAATGGTAGGGGTACATTTGTACCCCATTACCATTTCACACAGGGGGGGCGGGATCTGGGGGTCCCCTTTGTTAAAGGGGTCTTCCAGATTCCGATAAGCCCCCCGCCCGCAGACCCCCACAACCACCGGGCAAGGGTTGTGGGCATGTGGCCTGGTACGGTTCAGGAGGGGGGGCGCTCTCTCGTCCCCCCCTCTTTTCCTGCGGCCGGCCAGGTTATGTGCTCGGATAAGGGTCTGGTGTGGATTTTTGGGGGGACTCCACGCCATTTTTTTTTTTATTTGGGGTGGAGTTCCCCTTAAAATCCATGCCAGATCTGAAGGGCCTGGTATGGATATTTGGGGGGAACCCCACATCATTTTTTTAAAAAATTTGCAGCGGGGTTCCCCTTAATATCCATTCCAGACCTGAAGGGCCTGGTAATGGAATTTGGGGGACCCCCACGCTTTTGTTTTTTGTGTAATCAAAGACTTTCAATGACTTTTATCTGTATTGACGGGAACCAGCAATTCATTACAGCCGCAAGGACTTTTAAATGACGATTATTTTACTTTAGAAATGTCATTTTGCTCTCCAACTGTTATAAACATGGAAAACATGTGCTACTTTACAGGCATACTATAGACACCCCCCGGGTATGATATTTAGGGCCAGTTCACACCGGATGCAGTGCAGTGCGTTTTTTTGATGCATGAAAAACGCAAAGAAAGTTGATCACATTAATGCCAATGGCATAGTTCACACCACTGCAGTCCGTTCCAGTGCGTTTCAGAAAGCAAAAAAAAAATTGGTCATGCTGCATTTTTTAGGTACAGAACTGTACTGGACCCCAGTAAAACACATCAAAAACGAAATGGAATGTACCAAAAATGCACTGGAATGCACCGGAACGCACCTAAATGCACCAAAGACGCACTGCAACACACTTGTCCTAAGTGAAAAGAGGGGGGAAAAAAACTGCATCAAAAACGCATCAAAAATGCACTGGAATGTGTCAAAAACGCGCATGCAGAAA
This sequence comes from Rana muscosa, assembly GCA_029206835.1. Classification (NCBI taxonomy): domain Eukaryota; kingdom Metazoa; phylum Chordata; class Amphibia; order Anura; family Ranidae; genus Rana; species Rana muscosa. Next base: position 6,024,664 of record CM055122.1, read on the forward strand.
AGCACCTGGAACGCATCCAGACTGCGTTTCTATAGTGTGAACTAGGGCCAGTTCACACCATAGAAACGCAATCCAGGATGCGTTCCAGGTGCTTTTCTGCATGCACGTTTTTCATGCGTTCCAGTGCATTTTTGGTATGTTTTTGATGCAGTCCAGTGCTTTTTTTTCACCCCTCTGTTTATTAACCATAGATAAGGACAAGTGTGTTCCAGTGCGTTTTTGGTGCATTTAGGTGTGTTCCTGTGCATTCCAGTGCGTTTATGATGCGTTTTGATGTGTTCCAGTACAGTCCAGTGCAGGTAAAATGCAGCATGTTCTACTTTTTTGGTGGAACTGGAACGCACTGGAACAAACACTGCCATTTAGAACCATATAACCAACTTTCCATGCATTTTGGATGCATAAAAAACGCAATGGACTGTATGTGGTGTGAAATGGCCCTTAAGCAATTTGGCATATTTAAAGGCACTTCTCTTTGTTTTGTTTTTGGTGTTTTCCAAATTGGTGACATTGATATATGTCCCTTAGGGTGGGACCTGGGCCCCCATTTTAAGGCCAATAACTAGAAGATAAGCCAGCCAAGTGGGGACTAGCAAAATTAACAAGTCAGTTCCCATAGACTGCAATGGTATTTGTTGGTGGGGGGGGGGAGTGATTGTCCCATCTCTAATTTTGTAGCATGCTGGATGATGTGCTTAATTTTGGACGGGGGGAGGGTTATTTTTTGCTAGCTGCATTGGTGTTGTTCTGCACATGCCCAGCCAGTTAGTTTTTTTTTGGGTGCTTTTTGTGTGTGAACAGCGCCTGGATATTTCTGGGCATGCTCACTCAGAGAGTGTTTTTATGGGTTAGTAATTGAAGGACATCCTTAACAGGTGTACCCACTTTGAATTTCAGTCTCTACATTGGGAGAACTTGCATTTTGGGTGTTTCATGGACTGTGCATGTGTTTTCAATTGCCTCATTAGCACACAAACATATGTTATATAAAGCTCACAAGGAGCATTCGTTCGCTTGCCCTGAGAAGAGGTGTGTGTGTGTGTGTGTGTGTGTGTGTGTGTGTGTGTGTGTGTGTGTGTGTGTGTGTGTGTGTGTGTGTGTGTGTGTGTGTGTGTGTGTGTGTGTGTGTGTGTGTGTGTGTGTGTGTGTGTGTGTGTTATGTCTTTGCAAAACAGGTGATTGGTTAACTTTTGTGGATTGTATTTTTTTGTGTGGGGAAAATGTTCCCCTGAAATAATTCTGATGTTGTTAATGTGTGTTGTTTGTTCACTTTGATTAAATTGTCTGTGCTGCATTTTTTTTTGGCCAAATATTTCTCAAGATGTTGAGTCTGTAACTGTTTCAAATTGGCCATGTTTTTTATTTTGCCTTCCCTTTTGTTTTGTTGACCAATAAAATTTGATGCAAAGTTTTGATGTTTGTTTTGTGTTTTCTTTGCAACAAATGTGACAGCTGATTGGCATGTCAAAACAAAACAGGTGTGATTTGTCTACCCTGGTGCCTTCATGCTAGCATATGCATGTATTGTGTGCTGCCATGGAGCATCACCAGGAAATGAAAAATACAGAGCGGTAAGTATTCAATTTTCCTTTTTTACTGCAGTGGTTCTCAGCCTCAGTCCTCAAGTACCCCCAACAGGACATGTTTTGTGAATTTATCTTATCGAGAATTGCTGTCCAAAAATCAAAACCATTGACTGTGATTTAAAGCACATGTGCAAGAGGAAGGAAAACCTGCAAACATGGCCTGTTGGGGGTACTTGAGAAGCACTGATTTAGAGCACTGCACTTAAAAATAGCTCAAGGCAATACAATTCTAATTGTGGGCATTTTGAGGGAAACAAAGTAAGTGTTAGAACCCCTGCGTGTGTGTTTTTTTTTTTGTAGCTTGGCCTTTGTGTCTCCTCTTCTTAAAATTGGCTTCACTTCCTGTCACACAGCTAAACAGGAAGTGAAGGTAAAACCCTGCCAATGTCTTTTCTTGGGGACACACAGATCAATCTAACTAGTGTCCCCATTAAGCAAATTGCACTCTAGCACTTTGTTGTGTACACCCCAAATCATTGTATAGTTTGGGGTTTAGTAAAGACAAATCCACTCTGCAGTAAAAGTGTAGCTGCTGAAAATCTGAGGGAAAGTACTGGTGATTGGATGTTACAATCATGTAAAAGTAAAGCTGGTGTTATTTTTTTTTGCTTGCATGTCCTCCTCAGATATACAGCAAGTGCACTTGTAGTGCAAAGTAGATTTGCCTTTAGTAAATAAACCCCAAAGTCCAAACTACCTAATAATTTGTGGTGTACCCCGCAATATGCTGGAGTGCAATGTGCATAATGGGGAAAGTATTTAGACTGACCTGTGTGTCCCCAAGGAAAGACATTGTTAGGGATTTTCCCTCACTTCCTGTGTGGCTATGTGACAGAAAGTGAATTATTTGGAAGGATAAAGTGGCCAAATTATTTAGTTTTAACTTTTCAAAGACACATTCCTAAGTTGGATTGTGATGCATGTCAATGGCCCATTTAGACCCTCTTTAATCACTTGAGATCAGCGCTATAACTGATCGACGGCCACAGCATGGTCCTCAATTGCCGGTAGTCCGTCAATAAACGTCCTCCCGTTCACGCGCGCGCTGTGATTACCGAGTCACTGAGACTCGGGTGATGACAGATCCGAGTAAGGGGCCGATCCCTGCCCTTAACCATGTGATCAGCTGTCAGCAAATGACAGCTGATCACGTGATGTAAACAAAAGCTGGGTAATGGTTTTTGTTTTCTCCTTGTGCTGACAGCGTGAGCATAAAAAAAAGGCAATCACCGGCTTATGTGCAAGGGACATGGGGCCCGAAGAGGAAGAGGCAATTCTGCGTCATCTGTGACAATTAGTAGCCCCTGCCAGTGCCACCTATCAATGCCCACCACTGGTGCCAATCAGTGGCACCTAGCAGTGCTGCCTATCAGTGCCCATCACTGCCAACTATCATTGCCACCTAGCAGTGCCACTTCTCACTGCCCACCAGTGCCAACTAGCAATGCCACCTCTCAGTGCCCACCCTTGCCACCTTATCGGTGCCCATCAGTGCAGTCTCATCAGTGTACATCAATGAAGAAGAAAAATTACCTTTTTTTAAAAATATTAACCAGTTTCCTACCGCCCAGCGTCAAATGACATCCTTGGCTTTGTGCGGTGACATCTGAATGATGCCTGCAGTTGCAGGCATCATTCAGATATCATTCTTTTCAGCCGGCGATTCTGTGCACAATAAAAACGATCATAGTGGCAGTTCCGCCGCTTGATCGTTCTTATAGGCGGCGGGAGGGGACGTTTCCCCCCCCCTCTTGCCGCCATCCGGTGCTTCTCCGGGCTCTCCCGTGCCATCTTGGGCTCGGAGAACGATTTGGAGATGACTGGTGACCAGATGGTCACCAGTCATCTCTATGACCGTCGGAGGCCCGGGCGCGACGTTATGACATCACGCCGTGTTCCTGTATGTTAACCAAGCCGTGATCTCGGCTGTCAGCATGAGATTGGTGATTTTTTTGGACCAATATCATGCTTTCCAGCCTGGAGGAGAGATGTGGGGTCTTATTGACCCCGCATCTCTCCATAAAGAGGACCTGTCACACACATTCCTATTACAAGGGATGTTTACATTCCTTGTAATAGGAATAAAAGTGATCCAAAAAAAAAAAAGTTAAAAAAAGAGTAAGAAATACAAAAAAGTAAAAAAACAAAATAAAAAAAATAAGCAAAAATAAGAAAAAACGCCCATGTCCCCGATAGCTCGCGCTCAAAAGCGAACACACACGTAAGTCCCGCCCACATATGTAAACGCCGTTCAAACCACACATGTGAGTTATTGCTGCGTGCGTTAGAACGAGTGCAACAATTCTAGCACTAGACCTCCTCTGTAATGCCAAAATGGTAACGTGTAAAAAAAATTAAAGCATCGCCTAGGGAGATTTTTAATTACTGAAGTTTGGTGTCATTCCATGAGTGTGCGCAATTTTAAAGCGTGACGTGTTAGGTATCTATTTACTCAGCATAACAACATCTTTCACATTATACCAAAAAATTGGCCTAACTTTACTGTTTTGTAATATTTTTTGCAAAAAAAATGCGTTTGAAAATTTATTGCGCAAATACCGAGCGAGATAAAAATTTGCAATGACCGCCATCTTATTCCCTAGGGTGTCTGCTCCAAAAACATATATAATGTTTGGTGTTTTGAAGTAATTTTATAGCCATAAATTTATGATTTTTACATAAAGGAGAGAAGTGCCAGAATAGGCCCAGTGCTGAAGTGGTTAAAATATCCATTTATGGGGGGCGTGGCTTGGACATGGCTGGATAGAGTCGTGTTTTCTCTGAGCTCCTGACCATCTCCCGAATACCCTGACTATGCTACCGGATTTATCACAGTATGTACTCCTCAAGGAAGAGGACAGCAAAGAAAACTACCAAAGCCGCAAAGCTCTCACCTCCAGCTCCACCAGCTAGCAAAATTAGAAGACTTTTCCAGCTTTCTCAACTAGGATCCCCGGATCTTAAAATGGCGACCGCACGTGCAAGCATGGAGGGAGCTTCTGCATCCAGTAGCTTACCCTTAGCCCAGACGGGATTTACAACCACGGACTCACTCCCGGGCATCCCACCGGACTTTCATCCTGAATTAGTAGAGCCGTTGCAGTCTACATCTCTTCTGCTCCGGGCAGACCTGGAACTGCGTTCCCTGCTCCAAGCGCTGCCCACTAAGGCCGACATTACAGCCCTGATTACTTCGGTGGAGGCAGCCCACAGGAAGGATCTGGGGGAAGTGAAAACAGAACTAAAGGGCCTCTCATCACGTATGGGGAGGGGAGAGTCATCCCTATCTGCTTTAGACCACAGAGTCCTTGCCCTGGAGAAGCGGTACGAAACACAAGTAGAGGCTGTGGTGGATCAGCAGTTACACCTCGAGGACATGGAGGACCGGAGCCGTAGGAATAACCTGCGGCTCCGGGGCCTACCGGAGGCTGCGGGGGCTGAGGACCTGGCCGACACGGCTCTCGCTATCTTCCGCAGCATTGATGGAGTGGAGTTACCGGATAGAGTTGTCCTAGACCGCATCCACAGAGCCCTAGGCCCCAAGCCGACAGATCCAGCGCGACCCCGGGACGTCATCTGCAGAATGCACCATTATAGACACAGAGAACAGATCGTCCGCAAGGCTTGGGAGGCGGGAGAGCCAGAATTTGAAGGAGCCTCCATCAAGATACTCCCGGACCTCTCCAGGGCCACATTACACAGGCGGGCTATGCTTAAGCCACTCCTGGATTTAGCCAAGAGACGGGATGCCACCTACCGCTGGGGATACCCACTATCGGTGACCTTCCGGAGAGAGCAGAGAACATTCGTCCTCCGGTCTCCATCCTCGCTGCCGGCTTTATTTACATTCCTCGATACGGAGCCGATTGAGGTACCTAACTGGCTAACCCTGCTTCCCAGATTCCCCAGCCGTCAGACTTATCCAAGCCTGGAGAGGAGAGGCTTCCCATCCGGATCACAAAGAAGCAGACGCCGCACCAGAGCGCCTTCTCCAGAGGATGGGAGGGAACCGTGAATCCAATGAGCCGTGAGTACTCTCCCCTCCAGGCTGCTACTGCCTGGGTTATTTGCTGACCCCCCCTCCTTCTGCCTACTCTGCCTGGCACAATGCCTGGATCCATCGGTTACCCCCTCTCCCAGCGACATTACCCTCCACAGCGGAGCCTCCCCGGGGACCACTAGCGCAGGCATGTACTCTAACCCCTGGTCAAGCTCCACTATTTCCACTCTCACAGCCCTGATATTTCATCCCATTCACTGAGAGTCCTGGACAGGACACCACCGTACACTATCCCTGGGGAGGGCCTTGACCTTTTGTTCCCCCCCCCCCTTTTTTTTTTGTGTGTTTTGTTTTTTCCACGGGGGAGCTCCCTGGGATACCCTTGCTTTCCCGGATCACTCGGGGACGCGGCCTGTGACCCCAGCCTCACTTGAACTGGATGCCCTGGTTTTACAATGGGAGCAGGGGTAGCTGCCCCCTCCCCCTCCTCGTACTATCTACTTCGATCTCGCAGGAAGCTAACGCAAGGAGTGGAGGTGAAACATCTGTACTTTCTTGGGCGATAGCTGGCACTGGGGGAGGTGGTTGGGGGGGCTCTCCTTGTTAACCCCGTTCCCACTGGGCTGGGGTACCGGCTGCTCCCGTGTGGGGGCCATGGACCTCCGCCCGGGTGGGGGGAGAGATGTATACAGGTTTGCGCTGAACCGTTACCCTGGAAACCTCATTGTACAACATTTGCGAGGGTGAAGGGTCAATTGGCAATTGGAGGCAACGTGCATTGGGGATTGAGTGGAGGGCAGACCGACGAACACAAGGTTGCTAAACGACCACATATGGATCTGGTTGTGTCAGTGGTTGGCACGGGAGGGGGTGGGTGGGGGCACTTGGCGTAAGGGGAGAGTACGGCTTGATTCCTAAATGTTTAGCACTAATGTTGAGGTGTTATCCCTATGTTTGCTGTCCTGGTGTGTGGGGAATATTGCTGCACTCTTTGTTATTTTAATGTTTGGTCGGGGTGGACGGGAAGGTCGGGAGTTCACCTTTTGAGCCTTGTCCTTCCTCTCTCCCAATTAGGTTAGCATATCCCTGGGGGCATACTTTAGACCCCCCTGGGAATTTTATGCAATTACCGTGATTTACACGGCTTTAGGGCACTAGGCCTAGACTGTATTTTTGTTATGAGTGTAGGGCACTAAGCCTTACCCCCCCTTTTTTTTTTTTTTGATCCACTCTTACTATCTATCTTACTTTCTTGCTCCTTTTTACTTATCTCTTCCCCCCTTTTATTCCCTTTTTTTCTACTCCTTCCCTCTTAATTCTACTCCCCCTTCTCTCCCTCTCCCCATCCCAATATGGCGTTGGATGGTATTAGAGTGATGTCGCTTAATGCGAAAGGCTTAAACACACCAGAGAAAAGGCGCATGCTACTAAATGACTTGAAAAGGTACCACACTGACATCGCCCTTATTCAGGAAACACATTTTAAAAATGACAAGCTCCCGTTTCTGAGAAATAGATACTACCCTACCACATACCATTTCACTAATCCTGAGAGCCAAGTCCAAAGGGGTTTCAGTACTGTTATCCAGTAGAGTACCCTGGAAATGCCAGAGCTCTATGATAGACCCAGTGGGGCGGTATGTCTTTCTTAAGGGCCTAATTGGAGACGTACAGGTGACACTGGCGACAATATACGCCCCCAATGAACTACAGGCCACATTTCTGGGAGATACCATGGAGAAGCTTCAGGAATTTAGAGAGGGACAACTGATTCTTGGCGGGGACTTCAACGCCCCGTTAATCCCCTCGGTAGACACTTCATCTAGCAGATCATCTATCCCACCGAGCCAGCTTAAACAGATGGCCAAGACACTACATAGAGCCCAATTGATAGATGTTTGGAGACTGCAGCACTCGGGTGAGCGGGACTACACATTTTACTCTCCCATGCACCGGGTGTACACCCGGATAGACTATTTTCTGATCCCCCACACCCAGCTGCACGCAGTGAGTGCTACATCGATTGGTGACAGGACATGGTCAGACCATGCGCCTATATTCCTGACTTATAAACTAACGGATGTCACTTCGCCTCGGCAACGCTTTTGGCGTCTAAATGAGAGCCTCCTGCAGACCCCGGAAGTATTGGCGGAGGTGACCAGAGAACTAAATATTTACTTTCAAGAAAATGACCAACCAGACTGTGACCCGTGTATCCTGTGGGAAGCCCACAAAACGGTTATCAGGGGAATCCTGATCAAGCATGGGGCCCGTATCAAACGAGAGCGTAACAAACAGCTGTCCGGACTGTTACAGAAACTGACCGTGGCTGAATCTAGACACAAGCATGCCCCCTCACAATCATCAGAGGTTGACTTGAGGATACTTAGGACACAGATTACTGATTTACTCCGTTACAGAGCCAAGGCGGCCTTGCAGGTTTGCCGCAAAACAGGCTTTGAATCGGGAGACAAATGTGGGAGACTACTGGCGAGAATGGTCAGAGATCATAAACTCTCCACATATATTCCCCATATACTTACGTCAGGTGGTCAGAAAGTAGTCCTGCCTACACATGTCACTCAAGAGTTCAAAGCCTTCTACTCTCAACTGTATAATTTACCAGTGGGGACAACACACCAAACGGAACTGGAGGACTATATTACATCCTCCCAAATGCCCTCCCTTTCGCAGGAGACCCGAGCGGACTTAGACTCCCCTATAACCTTGCCGGAACGCCAACTAGCTATACGAAATATGAAGCCAGGAAAGGCCCCAGGCCCGGACGGCTATACTTTACAATATTACAAAACACTATTAACAATACTGGGCCCACGTATGATTACGCTATTTAACGCGGTGGGCTCTGGCGGAATGTTCGCTAGAGAAACCCTAGGAGCCCATATTTCAGTGATCCACAAGGAGGGGAGGGACCCAGCAGCTTGCGGCAGTTATAGGCCCATATCGCTTTTGAATGTGGACCTTAAGTTGTTCACAAAAATTCTGGCTACCCGGCTGGCACAACATCTCCAGCAACTTATTCATCTTGACCAAGTGGGCTTCATCCCTTCTAGGGAGGCTAGAGATAGCATACGCTGATGACCTGCTATTCTCGCTAACTAACCCGGTAGTATCCCTTCCGAACCTCCTTAGAGAATTCGAAACATACGGGAAGTTTTCCAATTTGAAGATAAACTTTTCAAAGTCAGAGGCTATGGGAGTGGCTCTGTCACCGCTTATTCTATCGACTATACGATCGAATTTCCGGTTTAAGTGGACGTCCTCCGCGCTGACGTATCTAGGCACTAGCATACCGCCAGACCTCTCCCGTATCTATGAGAGTAATTTCCCCCCTTTACTTGTTAAAACCAGGGTGTTACTGGAGACATGGAACAAGGGGCTGCACTCATGGTTTGGGAGGTGTAACTTATTGAAAATAAGCATCCTGCCAAAATTTTTATACCTCTTCCAGGCCCTACCGATTAAGATACCCCCCGCATATTTTAAACAGGTCCAAGCTCTCTTCACCCGTTTTGTCTGGGCGCATAAAAAACCGCGCACCCCTCGCATCCAGCTCTCCATGCCAAAACACTGTGGAGGCCTCGCCTTACCTGACATTAGGAAATATTACCAGGCAGTACACTTAGGCAGGGTTGTTGACTGGCGGCGTCATTATGAGTCCAAATTGTGGACACAAATTGAACAACATCAAACTAACATCCCCCTGGGGACTGCACTCTGGTGCGGAGACTCCCTACCCTCAGAACTGAAATCGCATCCTCTGATAGGGAATACCCTGCGACAATGCTCCCAAATAATCCTTAGAACCTCTCTAACAGCTAAGATGTCACCTCTGACCCCAATTTTAGGTAATCCTGGGTTTCCCCCAGGGCTATCATCTACTCAATTCCAGTCGTTAAGGAATTCAAACTGTGTGACTGCCTCCCAGTTTGTAACACATGGTAGTTGGCCTCCCATCCTGGAGTTGATGGATCCCGCAGGCCCTTTCGGGCTCACATTCTGGAACGCAGCACAGTTATAACATTTTCTGCAGACCATTCCGAACCCCCAAAATTACACTAGGTCCTTGACTGCATTCGAGGAATATTGCTCGGGCACTGACCCACTACCACAAACTCTTTCTAAAATGTACGCCCTTTTAAACACTCCCTTAAATCAACCTGACCTGCCCTGCATTGCGAAATGGGAAACAGACCTGGACCGCATGTTCTCTCTACCCCAAAAGCAGAATATGATCAGTTACTCCTTCAAGACCTCGATCTGCACTAAAATTCAGGAGACCAATTACAAAATTCTGACAAGGTGGTACTTGACGCCCAGTCGCCTGCATACCATCTTCCCAGACACCCCAGAACACTGCTGGAGATGTTGTGAGGACAGGGGCACGATGCTGCACATGTTCTGGTCCTGCCCTAAACTGACGACTTTTTGGACCGCGATTCGCACCATATCCCAAAAATTCACAGACTTCCAGATTCCAAACGACCCGGCATTTTTTCTACTCCACCTATCTACTCTCTCTCCCAGAGTCTATAAAAAATCCTTACTACAACACCTGATGAATGCAGCAAAAGCCTGCAGTCCCATGTTATGGAAACAACAGAATCCGCCGACCGTAGCAATGTGGCTGCGGAAGGTGGAAGATATAAATAAGATGGAAGACCTGATAATGACAGCACAAGATAGGCACAAAACTTACAAGGAGACTTGGACTATCTGGAATATGTTTGTATATTCAGAGGAGGGCAAGGCTCTCTATGAGACTTGAACCTCTACCGGTTTAATGCAAACCAGTAGACCCCCACGATCTTGGGCCATGTATATGCTCCCGTTCCAATGCCACCCCTCCCCCCCCCTCCTGTATCTATCTTTCTACTCCCCTGTCCTCTACAGCTATTATTGTTGTATATTCCTTTTCCTTTTCTCTTTTTCCTTTTTATTTATTCTCTGCAATATTAGTTTAAGAATATAGAGATGTGGGCTACCCACCACTTTATTATTTCTATACGAGTACCTGTACCATTTGGAGCAGGTAGCTTAGCGAGAACTGTAGTTGTCTATAGCGGAATTTACACGACGCATATTGTTTGTTATGTATCATATTGCATTTCGTGTGACTAGCTGACGAGAGGCTGCGACCTCCATTGTTGTAAGCTACTCTTGTCTTAGGGGGGCCCTGCCCTATTTTGTTTTTGTTTTCTGGAAAACCTAATAAAATTATATTTGGGGAAAAAAAATATCCATTTTTTTTTTTTTTTACTCGGTCTGTTGTATTTATATATATATATATATATATATATATATATATATATAAAAAAAACCACAAAGGTGATCAAATAGCATCAAAAGCAAGCTCTATTTGTGTGCCAAGAAATAATACATTTTCATTGGGTTACAGTGTTGTATGAGCGCGCGTGAAACTTGGTCTGGGCAGTGCGCAAGTGGTTAATATAAGGCTACATGCACACGGACGTTTTTCAAGCCGCTTGTTTGAGCGTTTTTTGCCGCTTAAAAACATCTCTCCATGTTAGCCTATGGCCTCATGGCCACCATGGCGTTTTTGAGCTGTAAATGGCATAGGCGTTTTTAGGCCCCATGTAGACGGGACGCTGGTGCAAAGTGTTCAGAACTAAGGTTGAAAGTGGCGTTTAGAAAGGCGCACTTTGTGGCGTTTGCATGCCGTGTTTTACCACATTTGCGTGTATATGATAAGGAGCCGCCCTAAGCTCAAAAAACAGTATTATTTACGATTTTAGCTATTTTGTGAGACCAGAGTGATATCAGCAGCTGAGAGCAGCAGTGTAGTTGTATTTAGCGTGTCACTTGCCACATCACTTGCCACAAGTTGTGGATTGTCCACTTGCCACGTCAGCTGCCCCAAGTTGTGGATTGTCCACAATGCAATGGAAGCAATTTAATTTATATATATATATATATATATATATATATATATATATATATATATATATTATGGTTTTTCCTCATTTGCCATAAATTTGGAGTTTATCAATGTAAAAAAATAGGTCACCTTTAAAAATGCTTCTAAACTAAAATGCGGCTAAACGCTAGTACCGCGTCTGAAACGTGGAAATCTTTGGCGTCTGAAGGCATTTTTAGGCTTTGTGAAAAACGATTTTAAACGCCACTGCAGATTTTTTTTGCCAGGCCAAAAACAGTGTTTTGGATGTAATAGAATTCAATGGACCCGCATCCAAGACGCAAGTACTGCAATTTTGTGGCGATTTTTTGTTTTACCTGTTTATAGCTGGTTGTTAAAGGAAATGTAAAAAAAAAAAAAATGCTGGTTCAAAAAAAAAAAAAAAAACAGCGTGGGGTCCCCCCCAGGTCCATACCAGGCCCTTGGGTCTAGTATGGATTCAAAGGGGACCCCCCCAAAAATGAAAAAAAATGGCGTGGGGGTCCCCCCAAGATCCATACCAGGCCCTTCAGGTCTGGCATGTATTTTAAGGGGAACCCCGCGCCAAAAACAAAAAAAAATTAGCGTGGGGTCCCCTAAAAACACACACCAGACCCTTTATCCGAGCACTCAACCTGGCAGGCCGCAGGGAAAGAGGGGGGGACGAGAGAGCGTCCCCCCTCCCTTCTGAACTGTACCAGGCCGTCTGCCCTCAACATGGGGGGTTTGGTGCTTCGGGGTAGGGGGGGCGACCTGCGCCCCCCCACCCCAAAGCACCCTGCCCCCATGTTGATGGGGACAAGGGCCTCTTCCCGACAACCCTGGCCGTTGGTTGTCGGGGTCTGCGGGCGGGGGGCTTATCGGAATCCGGGAGCCCCCTTTAATAAGGGGGACCCGAGATACCTGCCCCCCACCCTATGTGAATGAGTAGGGGAGTATGGGGTACATCGTACCCCTACCCATTCACCTGGTGGCAAAATAAGTCAATAAAAAAGACAACGCAGGTTTGAAAAGTAATTTATTGGGTAGCTCCGGTGGTCTTCTTCCGACTTCGGGGGTCTTTCTGCCGGGCGCCCCGCTATCTTCTGCCAGTTCTTTTGCTAGCGAGGGTCCCGGGCTTCCTCGCCGTCTTCTTCCGACTTCGGGGGTCTTTCTGCCGGGCGCCCCGCTATCTTCTGCCAGCTCTTTTGCTAGCGGGGGTCCTGGGCTTCCTCGCCGTCTTCTTCCGACTTCGGGGGTCTTTCTGCTGGGCGCCCCGCTATCTTCTGCCAGTTCTTTTGCTAGCGGGGGTCCCGGGCTTCCTCGCCGCCTTCTTCCGACTTCGGGGGTCTTTCTGCCAGGTGCCCCGCTATCTTCTGCCAGCTCTTTTGCTAGCGGGGTTCCCGGGCTTCCTCGCCGTCTTCTCCCGCTCTCCGGTGCCTTCTCCACGATCTCCGGTGCCTTCTCCACGATCTCCGGTTCTTTCTGCCGGGCGCCCCGCTATCTTCTTCCAGCTCTTTTGCTAGCGGGGGCCGGTCTTCTTCGTCGCCTTCTTCCCTCTTCTCTTCGCCCGATGTTGCCTCGTCGCTGTATGCCGCTACAATGCTCTGTCCAAGCAGCGGTGCCACTTATATTGGCATGGGGCGTGGTCACCGGCTGATGCCACCGCTGACCCCGCCCCCGTTTCACGTCACAGTCCCATCATTCCCCGGGACTGTGACATCATACGGGGGCAGGGTCAGCGGTGGCATCCAGCTGGTGACCACGCCCCATGCCAATAAAAGTGGCACCGCTGCTCGGACAGAGCATTGCAGCGGTGGACAGCGACGAGGCAACATCGGGCGAAGAGAAGAGGGAAGAAGGCGACAAAGAAGACCGGCCCCCGCTAGCAAAAGAGCTGGAAGAAGATAGTGGGGCGCCCGGCAGAAGGCAGAAAGAACCGGAGATCGTGGAGAAGACACCGGAGAGCGGGAGAAGAACCAGAGATCGTGGAGAAGGCACCGGAGAGCGGGAGAAGAACCGAAGATCATGGAGAAGGCACCGGAGAGCGGGAGAAGAACCGGAGATCATGGAGAAGGCACCGGAGAGTGGGAGAAGAACCGGAGAACAGAACAAGAGACCCCGAAGTCGGAAGAAGGCGACGACGAAGCCCGGGACCCCGCTAGCAAAGGAGCTGGAAGAAGATAGCAGGGCGCCCGGCAGGAAGACCCCCGAAGACGACGAGGAAGCCCAGGACCCCGCTAGCAAAAGAGCTGGAAGAAGATAGCGGGGCGCCCGGCAGGAAGAGCCCCGGAGCTGCCTAATAAATTACTTTAAAAACCTGTGTTGTGTTTTTTATTACCTTTTTTTGCCACCAGGTGAATGGGTAGGGGTACGATGTACCCCATACTCATTCACATAGGGTGGGGGTCCGGTATCTGGGGGCCCCCTTATTAAAGGGGGCTCCTGGATTCCGATAAGCCCCCGCCCGCAGACCCCGACAACCAACGGCCAGGGTTGTCGGGAAGAGGCCCTTGTCCCCATCAACATGGGGGCAGGGTGCTTTGGGGTGGGGGGGCCGCAGGTCGCCCCCCTGCCCCAAAGGACCCACCCCCCCATGTTGAGGGCATGCGGCCTGGTACGGTTCAGGAGGGAGGGGGGGCTGCTCTCGACCCCCTCTTCCCCTGCGGCCTGCCAGGTTGCGTGCTCGGATAAGGGTCTGGTATGGATTTTGGGGGGGGACCCCACGCCGTTTTTTTCGGCTTAGGGGGTTTCCCTTTAAATCCATACCAGACCTAAGGGCCTGGTATGCTCCTGGAGGGGAACCCCTACGCCGTTTTTTTCATAAAAATTTGGCGTGGAGTTCCCCTTCATGATTCATACCAAACACGGGACAGCGAGGCTGCCGAGAACCAGCGCGATGCCATCGCGCTGGAGACATTCTCGGCCAGCTAGTCGACTCTAGGACACAACTTGAGCAGCTGCTTCACACGCTCAGGTCGTGTCCAAGTTGCCTGGCAAAGTCGCGCTGTCCCTGTGTCAGCCGGCACACGAGTCGCCCCGCGAGTCGGATACGCTTCATCCGACTTCCCGGGCGACCTCTATTCAAATCAATGGGCTCCCATAGGGAACCATTCATTTTCAATAGAGCACCGCTGACATTTGTATTTACTATAACAGTGCGCCGCTGGTTCCTGCGCCAAGTGAAGGAGTTATCCGGCGCACCAATTAAGGTTAGAACCAGCACAGCGCACTGTTATTAGTAAATCAGCCCCAATGCATCCCAACATGAAAGGAAGATCCAAGTCGTCCTATAGTCCAAGGGGTATGCCTATGGATGCAAGTGGATGACTATCATGAATGCACCGGAGTAAGTACTGGGGTGACAACATGAAGGTAAATGGAAAGCAGAGCAGCTTATTTACCTGGTTACTTGTATAGCAAGGAGTCAATGGATGTACTTCTGCGGTATGAGCGGTCACAGCTAGTGTGCATTTGCCGCTAAAGGTTTAAATAGAGAAGAACCGAGACGCCCGAGCATGCGCAATGATGCTAAAGAGCGTGATGATGTAATCGCGACGGTGGATGACGAGCGTCGCATGTGAATGACGCGCACGCATGCGTGATAGCATAGCGTCGCCAAGACAACAACCTGGCACATTAGCATGAATACATTGTGAATTCATCACGATGAGACGGTCAAAAGGAGCACCTGGGGAATAAGATAATAAATCATGCATGCCTGATACTAACATGAAAAGGATGGCAAATGAATATCCCGATTATGAGAAGGCAGGGGCCCCCTGCACAAAAAGCGCATGGCCCCACCCCAACCGAGGGGGGGGGGGGGGAGTGGTGCCCTGCACTGAGCGTGCACCGATGCAAATTCACGGCAAATGCCGTGAGTAAACCGGGATGCCACCGCCAAACAAGTGGCGGGTGTGCCGGGTGAGAAACACAAAAAAATGGAAATAGGGAGGACTACAAAATAAAAAATAAAACAATGTCATGTAGGACACAGCAGAACCCACACTGTGGACCAAATATAAGTGCACATGAGACATGAAGGGGTAAAACGGGGGGGAAAAAAGAAAGAGAACAAAAAAAAACACAATGAATCAATGAATTATGAAATAAATTATATGAATTACCATAAAATGGGCATGAACCCCATCCACTGTATGATAAGCATTGCATAGAAGAACATAAAAGCAAACATCATACAAACAAAATGTCTAGTATTTTTATTCTTCCCAACCTCCTGAGGCAAAGCCTTCTAAAAACGGACGGTAACTTATTACATCATTGAGACCTGGGGCTGACGTAGCATTCAAAATTGCTATCTATCTAGTTTCTCGCTGCAACAAGATCCTATTCCAATCGCCTCCCTGAGTGTTTGGGTGTATTCTGTCCAATATAAGGAATTTGATTTCAGGGATCCTACTATCATGGACGTCCCTTACATGGCGGCCCAGGGGAAGTTCCAGGCAAGATTTTTGTCATACTAGCAATGTGTCTTGACGCTCTTTTGTGGAATTGTTGTTTGGTTTTGCCCACATAAAATGCGCCGCATTGACACACCAACATGTACACAGCTCCTATGGTTTTGCAATTTGCGTAATGGGCTCGTTTGAAAACGGGTAGGATCACATTTTCACAGATTATATATGTATTGGCACAGGTTGCAGCCGCCACAGCGGAACGTACCAGGGCGTTTACATGGATCAGCGCGGAACTCCCCAGTGAATTTGCTTTGTATTAGGGTATCCTGTAAGGATTTGGTTCTGCAATATGTGATGGAGGGTTTGGACGGCACAAAGGGATTTAATAACGGATCTATATTCAAGAGATGCCAGTATTTAGAGATAATCCTGTTGATTTGGTGGTTTTGTTCCTATCGTGTGTACGCGGCATTAAAGGCCTTCTTTAGGCAGGTAAATGAATAGCCCCAAACTATCTCTCAGGTCGTTGGCTTCTTTTTGAAATGTTAAGTCGTGTGTACAATTCCGACGCAGCCGTAAATATTGGCTAATCGGAATCGATCTAATAAGGGGCGCGGGGTGATTACTGCCAGCGTTTAAAATATCCTTCCGAAACAATGCGCTAGTTAGTTTACAGTCTTTTTCCTTTTGATATTGTAATATCAAGGAAATTAACGGAAGAGGTACTGTATGTCATGGTAAATTTCAAATTGTATGAGTTTTTATTCATGGCATCCAAACAAGAATTTAGTAAATCTGGAAGACCAGCAAAACTATTAGGATATGTAACGATTCCAACTTAAAATTGACTCTGTCAGAGGTAAAAATGCCTCCTCGGACAGAAAGGATTGTTCCCACTCCCCCAGGTACAAATTGGCGTAGGATGGGGCACAACATGTCCCCATCGCTACGCCTTGTACCTGGAGGTAGTGGGAACCATCAAAAGAAAACACATTACGTGTCAGTATGTGTTCTAAGGCCAATAAATTTACTAAGATTTTCTGTGAGAGATCCGCACCCTGATACAATTGGGCATCCTTATTTTTGTGCACCTTAGGGAGACTATAGAAAGTCAGTATTTTAGGGAATTTTAGGGAATGGTGTCCGAATAAATTCCCAAATTTGCATGTTGATAATTTTGTCTGCATATGCATTGTCTACCAGTAGATAAAAATCTCTATCGAATTTATCAATCAGTGATCTCGAGATCTGTTTGTACCAAGCCTGATTGTTCAAGATTTTAAGACACATATCTTTATACTGTGAGTTGTTTATTATGACTATATTACCCCCCTTGTCGGCTGGTTTAATAGTCAATTGTGTTTGTTTGATCAGATTATCCAGAGCGTCTTTTTCTCCTTTGAACATATTGGTCAAGTTGTTGGAGCGAAAACTAAGTTTGTTTATTTGCCTAGTAGTCATAGTAAGGAAAGCTCCCAAGTTGATATTGGAGCCAATTGTAGGAAATTTATCAGATTTTTTCTTAAGGGATGATTGGATTTTAGGCGTTTTATCCGTTTTAGTAAGAATATTTCCTGCGAGTAGGCTTTCTAGATCAATCTTATCAATGAGGTCTATGCCGTCTTGGTCTTCCGATAATTCTACCAAGTTGTGTTTTTTCTTTTGTAGGAATTGGATCAATTTTGCTATACATGCTTTTTAGCAATAGTTTTCTAGCAAATAATTGTAGATCTTTTATAACTTCGAATTTGTCTATATCGGAATCAGGACAGAAGCTTATACCTCTTGACAAAACGGATGTTTCCTCCACAGATAAAGTGTAATCGGAAAGGTTAATAATGTTTAGACGATTATCGGAAATCGCATGTGGGTATGGCTATGATATAGTATTAGTTAGATTGGGATTAAAATCCCCTGTAGGGTCCCCATTATTGATCGCACTGTTTTGTGTAGAGGACATGACAGAGATAGATTGCTCAGATGAGCCACCACGTTAGTCAGTTACCTGGTTACCCAAAAGACCTTTGTGATGAGTGATAGAAACAGCCTCCACCATACGCTTTTTGGTAAGTTGCGACTCCTTGTTCGGTGACTTCCATTTGTGTTTTTGTGATTTTTTCTTATCAGGAATAGACAGCTGTGAAGAAGAAGATATGGAAGAATTTATTGATGTATTTGAGCCTCTCTTTCTCCTCTTGCTCCCCGCATTTTTTTTGATTTAGAGCGTGAGCGAGGGTTTATGTTTTTTTTGCCAATGGCTTTGGCCTCCTGAAAGGCTATTTTGTCCCTCCAGAACTTTCTTTCATGGAGAGAGTATTTTTAGCTACACGGTCTAGATGTACTTTAATGTTTTCCTCCTGGACCTTGTAGCTATCAAGAATTTCAAAAGGTTTAAATTGCACATAAATCTTTTCAATGTCAATGTTCAGCAATGTAATTCGCTTAAGATATTCCTCTATCAGCAGCTTCATCATTGCTGAAGATTGCTCTCCCATCTCTTTTTGACGGAATCGTCTATTTTGTCAAAACTGGGGAAAATCTGGATCCGCAAACCCAATGGGTTCAGATCATCCCCAATATACTGTTCGAAACCTTCAACATGCCATAGTAAATGGGCCTTCCTCTCCACTAGCTTCGAAAGTTGTCTAAACTTCCTTTTTTCCCTGTTCCCTATATCTGGCCATGTGGCCCTGAAAGTCTTTAGATTTAAACATAACAAGTGCCCCAGTGTACAAAAGCAAACAGCAAAACAAAATTATATATATATATATATATATATATATATATATATATATATATGGTAAATATAAACAAATAAATATTCTGTGAATATGGGAAAGGAAATGAGGGAGTTGGGTATTTGCTACCCTGGTTATATACAGTGGTTAAGGAAAGTATTCAGACCCCCTTAAATTTTTCACTCTGTTATATTGCAGCCATTTGCAAAAATCATTTAAGTTCATTTTTTTTTCCTCATTAATGTACACACAGCACCCCATATTGACAGAAAAACACAGAATTGTTGCAATTTTTGCAGATTTATTAGAAAAGAAAAACTGAAATATCACATGGTCCAAAGTATTCAGACCCTTTGCTCAGAATTTCGTAGAAGCACCCTTTTGATCTAATACAGCCATGAGTCTTTTTGGGAAAGATGCAACAAGTTTTTTCACACCTGGATTTGGGGATCCTCTGCCATTCCTCTTTGCAGATCCTCTCCAGTTCTGTCAGGTTGGATGGTAAACGTTGGTGGACAGCCATTTTTAGGTCTTTCCAGAGATGCTCAATTGGGTTTAGGTCGGGGCTCTGGCTGGGCCATTCAAGAACAGTCACGGAATTGTTGTGAAGCCACTCCTTCGTTATTTTAGCTGTGTGCTTAGGGTCATTGTCTTGTTGGAAGGTAAACCTTCGGCCCAGTCTGAGGTCCTGAGCACTCTGGAGAAGGTTTTCGTCCAGGATATCCCTGTACTTGGCCGCATTCATCTTTCCCTTGATTGTAGCCAGTCGTCCTGTCCCTGCAGCTGAAAAACACCCCCACAGCATGATGCTGCCACCACCATGCTTCACGGTTGGGACTGTATTGGACAGGTGATGAGCAGTACCTGGTTTTCTCCACACATAGAATTAAGGCCAAAAAGTTCTATCTTGGTCTCATCAGACCAGAGAATCTTATTTCTCACCATCTTGGAGTCCTACAGGTATTTTTTTTTTTAGCAAACTCCATGCGGGCTTTCATGTGTCTTGCACTGAGGAGAGGCTTCCGTCGGGCCACTCTGCCGTAAAGCCCCGACTGGTGGTGGGCTGCAGTGATGGTTGACTTTCTACAACTTTCTCCCATCTCCCGACTGCATCTCTGGAGCTCAGCCACAGTGATATTTGGGTTCTTCTTTACTTCTCTCACCAAGGCTCTTCTCCCCCGATAGCTCAGTTTGGCCAGACGGCCAGCTCTAGGAAGGGTTCTGGTCATCCCAAACGTCTTCCATTTAAGGATTATGGAGGCCACTGTGCTCTTAGGAACCTTAAGTGCAGAAGAAATTTTTTGTAACCTTGGCCAGATCTGTGCCTTGCCACAATTCTTTCTCTGAGCTCTTCAGGCAGTTCCTTTGACCTCATGATTCTCATTTGCTCTGACATGCACTGTGAGCTGTAAGGTCTTATA
The DNA here is from genome assembly GCA_029206835.1 of Rana muscosa. Classification (NCBI taxonomy): domain Eukaryota; kingdom Metazoa; phylum Chordata; class Amphibia; order Anura; family Ranidae; genus Rana; species Rana muscosa. The sequence continues at coordinate 6,044,747 of CM055122.1, forward strand.
TAGACAGGTGTGTGGCTTTCCTAATCAAGTCCAATCAGTATAATTAAACACAGCTGGACTCAAATGAAGTTGTAGAACCATCTCAAGAATGATTAGAAGAAATGGACAGCACCTGAGTTAAATATATGAGTGTCACAGCAAAGGGTCTGAATACTTAGTACCATGTGATATTTCAGTTTTTCTTTTTTAATAAATCTGCAAAATGGGGTGCTGTGTGGACCTGGCGCACGACATGTTAAAATCTAAATATAAAGAAGCTGGAAGTGAGAATATAATGGGGGTGATGTGGGGTGATGTGAGGAAGTGTAGTGACACCTGCCCAAATAACTAATATGCCCAAAATAGAGTGAGAAAGTAACTTTTTCAAAACCAGCCCACTGTGCTGGCAAGTACGATTTGAGCTGCGGGAGTTTTTTTTGAGCTCAGCGCGGGAATTTTCCTTGTTTTCTTGCGCCAAGACACTGCGCCGGCAAAATCTTAGTAAATGTCAAGTCACGTAAACCAATTTGCATAAGTTGAACAGGCGCAGCTCTGAACTTGCCAGTGCGCCTGCAAAATGACATTTCTAAAGGAAAAAAAAGGCATTTAAAAGCACCCGCGGCTATAATGAATTGTCGGCTCCCGGCAATATAGAGAAAAGTCATTGAAAGTCTTGAATAACAAAAAAAAAAAACCATGGGGGTCCCCCCAAATTCCATTACCAGGCCCTTCAGGTCTGGAATGGATATTAAGGGGAACTCTGCCGCAAATTAAAAAAAAAATGCGTGCGGTTCCCCCAAATATCCATACCAGGCCCTTCAGATCTGGTATGGATTTTAAGGGGAACTCCACCCCAAATTTAAAAAAAAAATGGCGTGGAGTCCCCCCAAAAATCCACACCAGACCCTTATCGGAGCACACAACCTGGCAGATCGCAGGAAAAAAGGGGGGGACGAGGGAGCGGCCCCCTCCCTCCTGAACCGTACCAGGCCACATGCCCTCAACATGGGGAGGATGTCCCCATTTTGATGGGGACAAGGGCCTCATCCCCACAACCCTTGTCCGGTGGTTGTGGGGGTCGCGGGCGGGGGGCTTATCGGAATCTGGAAGACCCCTTTAACAAAGGGGACCCCCAGATCCCGGTCCCCCCTGTGTGAAATGGTAATGGGGTACAAATGTACCCCTACCATTTCACAAAGAAAGTGTAAAAAATGTAAAAAATGACTTGAGCCGGTTTTTGACAATTCCTTTATTAATGTCTTCTCTTTTCTTCCATCTTCTTCCATCTTCTTCTTCCTTCATTTTCTTTTCTCCATTCGGGGTTCTTCCTCCATCTTGTTCTTCCTCCATCTTGTTCTTCCTCTTCCTCTATCTTGTTCTTCCTCTTCCTCTTCCTTCGGTCTTCTCGTCCGCATCTTGCTCCGGCTTCTTCTTTCTTCTTCGGCCGCTCCGTTTGAATTGGAGGTTCCCGCTGTGTGACGATTCAGTTCTCCTCTTGGTCCGCTGCCACCCGGTGGCTCCGCCCACCTCTGACACCATGGGGAAAGTCCCAGTGAAATCCATGTGCGTCAGAGGGGGGCGGGGTCACCGGGTGGCAGCGGACCCAGAGGCGAACTGAAGAACTGAAGCGTCGCACAGCGGGAACCTCCAATTCAAACGGAGCGGCCGAAGAAGAAAGAAAAAGCCGGCGCAAGATGCGGACGAGAAGACCGAAGGAATTAGGAAGAAGGAAGAGGAAGAAACCCGAATGGAGATAAGAAGAAGATGGAAGAAGATGGAAGAAAAGAGAAGACATTATTAAAGGAATTGTCAAAAACTGTTGTCATTTTTAACATTTTTTACACTTTCTTTGTGAAATGATAGGGGTACATTTGTACCCCATTACCATTTCATACAGGGGCGAGGCGGGATCTGGGGGTCCCCTTTGTTAAAGGGGTCTTCCAGATTCCGATAAGCCCCCCGCCCGCAGACCCCCACAACCACCGGGCAAGGGTTGTGGGGATGAGGCCCTTGTCCCCATCAACATGGGGACATCCTCCCCATGTTGAGGGCATGTGGCCTGGTACGGTTCAGGAGGGTGGGGGGCCGCTCCCTCGTCCCCCCTCTTTTCCTGCGGCCTGCCAGGTTGTGTGCTCGGATAAGGGTCTGGTGTGGATTTTTGGGGGGACTCCACGCCATTTTTTTTTAAATTTGGGGTGGAGTTCCCCTTAAAATTCATACCAGATCTGAAGGGACTGGTATAGATATTTGGGGGAACCACACGCATTTTTTAAAAAATTTGCGGCAGAGTTCCCCTTAATATCCATTCCAGACCTGAAGGGCCTGGTAATGGAATTTGGGGGGACCCCCACGCTTTTTTTTTTTGTTCTCAAAGACTTTCAATGACTTTTATCTGTATTGACGGGAACCAGCAATTCATTACAGCCGCGAGTACTTTTAAATGACTATTATTTTACTTTAGAAATGTAATTTTGCTCTGGAACTGTTATAAACATGGAAAACATGCACTACTTTACAGGCATACTATAGACACCCCCCAGGTATGATATTTAGGGCCAGTTCACACCGGATGCAGTGCATTTTTTTATGCATGAAAAACGCAAAGAAAGTTGATCACATTAATGCCAATGGCATAGTTCACACCACTGCAGTCCGTTCCAGTGCGTTTCAGAAAGGCAAAAAAAAATTGGTCATGCTGCATTTTTTAGGTACAGAACTGTACTGGACCGCAGTAAAACACATCAAAAACGCAACGTAACGTACCAAAAACGCACTGGAATGCACCGGAACGCACCTAAATGCACCAAAAACGCACTGCAACACACTTGTCCTAAGTGAAAAGAGGGGGAAAAAACACTGGACTGCATCAAAAACGCATCAAAAATGCACTGGAATGTGTCAAAAACGCACATGCAGAAAAGCACCTGGAACGCATCCAGACTGCGTTTCTATGGTGTGAACTAGGGCCAGTTCACACCATAGAAAGGCAATCCGGATGCGTTCCAGGTGCTTTTCTGCATGCACGTTTTCGATGCGTTCCAGTGCATTTTTGGTACGTTTTTGATGCAGTCCAGTGTTTTTTTTTCACCCCACTTTTTTATTAACCATAGATAAGGACAAGTGTGTTCCAGTGCATTTAGGTGTGTTCCTGTGCGTTTCAGTGTGTTTATGATGCGTTTTGCTGCGTTCTAGTACAGTCCAGTGCAGGTAAAATGCAGCATGTTCTACTTTTTTTGTGGAACTGGAACCCACTGGAACAAATACTGCCATTTAGAACCATATAACCAACTTTCCATGCATTTTTGATGCATAAAAAACGCAATGGACTGCATCTGGTGTGAAATGGCCCTTAAGCAATTTAGCATATTTAAAGGCACTTCTCCTTGTTTTGTTTTTGGTGTTGTCCAAATTGGTGACATTGATATATGTCCCTTAGGGTGGGACCTGGGCCCCCATTTTCAGGCCAATAACTAGAAGATAAGCCAGCCAAGTGGGGACTAGCAAAATTAACATGTCAGTTCCCATAGACTGCAATGGTATTTGTTGGTGGGGGGGGGGGTGATTGTCCCATCTCTAATTTTGTAGCATGCTGGATGATGTGCTTAATTTTGGACAGGGGGGGGTATTTTCTGCTAGCTGCATTTGAGTTCTTCTGAGCATGCCCAGCCTGTTAGATTATTTTTTTGTGCTTTTTGTGTGTGAACAGCACCTGGACATTTCTGGGCATGCTCAGAGAGTGTTTTTATGGGTTAGTAATTGAAGGACATCCTTAACAGGTGTACCCACTTTGAAGTTCAGTCTCTACATTGGGTGAACTTGCATTTCGGGTGTTTAATGGGCTGTGCATGTGTTTTCAATTGCCACATTAGCACACAAACCTATGTTATATAAAGCTCACAGATAGCATTCTCTACCTTGCCCTGAAAAGAGGCAAGTGTGTGTGTGTCCCCGTCTGTCCGTCCGGCAAAATGTACATTTTGATGTCCTTATCGAGTTTGTAACACATGTATTTTATTTGTTATGTCTTTGCAAAACAGATGTTTGGTTTACTTTTGTGGATTGTATTTTTTTGTGTGGGGGAAATGTTCCCCTGAAATAATTTTGATGTTGTTAATGTGTGTTGTTTGTTCACTTTGATTTAATTGTCTGTGCTGCATTATTTAGCCAAATCGTTCTCAAGATGTTGTGAGTCTGTAACTGTTTCAAATTGACCCTGTTTTTTATTTATTTATTTTTATTATTCTTTGTTTTGTTGACCAATAAAATTTGATGCAAAGTTTTGATGTTTGTTTTGCGTTTTCTTTGCAACAAATGTGACAGCTGATTGGCATGTCAAAACAACAGGTGTGATTTGTCTACCTTGGTGCCTTCATGCTAGCATATGCATGTATTGTGTGCTGCCATGGAAAATCACCAGGAAATGAAAAATACAGAGCGGTAAGTATTCAATTTTCCTTTTTTACTGCAGTGGTTCTCAGCCTCAGTCCTCAAGTACCCCCAACAGGACATGTTTTGTGAATTTATCTTATGGAGAATTGCTGTCCAAAATACCAAACCACTGACTGTGATTTAAAGCACATGTGCAAGATGAAGGAAAACCTGCAAACATGGCCTGTTGGGGGTACTTGAGAAGCACGGATTTAGAGCACTGCACTTAAAAATAGCTCAAGGCAATACAATTCTAATTGTGGGCATTTTGAGGGAAACAAAGTAAGTGTTAGAACCCCTGCTTGTGTTTTTTTTTTTTTTTGTAGGTTGGGCTTTGTGTCCCCTTTTAGTAAAATTGGCTTCACTTCCTGTCACACAGCTAAACAGGAAGTGAAGGTAAGACCCTACCAATGTCTTTTCTTGGGGACACACAGATCTAACTAGTGTCCCCATTAAGCAAATTGCACTCTAGCACTTTGTTGTGTACACCCCAAATCATTGGGTAGTTTGGGGTTTAGTAAAGACAAATCCACTCTGCAGTAAAAGTGTAGCTGCTGAAAATCTGAGGGATCACTGGTGATTGTAACATCCAATCATGTAAAAGCAAAGATGGTGTTTTTTTTGTTTGCTTGCATGTCCCCCTCGGATATCCAGCAAGTGCACTTGTAGTACAAAGTAGATTTGCCTTTAGTAAATAAACCCCAAAGTCCAAAATACCTAATAATTTGGGGTGTAACCCGCAAAATGCTGGAGTGCAATGTACATAATGGGGAAAGTATTTAGATTGACCTGTGTGTCCCCAAGGAAAGACATTGGTAGGGATTTCCCCTCACTTCCTGTGTGGCTATGTGACAGGAAGTGAATTATTTGGAAGGATAAAGTGGCAAAATTTGGGAGTTGTCTTCACCCTATCAGGGGTGCAGACATCCCCAAAAACTGTCTAGACTTGTAATCCCTCTGCACTCTATCCCCAAGCAAAAATAAGAAAGGACTTCATTTAGTTTAACTTTGCAAAGACACATTCCTAAGTTGAATTGTGATGCATGTCAATGGCCCATTTAGACCCTCTTTAATCACTTGAGATCAGCGCTATAATTGATTGACGGCCACAGCATGGTCCTCAATTGCCGGGAGTCCGTCAATAAACGTCCTCCCCTTCGCGCGCGCGCGCTGTGGTCACCGAGTCACTGAGACTCGGGTGATGACAGATCCAAGTAAGGGGCCGATACCTGCCCTTTACCATGTGATCAGCTGTCAGCCAATGACAGCTGATCACATGATGTAAACAAAAGCTGGGTAATGGTTTTTGTTTTCTCCTTGTGCTGACAGCGTGAGCATAAAAAAAGGCAATCACCGGCTTATGTGCAAGGGACATCGGGCCCGAAGAGGAAGAGGCAATTCTGCGTCATCTGTGACAATCAGTAGCCCCTGACAATCAATGCCCAACACTGGTGCCAATCAGTGCTACCTAGCAGTGCTGCCTATCAGTGCCCATCACTGCCAACTATCATTGCCACCTAGCAGTGCCACTTCTCAATGCCCACCAGTGCCAACTAGCAATGCCACCTCTCAGTGCCCACCCTTGCCACCTTATCGGTGCCCATCAGTGCAGCCCATCAGTGCAGTCTCATCAGTGTACATCAATGAAGGAGAAAAATTACCTTTTTTCAAAATTTTCGAAATATTAACCACTTTCCTACCGCCCACCATCAAATGACGTCCTCGGCTTTGTGCGGAGACATCTGAATGATGCCTGCAGTTGCAGACATCATTCAGATATCATTCTTTTCAGCCGGCAATTCTGTGCACGCTAAAAACAATCATAGCGGCAGTTCCGCCGCTTGATTGTTCTTATAGGTGGCGGGAGGGGGCGTCCCCCCCCCCTCCCGCCGCCATCCGGTGCTTCTCCGGGCTCTCCCGTGCCATCTTGGGCTCAGAGAACGATTTGGCCGGCGCCGGATGGGAAGCATAGAGATGACTGGTGACCAGATGGTCACCAGTCATCTCTATGACCGTCGGAGGCCCGGGCGTGACGTTATGACATCACGCCGGGTTCCCGTATGTAAACCAAGCCGTGATCTCGGCTGTCAGCATGAGATTGGTGAATTTTTTTGACCGATCTCATGCTTTCCAGCCTGGAGGAGAGATGTGGGGTCTTATTGACCCTGCATCTCTCCATAAAGAGGACCTGTCACAATATATTCCTATTACAAGGGATGTTTACATTCCTTGTAATAGGAATAAAAGTGACCCAAAAAACAAAAAAGTTAAAAAAAGAGTAAGAAATACAAAAAAGTAAAAAAAAATAATAATAATCAAAATAAAGAAAAAATGCCCATGTGCCCGGTAGCTCGCGCACAGAAGCGAACATACACGTAAGTCCCGCCCACATATGTAAACGCCGTTCAAACCACACATGTGAGGTATTGCTGCGTGCGTTAGAACGAGTGCAACAATTCTAGCACTAGACCTCCTCTGTAATGAGAAAATGGTAACGTGTAAAAAAATGTAAAGCATCGCCTAGGGAGATTTTTTAAGTACTGAAGTTTGAGTGTGCGCAATTTTAAAGCGTGACATGTTAGGTATCTATTTACTCAGCATAACAACATCTTTCACATTATCCCAAAAAATTGGGCTAACTTTACTGTTTTGTAATTTTTTTACATTCATGAAACCATTTTTTTTCCAAAAAAAAGGCGTTTGAAAATTTATTGCGCAAATACCGAGCAAGATAAAAATTTGCAATGACCGCCATCTTATTCCCTAGGGTGTCTGCTAAAAAAACATATATAATGTTTGGGGTTTTGAAGTAATTTTATAGCCATAAATGTATGATTTTTACATGAAGGAGAGAAGTGCCAGAATAGGCCCAGTGCTGAAGTGGTTAAAATATCCATTTTTTTTTTTTAACGCGTTCTTTTGTATTTATAGAAAACAAAAAACCGCAGAGGTGATCAAATAGCACCAAAAGAAAGCTCTATTTGTGTGCCAAAAAATAATACATTTTCATTGGGTTACAGTGTTGTATGAGCGCGCAATTGTCATTCAAAGTGCATCAGCGCTGAAATGTGAAAATTGGTCTGGGCAGGAAGGGGGTTTAAGTGGCCAGTGCGCAAGTGGTTAATATAAGGCTACATGCACACGGACGTTTTTCCAGCCGCTTGTTTGAGCGTTTTTTGCAGCTTAAAAACGCCTCTCCATGTTAGCCTATGGCCTCATGGCCACCATGGCGTTTTTGCGCTGTAAATGGCATATGCGTTTTTAGGCCCCATGTATACGGGACGCTGGTGCAAAGTCTTCAGAACTAAGGTTGAAAGCGGCGTTTAGAAAGGTGCGTTTTGTCGCGTTTTACCACATTTGCGTCTATATGCGTTTAGTTAGGAAACATGATAAGGAGCCGCCCTAAGCTCCAAAAACAGTATTATTAACGATTTCAGCTATTTTGTGAGACCAGAGTATCAGCAGCTGAGAGAGCAGCAGTGTAGTTGTATTTAGCGTGTCACTTGCCACATCACTTGCCCCAAGTTGTGGATTGTCCACTTGCCACGTCAGCTGCCCCAAGTTGTGGATTGTTCACTTGCCACGTCAGCTGCCCCAAGTTGTGGATTGTCCACTTGCCACGTCAGCTGCCCCAAGTTGTGGATTGTTCACTTGCCACGTCAGCTGCCCCAAGTTGTGCTCTCAGGTGGCAATCTACACCAATTAATAAAGAATGTGCCACATCCTATAAGTACTGAGAAGGGGATTGGGGAAAAAATTGACTTTATAGGCACATATGAATTTTAGAAAAATAATAAATTTTTAATACAACATAGATACATACCAACAATATCATAAAAGTAAATACACATACATAGCTGGTAATATGCAAACAATTTTTACATATATTACAATGCGCGGCGGACCGGGAACCAGGAAGAGATATGGCATCCTAGAACGCAGAAGCGTTCCACATGCCGCAACACACACGAAATAACACAAGGGAAAACAAAACAACATACACAAACTTGTCTGCCATGAAAGAAGAGGTGAATAAAATCTTCAGACCTTGCCAGCCGAGGATTCCTGCGACATCCGATCCGGTACTCTGGGGCCACATCCCTTCCACCATAGGGGTATTTTCCGGCCCTGAAACCACTCGCCCGCTCATAGCTGGGCCCTGGGTGCACCGCAGTAACAGTACCGATCGATCCAAGCAATCCACATCCTGGACATCGCACCGAATTGCATGATGAAGGTCCATGTGAGGAGGATAAAAAAGGAACACCTGTCTGTGGAGGTGAGCTCAAATTTATGGGTAAGGGGTCCTATAGCTGTGGAGAGGAGGCGGGGTTAACCCACACGTAGTCTGCCATGGAGTCTGTCAGGAAAGATAATTTTATAGTGAAAGGCAAATTAATGCCACTTTTATTAATACATTACATAAAAACTTGTTTATATAGACATGGTCAACAAGGCAAATAATGTACACACAGTACAAAATTAGAAAAAATGGTGGTACATTAAAACATATTTGTCAAACCCAACATTTGTAAACATAGTCGCATGGTAATCACACTGTAAAGCACGATCTGAACATAGCAAGCAATATAGGAGTATAAATTTGGTATATAATATATGTAACCATTCTAAGACTCCACAGTACAATAAACAAAAAAGGAAATACAGGGAATAAAATCAATGGGGACTCCCAAAGTGACTGAAGCAGTCCGCAGAGCAGCAGCTGGGTGGGCGTGCATCCCTTGATGAGCAAGCTGCAAAGATCCACAAGAAACGGATTGTAGGTTACACCAGCCAAAAAGGTATGAGGTAATCGCGACGGTGGATGACGAGCGTCGCATGTGAATGACGCGCATGCATGCGTGATAGCATAGCGTCGCCAAGACAACAACCCGGCACATTAGCATTAATACATCGTGAAGTCATCACGATGAGACGGTCAAAAGGAACACCTGGGGAATAAGATAATAAATCATGCTTGCGCGATACTATTGCAGGACAATGCACAAATACTAACATGAAAAGGACGGCAAATTAATATCCAGATTATGAGAAGGCAGGGGCCCCCTGCACAAAAAGCGCACAGCCCCAACCCAACCAAAAGAGGGGGGAGTGGCGCCCTGCGCTGAGCGTGCACCGACGTAAATTCACGGCAAATGCCGTGAGTAAATCGGGATGCCACCACCAAACAAGTGGTGGGCACATCCCTGGGTGCGTCGGGTGAGAAACACTAAAAAATTGAAATAGGGAGAGCTACAAAGTAAAAAATAAAACAATGTCATGTAGGACACAGCAGAACCCACACTGTGGACCAAATATGAGTGCACATGAGAAATGAAGGGGTAAAACGGGGGAAAAAAGAAAGAACAAAAAACCACAACCATATCAATGAATTATGAAATAAATTATATGAATTACCAAAAAATGGGCATGAACCCCTATCCACTGTATGATAAGCATTGCATAGAAGAACATAAAAGCAAACATACAAACATAATGTCTAGTATTTTTATTCTTCCCAACCTCCTGAGGCAAAGCCTTCTAAAAACGGACGGTAACTTATTACATCATTGAGACCTGGGGCTGACGTAGCATTCAAAATTGGTATCCATCTAGTTCTCCCTATTTCAATTTTGTAGTGTTTCTCACCCGGCGCACCCAGGGATGTGCCCGCCACTTGTTTGGCGGTGGCATCCCAGTTTACTCACAGCATTTGCCGTGAATTTGCGTCGGTGCACGCTCAGCACAGGGCGCCACTCCCCCCTCTTTTGTTTGGGGTGGGGCCGTGCGCTTTTTTGTGCAGGGGGCCCCTGCCTTCTCATAATCGGGATATTAATTTGCCGTCCATTTCATGTTAGTATTTGTGCATTGTCCCGCAATAGTATCGCGCATGCATGATTTATTTTATTTCCCAGGTGCTCCTTTTGACCGTCTCATCGGGATGACTTCACATATGTATTCATGCTAATGTGCCGAGTTGTTGTCTTGGCAAAGCTATGCTATCACACATGCGTGCGCGTCATTCATATGCGACACTCGTCATCCACCGTTGCGATTAAGTCATCACGCTCTTTAGCATCATTGCGCATGCTTGATTTGAATAGAGGTCGCCCGGGAAGTTGGATGAAGCCGATCCGACTCGCGGGGCGACTCGTGTGCCGGCTGAAACAGGGACAGAGTGACTTTGCGAGGCAACTTGGACACAACCTGAGCGTGAAGCAGCCGCTCAAGTCGTGTCCTAGAGGTGACTAGCTGGCCGAGAATGTCTCCAGCGCAATGGCATCGCGCTGGTTCTCGGCAGCCTCTCCCGTGTTTGGTATGAATCATGAAGGGGAACTCCAGGCCAAATTTTAATGAAAAAACCGGCATGGGTTCCCCTCCAGGAGCATACCAGGCCCTTAGGTCTGGTATGGATTTTAAGGGGAAACCCCCTAAGCCGAAAAAACAGCGTGGGGGTCCCCCCAGAATCCATACCAGACCCTTATCCGAGCACGCAACCTGGCAGGCCGCAGGGGAAGAGGGGGGGGACGAGAGCGCCCCCCCCTCCCTCCTGAATTGTACCAGGCCGCATGCCCTCAACATGGGGGGGTGGGTGCTTTGGGACAGGGGGGCGACCTGCGGCCCCCCCACCCCAAAGCACCCTCCCCATGTTGATGGGCACAAGGGCCTCTTCCCGACAACCCTGGCCATTGGTTGTCGGGGTCTGCGGGCGGCGGGCTTTTCGGAATCCGGGAGCCCCCTTTAATAAGGGGGCCCCCAGATCCCGGCCCCCCCACCCTATGTGAATGAGTATGGGGTACATCGTACCCCTACCCATTCACCTGGTGGCAAAAAAAAAGTCAATAAAAAACACAACACAGGTTTTTAAAGTAATTTATTAGGCAGCTCCGGGGGTCTTCCTGCCGGGCGCCCTGCTATCTTCTTCCAGCTCTTTTGCTAGCGGGGTCCCGGGCTTCCTCGTCGTCTTCTTCCGACTTCGGGGGTCTCGTGTTCTGTTCTCCACGATCTCCGGTTCTTTCTGCCTTCTGCCGGGCACCCCGCTATCTTCTTCCAGCTCTTTTGCTAGCGGGGTCCCGGGCTTCAGCGTCGTCTTCTTCCCTCTTCTCTCCGCCCGACGTTGCCTCGTCACTGTCCGCCGTTACAATGCTCTGGCCGCGGAGCGCACCCACTTATATTGGCATGGGGCGTGGTCACCGGGTGATGCCAAGCCGCGGTGAAACCGAGGCTTGGTTTTCGCGCATGCGCATTGCGGCGGAGGGGTCAGGGGCCGCGCAGGCGCAGTGGGTCTGGTCTCATCGGCGCATACGCGCAGCGGGACCGGCCGTGACGTCATTCCGGCGGTTTATTTAAACCGCTGAAGAGCCCTATACAGGTGGGATAACCTGTGGGCATAGAGCGACAGCCTCCCGGAGCCTCAAGACTGCTGGGACGGGGTAAGCACTTCTCTTGCAATGTGATGCCTTTTTTGTTTAGTGTCTCTTAAAGGGACAGTTTTAAAAAAAAAAAATATTTATTTTTCTTATGCTTTCTTGCATTGATTTGCTTATCCTTAGTCTAGGTAGTGTAGTACTCCTGTGTCTCCCTCGTAATGGACTCATCTTCACCGCCGTGTGGCCAGCCCTCCCGCACAAGGTATGTGCGGAGTGGGTAGGGGGTTGGTGTCTTTTATGCTTCTGGTGGTTGCTAACGGTTACATCCTGCCCACCTCCCCTCCCCCTCCCTCTGTCTGTCTGTATTATCTCTTACAGCCCGGCAACTTCAGTTCATCAGTCACAAGAAAGGGACCTTGCCAGGCCGCATCATCACTCATCATCCAGGTCCAGACGTGACACTACGTCTAGGACCCATCATCATAGGGGATGTTCACATACCCCCTCTAGACATAGGAGACGTTCCCATTCCTCCTCTAGTCACCGCCACCACCACCGCGATGATCGCTCTGACCACAGAGCCTGTTGGGGATGCAAGACCAGAATCCCGGAGGGCAAATCGCTATACGACCCATGTTATGCCCGAGCGGTTGGTGAGAAAGAGACTGAAAAACAAAACCTTGAGTCTCTTGTGAAACGTGTGGTACAGCAATCTATGAAAGAAATAGTTGCCCCCCACACAAGGAGCCAGTCCACCACCTTGTCTGGCTCCTTGGCTGACGAGGCCCAGGAGGATCCCGGCCAATTCCAGCCCCATGATTCCTCCCATTATTCCTCGCAAGACGAGATGGAGGGAGATGATTCTACGGTGGGATTCGACTACGCCTTAGTCTCTCCACTGATCAAGGCAGTGAAGGAAACTTTGAAGTTGGAGGATACCACTGCCCCCCCAGAAAAACAAAGAAAACTGTTTAAGCAACTGGGGAAAGAACGCTCCAATTTCCCACTTCCCTCTGCGCTGAAAGGAGTGTTTGAGGAAGTATGGAGCAAGGGAGATAAGGTTTCCATGCTAAACAAAACCTCTAGACTGTATCCCTTTAAATCAGAGGATGTCAAGCATCTGGAGAATGCTCCCCTCGTGGATGCAGCAGTAATGCGCCTAGCGAAGCATGTCACCCTCCCGCTAGATGACACCGTTTCTATTAAAGATGGTCTAGATCGGAAGATCGACCAGGACCTCAAAAGAATATATAGCCTGGCCGGAACGGCATGCAAACCAGCTTTAGCCCTTGCAGTGACCTCCAAAGCAATGGAGGCCTGGGTGGAAAACGTAGACTCTGTTCTAAAAAGTGTCTCGGAAGAACTGGCTCAAAATTCAGCAGTGCAAGAACTTAAAATGGCAATCGCCTTCTTGGGGGAAGCTTCAATTGACCTCATCCGTTTACTGGCCAGATCAATGTTGTCCTCGGTCACAGCCAAACGAGCACTGTGGTTACGCCCCTGGCTTGCTGATCCAGCCTCCAAGCAGGCGTGGTGCAAAATTCCCTTTGAAGGGACTTCACTGTTTGGGAACAAACTTGATAATGCCATTTCAAAGGCTACAGGCGGAAAGTCGGGTTTTCTTCCCCAGGACAGGCGCCAGTTTAACCAGAGAAAACCTCAACAGAGACGCAGTACTGAGCACTCGAGAGAGGCACGCTCCTATAAGCCCGGACGGGATTTTAGGAGAAGCTGGAATTGGAATAGAGGCCAATCTTCTTTTCAAAAGTCTGGCAAGAAACAGACGCCCGGTGAGCGTGAACCAACCAAGTCTTTTTGAGATTGGGCCCGCCCAGGCGGGTCGGGTAGGGGCTCGCCTTCGCCTCTTCCGGCACGTCTGGGTGGCCTCGATCTCAGACTATTGGACCATCAAGACGGTCTCAACAGGTCACACATGGTCCTTCACCAAGATCCCTCCATGCAGACCAATGCAAACCTCACTACCTCGGTCAGAAGAAAAACAACAAGTTCTTCTCTCATATGTGAATGTCCTGAAAGATCAAGGAGCAGTGGTGCCCGTCCCAAAGGACGAGGAATTCCAGGGGGTATACTCCCCCCTCTTCCTAGTACAAAAGAAGAACGGCTCTTGGCGTCCAGTCATAGATCTCACTTTCCTGAACAAGTACATAAAGCACGAGAAGTTCAAGATGGAGTCACTCTCAACCATCCAAAAAATAGTTCAACCAGGCGACTGGTTGATCTCAATAGATCTAAAAGACGCGTACTTTCATGTTCCGGTGGCAGAAAATTTTCACAAATATCTGCGGTTCCAGGTCGAACAAGAGCACTTACAATTTATTTGTCTTCCATTCGGACTAACGACTTCTCCAAGAATCTTTTCCAAGGTGCTGTTAGCAGTTGTGTCCCTTATCAGAGTACAGGGTGTGCGTCTGTATCATTATCTGGGCGATCTTCTAGTACTGTCCCAAGACAAACAGCAGCTGCTAATTCACAAAGATCAGGTGATCTCTACACTGTTGGAATTCGGATGGCTCCTAAACCGGGAGAAGAGTCAGCTAGAACCGACCCAGCGCCTAATATATCTAGGAGCCCAGTTCGATACTATAGAGAACACCATCTCTCTCCCAGAAGAAAAAATACCGATCATTCGGGAAAGAATCTCCTTAGCCCTAGACTACTCTCACCTAAGGGCATCACAGTGCCTGAAGATAATCGGCACGATGGTGGCCACATCCCCCATGGTCAAATGGGCGATGTGGAGGCTTAGTCCTTTTCAATCAGGATTCCTCCAGCAATGGAAGACAGACGATCTCAATCAGCGGATCCGGATAACACGGTCAATGAGCAACAGTCTCCTCTGGTGGCTTCAAACCAAGAACTTGTCAACTTGCCACTCCCTTGCTCCCATCCATTGGGTGACTGTTACATCCGATGCCAGCAATGCAGGCTGGGGGGCACATTGTGGGGCAGAACTGGCTCAGGGCAAATGGGATGCCCGTCTCCACTCTCCAGGTTCAAACATTCTGGAACTGCGCGCGGCATGGTGCACCCTTCAAGCCTTCTCCCACCTTCTGAAAGGGAAGTCGGTCCTACTCAAAATGGACAACACCACCGCTGTGGCATATGTGAAGAGACAAGGGGGCACTCGGAGCCCCACCCTTCTCCAAGAGGTCGAACCTATCATGACCTGGGCTCAGAGGAATCTGCTCAACTTAACAGCAGTCTTCATTCCAGGGGAGCAGAACATTCAAGCGGACTTCCTGTCACGCAACATGCTAGACAACAACGAATGGTCACTGCATCCACAAACCTTCAAGTGCATCCTATCATTGGATTTCGATCCAGAGGTGGATCTGTTTGCATCCCCCTGCAATTACAAGATCGGTAGATACTACACCCAAGCTCAGTACAGTCAAGCCTTCGGAGTAGATGCATTAACGAGTCAATGGGACTTCAACAGGGCATATGCCTTCCCTCCTCTTCCGATCATGCTAAAATTCTTACAGCGGCTTCAGTTGGAAAAAGTCGAGGTGATAACAATAGCTCCATACTGGCCGAGCAGACCTTGGTTTCCTCTCCTGAATCTGATGAGCTTCAGGGACCCGCTGCCTCGTCCTCTCAGGCCGGACCTTCTTTCTCAGGGGGCGACCCTGTACCCCTGTCCAGCGATACTGAGACTGATGGTCTGGTTCTTGAGAGGGAGAGGCTAGAGTCTCTTGGGTGTGCTTCAGGGGTAATCTCTACCCTTATGAGCTTCAGAAAGTCTAACACAAATAAAACTTACAATAGAATCTGGGCCAGATTTGTCAGCTTCACGACTTCTGCAGGAAAGTCATCTAGAAATCCTAGTGTTCAAGACATCTTGAGTTTTCTCCAATCAGGCTTGGGTCTGCCTTTATCGATCAGTTCCCTCAGGGTACAAGTATCAGCCTTATCAGCTTTTTCGGGAACGTCATGGGCAACTCATCCCCTGGTTCAACAGTTCTTTCGGGGGGCATCGAGAATCAGGCCTCAGAGGGAACCTAGATTCCCCAAATGGGATCTTCCGCTCGTTCTTGATGCTCTTTCAGCACTCAACAACAAAGATCTTTCTATTAAGGACTTATCAATGAAACTGGCCTTTCTAGTGGCCATTACTTCAGCCAAAAGGGTTTCAGAAATAAGCTTCCTGGGTTGTCAAGAACCTTTTTTGACTTTCTTCCCAGACCGAGTGGTCCTTATTCCCATGCTTGGGTCAAAACCAAAAATCAAATCAGTTTTTCACGAAAATCAAGAAATAGTCCTTCCTACTTTTGATTCTCCAGAATCAGCAGATGTTCATCCCTTGGATGTAGGTGAGACTCTGAAAGAATACTTGCGAGCTACTTCATCTTTTAGAAGCTCGAACTACCTGTTCTTGTTACACACTGGTAGCAACAAAGGAAAGAGGGCTTCCTCCAGAACAATAGCAGCCTGGATCGTCCAATCTATTCAACAGGCTTACAGGGCAAAGGGCTTGGCTCCTCCAGAGGCGGTGACGGCTCATTCCACCAGAGGCATGGCAGCCTCATGGGCAGCAGCTCGACACGTGGCTCCTGAAGTGATATGCAAGGCAGCCTCGTGGTCTTCTATTCATACATTTATGTCTCATTATTGTATTGAGCCTGCTTCCCTTTCCTCTGTTAATTTTGGTCGAAAAATCCTGTCAGTTGACGGGAAAGATTAAAATATATTTTTGTTCAGCATACCCTCCCGTGTGGTTTGGCTAGTTATTTCCCAAAAGTAGTCTGCCATGGAGTCTGTCAGGAAAACGGAAAATTTATTACCAAATACTTACCGTAATTTTCCTTTCCTGATAGACTCCATGGCAGACGGAGTTCCCACCCATGAATTAAAAATATGAGAGTTGAAATGTGAGTCGGCTAGTTACGGAACACCTGTCTGTGGAGGTGAGCTCAAATTTATGGGTAAGGGGTCCTATAGCTGTGGAGAGGAGGCGGGGTTAACCCACACATAGTCTGCCATGGAGTCTATCAGGAAAGGAAAATTACGGTAAGTATTTGGTAATAAATTTTCAGTTTTATGACCATTTCTGCCTAAAAAGTCCTAGGGGGCTGCTCCAATCCTGCACTACAGTGTAGGTGTACAAACCTTTTGTATGTTTAGGATGTTGGCAGTCCAAACGAATATATCCCATTTCCTCTTTCCATATACTTTATATGTTTTCAGGTTTGTTTTGTTTAATCAACAACAGAAAAGTAGTATGCATCTACAAGAAAGGATAGAAGCTGTGACTCAAAAAAGCTAAATTTTCATAACGAAACTTGGTTTTACAGAGTAAAGACGTTATATACCGGCTAAATCTATATCCGTGTAGTTTGTTCAAACCATAAATAATAACATATTAGGTGTTTTTTTTTACTCCTGTATAATGAGTTCTGAAATTGTAGAGAAATGCTTAAATAATGTATTACAATTTAACTAAACACATTCGATTTTAGTCAACTAAAATGTACTGCAGATTTAGTCTACTAAGTAAGACAAACAATTGCAGAAGACTAAAATTAAAATGCCATTTTAGTCATAAGACTAAAACTAAATAGAAATTTGCCTCCAAAATTGACCTGGTGATCTGGTCAGTAAACACACTGGGGCTGATTTACTATAACTCCAGGAAGTACTGAGCACTGAGCAAATAATAGCTCCCATTTTTGCCAATTAAAAATTCAATGTGCGAATTTGCGAATGAAAAAGAGCGCTATTAGCAGCAAACAAGTGTTAGTAAATCTGAAATCAGCGCTAATTAGCGCATCCGCGTACATGCAAATGCTAATTTCCACTAAGTTTTTATATAGCACTGCACTGTAACCATGATCCATGTATGTGAAAGAAACATTTTTATGTGAGATGTGCTCTACCTCGTGTGCATCTATTGCTGTATATTGCAATTAGTATTCCTAGTTTTTTTCCTTCTTTTGCTAACGAATGCAGTTATGAATGATTATTACATAGTAATGTCTGCTATTCTGTAAAATTACATGTATTAAACATTTAGGTTACCCATTTGTTGTATGTTGTTTTTTTTTTTTTTCATTTAGGTGGCTATAAAGCGGTAATTATTTATGTTCATTCTTTAATCATACTACACTATTATGCAGGTCTTGTACTTAGCACAATGGCTTAGTGGTCTGCTCAGATGTCACCACAGCTCTCATGGTACAAGTTCAAATACCAGCCAACCTACCATCCAACAGCTATGTTTATTATTTGCACAAGCAAATTAAAATAAACAAACAAAGAAATGTAAACTGCCCATTAGCTAGTGTGTAATGTTTGGAAGTCCACACCATAATATTATTAAATAAAAGTGCATTGGCTAATTAGCATTCACCTATTTTCAGCATATGCTGCTTTGGCGAATAGGCATTTGCCTTTTTTTCACCAAGTCAATCTTTTCGTATCTCTCTGTAGGATTTGAATCCATGAGTGCTTCAAAGCCTGAGTTTTTCAAGGTAGAAGTGCAGACCACTAGCCTATTAGTGTGTGATGTTTCTTCTCCCCGAGCTGTGTTCTTCCGCACAGTCGGTTACCCGCTAATAAAAAAAAAAGCTGCTCTTCTTCTGTGGCCACCCGATAACGTCACCCGGAGAGCCCGCTCCATGGCTATGTAAGAGACGCCACAACAGCGGGTGACAACACAGAGAAGGAAGACCGCCACAAAAGAAGAGCGGCTTTTTTTTTATTAGCAGGTAACCGACTGCGCGGAAGAACACAGCAACAGGAGAAATATGCTGCTGAGTAAAATGCACACTTTCAGGAGGTGCTGCTGTTAGTAGGATTTGAATTCATGGCTTAAACCTTTGAGGGCAGCAGGGAATACCGCTATGCTACAGAGCTGAGCACATACCTACAGAGAAAATACATTTACTAATGTTTAATTCTATACAATAATGTTTTGCATTTCAGGCATTAACCACTTCGCGCCCGGGCCATTCTAAAAAGACAGCCGCATTGCGGCGCTCAATTGCCGGGAGGATGTCCATGGACGTCCTCCTGTTTACTTCCCCAATGCGCGTCCCTGGCGGCGCGCATCGCGGAAAAACTGTGCCCGCCGTGTGCCGATGCGCGTGCCTGGCGGCCGCGATGTCCGCCAGGTACCCGCGATCGGCTGTCACAGAGGCAGGGACGTGGATCTCTGTGTGTAAACACAGAGATCCACGTCCTGTCAAGGAGAGAGGAGACCGATGGTGTGTCCCTTGTACATAGGGACAACCATCGGTCACCTCCCCCAGTCAGTCCCCTCCCCCCACAGTAAGAACATCTAGCAGGGAACATATTAACCCCTTGATCGCCCCCTAGTGTTAACCCCTTCCCTGCCAGTCACATTTATACAGTAATCAGTGCATATTTATAGCACTGTTCGCTGTATAAATGTAAATGGTCCCAAAAATGTGTCAAAAGTGTCCGATGTGTCCGCCATAATGTCACAGTCACAATAAAAATCGCAGATCGCCGCCATTACTAGTAAAAAAAAATAATTAAAAAATGTCATAATTCTATTCCCTATTTTGTAGGCGCTATAACTTTTGCGCAAACCAATCACTATACTCTTATTACCTAAAATATGTAGAAGAATACGTATCGGCCTAAACTGAGAAAAAAAAAATAGTTTTTTTTTTAAAAATGTGATATTTATTATAGCAAAAAGTAAAAAAATATTGTGTTTTTTTTCAAAATTGACGCTTTTTTTTGTTTATAGCGCAAAAAATAAAAACCGCAGAAATGATCAAATACCACCAAAAGAAAGCTCTATTTGTGGGAAAAAAAGGACGTCAATTTTGTTTGGGAGCCACGTCGCACGACCGCGCAATTGTCATTCAAAGTGTGACAGTGCTGAAAGCTGAAATTTCGCCTGGGCAAGAAGGGGGTTATGTGCCCAGTTGTCAAGTGGTTAAAGAGGAAGTAAACCCATTTAAAAAAAAAAAAAAACATGCAAAAGAAAGGCATAATGAGCTAGTATGTATAGCATACTAGCACATTATGAATGACTTACCTGAGATCAAAGCCCCCAAACTGCTAGTCGTTCCCCTCCGCCGCCATCTTGCCTCGATGTCCCGTCACTGCCTTCAGTGTATCGCCGCTCCGGCGATGTGATTGGCCGGAGCGGCGATGACGTCACACGCATGTGCGATGGGGCCGGCGAGATCCCATTCAGAAAACCGGCAATGATGTCGGCCCGCTAGTGCGCAAGCATGTGACGTCATTGTGCGGTTTTAAAAGCAAATATCTCCTTAACCGTGTAGGTCAAGGAGATATTTCTTGCACCTACAGGTAAGCCTTAATCTAGGCTTACCTGTAGGTGCAAGTTGTCTAAGTTTACAACCACTTTAATATTATAATAACAACCATGCTCATGCTGATGTGGTATTGGCTAATAGGCATTCGCCTCTTTTCAGCATATGCTGCTGAGTGTTTGATGGTGGGACTACTTTATATTCTAGGTATAATAGTACTCAGCACAGTGACTTAGGCCCCTTTCACACTTGTGCGACCTGAAAGTTGTGTGATTTTGATGCGACTTTAAGAAATGCCTGTGTAATCTTGAGGTCTATGGATGCAGGAGTCGCAGGGAAAGGCGCGCAAATTTCCGTCTGCATTTTTTCTGCGATCCCAGGGAATGCCTGTGTAAACTTAAGGTCTATGAACCTCAACTCGTATCAAAGTCGGACCAAAGTAGTACAGGGACTACTTTGAAGTCGGTGTGACTTGAAGTTGCTCAGATATAAATGGTACACATTAAAAATCATGGGGTATGACTTGTCATGCAACTCTGATGACCAAAGTCGCAGGAAAAGTCGCTCAAGTGTGAAAGGGGCCTCAGCCCGACTTTGTGAGCGATTTCAGAGACATCAGTGCACTTTTCTGCACAGATGTCTAGTCTAGTGAAATCACATAGGTCTCAACTGTCCCTGATTTGGAACAAAGTCCCTCTTTCCTCCTCATTTGTCCCTCATTTTGTTCTGATCTGTATAGTTTTATATAAAATGCAATTTTTATCTTTCAAAAAGGGTTTTCCAGCGCTAAACCTTTCATCTAATTTCTAAATTGCTTTGTTTGTAAATTCCCAAAGCCAATCTAAAGGGATATTATTGTTAAAAAAAAAGCACTTGGGGGTTTAACTAATATATATATATATTTTTTAATAATTCTCCTTTAAGAAGGTGTTGTAGGAGGTGTGTCCTATGCCTACATACTTTTGCTAATAGGTGTCCCTTATACCCATTTCAAAAAGTTGGGAGGTAAGAAATCGCCTCCTGAAGTCGCCCAAAGTAGTATAGGAACTACTTTTGGGAATCTGTGTAGCGTCGCACCAATTTGGACAGTTCTATTGCCGTCAATAGGCGCCGATTTGGCCTGTAATTTGACATGTCAATTCAGAGCTATGTGAACATAGGTGAAGTTGCATAGATAGTTGCATAGATATGAATGGAACTCATGGGGGGGGGATACTTTTAATGCGACTCTGAGGTCCAAAGCTGCATGAAAAGTCTAACCTAATGAGATTAAATGATAACACCTTTGAATAAAGCCCCATTTGCACTTGTGCAACCTTAAAATTGCACAGCTTTGCCATGACTTGAAGCAATGTCTGTGTAATCTTGTGGTGTATGGACCTCAAATCGCATCAAAGTCAAACCAAGGTAGTGCAGGGACGAATTTGCCCCACTTTCAGGATGCACAAGTGACAATAGGGCCAAATTCAAAGATATCCTTGAATCTCTTTCACACTGCTGCGACCTGAAAGTCACACTAATTTGCTGCCACTTTGCCGCTGCAACTTAGCCCCAACTTCTGGGAATGCCTGTGTAATATTGCGCCCTATGTACCTCAAGTCACATGAGGCTCTGTTTCCACTATTGCAACCCTAAATTTGCATGATTTTGCCGCGATTTTGATGCGAATTGGAGCAATGCTTGTATATTCTTGAGGTCTATGGACCTCAAGTTGTATCAAAGTGGGACCAAAGTAGTGCAGGGACTACTTTGAAGTCACACAGGTAATGAACCATACTCATTGGAAATCATAGGGTATGACATGTCATGCGACTTTGCAGTCCCAAGTCGCATGACAAGTCACACTAGTGGAAACCGAGCCTGAAAGTCACACCAAAGTAGTACAGAGACTACTTTGAAGTTGGTGTGACTTAATGTAGCACAAATATGAATGGTTATCATTGAGAATCATGAAAAGTTGCCCAACTGTGAATCAAGTCATATATATTTTAATAGAAAGGAGCTCTCATTTATACTTGCATAGTCCTTCCTGCATTTGTTCTGCTGATGTAAATCAGTAAGTAGTGTTGTGTGCACATGGGTCAGAAGCAAATGTGTGGTGATGCCAAACAAATCAATGAAGCCCACCCACGCCAAATCCACCCCCCACCTTAAATAAGCACAAGTACATATCCTACACTTACCCGGCAAATCAGCAGCACCTCCTCTTTGCTAAAGAGGGACCTCGCCATGTCCACCTAGATGGAGATCCTGACCAGCACAGGAACCTCCGGGTGATTACAATGACTCATTTCCGGGTCAGGAGGTGAAACCACGCTCTGTTGATTGCAGCTGCGAATATTTGATCTCAATCACGATTAGAATTTATTAATTTTGATTATTTGCAGATATGCAAATCTGTATTTCTACATATAATGATATTTGAAGGTAAACTTAAGGGAGTTTGATAAGAAATGGTGTCTCTGGCATAGCAGCAGGTGAATTACAAAGGCAAAAGGCCCAGTTTAAGCTCTGCTTCACACTGACAGCGAGAGGAAATAGTTCAGCAGAACTCATACGATTTCATTCCCGCATGTCAGTCCTGACTGCAGGAGGGGGGGGGGGGGGTGAACATCAGAGACATCTGTGCAGGTTTCTGCACTTATATCAATACAAATCACACCAATTAGAACAGTGCAATTGCCACCGATCTGACATGTCAAATCGCACCAATGTGAACCAGTGCCGACTCAAACACTGCCTATTCTCCAGCTGAAATCATTACCTGCAATTCTCCACAGCTGTTATATATAAAGATTCTACCTTTATCATTTACTTGCAGGGGTGCTGAAGCCTAGTATTACATTTGGGTGATTTGTCATGCAATTTGAGAAATCAAATCGCATGACTATTGGTGGCAATGGCACTGTTCCAATCGATGCAACCACAATTTTGTGGCGCCATACCGATTTGCGAAAGTAGTTCCTGCACTACTTTTGCCGATATCAGGTGCGACTTCAATAGACATTTGTGTATGAAGCCACACAGATGTCTATCAAGTAGTACCTAAAATCGCGCTAGCTTAAGTGAAGTATCGCGATTTCAAAGTAGCATCAATGTGAACAAGGGCAAAGAGATTCATTTTTTTGGTGCACAAATCCATATAGAACTAAAATATTAAGGATCTTGCACTTTGCCAAAACCACCACCACCACAAAAAATAAATAAATAAATAAATAAAATAAAATAAAATAAACAAAAAAAAAAAAATATGCTTACTTTCTCATCTGCAAACATTGTTGATTATTGAATGTATTCTTTGGGACATTGTCTTGTCATTTGAATAATAAAAATATTGAATTAGTTAAAAAATGTAAATAAAAAAATAAAATAAAAAAGCACACCAAAGCTCAATAATGTACTTTTATTTTGCCAGCAGAAACAAAATTATGTACATTCATTTACTAGCTTCAAAAAAATTTGGACAGGATACATGGTGCTACATTTAGCAATTGGATTTTAAGGGCCCTGCTCATAGGAGCTTACAATCTAAAATTTGTCAAAACCTTAGAGTGCAAACAGCTTTACTTTTAGTGTATAACGGGCAACACATCACATTTTTAGTCATTATTCTTACAAAGCATTCCAACATAATATTAAAAGACACATGTTCAAAACACCCACACCCACCCCACAATCCACATATAGATACATTGGTGACCATGTTATGCTGGAATCTGCATTTCTGTGTACACGATTAAGCAATGAGATCCAAGAGTAGAAGGTCAGCAGATGCTTCCAAACGATTTTGCATGGTCAGACAGGAACAATACACACACAATTTTTGATTGAAAAAATGCACAAGTATTTCAGCAAATAACACTAGTTGGGGGTTTGTCAATCTGCACAATATCATTCCTTCTCCCCCCACAAATCACAGCAAAAAACCTGGCCTTCTCAGACCAAACGATCCCCCATACTGCAGGCCTTTATATAAGAGAGGTTGTATTGTTAGCAAACTAACACACGCCCAATAGAAGTACACGCCCACCAGTATCTTTCAATCTGTCTCTTCATGTATGTCTAAAGTGATTGCACCTGATGGGCAGGAACACATAATACTATTTGCAACTGTGTTAGCCCTTGGCTATGTGCATCAAATCTCTAACTACAGGCCAAAGATCCAAGTCCATTTGCATGCACATAAACAAAGCAACAGTTTTCTAAGCATATGTACCTGTGCAGTGTAAACCATACAATTTTAAATGTCCAAGTCCCTGGGCATGATTAGTGCTAACAAACATTAACATCAGGCCCTGGCTCCAATGAGCTTCCAATCTAAAGTCCAAAATAAACTTTTTTACATTAGAGACTATTTTGACAGGAGACAAATAAAATACCATCATGTCTTTGGATTGTGGTGAGAAACACACACAGGGAAAACATATAAACTTCAACATAAGCATTGGCATGTTGGGGAATTGAACCAGCAACCCCAGTGCTGCTAGATGGAATTGCTACCCACTCAGCCACCAGGCAGCCTCACACATGTTCTGCATCTCTGTGGTGTGAACCAGCCCTAAGTCCATAGCCAAGTTCCGTGTCTCCAAGCAATATACAATATATTGGCCTAAGTATTGGGACGCCTGCCTTTAAACACACATGAACTGTAATGGCATCCCAGTCTTAGTCCGCAGGGTTCAATATTTAGTTGGCCCACCCTTTGCAGCTATAACAGCTTCAACTCTTCAGGGAAGGCTGTCCACAAGGTTTAGGAGTGTGTCTATGGGAATGGTTGACCATTCTTCCAAGTGCATTTGTGAGGTCAGGCACTGATGTTGGACGAGAAGGCCTGGCCTGCAGTCTCTGCTCTAATTCATCCCCAAGGTGTTCCGTTGTGTTGAGGTCAGGACTCTGTCCAGGCCAGTCAAGTTCCTCCACCCCGAACTCACTCATCCATGTCTTTATGGACCTTGCTTTGTGCACTGGTCCAATTCATTTGGAGGAGGGGGATTATGGTGTGGGGTTGTTTTTCAGGGGTTGGGCTTGGCCCCTTAGTTCCAGTGAAGGGAACTCTTAAGGCATCAGCATACCAAGACATTTTGGACAATTTCATGCTCCCAACTTCGTGGGAACAGTTTGGGGGTGGCCTCTTCCTGTTTCAACATGACTGCACACCAGTGCACAAAGCAAGGTCCATAAAGACATGGATGAGCGAGTTTGGGGTGGAGAAACTTGACTGGCCTGCACAGAGTCCTGACCTGAACCCGATAGAACACCCTTTGGCTGAATTAGAGCAGAGATTGCGAGCCAGGCCTTCTCATCCAACATCAGTGCCTGGCCTCACGAATGCACTTCTGGAAGAATGATCAAACATCTCCATAGACACACTAAACCTTGTGGACAGCCTTCCCAGCCTTCCCAGAAGCTGTTCTAGCTGCAAAGGGTGAGCCAAACCAAATTTTAACCCTACGGACTAAGACTGGGCTGCCATTAAAGTTCATGCACGTCGGGACACTTCGGGGTAAGACCGCGCTATATTAAGATACCTCTCAACTCAACTCAACTCATGTGTGTGTAAAGGCAGGTGTCCCAATACTTTTGGCTAAATTTTGTATCGGGCAAGATTTACAATGGTGGTGGAACCCTTCTACACATAAATACGACATTTAGACATATTTTTTTTTTTGAAAAGTTTTATTTATAGCTTTTGACAAAACAAACAGACCCAATGGGCCAAACACAAACACAAACTATATACAAATCTTCAGCATTGGCTCCCTCTCCCTCCCTCCAGACCCCCACCCATCAACAGGAATAATACAGTTATAAAGTCACTTTAACTCATTCACAGTCATATGTTGTTTGGAAATGTCACATAATCACAACCATATTCAACTCTTACTGCAAGTGCATTTATAATGGGTGCCACTCAATCCGCCACCGTAAGTTCACTATTCATCCAACCGCCCCATACTTTATCAAATTTCTGAGGTGCGCCCCTACTAGCATACGTAGCTTTGTACAGCGGTACAGCTCTATTCACCACCCCCTTCCATGCTGATACAGTGGGCGGATTGGGCTTTTTCCATGATAACACTATCAGTTTCCTGGCGTAATATATGAGAATCGTCAACAGAGCACGAGTCGCTCTCCTTGGGGCTAGATTGTCTACCAGACCCAAGAGGCATACCTCAATTGAAGGCTGTACCTGGATGGTGGTCACCCCAGCTATGCAGTCGGCAACCCCTCTCCAGAACCCTTGGATGAATGAGCAATTCCAAAAGACATGCATGAAATCGGCCGTGGGGGAACTGCACCACCAGCAACAAGGAGACTGTGTAGGGAATATCTTGGCCAGTCTAGCCGGCGTAAGATAGATGCGATGCAGGAATTTAAATTGGATGACATGGTCCCTGGCAAAGACCAATCTGGTAAAATTAATGTCCCATACATCATCCCAGTCATCCCTGTCCATCTGGGGGAACACCTCACCCCACGCCGCCCTACACTTTGCCAGGAGATCACCTCCCTCACTGAACAGCTGTTTATATATTGTAGACAAGGCCTTGTCTAAAGTGTCCTCTCTCAGTAAAGACTCCATATCATTAGTTTGCATGGTGATACCAATATCTCCAAATTGGGCCTTAAATGCATGTCTGAGCTGAAGAAAACGAAACAAGTGCGTATTGGGCAGATCAAACTTGGCTTTAAGGGCGTCAAACTGTAAGAGTTTCCCACCCCCCACTATGTCCCTCAGAGTCTTAATGCTATATTTAGTCCAGGTGACTGGATCGGGGTACTCACAAAAGTGTGCTAGCTGAGGATTCTTCCAAAGTGGTGTGTAAGGAGAAATTTCAGAGGCGCCACCCACCTTATTCACTGCCACCCATGCCCTACAGGCGGCACGCATGGATATCGTGAGCCTATACGGAGCCCTGATTCCCCGAAGCGGGAGATGCTTCAGTGCCTCATACAAACCCACAACAGCCGCCTCCAGCGTATTAGCAGTGTCGTCCTCAGGTAGAGTGAACCACCTGTGGACAAATACCAGCTGACCAGCTAAGAAATACCGGTGGAAGTCCGGGACCGCCAGTCCCCCTTGTTTCCACGGCAGTTGTAACACCCGGAATTTAATTCGAGGGCGTCGTCCCTGCCATAAGAAAGTTGTTATGAGACTATCTAATTTTTTAAAAACATATCTCGGTATCCAAACGGGAATTCCGAAATATATACAAAAACAAAGGTAAAAATTTCATTTTCACAAAATTCACCCTACCAATGAGCGTCAAAGGTAAGTTTTGCCATGCCTGTAGCCTGGATTTCAGTTTAGTCAAAAGTGGATCGACATTTAAGGCAATAAAATCGGACACGGAATTAGAAATGTTTAACCCCATAAATTTGAGCACCTCCACCCGCTGTAAAGGACAATCAACCGGAATCTCGCACCTGGGGGATGGCGTCCTGAGTGATAGAATTTGGGATTTTCCCCAGTTGACTTTCAGACCCGAAAAACGTGCAAAAGAATTCAGGATATCTAGTGCTGCCGACAAGGAATTTCCGGAGTCCCGCAGAAAAAGAACCATGTCGTCCACATAGAGTGCCGTCTTTTCGTTCAAGTCACCCACCATGATCCCCCGCACCTCCTCAGAGGCCCGCAAGGCCGCAGCCACGGGTTCAATCATGATGGAAAATAGACCCGGGGACAAAGGGCAACCCTGGCGAGTGCCCCTCCGCACTGAAAAAAATTCCGACAACATATTGTTTAACTTAATGGCCGCTGTAGGGGAATGATATAGAATGTCAATCCACTTCCTGAAATGAGGCCCGAAACTGAATACCTCCAGCACCACCCTCATGTAATTCCAGTCAACAGAATCAAAGGCCTTCTCCAAATCCAAAAAGACCAGTATCCCGCCGCTGGAACTGTCCGGACCCAACTGCGTGTGGGTGAAAACCCTACGCAGATTGATATCCGTGGCTTTCCTGGGCATGAAACCTGTCTGGTCAGGGGAAATAACATGGTGCAAGACCGACATAAGTCTAGTAGCCAACATCCTAGTAAGTATTTTGAAGTCCATATTCAGTAAAGAAATGGGCCTATAAGAAGAACATAGCATTGGGTCCTTGTCCGGCTTGGCCAACAGTACAATATGAGCCTCATAAAAGGAAGGGGGGAGGCCCCCCTTCTGAAAACAGTCGGCATACAATTGCAGTAGTCTAGGCACCAGGATCTCCGAGTAACGACGGTACCAGTCAATTGGCAGACCATCAGGACCCGGAGCCCTGCCACCAGGAAACGACCCAACTGCGGAGACCACCTCCTCCTCCCCGAACTCGGCATCAAGAAAATTACGAGATTCCTCTGGCAGCTCAGGCAACCGCAGGGCTCCCAATGTGACCCCAAGGTCACCCATGTCATAGGGATCTATAGGCGAGTACAGAGACTTAAAGGAACGATACAAACTCCCGTACTACGTCCTCCCTGTCTCTCAACAGGTGTCCAGACTGGGACATTACGCAAGGCACTACCGTTGGGGACGTGTCCCCAGCCGTCAAAAAAGCCAATAGTTTACCGTTTTTATCCCCCTGTTCAAAACACGCGCCACACTCCTTTGCAGATGACAAGTAGTCGCCTCTCGGTAATGGAGAGAAACGTTCCTCCTTGCAAACCGCAACTGAGCCAACGTGTCAGGAGAAGGTGAGTCCGCATGAGCCTTAGCGCACTCCTGCTCCCTGTCATGGAGTTGTTTTTCTACACTATTCCGCTCAATTCTCAGGGCTTTTATGGCTGATATGTATTCCCCCCTAGTAGTGGCCTTGAAGGCCTCCCATTCCGTATGTAATGTGGCAGATCCCTCGTTAACCTGCCAAAATGTGTCAATGTGTGGTTGCAGCATCTCCTCCACAGAGGGCTCCCCCACCCAACTAGGGGATAAACGCCAGACTCTCCTTGAATTCTGGGAACCCACTTGCAAAGTGATCTGGAGAGGAGTGTGATCCGAGACACCCCCCGGAAGGTAGGACGTCTCAGCCACCAGAGGCAACATTGCTCCATTAGCAAACGCCAGGTCTATTCTGGAGGACGAAGCATGTACCGAGGACAGATAAGAATAGCATCTGTCCGTAGGATGCTTCCACCGCCAGATCTCAGTAAGACCCGCAGCATCCGCCCACTGTGACAATTCACGGTTTGGAGCCCTATGTGGGTTGGACGTGTCCAACGTATAATTGAGAACATTATTAAAATCACCAGCCATCAACAACTGAAATGGAGCGTGAGGTGCCAATTTCTCCAACACCTCATACAGGATATTGCCTGTAAAAGGAGGGGGAATATATACATTTACCAGGGCCAACTTCCTAGAGTAAACTTCAATTATGACCACTAAATACCTTCCTCCAGGATCAGTGATCACTGTATTTATGGAGCAAGGTAAGGACTTGTTTAACAAAATAGATACACCCCTAGCATATGACGAATAGGTGGCATGTATGGCTCTGTGCATCCAGGGACGCTTCATGGCCAGAATTTTGTTGCCTAATAAATGCGTTTCCTGTAAAAACATTATGTGAGGATGTTGGGCCTGCAAAAATTTCAACACCAAAGCTCTCTTGTATTTAGAATTCAATCCCCTGACATTCCAAGCGATGAGTTTAATTTTTAAAGACATGACTGTAATTCCGAAATTTGCCACAAGATGGGGGCC
The DNA here is from genome assembly GCA_029206835.1 of Rana muscosa. Lineage (NCBI taxonomy): Eukaryota > Metazoa > Chordata > Amphibia > Anura > Ranidae > Rana > Rana muscosa. The sequence continues at coordinate 6,074,486 of CM055122.1, forward strand.
TAGGAGCACAGGAGAGGTCCAGAAGTACACAGAGCCACACAACAAGCTGAAGAATAACTATAACATCTCTACAGACAGTACTTTGTGCCTGAGCCCGTTTCTGAGTGTCCCTTGGCCCACCAATTGTGGAACACCGAGGATGACACCACAAACCAGCAGCCCCAAATAAAATGGAGCAGAGACAAACAGACAAAACATAAAAAAAACAAGACCAAAACATTTGCTCATAAACAGTCCCATCTTAGTAATCCCCTGTCTAGGCAGAAAAAAAAAAAAAACACAAAAAAAAAAGGGAACAACTAGCGCCAGCAGACTTAATCCCCAAAACTAAAAACAAAAAATGGAAAAGTGTTCTATAGAGTTATTCCATATGCCCCTTTGGAGGGAACTAAAGTGTCTAGACATATTTTTAAGACCTGGGAGATGAGACAACTTCTCTACATGAAGCAGCATGTTTGGGATTTGAACCCAGACATTCAGGGATGCTAAGCAGAAGTTCTAACCTTTAAGCCACGGAGCTGACACATGTGAGATCCTCATGCACATAAATACACATAAATACTGCATGTCTTTGGGCATACAGGTGATGGAATTACATTACTCAAGAGTTATTCTGTGATATTTGGTGTTTTCTTGTGGGTGAGTTTAGAATAGTGATATTACCCTCAAATTTTGGGGAATTACATTTTGATTTCTGATGTTGGAACACATATCAAATTTTTGGGGCTCAAATTATGATTATTTAGAAATAATAAAAAGCACAAAAAAATGTGACTGGTTTTAAATTTGCACAGCAATGGTATTGTTTGTGCTCTGTAAAGACACCTGTGTGAGTTTGGGTAAAGATTGTTGTGAGATGGAGAGTAACAAGTGAAAGTGACAGACAAAAAGATATTTTATCAAAACATTTCACATTCTTAAAAACAAAATATTTTAATTAGAAGCAACATTGTTGCAAAGGAAAATGTATTTCAGAGAAAGATACATTTCATCTCAACATTAAAAGAATTTATTTGTGAAAGTTACAATTGTATCATTAGAATCAATGGCTGAAACTTGAATTGGACTATATTAGAGCAGATTTTCACTTCCAAAAAATGCTCTTTAATTAGCTCTCATTTCGGTATTTACTATAACTCTTGTGAAAAAAGACACTCGAGTTAAAATTTGAGTTATTTCACTTCTGAGCATGCTCAGTTGTGTTGCCAAATTTTTCCTAAAAACAAGGAATTTTTCACTTCTCAGACTTTAAAAGATATTTCAGTGTAGAAATCACTTTTTCACACAGTTTAAAAGCAGATTATCTTTAAATAATATACCGCATATTTCAGTACCATTTAGGCAATTATATCATGCTCTAAACATTGTTTCCATGTGCAATTCTCCAGCTTTTAGTAGAGTAAGGATTTGGGCGCTATTTGGATTCTGGGAGCTATAGTAAATTTGATTTTGGGAGTATTTTCTCTCCAGCGCTATAGTGAATACCGTTTTCACGCTAATTAGCGCAAATTGCAGCGAATCACACTAATTAGCGCAAATTTGCGGCAATTCGCACTAATTAGCGCCGCGGCGCTATAGTAAATTACCCCCACTGCCTGTATTCGAGTGCCCCACTCTGAATGAAGGAGCAAAGGGACTCCTTTGGACTGTATCATTGTCAGTCTGGGGGGGGGGGGGCGTTAGATATACTTGCAGAGTTGGATACACTAACAAATTGAAACTGAACTCCAGCTCACACTTTATAAGCAGTTACAGCAACTGTTTTTTCCTTTTGGGATAAAGGTTTTACATAAATAAATGAAAGTTGATCATTTTAAGTGCCCCTGTCAGTGGTAGATGGTTCGTCTGAACCCTCTACCTGCTACATCTGAAAGACAACTTGTTATTTTGAAAAAAAATGATTTACTGGCCAGATCACCAGGTGAAAATAAAGGAAATAAATTCTAAAAAAGAAAATGAATGCAGCCATCACATCTAAGAACTGGTAAATACATGTTTGCTTTTGGGTTTACCCAAGGGTGGAGGATGATCAAGCACCAGCTTATTAACAAGGATAATTGGACAGCTCCCGCCCTCTGTCCAGACGTGGCGTATGTAAAGTAGGACTAAAGACGCTGCTGTGAAAAGGAAGGGGGCATGAGGACTAGCTATGAATGAAGGGGGGCTAAGGGTGGTGGGGGAAATTGATGTGGAGGGATAATGTGGGAAAAATATATCGACACAGTCCAGCACCCAAGTGCAATCAATGACCACCTATCTTCACTTCTTCCAGTGACTTGTGCACCCGGTGGTCACCGATTGCACTTGGGTGCTGAACTGTGTACATATTTATTACATTTTTTTTCATATACAGTGTTGGATGATGTTTATACACAGGCAGTCCTGGGGTTACAAACAAGATGGGGTCTGTGGTTTGTTCTTAAGTTAAATTTGTATGTAAGTTGAACGGGTAGATTTTTTTAAGTGTAACTTCAGCCAAAAAAAATATTTTTACGTTTTTTGGATAGCCTAGGGAAGGGCTAACACCCCTGTGACATTTGTTTTCTGTCTCTGCCCCTGTTCAGAAGATTTCACCTCACTTTCTGTTCCTGTGACAATTGGATTTTGAAAATTTTGGGTTGTTGTGGAAACAAGGATTGGTGATAAAGCTTCGGTGGAAACAGCTTTTTCTCACGATAACTCTTAAGCCCTGTACACGATCGGTTTAACCGATGAAAACCGTCCGATGGATTGTTTTCATCAGACAAACCGATCGTGTATGGGACCCATCGGTCTTTTTTCCATCGGTTTTAAAAAATAGAACGTTTTAAATTTTTCCGATGGATAAAAAACTGATCGAAAACTCTGATCGTCTATGGGCAAGTCCATCGGATAAAAAACCCACGCATGCTCAGAATCAAGTCGACGCATGCTCAGAAGCATTGAACTTCATTTTTCTCGGCTCATCGGAGTGTTTTACCCACCGCGTTTGGAACGGTCGGTTTTTTGACTGATGGTGTGTAGGCAAGACTGATGGAAGTCAGCTTCATCGGATTTCCGATGGACAAAACCATCGGATTAGAATCCATAGGATATCCGATCGTGTGTACAGGGCTTTACAGGTGTGAAATTCCATTCCATGGAGTAGATTTCTTCTCACTTCCTGTTGTCTCCCTCCATTTGTAAGTATGAGCTGTTTGTAACTTGGACTGCCTGTATATTTTTTTTATTCATTTATTTTTGTACGTTCATTTACAGACTAAATATCACTGATAATTAATTTTCACAATTTTGATGCATGAACTAATCTAATATCACATTAGAGTATGTAGTAACATATTGATTGATATCTCAATTGTTGTTGCTCTGCACTCACTATTGTCATCCAATACCACTTTAAGGCTTCATATACACCACAGCAAGGGCAGCAGAGGAGGGGTGCACATATCCCACGGCACAGCGAGAAGTTTCTCTGCTGTAACGTTCACCACAGAATATGATCTATTTACCTGAATGGGGGCCCCACAGCCGAGTGCAATGTATGAAATTGCAGCTCACTGGTGCAGGGTTTAAACAGGCAGTGAGGAGGCCAACACCGATGACCATATTATATACTTGTTGCATTTCATAAATCTAATAAAAAATTTAAATCGACAATTCAAAGAAAGCACATGGTAAAAACATCAGCAATAAAGGCAGCTGAAATTATATGTAGATCTCAAAAGTTAACGTAAATTGCGCTTGGCAGTGTTTTTGCATCTTATATTTGAATGTGACTGAAAAAGGTTGGAGAGCACTCTTGTACAAGTTCTTTGGGTAAGATTTCAGCTAGTTTGTGATTGAGGAATAATGTTAATTTCCCCTAAGGTAAATTGTCATGTAAAATCCTGAGCAAAAAAATAAAATAAAAAAATAGTACATCCCTACAATACATACCCATTTATCTATATCATGTCTCTTGCTGGCTTCCCCGCAATGCAAAGATGCAGTGCTTTACATATAGAGGGCCAGGAACAGAAGGCTCCACCATGCAGCAAGACTGGTCTCTGCAGCCACTCCCCCCACCCTTCGCCTCTGGGGGGGAACAGGGCCCTTAGCCCTGCATTGGATATGAGGATGCTGAGGAAGTTTATCAAGCATAAGTTGGCACCCTCTGTAGGGAGAACAATGGAGATCCATTGTTCTCCTAGTATAGGGGTCTCCAAACTTTCCAAACAAAGGGGCCAGTTGAATGTCCTTCAGACCTTAGTGGGGCCGGGCTATGGCCAATGGGAGTAGAAATTGTCCTAGCGTCCGTGGGAAAAAACAATGCATCTTTGGTATTAGGGGGGAATAGCATCCCATCGTTGGTGTCAGTGGGAGGAATAATGCCCCATTCTTTACCAGCTGGGGGGGGGGTAGTGTCTCATCATTGGTATTGGTGGGGGAGAAGGAATAGTGTCCCATCGTTGGTGTCGGTGGGAAAAAGAGTGCCGCGTCGGTGGGAGGTAGAGTGCCCCATCATTGGTGTCGGTGGGAGGTAGAGTGCCCCATCATTGGTGTCGGTGGGAGGAAAAGATGCCCATCGTTGGTATCCATGGGAGAAAGAGTGGCCCGTTGTTGATGTCACCACCATTGGTGTTGTCAGTGGAAGGAATAGTGTCTTGTATCAGTGGCAGGAAAAGTACCCCAATGACCGGTTAAAGACCAGCAAAGGGCCGCAGTTTGGAGACCACTGTCCTAGTAGATGGTACCCCCTATGCTATTTGAACTGTTCCTATAGCAGGCCATACGTGATTCATTTTCTTTTTTAAACAAAAGAGAATGACTCGATTCCCCCCTCCACACACTTGATGTGGAAGCCCTCTGTGAAGCCATTGTATTCTGACAGTGGGAATGCTTCCCCCACCATCTGAATACACTCATCAGCACCACTGGCTATTGCCAGCGGCACTGATCGAGCAAAAACATTCCAACAGGCTGGTTGTACAGAAGCCAGTCAAGAGATCAACTTCTGTACTACCCATATGAAATTCAGCCAGCCCTTGCTGAACCAACTTAAGTAAAACTGCTTTTCCAGTCTACTGGTCCTAAAGAAGCATTTAACCCTTGCAGTGCATGGGCAATCCCAGTGCAAGGGAAGATTACAAATTTTCCCTGGAGTTGGGTAATTTGTGTAGCAGAGGCAGGGTTGAATTATTTTCAGATTTGTGATAGAATATTAGTATAGGGCAGAAGGTATGTATTCTTTTGAAACCTCCCTGTACCAAATATGCTAAATAAATGTTAAAGTGTCACTGAGCCCCCGTTCACATCACCATGATTCGACATTCATATGTCAAATCGCAGCCTTATTCCGGAAATAGCACCATCCCAATCGCTGCGACGCAGACTTTGCAGTGCTGCGCCAATTTTCAAAAGTCGTTTCTGCACTACTTTTGGCGACGTCAGTGGCGACTTCTATGGACATCTGTGCATGAACCTGCACAGATGTCTTTCAAATCGCCCCCGAAGTTGGACCGAAATACGGCTTTGAAATCGTGCGAGTTCAGATGAAGTTGTACGCTTTTTTAAAGCCGTGCTCAGTGTGAACGAAGGCTTAAGGCAAAAAAAATAATATTTGGATAGAGTAAGGTAGGGTTATAACCCATGTGAGTTTTTTTTCCCATCTGTGTTCCATTGGGGAGATTTCCTTTCACTTCCTGTCCCATACCCAAAACAGGAAGTGCGAGGGGGGGGGGGGGTCACCAAAACTAGTGTTCCCATTGAAATGTTTCCCCTTTATTACTGCTTTGATGTCATTTGGCATTTTTTTCACTTTGACTTTGAATGATAAATCGGTAAAAAGTGGAGAGGGTAAATCTCCCTAATGGGGGCACAAGCAGCAAATAAAACCTGGCGGGGAGTCTAATCCCACTCTACTCTATCCAAAACAAAAAATGTGGTCTTTAGTGACACTTTAACTTTAAAAAAAGAACAAAGCAGGTTACCAGTTATAATGGTTACAATTACTCATAAGTCATAAGCAGTGTTGTTAGCCCAACAGAGTTTTCCTCTACTGGACTACAGAACATCCTTCATCTCCATAACATTGGTGGAAGGTCTATAGTAGTCCAGTAAGGAATAACTAAGGCAGGGCTGCCAAAGCTGCTTGGGGTTTCAGTGTAGAAAAGGCAGCAAGGTCAGTCTACTCAAGGAAGTTATTTATTATTATACAGGATTTATATAGCGCCAACAGTTTGCGCAGCGCTTAACAAAATGAAGGCAGACATTACAGTTACATTACAATTTGGTACAAGAGGAATCAGAGGGCCCTGCTCGCTAGAGCTTACAATCTAGGAGGGAGGGTCAGTTGATACAAAAGTTAATAGCTTTGGGGATGAGCTGATGTAGAAAGTAAAACAGTGTATTAGTTAGAAGCAGCATAAGCTTCTTTAAAGAGAAGGGTTTTCAGGGATCGTCTAAATATGGATAGATTAGGGGACAGTCAGACAGATTGGGGTAGGGAGTTCCAAAGGATGGGAGAAGCTCTGGAGAAATCCTGTAGGCGAGCATGGGAAGAGGTGACACGGGAGCTAGAGAGAAGGTCTTGGGAAGACCGAAGAGATTGACTTGGTTGGTATTTTGAGACTAGGTTAGTGATGTAGCTGGGGGCAGAGTTGTGGACGGCTTTGTAAATTATTGTTAGTGCTTTTAATTTTATTCATTGGGTGAGCGGAAGCCAGTGCAGGGATTGGCAGAGAGGGGTGGAGGACACTGAACGGTTGGTAAGGTGGATGAGTCTTGCAAGTAGCATTCATTATGGACTGATGGGGGGATAGTGTATGTAAAGGTAATCCAATGAGAAGTGAGTTGCAGTAGTTGAAGCGAGAGATAACCAGGGAGTGAATTAGAAGCTTGGTGGTGTCATTGGTTAAAAAGGGGTGTATTCTAGAGATGTTGCAGAGGCTAAGGCGGCATGATTTGGACAGGGATTGGATGTGGGCCTGAAAGGACAGTTCAGAGTCTAGGTTTACCCCTAGCACCCTGGCATGTGGGGACGGACTGATAGTTGTGCTATTGATCTTGACAGAGAACTTAGGGGAAGGGGCACGTGGGGGAGGAAATATAATGAGCTCGGTTTTAGATAGATTCAGTTTGAGGAAGTGGTGTGACATCCAGGCTGATATGTGTGTTAGTAAATCAGTGATGTGTGAGGAGATTGATGGGGTGAGCTGAGGGGCAGAGAGATAGATTTGGGTGTCATCCGCATATAAATGGTAGTGGAAGCCATGGGAGGCCATCAGCTGACCCAGGGATGATGTGTAGATCGAGAATAGTAGAGGTCCAAGGACAGATCCTTGGGGGACACCAATGGTAAGGAGGAGGGGGTGATCAGGAAAAGTACCCCAATGTATCAAAGGCAGAGAGGACCAAGAGTATGGAATAATGACCGTTGGTTTTAGCTGTTAGTAAGTCGTTTGTGAGCTTTAGGAGAGCAGTTTCTGTGGACGTAATCCAGACTGAAGCGGATCAAGAAGGTTATTCTCAATGAGGTGGTCGCTCAGTCCGTTGTAGACTAAACGTTTAAGGAGTTTGGAGGCAAAAGGGAGTACAGAGATGGGTCTTAGATTGTTAAGATTAGTGGGGTCCAGTGAGGCCTTTTTTGGTATGGGAGTGACTAGTGCATGTTTCAAAAGGTTGGGGAAGATGCCAGTAGAGAGGGAGAGGTTGAAGATATGAGTTAAAGAGTGTAGGATAGAGTCAGAGGGTGACCGTAGTATTTGAGAAGGAACAGGGTCCAGCGGGCAGGAGGTTAGGTGGGCATTAGAAAAAAGTTTATTGACTTCCTCTGTAGTAGTTGATTGTACAGGAAGACAAAGAGTGTAAAGTGAGGGAGATATCTGTAAAGTGGAGGAGATCTCCAGAAGAATTGTCTCAATCTTATTTTTGAAGAGATTAGCAATCTCCATTGAGTAAATTAGTGGGTGGAGGTAACGGTGGACGAAGTAGAGCGTTAAAAGGTAGAAAAGGACCTTGTTCTCGGTGCGGAAGGTTATTGCCCGTTATTGGATGCGACCCGTACCCCCTAAGTTGGTGGAGTGGAAGTCAATAATAATTTGCCGTATAAAAAGGTTATATATATATTAACAGGGAATGCCCGACCAAATATGACAAAATATGGGATCGTTGGCTACAAGACTCTGATACTTGTACGTGAGGCGCCTTGGGTCTGTGTTGCCAGATGGGTGGCTTACCCCTAGCTGGGTGTACTGTTATAGGTCTAGACGACCTACATGGTCGGCACCAGATATTGCTCTCTTTCTTTTTCTGTTATTTTTCCCCTATGTTTACTATTCATGACACCAATATTGAACTGTCTGTATTCTGAATACTGTACACGCCCATGTGGTCATTGACACTTTGGATGTATGTAATAACATGTATGCACTTTTTGGTTAGAAACTCAATCGATTTCTGGCAGGTATTTTTGTCTGCATCTTTACATATACCAAACTAGGGAAATGTGCATTTAGTGCAGGGATGTACTTAATAAAAAAAAAAAATTCTCCACAGGCATACATTAATAGATCTTCTGTAAATGTTTCTTTCTGGTCATGCACAGTGTCTACAGCCAAAATAACCAATAAAGGAATGTATTTTTTATATTCAGTTTAAACACCAGGACGTCTTTAGTCTCCAAGCATAATAAATTATGTTAAAGCGGTTAGAACCAGACAAACTAAACTACACAAAGGATTTATTATCAAGAAACTGGCTACATACAAAATACCAATGGAAAATTTAAATAAATAACTGTATTGTTCTGAATGATAATGCTTTGTAATAATAAAAAGCTTTAAAAAATTGAGTTTATATGGGTTTCCTCCAGGTACTCTCGTTTCCTCCCACACTCCAAAGACGTGCTGGCCCTAGTATTACATTATTTCAGCGCACTCAAGAGGGCTGCATGCCCCAACAGCAGATAAAGCAGTTTCATGCTCCAGGGAGAAAAGTGTTATAGATACAGTATATAAAGCTTAAAAAAAATACAGATAATAGGATTTTTGACTTACTAGTAAAACCATTTTCCTAGAGTATACTACAGGACACAGGCTTCTTTTAATCACTGTGATTGGGTTATATGCAGTGGACAGGACACTGGCAAAAATACATTACGGTGACTTCCCCCCTATATAACCTCTCCCACCTAGCCCTAATTTTGAATCAAGCAATAGGGAAATCATACGAAAAAAGCTGAAGGTCCCGTGTCTTGTACTGTGATTCAGGAAATAGATTTTTTTTGGCAAGTCAAAAATTATATTTTCCTGATTATACAGCATAGACAGGGCTTGATAGACTCAAAGATCAACTAGCATTTTACGCCTGAAACTAGCATCAGGGGAGGCCTGAAAATCCACCTGATAGAACTAAAATGTGTGAACAGATACCCAGATGGCAAACCTTGCAAATCTGAGAAACAGGTGCCTGCTGCATCTACAGATCTAGTAGAATGTGTGTTAAAAGGGAAGAAAGTAAACCCATCTTTGTCTGATCCATCTAGCAATGGTGGAGCAAGAGAAAAGGAGACCCCTGCAGGAACCACAAAGAGTGAATCAGATTTCATAAAAATAGCAGTAGCTGAGAGGTAAATTTTCACCACAAGCACCATGTCCAGACTTTGACAGACATTTCCCTAGGATGCTTTGCTAATAAGGGTGGAAGGCTTACCTTAAAACGGAAGTACACCCTAAAAAAAAAATAAAAAAAAAAAAGCTCCAAAAAAATGTATAAAAAAAAAAAAAAAAGTTTTATACTTACCAGAAATGGCTGTTGCTAGGCAGATCGTCCTAATCTGCCACTTCCTATTCTGCGGTAGTCTTCATTCTGCTCCTCCTCGGGTTGTCTTCTGGGACCTGTGTGTGTCCCAGAAGACAGCCAGCCATTCAGAAAGTGCCGCGCGACTCGCGCATGCGCAGTAGGAAATGGGCAGTGAAGCCGCAAGGCTCCACTGCCTGTTTCCCTTACTTCGAATGGCGTTTCTGGGATCCGATGGATGGATGGGCCTCGGGCGGCCGACATCACGGGCAGCCTGGACAGGTAAGTGTGCTTATTAAAAGTCAGCAGCTACGGTGTTTGTAGCTGCTGACTTAAAGCGGAGGTCCAGCTGTAAAAAAAAAATTTAAGGAGAAATTAGGCTTTCCGCTTCAAGACAACCTTATCCTTGTGCAATACTGAGAAAGCTCAGGATAAGGCTACAAACTCAGACTCTCCTCAGAGAGGTTACAGCTAGGGTCAGACAAGGAAATATGCCTGACCGGTTCAAAGAGTGGCTTCTGAAGAGCCAACAGAACCAGACAGATTCCAAGAGGGGTACAGGGGTATGAACGGGGAGATTTAAGAGCTCCCCCCTGAACAAAGACCTTAACTAGAGCACGAGACCCCCAAGGTCTCTAAAACAGAATGGCTAATTCTGAGATTTGTCCCTTGAGGCCAATTTTGGTCCAGACCAGACTGGAGGAAGTGTATTATGGAGTACTAGGATGAAAGTTTCAAAATGTTAAATTAAGCAAAGTAGGCAATTCAAGGTGTGAAGGTAGACTTTATGAGAAGTCGACATCCTAGCCTTCAAAAGGGTAAAAATGGCTGAATCCAAAAAGGCCCCTGTTCCTCAGGACAGCGGTTTCAACATCCATACCATTAAAGCCAGCAACCAAAAAGCACAATGAAACACTGGCCCTTGAGACAATAGGTCCAGATCAGGGTTGCCAACTTTCAGTAAATTTACAAACAGTTTGTAAAATCTGTACTTTTTGCATCTGTCCTTGAATGTCCATTACGGACGGACATGTAGGTTGCATGCCCGTAACTGACATTCATGGACAGATGCAACAATTATGGATTTTACAAACTGTTTGTAAATTTACTGAAAGTTGGCGAAGATCATCTGCCAGGAGCTTAAGTATGCTGGAATACCGCACTATCCTAGGCCAACCTGTTGAGTAATAAGAATCACTGGGAGGCCCTCCTTCTCAATCCTGTGATGTAGGTGAGGGAGAATCTGGAGTGGTGGAAAAACATAGATCAGATTGAACTGATCCAACTCTATTACCAGAGCATCCACTGTGAATGTCTGAGTGTCCCTGAACTTGGCAACAAACCTGTCCAGTTTGTTACTGAATCTGGATGGCAGGAGGTCCACATCAAAAGTACCCCACCTGTGGCTTGAAAGACCTCTTACCTGGATTCAGACGTTGAGGACTGAGAAAATCCACCTGGGATGTGGACTGCAGACAGAGCAGGAACATGCAGTTCTGCCAAGAGAGCATCAAGTCTGCTGCTCTTAGATTTCTGGTGTCTCCTTGATGATTGATGTAGGCCACAGTCATGGTATTGTTCCCCATTAGGCATCAAGGAGTCCAGTATTGAAAGGACAATCAAATCAGCCCGAGTTCCAAAATGTTGACTGGAAGTTGCGCATCCTTCAATGGCCAAGTCCTCTGTACCTATAAGGTGTTTAGAATTGCTCCCCAGCTTGACTGGCTAGCATCTATCTTGAGAACTTCCTACAACTGTGGAGGAAAGGCTTCCTTAAGACTTTTCCAGACTGGAAATCCACCATGTCAGGGAGAGTCTGTTGTTGGAATTCAGACACATTTGGTTGTCCAAGAACTGAGTTTGTCCCACAGAGACAGAATGTTGAGTTGCAACGTTCTGTGATGAAACAGGGTGTATGGCACAGCCCCGAGGTAGACCGCCATGAGACCCTAGACCAGGGATATGCAATTAGCGGACCTCCAGCTGTTGCCAAACTACAAGTCCCATGAGGCTTAGCAAGACACTGACCTCAGCAAGCATGACACCCAGAGGCAGAGGCATGATGGGACTTGTAGTTTTGCAACAGCTGGAGGTCCGCTAATTGCATATCCCTGCCCTAGACCCTCATGCAAGCACAAAATGAGGACTTTCTCTGTTCATGAAGGGTTCTGGCATTGGAATGAATGATTAGAATGAGGCTCCTGCTACTGTCAATCACAGCCAGTAAGGAGAGAGTGGGGTGGGGCTGTGTCTCTTATATAGAGACACAGAGGTGGCTCGGGTGCAAGCCTGCATGGCAAGCAGCTTGCTATGGTTTGCACTCGGCGGTGGGCCCGAGAAGAGGAGGATCGGGGCTGCTCTGTGCAAAACTATTGCACAAAGTAGGTACCGTATTTATCGGCGTATAACACGCGCCGGCGTATAACACGCACCCCAAGTTTAGCAGGGAATTTTAGGGAAAAAAACTTTTAGGAGGGAAGTTTAAGAAAAAAAAAATTACATTTAAATGCAGCCTTACCAGTGTCATTTGCAGCCTTGTCACAGTGCAGCCTTGCCAGTGTCCATTGCAGCCTTGCCAGTGTCCAGTGCAGCCTTGCCAGTGTCCAGTGCAGCCTTGCCAGTGTCCAGTGCAGCCTTGCCCAGTGTCCAGTGCAGCCTTGCCCAGTGTCCAGTGCAGCCTTGCCCAGTGTCCAGTGCAGCATTGCCAGTGTCTATTGCAGCATTGCCCAGTGTCCAGTGCAGCATTGCCAGTGTCCAGTGCAGCCTTTGCCAGTGCAGCCTTGCCAGTGTCCAGTGCAGCCTTGAATTTAAATTTGGCGCCGCCGAGATCGCCGCTGATACAGGGCGGAGCGCGGCGAGCGCCGCTGATAACGCAGGGATGGGCGGAGCCGAGATACACATAGCCGAGTGTATTCGGCTATACTCGGCTTTTCTCGGCTTCGCTCACAGTCACGCCGAGTCCCGCCCTATGATGGACATATCACAGGTCCAATGGCGGGACTGGGCGTGACTGTGAGCGGAGCCGAGAAAAGCCGAGTATAGCCGAATACACTCGGCTATGTGTATCTCGGCGGCGATCGCTCACAGTCAGCGGAGATCGCCGGGGATAGGTGAGTATCGGCGTATAACACGCACCCACGATTTTCCCCTGATTTTAAGGGGAAAAAAGTGCGTGTTATACGCCGATAAATACGGTAAGTATGACATGTTCGTTATTTAAAAGAATAACTTTTAGAATCACTTTAAAAGCCCTCTCCTGTTTGTATAGGGTTAGTATCTCCTTGATTTAAAAGCTGTTGGAAAATAGGAGGCAGATCTGCCTGCCATGACAGCGAAGGGGAGAAGTTGGAAAGTATGAAGCTGGGAGACACATGTCGGACGGCCATATTGGTACACCCATTATGTTCATATTTCATTATATGTAGTGTGTTCCAGACGGAGGCTTGGAACACACACTGTGACTCCATTTTGGGTGAACCAGGAAGCAATTAACAATCACATGGACGCCCAGGGGATGGCCTCCCAAACACAGGGGTCACATTGTCTATAAACTTGTGGAGGGCAGCAGTTGGGGCTCACCCCAGATGATGCATTTGGATGCGAAACGCGTCGGGCGACCCTACTGTTGTCACTAACTATTTGATGAAGCGCTGTTACATCTTTTTAAATGTAAGTGTTCCTACCTACATTAAATTACCCTTTTATACAGGATTACGCTATGTGCTTTTTTCTTTCCTTCCATTTTCTATAACTTACCTGAAATCTACACCTGGCCATCATTGGGCATTTTCTGCAAGTTCCGTCGTCATTTGGATGTCAGAGATATTATCTCCACCCTCTGTATTGGATTGATGTCCGAGGTCCCTGTTTAAATCACAGTTGGAGATTCGCTGTCCATAGTGGCTTACCCATGCTTGGTTGACCCTTTTGAATGCAAGTTTTTTGGGGTCCACACCTTTCGGTAAGCCTTTTCTACTATCGTATGGTGACGGTCACTCTGAAAGCACTTGTTTTGTGTCAAGTCTACTTTAGGAGCACCACCATTTTGACTTTGATTTTCACCAATTCAACTTCACCAGCATTTTATTTGGTTTACACCAAAGAATTTAGTTTTATTGTGACTTTTATATTTAGCACTCACATCACTGAGGACTTTTTGGAATAACTTTTATTTCTTCACTGTGTCCCTTAAGATGTTTGTTTAATTTGAATATGTATTGTTGATCACTGCACTTTCAGTGCAGTTCATATTTAGTTTTAGCGCTACACTTTTTTTGTTTAACCACTTAACAACCACCTGCCGACAAATAACGGCGGCAGGGTGGTTGCTTAACTCTGGGAGGACGTTATATAACGTCCTCCCAGAATCGCGCTCCCGCGCGCCCCCTGGGGCGCGCACACGGGAAACTCCGTGACCGCCGGGTCCAGAGGACCCGGCTGATCACGAATCGCGGTAAATCGCCGCTGATAGCGGCCGTTTACCACGTGATCGCTCCGTCAAATGACGGAGCAATCACTTGTAAACAGACCGGCGTCATTTGATGACGCCGGTTCCTCCCTCCCCTCTCTGTACCGATCGGTACAGTGTGAGAGGGGAGGGGGAGGGAGCGGATGGCAGCAGCAGCACTGTGGGCTGGATCTGTGACAATTGCAGTCACAGATCCAGCCATCCATCCATCCCTGCTCAGCCATCCCTGTGCAATACTCTGCAATACACCCTGCCAATACTCTGCAATACACCCTGCCAATACTCTGCAAAATACCCTGGTGCAATACTCTGCAATACCCTGGTGCAATACTCTGCAATACCCTGGTGCAATACTCTGCAATACCCTGGTGCAATACTCTGCAATACCCTGGTGCAATACTCTGCAATACCCTGCGAAATACTCTGCAATACCCTGGTGCAATACTCTGCAATACCCTGGTGCAATACCCTGCAATACCCTGGTGCAATACTCTGCAATACCCTGGTGCAATACTCTGCAATACCCTGGTGCAATACTCTGCAATACCCTGGTGCAATACTCTGCAATACCCTGGTGCAATACTCTGCAATACCCTGCACAATACTCTGCAATACCCTGCAAAATACTCTGCAATACCCTGCAAAATACTCTGCAATACCCTGCGCAATACTCTGCAAAATACTCTGCAATACCCTGCACAATACTCTGCAATACCCTGCGCAATACCCTGCAAAATACTCTGCAATACCCTGCACAATACTCTGCAATACCCTGCACAATACTCTGCAATACCCTGCACAATACTCTGCAATACCCTGCACAATACTCTGCAATAACCTGCACAATACTCTGCAATACCCTCCACAATACTCTGCAATACCCTCCACAATACCCTGTGCAATACCCTCCACAATACCCTGTGCAATACCCTCCACAATACCCTGTGCAATACCCGTGCAATACCCTGCCATACACCGCAATACCCTGCCATACACCGCAATACTCCGCAATGCCCTGCAATACTCCGCAATGCCCGGCAATACTCCGCAATGCCCGGCAATACTCCGCAATGCCCGGCAATACTCTGCAATAACCACTTCCCGCCCTCCGGCCGTCATATGACGTCCTTGACTTTGTGCGGGGATATCTGAATGATGCCTGCAGCTACAGGCATCATTCAGATATCGGCTTTTTCAGCCGGCGATTCCCTACACCATAAGAACAATCATAGCGGCTGTTCCGCCGCTTGATCATTCTTACGGGAGGCGAGAGGGGATGTCCCCCCCCCCGCCGCCCTCCGGTGCTTCTACCGACTCACCGCTACGATCAAAGCCAGGATTGTTGTTTTTTTTTTTTTTTTTTTTTTCAGGCTTCCCAGCCTAGAGGTGAGATGTGGGGTCTTATTGACACCCCCCCCCCCATATCTCACTGTAAAGAGGACCTGTCATGCCATATTCCTATTACAAGGGATGTTTACGTTCCTTGTAATAGGTATAAAAGTGATCAAAAAAATGTTTAGGGCGGAAAAACATGTCAAACTAAAATAAATAAAGTAAAATGAAGAATAAATTTTTTTTTTTTTTTTAAAGCGCCCCTGTCCCCG
Organism: Rana muscosa; assembly: GCA_029206835.1. Lineage (NCBI taxonomy): Eukaryota > Metazoa > Chordata > Amphibia > Anura > Ranidae > Rana > Rana muscosa. Next base: position 6,090,314 of record CM055122.1, read on the forward strand.
TGAGCTCGCATACAGAAGCGAACGCATACGTAAGTCCCGCCCACATATGAAAACGGTTTTCAAACCACACATGTGAGGTATCTCTGCGAACGTTAGAGCGAGAGCAATCATTTTGGCCCTAGACCTCCTCTGTAACTCAAAACATGTAACCAGTAAAAATATTTAAAGCGTCGCCTATGGGGATTTTTTAAGTAGCGAAGTTTGGCGCCATTCCACGAGTGTGTGCAATTTTTAAGGGCGACATGTTAGGTATCTATTTACTCGGCGTAACTTCATCTTTCACATTATGCAAAAACATTGGGCTAACTTTACTGTTTTTTTTTTTTTTTAAGCACAAAACATTTTTTTTCCGTAAAAAACGCGTTAAAAAAATTGCTGCGCAAATATCGTGCGAGATAAAAAGTTGCAACAACCACCATTATATTCTCTAAGGTCTTTGCTAAAAAAAACATATATAATGTTTTGGGGTTCTATGTAATTTTCTAGCAAATAAATGATGATTTTTACATGTAGGAGAGAAATGTCAGAATTGGCCTTGGTGCTCCAGAACGCCTGAAGGTGCTCCCTGCATGTTGGGCCTCTGTATGTGGCCACGCTGTGTAAAAGTCTCACACATGTGGTATCGCCATACTCGGGAGTAATAGCAGAATGTGTTTTGGGGTGTAATTTGTGGAATGCATATGCTGTGTGTGAGAAATAACCTGCTAATATGACAATTTTGTGAAAAAAAAAAAGAGAAAAAAAAAATCTTGATTTTGCAAAGAATTGTGGGAAAAAATGACAACTTCAAAAAACTCACAATGCCTCTTTCTGAATACCTTGGAATGTCTTCTTTCCAAAAAGGGGTCATTTGGGGGGTATTTGTACTTTTCTGGCATGTTAGGGTCTCAAGAATTGAGATAGGCCGTCAGTACTTCAGGTGTGATCAATTTTCAGATATTGGCACCATAGCTTGTGGACTCTATAACTTTCACAAAGACCAAATAATATACACCAATTTGTACTTATTTTTACCAAAGATATGTAGCAGTATAAATTTTGGCCAAAATTTATGAAGAAAAAATAGTAATTTGCAAAATTTTATAACAGAAACGAAAAAAAAATCATTTTTTTACAAAATTTTCAGTCTTTTTTCTCTTATAGCGCAAAAAATAAAAAACCCAACAGTGATTAAATACCACCAAAAGAAAGCTCTATTTGTGTGAAAAAAAGGACAAAAATTTCATATGGGTACAGTGTTGTATGACTGAGTAATTGTCATTCAAAATGTGAGAGCACCGAAAGCTGAAAATTGGTCTGGTTATTAAGGGGGTTTAAGTGCCCAGTGGTCAAGTGGTTAATTAAAGTCAGTTAGCCAATCAGGCGAGAGAGGACGTGGGGCCGAACAGCAGCTCCGTGTCTGAATGGACACACGGAGCTGCAGCTTGGCTCGGGTGCCCCTATAGCAAGCTGCAAAACCACTGCAGAGAGCAGGGAAGTATAAGATGTTTGTTGTTTTTTTTGTTTTTTTTTTAAACAAAACTTTACAATCACTTTAAAAGGATTAGTTTACCTTTATAAAAAAATAATAATGAATGCACATATTTTCACAGGAAAAAAATGCATTTATTATTTTTTCCTGCAGGAGCCTGGAAAGCACTGCACCCACATCAGTGGATCATGGGTGCAATGTGGGCATGTCCTCCGGCTTTCAGCCTGTACCTCTGTACAGGTTTTCTGTTTAAAAGCCAAAGGACATGTCAGTGGACTGCAAGAGCGCTCATCAGGGCCCCTACAGGCCACTGAAACTACAAGTTCATCTGCTGTGGTGGAAAACTGTACTTGGAGTTTATTGATTCACGGGAATCTGCTCCACCAACACATCCGTGCTATTTTTGTAAAGTGACAGTGGGTGCAGGAGAGAAACCCCAACCCACTGTCACAGGAAGGGAGAGATCGGGGGAAGAAGTGGCAGGAGCTGGAACATGTTACACCCTAAATACGTGTAGAACATGTAACTTGTTCCAAATGTGAACTTTAAGCCTTTAAATATGGAATTATCGCTTCAGGGCCATGAGGGTCTTGTTAAGATATGGCTTGATCTACCATAGGAATAGACTAAATAACTAAAGAAAACTTATCAGTAGCATATTGTTGGGCAAAATGTTTAGTAGCAGAAAAAAATCTTCACCATACAGGATAGGCTTAAGCAGCACATGGACACTAAACTGTAAAACTTTGGGCAAGCTGACTGGCTGCTACAAGGTTAAAACAAGAGCATACAGCTTTAATCAGTGTAGCAATAAGGGGGATTTATTTCCTTCCTAGCTTCACCTTTTCATGGTGGGCATACCCCCACAGAGGTCTTAAGAGACCATCAGGCAGACCATGGCTCTGGTCCTGTATAGCACCCTGCAACCAATTCCACACATTGCACTGCATGCCAAGGGGGAATGCCCACAGCGGGATCCATTGCCATAACAACATTATAGGCACGCTCCACATCCTCGACAAGGTAGAGTCTGGATATGGTCCCACAAGACTCTGCTGGGGAGTCAAACAATCTGGAAGCTGCATAAAAATAGGATTTTTATAACAGCTTACCTGTAAAATCCTTTTCTTGGAGTACATCACGGGACACAGAGCCTAGTAATTACTTCAGGTGCTGGACACTGGTGTAATCAATTAGGAAGTTTCCTCCCTATATAACCCCTCCCATACTGGGAGCACCTCAGTTTTTGTAGCAAAGCAATACGTGTCCCAATATCCCCAAACAAGAGGGGCGGGAGCTCCGTGTCCCATGATGTACTCCAAGAAAAGGATTTTACAGTTAAGCTGTTATAAAAATAAAATTTTCTTTATCGTACATCACGGGACACAGAGCCTAGTAGTTACTAAGTTGGACGTCCTTAAGCAATGCCTACTGAGGAGGAGGGAGACACAAAACGCAGACCGCCATCAGACGTGAGGACCTATACTGCTGCCTGCAGCATACTGCTCCAAAAAGCGGCATCCTCTTGCCGTCTTACATTCACCTGATAAAAATTAGTGAACATATGCACCGACAACCAAGTTGCGGCCTTGTAAATCTGAGTCATAAAGGCTTGGTAATGCACCGCGCATGAAGCGCTTACTATCCTGGTAGGGTGCACTCTAAAAGAAACGGGAGAAACCCCAAGCCTGAATCATAACCTGATGAATCCACATAGAAACAGATGATTTAGACGCTGCCTGCCCTTTCCCGTGGCCTCCTGATAGTGCAACATCAGTTTTCCGTATCTGAGCAGCCGCTTCAGATAGGCCTTGACTGCTCTCACTCTAACGAGAGAGTGTAACCATTTTAATAGCCGATTTGAATGCTGCCTGCCCATTTCTAGGGTCTTCTGGTAGCACAACAAAACATCACTTTCCTATATCTGAAACCTTCAGATAGATTTTTAACTGCGCTCATCTATATTGAGAGAAAAGGAATAACTTTTCCTTCCGCAGAACAAGGTTCTGGAAAAAAGGAAGGCAAGAAACATCTTGATTCAAATGAAAACTAGATCCTTCTAGGCAATAAGGCTGGGTGAGGATTTAACAAGGCTCTCCGTGCGACTTAAGCACTTTAATGTGACCAAGCATCTTCATGTGACTATGTAAAATACATGTAAATCCATACAAACAGAAACATGTATCTTTATGTGTAAAGAACCCCATGTGCGGGGTGATGATGGGATTTTGGGGATGCCCATTGAATGGAATGAAGTTGCTGTCCACTTGGGACGTTCAAATAATGTATACAAGATACAAATAATTACAGTTAAAATGTTACTTTATTCACAAATATACAGTATCATTAAAAAAGGAATACATAAATACACTGTGATGCATTTGTTCCTTCAAAGTTGCATGCTGCTAGTCCTACATGTTTCGCCTATATTCAGGCTTCTCCAGGGACGCAAGCACTTTAACAAGTCTACAGTAATAAAGAATGTATTAATAATAAATACATACATATGAAAATCTAAATTTTAATAAAAATACATCAATATAAGTTATATTACAAAAACTCTCTCTGAATTCATGGACAGATATCTTGTGGCTGACAAAAAAGGGATCCTCAATGTAGGCTGGGGTGTGTGCCCTCTCGTAGTATGGGGGGCATGGTGGTATGGATCACCCTACAAAGGTCTCATGGTTGGACGCACACCAAGAGGAAATGTACGCAGGGGGGTATCCACATTCACATATTTGACCTAAATATAAAATAAATAAGAAATAATGATAATAATAATAATCGTATTTTAATATTTTATCCTGCTAAGGTCTAATAGTGACCTCAGCACTCAGCTCCACCTATTATATGGTGGAGACAACCAATGAAATTACTAAAGGTCTATAATAGTGAACAAATGACACTTACAAATGTGTTGTCAAAGATGTTGAATGGCTGAGGAGCCTAACATGCACAGCTTGCCCAGGCAGAAGTCACTTTAGTATATTAGAGATCTCTCATGTAGCTGATGTCCATAAATACCATTGTATAGAATAGATAAGGCCGAAACAGAGAAAGGAGAGATTTAAATTAATTACATGGCGCTCTGCCTTGCATACTACTGAATGACATGGACCACAGGGTATCACTGTAGTTGCCATGAGTATCAGGGATAAAATGAAAAACGTAGTTACCTTGATTCAATAGATGATTGTCTAATCAAATCCCATAGGGAAGACTGTCAATTGCCATCTGTAAGAGAGCAATCAATGAGGATCGTCCGTCGAGTAAATCCTCAATGGGATACACCCAAAGACAATAAACAATAGATACTGAAAACTTAAACCCATTGATTTGACTTTCCGTGTGGCCAAATTACCTGTAATCTGCTGTGCATGTCGCTCGGCTCACTCAGCTCACCCCGTGTCGGCACTGACAAGCCGCTCGGGGCTTAATCTACCTCCTGTGATGCGGTCAGCTGACCACCCCGTGTGTGACGTAGTCACGTCATGGCGTACGTACGGGCGCTGTGTAAAGACATGTATAGGGGGAGGTTACCCTCGGGATGGTCCCGGGATAGTTGCGCATGCGTGAGACAATCGGATGATGCAGCAACTCGCCCTCTGGAAAGGCAGGGCAGAGTCATCACTATGTCCACGGTGGGCGGCGCAACACAACCTCACTTTGAATGCCTACACTCCTCGGACCACCATAACATCCTTGCCTCCGCTGGGATTCAGTATCAAGTGTGCTGTACTGATGCTGGCCCCTACACGCCGTATTGTGTTCTATGGGTGATGTCCAAATGTGGAAACAAATGTATAGGGATGACCCATACCTGTGAGAACACCTTAGTGTCCCTAGATGTAGCCCTGTGTGTGGTCACAGATGGATTTATGTGTCCGCCACAGTGCCAGACATGAGGCTGGCCTGTGTTAACAGGTCAGATGTTATAGAAAGCCCAAGGCATGGGTGCCTGTCCTGCTTTTTAGAGAGAAAGAAAAACAACTGAATATAAACGAAACAAACAATCAACAACCCAAAATCATAAATAAAATGAGATATAGATCCACTTGATTGTGGTACAATCAACCTGACATTACATATCATGTAATTACTACATAAATGTATGCATGATTTAAAAGGCAAACCGGGAAAGCAAGAAGTGGGAAGAGTGTCAATATCATCAACCTGGGCTCGCATAGCGATCCTGTGTGTGTGGTCCGGCTGACGAGAAGGCACTCTCCCCTATCGCAGATGATCCTGTGGGCCAAGTTGGTATTAAGACCGCCCACGCAATAGTGGCGCGAGTGGTGGGAGACCAGGATAGGGAGGGAAGAAAGGGGGAAGGAGAGAGGGGAGAATGCAGTGCATAATGCCATTTGGGCCCAAAATCTGAAAGACAGATTACTGAAGATCTCGTGGCAACAATGATACATGAAATACAGTACAGACAGACTTATAAAAAAAGGTTTATAGCTTATATTTTCATTCAAGCCTGGATGTTTGGTGGCCTGAAGGCAATATATTAATTTCGCCTCTAGCTGAAGCAGACGTCGATCTGCATCACCTCCTCTTTCATTAAAGTGGTTGTAAACCCACATAACTTTTTTCTTCTTTCTAGCCCACCTGCAAGACAAAGCTATAATGAGGTAGTATGACTAGCATACTAGCTCATTATGTACCACTTACCTTAGATCGGGGCCCCCGAAGCCGTCCGTGTCCCTCTCTCCAGCCGCAGCCATCGCTGCGGCGATAGCCGGAATGTTACTTCCGGGTATTGCCGCTCCAGCCAATCACAGCGCCGTCCTGGCGCTGTGATTGGCCGGAGCGGCGAAGACGTCACTCCGCGCATGCGCGCGGGAGCCGTCAAATTCGGCTAAGCCCAAGCATTGCTGGGACTTAGCCGAATTTGTGAATGGGATTAACCCCATGAATGCGCCGTTGTCTACGGTGCGCATGCGCCGTAGACACGGAGCAATGTAATTTTTAGCAAATATCTCCTAAACCGTGTAGGTTTAGGAGATATTTCTTGCACCTACAGGTAAGCCTTAATCTAGGCTTACCTGTAGGTGCAAGTTGCAAAAGTGGGTTTACAACCACTTTAAGGGAAATGTGTTCTAATGCAAAAAAGCCCATCATTTTTAAATTATGACCATAAAGGCGGGGCGTGGCCAGCGCGGCATGGAGTAGGTCGCACAGAGAGGGAGCTCCGTCCTGTGATCCTGAAAGGCACCATATCCTGCGATACCTATCCATTCCTTTTTGACCCCAGCGCCTCCGGGGGACTCCCAGGCACTGCCAGCTTCATGTCTCCGACCAAAGCGCAGAAGGCGGCGAAGGACAAGCTGGCGCAGTTCCGCAGGCTGAATGGGGAGGAGGGGGGGAAGATGGCGGCGCCGCGTGTAGCGAGCCACCCGCACAGAGTGCGGATACAGCCACACTCCTTGAGGCCATCACCCTCTGCCGCACCACGCTGACTGCACAAATTGAGGAGGTGAAGGTGGATATCTCCCTCCTCAGGCAGGATCTCCAGTCCCTCCGCGGTCGGGTCACGGAGGCGGAGGACAGAATAGGCATGGTGGAGGACGCGGTGCAGCCATTACAAGCAGGCTCGGATAGGATGCAACTCCAGATCAATCAACTCCTTGCTAAACAGGAAGATATGGAGAACAGACTGAGAAGGTGCAACCTCCGGTTCGTCGGCCTGCCTGAGAGTGTGGAGGGGGGGGATCCCACTGTGTTTCTTGAACAGCTCCTGGTCACCACCTACGACCGTTAGGCCTTTTCGGCCATATTGGCAGTGGAGAGGGCCCACCGCATGCCTGCTAAGGCCCCGCCGCAGGGGCCCCCCCCGCACCTTCATTGCCAAATTCCTTAATTACAAGGACCGAGATGCTGTTTTACGCCTGACAAGGGAGAAAGGGAATATTCCATACGGTAATGGCAGAGTGGCGGTGTTCCCGGACTTTTCGGCAGAAGTGCAGCGTCGCAGACAGACCTTTATGGATGTGAAACGCAGACTCCGAGCGAAGCAAATGAAGTATGCCATGCTATTTCCGGCGAAGCTGCGGATAGAAGCTGACGACAAGGTCCTCTTCTTTGAGGATCCCGGAGACGCTGCTGCTTGGCTGGATCGCAGGGAGGCTCGAGGTGCACTGCCACGCTAATAACCCTGCACATACAGGAAGAACACCTGGAGGTCTCGACCCTGACTTCTCTCCTCGGTCCCTGTGAGTACTCTTTGCTTTTACCCTGTCTCCAACTGCAGCCATCTTACCCCTGATCCCCACCTTCCCCTCCCACATGAATGCGCCCATATATGGACTGGCACTTGCGGGGTCCGTATGGTGACCCTTGGTTCTATCGGGAGGGGCCAAGCATTATCCTGGACTCTACACCCCACTTCCATGTCAACTGCTATCCACATCCCCGTTCCCCCATCATCATCAGTGAGGCTGTGGCTGCAGTTATGCTTCCTTACCCCCGGAGTCCTTTCCTGTGATACCCATATGTGGGGTCCCACTAACAGTTACCTTCATACCCCTAGCTATTACATCCTGACTCTAGCAGATACCCCTTTCTTTGGAACTGAAACTCTTATTTTCCTTTTGTGTGCTGTTCCACCTATTTGAAAATTTAAGCGAGCCCCCGGCTCACAATGCGATGCGGAGGTTCCACGCATGGAACAGCGTGGATTCGCCCGTCCATCCCCTGAGACACTGCTCATATCATCCTATGTATATTTAAGGAAGGATTCATCAGTGTACAATGGCCTCTGGTGCTTGTTTTTGATGTGCTCAATTTTATTATTTTCACAATCACTTCCATACCCCTACGTTGCTCTTTGGGACAGTTTTTGCTTTTCAGTTTCGAGTTTCCCGGTCCCACGTTGCCATCTAGTGGCTGTTATTGAGTACACTGCATCGGAGTCCAGCTTTGTTCTCAGGAGGATTGGACACATTATGTTTTGGGTTGATGCCCACACCAGTTGGGGAGGGTGTAGGGCGAGGTGGGGGGGGGGGGGAGTTTGGGTTTTGGATTGGCAATATTACGTTTCGCATAAGGTCAAGGATAATGTGCAGTTATATGAAATTTCATGCTGAATGGGTACATTTTGATTTACTCCTCACTATGCTGACTTTTTACTTACAATTTTCTTTTAATATCATAATGCCACTGTCGGTAGGTATATCTCTTTTTGTTCCTACATGCTGCCCCATTGGGAGCGGAGGGGCCCTGACGGTCCCATACTGTACTTCATGTATTTCCACCTGAATTATGGTGAACATTAAATTTCTTACCTGGAATGTGAGGGGCGTCAGAGACAAAATTAAGCGCTCGGCGACCCTTTCATACCTTAAGAAGCAGAGGGCGGATGTAATTATACTCGTTGAAACTCATGTTGAGGGCAGATTACAGATGGCACTCCGCAGACCATGGATAGGGTGGGCCTTTCATTCTACTCATACGTCTCATGCTCGCGGAGTCTCAGTTCTGGTGGCCAAATCACTGCATTTTGAGCTGTGTGACATATGCACTGATCCACAAGGCCGCTATGTATTTATACATGCTAAGTTATATGGTGAACCCTTCCTAATACTCGCTTTTTATGTCCCGCCCCCCTTTGCTATTAAAATTATTATAGAGGGCCTTGCATATATGTCCCGTCACCCCACAGTCCAGGCTATATGGTTGGGAGACTTTAATGAAACGCTTGATCCATCCCTGGATAGGCTCAGACCCACTGACCTACAGAATCCTGGTCCCCGAGCCACCAGATTCTCTAGGGTCCTTGCTTCATTTGACCTGGCTGATACCTGGAGACACCTCTATCCTCCGACGCGGTCGTACTCCCGTTTCTCCTCTACCCACGGCACCATGTCCCGTATTGACTACATACTCACCTCAAGACAATTACTGCCCAGAGTGCGGGCTGCAGGTTTTGGTCCGAGATTTCTCTCGGATCACTGCCCGTACTGGGCCTCACTCTCTGTCCCTGTTAACAAACCCCTGAGCTCCTGGCGCCTTAACCCCTTCTGGCTCACTTTACTGCCGGAGGAGGTTCCACTCCCGACTGAGCTTGAACAATACTTCACAGACAATGACACCTCCGCACCCCCCTTGGCGGTCTGGGAAACCTTTAAAATGCACGCCTGTTCACTCCTTAAGCGTAAGATTAATGTGATAAAGGCAGTATCGGCTGATACTCTCGAAAAAGCAGAGGCTGAGCTAACTGCAGCTGAATGCGGATTTGTAGATGACCCTTCTCCAGCCCAGGCAGACTTGATGAGAATGCGGGCCCGAGTGGTTGGTCAGTTACATTACGAAAAGTCCCGTCGTAAGCTGTTCTTCTCCAGGCAGAAGTTCTTCGAGCATGGAGAAAGGGCTGGCAAACTATTGGCCTATATGGTCCATAGGGAGGATAGACCCCCGGTTGTCATTTCGCTGCATGGACAGGAGGGTGGTCGCATAACGGATCCCCCAGGTGTCACTGAACGCTTTCGGGAGTTCTTTGTAAACCTATACACCACTAGGACCCCCCCTGACGACGCAGAGATGGAAAATTTTCTGGCGGATATCCCGTTTCCCAGGCTGACTGACGAACAAGTAACCCTTCTAGAGGAACCCATAACAGTAGAAGAAATTACTGGAGCTATAGCGGGTTTTGCTAAATCTAAGGCCCCGGGATCGGACGGACTCCCCATTGAATTCTACGCACGGTTTAGTGACGTACTCACTCCAAGACTCCTTACCCTGTACAACTACCTATTTGATACACGGGTGCTGCCCCCATCCATGAGAGAGGCTATAATAGTACTAATCCCCAAACCAGGGAAGGACCCGGGATACCCGGAATCCTATAGGCCCATCTCCCTTCTTCAGGTGGATGTTAAGATCCTAGCTAAAATCCTTGCCAATCGGTTGAATCAAGTCATTTTATCCCTGATACACGCTGACCAGGCAGGCTTCATGCCTGGCCGTAACACCTCTTTCAACCTCCGAAGGTTGTTCATCAACCTCCAGGCCTCACATGATGCGGTTGGAGAACGCGTGGTGGTGACACTTGACACCGCCAAGGCGTTCGACTCCGTGGAGTGGAGATACCTCTGGGCTTGTCTCGAATGCTTTGGCACCAGATTTCTTACGTGGGTCCGTCTCCTATATCAGGATCCTACTGCCAGAGTGGTGGCAAACGGATGGCCCTCTGATTCCTTTGGGCTTACCAGGGGCACCCGTCAAAGATGTCCCCTCTCTCCCCTATTATATGCTCATGCGGCAGAACCATTGGCCATATCTATCCGTGAGAATCCTGAGATACGGGGACTGTCCTCCGGGGGGCTGGTGGAGAAGATAAGTATGTACGCAGACGATACCCTGTTATACCTGGCTGATTCAAGCCCCTCCCTGCGGCACGCGCTAGACACCATCGAACGCTTTGGGACCTTTTCGGGCTTGAAAATTAATTGGGATAAGTCACAGATCCTTCCCATTGACCCAAATGTAACTCCTCAGGCACAGCCGGAGCTCCCGTTGCAGCGAGTGAGTGGTGTGAAATATCTGGGAATTCAGATCACTAGGTCACCGTCAGACTACATCGCCCTTAACATAGACCCTCTCTATTCCCTAGTCAAGGATAAAATACAAATATGGTCACGACTGCCTCTTGGAGTATGGGGCAGAATAAACTTGCTAAAAATGGTGTTGCTCCCCAAAATGCTTTATGTATTCTGGCACTCCCCAGTATACATCCCCCTCAAGTACTTTAAATGCTTTGACTCCTTGCTTGGGCCATTTGTGTGGGGAAAAAACAGACACAAGCTGGCCTGGCGAACCCTTAAGAATCCCACAGATCTCGGGGTAACTGCCCTGCCGGATTTGCATCTTTATTACACCGCATCTCAGCTCTCCCAACTTTTCCACGTCGATAAAACTGACAGGGACAGGTTTGGGACCCTACTATGCCCTCGCTTAACACACCACACACGCGACCCTGTTGCCGCAATTGCGACAGGGGCACGAGGCACCCACTCTCAACAGGTTAAACCCACTTTATACCAGTATAGGAAAATCTGGGACATTGCTATGACTAAGCTGACTATAGACCCGATCAATGACTACACTCCCCTTTGGCACAATGACCACCTGCCTGAACTCTCCCGAATTCCTGACCCTGAAATATGGTGCTCTCGGGGGGTAATCTACCTCTCGCAAGTTGTTGCGGGAGGTAACATTAAACCTTTCCCGGCTCTCCAGGATGAGTTTGCGCTCCCTGATAGTATGTACTTTAGATACATTCAAGTACACCACGCCCTCACTGCACAGTTTCGGGGGACACTGCCACAGCCCTCCCCTAACTCCGTCATGGCAGTAGTTAAGGGCACAGACCCCCAAAAGCTCATCTCCTACTTCTACAATATGATGATCACACCCTCCTCCACGAAATTAGCATATGCACTTAAACCTAGATGGGAGATGGAGGTAGGAGACCTGGATGATGAGGAGTGGAGTGAGGCCCTAGATGCCTGTAGGGAGGCTTCCCCAAAGCTCTCAGACAGACTCACCCAATTATATATCATTCATAGATCTTATCTTACTCCACTCCGAGTATCCAGATATAAGAAAGACCTCCCTAACACCTGCCCCATGTGTACGCGGGAGCTGGGTACGTTCTTCCACTTAATTTGGTCCTGCCCTGTGATCCAGGGATTCTGGAAACAATTAGTGGACTTCCTCCATGACAATATGGGCTCACCCCTTACGCTGGACCCACGGTCATGCTTACTGGGGATCTACCCAGGCCCTGAACTGGATAAGTTTACTAAGACTTTTCTCCAGGAAACACTCTTCTCGGCAAGGAAGGTGATAGCGCGGAAGTGGATGAGATCATCCCCCCCGACTATGGCTGAATGGAAAGCTGATATTAATGGTGCTCTTCCATACCGAAAGTTTATGTATATTAATAGAGGGTGTCCAACCAAGTACAATAAAATCTTAGTGGTTCTCAATGTATTCCTCAAATATGTATATGACCCCTTTCCACTATACTGTACTTAAGTCTGTCATTTATTCCGCCATGTTATTGACCTACATGTATGCTTTGTATGTACATATTGCCAAATAAAAAACCTTTTATTCAAAAAAAAATTATGACCATGAAAGAGACCCATGTGTCGACTAATGGGTGTCTCCAGAAGTTTTTTGGAGATAGCCGACCCATGGTCTCATATTCTACAAAATAAATTTATTTTTGTCTTTCGCACATAGAATGCTCCACAATTACATTTCATTAAATAGATGATACCTATTGTTTGACATGTGGCTCTAAATCTTGGCTCGCAGGTGTTACCATTGGGTAGGCCTATGCTAGGGCCTCCCAATATGTAGCGACAAAAATTGCATTTGATGCATGGATAGGTACCCGTTTTAGTTGGTTTGGGAATGGTCGAGATAGTATAGTGACTGGAGACTGCAGTATCTCTGACAGAGCGGGAACGTTTAAACGTTATCTCGGGATATGTTTTTATGTATTTGTTGATTTTGTCATCTGAGGTTAGTAAGTACCAAAATTTGTTATATATTTTCCTGATAGACGCATGTTGCCTATTATAGCTGATAATGATTCTGGCGGAGTTTGACTTTGTGGATTCTTTAGATATGTATATAAGTGCATTTCTATCCAAAATTCTAACTCTATTGTAGGCTTTGCGCAGGCATGTCTTGGTATACCCTCTCAATCTGAGACGATTGTAAAGTTGGTTTGATTCCCATTTGAAATCAGTCTCTTGAGAGCAATTCCATTTCAGTCTGAGGTATTGGCTGAACGGAATTGTCACGGTCTGGAGTCAGGCTCAGAGGCCAGCAGCAATAGCAGCAGAGCAGGTATTCACACAGGTCACCCTGGCTGATGACACGGGTTCACCTGAGGTGTGGGGTCTAAGCACTGACCGGTATTCACCAGGGCTCCTAATGGTGGAGATGGGCTTCGCTGCGTGTCAGTGCCAGGTCGCGGTCCTCAGGTTAGCCCCACCAAGAGGTGAGCAAGCCGGGGTCCGGAAGCAGATAATACAGGTAGGGATCAAGCAGAAGCATAGTTGGGGACGAGCCAAAAGTCAGTTACAGATAGTTGCAGGTTGGGATTCAGCAGAAGCGTAGTCGGGGACGAGCCAAAAGTTGGTAGTGAGAGGTAGCAAAGATGTGGTCGGCAGCAGGAGACAGGAGCAAGATATTGGCTGGTGAAGACACAATATTCTGGCAACCAGGAAGTGCAGGGACATGGCTTAAATCAGGAAGTTCATGGGAGGGGCAAAGGGTTCAAGGCAAACAAGATTCAGGACAAGATCATCCAAGGAATTGTCCAAGGAGATGTCCAGCATTCCAGGTGGCTCAGCAAGTAGAGACACCACCAGACACACCAGAGGTCCCAGGTTCAAGCCCAGGTCCTACCAGTACTCCCCTCCTCCCAGGTTGTCCCCTGGACGTCTTAGGGCCAGGTTTCTGAGGAAACCTCTGGTGGAATTCCCTCGTTAATCTAGGGGCATGAACATTCTTTTCAGGCTCCCAAGAATTTTCTCCTGGCTCATATCCTTCCCATTGAACCAAATATTGCAATTTGTTCCTAAAGATCCTGGAGTCAAGAATTTTTTCCATCACAAATTCTTCTTCACCCTGAACCTCAACAGGTGGAGGAGGAGGATGAATTCTTCCAGAAAAGGTATTTTCATGAAACGGTTTGAGTAGCGATACATGAAAAACAGGGTCAATGACCGGGTTGATTTGAGCAGAAATCTCAAAAGGTCCCATAAACTTTTGACCCAACTTAGCACATGGAACCTGAACCTTTAAATTTTTGGTAGATAACCAAACTTTGTCACCTACCTGAAAGGTGATAATAGACCTACGGCGTCTGTCAGCGGCCTTCTTGTAATATTCCTGCACCTCCTTCAATGTATCAGTCAATTTCTCCTGGACCTCATGTAATGAAGTTATTAGTCTGTTGGTAACAATTGAAGTTGAGATAGGGAGATCAGGAATAAAAACTGGATGATACCCGTTGTTTAAGAAAAAAGGGCTTTGGGAAGTGGAGCTATGTTTAGAGTTATTATAAGCAAACTCTGCCGTAGGAAGGTAGTCCACCCAGTCATCCTGGAGATAACTCACAAAACATTTAAGTTATTGCTCCAGAGTTTGATTGGTCCTCTCGGTCTGACCATTAGACTGTGGATGAAAAGCTGAGGACAGATTAATTGTTACACCCAAAGCTGAGCAAAAACTTCTCCAAAATGACCCTAAAATACTATACCCTATAGCAGGGGTATGCAATTAGCAGACTTCCAGCTGTTGCAGAACTACAAGTCCCATGAGGCATAGCAATACTCTGACAGCCACAAGCATGACACCCAGAGGCAGAGGCATGATGGGACTTGTAGTTTTGCAACAGCTGGAGGTCCGCTAATTGCATATCCCTGCCCTATAGTATGGTTCATTAAAACTCTATATATATTCCTTATGAATACTTGTCGTATCTGCTCCTGATGAGTGGACACATCCACGAAACGCGTCAAGCTCTGTCTGATGCTACAACTACATCTCATATGGAACCATACTTATTTACTATTATTTACTATATTTGATGATGCTATCTATATGTTATCAAGCAGATGTATCCATATCATGTGGGTGCATAGGTCAGCACCAGGCATGCTGCCGCTGGCATTTATTATGCCATATTTTCTTAAGATATTTACTACTACACTGTAATTATGTGCTGCTATATATGTACCGTTTTTCATCGTGTTCATGTCTTGTACACGGCTCATGTATATATATTAAATATATTTTTAATGTCTTCTGATCAATTATAATTAAAAAATATTTTGTATTGCAATATACCTCCACTATTCAATTGCTTCATTTAAAGTCCCAACTTCCTTCTAGGTTACTCCAAAATTTTGGAGGTAAACTGTACCCCTCTGTCAGACACCACATCATCAGGAATTCCATGAAGTTTAAAAACTTGTCTAACCATTAGCTCAGCAGTATGTTCGGCGGACGGTACCCCCTTAACTGGAATAAAATGAGCCAGAATGGTGGTCATCCGTTTTGAAAGAGGAAGGTCGACCACAAAGTCCATAGAAATTGACCCCCATGGGCTAGATGGAACAGGCAGTGGTAGAAGTAACGCCAGAGGAGAAGATCGGGGTGTCTTATTGCGAGCACAGGTTAGACATGAAGCCACATATCTCTTTGCATCTTTCTTGTACCCAGGCCACCAAAAGGAACATGATAAGAGTTCTTCTGTCTTGGAAACCCCAAAGTGACCAGCAAATTTAGAGTCGTGTACCAACCTGAGGGCTTCTATCCGAACTGATTCAGGTACATAGAGGCAATGCGCTTGAGTCCAAAAACCATTGTACTTGAGGTTTATGTCTTTAGGAGGATTATTAAGAAGTGGGTCATTCTCATACCCCTCCTTGAGGAGATTAAGAAATGTCTTCGAACTTGTGGCCCCTAGAAAGTTCCTTTGAGGCAGGATTGTACATTCAGAGTTGTTTTCCTTGAGAGGCCCAGGCAATATCCGTGATAGGGCATCAGCCTTACCATTCCTTGACCCAGGGCGGTATGAGATAACAAAATTGAACCTGGAGAAGAAAAAAGTCCAACGTGCTTGTCTAGATGACAACCTTTTAGCAGACCTAATAAATTAAAAATTTCTATGATCGGTGAGAATGGTTACAGGGTGCTTAGCCCCTTCCAGCAGATGCCTCCACTCAGAAAATGCTTCCTTAATTGCCAGCAGCTCCTTGTTTCCAATGTCATAATTCTTCTCGACATCAGTCGAGAGAAATAAGCGCAAGGATGAAGCTGCATCTTTTCTCCAATTCGCTGAGAAAGGATAGCTCCTACAGCAGAATTAGAAGCATCAACCTCTACGATGAAAGGTAGTACTGGATCTGGATGTACCAGCATTGGTGCAGAAGTGAAAAGAGTTTTCAGTCTACTAAAAGCAGCCTGTGCCTCAGGTGACCACAAGAAGGGCATCCCTTTTTTTGTCAGCTGTGTAATTTGAGCAATTACCTTGGAGAAATTCCTTATAAATCCTCTTTAAAAGTTGGCAATTCCAACAAATCGCTGTATCTCCTTAACATTCCTAGGGACACCACTGCTTTGATCTTATCAGGATCCATGCTTATCCCTTCAGAAGAAATTATGTATCCCAAGAACTGGATCTGAGTCTGTTCAAACTCGCATTTCTCTAGTTTGATGTAAAGTTGATTCCGCCTTAGTCTCTCGAAAACAATACAGACATGCTTGCGGTGTTCTTCCAAAGTATCAGAGAAAATGAGAATGTCATCCAAATATGCTATTACAAACTGATCAAGCAAATCTCGAAAAGCATCATTAATAAAATGTTGAAAAGTTGCAGGAGCATTGCAGAGCCCAAAGGGCATGACCAAAGACTCAAAATGTCCATATCTGGTTCTGAAAGCAGTTATCCATTCATCTCCGGGACGAATGCGGACAAGGTTGTATGCCCCCCGTAATTTGGTAAAGAGCTTGGCGGAACGGAGTCTCTCAAGCATTTCTGCAATCAGTGGGAGTGGATAGCGATTCTTAATTGTGATCCTATTTAAATCTCTGTAGTCAATACACGGACGCAGGGTGGAGTCCTTTTTCACCACGTAGAATAAGGCTGCCCCCAGCAGGAGAGGTTGAGTGTCTGATAAAACCCTTCTCAAGAGTCTCATTAATCCACTCTCTGAGCACCTTAAATTCAGGTTCTGATAAAGAATAAAGGCGCCCAAATGGTATTTCTGCCCCTGGAAGCAATTCAATGGGACAATCATAAGAGCGATGAGGAGGCAGCTTATCTGCGTTCTTTTTATCACAAACGTCCCCGAAACTCAAGATATTGTGGAGGTAGCTTGTCGTATGGCTTGGTAGTTGCCGAAACTGCTTGTAAATCTTGGGTTGGTGGAGGGCTTATTTGATATGATTCTTTGCAATGTCTTTTGCAATGGTCAGATGTAAAGCTTAAAGAACGGGTTTCCCAGTTGATGGAGGGATTATGGATAGAGAACCAAGAAATGCCCAGGATAATAGGGAACTTGGGTGATGTGATCAGCTCACAGCTGATAGTCTCCTGATGGTCAGTCTCGATTAGGAGTTTAAGCGGGATGGTCTCGTGGGTAACTGGACCTGAAGACAAAGGTGAGCCATCCACAGTTTCCATATCAATAGGGGCAAGCTTATTTCTTATTTGAAGGTTATTACTTTGGGCAAATTCGATGTCCATGAAGTTTCCCCCGGCCCTGGAGTCCAGCATAGCAGCGCAAGATATTTCATTGCTTTCCACAATAAGCCTTATTGGGATGACAGAGTGAGTTGATAAAGAATTAACTTTATTTGCTTCCTGAATCAAAGGAGAGACAGACTGAGAAATTGAGTTTATTTGTTCAGATACTGTAACATCCGTTGCTGCAACTGTTCTTTTAAATTTATTGGGACAATTAACTGCATAATGTCTGGAATTTCCACAATAAAGGCATAAGTTCTCTGAACGTCGTCTTTCTTTCTCCTGAGTAGTAATAGATCTTTTAATAGCATCCACCTGCATAGGTTCGGGAGTATCAGAATCAGGAAAAACTCTTGGACCCCTAAGAGGATACGGAGTAGTAGAAAAACACATGCCAGCATTACTGCCTAGGATTCCCAGTCTCTCCTTTCTCCTTTCAGTAAGTCTCTGATCAATTCGAATACACAATTTAATAAAAGCCTCAAGGTCGTCAGGACTTTCTACTCTGGCAAGCTCATCTTTTACTTGTTCCGAGAGTCCTTGACGGAACTGGCTCTTTTGTGCTGCTGGATTCCAATTGGTATCTGAGATCCAACGTCGGAATTCAGTTGTGTACTCTGCAACAGAGCGTCTACCCTGCCGTAAATTGTGCAATTTTGCCTCAGCGGTAGTGCAGCGGTTAGGATCATCGAAAACTTGGTTCATCGCAGCCACAAAGGAATCTAAATCATCCAGGACAACATCATCTTTCTCCACATAAGGGGAGGCCCAGGCTAAAGCTTCCTCAGTCAGGAGGTTGATAATAAACAGTACCTTTTTCCTGTCAGAAATAAACGCAGCAGGTTGCATCCGAAAGTATATACAACATTGATTAAGGAACCCTCTATAATGGCGGCGGTTTTCGTTAAATTTAAGTGGTAGGGGCATTCGTGCATTAGTATCTACGGCAGCAGTATCTCGGGCACGAAAGCCCCGCAATAGTTTATTAAGATCATGGATTTCATCTTGTAGTGCTTTTACTTCAATTTGTAACTCAGCAAATTTCTCCTGGTAATCAACACCAAACGTCTGCAACTCAGCGATTTGCACCCTGAGGGGAGCTATGGCAGCTGCTATATCGGCCTCCATATTTTGGGCCAGAATATTCTGTCACGGTCTGGAGTCAGGCTCAGAGGCCAGTAGCAATAGCAGCAGAGCAGGTATTCACACAGGTCACCCTGGCTGATGACACGGGTTCACCTGAGGTACAGGGTCTAAGCACTGACCGGTATTCACCAGGGCTCCTAATGGTGGAGATGGGCTTCGCTGCGTGTCAGTGCCAGTTCGCGGTCCTTAGGTTAGCCCCACCAGGAGGTGAGCAAGCCGGGGTCCGGAAGCAGATAATACAGGTAGGGATCAAGCAGAAGCGTAGTCGGGGATGAGCCAAAAGTCGGTAACAGATAGTTGCAGGTTGGAATTCAGCAGAAGCGTAGTTAGGGACGAGCCAAAAGTCGGTAGTGAGTGATAGCAAAGATGCGGTCGGCAGAAGGAGACAGGAGCAAGATATTGCCTGGTGAAGACACAATATTCTGGCAACCAGGAAGTGCAGGGACATGGCTTAAATCAGGAAGTTCATGGGAGGGGCAAAGGGTTCAAGGTTCACGGCATTCCAGGTGGCTCAGCAAGTAGAGACATCACCAGACACACCAGAAGTCCCAGGTTCAAGCCCAGGTCCTAACAGGAATGCTGTTGATTAGAGGCTTAGGATGTAAACTGTAAACATGTAGCAGAGTATTGCCTGCTGTCGGTTTTCTATAAAGTGTGGAACAAAGATTACCCTTGTCATTCACGTACAATTCAACATCTAGAAAGGTGATCCTTTCCTGGCTGAAATTGTACGTGAATTTCAAATTGTAGTTATTGATCTGTAAACCCTCTAGAAAGCCAACAAGTTCTTCTTTTGATCCTGCCCAGATCATCAGAACACCATCTATGTACCGATGCCATGTTAGGATGTTCTCTAAATTGGTGTTCTTCCCTCCTTATCCTGGTCTCCCACCACTCATGCTACCATTGCGTGGGCGGTCTTAATACCAACTTGGCCCACAGGGTCATCTGCGATAGGGGAGAGTGCCTTCTTGTCAGCCGGACCACACACACAGGATCGCTATGCGATCCCAGGTCCAGGTTGATGAGATTGACACTCTTCCCACTTCTTGCTTTCCCGGTTTGCCTTCTAAATCATGCATACATTTATGTAGTAATTACAAGATATGTAATGTCAGGTTGATTGTACCACAATCAAGTGGATCTATATCTCATTTTATTTATGATTTTGGGTTGTTGATTGTTTCGTTTATATTCAGTTGTGTTTTTTCTGTCTCTCTAAAAAGCAGGACAGGCACCCATTCCTCGGGCTTTCTAAAACATCTGACCTGTTAACACAGGCCAGCCTCATGTCTGACACTGTGGCGGACACATAAATCCATCTGTGACCACACACAGGGCTCTAGAGACACTAAGGTGTTCTCACAGGTATGGGTAATCCCTATACATTTGTTTCCACATTTGGACGTCACCCATAGGACACAATACGGGCGCATAGGGGCCAGCATCAGTACAGCACACTTGATACTGAATCCCAGCGGAGGCAAGGATGTTATGGTGGTCCGAGGAGTGTAGGCATTCTAGGTGAGGTTGTGTTGCGCCGCCCACCATGGACATAGTGATGACTCTGCCCCGCTTTTCCAGAGGGCGAGTTGCTGCATCATCCGATTGTCTCACGCATGCGCAACTATCCCGGGACCATCCCGAGGGTAACCTCCCCCTATACATGTCATTACACAGCGCCCGTACATACGCCGTGATGTGACTACGTCATACACGGGGTGGTCAGCTGACCGCATCACAGGAGGTATATTAAGCCCCGAGCGGCTTGTCAGTGCCGACACGGGGTGAGCTGAGTGAGCCAAGCGACATGCACAGCAGACTACAGGTAATTTGGCTACATGGAAAGTCAGATCAATGGGTTTAAGTTTTCAGTATCTATTGTTTATGGTCTTTGGGTGTATCCCATTGAGGATTTACTTGACAGACGATCCTCATTGATTGCTCTCTTACAGATGGCAATTGACAATCTTCTCTATGGGATTTGATTACACAATCATCTATTGAATCAAGGTAACTACGTTTTTCATTTTATCCCTGATACTCATGGCAACTACAGTGATACTCTGTGGTCCATGTCATTCAGTAGTACGCAAGGCAGAGCGCCACATAATTTATTTAAATCTCTCCTTTCTCTGTTTTGTCCTTATCTATTCTATACTATGGTATTTATGGACATTATCGCTAATATACTAAAGTGACTTCTGCTTCTGCCTGGGCAAGCTGTGCATGTTAGGCTCCTCAGCCATTCAACATCTTTGACAACACATTTGTAAGTGTCATTTGTTCACTATGATAGACCTTTAGTAATTTCATTGGTTGTCTCCGCCATATAATAGGTGGAGCTGAGTGCTGAGGTCACTATTAGACCATAGCAGGATAAAATATTAAAATATGATTATTATTATCATTATTTCTTATTTATTTTATATTTAGGTCATATATGTGAATGTGGATACACCCCTGCATACATTTCCTCTTAGTGTGCGTCCAACCATGAGACCTTTGTAGGGTGATCCATGCCCCCCATACCACGAGAGGGCACACACCCCAGCCTACATTGAGGATCCCTTTTTTGTTAGTCACGAGGTATCTGTCCATGCATTCAGAGAGAGTTTTTGTAATATAACTTATATTGATGTATTTTCACAAAAATTTAGATTTTCATATGTATGTATTTATTATTAATATATTCTTTGTATTACTGTAGACTTGTTAAAGTGCTTGCGTCCCTGAAGAAGCCTGAATATAGGCGAAACATGTAGGACTAGCAGCATGCAACTTTGAAGGAACAAATGCATCACAGTGTATTTATGTATTCCTCTTTTAATGATACTGTACATTTGTGAATAAAGTAACATTTTAACTGTAATTATTTGTATCTTGTATACATTATTTGAACTTCCCAAGTGGACAGCAACTTCATTCCATTCAATGGGCATCCCCAAAATCCCATCATCACCCCGCACATGGGGTTCTTTACATATATTTCTCTACTAGGGTTGTAGATGCCCATTGATCAATTTGTATGACAAGTGCATGCTCTCAATACCATTTATCTATGTATCTTTATGTGATCAACAATAAACATGTTCGGTTACTTGTTTTTACCCCACTTGCAATTTGTACATTCCAAACTCATGTATTTTATGCAAACATGTGGACTGGTAAAGAGGAAGTTATCCTCTGCAGACGTGCGTTTCCACAATCATGCGATATAGCTGTTGTGCGTTAGCAATGAGGATCCTGTGGAGGTTTTTCTAGCAACCTATACTCCTCAGGTAGAGTTTTTAGGAGGAGAAAAAAAAAACTGCTTATGCGGGTGCCAAACCAGCAGAAATAAACTTTTGCAGTAATGGATGGAGTGGGAAGGTACAAGTAACCTATGGGAATTTTTTTTTTTTTTAAAACCCCAAGTAGGAGACAGAGGCTTTTGCCATCTAGGTTGAGGGTACGTTATACGCAGTATGAATCTCTGAAAGACTGCAGCTGCAACTCCAGAACTTGTGAGGCTTCTGATATCTCCGCCTCGTTAGACTGCACCTGTTTCTGGTTCTCTGACGGTGAACTTTCATCCTCAGGGCTTTAATCCTCGTGTTTGAGGATTTAGAGCAGGGGGAAGGGGCACACCCCCGTTTCTGCTTCTTGTGAGGATGCTGCGATTATAGCAGTTAACCCATAATAGACCAACAAATGCAATGCAAAAAAAAAAATATGTCCAAACTGACATATGCAGAGTGGCTGCAATGTTGGGGGAGGCTGCAATGCCTGACAGGGCAGATGGATCAACCTGTGCGGCTGTCTCCAGGCCCGTCGCAACAGTACAGGCAAAACAAGCAATTGCTTGGGGCCCCGAGCTGGCCTGGGGCCCCCAAGCAAATGGGAGTAGATGTGCACGCCACCTAGCGGCTGTTGGGAAGAAACGGCATGCACAGCCGCGTGGATGCCGGGGATGCCTCGTAGCTGGTAACCCTGTCATCAGACTGCTGCTGGGGCATGGCTGTGTCATGGGGGGGGGGGGCACCTGAAGGAAATGAGGCAGTGACAGAAAGCATGGAGTGTCCACGTCCTGGCAGGTCAGCACTGGAGGAGCCTAGTCTACACAGTGGACCGCAGGAGCAGCAGTAAACACGGCTCAGACCCAGGTAAGACACTCACTTCTCACCTCATGTACCTAACCTGTCACCTCTCACTGACAACAAGCTGTCCTGGGGGCCGCCTGTACAAGGCAATACATTCTAATAATAGAACCAAAGCATGAAAAACCTTAATGTTTGTGTTCTTTCACAGTCTGCATGAGGTGCAATCATATGGCAATGTAACCCTTCGCTCATGTCACCATGGGACGTTCCATCATCAGCAACACTTTACTAGAGGAACACATTCACCCTGAATGATAGGAGTGTATACATTTGTGTGTGTATGTATATAGTGTGTGTGTCTGTGTATGTATATACCGTGTGTGTATGTATATACTGTGTGTATGTATATAGTGTGTGTATATAGTTTGTGTGTGTCTGTATGTATGTATGTATGTATATACTGTGTGTGTGTGTGTGTGTATGTATGTATGTACGTATGTACTGTGTGTGTGTGTGTGTGTAAGTATGTATGTATATACTGTACTATGTATGTGTGTGTGTGTGTGTGTGAGATTAGTGGGACTGCCCCCTTTACACCTGGAACTCAGTGATGCTCCCATTGCTGGTGATGGATGGTTCCTGTAGGCTTTGCGTGCGTGCACGGGGGGGTTGGGGGGGCCTCCATGTCCATTTTGCTTGGGGCCCCCAAATTCCTTCAAACGGCCCTGGCTGTCTCAAGTCTCTACAGGGGAGGATGGTATCATGCAGGCATGATTAGGGCCACCAGATTCAGATGGCGATACCTTGGTGCCCTTTTATATTCCTGCCCCTGAACCTTTTCTGCAGGGAGACATAGTCCTAAGCTAAAAGCAGAGGAACCTAACACAGGTGCATCAACAGCTGAACTTAGTCTAACAAAAAAACAATGCCTGCTAATCTTCACAGCTTGATGCTGAGTAGGCGTCATAGGTATGTCTGTATCCAACACACATGAGGTTCTTACGTGCCCCAAGCTGCTGTATCCCTCTGGCTTTACAGAGCTCTGACGTCTGGGGCTTTTTTGAAGGGCCCGCCCTGTGCCTGCACCATGAGCCGGCGTGCATGCGCGCGCGCCAGCGGCAACCACATCCCCTTCCCCCGCCTACCGACTTCAAAAGCGCACCCCCGACAATGGCGGGGGAGAGAGAGATCCCCCAAAAGGAGCGCTGTGGACCTCAGACTACGAGGGCCCCCCCGCAGAGCCTGAAGCGGAGGAAGTGAGCCGCTCAAAAGACCGGCTGGCACTGAGCTTCCGTTCCTGGAGAGCATGGTGAGTGAAACACCAGGTATGTCTCTCTACTGCCTCTAGTGGCGGAAAACAGATAAGACATGCAGCTACTCATGGAAGACAATCCTTAAGGTATTTACCTAGGATTGTCTTCACTTACGTTATCCCCGCCGCAGGATACTGCTGAGCACAGACAGACCCAATCTTTACCCATCATGGTAGGTTAAGTCAACAGACCTTCAGGGACCGGGTTCCTAGACAGGGTTTCCACCACTCTCCTGGACCTGTACTGCATCCTGCCAGAAAATCTTTAGTTTGTGATCATAACCAAAGTACTGGAAACCAGGATCCAGCCCTCGGAAGAGAGGCATTACAGGCAAAACCTTGTCCTTCGGATACGAGGCCCCAGGTACCATCCACTTTGGTCTCAATGGCACTTTGGATGGATCTGGTCTTTTTGCAGTCTATTTAAATCCAGCATGGATCCCTCCAGTGGAGATCCTCAAAGCACATCTTTACTCGTGACCAACACCTTAGATACTGGCGAAAAAACTGAGGTTCTCCCAGTATGGGAGGGGTTATATAGAGAGGAAACTTCCTGTCTAATTGATTACACCAGTGTCCAGCACCTGAAGGTGGAATATAACCCACTTAGTAATTACTAGGCTGTGTCCCGCGATATACGATAAAGAAAAAGCAGTCTATGGGGCAGCCAAGTTATGAAGAAATCATGTTGGAAGAAATCATCCAGAGAGAGATAAAAACCTCCATATAAGAGAGTAAGCTCTTCTCAGTAGAGGGAAGAGGTAAATCCCCTAAGAATTAAGGCTAGCTGGGAGTGGGAGAGAATTTAGAAAGCATGTTCCTGCAGCCTTTTTACCAAAGTCCAATCACCTAAAGGTAGCTGCATAAAACCCAGTCAAAGTGATAAGAAGCCTGTCCTCTAAACTGTACAATCAGGAAATATGAATGTTCAGTTATCTTGAAACAATATTAATTATGTTTGTAACTTAAAACACTGTTCCCACAAAGTTAAGTGACCCTGTCACCCCACAGAGTCACTTTTATCCCATCAGTCACCTTTGAAAAAAAAAAAAAAAAACTTGACTATATGGCATATTGAGGACATTAAGGCTCTTGAGGAACTCATGGAGCTATGGGAGGAGGGAAACATTGACCTCACAGACCTCGATGAGGCAACGGGTCTAGAGGAGCAATGTGTGGCAACTTTGCCCTTCCCTCCTCCTCAGGCCCCATCCTCTTCTAATCCTTTGGTGACTAAATCGGTTCAACGGGAATACAAACCTAAATCCAACTTATTCCCACTACTACAGGGAAACCCGAATATCTGGGCCTTCACAAAACAGGTGACTCTGGAGATAAACCAGTCCAATTGGAAATCACAGGCTGAATCCAACCTTAGTGATTCTCAACGTGATGCACTGCGATCTCTCCAGCTCAACAAAGAGATCATCATCAAGCCCTCCGATAAGGGGGGCAATTTGGTGGTCATGAATTGTCGTGACTATGAGCAAATGGTTATGAATCTATTGACCAACAAAAGTTGGTATCGGAAGGTGTCTAGTGCTCATCTACATTTAGTCACTGAACGGTATAAACACTTGATCGGCAATGCCTATCATGAAGGTTTAATTACCAAAAAAAAAAAAAAAACTTGGGAGTTTCTCAATGTCACAAATCCCAGAACCCCTACTCTTTACGCATTGCCGAAGGTTCACAAGAGCCTGTCCTCTCCACCGGGACGTCCCATTGTCTCCGGCAATGGTTCCCTGACGGAGATGGCCAGTCAATTGGTCGATGATTTTCTCAGACCTCATGTTGAAGGATTGGTATCATATCTACAAGATACTACTGATCTTTTAAGAACTTTGGATGGCATTTCTGTGCCTGAGGGATCATGGTTGGTGGCACTCGATGTTGAGGCCCTCTATAACTCCATACCACACAATTTGGGTGTGCAGGTTGTGGAGGGCTTCATCACCGAGGACAGGGGCATCTCTCGGGCCTACATCTCGTTTATTTTGAATCTCCTGGAATTTATTTTATCAAACAACATTTTTCTGTTTGGAGACTCCCACTACCTCCAGATACAGGGAGTGGCAATGGGGACCAAGTGTGCCCCCTCTTATGCCAACCTGTATCTGGGGGGGGTGGGAGAGAAATCTCTTTTTTAGAGAAGATTTACAAAGCTATTTGGACTTTATTCCAATATGGCGACGATTCATTGATGATATTTTCTTTATTTGGACCGGCCCCAGAGATGCCCTTACCACCTTCCTTGATTGCCTAAAGACCAATAACTTTAATCTTAAATTCACCTTTGAAACCAGTCAAACTGATCTGACTTTTTTGGACCTAAAAATCAGTGTAAAAACTGATGGCACTATTAGCACCTCTCTTTATCGCAAATCCTCGGCCGGAAACTCCCTGCTACACGCAGGGAGTGCCCATCCCAAGCCCCTGATTTCCAGTGTGCCCTATGGGCAATACCTCAGATTGCGGCGGAACTGTAGTAGTCAAAAAGACTTTGAATACGAGGCCAAACTGCTGAGGGCCCGCTTTCTAGAACGAGGCTACAGTAATAAATGCCTCAAAAAAGCATATGCCAGAACCAAGAAACAAAACAGAACTGCTCTTCTGCATGGTCCCAAGAAAACTAAATCTGACCCAGGCATACGGTTAATAACCAAATTTTCAAACCAACATCAACAAGTGCGCCTCATCTTACAGAAATATTGGTATCTACTAACCAGCGATGATCAAATTTCCAAATTCATCAAACCTTACCCACAGATCACTTACAGGAGAGCTCGATCTTTACGAGATACCTTGGTTCACAGCCATTTTTCTCCATTACCATCCCTTTCCGGGGCACCAGGCCTTGTCATGAATGCAAATACTGTAGATATTTGCACTCCTCATCTATTGTTACTCTTCCTGATGGACAAGTACATAGACCTAGGTTCTCAGTTACCTGCCAATCCATTGGCATAGTATATTTGATGCAATGCCAATGTGATGCGTTTTATGTCGGAAAAACCAAAAGGCCATTTTTTCATCGCATCAGAGATCATGTTTCTCTGATAAACAAGAAAAAAATGGAAACACCAATAAGTCGGCATGTAGGTCTGTTTTACCAATTCGACAGTGCAGTAATGCACTTTTCTGCTTTGGAACATATCCCTCCAGGAGACAGAGGGGGCAACTTTGACAAAATTCTGCTTCAGAAAGAGGCTAGGTGGATTCATAGATTATCGGCTCTTGGGCATCCAGGCCTAAATGATGCCTTCAGTTTTAAGCCTTTTCTATAAAGTTCTGCTGACAATCACTGTTCTCTTTTTTTGATTTATTTTTATGCTTTTTTTATTCATTTTTATATTCTTTTTTCAGTATGTATTATTATTTTTATTTTATTTTATTTTTTCCATATATAACATATCTCTTTTTCGTTTTTTCAATTAGTTATTTTATTTTATTTCATTATCTAATTTTATTTATTTTTATTATTATTTCTAATTTTATATTTATTTTTATTTTCATTTTTACATTTATTTTTATTTTTCTATTTTTCATTTATATCACATCTCGCTTTTCTTAGACACCAATGCATGGTTCATTTATAGTGTATAATACTATTTACAATGTATTTAACATGAATGATGTACGTCACAAATTCTGTGACTCAATTCTGGCATATTGTATTTTCATGTTCCATCCTGAGCTTTCCTAATTTCGCCAATTTGCATTCACTATAGAGCATTGCTATAAATTGCATAAAGCTTTGAATCAACATTTTTTTACCACCTTTCTTGAAGGAATGGCAATTGAACCTTGATTACTCTTGTTTATCTAGATAATTTAATATGTCTATGCATATAATTCATGTATACAATTTCTAAATTAATTTTCATCACATTCCACATGGCATTTCTTGACTGGCTCAATTCGTGATCCACCTAGTGCAACCATACGGACGCCCGGGGGCCCCCAGTTTTGATTTAACTTGTGATGCCAATCGAGTTCTCAAACAGGGTGCCCCCAAATGGATGATCAATGCTTACAGTCACCCCCTAGTTCCATCTGCGCTGATTTACCACTTTTTTGAACATCCTTTTCCCATAATCATGTCTGTGATCTTGGGCTTATTCATTTTTCCCACACCTAAGATGGCGCGGCTGACCTCAGCAGCATATAGCTGGCCAGTACACACCCCTTTGGACGTGTGACGCGCCACGCTATCTGCTGTTCCAATGACGCTTGCGCTAGTCCAATCTATGGACGGCGCGCGTCATCATTGATCCACCAATAGACGTCCGCATCGCGGCGATGACGTCAGACGCCGCCGCGATGGGGGTATTTTAAATGCAGCTTCTAGCCGCCGACAGTCTGCCGGGATCTCTCGCTGCTCTGGGGGGGTTGGGACGTGCACGCTCCAGCAGGATTGATTCCGCTTCTATATACCCACTAAGGTAGGTTGTTTTATGGACAACATTTCCTCCGCTGTGATGATTTTTTCTCCTCGCAGTGGCCGTGGTTGCTCATTACATTTTCCTTTCTTTCTTATTTCCTGTGTCTACAGCTGATGAATAGTTCATTGACCTTACTCAGCCATCTAGGGTGAAGCCTAGCTATTTAAGCCTCCCCATTTTCTATCTTTGAACATTCCAGCACGAGGGTTTCCTTTCTCTGAGCAACTCTTTTGTTTCTCAATATGTTCACAATTCCCTATTGGCATATTACTACTTTGAATCATTGACACACAGCAAAAAACCTCTTACGGTAAGAAGCTGCATCCCTATCTATCCTATGATATTGTATTCCAGTTCCTATTATAATGTAGTTGTGATAAATATGCAAATATATTTATCATATATATTTTATATTTTCATACTTCAACAGGTATTTTCTTTACCCCTATGGTTGCAAATACTATGGGTTGGTTCATTGGATTGTGTCAACCGGTTAAGTAGACCAGTGGAAGATGCCATTTTTCCTTCGAGTTTATGGTTTTGTTGCAAATTGGTGAGTGCATGTACATACTCTAGTATGCATGATGCTCAGCATGGGCCATGATTTCAATATGATTGATTAATCTTTTAATGATTCGTCCTTATGAACCATTTGATTAATAACGTGCTGACACACGTCAATTAGCTTTATTAATGTTTAGCATTATGGTTTGTAACGCTCTAACCATTCTATGTCGTTAATCATTATATACCCTGTATTTTCAGTCTAAACTGCTATCGTTCCAAACACTCCTGAGGAAGCTCCGTTTGGAGCGAAACTAGTTGAGTGGAAACTAAGCAGCGAATTACATTTCTTGAATACTGACCTACACATCTCTAAGGATGGTTATTTTTATGTATTGTCTTTCAATGTTCATGTAATAAAACTTAATCTTTTATAGATTTGATTTCTGTGTTTATCTCTACCAAGCACCGTCTTTTTAAAAAATCCCAGGGTATTGAGTATACCCATTGTCCCCCCTTTGTTTAATATTTAGTCAAAATGGGATGTGGTGCTTTATGATTTGACCAAGAGTACCCCAATATATTATTTCTTGACTATATGGCAGCATCACCTTTGCTCCACAGTATTTGAATGGTGAATTAGTTAAACACTTGCTCCCCCTGACTGCTGTGGTCCCCCTCATTGGCTCATTTGACCTGTAATGATGTACGTACTGGTAGGAGGAACCACAGCAGCTAGCAAGGGAGCAAAAAGTGTAGAGTCTTTGCAGCAGCTGGGATGTGGAGAAGTCACAGCTTTTTGTTACATAGGCTACCAGAAAAGGTAAGTGACTTATTGGCTAAAAGTGACCCTGTAATGACAGGGCCATACCCATCTCAAGCTTTCTGTGATTGCCATTATCTGCTGCCAGTAAGGATTCCCCCATAAAAAGGCTGGAAAAAAAAAATCTTTAAATTTTTATTTTTTTAAAACCCCACAATTTTAACAAAAGATATACAATTTTCACCATGGAAAGTGTGCAAACATTTATACAGAATTAACAAAAACATGTTGCAGAACACTGTAGCATACCATATAACAGCTGGTTAATAAAATACCAAATAAGATAACATATTAATAGTGCTACAGGTGTATAGTAAAGTCCTTGCTCCAAATTGGAAAATAGTACACATTACCTTAAAGGGGTTGTAAAGGTTTGTTTTTTATTTTCGAAATAGGTTCCTTTAAGCTAGTGCATTGTTGGTTCACTTGCCTTTTCCTTAGATTTCCCTTCTAAAAAAATGTTTTCTTTGTTTTCTTTGTCTGAATTTCCCACTTCCTGTTCCTCCTCAGTAAGCTGTTCAGTAAGCTGTTCTGGCTGACTCCACACCACTCGGATGATGGTGTGAAGTTTAGTGAGGAGAAACAGGAAGTGAGAAATTCAGACAAAGAAAAAAAACATTTAGAAGGTAAATCAAAGGAAAAGGTAGGTGAGCCAACAATGCACTAGCTGAAAGGAACCTATTTAGAAAATAAAAAACGAACCTTTACAACCCCTTTAAGGCGGAGTTCCACCCAAAAGTGGAACTTCCGCTCATCTGATTACTCCCCCCCTCCGGTGCCACAATTGGCATCTTTCGGGGGGGGAGGGGGGAACAGGATCTTTGACAGGTATCCTTTCCCACTTCTGGGAGCCTCAGCCGCGGATATTGACATCATGGCTGGGACTCCCTTCTCCTCCCCGTCGCCAGGCCAGTAGGAGAGAGGAGCGGGGATGCGCAATAGGGTTCCCGGCGTAATGTTGAAAGGCTACACTGCCGGGTACTCTTAACTGCAATGGCGGCGACAGCACCCGACAGCTGATGGAAACATGAGCTGCGGTGCCGACATCGCTGGACTCCAGGACAGGTAAGCGTCCTATTATTAAAAAGGACAGGTAAGTGTCCTATTATTAAAAGCTAGCAGCTGCAGTATGTGTAGCTGCTGGTTTTAAATAATTTTTTTGGGGCGGACCTCCGCTTTAAAGAAAGAAAGGCAACAGTCTTTAGACAGTGTGCCCTCGTTGTCTGAATCATATGTTTACATAAGTAATGGTTCCTGCAGCCATAAATTCTGCCCATACTTAAAAGGTGGGTGAATATATTAAAGAATGTTTTAATATCCACACGTGATTCACCTATCTTGCATCTCTCCTGGGCAAGTTACTCTTCTAGACAGGTGGGTTCTACTTATACAAGTACTCCCATTTAAGGCAACAGAATATGTGGAAAAAGCTGCGTGCAGATATTCACAATGCCAGAGAATACTGAGACTGGGCAAGTTTGTCTAACCTGTTCTATCGTTTTTATTCCAGGAATGTTTGTATGGGGCTGTTTTGTGCTGCAAAGGATTTGGACATGATCATCCAGCTTTAGGAGTACCATTTTTTTTATATAGTCAGGTAGTCTGTGGTATTGCTGGACATGCTGAGTGTTAGACATGCAATAAAATGGGGTTATAAAAAAAAAAAAAAAAAGGCAAATTTTGAGATATACAGTTTTTATATAAATAGGAAATAGGCCCAGTACTGTAAAGGGGGGGGGGGGAAAAGCAATTCTTAGATATGCAGATTTTTCAACTGTGCACTATTACAGTGGTGTTAATTTTTTACTTCAGATGAGATAATTAACTGGTCAATTGTTTTTAAAGCTTGTCCAATGCTAGTGAATGATTCGGTCCTGAAGTAATGCCGCGTACACATGGCCGTTTTTCTCGTCGAAAAAACCCCAAATTTTTCCCATTCGACGAGAAAAACGATAGTCTGTGGGCTGTCTGTAGTTTATTTCGACGAGAAAAACGGCATTAAAAACGACGAGAAAAATTAGAACATGTTCTAATTTTTCTCGTCGTTTTTTTCGACATGTTTTATGCGGCAGTGTTTCCCATAGGGAAACACTGCCGCGGAGCCCACAGACGGTCGTTTTTCTCGACAAGAGAAAAAACGACGTGAAAAACGACCGTGTGTGGGGAACAAGCCGTTCCCTCGTTTTTAATGACATTATTCACGGCGGTTTTTTAACCGCCGTGAATAATGATCGTGTGTACGTGGCATAACTGGCTGGAATTGTTGTGCTCTTGTAATATGTTTTAGTATTGCTGTGCCTACAACTTTGGGGCAGTTATACTAATGCTAAACATTACCATGCATCCCCAACCCTCAAGTTATATATTCACCTGTCCCCGCTCTAAAAAGATTTTGGCTGTATGGCTGTGTATCTACAGGAGATTTTCAAAAATTCCCTCCAGTGCAGAAATCCCCTCCTAAAAGTGCAAGTTATCTGGTTGCCTGTTGCTGTAATACTTAGAGACACAGACCAAAAACCACCATGAAGCAGAAATACTTTCTTCAGCTCTGTGTATACAAAGGAGCATGGGGGAGCTCATGTCCATAATGGGGGTGGTAGTGACACAGCCCCAAATGATCCACAATGTCTCAAAAGTAATATGGTCCAGAAATATTTAGACAGAATAAAGGTGGATAAAGCACCTGCACCAGATGGCATACACCCACGGATCCTAAAAGAGTTAATTTCAAAGCCATTGTATCTAATTTTTAGGGACTCATTAATGACAGGATTAGTACCACTGGATTGGCGCAGGGTCAATGTGGTGCCTATATTTAAAAAGGGAACAAAGTCTTTACCAAGGAACTATAGACATGTTAGTTTAACTTCTATAGTTGGGAAGATACTGGAGAGATTAATTAAAGACCACATAGATGAGTTCTTGCTGGAAAAAAAAAATTTAAGCAACAGACAGCATGGATTCATGAAAGACAGAAGTTGTCAGACAAGCCTGATTTCTTTTTATGAAGAGGTAAGTAAAACCTTGGACAATTTTGCAAAAGCGTTCAATACAGTTCCCCACACACGGCTCATATGCAAGGTAAAGTCTACAAGCTTGGACATATCAGTTTGTAAATGGATAGAAAACTGCCTAAAGGACAGAATTCTGAGAGTATGATTCTTACTCTGAATGGTCTAAGGTTATCAGTGGTGAACCACAAGGTTCAGTATTGGGACCCTTACTTTTTAATATCTTTATAAATGATATTGGGTCTGTGATCAAAAGTAACATTTCTGTCTTTGTAGAGGACACCAAGCTATGCAGTGGAATAACGTCCTTACAGGATGTCTCCAATTTACTCGCCGACCTCAATGCCTTGTCTAATTGGGTGACTATGTGGCAGATTAGGTTTAATGTTGATAAATGTAAAGTTACGCACTTGGAGGCTAAGAATATGCATGCATCATACATACTAGGGGGAGTAAAACTGGGGGGATCCGTAGTGGAGAAAGATCTGGGGGTTTTGGTAGATCATAAGCTCAATAATGACATGCAATGCCAAGCTGAGGTTTCCAAAGTGAGCAAAGTCCTTTCTTGTATTAAGAGAGGTATGGACTCCAGAGAGAGAGATATCATTTTGCCCCTGTACAAATCATTAGTAAGATCTCATCCGGAATATGCAGTTCAGTTTTGGGCCCCAGTTCTCAAAAAGGATATTGGGGAACTGGAGAAAGTGCAGAGAAGGGCAACCAAACTGATAAGAGGCATGGAGGAGCTCAGCTATGAGGAAAGATTAGAGGAACTGAATTTATTCACTCTTGAGGAGATTAAGGGGGGATATAATCAACATGTACAAATATATAAGGGATTATTCACGTTACGGTCAACACAAAGGACAAGGGAGCACTCTTTACGTCTAGAGGAAAAGAGATTTCACCTCCAAATATGGAAAGGTTTCTTCACAGTAAGAGCTGTGAAAATGTGGAATAGACTCCCTGCAGAGGTGGTTCTGGCCAGTTCAGTAGATTGCTTTAAGAAGGGTCTGGATTCTTTCTTAAATGTACTGTATTTATTGGCGTATAACACTCACTTTTTTACCCTGAAAATAGAGGGTAAACTGTGCCTGCGTGTTATGCGCAGGCGGCTATGGAAAAAAAAATCCTGAAACTTCCCTCTTAAAGTTAGGGTGCGTGGTATACGCCTGTGCGTGTTATACGCTGATAAATACGGTACATAATATAACTCGGTACTGACATTTATAGGGAAAGTTGAACCGGAGAATATCCGATTGCCTCTCGGGGGATCAGGAAGGAATTTTTTCCCCTGCAGTAGCAAATTGGATCGTGCTCTGCTGGGGTTTTTCGCCTTCCTCTGCATCAACTGTGGGTATAAAATTGGGTATATGGAATTGTATGATATTATTATTTGTATTATTTTATTTTTTATGGTTCAACTGGATGGACTTGTGTCTTTTTCAACCTGACCAACTATGTAACTAG
The DNA here is from genome assembly GCA_029206835.1 of Rana muscosa. NCBI lineage: Eukaryota > Metazoa > Chordata > Amphibia > Anura > Ranidae > Rana > Rana muscosa. Next base: position 6,124,860 of record CM055122.1, read on the forward strand.
GTTAAGATCTAAGGCTGGCCATACACTGTTAGACTTTTTTGGTTCAGTCTGTGGGCTATACAGCATGCATGGATAAATATCCCGCTGTGCCTGTTGGTCAGCAAAGGCAGTATATACAATTCCTTAGATTTCCATCAAGATTGGATTTTGCTGAAAGACTGCTAACCCCATATTAGATAAGCGTCAAAGATATTTTTACAGTGTATAAACATTAACGTTTATTGCAAAAAATATTTAATGGTTATACACTTCTAGTACTATAAAACTATTTCCTGGCAGCTGGACTTCCCGTGTTCTTTTTCCTTATGTTTCCTACTCTTTTCACAAGTAAAGTAATGGTAATAAGTGTGACGTAGACAAATTATCGAAATTTGGCTTAAAATTAGGCTTTACATTACAGTATTATACAAAATAAGTACTAGCGTATATAAGATACCTGAAATTAAAAATTGATCAAGCTCTGCCGAAGACCCTTTTGTGTGCATTTTGTTTTGTTACAGAAAGCCTTGAGTAATACAATAGTGCACATCCCCTTGCCTCTGAGGCTGCCCTAGTGATTTATTTCCATTTGTTGCTTGTTCTTGTCTAAATGTGTGCTAAACAATTTCCCAGAAAAATTTGTGGGGTTGACTAAAAATGTTAACAGTCAGTAAAAAAGGAAGTAATGAAAGACTGAGATGGCAATTGATGACTGCAAAGTATTTACATAAAAAAAAAAAAAAAACTAATACCCTTCAGGCAAAGTAAAATGCTTTGTTTTTACTAAAAGAAAAATAAAACATTTAAATTTCTGCTGTTGTCTGATGCATTAAGCTAGCAGACAGGCAAGGCAATAACAATACAATGAAGGCAAAGAACCCAGGACATTACTTGAGAAGTTTTGGAACACTTAAAGTTGGCAAGCTTGGAACAATTATATCTTTAAATATTGGTGTGTAATTTGAGCTTTGTTGTCTCTGACTTTGCTCCACAGTTTCTATAATCGTTTGCTTCATTTCTCGGCTTGCATCTCCTCGCATTGCTAGCAGTGCCGCTATATGATCATCTCTGAAAAAGATGAAAGAGAATTTTAGCTTTAAAGAACATTCTGAACTATGACACGTACTTGACAGTAAACAAGCTATTTCCCCATTTTCAGTAAGCAGTGTGGAAATTACATTCTATAAAACTGCAGTTTATGGCACAGCACGTGTACTTTAGGGTGCATGAAGGTTATTCAAAGGGTCTCAACAAAGCGAGTGTGCAAACAAGGAGTTTAATGTTCAGCATTAGTGTTATGGTTACATAGTGATAGGGGCACAGGGTAGGACATCACTCTCTTCAACTGGAAAATCTATATTAAACTCCTAACATCAAGCTTTTGGCACAAAAAGCCATACCATCCTAAAGCTGAACTCTGGAAAACTCTAAATCCCCCCCCCCCCCAGTGGGGCTGCACCTGCAGTGCAAAGGTTAACTATTTTTTTTTTGTCTAAGGGACCAGGTAAAGCAGTTTTACTTACCTGATTTACTGCTTTCGCAGGCTCCATCATTTGAAACCAGTCCCTGCCGGCTTTCCCCCCCTGCACTCTGGTGGCTAAATGCACCTGATTGTAATATTAAATCCATGCTTAGGATATATCTCGGCTGCTGTCTCCCTTAAGGATCCCTAAAAGAAGGAGGGGGGTCTAAATTGTGTGAGGAATGTGTGATAAAGGGGTGCATGGCGCTGCCTTCCACCTAAGTAGTGGTATGGATATAGAGATAATGAAGGTACTTCCGTGGGTTAAATTATAAAAAAGTGTTGAAATACACCTCCAAATGGGTGTTTGTATTAAAACCTTCCAAAGTGATAATAATGCCTTCAAGTAAGAACCGTTGCTATATGCCACCTATGAGAAGCGGACTCAATGTTCAAGTCACTCTTCCTGGGGCCCAATCAACAAGGTATGTGTATGCACAACTTAGTGATACCTCAGTCAACCCCCCCCCCCCCTATTTGATTATGTGGAGAGATGGGTCCTAAGAGTTACCAAAATATAAAAGAAAAAAAGAAAAAGTGATCAAAACTCGTGTCACCCTTCAATAGGTGTTAGTGACCCGTGTAGGTTAAATATCAACCCTCATGAGCACTGATTGCTTCAGTGTAACCAATCATGTGGTTGGGTATTAACCACTTGACCACTGGGCACTTAAACCCCTGTAGCAGAGCGTCCCTGAGAGAGACAGGAAAAGTCCTGTTCGGGTTTTATACATCTCCCAGGCTCCTCTCATACGTTTAGGGATCTCTGATCCAGTCCAGGTGTTGGTCCTCTCTCCCAGGTCAATTAAAAGCTCACCTGAGCAGACAGCCTTTGCTCTGCCTGGGAAACACAGACAACGCTGGTTTGTGAGAGCAAGAAGGTTGGTGAAAACTGTTAATCAGTTGATGTGGAAGCTGGCAAGCGGTAGGCTTTTTTCAGCCTGGTAGTGAGGGCTTGTATATACCGTATAGTTAGAGCCGAGACACGGCTAGGGTTTTGTTTAGCTATTTTTTTGTTCTGTTTGTTTTTCTGCACACTGTACAGCACCTGTCAATAGACTTTGTATATAGCACCAATAAACAACACTGTTTTTTCACTTATCCCATGGACTTGGTATCTGTGCCTGCTCATCCCAGGGAGCTTTTGTACCTGATACCTGCCCCCCAGGTTACACCCCCTTCATAACCAGACCAATTTTCAGCTTTTGGCGCTCTCACATTTTGAATGACAATTACTCAGTCATACAACACTGTACCCATATGAAATTTTTGTCCTTTTTTTCACACAAATAGAGCTTTCTTTTGGTGGTATTTAATCACCGTTGGGTTTTTTATTTTTTGCGTTATAAGAGAAAAAATACAGAAAATTCTGTAAAAAAAAAAATAAAAATTTTTCTTAGTTTCTGTTATAAAATTTAGCAAATAAGTAATTTTTCTTCATAAATTTTGGCCAAAATTTATACTGCTACATATCTTTGGTAAAAATAAGTACAAATTGGTGCATATTTGGTCTTTGTGAAAGTTATAGCGTCCACAAGCTATGGTGCCAATATCTGAAAATTGATCACATCTGATGTATTGGCGGCCTATCTTTCTTGAGACCCTAACTTGCCAGAAAAGTACAAATACCCCCCAAATGACCCCTTTTTGGAAAGAAGACATTCCAAGGTATTTAGAAAGAGGCATTGTGAGTTTTTTGAAGTTGTCATTACAATTCTTTGCAAAAATCAAGATTTTTTTTTTTTTCCCTATTATTTTTTCACAAAATTGTCATATTAGCAGGTTATTTCTCACACACAGCATATGCATACCACAAATTAGACCCCAAAACACATTTTGCTATTACTCCCGAGTATGGTGATACCACATGTGTGAGACTTTTACACAGCGTGGCCACATACAGAGGCCTAACATGCAGGGAGCACCATCAGGCGTTCTGGAGCACCCAGGCCAATTCTGACATTTCTCTCCTACATGTAAAATTCATATTTTATTTGCTAGAAAATTAAATAGAACCCAAAACATTATATATTTTTTTTAGAAAAGACCTTAGAGAATACAATGGTGGTGGTTGCAACTTTTTATCTTGCACGGTATTTGTGCAGCAATTGTGCTAACGCGTTTTTTACGAAAAAAAAACAGTTTTGTGCTTAAAAACAAAACGGTAAAGTTAGCCCAATGTTTTTGCATAATGTGAAAGGTGAAGATATGCCGAGTAAATAGATACCCAACATGTCACCCTTCAAAATTGCACATGCTCGTGGAATGGCGCCAAACTTCGTTACTTAAAAATCCCCATAGGCGACACTTTAAATATTTTTACTGGTTACATGTTTTGAATTACAGAGGAGGTCTAGGGCCCAAATTATTGCTCTCGCTCCAACGTTCACAGAGATACCTCACATGTGTGGTTTGAACACCGTTTTCATACGTGGGCGGGAGTTACGTATGCGTTCGCTTCTGTATGCGAGCTCACGGGGACAGGGGCGCTTTAAAAAAATAAATAATTGTTTTCTTCATTTTCCTTTATTTTAGTTTGACACGTTTTTCTGCAAAAATAATTTTTTGGATCACTTATTTCTATTACAAGGAATGTAAACATGCCTTGTAATAGGAATATGGCATGACAGGTCCTCTTTACAGTGAGATATGGGGTCAATAAGAGTATGCTTTATTCCAAGTCTTCCTGTGAAGTGTACTAATGATTCATCTACACATATATTTACATCAGGGGTAAACATCTACTTGAAGCTGGCGCAAAAAAAATTGATTAGGGGCCGAATTTTAAATAATTTATCATAATTGGGATGATTTCGAGGGAGGCATTGGGCATTGTTGTTGAAGTGTAGAAACCTCATTATCATCTCGTAACGGGTTCTTTTCATAAAAGATGAATAGATTGGCATGTGGTAGATAGGTCGGGTAGACCAGTAGGAATGGAGTTCATTTTTTTTTTGTCAGCCCCATGTTGAGGGTTAGGCCAAGTAAAATTTAAAATTCTTCCACGGTGAGGGGTTTCCAAACAAAAGGACGGGCATAGGAAGAATTTGGATTGTTAGCTATATATTGACTGGCGTATAGATTACACTGCTCCACAATGTAGGTTAGGATATCATCAGTAAAAAAGAATTCAAAATAATAAATCGGGGTAGCATTTTCCGACTGTATCTGAGGGCCTGGCTGGGCTGTAAAAGGGGGAATGATAGGTTCTACTGACGTATCGGGCAGCCATGTTGGATACAGTAGAAGATCGGGGAGGCTAGTATGGGCCCTGCCTCGTTGTTGATGGGACGCCCCATTGCTAGCATTTGGTCTATCCTCTAGAAAAGTTGCAGAACTGCTGGCGGATGCCTGCCTATCCTGGCGTGATGCGCTGCTGGCGGATGCCTGCCTATCCTGGCGTGATGCGCTGCTGGCGGATGCCTGCCTATCCTGGCGTGATGCGCTGCTGGCGGATGCCTGCCTATCATCATGGAGTCCTGCGCTGCTGGTGGATGTCCTGGAGTGCTGCGCTGCTGGTGGATGTCTGCGGCGCCTGCTCATAACTCATGATCTCACTTGTTACGATTCTATCCTCAGTTTCTATTTCAGAGCCACTACATTCCTCTGGATAATATTCACTATCCGATTCTGACAGAGAGTTCCTCGCTACTCTCGTCCGACATACCCTGTAGTATCTGGAGAGCCTCCTCGCTGCTGTAGAATCGTTTAGCCATGTGGGCAGATGTGCCAGATGTGGGCGGTCAGATGTGCCAGATGTTGGCGGTCAGATGTGCCAGATGTTGGCAGGGCAGATATTGGCGGGCAGCTGTTGGCGGTCAGATGTTGGCGGCCAGATGTGTCAGATGTTGGCGGGCAGATGTGCCAGATGTTGGCAGGGCAGCTGTTGGCGGTCAGATGTTGGCGGTCAGATGCCAGATGTTGGCGGCCAGATGTTGGCGGGCAGATGTGGCAGCTGTTGGCGGGCAGATGTGGCAGCCAGATGTTTACTGCCAGATGTTGGCAGGGCAGATGTTGGCGGGCAGATGTGCCAGATTTTGGCAGGGCAGATGTTGGCGGTCAGATGCTGGCGATCAGATGTTGGCGGGCAGCTGTGCCAGATGTTGGCGGGCAGCTGTTGGCGGGCAGATGGCGGGCAGCTGTTGGCGGGCAGATGTTGGGAGTCAGATGTGCCAGATGTTGGCAGGGCAGATGTTGGTGGGCAGATGTGGCAGCTGTTGGCGGTCAGATTCTGGCGATCAGATGTTGGCGGGCAGCTGTTGGCGGGCAGCTGTTGGCGGGCAGCTGTTGGCCGGCAGCTGTTGGCCGGCAGCTGTTGGCCGGCAGCTGTTGGCCGGCAGCTGTTGGCGGCCAGATGTTGGCCGGCAGCTGTGCCAGATGTTGGCGGGCAGATGCGCAAGATGTTGGCGGGCAGATGTTTTCACTGTGTTTTGGGGACACTGTTTTGGGGACACTGTGTTTTGGGGACACTAGCTGGGTGATCAGTGGGTAAACAGCAGACAAACAGCTAAAAACTCACTGATCTCCCGGCTGCAGCACAGATTGTCTCTGTGTGAGGAGAGGAAGAGATCAGAGCAGTTACAACTGCTCTGTGTTTACATTACATGACGGCCGTCATGTCATCAGGAGGGCCAATCAGATGGCCCTCCTGTCTGCACACATCTTCTATCTCTGGGGGGTACAGGCAGATCGGGATCGCGCCGCTGCACGTGCAGGCGCGATCCCCTCACAAGTGCCAGCCCCCCCTCTGTGTTTACATCTTGGTTTACATCACACAGCCATCGTGCCGATCAGGAGGGCAAATCACAGTGCCCTCCTGCTGTTCCGAGATGCGGCGTGTCCGCGGGACACGCGCGCATCGGGATCGCGCGTGTGCGCGCGATCACGCTCCTTCTGAAGGACGTTCGGGAACGTCCACTCAGAAGGAGAGAGCACCCACCCGGCCGTATATATACAGTGGCCGGGTGGGAAGTGGTTAAAGAGGAATACCGTTGTTATGGTAGCTACCATAACCCCGGTATCCTCTTCTTCAGCAGGCGGTCCGCTACAAGATAAAAGTGGTCTCTGCGGCGAATACGCCGCAAGATCACTTTTATCGGCGGAGGGAGAGGGCCCCCCCTCCCGCCGATCTCCGGTGCCGCCGGTAGCGGCGGAGACAATCTGGTCCTCTCCCTTGCTGTGTATGGAGACGAGGGAGGGGAAGATGGCTCCCACCCGTCTCCATATCACTGCAGAGCGGAAGCGACGTCAAAACATCACTTCCGCCCATATGTCTTAAAGGGACATTTTTTTTGTTCTCATTTAAAAAAAAAATCTTTTTTTTTATTTTTTATTGCATTTAAATCCAAATATGAGATCTGAGATCTTTTGACCACATATCTCATATTTAAGAGGACCTGTCATGCTTTTTTTCTATTACAAAGGATGTTTACATTCCTTGTAATAGGAATAAAAGTGACCCAATTAAAAAAAATAAAATAAAAAAACAGTTTTGAAATCAGTAAAATATATAAGATTTTTTTTTTTAAAGCGCCCCTTCTCAACGAGCTCACACGCAGAAGCGAACACATACGTGAGCAGCGCCCGCATATGAAAACGGTGTTCAAACCACACATGTGAGGTATCGCCATGAACGGCAGAGCGAGAGCAATAATTCTATCCATATACCTCCTCTGTAACTCAAAACATGCAACCTGTAGAATTTTTTAAACGTCACCTATGGAGATTTTTAAGGGTAAAAGTTTGACGTCATTCCACGAGCGGGCGTAATTTTGAAGTGTGACATGTTGGGTATCAATTTACTCGGCGTAACATTATCTTTCACAATATAAAAAAAAATTGGGCTAACTTTACTGTTTTATTTTTTAATTCAAAAAGTGAATTTTTTTTCCAAAAAAAGTGCGCTTGTAAGACCGCTGCGCAAATACAGTGTGACAAAAAGTATTGCAATGACCGCCATTTTATTCTCTAGGGTGTTAGAAAAGAAATGTATGTTTGGGGGTTCTAAGTAATTTTCTAGCAAAAAAAACGTGTTTTTAACTTGTAAACATTGAGTCTGATAAACAGGCCCGGTCTTAAAGTGGTTAAATGCAGTATAAATGCAAAACAAAAAAACTCACACAGTGACCAACAGGCTGAAGGTCGGCGTGCATTCCACGGCTCCGACCTCAGCACCCGGAAGTGACGTAATTGCGTGCGAGAACGCCGCCTTACGCGTTTCGTCATGCGACTTCTTCTGAGGCAATGTCATCTCGTCATGCTCCACGTCTTTTAAGCCGCGTACACACGACCGGTTTTCTCGAGAAAACTGTTCGTGTGTATGCTTTCTCGTCGAAAACTGGCCAAAATCTCGATGAGAAAAAAGACGACCTACGGTCTTTTTTCTCATCGGAATTTCCTTTTTACTCGCCGTGATTCTCGTCAGACTGTTTTTGGACGAGAAAACCGTTTGTGTGTATGCTTTTCCGAGTCTTCAAAAAACGCACATGGTCAGACTCAAGTCTTAGACGGGAGTGCACCTTCTTGTAAAACTAGCGTTCGTAATGGAGATAGCACATTCGTCAGGCGTTAATTTTTGCATCCTTTAAATGCTGCACATTAAAATCTTCTTTAGAATGGTATAATAATGAACAATAATGATCGTTTTTTGGCTGCAGATATTCACACAGATTTCTGACTAACTTTTTGCCACATTTCTGAATGCAGATCTCATGAATATGTTTTATTTTCTCGAGCAAGATCTCATTTTTTTTTTGTAAAAATTTATTCAGATATGCATTTTCAAATTTTATTTAATTTCTAGTGATCTCCATTTTTTTTATCCTGTGTAAATTTAACACAATAAAAAATTAATTATCTTATTTTTTGACCTTCAAGGAGATTGTTTGGTGTTATCTGTCCCATTTAAAATCTAGCTTTTAGAATTTTTGAAAATGACCTGCCTACTCACCAGCTAAATATTTAGCTTTAATAAAAACACATAGGCAAGTATTAACTGTAAAAATAAATGCCATTTATTCTTGTAGAGAAAATAAGAATAAACAAACTAGAAGGCAGCGCTGGAGAGCCTGCTGCAATTTGTGCAACTGTGTGTGGACACACAAATTGGGACCTTGGGAAGAACAAACATTAGTGAGCCCAATCTGGTCTTGGACTCCCAGAGGTCAGGAACAGCAGCAGGTTAGATACATGTCCCAAGTCTGTGGAACTACAACAGGCTGCCTTCTGTCAGACCACATTGAAGCAAGGGAATCACTTCCTGGTCTTCTTGCTCCGCTTCCCTGCAGCCTTCTTGGTAGGCTTCCCTGCAGCCTGCCTTGTCCGCCTGGCTGGAGGCTGTGCCTCTGGAGGTGTACTCATGTCAGGAGGTGGAGGTGGAGAAGGAGGTGGAGGAGAAGAAGAAGGAGGAGATTGATTAGAAGAAGGTGCAGGAGGATGGCCGTGGTCACAAATGACAGTGGTGCCAGTGAGTCTCCCCATCAACCCCTTATTTAAGAGGGAAATAAGCAGGGGCTCACATAGTAGCCGTTGTTCCGTTGGCATCTGGGCCATTTTCATGCCGACCAATGCATAGCCCTCATCAGGGGTTGGTGGCTGCTGGAGGGTGGCATGTGCCTCTTTAATCAGGGCCAGTGCTGCCTGACTCACAGACCTATTCCTCCTGGCCCTTCTTGGTGGCATGCGGATGGGAGGCACCTGACACCCTGTACTGCCACTTGGACCAGCCACCTCCTCTCTGCCACTTGGACCAGCCACCTCCTCTCTGCCACTAACCCCAGCCTCCTCCTGCCTGACATTTTCCTGACTCTCATCCTGGCTGACCCCCTCCTCCTGTGTAAAAAAGGGACATATTTAGAGTTTGTTTTCATTAATCACACACAGGGGGTTATTTACTAAAGGGAAATCCACTGTGCAGTCGCTGTAGATCTGAGGGGGACATGCAAGGAAAATAAAAATCTGAAATTTAGCTTGCACATGATTGGATAGGAAAATCAGCAGAGCTTCCCCTCATTTCAGATCTACCCCTCAGATTCACAGCGACTGCACTTCCTTTCAGTGCAATTTTCAGTGCACTTGTAGTTTTCACTTTGTAATGTGGATTTGCTTTTAGTAAAGAACCCCCACAATGTTCAGCTCCTGACTGTTGCAAATAGAATTTCAATAATTTTTTAGTACTCTCATTATGCCCCCATCATTTTGCATTCATCTCCCAAACTTTTTTTGCCCACTACTGTCTATTGCTATGTCAAACACTTTTTCTTGATTGACTAAATTTGATCCCATCTTAACATCTATTTTACAGCATTAATTTTTTCACAATAAATGTTTTGAAAATACTATACCTGGCTTCAGACAGACAGATCTGGGTCTTCATCCAAGATGGAAGGCTCCTCCTGATCCTGAGAAGGATCATCTTGGTTGGAGGGAAGGCTGGAGGAAAGGCTGGAAAGTGATTCCCTCGGTGTAATGTGGTCATTCAGAAAGGCCAACCTGTCGTAGTACCACAAATGTGGGACATATACCTTCCCTGCTGCTGCTCCTGACCTCTGAGAAGCCAGGACCCGATTGCGCATAGTCCTATATGTGCCTCTCAAGGTCCCAATTTTTGTATCCAGCTGCTCAATGGTTGCGTTGGGCATCCTGGTGTGCACAAATGGGAGCAGGCTCTCCAGCGCTGCTTTCCTTACCCCTTTTTTTTGTGGATCGGGTTTTTGGTCTCCCACAGAGCGGGAACCTCCCTTAACCGATCTATAAACTCGGCCAGAAAATCTTTTTTTAGAAAAGCATTCATTGTTTCTGCTAGACAAAACACCAGACAAAAATACAAATGTCAATCACACTCTAAACTCGAGTAATCTTTATGCCCATATATGCCTGTTCAATCTCTATGCAGTATAGGCCACTGATGTACCAAGTTAAAATCTTACCTTCGGTCTAACGTTCGACGCTCTTAACTCCCTCCTCCGCACACAGAACGTAGGTACATCAGATGTGTGTTAGTTTTATATACACTACGCATGCGTGACACACGTCGCCCGCCCATGACGTTCTTTCTCGATGTTTCCCCACCCCTTCTCTTTCGGCGCGCAGGCGACATGGCGGAGTCATAGCAGGTGTCTGTGAATTCAGATATTTCTAACGAGGAGACAAGCCCGGAGCGGGAAACGTCACGAACAAGGAGGCGTTACAAGGCATATAATACGTCCTTTGAGGAGATGGTGGCCATATTGAACAATTCTGATTATGATGCAAAGCATGGGCCGTATTTCCACCCTAATCTAAGGACAAAATTATGAAGCAAGTAGTGAAAAGTCTGAAGAATTTTGGTGTGAAAAGATCAAAGGAGCAGCTTAGAAAGAGGTGGTCTGACCTCAAACTGAGGGAGCCGGAGCAGTTAAGGAGCATTAACAGAATGCTAAAAAAAGTAAGTACTTCTCCTGTGTCCCTATTGTTGTATTTGTTGACATAGTTGTCTAGATGTGTTTGTAACTAGAATGAAATGCAAACTTGAATCAATGTAAAGGAGAGGACACTCAGCAGTTGTTTACACATCTGCACTCACAGGAGCACTATAGTGTGGGCCACCAGAATAACCTTTTTAGGGTGTCCAACACAGGTGCTAAAGTGGGTACGGGGGGGGGGGCCATGTGAGAAAATTGTCACAAAAAGGTCAGTATTCCAGCTTTATTAAGTTAAAAAAAACTTTTCTTCAGCTTGGAACTGCCAAAACAGACAATTGTACCCCACTTGCAAGCAATGTTTCATATTTCTATTTATGACTTCACATATGTGTGTGCTAAGTGTACCATTTGTTTCATTCTCATAGGGCAGAGAAGACTGGGAGGACACCACTGCTCGGAGCCCAGGAACCAGTGTTAATTTTGGCAGCAAATTTTGTTTTAGTTTTAGTCTTAGTCTCAGGACAAAAATGGCATTTTAGTTTTAGTCCCATTTTAGTCTTCTGCAATAGTTTTAGTTTTATTTAGTCGACAAACTCCTTTTAGTCGACTAAAACTCCTTTTAGTTGTCTAAAATCTAATGGGTGTAGTTAAATTGTAATGCATCATTTAAGCATTTCTCTACCATTTCCAAAGTCATTATTATATAGTTACTGCTGCTGGAGTGAGAAATCAAATGTTTTGTTTTTTTAATGGTTAGGTTTGAACATGCACTACAGAGACACAGATTTAGTCATTATATAACGTCTTTATTTAAGTAAAAACTTTTCGTTAAGAATATTGCTGTTTTAATAAAAGTATAAAATACCCCCCCAAAAAAAAAGGAACACTTTGCGTGACATTCATGTGTGCGCGGTTGGCTCTGCTGCTTCTTCTCAGCCAAGGGAGAGTGCGGTGTGGTGGGCCCACTCACAATTTTGCCTGAGAAGAACACGGCCATGAATAAATGGTACAAAAACATACTACTCAGGCTCTGAGAACAACTTCTCCTAAGTCCTACTCCTAACCATCTAAGAACAGTTTGGTGATGAACAGAACAACATGTCTTTTCCAGCATGATGGAGCTCCTTACCATAGGGCAAAAGTGATAAGTAGTAAGTAAGCGGTACTGGGAACAAATTTTTTTAATTTTGGGTCCATGGCCAGGGAAACTAGACCTTAATCCCTTTGAGAAGTAACAAGTTGAACTTGTGGTGGACTGGTGGTCATGGTCAATCCAACCTCAAGAGGCTGGTGATGAGGGTGAGGGCAAGGGAACCCCCAAAAAAAACACATTCTGACAAGTTGAACTTGATTGACAATGACAACATGCCACCACGATTGTCAGGCCCAGGGCAAATTGCAGCAGAGCAGAGGTCTTTAAAAAGAGGGGTCAACTAACTCAAGGGCGTGACTGCAGTTCAAATATTGACTCTTTGCATTTGCAATGCATAAAATTAATGTCAATAAAAGCATTTGACACTTATGCAATGCTTTTACCGGATACATCTGAGACTGACACAAAAAGATCTAAAACACTGAAGCAGCACTAGCAGACATTGTCAAAATTATTTTGGTGTCATTTTGGCCATAGCTGTACATGTACATGGCCAACCAAGCACAGACAGCAGCACACTGCACAGGCACTGTTACTTACTTACTGCCTGGTGCCTGTCTGGCAGTGGCACAGGCACAGAGAGAGCACTCCCGAGTCCGACTCCTGACTATGCTGTGACAGCATAACAAACAAACCAATACTTGAGGGTAGGGCTGGGCGATTTTCCCCCAAAAGAAAATCTGCGATTTTTTTATAAAAAACTTGATTTACGATTCGATTTTTTTATTTTTATTATATTAATTAAAGTGCATCAACAAACAAAATTGCAAAGGCAAACCCTTTCTCTAACTGCAAAGTCAGTGTGCAACAAAGATTGTTAAACATCCAAATTATTAATACTGTATTTGGATTTAGCTAATAAAACAACAAAAAATCTTGGTTACTCTTAGTTGAATTGAACTGTGCCAGTGTCTCACTGTGCCCGTGCTTCACTGTGCCCGTACCTGATGCAGATTTTCATGGTATACGGATTTTACTGCTACACCGGTGGCCATTCCAGTATTCAAAAGCCGCGCCTCCTCCTCGTCTGTGATAGGCGGAACACTCAATTTCCCAGCATTCAGTGTTCCGCCTATCATGGTCATCCTCATAACACAGACGAGGATGAGAGGATGTCCGTGATAGGCTGAACACTGCCTGCTGTGAAATTGAGTGTTCCGCCTATCACAGACGACGAGGACTCGGGAGGCGCGGCTTTTGAACACTGCAATGGCCGCCGTCTGTCTGCATGACACGCTGATCAGGTAGGCAGACGACGGCTGCGGCGAGTAGATGTAATTGGGGTAACGCCGCCCAGTGCCATTCCGGATACGCCCCCTGCAGTCCTGCTACGAAAACTTTGAAGGAAAAAAAAAAAATGAAGAAAAAAAAAAAAACATTTTTATTTTTTTTTTAGAAAATAAAGTACTGTCCGTGATACTTTTTTTATTTGCACTAACATAGAATTTTTCAGGACAAGCTTTCGGGGTATGTCCCCTTCTTCAAGGTCCAAGCAGTACTGATTCACAATTTTTTTAGCAGAATGTTGAAACAAAACAAGAAAAAAATCTCAGAGGGAAAGGAAAAAAAACACATACAAATCAATGGTAATAAAGATAGCAGCAGAGTTAGTGAGATAAGACAGAGTTAGTGAGATAAGACAGAGGGAGAGCTATAGACTTGAGGGGGGAGATGCTAGTCACAGAGGGGGTCATAAAACCTTAGTATAATGGGTAAGGAAACCAATATCTAAATTTAGGCCATTCGGCTACATTTAAATTTACATTTACATTTAAATTTACGTCAAATTACGGCTACAATTACGTCAAGTATTTTTTTTTTAAATCTCAAAAAAATCGATTTTCTTCAAATCTGAATCGATTTGAGCTCAAAACTCGATTCAAGATTAAAATCGATTTTTTTCCCAGCCCTACTTGAGGGTAATGCTTTTTTCTACAATAAGAATAAGTTTACTGTCAGTTTATTATTTCAACAGTTCTAATGCTCAGATACATTCAAAGAAAAAGTGCACAGTCTACAATAATGCCATTAGTGCGTGGATTTACTGGATTATAACAGTCACCACTTTTTATCATCTCCAGTCCTCTCTCTCTCTCAGCATCCAGTTTCACAATGACAAAATAGATGTAAATATCACACTAAAAGAAAAGACGGTTGCCCTTTTTGACCGTCCATTACCGACCTATTTTTCTTTCATTAGTGTGATATTTACCTATATTGTCAAATTTGTCAATGCTAAGAGAGAGTGTACATTGTCCGTCAACAAGTTGGTTGATAAAAAGTGGTGGTTGACTTGTTATTGTTCCAGAATCCACATACTAATGGCATGGCATTTGTAGCCTCAGCCTGAGCCTGTGCATTTTTCCTATGAATTTGACTGACAAATAAAACTGTTGAACTACTGATTCTTCCTATCCTATCGCAATAAGCAGAACCCACAAGTATTAGGTATGCTTCTGTAAATAGAAATACTTGGAGAATAATAAAACACTCCTATTTATTTCATTTTAAGGAAAGCACTTCGTGCCAACATGACCCTTGCTCTATTCTGCCGACCTCCTAGAGAGGTCACCTGTAGCACTGAATACCCTCTCTGCAAAGGCTTGAGAAGCTGGCATAGCCAGCAGGTCTAATGCAAAAGGTTTTAGCTGGTGATACAAAGTGTCACTCTTTGACAGCCAAAAATCTGTTGCGGTGGTGTACTCCTCACTGATGGCAACTTGGTGCAAAAGCTCTTCCTTATATTTTCTGAACTGCTGCTCTATGCTGTTTGGGGAGATCCTCTCCTTGGGTCTTCTGCGGCATTTAGAAAGAAACCGAAAGACTGGTTGCTTAGATGTGGATGCCGGTGGCGGTTTTTCTTCAACTTCCTGCGATAGTTTTTCTACCACATCATCGTCAGACAATTCCTCAAGGGGTGTGTGTGGCAATGTGGATTTTCTTGCGGAATACTCCTCTGCCTTTTTAAGCAGTTCTTGAATATTCTCATCCGCCACATCAACAAGGGTTTCACAGACAATAGGGTTGACAAAACAAGCAGCTGCTGCAAGTGGAGAGAACATTTCGTCAGTTGGATCTAAGAATGAAGCAAAACGTTGGTTGACACTCCCTTTCATTTTCTGTGCAATTGTGGCAAGGTCTTGGTAGCTAGTGTTCTATTTAAAGTCCTCAAGATGGCTGAGCAGATCAAAGAGGGCAGGAACAGCCAGGGACATGAACATGGCGTCACTCTGGAGGGTTTTGGTATGTTCTGCAAAAGGCAGCAGTAGGTCATGCAATGATGTGAGCTTTTGCCATTCACTAGGGAGCAAGCTGTCCCATCCCATGCTGTTTGCAATTTGGCAGACTGACTCTTTCAGTTTGAGGAGTATTGCGATCATGTTGAATGTACTTGACCAGCGTGTGAGGCAGTCATTTAAAAGAATAAGGCCACAATGCTCCAATAGCTTCTGTGTTGCAACTGAAGACTTGCGGAAGAGGTGCACTTTTGATTTTGCTTTATCCAGTATTCTCTTCACACTTGCCTCCTTATGCACCATGTGGACCACAAGTTGCAACATATGCACCACACATGGTGTCCGGTCCATGTCGATCTGTTGGTACCTATCAAGTGGACACACACAAACAGCCCAATAAGCATAAAGTATACTATAGAAAATGTTTGTTCCATTCTATTATTTTAACATCTTATGGGAATACTTTTACAGTACACAAGACAAATAAGGTGCACTGACTGACTGCACCCCGTAGACTAGAGCAGATAGCGCCGTGGCCCCATATCAATCATCTCATAGCCATTAGATAATTGACTGGTGTCACCGTGTCAACCATGTCATCATGTAAAAGAATAAAAATGTCTCACTCACTCACCGCAGATCATCAATTTCCGTCTCAGCCTCAGTCACTTTCCGTCATGGGGGAGTCTTTCTCACTAGAGCTGGGTGGTTCTTCTGCTGCTGCTGTGGTTTGTTTAAATGCCGCCACCATATTGCCCCCGTTGTCTGTTATCACTGTAAGGATCTTCCTCTTTGGTATGTCCCAGTCTTGCAAGCATTTGTCCACACAGGATTTGATTGTGCAGTGTGTGGGTGGGATACTTGTTCAAGGGCCAACAATATGTGTTCAGGTTTATGTTGTTCAACACAAAAGTAGCATGCACTTATGGCAAGGAATGAAGCTGAGAGTCCTTTTTTGGTCCACAAATCAGTGCAAATAGATACCCTCCGAGCAGCAGCCACTCTCTTTTTGAATTTTTGTTTATCATCTTCATACTGTTTGTCAATCAGATTGCTTATTTTAGTTTTCTTTGGAACAGTCAGCTTCCTATCTAGTGTCTCCATCATGCTAACAAAGTCCTCATCTTCAATCGTTCTGACTGGTAATGCGGTGAGCCCAATCCATCTTGCTATTGCCTCCTCCCTGGCATATTGTTCCTTAGAGTCAATTTTATATTTTGAAGCACCTAAAAGAGCAGTGCAAATAGTTTGCTGTGGTTGTGCACTGCCACTGGCTTGACTCGGTCCATCATTTGATGTTTTCAGTATCTGTGGGGTTAAATGAGGGGGGAAAATTAAAGTTATTCTGATTTTACGTGCTCTCTCACCCCAATGACCCTCCCCACACAGTCAGTCAGCTCCAACAAAGTTGCCTCTCTATAATATACTATATGTATAGCAGAGAAACACATGGCGGTCGTTGATATGTCACACGGTATTTGCGCAGTGGTATTTCAAACGCATTTTTTTTTATTTTTATAAAAAAAGGCACTTTCATGAATAAAAAATAAAAATAAACAGTAAAGCTCAATTGTTTAGTATAATGTGAAAGAACAGATGATGTTACGCGGAGTAAATACCCAACATGACTTGTGTAATAATGGCGAATTGGCGACAAACTACACTACTGTAACTAAACATCTACATCTTAAAAAAAAAAACGGTTATAGAGTTAATACAGATTATAGAGAAGTTCTAATGATAGAATTATTGCTCTCGTGATCGCGGTGATACCTCACATGTGTGATTTGAACACTGGCGTTTACATATGCATTATGCAGGGGCCAATTACGTTTTCAGCTCGTGGGGACAGGGACGCTTAAAAAAAAAAAATTCTTATTTATTTTATATTGTCACATGTTGCTGTGCTTACCTTTTTTATGAATTTCAGGATGAGTTGTCCGCAAATGACGCTTCAAGTTTGTTGTATTTTTACCAGCGAGTGTCGCTCCACATGGTTTGCAAAGAGTCTTGTTGTCCTTAACATCAAATGTAAAATACAGCCATAGATCTTCTCTTTCTACCAGTGATAATCACAGCCGACATTCCGGTATAGTAATAGTTTGGACTTTGGAGTCTTGGATTGTACGGTGGGGGGGGAGGAAGCCTGTATGTGGCAGTGCTCTCTCGACAGTGGTCTCTGAGTAGAGTAGAGTAGGCCTGCGAAATTAGGAAATAAATGGCATGCAGTCAGTACAGTACACATTCTGCCTGGAGCCCGGATGGTGGTCTGACTCTGAGGGGATGGCCTATAATCGACAGTGAGACATATTTTGCAAAAAGGCCTGGAATGGATGCCAGTGCCACTCCACTGAGCAGCAGAGGAGGCCTACAAGCACTGACTGGAATTTCATCATACACACGCCACAAGTGGTCGTCTAAGGGCAGTAGTACTGTACTAACTAGTAGTGAGGTCAGGGGAAAGGGAGGCCTCAGGCCTGTTGTACGTACCACCACAATTTGTGTAGCTCTGACTGCTGCAGCTGCAGTGCTGAGTGATGTCTGTACTCTGTTTTCTCTGCCTCTCTGGGTGGGAGAAGAGTGGCGGGTGGAGTCGGAGTAGTCGGGAGCGGGACTCTGTCTGGAGACTCAGAGTGCTTTCTCTGTGTCCTGTCTGTGTCCTCACACAGGCGGCCTCGCCTCACCACTGGCATCGGACTCTTCTTACGGTGTCGCTGGGCGCGCGGATTGCGTAAGTAGGCGGAGCTCTGTAAGTTGTTAAACGTCCCTCCTTACCATTTTCGTCTCGTTGTCGTCCGATAACGAAAACAGATCAAATTTTCGTCAATAGTTTTCGTCAGAGGACAAAAACATGCTGTACTTTTCGTTCCGTTTTCGTCACTTTAAAATTGCCGCTGACGAAAACGTTTTCGCTGACGAAATTAACACTGCCAGGAACCCCACACCTTCTAAAGAACCCGAACAAGCCCAACCTGAGGATGTGGAGGAAGTGGATAAAGGAGAGGTGGAGTAAGGAGAAGTGGATGAGGTGGTGGAACTTGTCACTACAACAGGTCAGTATCTGTCACCACAGCTTCAGGTTAGAGATGTAGGCATGCAGATTTTTTTTTTTTAAGGAGATGAACATGATGAAATTCCTCGATTCTCCAGTGATAGTGCCCAAAGAATCATCCAACAAATAATGGATTGTAGTACTCAACTGGACTTGATGAGGAAAAGGATGAATGCTATGGAGAATACATTTAAGGACATCATTGATGTGTTGGGGCGAATAGAATAAACCCCCCTTTTTTTTTCTAAGTTTTTTTTTGTCACTTTTTTTAGCACTTTTACTAAAAGACAAAATTTGAAGATGCACACAGTGGGTCAACATGTGCTATCTGCCATCACGGGATCTCCATGAACTTGTTTTGTGGGTGCAACCCCTTCCTCACAACTCAAGTAGGTGAAAGGAAGAAGGGGTTGCCCCCCCAAAACATGTCGATTGATCCCCCATGATGGCGGATAGCACATGTTGACAATAGGGATGAGGAAGAAAAGTAGGATTTTTAAAACAGCTTACCTGTAAAATCCTTTTCTTGGAGTACATCACGGGACACAGAGCAGCATAGTCATTACTATGTGGGTTATATAGATTACCTTCAGGTGCTGGCACTGGCAACTTCCAAAACAGGAAGTACCCTCCCCTATATAAGCCCCTCCCATCCGGGAGTACCTCAGTTTTGTAGCAAAGCAATACGTGTCCCCAAAAGAGGGGTGGGAGCTCTGTGTCCCGTGATGTACTCCAAGAAAAGGATTTTACAGGTAAGCTGTTTTAAAAATCCTACTTTCTTGTTCATACATCACGGGACACAGAGCAGCATAGTCATTACTATGTGGGACGTCCCAAAGCAATGCCACATGAGGGGGGGGATACACCATACATAAGCTGGGCGCCATCAGGCATGAGGATCTTTTGCGGCCTGCAACACACTGCGCCCAAAGGCGACATCCTCCTGACTTCTAACGTCCACCTGGTAGAACCTAGTAAACGTGTGTACTGAAGACCATGTTGCGGCCTTACAAATTTGCGCCAGGGAGGCCTGGTGATGCACTGCCCATGAAGTTCCAACTGCTCTCGTGGAGCGCGCCCTAACTTTGAACGGAGGCGGTCTACTTCTCAAGCCATAGGCTTGTATTATGACCTGTCGAATCCACTTGGCTAAAGTAGATTTTGATGCTGCCTGACCCTTTCTGGGGCCTTCCGGCAGAACAAACAAAGAATCCGTTCTACGAATCTGAGCAGTGGCTTCTAGATAAGCTTTAACTGCTCTTACTACATCCAAAGAATGCAATAACTTTTCCTCTACCGAGCTTGGTTTGGGGAAAAAAGAAGGAAGAACCACATCCTGGTTCAAGTGAAACCTCGATACCACCTTAGGAAGAAAGGCTGGGTGAGGACGTAATACTACTCTGTCCTTATGGATAACCAGATATGGCTCTTTACAGGACATGGCGGCTAATTCCGACACTCTTCTAGCCGAGCATATGGCTACTAAAAATATCAATTTCCTGGTGAGTAGAACCAAGGAAATGTGCCGCAAAGGTTCAAATGGCTGCTTCTGCAGAACCGACAGAACCAAATTTAGATCCCATGGGCATATGGGAGCCTTAATCGGTGGAATAATACGAGTCACACCTTGCATAAAGGATTTGACAAGTGAATGCATAGCCAGGGGCCTTTGAAATAGTATTGACAAGGCCGAAACCTGGCCCTTAATAGTACTTAAGGCAAACTTCCTGTCTACAGCCCACTGCAGGAAGTCCAGAATTCTGCCTATAACGTACTTACGTGGATGCCATTTTCTGGCCTCGCACCAAGTGATGTACGCCTTCCAAACTCTATAGTAGATCTGCCTGGATACAGGCTTCCTGGCATTGATTATAGTTGATACCACAGAGTTAGAGAGACCTCTCTTCTTTAGGATGTGGGATTCAATAGCCAGGCCGTTAAACTTAGAGTTAGTAAGGAAGGGTGGTATATCGGTCCTTGCGAAAGCAGGTCCGGACGACGTGGAAGGGTCCAAGGACTCCCCACAGACATTTTGATGATCTCCGCGTACCAGGCCCTTCGGGGCCACGCTGGAGCCACCAGGATCACCGGCTTCTTCTCCAACCTGACTCTGCGAAGGAGTCGAGGCAACAATTGTAGCGGAGGGAATGCATATATCAGTCTGAACTGATCCCAAGGGAACACCAGAGCATCCGAGCCGCAAGCGAGGGGATCCCTTGTCCGGGAGACAAATCTGTCCACCTTTGCGTTGAATCTGGATGCTAGCAGATCTACATCCGGTGTTCCCCACCGCTGACATATTGCTCGGAAGACCTCGGGATGAAGGGACCATTCCCCTGGGCATAACTGTTGGCGACTCAGAAAGTCCGCCTTCCAATTCTCCACCCCTGGAATGAAGACAGCTGATATACATGGGACATGCTTTTCTGCCCATTCCAGGATGTGACTTACTTCCCTCTGGGCTGCACGACTCCTGGTGCCTCCCTGATGATTGATATATGCCACTGCTGTGGCATTGTCTGATTGAATTCTGACAGGGGACCCTTGGAGTCTGGATGTCCAGGCTACTAGGGCGTACCGGGCTGCTCGTATCTCTAAGAGATTGATGGGCAGGGTTTTTACTACATTTGACCATCTGCCCTGGAGAGACCATTGCTCCAGTACTGCCCCCCAGCCTATAAGGCTGGCATCTGTAGTGACCACCTTCCAAGATATCGGGCTGAAGGGTTTTCCCTTCTGGAGATTCTGGGGGATCAACCACCAGCAGAGACTCTTCCGAACGGAAGGGGACAAAGCCATCGGGAAGTCTAGAGCCTGAACTTTTCCGTTCCAGGCTGACAATATGGCCCTTTGTAAATTCCTTGAGTGGAATTGGGCGTATGGTACAGCTTCGAATGATGCTACCATCTTTCCTAGCAGCCTCATGCACAGGCGTATGGACGGCTGTCTTTTTGCACAAAGCAGACGGACCAAGGCCCTCAAAGAGGATACCTTGTCTAGAGGTAAGAAAATCTTCCTCTGGTCTGAATCCAGCCGTAGCCCTAGATATACCAGGTTTTTCACTGGCTGTAGGGCTGACTTGTCCAGGTTGATGACCCAACCATGAGACTCTAGATACTTGATTGTATCGACAATTACCACTTCTAGCTTGGCAACTGAGTGGTCCATCAACAACAGGTCGTCTAGGTATGCCATTATCGTTACACCCCGTGTTCTTAGATCGGCCAACAGTGGGGCCAGAATTTTTGTGAACACTCGTGGTGCTGTGGCCAGACCGAATGGTAAGGCTCTGAACTGAAAATGGCGCCCTTCTACTGCAAAGCGTAGGAATTTTTGATGACCTGGAAAGATGGGAACATGCAAGTAAGCATCTTTGATGTCGATCGAGGCTAACCATTCCTCCCCTTGTAGGGCAGCGGTGACCGATCGGATCGACTCCATCCGGAAAGACCGGACGTTTAGAAATTTGTTTAGACTCTTTAGGTCCAATATGGGTCTTATGTCCCCGTTTGGCTTCGGGACTGTGAAAAGGTTTGAGTAGAAACCCAACCCCCACTCTTCCATAGGAACCTCCATAATTACTCCTTGGAGCAATAGTTGTTCTAACGCCAATAGGAGAGACCCTCTTTTTAGAGGGTCTCTTGGCATGCCTGACCACATAAAATGGGACGGAGGAGACTCTTTTAACTCCAACTTGTATCCCAGAGTTACTGCGGAGAGCACCCATCTGTCTTTGATCGTCTCCCGCCAGGTCTCTGCGAACAACTGAAGTCTTCCCCCCACCCGTTTGAGTGGGGGCAGCCCTTCATAGGCTTGACTTGGAGGCTGGTTTAGTACCTCTTCGGATCCAGGGCTTTTTATTACCCTGTGGCTGTCCCTGATTTTTACCTCCTGAGTTTGACCGAGGAGGCCGTCGGAACTGCTTAGTAGCAGACGTCGCAGGGATAGGAGAGGTAGTCCTCTTAAAAGATGGACCCCTAGACCTCTTTTTACTCGGTAAGAGAGTACTTTTACCACTGGAAATCTTCTGGATATACTTATCCAGGTCTTCGCCAAAAAGGCGTTCCCCATGAAATGGGAAGCTAACTAAGAGCTTCTTACAGGGAGCTTCAGCAGACCAGTTTTTGAGCCACAGAAGCCTACGCATATGTACCAAAGACAGCGTGAGGCGGGAGGCCTGATGGATAGAATCCTTGATGGCGTCAACCGCAAAGCATAATGCTCTAGGCAGATCAGCCAGAGCCTGGGCCTGCTGGTCTGGCAAATCCCTCAGGACCATTTTCATTTGATCCTTTAAAGCTTGGCAGACCCCAATAGCTGCCACTGCTGGCTGTGTAACAGCCCCTGCTGTGGAAAAAGCAGATTTTAATAAAGATTCCAATTTTTTATCCACTGGATCTTTGAACATTTGAACATTATCTACTGGACATGTCAGTGATTTGTTCACAGAAGAGATGGCTGCATCCACCGTAGGAACATTCCATCTCTGGGTGAACTTTTCCTCCATGGGATAGATCACCGGAAACCTTTTAGGCGGAACAAATAGTTTATCAGGATGTTCCCAGTCCTGGTATATAAGTCCTTCCAATAATGGATGTATTGGAAAGGAGCAATTAACCTGGGGAGCTTTTAGCGACCCCAATGAGGAGACAGCAGTAGTTGATGGTTCAACAAGAGGCATTTTAAATGCAGATCGAACCATGTTAGTTAGGGTCTGGACCCACAATCTTTCAGTCTGCGATGCTGAAAATGGTTCATCTACTGTCGATTCCTCAAAAACAGAGCTAACCTCCTCCTGATCCCCTTCAGGTAGGTCGGTCCCTTCCTGGGACTGTTGCTCTGCCAACAGGCACTCTAATGGAGGTGATGGAGATCTGGCGCGCTTTCTTTCCTGTAGAGAAGAAGCGATCAATGCTGCCAATCTCTGCTCCAATCCCTCCAGAGTTGAGGAAAAAACCTCCTCTGTTATATATGCAGGAGCAGGTGGACTGAGGACAGCCGCAGTACCTGGCACTCCCGGGGGTTCCTTATGGGTATTAACCTCTGATTTCTCAGGGGAGGAGGGTGCAGATGACTGCTCCAGATCCTCAGAGCCCGATGGAGACCCCCTACACTTCCTGAGAGGTATATCTCGGAGTTTTTTAGGCGGCATATTCCTTAGTTCAAAGCTGAGGTATTCCAGCCGCAATACACCCCTTACTGAAATAGTCTAATGCAATTTGCTGCTATGTACATCAGTGGGTGTCTACTAATGCGTCTTTCTGGGGATGCCTGTATCAACCGCCCGCTGTAAGCCCCTATACCATGCTACCAGCTCCTTTTCATGCTCTGTGTCCATAGCAAGCAGCGTGGACTGAGTCCTTTAATCTTGCTGGGACGCCCGCACATGCGCAGAAGCGCTGGGCGCACAGAGCGCGTCATCCGCCAGGCTCCGCCCCCTTTTTTTAAGCTAAACCTTATAAAAGGAAAGCATGTGTGCGCGCGCGCGCGTGCACGTGTGCGCTCTTGGCGCCATGTAGGGAGAGGAGCCAGGGTCCCTGTTTCACCAGGACTCGGGGATGGAAGGAAACTACTTGGCAGCATGACAGAGGAATGCAGCTTCCCTGATAGAGAGCTCACTCATCTGCCTGGACTTTCACCATGGAAGGAATAGTCCCAAGAAAAAAGACGTTCCACAGCGGCCTCTAGTGGACAAACACAGGTACCGCACCTTTGTCTTTTTTTTTTTTAAAACCTCCTTTATGAAAAAACATTTCCAGGTTTACAGTTTTTTTAAAACTTCCCTTATGAAAAAACATTTCTAGGATTTCTTAGGCATATACAGCTATTAGCGGGAATACCCCTTAGGTAACAGGCAGAAAGACATATTAGGCTTGGGGGTCCCCTCAATAGAACCAAGTTCCTGAGGGGCCCCCACTTACCTTTTCCCCGCCGCAGGACTTTGTTTGGTCCACAGAAGCCCAAACTTCACCTCTCACGGCAGGCATTGTACTAGACCTTCAGGGACCGGGTTCCCAAGGATTCCACTCCCCTGGACCTGTATAGCACCCTGCACAGATAGCCTCTTGGTTTTGGGTATGACCAGAGCTCTGGATCCCAGGGTCCAGCCCTCCTAAGAGAGGCATTACAGGCAAAACCCTGCTCTTCTCTGCAAGGCCCGGGTACCGACCGTTTAGCTATGAAGCTTTTTTGGTCGGATCCGGAATAGCTTGCTAAGGCCCAGAGAACCTGTACACAAGCCCAGATGAATACATGTTAACCTTGGCCAACACCTTAGACACTGGCAAAAAACTGAGGTACTCCCGGATGGGAGGGGCTTATATAGGGGAGGGTACTTCCTGTTTTGGAAGTTGCCAGTGCCAGCACCTGAAGGTAATCTATATAACCCACATAGTAATGACTATGCTGCTCTGTGTCCCGTGATGTATGAACAAGAAATAACCTATTTTACCCTCCAAAAAATTGTGTGCATCTTCAAATTTTGTCTTGTTCAGGGGTGACAACACTCCATCTTAGGAAGGGCAGATAGCCCTTTTTAAAAAAATCGAAGGTCTGAGATCTTGCCTAGAGCATGGATATGCAATTAGCGGACCTCCAGCTGTTGCAAAACTACAAATCCCATCATGCCTCTGGGTGTCATGCTTGCTGCTGTCAGAGTCTCGCTATGCCTCATGGGACTTGTAGTTTGGCAACTTACAATGATCTGGACCTTCTGATCTGCCATGTTTGTGGAGCTGGGGATCAATGGAAGATCTACCCAGTTTCCAAGGTGTATTTATATATGATCCTCAATTGAGGAAGATGTGCTGAGATGATCCTCCCCCATGCGTCGCCTCGCAGGGGCGACCATGCCAAAGGGCAACCCTCCCTGGATGGCTACCTCGGCGTCCCGGAAAGAAATCCGTCCCCGACATCTGACGTCACCTCTGCTGTAAACCACGCGGCGTCCCGACGTCACGCGGGTGAACAACAGGCGCACACACACGAGCGGCGTGGAGACGCCCGGAGGGGATCGGGGACGCCGCCGGCAAGCGGAAACTCCCATAGAATGGGGACGGAGAGAACCTCCGCCGTCCATTGGGCGTATTAGGAGCACAAATAACTGTACTCCTCCCCCTTGCCAGGAGGCTGCACCTATGGGCGGCGCCAGCATGTCGAGACGGCGGGCAGCCGGGAGGCCACAGACACCCCACGGGAACCAGCCCAAATGAAGAAGCCCATTGGGAAGCAGTATAGTGCATGAATGAGCACAAATACTGAATGTAGTTAAAAATTGAAAATTAAATGGTGCACATGGTCTTAGTAAATAAGTATATAAATTAATATATTGATCAAAACCTGGAGCTGGAAAATGATGATAGAAAATTCAATGCTATCTATAGGGCATGGAACGCTCAAATTATTATATAAATATATTGCAATGGTTTACATTTCTGGGACATTAATAAGTTTAAAGGGGGGAAGAGTTGGATAGCGCTCCAACCCCCTGGGAGGGGGATCAGTGGAACTTTCTCAGCTCACTGATCACTATGAAAATTGCTAATCATATAAGTAATGTGTGTTTTTAAAAGAATGTAACAACAATTAGATAAATCAGGACATTGCTTGATTAGGGAAGGGGGGGGATTGAATTGTACTCCAAAACCACCTAAAGGTGACCAGTGGAAACTTTCTTAGCCCACCGGTCACCTGAGAAGTTGTTCATCATGTATAAAACATATATATATATATATATATATATATAAACGTGCATGCCAAAAGATAGAGTAGCAGAAAAATCATCGAGCAGTGTTTCTCAACTCCAGTCATCAAGGCGCCCAAACAGGTCATGTTTTCAGGATTTCCATTATTTTGCACAGGTGATTTGATCGGTTTCACTGCCTTAGTAATTACCACAGCAGTTTCATCTGAGGGAAATCCTGAAAACATGACCTGTTGGGGCGCTTTGAGGACTGGAGTTGAGAAACACTGCTCTAGAGGGGGAAGGGTGTTTAACCACCCAAAATAGACTAGAAAAAAAGAGGGGATGAGACATATATAGGGAGAGCGAATGGTGCTGCGCACCCCGGTAAATGAGGAAATGGGAATGCCCCCCAGTGGGGTTTTTCTAGGCAGCGAAAATGTACAAAAGTATGATGAAACATATTTATTGCGTATGTACACAAGGTTACAAACAATTTAAAGTTATGATGGAGTTTACACATACAGATTGTTTAAACACACAGGTTTTGATCAATATATAAATTTATATACTTATTTACTAGGACCATGTACACCATTTAATTTTCAATATTTAACTACATTCAGTATTTGTGCTCATTCATGCACTATACTGCTTCCCAATGGGCTTCTTCATTTGGGCTGGTTCCTGTGGGGTGTCCGTGGCCTCCCGGCCGCCCGCCGTCTCGACATGCTGGCTCCGCCCAAGGGTGCGGCCTCCTGGCAAGGGGGAGGAGTACAGTTATTTGTGCTCCTAATACGCCCAATGGACGGCGGAGGTTCTCTCCGTCCTCATTCTATGGGCGTTTCCGCTTGCTGGCGGCGTCCCTGATTCCCTCCGGGCGTCTCCACGCCGCTCGTGTGTGAGCGCGCCTGTTGTGCACCCGCTTAACGTCGGAACGCCGCGTGGTTTACGGTGGAGGTGACGTCAGATGTCGGGGATGGATGTCCTTCCGGCACGCCGAGATAGCCATCCAGGGAGGGTTGCCCTTTGGCATGGTCGCCCCTGCGAGGCGACGCAGGGGGGAGGATCATCTCAGCACATCTTCCTCAATTGAGGATCATATATAAATACACCTTGGAAACTGGGTAGATCTCCCATTGATCCCCAGCTCCACAAACATGGCAGATCAGAAGGTCCAGATCATTGTAAGTATTAAACAGCCTACAAAGGCCGACTGTCTCCTTTCCCCTTTTCTCTTTTCTTTTGGGTTATATCCCAAAGATTTGGCTGGGAACCTTTTAGTAATAATGGGATTAGTTCCCTTATAATCAGCTTTGACTTCAATATGGTTGCAGCATTTCACACTTCTCACACACATTTTTCAATTCACTTTCCTCTTATCATATCACCTTCACAACATTTCACTTCATTACACTTCACCTTTCATTTTCACACTTCATTCCTTCACACTTTCGACTACACATCATTCCTTTAACTTCACTCTCACTCATTTTCATTTTCACTCTCACTAACCATTTTTGGCTTTGTTTTTGTCTTGTTTTGGTCCCTTTTTTGTTTTCTACCTATGTGCCCTTACTAATTTTCCCACCCTTGCTTCACTCTCACCTGCCCCACCCATCACATTCCCTCACTATCACTTAATACACAACATACTTAGTCCTTGCTGCACCCATCATATGAATAGAATTCATTACTCAATATACCAACATCCCTACTTTTAAAAATGTATGGGCAATATATATGGACCTCCTATCTGCCTATATATTAAGATGTCAGATAATCTATCATTTATGAATCGTATGGAAGCAACACCCATGCATCCTACATTGATATCTTTGTCCTCCATAGGTGCTGGTCGCCTGTCCGTGCGCACCCCGCATGGAGCTCCCCCCTCCGGTATGGCTCCCTGTAGGTCGCATCAAATTTATGGTGGCGCCGGCCCTCGGGGTGTCGGGTGGCTGTTGGATCCCTGGAGGCGCCTGCCCTTTTGCGGAGCTCTGATTGGAAGTTAGGTTTTAACACACAGCATATTGGTAATTATATAATTTGTGTCCCTTACCTGTGGGTACATACCCAGGTAATGAAGTGATACTTACCCTATAATTTTTTGCAGCAATCCATATATCCTCTGAAGAAGATCCTTTGTGATCGAAACGCGTCAAGAACTTATACAGATGCATATCCACATGTCTAGCTGTATAGCACTGCTGTGTAGCACTGCGGTGTACTATTTATGTTGTGTTTAAACATTCTGTATGTGTAAACTCCATCAGAACTTTAAATTGTTTGCAACCTTGTGTACATACGCAATAAATATGTTTCATCATTCATCATACTTTTGTACATTTTCGCTGCCTAGAAAACCCCACTGGGGGCATTCCCATTTCCCTATTGCAGGTGATCAGCTTTCGTAGCTGATATTCTTTGTGGTTCAATCTGGAACTGAAAGTTGTTTTCTTTCGGGGTTGTCTCTTGCTTGCTCTACAAGGGAGACATCTCTGACACTTATAGAAGCCTTTCAGTTCAGGAAAGATTTTCACAGGTTTTGGGGATCTATGACATTATGAACAAGGTGGGTTCTCAATGTGGGGGCTCTCCTATAGATACACCTCAGTTTCTTTGGCAGGATTTTTGATAGAGTTCTGTCTTCTTTCAGGATGGGCCAGTACTTCTTGATATGTTCTGGTCGTTTGTATTGGTTACTGAACCCTGTAATAAAGGCTATGTCCGTGTAGTTGTTAGCCTTTTTCCTGTCTTTTTTTGGTCATTAGTAAATTTCTATCCATCCCTTTTATTTCTTCTTCTTTCAATTTAATTAGGTTATGTTCATGAAATCCTTTTTCTTTGAATATGTTGATCAAGGTATCTGCCTGTTTTTCAAAGTCTGCCACCAAGTGGCAATTTCTTCTCACCCTTAACAGTTGTCCCTTGGGGATATTTCCCTTCTGGGTGGTGGTAGCTGGAGTTACGGTAGGTATGTACCCGTTTCGATCTGTTTTATCCATCGATATCCTCAAACCCAGGAGACGAACATAAGAGCTGGATGGACCAACGACCAGGAGAGGACGAACGGACCATTGCAAAATAATACAGAAAGAGTAGACGGACAAGAGGGAAGAGAGGAGGGAGGAAGAAAAAGACGAAGGGAATACTAGGAGAGGGAATCTACAACTTGAGCAGTGCTACTTTTACAGAAGAAGAATTGAAAATGCTTGATCTAGGCCTCAAGTTTGCGCCTGCCAAGACAATAGACAAATTTGAAGCCCATTTCTCAAATGTGAGTGTTTTACCTGCTTTTAAATAAACGTCATTTAGTGGTTACCGATCTACACTATACTTTCTTCTTTTATCTTGTTCAAACTCTGTGACTGCCGCTATCTGAGGATCGCACTGAGTGCACCACACACGCCAATCCATCTCCCTATTGGTACGAGCGCGGTGCTCGTTTGGATTGAGGTCCACGCTCACTATACATCAAGTGAGTGTGTGAATACATCTATTTGCGATTCATCCTGCTGCATTCACAGAGTTGCGCTATTGATGTATTTTTCTTCTGTGTTTTCTCACATGCATCCCAATGAGTGATATGGAAACTGAGTCATAAAGACTGTACCATAAGGACGATATATCATTCTCCACCACAGAGATCTGCTTCATACTGCCCCCTCCTAGCAGGGAGGTAAGCTGTGTTTGATCACTGGGTGGATGCCATATCAAGATCTTCAAGCACATCCTTGGTGATGGGACTCTTTATATATGACTTTATTCACACAATAATATTCATTTATAATACATTTTTTGCAACATTTGGAAGCCATAATCAGGAGCCATAATCAGGATCTGTTTTAGAATTCCCTTTTTTTTTTTTTACTTGCTTTGCTCACTGATGTATTCAGCACGTGTATGTTACTCATAGACATTGTTTTCTGATTATTGTATTACACCTTAGTGATTCACGTTTGTTTTCATGTTTGAATATTAGAAGTCACGTTTGTGCATCACTGGATCGCCCAGACACTTTTTTCATAAGTTTTTACTTCAATTATTTTGTAATTAGTAGTTATTCGCACATTATCATTTTACGCATATCTGTGTCACTGGGCATATTGTACATCATTACCACTTAGTTGGTTTCCAGCCAGTGATTTATCAATCACCCCCTCCCCTTTTATTCCCACTTCCGCCGCTCCCCTCCCCCTTTCCCCTTCACTTTATTGAATCTGATTCACCACAGTGCAGCCACCATCACGACATTATTGTTTCACTGTTGATTTGGACCAGATCCTTCGGTGACTGCTGCAGGACTTATTTTGCAACCAGTAGCTGTTCACTTATCTATATTTCACGTATATTTGTGTCACTGTGCACATTGCACATTACTACCACTTAGCCGGTTTCCAGCCAGTGATTTATCTATCACCCCCCTCTCCCCTCCCTTCACATTCCCAATTCCCCTGCCCCCCCTCCTCCTTAATTGATCTAATCTGACTCACCACAGCGCAGCCACCATCACGATTTTATTGTTTCACTGTTGACTTGGACCAGACCCCTCGGTGACTGCTGCAGTACCTATCCCTTTCCCATCTTTCTCACCACCCCCACACAAGTCCCACTATTTAGCCAGCGCGAGGGTTCCCTTGTTTATATACTCTGTCACAAGGAAGATTGCCCTATATAGATTATATAGATTGTTCCCCCCCCGATTCCTGCACCCCCTACAAGGACATAACTCAATCAAAATGCTTACATGCTGTCATAAGATTGTTTTGCATATGTCTCGCCCTATATGAGACAATATATCCGGCATACTGTATAAATTGTAAAAAGAGGAACAATAAACACAAGGAAGAATGTTCACTCTGTGCTCGTGTGTGTCAGTGTGACGGTTCTTTATTTCTTTAAGTGTGCACACTTTACATTTAATTTGGACAGGGAAAGATATAATAATTCGGATGGTTCTGATCTGATCCAAAACAGTTGGTGCCGAAACCCGGGACTCTGGGTTCTGATCCAAAGGATAGCTGATCAAGAGGAGACCAAGGGGAACCCAGCACGACCAGGACAGAGATTGATCACCTCTGGAAAACGTCAAGATATCTTTTAATATCTTGTCTGCCGTTTATCCTGTGTCCGTGCTCGGCTAGTCTCTGCGCCTCCGCATCGGCTTCCCACGAGCAGCAAAAGCAGGTAATATACCTTGCCCAGAATCTATTGATTAATAAGAACCTGCATTAATTATATCTGCCACCTGTATTTGTATGTCCTTGGTGTTGGTGCCAGTCAATTCTGTTTCTGTTTGTGATGATTGCTGGGGAAAGGATTATTTTGTGACATTTCTCGGCCGAGAATAATTGAATTGACGTGGTTAAAACTCCTCCTGGGTGGAATAAATAATTGTGTGGTAAAGCACGGGTGCGGTAAAGCATGGATACCCAGGAGGGGGCGTCAGACACGCATTGCGTGGGAGATCCTGTGAGGATATGGAAAATCCTGTATTTCACTATGGTCATCACGTACCTTGTTGTTATATGTACTGGCCCTGACAGGGTGGTGAGATAAGCAGGTTGTTGTCAAAGACTAAATAATTAACTGGCGTGCAAACTCCTCTCGGAACTGGCAGTGCGGGGTTGCACGGGTAATTGAGAGGGGGCGTCAGGGAACGCGCTCGGCGCGGGGGATCCTGTGACAAACTTTCCGAGTCTCATGCACTCTTTGTCATATTGTTATAAGAGTCAGTAAATGTTATGTCTTAACCACTTAAGCCCCGGACCAATACGCAGCATAAAGACCAGAGCTGATTTTACAATTTGGCACTGCGCTGCTTTAACTGGAAATTGTGCGGACATGCAATGTTGTACCCAAACGAAATTTGCGTCCTTTTCTTCCCACAAATAGAGCTTTCTTTTAATTATATTTTCTAATTTTTGTTATAAGAAAAATCAAACTCAATTTTAGTCATACATTTAGGCCAAAATGTATTCAGCCACATGTCTTCAGTAAAAAAAATGTCAATAAGCGTATATTGGTTTGCGCAAAAGTTATAGCGTCTACAAACTAGGGTACATTTTCTGGAATTTACACAGTTTTTAATTTATGACTGCCTATCTAAGTTCTTGAGGTGCTAAAAATAGGATTTTTATAACAGCTTACCTGTAAAATCCTTTTCTTGGAGTACATCACGGGACACAGAGCGACATAGTCATTACTAATGGGTTATATAGATACCGTCAGGTGCTGGCACTGGCAACTTCCAAAACCGGAAGTACCCTCCCCTATATAAGCCCCTCCCATCCGGGAGCACCTCAGTTTTGTAGCAAAGCAATAAGTGTCCCCAAAGAGGGGCGGGAGCTCTGTGTCCCGTGATGTACTCCAAGAAAAGGATTTTACAGGTAAGCTGTTATAAAAATCCTATTTTCTTTCTCGTACATCACGGAACACAGAGCGACATAGTCATTACTAATGGGATGTCCTAAAGCAATGCCAAATGAGGGGGGGGATACACCATATATAAGCTGAGCGCTATCAGACATGAGGATCTTTTGCGGCCTGCAACACACTGCGCCCAAAGGCGACATCCTCCTGACTTCTAACGTCCACCTGGTAGAACCTAGTAAACGTGTGAACTGAAGACCATGTTGCGGCCTTACAGATTTGAGCCAGGGAGGCCTGGTGATGCACTGCCCATGAAGTTCCAACTGCTCTCGTGGAGTGCGCTCTAACTTTGAACGGAGGCGGTCTCCTTCTCAAGCCATAGGCTTGTATTATGACCTGTCGAATCCACTTGGCTAAAGTAGATTTTGACACTGCCTGACCCTTTCTGGGGCCTTCCGGCAGAATAAACAAAGTATCCGTTCTGCGAATCTGAGCAGTGGCTTTTAGATAAGCTTTAACTGCTCTTACTACATCCAAAGAATGCAATAACTTTTCCTCTACCGAAGTAGGTTTGGGGAAAAAAGAAGGAAGAACCACATCTTGGTTCAAATGAAACCTCGATACCACCTTAGGAAGAAAGGCTGGATGAGGACGTAACACTACTCTGTCCTTATGGATAACCAGATATGGCTCTTTACAGGACATAGCTGCTAATTCCGACACTCTTTTAGCCGAACAAATGGCTACTAGAAAAATCAATTTCCTGGTGAGAAGCACCAAAGAAATATGCTGTAATGGTTCAAATGGTTGTTTCTGTAGAACCGACAGAACCAAGTTTAGATCCCATGGACATATGGGAATATTAACCGGAGGACTAATACGCATCACTCCTTGTATAAAGGCTTTGACTAGTGAATGCGAAGCCAAGGGCCTTTGAAAAAATATTGACAAGGCCGAAATCTGACCCTTGATAGTACTCAAGGCAAGCTTCCTATCTACAGCCCATTGTAGGAAGTCCAGAATCCTACCTATTACGTACTTATGTGGATGCCATTTCTTGGCCTCACACCACGCGATGTACGCCTTCCAGATTCTATATTAGATCTGCCTGGATACCGGCTTCCTGGCATTGATCATGGTAGATACCACAGGATTAGAGAGCCCTCTCTTTTTTAGAATGTGGGCTTCCATGGCCAGCCATAGTCAAACCTAGGGCTGGTAAGGAAGGGTGGTATATCGGTCCTTGCGAAAGCAGGTCCGGACGACGTGGGAGAGTCCAAGGACTCCCCACTGACATTTTACAATCTCCGCGTACCACGCTCTTCGGGGCCACGCTGGAGCCACCGGAATCACTGGTTTCTTTTCTACCCTGATTCTGCGGAGTAATCGAGGCAACCATTGTGGCGGTGTGAATGCATATATCAGCTTGAACTGATCCCAAGGGAACACTAGGGCATCCGAGCCGCAAGCTAGGGGATCCCTTGTCCGAGAGACAAACCTGTCCCCCTTTGCGTTGAATCTGGATGCTAGAAGATCTACATCCGATGTTCCCCACCGCTGACATATTGTCCAGAAAACCTCGGGGTGAAGGGACCCTTCCTCTGGGCATAATTGCTGGCGACTTAGAAAGTCCGCCTTCCAATTCTCCACTCCTGGAATGAATACCGCAGATATGGCTGGGACATATTTTTCTGCCCATTTCAGGATGTAATTTACTTCCCTCTGGGCTGCACGACTCCTGGTGCCCCCCTGATGATTGATATATGCCACTGCTGTGGCATTGTCTGATTGAATTCTGACAGGGGACCCTTGGAGTTTGGATGTCCATGCTACTAGGGCATACCGGGCTGCTCGTATCTCTAAGAGATTGATGGGCAGGGCCTTTTCTGCATCCGACCATCTGCCCTGGAGAGACTATTGCTCCAGTACTGCTCCCCAGCCTATAAGGCTGGCATCTGTAGTGACCACCTTCCAAGAAATCAGACTGAAGGATTTCCCTTTTTCCAGATTCTGGGGAACCAACCACTAACGGAGGCTCTTGCGAACGGAAGGGGACAAGGACATTGTAAGTCTAGGGCCTGAACTTTTTTGTTCCAGGCTGACAGTATGGCCCCTTGCAAATTCCTTGAATGGAATTGACCGTAGGGTACTGCTTCGAATGATGCCACCATTTTTCCCAGCAGCCTTATGCACAGGCGTATGGACGGCTGTCTTTTTTGTACCCACTAAGTGGATCAAATCTTTCAAAGACAACACCTTTCCTCGAGGCAAGAATATTTTTCTCTGGCCTGAATCCAACCTTAGCCCCAAGTATTCCAGACTTTTGACTGGTTTTTAGGGCTGACTTTTCTCGGTTGATAATCCAACCGTGAGATTCCAGATACTTGATTGTCTTGTGAACGACCACGTCTAGTTTTTTCACTGAGTGGTCTATCAGCAACAAGTCATCTAGATATGCCATTATCATTACACCTTGTGTTCTTAGATTGGCCAATAAAGGGCCAGAATTTTTGTAAACACTCGTGGTGCTGTGGCCAAACCGAAGGGTAAGGCTCTGAACTGAAAATGGCGCCCTTCTACTGCAAAGCGTAGAAACTTTTGGTGGACTGGAAAGATGGGAATGTGCAAATAAGCATCTTTGATGTCGATCGCGGCTAACCAATCCTCCCCTTGTAGGGCAGTGGCCACCGATCGGATCGACTTCATCGGAAAGTCCTGATATACAGGAATTTGTATAGCCCTTTTAGAATTAATATGGGCCTCCCGTCCGCGTTTGCTTCGGGACTGTAGAGAGGTTTGAGTAAAACCCGAACCCTCATTCTTCCAGGGGAACCTCCATAATTACTCCTTGGAGCAATAGTTGTTCTAGTGCCAACAGGAGGGACTCTCTCTTCCGGGGATCCCTTGGCACGTTTGACCTCAAAAATGGGAAGGAGGAGAGTCTCTTAACTCCAATCTGTATCCCAAACATACTGCGGAGAGCACCTATCTGTCTTGATCGCGTCCCGCCAGGTCTCTTGTGAACAACTGGAGTCCTCCCCCCACCCGACTGAGTGGGGGCAACCCTTCAATGAATTTAACTTTGGGGGAGGTTTTGTACCTCCCCTGACCCAGGGTTTCTCATTACCCTGCTATTGTCCCTGTTTTTTACCCCCGGGAATTGACCGAGGAGGCCGTCGGAACTGTTACACAGCCGATGCCCCAGGGACTGGAGAAGCAGGCCTCTTAAAGAGGGACCTCTAACTCTGTTTTTAACCGGCAAGAGCGTATTTTTACCGCTGGAAATTTTCTGGATATATTTGTCCAGGTTTTCCCTGAATAAGCGTTCACCATGAAATGGGACGCTAACCAGCCATTCCTTACAGGGAGCTTCAGCAGACCAGTTTTTGAGCCATAGAAGCCTACGCATATGTACTATAGACAGCGTAAGGCGGGAGGCCTGATGGACTGAATCCTTTATGGCGTCAACCGCAAAGCCTAAGGCTCTAGGTAGATCAGCTAGGGCAAGGCCTGCTGATCTGTCAAGTCCCTCAAGACCTGTTTTAACTGATCCTTCACTGCTTAGCAGACCCCAATAGCTGCTACTGCTGGTTGTGTCACCAAGCTTGCTGTAGAAAGAAGCAGACTTTCATAAGGACTCCAATCTTTTATCTATTGGGTTCTTAAACATTTGGACATTATCCACTGGACATGTCAGTGATTTATACATACAAGAGATGGCTGCGTCCACTGTAGGGACCTTCCATTTTTTTTTTTTTTTTTTTAATAAACTTATCCTCCATGGGATAGACCACCGGAAATCTCTTGGGGGAATAAATATTTTCTCAGGACGTTCCCAATCCTGGTAAATAAGACCTTTCAGTAAAGGGTGAAGTGGAAAAGAACAGACAGTCTGGGGGCTTCTAGCGACCCCAACGAGGATACAGTAGTGGTTGATGGTTCCGCAAGGTGCATTTTTAAATGCCGATCGGACCATGTTAGTCAGAGACTGAACCCATAATCTTTCAGCTTGAGCTGCTGAGAAAGGTTCCTCCACTGTTGATTCCTCTATAACAGAATCAACCTCCTGATCCCCTTCAGGCAGGTCGATCCCTGTATGGGACTGTTGCTCTGCTAACAGGCACTCTGAAGGAGGAGACGGAGATCGGCGTGCTTTCCCTGACAGGGAGGCAGCGATAAATGTTGACAATCTCTCTCTAATCCTCCCAGAGCTGAGGAAAAAACCTCCTCTGTTACATACACAGGAGCAGGTGACTGAGGACAGCCACAGTATCAAGTACCCCTGCGGGGTCTCTATGGTCACTTACCTCTGAACTTCAGGGGAGACTGGTGCAGCAGAAGCATGCCCAAGATCCTCAGAGCCCGATGAGACCCCCTTCGCTTCCTGGAAGATTCAGTTCCGGAGCTTCTGGACGGCATATTCCTAAGCCTAAAGCTGAGGTATTCCAGCCGTAATACACCACTTTTACTGAGAATAGTCTAGCACAATTGCTGCTATATCACAGTTGGTGTCTACTAAAGTGCCTTTCTAGGGGATGCCTGCATCAACCGCCTCTGTGTGCCTTTATCTGTTGCTAGCTCTGTCTGTGCATTCAATAGCCAGCTATAATGTGCTTTAAAACACGCTGGACGCCCGCACATGCGCAGTAGCGCCGCGGCGCACACCTGAGCGTCATCCACCTGCTCCGCCCCTTTTTTCAGATCGCCTCTATGAATAGAGGCGCGCGGGCACGTGCGCCTTCGGCGCCCTTTTTTAAAAACAATAAGGAGCTAGATGGGAGCCAGGGCCCCCTTTGCCGCAGGGCCCGGGGATGGATGAGCGCAGCAACAGGGCAGAGGAGACAGCTTCCCAGCAGAGAACATACCAACTGCCTGGATTTGATTCTGGAAGAAAAAAATCCACATTACAAGAAAAAGAACCATAGCGGCCTCTAGTGTCTAACACAGGTACCGCGGTCCTACATTTTTTTTTTCTTGCCTACTATTAAAATTTTTACATTTTCTCAGTAGTAACAGGCATACACAGAATATTAGCGGGAATACCTTAGGTAACAGGCAGAAAGACAAAATAGGCTTGGGGGTCCCTCAATAGAACCAAGTTCCTGAGGGCCCCCACTTACCTTTTCCTCGCCGCAGGACTTTGTTTGGTCCACAGAAGCCCAAACTTCACCTATCACGGCAGGCATTGTAATCAAACCTTCAGGGACCGGGTTCCCAAGGATTCCACTCCCCTGGACCTGTATAGCACCCTGCACAGAAAACATCTTGGTCGTGGGTATGACCAGAGCTCTGGATCCCAGGGTCCAGCTCTCCTAAGAGAAGCATTACAGGCAAAACCTTGCTCTTCTCTGCAAGGCCCGGGTACCGACCGTTTAGCTATGAAGCTTTTTTGGTCGGATCCGGAATAGCTTACTGAGGCCCAAAAGAACCTGTACGCAAGCTCAGTGAAAAACACATGTTTCTTCTTGGCCAACACCTTAGACACTGGCAAAAAACTGAGGTGCTCCCGGATGGGAGGGGCTTATATAGGGGAGGGTACTTCCGGTTTTGGAAGTTGCCAGTGCCAGCACCTGACGGTATCTATATAACCCATTAGTAATGACTATGTCGCTCTGTGTCCCGTGATGTACGAGAAAGAAATGGCAGGGCAGTACACAACCCCCCCAAATGACCACATTTTGGAAAGTAGACACCCCAAGGAAATTGCTGAGAGGCATGTTGAGCCCATTGAATATTTTTTTTTGTCCCAAGTGATTGAATAATGACAAAAATTTTTTTTAAATTACAAAAAGTTGTCACTAAATGATACATTGCTCACACATGCCATGGTTATATGTGGAATTGCACCCCAAAATACATTTTGCTGCTTCTTTTGAGTATGGGGATACCTCATGTGTGGGACTTTTTAGGAGCCTAGCCGCGTACGGGACCCCGAAAACCAAGCACCGCCTTCAAATTTTTGATTTCACTCCTCACTACCTATCACAGTTTCGAAGGCCATAAAATGCCAAAATAGCACAAAACCCCCCCAAATGACCCCATTTTGGAAAGTAGACACCCCAAGCTATTTGCTGAGAGGCATGGTGAGTATTTTACAGCTCTCATTTGTTTTTGAAAATGAAGAAAGAAAATATTTTTTTTTTTCAATTTTCAAAACTTTGTGACAAAAAGCGAGATCTGCAAAATACTCATCATACCTCTCAGCAAATAGCTTGGGGTGTCTACTTTCCAAAATGGGGTCATTTGGGGGGGTTTTGTGCCATCTGGGCATTCCATGGCCTCCGAAACTGTGATAGGCAGTGAGGAGTGAAATCAAAAATTTACACCCTTAGAAAGCCTGAAGGTGGTGCTTGGTTTTTGGGGTCCTGTACACGGCTAGGCTCCCAAAAAGTCTCTCACGTGGTATCCCCGTACTCAGGAAAAGCAACAGAATGTATTTTGGGGTGTAATTCCACATATGCCCATGGCATGTTTGAGCAATATATCATTTAGTGACAACTTTGTGCAAAAAAAAAAATATATACATATATTTTTTCCGCAACTTGTGTCAACATATAAAATATTCCATGGACTCGACATGCCTCTCAGCAAATAGCTTGGGGTGTCTACTTTTCAAAATGGGGTCATTTGGGGGGGTTTTGAACTGTCCTGGCATTTTATACACAACATTATGTCACATCATCCACTCTTCTAACCACTTGAAGACAAAGCCCTATCTGACACTTTTTGTTTACATGAAAACATTATTTGTTTTTGCCAGAAAATTGCGTTGAACCCCCAAGCTTATATTTTTTTTAAAGCAAAGGCCCTACAGATTAAAATGGTGGGTGTTGCATTTTTTTTTTTACACACAGTATTTGCGCAGCGATTTTTCAAACGCATTTTTTGGGGAAAAAAATACACTTTTTTTTTTATTTTAATGCACTAAAACACACTATATTGCCCAAATGTTTGATGAAATAAAAAAATTATCTTAGGCCAAGTACATGGATACCAAACACGACATGCTTTAAAATTTCGCACAAATGCGCAGTGGCGATAAACTACATACATTTTTAAAAGCCTTTACAGGTTACTACATTAGATTTACAGAGGAGGTCTACTGCTAAAATTACTGCCCTCGATCTGACCTTCACGGTGATACCTCACATGCATGATGCAATTGCTGTTTACATATGACGCCAGACCGACGCTTGCGTTCGCCTTTGCGCAAGAGCAGGGCGGGACAGGGGTGCTTTTTTATTTTATTTTTAAACTGTTCCTTCCATATTTATTTTTTTATTTTTATTGTTATCTCAGGGAATGTAAATATCCCCCATGATAGCAATAGGTATTGACAGGTACTCTTTTTTTGAAAAAACTGGGGTCTATTAG
Source organism: Rana muscosa (assembly GCA_029206835.1). Lineage (NCBI taxonomy): Eukaryota > Metazoa > Chordata > Amphibia > Anura > Ranidae > Rana > Rana muscosa. The sequence continues at coordinate 6,164,633 of CM055122.1, forward strand.
ACCCTAGATCTTTCCTCTGCCCTCCACAAAGCATCTGACCACACCAAGATCGGTGTGATAAAATGCTTTCCCAATGGCGCTTTTTATATCCGAGGGGGGGGGGGACATTCCCTCCCACTGCTTGTAAAAGCAGTCCAGAGGCTAATTGGCTGCTAGGATTGCTTTTACATGAAAGCCGGCCGCTGGCTGAAAAGAAAGATACCAAGATGATACCTAAACCTGCAGGCATCATTCTGGTATAACCATTCAAATTCCAGTAACATACCAGTACGTTGCTGGTCCTTGTTGGACATGTATTGTAATCTTTTTTTTCATGCAGCCTGTTGGCTGAACGAAAAAAAGAGATTAATCGGTGGGTATGCCCACCATTAGAATACCTCCCTTCATCCACCCACTTCTAATGATGCACCATTTATATATGCCGAAGCATGGGGGGCATCCTCCCGCAAAAGTTATGCCGCGTACACATGGTCAGACTTTTCCACGGGCAAGCCGCCGTCGGAATTTCAACCGTATGTACGCGGCATTGGGAGCAAAATCGCTCCTCCGCCCCTGCTGCCCCCATGCTTCGGCATATATGCTCTTTTTTTTAACTGTGGTGGTGAAATCACCTCCTACAGCACTGGAGTCGCAGGGATCAGGCCTGTCTCTGCGAACGCTGCAGTTATGTGTGTTGTGTTTTGTAAGTGACAGTGATCGATCGATACTGCACTTGGGTGGCCTGGGCTGCACGGAGGAAGCAAAATGCAGGTGCTAGCAGGTATCTGGGCTGATCCCGCTTACACTGCGTTTTTGGGAACCCTAAACTGCTGGGGACGCTAGTATAGATCTGATCAGATCAGATATTGATCTGTTCAGATACTATACCACTAAGGGAGGTGTATGCTTCACGCGTGGGTGTTAGTGCTACTGGCACTAACCTGACGCTGCCTGGGGTGTGACGCAGACCCTCTCTGACGCTAAAACCTAATTGATATCACCCGCCGGGCGATCAGGGGGTTAAACTTTTATTGGGTTATATATGGCGGGTGCCCTGCCACTATAAAAAGCAAACTAACCAACCAGTGTCACCCGTAACACTTATACGGTGATCACTGGTGAAAGGGTTAACTAGGGGCAATCAGGGGGTTAAAACCTTCTTTAGGTAATATATGGGGGTACCTGACGCTATATAAAAACCTGACGGGGAACCTAAATAACAAAATAACTAACTGGCTAACCAGCGTCACCAGTGACACTTATACGGTGATCACTGGTGAAAGGGTTAACTCTAGGGGCAATCAGGGGGTTAAAACCTTTATTAGATAATATATGGTGGTACCTGACGCTATAAACACCTGGCGGCGAACCTAAAAAAATAACTGACTACCTAGCGGCACCAGCATAACTAATACAGTGATCAGAAAAACGATTGCTTAGTGACACTGGCAAAAGGGGGTGAAAGGGTTACCTGGGGGGCGATCAAGGGGTTAAACCTTTATTAGAAAATATTTGGGGGTACCCGACGCTATAAAAACCTGGCGGCGAACCTAAAAAAATAACTGAGTACCTAGCGGCACCACCGACACTAAAACAGCGATCAGAAAAACGATCGCTTAGTGAAAGGGTTACCTGGGGGGCGATCAAGGGGTTAAACCTTTTTAGGTAATATATGGGGGTACCCGACGCTATAAAAACCTGGTGGCGAACCTAAAAAAAGAACTGAGTACCTAGCGGCACCACCGACACTAAAACAGCGATCAGAAAACCGATTGCTTAGTCACGGTGGTGCTAGGGGGTGAAAGGGTTACCTGGGGGGCGATCAAGGGGTTAAACCTTTATTAGGGGGCTACCCTGGACCTAAAACGAACTGCCCTGACACTTTTACAGTTACAAATGTCAATGTTTGCAGTGATCAGTAAATAAATGATCACTGCAATCAGTGACACTGACTGGGGGGTGATCTGGGGGTGACGATCGTGTGCCTATGTGTCAGTGGGCTGTTGGTGCACTTACTTGATGTCTTCTCTCCACGGCGCTCCGGTATATGTGAGCGCCGCAGGAGAGATGACATCACTTCCTCCTGCCTGTGTATACATTACACAGGCAGAGGAAGTATTTCATTCGCCGGGAGCGATCGTGAGGGGGTGGCCAGAAACCAATGGCCGCCCCCTCATCACTGATCGCTCCCAGAGCGATACCGACCGCTCACTGTACCGGAGGGGGGTCCAATCCAAGGCAGTCACGTACAGGTGCGTAATTGTGCCTGTCCGTGCCATTTTGCCGACGTATATGTACAGTGAGCGGTCGTTAAGTGGTTAATTGTGTTTGGAAGCTGCTTTGCAGAAAATGACACGCAGAGAAAAATTGTGCTTTTAAAAAAAAAAAAAGGGAAGTGACAGTGCTGCTGTTGCAGATAGATTTGAGATGAGATTTAAAGGGACACACGCAGCTAAAAGGTGTCCATTACAACCAGACGAGTGTGAAGAAAGGGAAAAGGATAGAGTGGGAAATTTGAGCATGTAGTTAGGAAATGTGAAAAACATTTGAAGTGGTGCATTAAATGTCATTTTATCTGTTACGTCTTGTTGAGAGTAATAAGTGGTCACATATTACTACCGGTATATTGCTCATCTCTCTCTTTCTCTTGGTCAGAAGTATTGAGTCCAAGACGGCTTCTTAAAACCGTCAGACATTTTTCTCTCTCCCTCCTCCTCTCCTTTTTCTCGCTCTCTCCCTACCTCTCCTCTTTACCGCTCTCGTCCTCTATATATATATATATATATATATATATATATTCTCTTAAGTAGTCCTCCTAAGCAGCGTTATATGTTGGAGTGAGTGTGGTCCAAAGAAGGACAGGTGATGGTTAGAAGTATTGTTGGTCCCCTTGAGACCAAGACAGCCTTGAAAAACTGTCATATAAATCATGAGATAGTTGTATTGTATATGAAGCCAGAAAAAGCAGAAAGAGGGTAAAAGCCCAAACCGGATAGTCAGCCACCACCCTATAATGGCGCTCGGTCTTCAGGAAGTAGGTAGACACCGCCCTTCGTCTACCGCCCCTTTGCTACTGGTGACACCTCCCCTGGTGGTACCCCGCCTTGTGCCACCCCACCCTATGACACCTCCACCTGTGGTGCCTCCCCCTGTGGTACCTCCTCCAACCCCTGAACCTACCTATATACACCCGGTGATAGACCCATCCTCCGGAGCATATTACCAAGCCCAACCACCCACTCCACTGATGGTACTCTTCTACACAGAATATGAGACTGGAATACAATTAAAAGGCACTGACTGCAACCTCCAGACAGACCATGGGGTAGACAGTGGGAATGTGGTACAATCTGTTGCAGACAGCCCCGACCAAAGTAACGCCCCCGTGACATCCAGAGGTGTATCCAACATACAGACTGAGACTTTGGCCCCGCAAACAAGACCCACCACTGCGCTCCCCTATTACGCCTCACAAGGGTCTATGATAAATTCCCACGAACCAATGATTGGCAAACTGTTTGATGGTAATCTGCCGATGGCAAGAACAAAGAAGTACACTGCCCAGGAGTCCACCGGAGGGAAGGCTCCCCGCAAGCAGCTGGCCATCCCAAAAGCCGCCCGCAAGAGCGCCCTGCCACCATAGTCAAGAAGCCTCACTGCTACAGGCCCGGCCTGGCCTGAAATGACATAGATCTTCTCCGCTAGGATTTTGGCAAGCCTGTGTCTTTCTAGCCCGATGGTGGTGTTCTAGTCTCTTCACCATTAACCATCGATGATGCTTTAGCACTATGCTCTATCCACCTTCTGTTATCCTTGGATGCACAAGTTGAGGCTGTAATTCCGAAGGAAGTCTCGAACCGAGTCCCTCCCTCCATGCTTGTGGTCCACAGGGCCGGAAGATAGAGGACAACTAGAAGGTGCCACCAGTCATGGTGCAACTGAAACGTGGGGCTCCCTTGCCCAGAACAGAAAGCCACAGTACCCCTTGAAACCAGCTCAATCCCCATCCATTTTGAAGCAAGTCAACGTCCTTTTGTCAACATCCCCATGTAACATGCTACTGTTTCCAGTGAAGAAACAAACCCACTGCCAATTCCTGTTTGCTTTCACCCATGAGGCGGGGCCATACCTTAACCGTTTGCTACAAAGGGTCCAGAACTCTCCATCCGAATATGCCAAGACAATGACATTCATTCTAGACATATGGATCAAGCTTCACCCGGAGATTGTGCTGCTCCAGTATGTGAATAATCTTTTACTCTGTGCAAATACTCAAGAAGATGCCTCGGTCCTCTCTGAGAGCCTCCTGTACTACCTAGCCGAACAGGGCTGCAAGGCCTAGAAGCAATAGATCCAATGGTGTAAAGAGACAGTGCTTTTCCTACCAGAATCCCAAAGCTGCATGCCTTTCTGGGATTGATCTCCTACTGTCGCTCCTGGATCCCAGCAGCCTCTTTCTCGTTACAACCCCTCTATGATGCCCTGAAATCTTACTCCTTCTTGTTGCCCCCTGAAGACTTAACCAATTTCAAAGTTCTGAAGGAGATCCTATCCACAGCTTCTGCTCTCAGCCTCCCAGACTATGAAAAGACTTTAGAACTGTTCGTCCCAGAGAGACAAGGACATGCCATGGGAGTTTTGGCCCAGGCCCACAGACTCGGACCCATCGCCAGTGGCCAAGAGGGGACCCTTTTACCACAAAGCCGTTTTGCAGCCCAAGCTCTTCTGGACAAGACTGCTGACCTCGTCCTGGGACATCACCTGATCCTCCTTGCCCCTCATGACATAACTGTCATACTGAACCATGTGCAGACAAAACACCTGTCCTTAGCAAGACATTTAATACTCCAATGTGCCTTACTCCTCCTGGACAATATAACCTTTCTCAGGTGCAAAATCCTCAATCCATCCACTCTGTTCCCACTTCTCGAGGGGGGAAATGATCCTCATGACATCCCCCGTGACTGCTTTGAAGTGATGAAGATGGAAACTACACATCTGCCAACAGTCAGCAAGGTGCTTTTGAACAATCCTGATTTAACTGTCTAACTGTGAAGACCACACTGTCTATTTTGATGGATTGAAGACCACACTGGATATGCCGTTACTACTGAGAATACGGTCCTCCAGGCCTCGGCATTGACCCCTCTTCAAGTCTGCGCAGGAAGCGGAACTTCGAGCCTTGACTATGGCATGTAAGTTGGCAGATACCGCTAAGGTGAAGGCGCATGGCAAGATGAATTCCCAAGAAGCAGGAGGCAATCACCTGGCAGATACTGCTGCGAAACAAGCTGCAAACAGAGTGCGAGAAGTGGTCAGCAGAGTGAATACACCCATACTGATGAACCAGCGGATACCTCTGAAAAAATAGTACAAACCACCATGAAGCCCTACAAAACCCTCCTGGAGCCACAGAAGGAATCATAGAATTAAAAAAAAGGCCGTGTCTGTCACGATCCATGTAGCCAGCAGGCAGTGGTACAGTGGGCCCACAGTGCCTGCCACCTGTCAAAGACTTTGATGAACTCTCTGATCGACAAATACTACTCGACATAGCAACAACTTCTGCAAGTCATGCACCATCTGTGCCAAATGCAAGCCAGGAAGAACGGAAATGGACCTTTGAAGCATCTGGCAAAGTCCCAATATCCCTTCCCCCATCCAGAGAATACAGATTGACCACATCCAGATGCCAAAGAGTGGCCTGAAGCCTACCCCGTCACCAATATGACAGCAAAGATCACAGCTAAGAGACTTCTGACAGAGATAGTGTCCCAGAGGTTATAGAGACTGACCAGGGGCCGGCTTTCATGCCCTCAGTGACAAAAGAAACATGGACAGCTTTAGGGGGGGTCACACTAGCTTTCCACACTCCGTACCCTATCCTCAGAGCAGTGGAAAGGTAGAAAGATTAAATGGCACAATAAAGTCTAGTTATGTAGTCTATAATGCTGAAAATGTCTCAAGAGACAGGAATGAGTTAAAAGTAAGCATATACATGTATTACATTTTAGACATAGATTAAACTAGCAACATTCTGTCACAGGATGTTGGTGGTCAGCCTGTCTGGAGATATAGTCTCACATTTAGTTATTAATGGAGCTCGTTTGGCCTGCGGTTATGTTATGTGTGAAAGTACAAAAAGAAGTGTGGGGAAAGGAAGACGGTGTTTAAACACCAAGCCTGGGAAAAGTGCGGCGGCTGGCGGACCTACCTGGGTGTCTGCCAGTGTATCGGAGACTCGGCTTACTGAGAGGGCGGTTCTTTGAGAGTTCGGTGGAGAGCGGTGTGCCGGCATCTGAGGTGGAGGAGAGTGCGGTGGTGTACACCTATCATACGGCGCTGAATTGCGGGACTATAGACTTCAGACTTCAATTAGCGCTGTAGAGGCGATGTGATCCATCCCGCAGCTCTCACGGCCCAGCGGTGATACAGCCTAAGTCTATCTGATGCCTGCTCCCCTCCATCTATTACTGTGTCTTGACTTGGGAGAGACACGCTATAAGACACTGTTCTGGAGAGGGAGAAAGAAAATCTGAACCCCGTCTCGGCGCGGGGGGGGGGGGGGTACCTGCCGCCTGCTAAGTCAGCCTTATTGGTCTGATCTGGGGGACAATTAGCCGCATAAATTTCCCCATAGAGAGACCAGCTGAGATGTGTTTGGCTGCGGACCTGCACCAGATCAGCTGATATACCTCCCCGCTTGTTTGAATACTTCAGCCATTCATTGCCACTCGTAGCGCTACCTCTATCTCTGTGGCTAAATATCTGTGGAAAGGAACCCGATTTCTGGGGACTGTACTGGTAAAAAAAAAAATATTTTTATATATAGGTTAGAAAACGCTTACTCTTTCCTGCCCCGCTGCTCTTTACCTCTCCTGTCGGTGGATATTTGTGGAAAAAAGTGTGAGCCTACTAAACTGAATTGAACTGAACTGATAAAAATCCTATTTCAAAGCTATAAATTAGAATATGCTTTGCTACTATAATATTTAAAAGAGCTGCTTCCTTGCTGTTTTCTGCTCCTGTTGGAGATCTGTGGACAAGACCAGTTGCTTTTTTGTTTTATTTTTTATTTTTCACCTGCTTTGAAAAATGTATATAATTTTTTTTTCTCCCTCTGAAAAATCGCTCTGAAATTTTTTGGAATTTTTTTTGGTAAAGTCTTTATCAATATAGAAGTATAAAATACTCTGTGTAGGTTGTATAGACAGCAGACAAGCAGCTGACAGTACCGAACACAGGAGATAGAGGCAGAGGTAGCGCTAAGAGCGGCAATGAATGGCTGTCCCAAGGGATGAGAAGTGCGAGTAAAAAGGGAGAAGAAAAGCAGGCGAAGAAGACCCCTATATTAAGCAGCTGCAGGCAGTACAGCCCGAGATTAAAGAGTATTTCCCGCGGACGCGGGCAGCAACAGCACGGGGCCTCGGTGGTTGAAACAAGGGGGGCCTCTTATATTGAGGTCCCGCTAGCAGCACCTCGTATGAGTCTTTCCTCTTCTCTTGAGATAAGGAAAGGGCAAGAGCAGGACAGGACATATACTGAGGTAAATTTTGAGACACAAGAAGAGGCCCAGATAGGAGAGCTGGATACAACACCAGGAGAGGTAGACCTGATGGCCATTATAAAAGCATTACCAACGCGGGAGGAAATGGCGATCTTAAAAACGATTCTGACGCGGGATGAGATGGAAACACTGGTCTCAAGACTAGAAGAGGGCCATAGGAAGGAATTACAGCTCATTAGAACTGAAGTGCAAGCCCTGTCAGATAAAATTACGGCAGAAGGGATACGCACGGAAAAGATGGAAGAACGGATTGCACGGTTGGAGGAAAAGGAATGAGAACAGCCCCTAAGGGAGATACAGAACTCTACCATTCAGCTAAAATTTGAAGAGATTGAAGACCGGAGCCGGAGGTTAAATCTCAGATTTCGAGGTATCCCAGAAGAGGTTGAGGAGGTTGCTACATAAAGTGGTAATATCAATCTGTCAACAACTTGGGGTAGAAACGGCACAGAAGGAAATTGAATTTGATAGGCTGCACAGAGCCTTGGGACCTTGGTCCTTAAATCCCGACCGGCCTAGAGATGTTATCGGCCGCTTCCATCGATATACACATAAAGAAATGGTTAGTCGGAGAGCCTGGGAGGCTGGAACAATATCTTATGAAGGTATGACAATCAAGATTTTACCAGACCTCTCACGGGCTACATTGCAGCGAAGGGCACAATTGCGCCCGCTCTTAGAAAAGATTAAGTCAGTAGGGGGCTCATATAGCTGGGGATACCCAATGTCTCTGCTTGTCAAGAAAGGAGCCTTATCATTTTTACTCTCCTATCCTTCGGAACTATCAGTTATTTAATTTCTTGGGGATAGAAGGACTTGAGGTATCAGACTGGTTGCAACCAATAGAGAGAAGAACACGAAAAGGAGGCCCACAAACAAGAAATAGGAGAGCCCCAACGCAAATTACAGAAAATATGGCTGGGTCAGGAGAAACATGAGTCATTAGAATAGGACTAAATAGAGATAGTCATGAACTACTCCTCTCTTCCTTTCATTGTTTTTTTTTTCGTTTTTTTTTCTGTAGAGATTATAGACCCCCTAATTATAAATGGGATCATTTAAACAATGGGAATAGGGGGATGAGGAATTTTGAGTCCCCTACCATTTAATTTTATTTATTTTTCTCTCTCCCATCTTCGCTCTCCTCTCTCCGATTCGGTTAGGACATCCGAGGTAAAAAGAAAAAAGAGAGAGGGAAGGGAAAGGGAAGAGAAAGATTTTTTTTTTCCTCTGGGATATTTTTTTTCTCTACCACCCCTAGAAGGAAGTAATAAGGATGAAAAGAGCATTGATATTGGCCTCTTTTTTTTCCTCTCTCAGGGGATATTTTTTATCTCTACCACCCCTAGAAGGAAGTAATAAGGAGGAAAAGAGGATATTGGCCTCTTCTTTTTTTTTTTTTTTTTTATATGCAAGAATCTTGGACAGGCCCCTACATCCACCTCCCCAATTAATAGGTTCCTGATAGATTTTTTCCCTGGTTATCCCTCCGTTCGTTTATAGGTATCTATCTGCGAAGGAAAAGGAAGGCCCTGGGCAGGTGGAAGAATATGAAATATAAAAATATTCTCATAAAATCCTGAACTGTGATATGGAATTGATTACATGGACAGAAATGGGATTTTCTGGGTTTATAGCACAAATGGGGAAGTCACTTTAGTTATTTTTACACAATTGGAGCAATTACATTTTTTAAAATCTTTTTTCCTTCCTCTAGATGGAGGGAGGGAGGAGCGGGGTGGGTGGGGGGGGGAGGTTTAGGTAGGAGTAAATGGGAAGGAGGTATAGAAGAGGGTGAATGAGGGGGGGAGGGGGACACAGCACCTATACAAAAAAAAATGTTCACTGACACATAAAATATAACACAAAATAATATATTAGAATAAGCACATTAGTAAATATAATTTTGTGGGGAATAAAGGAGGGTGGGAGGAGTAGGAAAAGGGGGAAGGGAATATAAGGACAAGAATAACACATCAGTACACATAGGGGGAGGGAGACACATTAGGGGTGGGTCATGGAGTTGCCATGCATTCAGAAACTTAAGTTAAAGAACAAGATAGTAGGATGATTAAGAAAAACCTCCAAAGGGGGTCTAAGATGTAAGAGGGGAGGAGAATGGGTAGGGGTCTCTATAGATAACGTAGTAGAACAAGAGAGGGGGTGGGGTGGGAAATGAAGAGAGAGGATATTATTAGAGGTATTTCCCCCCCTTTTTTTTGGGGGGGGGGAAATAAGGTAGGGGGATGTTTTTTGAATTATTATAATAAAGCAATAATGTGTCATGATAATAATATGAATGTTCTGATCTGGGATGGATAGAATGGGTATAAATAATAAAGGAAGATAAGGGAGGGAGAGGGGAGAGAAAAGAGAGGAGTAAAAACACAGTAATCTAGGGGTAAGAGGTTATTACCTAGTAGGAGAGCTATCGCTGAGATAACAATGAAAGAAGTAGTGAGTGGTTGATACTGTATAGAAAAAAGAAGGTGGCAAGAAAAGAGACGAAAAAATATAATATGGATATGGGCAGAGGGGAAAATATGTATAAAAAAAATACTATATAGATTGTGAGGGCGGGTAAATGTATTTAAACAAAGTTGAAGAATTAGATTTCTGAAAAGGGAAGGGAGGAGGAGATGGGTTGCATTAGAGAGTTAGATAATGTAAGAAAGCACTGGGGGGGGGGGGGGAGCCCGGACATTAATTTTATTGTAGACCAACACCCCAATTCCGGCAGCTACGGGAAAATAGAATTCCCAAGTAGGAGCCGTTTTATAATCCCCTGACCGTTGACATTTCTCCCCCCCTTGGGTTTTTTTTTTTGTTTGAGCGGACTATTGTGTTAATTAGCAGCTGGGTTGGAAGATGGATAAAATACGGATCACGTCACTAAATGCTAGAGGGCTCAATATCCCTGAAAAACGCAAGATGCTATTGAATGAGCTAAAATGTCTGAAGACCGATGTGGGATTTATACAGGAAACCCACTTTAAGGAAGGTGTCTTTCCCTACCTCCAAAATAGACATTTTCCAAATGTATATCAAGCTTCGACTCAAGAAGCTAAAACTAAAGGTGTGGCGATTCTAATCTCAAATAGAATACCATGGATACTTACGGATAAATGTTCGGATTCTGGGGGAAGATACTTTTTTCTTAAAGGTGCGATAGGCGGGGAGAAAGTAACTCTAGCCACCATGTACGCACCAAATGAACACCAAGATAATTTTTTGACTAAAGTACTTTCAAAATTGACAGATTTCAAGGAGGGGAAGTTGATATGTGGAGGAGATATAAATATGCCCCTAGACCCCAAAGTAGATACATCCAGCGGGACCTCATCGGTATCTAGTGGAATTAGAAGACGCATCTTGTGGAAATTACACGACTTTCAATTGGTAGATGGGTGGCGAATTATACATCCAGAGGAGAGGGATTATACTTGTTTCTCGAATTCACATCAAAAATACTCCCGAATAGATCTTTTTCTGGTACCCCATCAATTACTTCAGTCGGTGAAGGACATATCCATAGGAAATATAACATGGACAGATCATGCACCAGTTACGATGGAGTTAACTTTAAAGGGGGGAACCCAATCAACAGATTGGAGATGGTGCTTAAACGAAAGCTTACTACAGAGCCCCCAAATTATAGAAGATCTGATCAATGAAATTAGGTGGTATTTCCAGATAAACGATACTGAAGAGAGTGACCCGGGTATAGTATGGGAGGCCTATAAAGCAGTAATGCGAGGTTGCCTAATTAAACATGGATCGCGAGTGAAAAAGGCTAGAGAAGAACAATTAAAAGACTTACTAGGAAAGCTACAGGAACTCGAGATACAACACAAAAAGAGAACAGAAATAAGTGTAGGGATAGAACTAGCCCATCTTAGAAGTCAAATAGCCGACCTCTTACAATATAAGGCCGAAGCAATTCTTCTGTATGGGAGGAGGACAGAGTATGATTCAGGAGACAAATGCGGTAAACTATTAGCAAAAAAAAATAAAAAAACAACAGATACGGTCATATATACCAATGATTAAAACAAAAGCAGACCAAAAATGTTATTTCCCAAAAGAAATAGCGCAAGAATTTGGGGAATATTACTCTGCATTATACAATTTGCCAGAGATATCGGTCCCCCCCGCGATCCCTTGAGAAATATGTGTCTTCTGCACGACTGTCTAGACAATCATCGCCAGCTCGGAGAGAAGTAAAGAGACCAATCAAGATAGAAGAAGTGCAAAAAATTATGAAAACAATAAAGCATGGTAAAGCACCAGGCCCGGATGGTCTAACCATACAATATTATCAGAGTTTTATTACACATTTGGGCCCATATATGACGAAGATGTTTAATAAAGTAGGACAAACAGTGGTGCTACCGTCAGAGACTGTAACAGCACATATTACAGTTATTCCAAAAGAGGGGAAAGATCCAGCGAGCTGTAGTAGCTATAGACCAATATCCCTGTTAAATGTAGATTTAAATTTTTTGACAAAGATCTTAGCATTCCGTATACAGTCCTATCTGCCTGAAATAGTACATCTTGACCAAGTAGGATTTATCCCGACAAGAGAGGCAAGAGATAGCACTATAAAAGTGCTAAATCTGATCCATAGGGTAAATCACAAGAGGATACCGAGTGTTTTTTTTAAATACGGATGCAGAAAAAGCATTCGACAGAGTAAGCTGGAAATTTATGTTCGAGGTCCTAAAACAGATGGGATTAGGCGAGAGAATGGTCCAATGGATAATAGGAGCATACACGGGCCCGCGTGCACTAGTAAAAGTAAATGGGATCTACTCCAGGCCTTTTGATGTCACAAATGGAACCCGGCAGGGCTGTCCCGTCGCCTCTTTTATTTGCCTTAACATTAGAACCGCTTCTAAATAAGATACAACAGAACCCAGATATAGTGGGTATTGAGGTGGGGGGGAAAGGAATATAAAGTATCGGCTTATGCAGATGATATGCTCTTCTCACTAGCAAGACCACAAATCTCGTTACCAAATTTAATGAAAGAAGTAGAATTATACGGGTCTATGTCAAACTTAAAAATAAAATACGGTAAATTGGAGGCGATGGGGGTGGCACTTCCGGAATACATCAAAAATGGGTTACAAGATAGCTTTAAGTTCAGATGGACAACTAGGGCCTTGAACTATTTAGGAACACTAATACCACCAAATCTACTAAACATTTTCGAGTTAAACTTTGTACCATTACTTAGTACAGTTAAAACTTTATTGGAAGGCTGGAGTAAAGGAATACACTCATGGTTCATGAGATGTAATATTCTAAAAATGAGTGTGGTGCCAAAGTTCCTCTACCTCTTCCAAGCACTGCCGGTTAGAATTCCCATGTCCTACTTCAATCAAGTCCGTGGAGTGTTTATTAAATTCATATGGGCCAGTAAACGGCCAAGAATATGTAGAACATTGCTTACCTCATCTAAATGGGCTGGAGGCATATCGGCACCAGATATGTATAAATACTACCAGGCGGTTCAACTTGGCAGGATAGTAGACTGGAGTAGACATGGGGACTATAAATTGTGGGTAACCATAGAGCAGCAAATGTGCCTAGTCCCTCTAAAAAGAGCTCTATGATGCTATACAACCTTGCCACCACAAGTAAAAAATCACCCTACAATAGGAGAAACCTTACAAATAGGAAATAAAGTAAATCAGAATCCTAAATTTTCCACCAAAAACTCCTCCGTTTCCGATTTTAGGAAACCCAGAGTTTCCACCAGGCATGAACTCACAAATATTTAGGAAACGGAGAGAAAAGGGAAGATTTCAAGCCTCACATTTTCTGGGAGACAGAGGATGGGTATCAATTGGTGCATTAACACAACGAGGAGGGCAATATGAAATACCCATATGGCAAGCGAGACAGGTCAGACATTATTTGGAGACATTGGGACCCGCAGAAAGATATAGGCGAACACAAACTAAATTTGAGGAGTACTGTGAAGGAGAGGAACCCCTATACCACCTAATCTCTAGAATATACATAATCTTGACCACACCTTCAGAGGATTTTAAAATGGACTGTCTTACCAAATGGGAAAGAGACTTAGGCCAAATTTTCTCTCCAGCACAATGCCAGAAAATTATAGATTTGTCTTTAAAATCTTCAAGGTGTATGAAAACACAGGAATCAAACTATAAAATATTAACAAGCTGGTATTACACGCCATCGGCCTTAAACAAATTTTTTCCTGAAATATCTGACAGGTGCTGGAGAGGATGTGATGAAAAAGGGACTATGATCCATATAGTCTGGGCATGCCCAGTAATTAGACAATTTTACAGAGAATTACCGTATTTATCGGCGTATAACACGCACCCCAAGTTTAGGAGGGAATTTTAGGGAAAAAAACTTTTAGGAGGGAAGTTTAAGGAAAAATAACTTACATTTAAATGCAGCCTTATCAGTGTCCATTGCAGCCTTGTCACAGTGCAGCCTTGCCCCAATGTCCATTGCAGCCTTGTCACAGTGCAGCCTTGTCACAGTGCAGCCTTGCCCCAGTGTCCATTGCAGCCTTGCCACAGAGTCCATTGCAGCCTTGCCACAGAGTCCATTGCAGCCTTGCCACAGAGTCCATTGCAGCCTTGCCACAGAGTCCATTTCAGCCTTGTCACAGAGCCCATTTCAGCCTTGTCACAGAGCCCATTTCAGCCTTGTCACAGAGCCCATTTCATCCTTGTCACAGAGTCCATTTCAGCCTTGTCACAGTGCAGCCTTGCCCCAGTGTCGCCTTGCCGGAATTTAAAATTGGCGCCGAGACTGGGCGGAGCGGGGCGAACGCTGTCGAGAATGCAGGGACTGGGCGGAGCCGAGATCCACATAGCCGAGTGTACTCGGCTATACTCGGCTCCGCTCACAGTCACGCCGAGTCCCGCCCTATGATGGACATAACACAGGTCCAATGGTGGGACTGGGCGTGACTGTGAGCGGAGCCGAGAAAAGCAGAGTATAGCCGAGTACACTCGGCTATGTGTATCTCGGCTCCGCTCACAGTCAGCGGAGACCGCCCGGGATATGTGGGTATCGGCGTATAACACGCACCCCTGATTTTAAGGGGAAAAAAGTGCGTGTTATACGCCGATAAATACGGTACTCAAATATTTACTGAACATCAGATTGCAGAAGAACCAGCTTTCTTCCTGCTACATCATACACAAATCCCACCGAAAAAATATATAAATTCAGTCTTGTGTCATTTGGTAAACGCAGCGAAAAGTTGTATTGCGATGAAATGGAAAGATCCTACAGCCCCTACGATTTCAATGTGGTTAAATAAAGTTAGAAGGGTAGGAATAATGGAGAAATACTTACCGACAACGTTGGAGGGAAAAAAAACAAGTACAAGATATATGGGCACCATGGGAGCAATTTGTAAAAACAGAGGAAGGGAAGAAACTATTAGGAGAGTAAAAATAAAAACTAGGTTGACGTGAAATAAGAGTAAGGGACTTCAGAGAAGTTTCATATCCAGCTAAAGAATACGTGCTTTCCATTTTTTTTTTTTTATGTTTGTCTGTTTGATATTTTCCTGCGTAAAGCAGGGGTAAAGAAGGGGTAAAGAAGGGAGGAAGGGGGAGGTCGAGAGAAGGGGAAGGGGGGAGAATAGGGGAAATAGGAAAGGATAACATGGTCAAAAGAAGTAGGAGATGCAGCGGGAAAGGAAAGTAGAGGGACAATAGGAAGAATAGATCATAAGACTATAGTAAAATAAGGAATTTGACAGATTGATTATTGATATTGCTTTATACGATTTGTTTAAAAGGGAACGCTGTATCTGTATACCCTGTTTTAAGAAAAAAAAAAAAAAAACGGCAGAAGGACACTCACTTTGTTTCTCAAGCATTTGATGCGCATCCACAAATCCCATACTAATTAACTGATATGTTAGATACCGTATTTTTCGGACTATAAGACGCACTTTTTTCCCCCAGAAATATGGG
The DNA here is from genome assembly GCA_029206835.1 of Rana muscosa. NCBI lineage: Eukaryota > Metazoa > Chordata > Amphibia > Anura > Ranidae > Rana > Rana muscosa. Next base: position 6,180,167 of record CM055122.1, read on the forward strand.
GGAAAATGTCCCTGCGTCTTATAGTCCGAATACATGACAGGCCCCGCCGTCGCTGGCACCGCCCCTGCCATCCGCTCTCATCGCTCCCCGTAGCCGCTGCAATCCCCTGACCGCCGCCACTGGCTCCGCCCCACAGACGCCGCTGGCAAAGCCCCTGACACTGCTCGCATTGCGGCGAATCCAATTAGAGCCGCTCTCTTTCTTTTCTCCCTTCGGCTTACAGAAAGGGAGAGGGGCGGCGGGGGATATACAGACAGCCCGCAGCTCTCCTCTCCCTGTCACAGCGCCGCTGCCGAGGTTCTCTGGCAAATAGAGCAGCGGCGCTGTGACAGGGAGAGGAGAGCTGTGGGCTGTCTGTATATCCCCCGCTGCCCCCTTCCCTTTCTGTAAGCCGAAGAGAAAGAGAGCGGCTCTAATTGGATTTGCTGGGCCGCCACCCAGCTTCCTGCCCGCTGTTTCCCTCCCCATGATTGGCCACAGCAGAGGGCCAATCAGAAGACACTGGGGGCATCATGGGAAATGAAGTCACTGCAGAGTTCTGGCACCAGTTCCCCCAGCATGCAAGCACTCTGCTGGAGGGGAGGGAGGGGGTGTTAGAAGAGGAGCAAAAGAGAATACTCTGCTGGGGGACACCACCAGAGAGCCACGCTGTACCCCGCACCACCAGAGAGCCACGCTGTACCCCGCACCACCAGGGAGCCACGCTGTACCCCGCACCACCAGGGAGCCACGCTGTACCCCGCACCACCAGGTAGCCACGCTGTACCCCGCACCACCAGGGAGCCACGCTGTACCCCGCACCACCAGGGAGCCACGCTGTACCCCGCACCACCAGAGAGGGAGCCACGCTGTACCCCGCACCACCAGAGAGGGAGCCACACTGTTCCCGCATCACCAGAGAGGGAGCCACACTGTAACCGCACCACCAGAGAGGGAGCCACATTGTACCCGCACCACCAGAGAGGGAGAAAGACCGAGCCACTGCCAGGATACAGACATGCTACACTACTGACTAGAGCAGCCTTTCTCAACCTTTTCAACACAGAGGAACCCTTGAAATAGTTCTCCGGTCTCGGGGAACCCCTGCTAAAATTGAGAAATCTACAACTCATGATACATTAGTGTGACAGTCAGTTGGAAGAATGGTCCTTACACTTGGGGCAATTGGGAAGAATTACATCCTTACAGATAGCTAAAAAGAGCAATGGGGTCAGTGTGAACTTATCTGAGAGGCAGAAATTGCCCAATGCTGAAGGAACCCCTAGCAACCTCTGGAGGAACCCTAGGGTTCCACGGAACCCTGGTTGAGAATCACTGGACTAGAGTCACCCCGGGCAACCCAGAGTGAGCGAACGTCCAGCCAGAGGGATCACTGTTGCGATTTCGCTGGGTCTGGTAAGAGGGCCTGTTGGCCATTATCCATAACTATTCCCAGGGACTGAGCCATTAGGAAGTGCCTAACCTGATATCCTCTAGGCCTTATTGACTGACACAACGTCCCTCTCTGTCCTCTTCCCACGGCGTCCCCTCTGTCCTCTTCCCACGGCGTCCCCTCTGTCCTCTTCCCACGGCGTCCTCTTCCCACCGCGTCCCCTCTGTCCTCTTCCCATGAAGATGACAGGGCGGGTCTTAAAAAGGAAGGGGTGTGACCTTGACAGGAAGGGGTGTGTCATTTAAATTAGGGGGTGCGCAAGTTTAGTCAGGCCTAGGGCAGCACAAAACCTAAATACACCACTGATGGCATGGTCACTCTGTGTTTACTGTGGCAATGGTCAGGCTGCGTTTACTATGGCAATGGTCAGGCTGCGTTTACTATGGCAATGGTCAGGCTGCGTTTACTATGGCAACGGTCAGGGTGCGTTTCATGGGCACTGGAAAATATTTTAGTACACCATTTGGTTCAGAATATATTTTTTCTTGTTTTCCTCCTCTAAAACCTAGGTGCGTCTTATGGTCAGGTGCGTCTTATGGTGCGAAAAATACGATATGTTGTGTGATTACTGCTTTATCAATGGATTAACCAATGTCCATTCTCGAGTGTTTTCCTCCATTCCATATCCTGAATTAGATACAGGAACACACAAGCTGGTCCCTGGTGATTGGGTCCTGATAAAGAAGTTTGAGAGAAAACATTCGCTAGAACCAAGATATGATGGTCCTTTCCAGGTTCTCCTAACAACCGCTACAGTAAAGGTAGCCGCAAAGAACTCCTGGGTTACACGCCTCTCACTGCAAGAATGTCTCTGTACCCGAGGGGACCAAACCATGAGTCTGTATATCCTTTTCTATGAGATCATTGTTCAAGCACAGGAAGTAGCCATTAGACAGGCACATGGCATAACATAATTATTCTGGTATAACTCCAACACACATGTAGCTACCTTCACATTTGATTACTGTGCTATAGTCTCCTGCCCTCCGGTCACTCACGGATGATTATTGGGGCAACATCTGTGACTACTGGGGATCTGTGGGATGGAATACAGGGGATGAAAGGGGGTACAGGCCACAGAGTGCTCTGGACAAGAAATGGAAAGTCCCTACTTAGCCAAATGACATTATTAAAGACAGGTACATGTTTGAACAGTGGGAGAACAGGACACAGCATGAAATTCACCCCGACCATAGAAAACCCCAGCCCTACAGATGCTGGTACATATGTCCCGGGGACATGGGTGGCAGGACCCACTGGGAGATTCCAACTTAAAGACATGTATAGTTCACCGGACCGGCAGGCCCCTCAACCCATAGCCAACTCCCTGAGACCTATATGGAAATTAGGGGATATGAAAATTAGGACTAGACTAGACTGACAGGTTAGGTCAGTGGACGGGGGAGTGTGCACTGGCTAAGGCCATAATGCCTCTGCACATACATCTTCTCGGGAAACAACTCAGAGCCAGAAGTAGCTAACACATCCAGACCCAACAGGAAACGCAGGAGTGTCCCAGCAGGAAGCTTTGACCCCCATGTATATATAAATGCCATAGGAGTCCCAAGGGGGGTCCCAGATGAGTTCAAAGCAAGAGATCAGGTTGCTGCAGGATTCAAGTCTCGGATCCCCATCATCACTGTAAACAAAAATGTAGATTGGATAAATTACATACTATAATCAACATTTGTCAACTACACCAGAAATAACACTGGCCCAAATGGTAAAGTGACTTTGGCCATCAGGAAACTTGAGGATTTGTCCCAAGAATTAAAGAAAAACTCAGGGCTCCCCAACCCCTGGGATCAGTACTTCACCTGGATGAAGGGACGACAGGGAATATTAACACAGATAGGAATAGCTATTTTAGCAATCTTAGTGATTGAAGCTGCTATAATTTGCTATTCAGCTGCTATAATGTGTTGTGTTCTCCCCTGCCTCAGAAAGTGTGTAGGAAAAGACTGTTGACAAATCCACTCCCACATTTGTGAACCAGGAAATACCAGACGATGATTACAAAGGGCCTCGCACTCCATTACAGTCGCTCCCACACAATCCTATAGGGATAGGAAAGGGAACGCCTGAACGCCCTTCTCAGCTGTGTCGAGGGGGGTAGTGAACTAGTTGCTGCCCTTCTCTATGCACAGCCAAAAAAGGTCCTAAGGAGAATGGGCCAGGTGGGTAGGACTTTTAGTGTGAGGGACAGAAGAAAATAGCCATTTTAGGGGGGACTGTAATGGATGTGACTAAGGTATTACAGGTATAACAAAATGCCTATTTTCAATATATAATATATTTGTAGTCAGAGTCTTCACTTGAGAACGTGATACCCTAACTACCCAAGGCTTGAGTTGTGCCATAGCCTGCTGGTCAGTATGCCTAAAAGTGGGCATACCCTGAGTATGACTGAAGAAATGAAATAAGTAAATGATTGTATGCAAAGGGGGAACGGGTGGGTGGGGACCCAGAAACCCAGCCGACGCAGGAGAGGAGAGAGGAGGGGGGATAAATAGCCCCCAGACTCCTCCTACAAATTCAGGCTAGCCTGCGGCCAGCCTTCTAACTAGTAGTCAGAGTCTTCACTAGTGAATAGTCAGAGTCTTCACTTGAGAACGTGATACCCTAACTACCCAAGGCTTGAGTTGTGCCATAGCCTGCTGGTCAGTATGCCTAAAAGTGGGCAAAAAGACCCGGACTAGGTGAGTTTGGAAAAGAAGAAGGGCAGGTAACAAACTGGCGGGATGACGTCAATGATTGGGACTGGTAAGTATCCGTTACGATAGCAGAACCAGCGACCTAAGAACGAAGACTAGAAGGGCCCCATCCGACAGAACTTGAAAACCTGCCCAGAAACCAACCGACTCTCCCGTACCTGACTGGATAAGCCTACACCAGAAAACACGGACATGGGAACGAACCGCTAGTGGCGAGCAGACACTTGGGAGAAACGAAACAAGGGCTGTCCCGAGGAGCCCCAAGGGTTGTGCCCAGCCACCAGGATGAAAGATGATTATCTCCGTGAATACCTACAACCCCTGGCCTAACCGTCCATACATGGTAAGGGGACGTGAGAGGGAGAGAGGCCAAAAAGGACAAACTGACAGGAGTGAAGGGGGGTCTAAGAGCCGGATACCTGCAAGAAGTGTTGCAGGAGTGGATGGACGATGTCAACACGCTGAAACTATACGCCCCAATGACCGCACAGAACCAGACATGGCATGACCCAACCTACCCGAGTGACCGTGAGCTCCCTTCGGAACTGGCTGGGCCTGTAGAACCGAAGGCTTGCCAAACCCGGAACCAAGGAGATGCTGAACTGCCTGCCGAAATGCAGGGAGCTGGGGTGTGCTGACACCCCGCCCAAGAGAGTTAGAACACATACAACCTGTCCAGTGAACATGAGAGGCCGTGGGGAGCCTGATTGACCCGCATCCAACTGCGCTAAGAATACGGCCCAGAGCATGCATCGTGCTGGTATCTAGGACAGAACAGGAAACAAACTGAAATGTATCGCCTACCCAGTAGTGGCTGGAAAAGGAAACCCCTGAGATGACTCACCGCCCCGCAGAGCCAAGAACGACCAACTCCCCACCGGCGGAGTACCACCCAGGTCAGAAACCCCCACGTGGAGTGGAAGGGATGAACCTGCCTGTGATGCCGCCGAAACGTGCAGCCTGCCCCACCCCTGACATACAAAGAAAAAGACAACAGACAACCAGACACAAGACACCACCCCTCTGTACCTGCCTGGGACAAAGATGTGAGCAGAAATGACCAGACCTCAGCGCGTGAATGAACCTGACGACAGAACCCACCCTAGAGTATGTAGTAAGTGTGTGTGTAGTAAGTGAGCCTGAGTAACCTGCCGCGCAGACAGGTAATTAAAAACGAAACACTCAGGGCCAATGTACCCACGGACCGTGGTGGGTAGTGGTTGTATAGGCGTAAGAATGAACGTGCACGTATGACGTATAGTATACAGGCGAGAAGATTGTGGTCAACAACCATTTAAAAACGAAACCTCAGCCCGTATGGATCTGTAGACGTGACAGATCCTGAGATGCGCACCCTGGCTAACTACCCCCGGTATGCAAGAACCTGAACGAAAAGTGTGACGAGACAAGGAAAACAAACAACGCTGCAACGGCTGTGGGTGCGACTGGTGACTGCACGGCACCGCCAAGTTATGACAGAACATGCTAGGACTGGCTGACCTGCTACACTGAAACACGCTGGGGTAAATATGCTGAGACAGAACACAACCCCCTCTGTACCAACCCCCGAGCGAAGACATAAGCAGTGAAGGTGGGACCATAGTATAACGAACATGAAAAAACGACACCCCCCCCCCGGCGTGTGACGTGAGTGAGCGCAAGGAAACTATCTCGCAATGACAGATCATAGAAACTGAACCCTCAGGACCTGAGTACCCACAGACCGTGGTGGGTAGTCCTGCAGATGAAATGAAACAAATGCAAACGTATGACGTACCGTAATGGGCGAGAAGATTGTGGTCAAAGAACAAGACCAATGAAAAAACCTGAGCCCGTAAGGATCTGTAGACGTGACAGAAACCAGGATGTGAAACCTAGCCAACTGAACCAGGAATGCATGAACCTACAAAAATACGATGAAACCTACGGAAGTAAGATGATACGGAACTGAACGAAGAAGAAAACCAGCTACCGGTGTAAGCTGAACCCTCAGGACCTGAGTACCCACAGACCGTGGTGGGTAGTCCTGCCGATGAAATGAAACGAATGCAAATGTATGACGTACCGTAACGGGCGAGAAGATTGTGGTCAAAGAACAAGACCAACGAAAAACCTGAGCCCGTAAGGATCTGTAGACGTGACAGAAACCGAGATGTGAAACCTAGCCAACTGAACCAGGAATGCTTGAACCTACAAAAGTACGATGAAACCTATGGAAGTAAGATGATACGGAACTGAACGAAGAAGAAAACAGCTACCGGTGTAAGCTGAAACCTGCACAAGCTGACAGGAAAAACGTCATGACAGGAAAACGCTACGACAGGAACGCGCCATGACCGGAAAAGCCATGACAGCAAAACGCTCACAGGCCGCTGAAAGCAACATGCTGTCGCCAGAACCGCTAAGACAGAAACCACGTGACGCATGAATACCCGAACGATCGTGGACGTGAAGCTACTCCACCAAACAGCCCCCCTTACCTGAACAGCATCCCCCCACCCCTGGCTCAGAGACCCCAAGGTAGACTGGATATATTGAGCAAGATGCGGCCGGCTAGCCCCCCCGGCTCGCAGAGCCAAGTCAGGACACCCCCAGAATAACACACGGAAAACTGCCAGACGTGACCTGTGGAGACGTGGGTGGACAGACGCCCCCCGTGAGCCGACACAGCCCAGCAAACTGACAATACCACCAGTGACCCCCAAGGTAGACTGGGTCCGAGCCAAGATTCGGCTGGCTTGCCCCCCCTGGCTCACAGAGCCATGCCAGGACACCCCCAGCCAAGCATATCCTCACTGGTATAGCTGAGGATCTGGGGGATGGGATAACCCGGACCAAGGGATGGATGCCAAGGCCAACCCTGCAGTGCAGCGAGCAGTCCCCCGCCCCCCCAAACCAGTAACCACCGCTGAACCGCCACCCCCCGCCACTCTGCTGCCCGGCGAGCACCGGGAGGAATAAGCAGGGCGGGAGGATGGTCCCCCTCCCATACTGCCCCGCCTCATGGTGGCTGCCATGCCAGAGCGAGCCCAGAGGAGTGAGTGCCCGGCCCGGAGGAGTGGGAAGGGTGAATGGACGCCCCCCCCATGCTGCCTGGCGAACAGGACATAAGCCGAACGAGCCCCGTGAAGGAGGGGAGAAGTGAGTGGACAGACTCCCCTTGACACAGACGCCCCCCCCGTATAACATGTACAGTGATAGATACGTGGAAGCAGAAAGATGCACGCCACGTCCCTCCCTGTGATAAAAAACACAAGCAATGACAGTAGAGTGCGACCTACCTGTGTGATACGACCCGAACAATGCACCATGTGGAATACTCACCATCTGCTGGGTGTCTCCCTCCTCTGGTGTGGTGAATCACCACACACCCAGTTTGCAGTTTGCAGACCCCCCCCTCGCCTGACAGAGGCAACAGAGCGCCCCCCCTATTCCTGGACAAACAGCTGCACCCCCCTCTGATGACAGGCGTACCATGCCCCTGAAGTGGCGGACAGACTAGACCAAACGAGGTGCAAGTAATGTCCCCAGACTCCAGAAAGACCGCCATGACGACACAGGCAGACCTCCCCCCCCTGCCTGACAGAGGCATCCGGAGCCCAGCCCCCCCCCAAACCAGTACAACGGACCGGAGAGGTGAAACACCACCAGACTCCCGGCGGCCAAGCTGCTGCCCTGAGCTCCGGGAGAAAAGGGGGGGTGACTGACCCCCCCCCCACGATGCGGATTGAGCCCTGGGAAACTGGATGGATACCCCCCCCCTCCCCCTGCGCGAGTACCGGGAAAAGTGGGCGGGCAGCTTCCTCCATGCAAGAAGAAGCCCTGGGCAATGCTGGTGGGTGGATGGCCAGACGAACGAACGCCCCCCCGTGAGCATGGGAGCAGCAGGCGGCTGGCCACCATGGAGCCCTGCACCACGGATGACCCAGTGCGAGCCCAGAGAAGTGGGAGGGAGGACGGAGGGGCCCCCCTCATAGCCCAAGCCCGGGAGGAGGAGCGGGTGACAAGCGGGCGGCCCTGCAAATGGAACCGGCGTGCGTCCGGAAGTGAGGAGTGTGAAAGAGCGGACCCCCTCACTAGAACACTGGCCTGAACCCGGGAGGCAGATGGATGCCTGGATCGGCGCGCGGCCCCCCCTGCCCCTCCTTCAAGAAGCTGGGCGTGGGAACTTGAAGAGGAACCTGATTCCGACCATACTGCCGCTCTGCGAATCAAAAACCGGAAGTGACGTCAGCTGACCCAGAAACCCCGCCGACGCAGGAGAGGAGAGAGGAGGGGGGATAAATAGCCCCCAGACTCCTCCTACAAATTCAGGCTAGCCTGCGGCCAGCCTTCTAACATGTTTTCACGGTTTCCTTATCAAGCCTTAACTTCAGATAATTAGATAAAATAAGTTGCCGGATGCTCGCTCACCCCTCCCTTGTCGTGAAACTGAACTACGAAGAGTTAACAAGATTGTACCTCCTTTCGAGACGGCTGTCACAAGGAAGATTGCCCTATATAGATTATATAGATTGTTACCCCTATTCCTGCACCCCTATAAGGACATAACTCAATCAAAATGCGTACATGCTGTCATAAGATTATGTTTTGCATATGTCTCGCCCTATATGAGACAATATATTCGGCATACTATATAAGTTGTAAAAAGAGGAACAATAAACACAAGGAAGATTGTTCACTCTGTGCTCGTGTGTGTCAGTGTGACATTTCTTTATGTGTGCACACTTTACATTTAATTTGGACAGGGACAGATATAATAGTTTGGATGGTTCTGATCCGATCCAAAACAAGGGAACATCACCCGAAAGAAGATTTGACCATGGGAATAGGGGGGTAACAGTAGTACTGGATCTGGTAACATCAGCATATTCCAACAGGGGATTTACCCACTGTGACACAACAGTCTAGGAACCAGCTCCCAGTTTTTTTACTATCTCCAATACAGGTTTAAAGGGTATAGCTCAACCCCCCCCCCCTTTCAGTAATTAGGGCACCAGTGCGACCCTTATAAACATTCAGTAAAGATGGCCCACCCTCGGCCCCAAGGATGGGTTATGAACTCTGAACCTATCATTATACATTTTTCACTCCTCTTCTCCAATTTTATGAATTACAATTTATTTAATATTTGTGTTTTTATTGTGCAATTTTACTGTGTAGTGTCTGGTTTGCAATGGTAAGCGGTCACGTAGGGAGCAATTCCCTAATTCGACCACTAGGGACGGAGTAGGATATTAGGAGTATGGGATACACAGGCATGCGGTACATATGACACCACTAGAGGCCGCACGTTTGACACAATAAGGAATACATACCCTAGTACAACCCTCATAATCCGTAAACTACGTCTATTGAGGGAGTAACCCGCGGGCCGCTTACTATAAAAGACGTGGAGCGTGACGAGATGACATCGCCTCAGAGGTCACATGGCGAAACGCGTAAGGCGGAGTTATCTCACACGCAATTACGTCACTTCCGGGTGCTGAGGTCGGAGCCGTGGAGCGCACGCCGACCTTCAGCCTGTTAGACACTGTTTTTTTGCATTTATACTGCATTTGAATGATGCGATGTGGATCGCTTTTTTAAACATTAATCCTTTTTTAAATAAATATCGGAATTACACCATGCGAGTTCGCTTTTAAGAGAACTGCTATTTCACGCTTGGTGCGCACACGTGCGAATGCGCGCGTTCCCGGACAACAGACTTCCAGAACGCCAGTGCGCATGTGCAGGAGCGCATCCCTAACGGCAGTTGGCACCAGACGGCCTATTTAAGGGGCTCTCAGACTCTCTACAGTGCTGACTGGTCTTCAGCTGTGTCCTGATCCTCTGAACCCTGTTATACCTGCATGATACCTGTTACTGATCCCGGCTTCCTTTGATTCTGCTTTGAACTCTGACATACCCTGATTACTGGTACCTGACTCTGGCTTCCACCTGACCTTGCTCCTGCTTATGCCTTGTACCTTGCAGTCCGCCTGTTACCGAACCCGGCAATCCTCACGACCCTGCTTCCGTCATCTGTCCGGCTCTAACACTGCCTCTGGGAACTTGTGCTGGCTGCCTATCAGCTCAGCTCTCCTGGGTCCAGTATCCGCCTGTCTCCTGACCACAAGAATTACTGACAAGCCACCAGGCCTGAACCTGCGAGTGGGTTGGAGTTCCTCTTTAAACCCGGCGGATCTTCTGAGCTTCATCCCAGCTCCTTACCTGCTCTCCTGCTTGTACCACCGAGCCTACAACTCCCATCGCAAGTTCTGCAAGCAACATTGCCTGGCACTCGTGTTCCTCCTGTCCCTAGCCACCATCTGTTCCACCTTCAGTGGGGCTTGGGTAGGAGATACAAGGGAGGCCGACCTCGTCATATCAGACTCCTACTAGGTACGTGACAGTTTCTCTCTGGTTTTATGAGGATACCAGTAGTTGGCACGCTGGGAAAGCAGCCTAGAAGCACGACTACAAGATCTGCTTTGTGGACCTGAGAGCCCTGGAATTCGAGCAGTGGAGCAGTCTGGCATAGAGAAAACCAACACACTCACTTTCGCTCATTACCCCTGCAGGGGTATCTGAATCTGGTGAGTGGGGAACCAAAGGGTTGAGGATAAAGTCACCATAGGACAACGAGGAGTATCACAAATGTCACTTTACTGGAAGATTTTGCGCAATAATTCTGGTTGATAGCTTTTACTTGTCATACGAACATTGGACATCGCAGCTGAACCTACTTACCTATTATCAATTTTTTTTGTGGATTTTCTTGAGGCATGTATATATCTTTTGGGACACATACTTTCTCCCCAGCTTGGGGGATTGTCACTTAGAACACATTTATTCCCTCACGAGGTGTAGCCAAAAGGTGCCTGAATATTGGGCAATTATGATTTTTTTTTTTTTATGTTTAATTCTTTGATGCATACTATATAAATATCGTATGTTGTTTTGATTAGTTTAACACCCAACCACAGGATTGGTTACACTGACGCAATCAGTGCTCATGAGGGTTGATATTTAACCTACACGGGTCACCAACACCTACTGAAAGGTGACACGAGTTTGGATCACTTTTTATTTTATTATTTTTTTATTTTATAGTTTGGTAACTCTTAGGACCCATCTCTCCCCATAATCAAATGGGGGGGGGGGGGTTGACTGAGGAATCACTAAGTTTTGCATACACATACCTTGTTGATTGGCCCCCAGGAAGAGCGACTTGAACATTGAGTCGCTCCTCATAGGTGGCATATAGCAACGGTTCTTACTTGAAGTCATTATTATCACTTTGGAAGGTTTATCACTATGTTTTGATACAAACACCCATTTGGAGGCGTATTTCAACACTTTTAAAATTTAACCCACGGAAGTACCTTCATTATCTCTATATCCATACCACTACTTAGGTGGAAGGCAGCGCCACACACCCCTTTATCACACATTCCTCATAAATGCACCTGATGACTTTACAACCAATGTAGGGACTACGGCTCTGCAATGAATGTGAGGACACCAAGAGAAAGTCCAGTGCCAAAACATAGGGGATCGCCATTTACCTGGGGGAACAGAGGATCAGGTAAAAGTGTTTTTACCATTACCTTGACTAAATAACGCATTTAATCTTTGCAGTATGGGTACAGCCTCCCTGCAAGGAAGGACTTTAACCCTGCTTAGAGTTGGGCTTTAAGGCGGAACTTCAGTCATTTTTTTCATCTTTCCATCTATTAAATCCTCTGCCGTTGTTTTAACTTTGGATAGTAAAACATATTTTTTCTGCCAGTAAATACCTTATACAGCCCCCTTCCTGTTTCTAGTCTCAAAAAAAGCCTAGGCTTATGACATCATGCACGGCTCTATCTCATAAAGAGAGCCAATGAGAGCTGCAGAGCAGGTGGTGTGCCTCTGTGTGTCCGTGTAAAACCAGGAAGTGAACAGGCAGCAGCTTCAGCTGCCCACAGTTAAAATGGTTGCAGCCAGACTCAGTGGAGGGAGATTTATGCAGCATATTTGGCAAGTACAGAATCACAGTATATATAAAATATAGCATGTACAATGAACTTGAATGCAGCCTCACAGTATGACAAACGTAGACAAAAAATATATATAAATGCCACCAGTATAGTAACAAATCCTAATAAAAAACAATAAATAAGCCAGCCCTTAAAATTTCAACTTGTCTGCTCGCATTTGGCGAGTGAAATTATGAGGAGTGCGAGTAGGGACAGGGCTGTGTTGTCCCAGGAATGCATAGCCAGTGCCTCCCCGCCGTGCACAGGCTCACAGCGCGGCCATTTCAATAGCAACTATACAGCCTCCTGGGACCATCCCTCTCCACCTCCTTCCTGATGCTAATCACCCCCCCCCCCCCCCACACAGGCTAGCAGCAAGGGGGCATGTCATTAGGAGCAGTCCGCCCCTCTCCACTTCCCTCCTGCTGCACATCTAAGGAGTGGGGCGGTGCATGTCTCACAGCATTCCTAAGTGGGCAGGCTCAAACCCTCTCGGTCCGCCCTTAGTGTTTACACAATGCCTGACCCCCTGGCTGCAGGAGAAAGGTAACCGTCAGTGTGTCGTAATTGAAAGCAGCACATGTGCTTGAGGGGGTTGGAGGCGTTGAATAAGGAATTTAACAAGATGTGTGCTGGGAGGAAAGGGGGGGGGGGGTTAATTGGAGGCATAGGTCTGAATCATACTAATGCCTCCAATTCAACACCCATCCCCACCCCCCAATACCTATTGCCTCCAATTTCACTGCATTGCATTGATGGCCACTGGTGAGGCCGCACTGATGGCGGCCACTGGTGAGGCCGCACTGATGGCGGCCACTGGTGAGGCCGCACTGATGGCGGCCACTGGTGAGGCCGCACTGATAGCCACTGGTGAGGCCACACTGATGGCCACTGGTGAGGCCACACTGATGGCCACTGGTAAGCCGACACTAATGGGCTGTATTGATGGTCACTGATGAGGCTGCATTAATAGGTACTGATGAGGCTGCACTGATCAAGAAGTTGTTAATATTTATTTTTCTAACTTAATTTGGCATAAATCATTTAACAGTGTCATTCCATGAGATAATTTATAATAGGATTTTTATAACAGCTTACCTGTAAAATCCTTTTCTTGGAGTACATCACGGGACACAGAGCGACATAGTCATTACTAATGGGTTATATAGATACCGTCAGGTGCTGGCACTGGCAACTTCCAAAACCGGAAGTACCCTCCCCTATATAAGCCCCTCCCATCCGGGAGCACCTCAGTTTTGTAGCAAAGCAATAAGTGTCCCTAAAGAGGGGCGGGAGCTCTGTGTCCCGTGATGTACTCCAAGAAAAGGATTTTACAGGTAAGCTGTTATAAAAATCCTATTTTCTTTCTCGTACATCACGGGACACAGAGCGACATAGTCATTACTAATGGGATGTCCTAAAGCAATGCCAAATGAGGGGGGGGATACACCATATATAAGCTGAGCGCTATCAGACATGAGGATCTTTTGCGGCCTGCAACACACTGCGCCCAAAGGCGACATCCTCCTGACTTCTAACGTCCACCTGGTAGAACCTAGTAAACGTGTGTACCGAAGACCATGTTGCGGCCTTACAGATTTGAGCCAGGGAGGCCTGGTGATGCACTGCCCATGAAGTTCCAACTGCTCTCGTGGAGTGCGCCCTAGCTTTGAACGGAGGCGGTCTACTTCTCAAGCCATAGGCTTGTATTATGACCTGTCGAATCCACTTGGCTAAAGTAGATTTTGACGCTGCCTGACCCTTTCTGGGGCCTTCCGGCAGAATAAACAAAGTATCCGTTCTGCGAATCTGAGCAGTGGCTTTTAGATAAGCTTTAACTGCTCTTACTACATCCAAAGAATGCAATAACTTTTCCTCTACCGAAGTAGGTTTGGGGAAAAAAGAAGGAAGAACCACATCTTGGTTCAAAATGAAACCTCGATACCACCTTAGGAAGAAAGGCTGGATGAGGACGTAACACTACTCTGTCCTTATGGATAACCAGATATGGCTCCTTACAGGACATAGCTGCTAATTCCGATACTCTTTTAGCCGAACAAATGGCTACTAGAAAAATCAATTTCCTGGTGAGAAGCACCAAGGAAATATGCTGTAATGGTTCAAATGGTTGTTTCTGTAGAACCGACAGAACCAAGTTTAGATCCCATGGACATATGGGAATATTAACCGGAGGACTAATACGCATCACTCCTTGTATAAAGGCTTTGACTAGTGAATGCGAAGCCAAGGGCCTTTGAAAAAATATTGACAAGGCCGAAATCTGACCCTTGATAGTACTCAAGGCAAGCTTCCTATCTACAGCCCACTGTAGGAAGTCCAGAATCCTACCTATTACGTACTTATGTGGATGCCATTTCTTGGCCTCACACCACGCGATGTACGCCTTCCAGATTCTATAGTAGATCTGCCTGGATACCGGCTTCCTGGCATTGATCATGGTAGATACCACAGCATTAGAGAGCCCTCTCTTTTTTAGAATGTGGGCTTCAATAGCCAGGCCGTCAAACCTAGGGCTGGTAAGGAAGGGTGGTATATCGGTCCTTGCGAAAGCAGGTCCGGACGACGTGGGAGAGTCCAAGGACTCCCCACTGAAATTTTACAATCTCCGCGTACCACGCTCTTCGGGGCCACGCTGGAGCCACCGGAATCACTGGTTTCTTTTCTACCCTGATTCTGCGGAGTAAACGAGGTAACCATTGTGGCGGTGTGAATGCATATATCAGCTTGAACTGATCCCAAGGGAACACTAGGGCATCCGAGCCGCAAGCTAGGGGATACCTTGTCCGAGAGACAAACCTGTCCCCCTTTGCGTTGAATCTGGATGCTAGAAGATCTACATCCGATGTTCCCCACCGCTGACATATTGTCCAGAAAACCTCGGGGTGAAGGGACCCTTCCTCTGGGCCTAATTGCTGGCGACTTAGAAAGTCCGCCTTCCAATTCTCCACTCCTGGAATGAATACCGCAGATATGGCTGGGACATATTTTTCTGCCCATTTCAGGATGTAATTTACTTCCCTCTGGGCTGCACGACTCCTGGTGCCCCCCTGATGATTGATATATGCCACTGCTGTGGCATTGTCTGATTGAATTCTGACAGGGGACCCTTGGAGTTTGGATGTCCATGCTACTAGGGCATACCGGGCTGCTCGTATCTCTAAGAGATTGATGGGCAGGGCCTTTTCTGCATCCGACCATCTGCCCTGGAGAAACTATTGCTCCAGTACTGCTCCCCATAAGGCTGGCATCTGTAGTGACCACCTTCCAAGAAATCGGACTGAAGGATTTCCTTTTTTCCAGATTCTGGGGAACCAACCACCAACGGAGGCTCTTGCGAACGGAAGGGGACAAGGACATTGTAAGTCTAGGGCCTGAACTTTTTTGTTCCAGGCTGACAGTATGGCCCCTTGCAAATTCCTTGAATGGAATTGACCGTAGGGTACTGCTTCGAATGATGCCACCATTTTTCCCAGCAGCCTCATATACAGGCGTATGGACGGCTGTCTTTTTTGTACCCACTAAGTGGATCAAATCTTTCAAAGACAACACCTTTCCTCGAGGCAAGAATATTTTTCTCTGGCCTGAATCCAACCTTAGCCCCAAGTATTCCAGACTTTTGACTGGTTTTTAGGGCTGACTTGTCTCGGTTGATAATCCAACCGTGAGATTCCAGATACTTGATTGTCTTGTGAACGACCACGTCTAGTTTTTTCACTGAGTGGTCTATCAGCAACAAGTCATCCAGAATGCCCCAGGGACTGGAGAAGCAGGCCTCTTAAAGAGGGACCTCTAACTCTGTTTTTAACCGGCAAGAGCGTATTTTTACCGCTGGAAATTTTCTGGATATATTTGTCCAGGTTTTCCCTGAATAAGCGTCCACCATGAAATGGGACGCTAACCAGCCATTCTTTACAGGGAGCTTCAGCAGACCAGTTTTTGAGCCATAGGAGCCTACGCATATGTACTATAGACAGCGTAAGGCGGGAGGCCTGATGGACTGAATCCTCTATGGCGTCAACCGCAAAGCCTAAGGCTCTAGGTAGATCAGCTAGGGCAAAGCCTGCTGATCTGTCAAGTCCCTCAAGACCTGTTTCAACTGATCCTTCACTGCTTAGCAGACCCCAATAGCTGCTACTGCTGGTTGTATCACCAAGCAGATTTTCATAAGGACTCCAATCTTTTATCTATTGGGTTCTTGAACATTTGGACATTATCCACTGGACATGTCAGTGATTTATACATACAAGAGATGGCTGCGTCCACTGTAGGGACCTTCCATTTTTTTTTTTTTGATGAACTCATCCTCCATGGGATAGACCACCGGAAATCTCTTGGGGGAATAAATATTTTCTCAGGACGTTCCCAATCCTGGTAAATGAGCCCTTTCAGTAAAGGGTGAAGTGGAAAAGAACAAACAGTCTGGGGGCTTCTAGCGACCCCAACGAGGATACAGTAGTGGTTGATGGTTCCGCAAGGTGCATTTTTAAATGCTGATCGGACCATGTTAGTCAGAGACTGAACCCATAATCTTTCAGCTTGAGATGCTGAGAAAAGGTTCCACCACTGTTGATTCCTCTATAACAGAATCAACCTCATCCTGATCCCCTTCAGGCAGGTCGATCCCTGTATGGGACTGTTGCTCTGCTAACAGGCACTCTGAAGGAGGAGACGGAGATCGGGCGTGCTTTCCCTGACAGGGAGGCAGCGATAAATGTTGACAATCTCTCTCTAATCCTCCCAGAGCTGAGGAAAAAACCTCCTCGGTTACATACACAGGAGCAGGTGAACTGAGGACAGCCACGGTACCAAGTACCCCTGCGGGGTCTCTACGGTCACTTACCTCTGAACTTCAGGGGAGACTGGTGCAGCAGAAGTATGCCCAAGATCCTCCGAGCCCGATGAGACCCCCTTCGCTTCCTGGAAGATTCAGTTCCGGAGCTTCTGGACGGCATATTCCTAAGCCTAAAGCTGAGGTATTCCAGCCGTAATACACCACTTTTACTGAGAATAGTCTAGCACAATTGCTGCTATATCACAGTTGGTGTCTACTAATGTGCCTTTCTAGGGGATGCCTGTATCAACCGCTTGCTGTATGCCTTTAAATGTTGCCAGCTCTGTCTCTGTACTTCATAGCCAGCTCACTACAATATTGTGGTTTTTAACCTGCTGGGACGCCCGCACATGCGCAGAAGCGCTGCGGCGCGCACAGAGCGTCATCCCCCAGGCTCCGCCCCCTTTCCCGGCTCACCTCTATATATAGAGGCGCGTGCACGCGCACGCGCGCGGCCACGTGCGCCTTCGGCGCTAATTTCAAAAAACGGAAACAAGGGACAGGAGCCAGGGCCCCTCTTTGCCGCAGGCCGGGGGATGGACGAGCACTGCAACATGGCAGAGGAAGCAGTTTCCTATAAGAGAACTCACCATCTGCCTGGACTTTGCTCTCTGAGAAGAAACTAGTCCACATGACAAGAAAACATTCCACAGCGGCCTCTAGTGGACAAACACAGGTACCGCAGTCTAATATATTAAATATATATAAAAAAAAAATTATTTTTTTTTCTTGACCACCATTAAAAATTATTACATTTTTTTAGTAGTTACAGGCATGCACAGAATTTTGCGGGAATACCATTAGGTAACAGACAGAAAGACAAATTAGGCTTGGGGGTCCCCCAATAGAACCAAGTTCCTGGGGGCCCCCACTTACCTGTTCCCCGCCGCAGGACTTTGTTTGGTCCACAAAAGCCCAAACTTCACCTATCACGGCAGGCATTGTAATCAAACCTTCAGGGACCGGGTTCCCAAGGATTCCACTCCCCTGGACCTGTATAGCACCCTGCACAGAAAACATCTTGGTCGTGGGTATGACCAGAGCTCTGGATCCCAGGGTCCAGCTCTCCTAAGAGAAGCATTACAGGCAAAACCTTGCTCTTCTCTGCAAGGCCCGGGTACCGACCGTTTAGCTATGAAGCTTTTTTGGTCGGATCCGGAATAGCTTACTGAGGCCCAAAAGAACCTGTACGCAAGCTCAGTGAAAAACACATGTTTCTTCTTGGCCAACACCTTAGACACTGGCAAAAAACTGAGGTGCTCCCGGATGGGAGGGGCTTATATAGGGGAGGGTACTTCCGGTTTTGGAAGTTGCCAGTGCCAGCACCTGACGGTATCTATATAACCCATTAGTAATGACTATGTCGCTCTGTGTCCCGTGATGTACGAGAAAGAAAAAGGTGTGTTTGGGGGCGGAATTAGGGGCGGGACAAGGTAGGGGTTGGGTGGGGCAACTGATGGCGAGCAACTCTTAAAGGCCTGGCTAGTAGCTCAGGACTTGAAATTTTGAGCCCTGAATAAGCAAAATAGAATCACTGCTCATTCTAAAGTCTTATAGCTGTATGATAAAGCTACCACAAAGCTGAAATGCGCATGTGCTAATAGACCGCAACAGCTTACTAAAAGAGAGAAAAGTGTTTATGAGAAAATTTCAAAATACTGTCTGCTTTTCTAATGGATTCAGCAATTTAAATATCATTGATATACTGTATGAAACTATAACAGTATTCCTCTGTACCTTTTCACAATGCTATGGAATGCCCTGTACTGAGCTGGTAAAAATAGGATTTTTGTACTCGCCGTAAAATCCGTTTCTCTGACGTCCATGGACTGACACAGCTCTAATACTGAAACACGTGGGTATATGTCCCTGCTCGCAGGAGAAGATCTAGGCAGAATGTTAGATGTTAGAAACATACATTCTAGAACAAACCAGAGCTGAACAGCCCCGCCCAGGGGGGCGGTCCCTCCGGACATAACCCTTCTACCTGCAGCCAGCAGCCGCAGTTCATAATAAAGCAGTACAAACCTTAAAAGAAGGGTGGGTGCTGTGTCAGTCCATGGACGTCAGAGAAATGGATTTTACGGTGAGTACAAAAATCCTATTTTCTCTTATCGTCCATGGACTGACACAGCTCTAATACTGAAACACGTGGGATGTCCCAAAGCAGTTTCAGAAGAGGGTGGGAGCAGTAGTAAAGGAAAAACCAAAACTTCACTCCAAACAAGCAGAGCTCCTCAACAGAGGAGTTGCAACATTAAATAGCGGCCTGCAACACTGTGCGGCCGAAGGAAGCATCCGAAGATGCAGCCACATCAACCTTATAGAACTTAGAAAAGGTATGAACGGACGACCAGGTCGCCGCCTTGTACACTTGTGCAACCGACGCTTGATGTAGGAAAGCCCAGGAAGCACCAATTGCCCTGGTGGAAAGCGCCGTAACCGGAAGGGGAGGTGCCCGCCCCTTAAAGGCATAGGCCTGTATGATTGTCTGTCTGATCCACCTAGAAGCGGTGGCAGACGACACCGCTTGGCCCTGTGTTGGACCAGACAGACATAAACAGTGAGTCAGACTTCCGATAGAAGCAGTAGCCGCCAGGTACACCCGTAAGGCTCGCACTACATCCAAAGTGTGAAGCACAAACTCACTGGGATGCGATGGGTGAGGGCACAAGGACAGAAGGACAATGTCCTCATTAAGGTGAAAAGCCGAAACCACCTTTGGAAGGAAAGACGGTCGCGGGCGCAACACCGCCTTATCCTTATGGAGGACCAGGCAAGGCGACTTGCATGACAGAGCCGCCCAGCCAACAGAAGTAATGGCCACTAAGAAAGCCACCTTCTGAGACAAAGTCAAGAGAGGAATATCTCTGATATTTTCAAAGGGATGTTCTTGGAGAACAGAGATGCACTAAATTGAGATCCCGAGGAGGGAGAGGAGACTTGAAAGGGGGAATGGCATGGCGAACCCCCTGCACAAAGGTGCTAATCAAGGAATGGCCCGGTAGCAGTCGTTGAAAAAGACAGCCGAAATCCGACCCTCGATGGTACGCAAGGCCAGCTTTTGGGTCACACCACGCTGTAAGAACAGCAAAATCCTGGGAACGGAATACGTCCGTGGACGCCAATCAAGCTCCTTGCACATAGCGATGTAAGCCTTCCAGGTACGGTGATAGATCTTTCTGGAGGAAGATTTCCGTGCCCACGTAGAAGAGATGACCGAATCCGAGAGATCTCGGTCCCTCAGCACCTGGCTTTCAACAGCCATGCCATTAAAGCCAAGGACTGTGAGTGAATGAATAACTTGTATAGCGCTACAAATGCGAACTAAATCGCCTCAAGGCGCTTGCAACCAGTGACGTCCTGATCCATCAGAAGAGGTGGGTCTTACGTTTTTTCCTGAAGGCCCGATGGTTTTCTTCCATGCGGATATCCGTGGGTAGCACGTTCCATAGCCGTGGTCCTTGGACTGCAAATCTTCGTTCTCCCTTTGTTTTGTAGCGGGACTTGGGGATGTGAAGGAGGTTTTGGTTTGTTGATCGGAGAGTGCAATTGGGGGTGTAGTGTTTTATCTTCTTGCATAGATATTGAGGAGCGTTTCCTTGTGTGCACTTGTGGGTGAGGCAGAGGGTCTTGAATGTGATCCGATCCTTTATGGTCAGCCAATGAAGGCTCCTCATCGATGGGGTGATGAATTCCCAAGGTTTTTTTCCCCTGTTACCAGCCTGGCAGCCGTGTTCTGGACAACTTGTATGCGCGAAATCTGGTATTTGGGTAATCCGAGGTAGAGGGCGTTTGCGTAGTCGAGTCGCGAGTTGATAATTGTTCCAACTACTACTGCTTTGTCCTCTTCCGGAATGAAGGGGAGGAGTCTACGCAGCAGGCGGAGGAGATGGTGAGATCCGCTGACTACTGATCCTATTTGTGCATCCATCGACATCTCCGAGTCAAAGATGACTCCGAGGCTTTTGACTTTGGTGCTTAGGGTAATGGTCTGTCCAACGATGGTGGGGAGTGTCCAAGAAGTTTTCCTTTTTGTCTTTCGGTTTGCGTGGAGGAGAAGGAGTTCTGTTTTGGATCCGTTGAGTTTGAGGGAACTCCCAGTCATCCATTCATCGATCAATGTGAGGCAATTTTCCAATCCGTGATATTGGTCTTTTTTCCCGGTGATACAAAAGTAGAGTTGGGTGTCATCAGCGTATGAGTGGTAGCACAGGTCCTGTTTGCTGATGATTTTGAGGAGTGGGCGGAGGTAGATGTTAAAGAGCAAGGGAGACAGGGGTGATCCTTGAGGGACTCCGCAAGAAATTGCGCGAGTTTCAGAGGTGAAGGCTCCTAGTTTTACTGTCTGGGAACGATTATCTAGGAAGGATGCGAACCAGGATAGGTCAGGGTCTGCGACTCCTGCTACTTCTTTAAGGCGAATGAGTAGAGTTTTGTGGTCTACTGTGTCGAACGCTGCACTGAGGTCCAGCAGCACCAGAAGGCATGATTCTCGATCATCTGCTGCTTCGAGGGCGTCATCCCATATTTTAAGAAGTGCTGTTTCTGTGCCATGGCCAAGGCGGAAGCCTGATTGTAGTGGATCCAAGAGTTTGTAAGAGTCCAAGTGGAGTTGTAGCTGTTGTACTACTGCTTTCTCCATAATCTTCGAGATTGTGTTGAGGCTCGTTACCGGTCTGCGGTGGTTTGGGTCTTTGGGGTCGAGGTTGGGTTTCTTTAGGAGGGGTTTGATTATGCCTTGCTTGAGAGAGCTCGGAACAATACCTTCTTTGAATGATTGATTTATGAGGTGTGTTATGGTAGGTGCTAGAATGTCGGTACATTCTTTCGAGAGTTTTGTAGAAATGATGTCGTTCGGGGAAGTGCTCTCTCTGAGGCTTCTGATTATGTTTTTGGTGGTGTCGATGGTGATCGGGACCAGCGAAAATTTGGTCAATTGTATAATGTTCGTATTGATTTCCTCTATTTACTTTGGCGGATAAGGGTTGTTTTTTTTTTCTGTTGAATTATTTCCCGAATGTTTTCGATTTTGTTGATAAAAAAATCCGATAGCTCATTACAGAACTCTTGGGTTTCGCTTTCTGGAGGTTCTAGGCAGGTGGGGTTCATAGTCTGAGTGACTAGTTTGAAGAGTTCACGAGGTCGGTTTAGGGCTTTTTTGATGGTGTTTGAGAAATGTTCTTTTTGCTCTGAAAATTGCTTTGTGATATTTCTTAGTGAGTGCTTTGTAGTTAATGCGGTTTTCCTCAGTTGGGTTTCTTCTCCAGGCTCCTTCGGCCCTTTTCCGTTCTTACTTCAGTAGAGTAAGTGTCATTAAACCAGCCCGAGTTGTTTTTGTGAATGAGTGCTCTGCGTCTCGGAGCGACTATGTCTGCGGTTTGTCGTAATGCTTTGTTTAAGGAGTTGAGTGTTTGTTCCGTTGAGTGGTTGTGAATTTGCGTTCCTATTTTTCTTGATAGTGTCGTTTTGAAGAGTTCCGAGTGTAATTTCTTCTGAGATCTTGTCCAGTATTTTGTTATTGAGTGTTCCTGTTTTTGGGAGATGGTGTTGGTGGTAATTTTAAATTTGATAGCGTGGTGGTCCGTCCATGGTAACGGCATGTTCTCCATTGTGTTGATTTCCAAATTCTATTTGAAGATGAGGTCAAGAATGTGACCCGATCCATGCGTGGGGGCATTTATCAATTGCTGCAGACCTAGTTCTTCCAATTGGTTGATGCAGGAGATGGCGATGGGGTCCTGAGTGGAGTTAGCCCAGAGGTTGAAATCCCCTAGTAATAGGAAATTTGGGGTTTTTAAAGTATATGTCGAGATGAATTCGGTAAGGGGTGTGAGGAGATTTGTCTTTGGTCCTGGCGGTCTGTAGCAAAACAGTATGTGGATGGTGTCATGGGGTGTTGTTTGGAGTTGCAGAGTGAGTGTCTCCATGAACGGCAATGAACTCTGTATAGTTGGTTTGTTGAGAGAGAAGTTAGATTTGAAGATCACTGCTAGGCCTCCTCCTCTCTGTCCTATTCTGTGCTCGGTTAGGATGCAGTAGTTCTCGGGTACTAATTCTGTTAGGATGGTGTTACAGTCATGTGTTAGCCAGCTTTCCGTGATAAAGAGGCAATCTATGTCGTTTTGCGTGATGAAGTTGTGAATTTCCTGTCTGTGCTTGACTGCCGAGGTGATGGGGATGGTGAATAGGGCCCAATGACCTAGCCACCTCCCCGTTGGTCCAGAGGAAGGCGAAAAACCCCAGCAGAGTCAAAGCCAATTGCTGCAGCAGGGGAAAAATTCCTTCCTGACCCCCCGAAAGGCGATGTAAAGCAGGATGAAGTATGGGACCATGAGACAGAAGGTCCACCCAAATAGGCAGTCACCAAGGAACATCTGCGAATAGCCGAACTAGATCGGCATACCAATGTCGCAGTTCCGGAGCAATGAGGATCACCGGAATGGCCTCGGCTCCTACTCTGCAAAGCAGGCGAGGCAACAACAGTAGCGGAGGGTAAGCATACATCAGGTGATACTGCCCCCGCGGGCCACCAACGCGTCTGATGCGTCTGCTCAGGGATCCCTGGACCTGGCCACGAATCTCGACATCTTGCGAGTGAGTCGAGAGACCAGAAGGTCCACATCCGGTGCCCCACCTCCGGTAAAGGAGGTGAAAACACCTCCCAGATGTAAGGACCTTTCCCCTGGAATGCACACGGCCGACAGGACCGTCCTGCAGCGGGATGGGTATGATAATCCCAAAGAGACCCCGCAATGTATCGGAGAAGGGAGGCCCCGGCTTACGGGGTGCCTCAATTGTTGGCCAAGAAAGGCAACCTGACAGAGCTTCCCTAGAAACTCGTCAGTGGACCAGTAACTCAGCCTCTACCGGTGTCGCAAACCCACCCCGGGCACAGAGACCCTAGAGGCTAAAGCAGTTGCAGTGCACCTGCTGGTCGACTGATAGATGAAGTTGAGGCTTTTGCCCAGTCATTGAGCTTCAGAAACGCCAGAGACGCAGCCACTAACGGGCGTAACGCTAACCACAGCAAGGCGAACACAGACTAAGCCAGCGCTTCTGATCACTACCAAAGGGCAGGTGGAAGGAGGTACCCCTGGTACCAGGGATCCTTATGACAATGCTCCATCCAGCAGCTATTCCATTGATAAGTGCTGATTGTACAAACGTATAGTTAATGCTGTGTACTGCGTCAAAAGGCGCAATTAGAGCGTGGGAGGAAACCACTCAGCCACAAAGAGCATAGTACAACCACATACGGCGTATGTAGTTTAGTATGTGTGATAAACATATTAGACACGTTTATACTGTGCTAGCGAAGAAGGCGCGCACATCATTGGGGCGTGGGAGGAAACCAGCCACGCAGACTGCGTACACAACCGTGTAGGCATGGTTAGCATGCGAAAAAACAAATTGCACATGTTTATGCAGTGCCTAGCGCTGAAAATGCGCACACCAGTGGAGCGCGGGAGAAAAACCGGAGCACCCGGATTAAACCCACGCAGACTGCATACGCATACCGTGTAGGTACTATAGTATGTGTGATAAACATTTTGAACATGTCTGTGTGCATAGCGCCGAAGGCGCGTGGGAGGAAACCGGAGTAACCACACGCAGACCCAGAGAATACAATACATACATCTACTGTGAATGTATTTAGAGTAGTGTATAAACATAATGTGTATGTTCATACTGTGTATGGCACCAAAGGCGCGCATGTCATGTAGCGTGGGCAGAAACCGGAGGATCCGGAGGAAACCCACGCAGACTGCACACACATACCGCGTAGGTATGTTAGCATGTGAATAATCAAATCGCACAAGTTTAGGCTGTGCATAGCGCAGAAAGAGCCCATACCATTGGAGTGTGGGCGGGAACCGGAGTACCCGGAGGAAACCCACACAGACTGCATACACATACCGCGTAGGTATTATAGTATGCCTGATAAACATATGGAACATGTTTAAACTGTGCAGAGAGCCAAAGGTGCACATACCGTCAGAGCGTGGGAGGAAACCGGAACACCCAGAAGAAACCCACGAAGACCGCACACAGATACCGTGTAGGAATGATAGCATGTGAATAAACACATTGCACATGTTTATGCTGTGCATTACTATTGGAGCGTGGGAGGAAACCTGAGCACCTGGAGGAAACCCACGCAGACAGCTTACACCTACTGTAGGTATTTATAGTATGTATAATAAACATATTGAACATGTTTATACTGTGCAGAGAGCCGAAGCGCACATACCGTGAGAGCGTGGGAGGAAACCGGAGCACCCGGAGGAAACCCACGCCAACCCAGAGAGTATAATACATACCTTTACTGTGAATGTATTTAGAGTCGTGTATAAACATATTGTGTGTTTATATCGTGTATGGCACTGAAGACACAGCATTGGAACGTGGGAGGAAACCCACGCAGACACAGAGATCAATAACACATACATACACTGTGAATGAATCCAGTGTAGAGTTATAGGATAAGTTTAAATTATGGCGCTGAGGCGCATAAACTTCTCTGTATTGTTCCAACCTGCCTAAATGAGCTGCATGCAGGTAAAAGGAAACCTCTAAAACCTCAAACCGTGGTCCTGTCAGAGCTCAGAGCGTTCCCCAGGAAATGGCGGGAAACCACAGGTGCAGAGACCCTGTTGTTGCCTCAGAGACATCACACAGAAAGCTCACAGGGACTAGAGAAATAAATGAATAAAGTCCCCCCCCCACCATGCTGCACTGACCAGGGGGGGGGGGGCACTGTGTACCACTGTATCATCCATGCTGCTCTTGACGCAGTGTGTGAGGAAACAGTGAGGAAGCTGTGTAAAAGAAAAGCTTGAAAAGAACCAAAAGGGAAAAGTGTCCGCCTGAGGTACCTCAGCCACAGCATCCAGCTTGAGAGTGTCCCTCACAGCATCAATGAGTTCACTTACAAGCACCCTGTCATTTACTGACTCAGAACTGGAGTCTTCCTCACAAGGAATGTCCTGTTCAAAAACATTAAAATATTCAGAGCTAGGGTCCCGAGCAGCAGCAGCTAGGCCCATATCTGAATCAGAGCACTCCCCTACTGGAGATTGTGTGGGGAGAGGGCGCTTTATAGCTCCCTTGCGCTCGCACACCGCTTCCATCCTGACAAGAAATGTTTCCAGGACTGCTGACAACTGGTCCATAGGGACCGCAGGGGCTGGAGCACTGCCTGTTGCCTCTGACAAGAGTGGGGAAGCAGGTGAACCAGACTCCATACTCGCCACCCTCTGAGACCTTATGCACATTAAAGTGAATAAACAGTCCACCCACTGGCTGTGCTGACTGAGGAGGGGATACCCAAAGGACGCACCAACCCTTTAAAGGACCGCTCAGCTCCGCTGTATGCACCGCACTGCCAGCACGAGTGAAGCCTGAGCAGAGTGTGAGGAGATTCGCGCCACAGCAGCGGTGATAGAGGCCAAAAACGAAAGTGAAAGCGCTGCGGCTTCAAGAAAATGGCTGTGTGTAATACTGCGCCATTGATCTGCGGCAAGGTGGCCTCCGAGCGCAGCAAATTTATAGCAAAAGCGCCAAATGGCGTCTCCAAAGACCCCACGTTTTCTCAGCCCCAGCACACAGAACATGAGCGCCTGCCCCCCCTGCCAGGCCAAAGTGACCCCCAGGTACCCCCACACAGCTCAGCGCCAGATTAGGTTGCAGAGAGCAGCATACAGGGGGGAGACAGGGAACAACCCCCCCCATACAGAGAAACACAGCCAGCATGTACTCACCTGATGCAGGAGAGACTACTTACTCGTCCCAGAGGGACTCACTGGCGTGTTTCAGACAGACCTATCACAGAGTAGTACTGAGTAGCTGTCGGCCCGGTCCACCGCAAAAGATACAGCAGGCACTGTTCAATCTTGTGAGGACCGCGGGAGCATAAAAGCCACCCCTGGAGTCATGGGGCATGTCGTGAACTGAGTCTCACGCACACAAGGCGAGGATCAGCACCGCTCGATGGTCGGACAGGGAAGACTAAGCAGATACTAGTGTACCCAACCTGTTGCCCAGCTGACAGTTGATTGAAGGTCTCAAAAATAAAATAATAAAATTCTCAAAGGAATAAAAAATAAAATCTTCCAGGAGACTGGCTCCTGAGAGAGCCACGTCTTCTCCTTCTGCTAGGCAGAAAAAAAACTGAGGCTGCTGGCTGCAGGTAGAAGGGTTATGTCCGGAGGAACCGCCCCCCTGGGCGGGGCTGTTCAGCTCTGGTTTGTTCTAGAATGTATGTTTCTAACATCTAACATTCTGCCTAGATCATCTCCTGCGAGCAGGGACATATACCTACGTGTTTCAGCATTAGAGCTGTGTCAGTCCATAGACAATAAGTGAAAACATGGTTCAACCTTTTGTTTTTACCGCAGACTCCCCCCTCTGACTAAGCATGCATACAGTGAGGGAAAAAAGTATTTGATCCCCTGCCGGTTTTATACGTTTGCCCACTGACAAAGAAATGATCAGTCTAATTTTAATGGTAGGTTTATTTTAACAGTGAGACAGAACAACAACAAAAATATCCAGAAAAACGCATTTCAAAAAAGCTATAAATTGATATGCATTTTAATGAGTGAAACATGACTTCGTACTTGGTGGCAAAACCCTTGTTGGCAATCAGAGAGGTCAGACGTTTCTTGTAGTTGGCCACCAGGTTTGCACACATCTCAGGGGGGATTTTGTCCCACTCCTCTTTGCAGATCCTCTCCAAGTCATTAAGGTTTCAAGGCTGACGTTGAGTAACACGAACCTTCAGCTCACTCCACATATATTCTATGGGATTAAGGTCTGATGACTGGCTAGGATTCTCCAGGACCTTAATGTGCTTCTTCTTGAACCACTCCTTTGTTGCCTTGGCCGTGTGTTTTTGGTCATTGTCATGCTGGCATACCAATCAATGACCCATTTTCAATGCTCTGGCTGAGTGAAGGAGGTTCTCATCCAGGATTTGATGGTACATGGCCCCGTTCATAGTCCCTTTGATGCGGTGAAGTTGTCCTGTCCCCTTAGCAGAAAAACATCCCCAAAGCATAATGGCATAATGTTTCCACCTCCATGTTTGACGGTGGAAATTGTGTTCTTGGGGTCATAGGCAGCATTCCTCCTCCTCCACACACGGCGAGTTGAGGCCAAAGAGCTTAATTTTGGTCTCATCTGAACACAATACTTTCACCCAGTTCTCCATCATTCAGATGTTCATTAGAAAGTTTCAGACGGGCCTGTACATGTGCTTTCTTGAGCAGGAAGACCTTGCAGGCGCTGCAGGATTTCAGTCCTTCACGGCGTATCATGTTACCAATTGTCTTCTTGGTGACTATGGTCCCAGCTGCCTTGAGATCATTGACAAGATTCTCCTGTGTAGTTCTGGGCTGATTCCTCACCATTCTCCTGATCACTGAAACTCCACGAGGTGAGATCTTCCATGGAGCCCCAGACCGATGGAGATTGACAGTTATTTTGTGTTTCTTCCATTTGCGAATAATCGCACCAACTGTTGTCACCCTTTTACCAAGCTGCTTGGCAATGGTCTTGTAACCCATTCCAGCCTTGTGTAGGTTTACAATCTTGTCCCTGACATCCTTGGACAGCTCTTGGTGGAGAGCTTGGAATCTGATTGCGTCTGTGGACAAAGTGTCTTTATACAGGTAACAAGCTGAGATTAGGAGCACTCCCTTTAAGAGAGTGCTCCTAATCTCATCTCGTTAGTTGTATAGAAGACACCTGGGAGCCAGAAATCTTGCTGATTGATAGGAGATCAAATACTCATTTCACTCATTACAATGCAAATCAATTTATACATTTTTTGGAATGCGTTTTTCTGGACATTTTTTTGTTCTTATTTCTCTCACTGTTAAAATAAACCTACCATTAAAATTATAGACTGGTCATTTCTTTGTGAGTGGGCAAATGTACAAAATTAGCAGGGAATAAATTATTTTTCCCCCCTCACTGTAGCAGCTTAACGTTATCAATTAGGGTAATTCCCAGCAACTTAAAACTGCCAACTCTTTCCACAACATCTTCTCCAATATTAATAGGACTGTGCACAGTGACATATTTACAAAAAACAATGATATTCTCTCTTGCACTTTATAATATGCCACAAACTACAATTACTCTCATAAAGAGAATGAGTAAAATACCTGAGATCTGGATATCTAGTGACCAATGTGGAAACTTCTAGGTAAAGAAGTGAAGGGTCTGTAAGTTTTATAACCTCTGCAATAGCTGTAATGGTGTCACATAGTCCATCTGTCTCCTCATTAAATCCCTAAAAGGACAAAAAAAAAAAAAAGAAGTTAACTATTACTCAGAATTGCTTGACTTAGTACATTCAAGTTTTAACACAAAAACCAACTCAATCAAATCAACAGCTAAGTCAAGTTTACCCATATGGTGACCAGATATCAATGATGCATAGATGCTCAGACCGCATTAGCAGCATTAATTTGCAGTGGTAAACTGACTATAACAAAATAATGTTTACATTGTTAATAAGAACATGCAAGGCTTTACTTTGTTACACAGTTTTAAAAATAATATTATAAACTGCTAGATGTACCTATATGTTTTAAAAAAAAGCAGTTTATACAATTTAATTTACTTATTTTTTTTCAGCCTGTAATTCACTTTGACGGGAGCAACTGGTCAGCTGCAGTTGTTAAAGTGCCCGTCTCTGTGCACAGCAAAATGTCGTCAAGTTTGTTTTGTAAATAAACCCAAGCCATCACTAGAATATACTGTCATGGTGATTAGTGCAATATCAGTGCTGTCCCCAACAGCATGGTACTGGAATTAAGAGCCTGTAGAGGGCTTCTAGTTCCAAAATGGAACATAATACTGCAGCTTTATAAAAGGGTATCCAACTTGAGTTTTCAATGAAGTATAGCCCTGGAAATACAGAATTTCACAAAGTCAATATTCTGCATACAGCTAAGCATGTGGAGGACTTCTGCAGTGTACTGGGGTGGTGGACACTACAAGATGTGGCACCATAGGTTTTGTAATTTAAAACAGATTACAGGTTTACTTAAAATGTATGTTTATGTTAAGCTTTGGGTGTTTACAGCTTTTGGAAAGTATACAGATATGTTCTTTTATTCAAGTCCATAGTTACATTTACATTACAAAATGTGGTAATTAAAAAAAGTCAACAGAAGAAACCATGTATAGAAACTTTTGCATATTATCTTTATTGGAATAAGCGACATATAGGCTGTGACTTATGTTTTAAAAACAATTTATGGGACTCACGCTCGGTTACAATTAAGCCCAGACTACTGCACTAAATAAAATTCCTGAATACTGGACCACCACAAATTTGAATTGCGGAGCTAGCAGTGTGATATCAGCATGCACTGACAGGTTGACAGGCATCACGGCCCTGCTCATTGGAGCTTGTTGGATCGTTATACTCTAAGTGCAATACTTCTTATCAATCAATCTTTTAAACGCAGTATAGCACTAGGAGTTCTCCTCCTTGTTTTTAACCCATGTATATGAGGGAGCTGGCTGGTGGAATATACCACGGCAAGTAGGGACTGGTCGAGATAAAGCAAGTCTCGGTGCTCCAGAGGGAAATGCTTTTAAGCGCTGATGATCTCCCTATGTGAGATCTGTTTGGTCTGGTAAGCAACCTGATTGCTCTAAGGAGCACGGTTGTGGCACGGAAGCACTTTCATACAATCTTTCAGCACAGAGCACTTTTCTTGGCACTTGGATGGACTTTGAATTTACTTGTTTATGAATAGTTTAGTACTCATTTCACTTTTTTGCACTTCATGGGGAATGTTTATTATGTAAATGTTTACAAGTGATCTGCACTATATTTTGTTACTCATTTAGTAATGTATATATGACATTTTAAGATATCAAATATTTGAATTTTTTGGACTTAAATTAATATGTATGTCTATGTATTTGAAACATGTAAATTTAAATAATAAATAAAACTGACTAATGATTTCATGGTTTTACCTTTTAATCACAAAGGTTTCTAGTTGAATAGCCAAAATAACAAACGGTTTTTAAATTTTTATATATTACAATTATTTAAACAATTCTTGGTTAGTCCTGGAGAATAAAACATAATTGATATACCAACAGACAATGAAGGATTATGTTAGGGTAAGGTTCACTTACAGAAGTTAGGCGCTTAAATAAGAATTTGAATTGTTCAGCTTCCTTAATCATACGTTCTGCTCCTTCCTTGCGCTCTTCTGCATTTCTGAAACAAATACGCCTCTGCATGATTGCCTTCAGGTACTCCGTTACTACCTTCCTGTGAGCTTTGATGGTCATTTTCTGCAGACAGTGAAATTTCATGTTAGACCAAATTTTGTCAAATTCTTCTCATTAAGGGGTGGCCTATAAATATAATATGTCCATCATTTAGAAGGCTGACAAATTGCATGGTAAAGATGTGTCCGTTTGAGCATGGGATTGTACTTAAAAGGAGAAGTCCAGCCTGAGCTCGTTTGGCTGGGCTTCTCCTATGGGTCACAGGAGTGCAATTCGTTTTGCACACCTGTGACCTGTGTTCAGCAGAGCGATCTGAAGTCCGCTCCCTGCTGACGTTACTTGAATCGGCCCAGGTGCCTGGACTCCCTGCCCCTCCACTGCTCAGCACTCCAATGAGCATGGAGAAGCAGAGAGGAGAGCTGCTGACTGACAGGGAGCAGCTCTCCACTCGGGGAGCTGAGAAAACCGAGCCATCGGCGGTGTTCAATGGCTCGGTTCTCAGTGCAGAGACGCTGGGGGACAGATGCAGCATCGGGCAACCTAGGTAAATATGATGGGTTAAAAAAAACAAAACCAAAAAAAAAAAACCAAACATACTTCTATTTTAAAGAATTTAAAATAAATATCCACATGGATAAAACAAAATATTTATTTGAAATATCCCTGAACTTAAATGCTTTTGGTAATGGGAATAAAGAAGCTCTGTGTTTCTCCTATTCACTGCATAATTCACATTTTACTTAAGTACTTTTTTTTATTTTTTACTAACAAAAATGTGCCAGTTCCAGAATGGGCCAGGGTGGGACATTACAAACAATGCTAAAGAAGTGTCTTAGCAGACAGTATGTGCAGAAAAACATGCTGAGGGTAGGAAAGGGGGCACAGGAGAGGGGTGTGGAGAGTATGAAGGGGCAGTATGTTCAGAAAAGGGTTAAAAATTAGGACAGTGGAGAGTATGTGCAAAAGAGGAGTGTGCAGGGTATGATTGGGGACAATAAGTGCAGGGGAGGAGTGTGTAGCATATACAAATTGGTAAATGATACTGGGCTTTGTTGCTAGGAAAGTTTTAAGCACAAGATAGGGCAGTGAAACCAAGAAAAATGTTGGTCCAGGGGCAACGAGAGTGAGACTGATAATTCAATAAATGTGAGGGATTATGACATATGCAGACTGGGTGCTGAGGAGTTAAAGAACCTTTTGGAGACTGGGTGATAAGAGGTTAAAGAAGAACTCCATGTTTTCTGTCACTTTAAAAAGTTAGTGCTGCATACTAAAATTATCATTTTAACCAAGTTGGCACAAAATAGCTTTTTACAGTGAAAGGAAACACAGAGTACTTCTTTAACACACATCTGGCTGGTGAGGGGTTAAAGTCGATGTTTATCTAATGAGGAATCATAATTTTTTTATACAGAATTGAACTATTCAGAGACACTATTTCAATACATATCTAGATATTGTTGATAGCCATGTTGCCAATGATGATTACCAAAAGTTTTATTTCAGAGAAGATTGCACTATTACAGTAATGTATAACATGGCCAATCCGTGCTAACCCCAATAAAAATACAAAGTGCAAATGTGCAAAATAAATTCATGTGCAAAAATTCATACAAGAACTGTGAAAAAATTAATTAATAAATAAGTGATGGTGCTGCAACTAAAAGAAAAACCTGAATATTTAGGCTCATAAACATGTGTAAAAATAGAATTAGATGTGCAACCAGCTGTTTATGCAAGCAATAGTGCAAATATAAATGTCCTCCAATAGATATTGTTGGAACAAAAAATTCATAATAAAGTAAAACAAATCCACAGAAAAGGCTTAAAAATGTCCATGTCAAATGATATCCATATAGAGAAATATGCTGTAATTACGTCCTTCTAGTAGTAGAAAGCAGGTGTGATCTCTTCACCATATGCATTCACAAGCCAAGCCAGAAATAATATAAGAAAGGGCCGCTTACCAGATCTGTAGGATCTCTGTTACGGAGATCTTTTGGGCTCACACAGGTGGGATCACTCAGGCCAGAATAGCTAGTTCACACATCTGTCCGTATCCAGTTCTCAGGCTGTGGGCACTAGCTAGCCTCCTTTCCCAGTTGATGCCTAGTAGAGAGAAACGCTGCGTCGGGTGGAGCTACAGGATCTGACGTTACCATGCTCCAGCTGACAGGCTTGAGCCGTGGCTGTGAGTTTTGTTTGAATTTTCTGCTCAATGCTGAATGCTTTAAAGAAGTCAGTTGCCCAGTATATGGAATAAAGGGATTTTTTAATGAAACCTACTGCCCCATGAAGCACTTCTTCCTCTTTTAAACACGCTTTCATACCATGCTCCACGAGTGATCATTACCTTCACAAGGATATCACGGAAATCGTTGCAGCCTGAGAACTGCCGGTGGAGGAGTGGATCCGGACAGATGTGTGAACTAGCTATCCTGGCCTGAGTGATCCCTCCTGTGTGAGCCTAAAAGATCTCTGTAACAAAGAACCTACAGATCTGGTAAGCGGCCCTTTCTTATATTATTTCTGGCTTGGCTTGTGAATGCATATGGTGAAGAGATCACACCTGCTTTCTACTACTAGAAGGACTTAATTACAGCAAATTTCTCTATGTGGATAGCATTTGACATGGACATTTTTAAGCCTTTTCTGTGGATTTGTTTTACTTTATTATGAATTTTTTGTTCCAACAATATCTATTGGAGGACATTTATATTTGCACTATTGCTTGCATAAACAGCTGGTTGCGCACCTAATTCTATTTTTACAAATGCACTATTACAGACATGAAGGATTTGCCCATGTCTGACACTGAGCTGCACTTAACCACTTGCTTACTGGGTACTTGAACCCCCTTCCTGCACAGACCAATTTTTAGCTTTTAGCACTGTCACACTTTGAATGACAATTGCACGGTCATGCAATGCTGTACTCAAATGACATTTTTATCATGTTTTTCACACAAATAGAGCTTTCTTTTGGTGGTAATCACTGCTGGGTTTCTTATTTTTTGATGAAAAAAATACTGAAAATGTTAAAAAAAAAAAAAGTTTCATAGTTTGTTATAAATTTTGAAAACAGAGAATTTTCTCCTTCATTGATGTGCACTGATGAGGCTGCACTGATGGGCATTGAGAGGTGGCACCAATTAGGCACTAATGGGCATTGATTGGCAGCACTGATGGGCATTGATAGGTGGCACTGATGGGGCAGCCGCGGATCTCTGTGTGAGGGACTGATGACCCTCTGACGGAAGCCGGAGATCTGCTTTTTTTTCACTCACGCTGATAGCATGAGGGGGAAAAAAATACTCCGCGATCACAGAGCGCTGCACGCGCGCGGCCAAAAGGGATGCGCTGACAGCGCATGCTCGGGAGGACATCTATGGACGCCCTCCTGGCAATTAAGGCCCACGCTGTAGTCATCTTCAGCTATATCGTGGACAGGAAGAAGTTAAAAGGGCACCCGTCAAGTTCCTCTCCGTGTGCCATCCTCTCTTTACCCTGTGCAGTCTCATGGTTCAGACATGGATACATTTCAGAAATTAGTAGAGCGTGATTTGTTTGTCTTGGCTTCACAGGCTTCTTCAGATACACGTATCAATGGCGATAATGTCAATGTTAAAGAGAGGCTGGCTCTTAAACAGATGGATGATCCATCTATTATGGTCCGTAATGCAGACAAAAGAGGTGCAGTAGTGGTTATGGACAGGGATGCTTATAGAAATGAAGCCATGAGACAACTCACAAATGAAAATACATACATTACCTTGAAAAGTGATCCCACTAAAAAATCTAAAAGTATTCTGACCTAAGGGAGCAGTCTGGGGGAATTTACGTCAAAAGCAACTGAAGCATTAGTCCTGGACCTCCCATTTTACCTACCTTCCACCACCTCCCCAAGGTTTATAAGAGAATTAACCCCATACAGGGGAGACCCATTGTCTCAAGCATTGGGTCCCTTAATGAACACTTGGGAGAATGGGTGGATGGTCAACTTCAACCAATAGTTCAAATATTGCCCAGTTTTCTTAGAGATAACAACCATTTATTAGAGATCATGGATAGGTTTGAATGGTGTGACGATTTTGCATGGATCACCTGTGATGTTTCAAGCCTTTACTCGTCTATACCCCATGACCTGGCTCAGGAGGCAGTTTTAAACTTGTTAAAGCATTTCACTAAGCTATTACCTGACCTATGTGGATTTATTTTGGAAGCCTTGGACTATCTGGTGATTTACAATTATTTTTTGTTTGATGGGGTTTTCTATCTCCAGAGGTGTGGGCCCGCTATGGGGGCACAATTTTCACCCTCGCTCGCCAACCTGTTCATGGGTTGGTGGAAGAGGTCCCACATCTTTGGAGATACAAACCCCTTAAGGAGTCAGATCGTTCTGTACTTAAGATTCATAGACAATCTGATCTTTGTATACCACAGGAGCACTGAACTGGATTCCTTTTTGAGTTATTTTAATGATAATTCTTGAAATCTTCACTCTACTGGATAGAAAAATGTTGATACAATAAGCTTCTTGGATGTACAAATAACCCACAAGAATGGAAATGTTTCCACTCATTTATATAGGAAACCCTTAGCGGGCAATAGTCTTCTTTGTGCCTGCTCTAGTCATCCACTCCACATTAACAAAGATATCCTGGTGGGACAATTTCTCAGATTGCATCGCATTTGCAGGGAGCAATCTACTTTTGAAAAAGAGTCTTCACAGCTGTACAACCGCTTTTTAGCAAGAGGTTATCCGAGGTGGTCCTTAGAGCATGTTAACTAGATAGAGCAAGTGTGGAGCAATGACTAATTACCATAATAAACACCCTTCACTAGTACTTACATTTAGTCTGGAATTCAAACAAATCAAACATTGTGAATAAATATTTGCCTATACGCTATAATGATCAGACTTGTGCCCAAATATTGGATAAGGGTGTTAATATAGTGGCTAAGAAAGCAAAATCTTTGGGTAATTATTTATCCACCCAGTTTCTTTAGGTCTAAGGATATATCTCAACACAGTCTTTAACCTGGCTCCATTTTAAGGGCAATTTTAGATGTGGCTCTCGTGACTGTCTGTGTTGTCCTCCCGTGTTGTGTGGTAATACAGTGCGTTCCAGTCTTGATGACAAAACATATAATATTGATAATTTTTGCAACACAAGCAATGTGGTTTAGGTCATTATCTGTGGAGCATGCTCCGCCCAATATGTGGGGAGGACCATTCGCAGGCTCAGCGACAGTTTCCGTGAGCATTTAGGAGACATAGGAGGGTGTAAATCCACTAATGTGGCACGCCACTTTAACTCCATGCATGGAGGTGACCTATCTTTGGTACAGATACAAGTGAAAAGATTAGGGTCCCACCGAGGAGAGGGGATGTGGTTCACCTCCTCTGTAAGAGGGAAGTATTTGGGATCTTTAAGTTGCAGAGCAGGATACCCAGGGGGTTAAACTAGGAGTGGGACGTCACACATTATTATGAAGGCTGATGTGACATTATCCCACTTGTTGTTTTTCCTCATCGCAGAAGTGCACTTGGTATTAGTGTATTTGGTCTATTAGATTAGGTTCATCATGTGCCATGGTTTTTCCTTCCCTCCCCGTTTTTGCAATTCTTTTTTCTCTTTTGCAATGATCACGCTCATTTTAGGTTTTGGTAAATCCCAATAGGCTGTATATACATAGATTTTTTATGCTAATAATTATATTGTTGTCTATATTTCCTCATACATGCTTTTCTTTTGGTGCAAAAGATATGGTTGTTTGCCACCGGTCTATGGTTATATTTTTAACATATCTGATATGGTTATTAATTGCATGTTTGTTTCATTAAATATATAGTCCGTACACCAGTGGCAAACATACAAAAGGTTTTTAAGTACATGTGTATTGTTCTTAAATGTATAGAAATAAATTGTGTCTTTTTTAGACTAGTATTTGTCTGGTTGATTGCAGAAACCTAAGAAAAGGGTTAATCAGCATAATCAAGCACTGACTATGTTCAGCTGAGTCCATACTATTTTAATACTACATTCAGTGTTGCACTTTAGATTATGATTAAGCGAACTTGATTTGTGAAATTTGTCAATCTCTGCTGTTGTCTGTATCGGTGTTACAGTGATGCGATGTGTTTTTATTTGGAATAAAGCAACATTTTTATCCTCTACATCCTGGAGTGTGGTCAACAATTACTTGTTCATTTTTGTTAAAGTGTATGTTACCCCACAAGCATGTTATCCCCGTTTAATAAGTGTGTGTGGTCAAACATATATAGTTTAAAAAAAAATCTAGCTAACTTTATTTAAAATCGACTTCTTTAACCACTTGCCAACCGGCTCACGCCAATATATATCGGCAGAATGGCACAGGTGTTGTGGAAGGGGTGGACCTCAAGGACCAGTTGATGGCACCATACTTAATTGCCCGTAAGGCCAGACGCTGGTACAAGTGTCTGTATACTTATTTCAATTGGCTCTGCTGAACGCTTAAGTGCTATACAAAGCGTCAGGATGAACTCGATCCTTCCATAAATTCCAGGAAGAGATCATCACAGCCCTTCTGTTTCCAGACAATGCTGTGGTCCAACTTCACGATCCAAATGCAGTAAGCCATCCGGCATGAGAGGCATTTTGCATATGTCCTCCCTGGTACCCCTACCCAACGAGCACCCCAAAAAAGATGTGGTCTCTGTAGCGCGGATATAGGTGTGACACCCGCTATTATTGTCCTTCTGCTAATACCCCACACACTAGTGAAGTATTAGCATAGAGTACAGGATGGTACAGTCTAGGGTACACTTTCACAGGGGTCTCCAAAGATGCCATTGCATTTTGAGAGACCCGAACCTGGAACCGGTACAATTACAAATAAGAGTGTAAAAAAAAAAAAAAAAAAAAGTTAAAAATATATATTAAAAAAGCCAAAAATAGTTGTCGTTTTATTGTTGTTCTCAGACTATTCTTCGATCTCTATTGTTCTGTTTTACTGTATTTAACTGCAATGTTACTATGTTTTATCATGTTTGCTTTTCAGGTATGTAATTTTATACTTTACCGTTTACTGTATTTTATTGTTAACCATTATTTTCTTTTCAGGTATGCCATTCAGCTGCAGCACTGATTTATCTTGACAGCAACAGTGTTTGCTCTCACTATACGTAAATCAGCTAGGTGATTTCACCGCCACAGTTAAAAAAACTAAATGGTGCATGTATGCTCATCATTAGAAGCGGGTGGATGCAGGGCGGTATTCTAATGGTGGGCATACCTACCGATCAGTCTCTTTTTTCGTTAAGCCCACAGCCTGCATGAAAAAAGAACATTACAATATATGCCCAACAAGGACCAGCAACGTACTGGTATGTTGCTGGACTTTGAGTTGTTATACCAGAATGATGCCTGCAGGTTTAGGCATCACTTTGGTATCGTTCTTTTCAGCCATCTGTCAGCTTTCATGTAAAAGCAATCCTAGCGGCTAATTAGCCGCTAGACTGCTTTTACAAAAAGTGGGAGGGAGCGCCCTCCCTGCCATCTTCCATGGTTTTCTCAGGCTCTCCTGTCCCACCAGAGAACCTAAGAATGCAGCCGGTGGTTCCGCCAGCTGACCATAGAGCTGATCGAAGACCAGAACAGCTCCAATCAGCTATATGGCCTAAGAAACCGGAAGCTACGAGCATGACTACGGTTTTGCCAAAAATAAACAGTGCCATTGGGAAAGCATCTTATCACATCGATCTTGGAGTGGTCAGATGCTTTGTGGGTGATGTGTGGCATAAGCTTGTAATGTTGTGCATAAAATACAAAGACAGTTCAAAACCCCCCAAATTACCCCATTTTGGAGTCGACACCCCAAGCTTTTTGCTGAGAGGCATGTTGAGTCCATGGAATACTTTGACATGGGTATATGTGGAATTACACCCCAAAATACATTCTGCTGCTTCTCCTGTGAACGGGGATACCACATGTGTGGGACTTTTTAGGAGCCTAGCCGCATACAAGACCCCTGAAAACCAATCACCGCCTTAAGGATTTCTAAGGGCGTAAAACTGTGATTTTACTCCTCACTGCCTATCACAGTTTCAGAGGCCATGAAATGTCAAGATAGCACAAAACCCCACAAATGACCCCATTTTGGAAAGTAGACACATCAAGCCAAGAGGCACGGTGAGTATTTTGCAGCTCTCATTTGTTTTTGAAATTGAAGAAAAGGAAAATGTATTTATTTTCTTAAATTTTCAAAACTTTGTGACAAAAAGTGAGATTTGCAAAATACTCAAAACGCACATCTCAGGCAACTGATATGGATAGGAATCCAGAGTCCGGGACTGCGCACAGCTGTCACCACCTATCTGTGGTGAGCGGTGCGGCCCTGGGAAGCTGGTAAATAGACAGAGCCTTTGATTATGGACAGGAAGCGCAACCTGTCCACATGAGGCCAGGACCCAGGATGGACGCCATTATCATTTAGTTAAGCTGCATTTCTCAGATGTGGTGGACATTTTGTATAGGAGACTAGCATATATCATTTGGCCAACTTCTTTATTAATCCCTACTCGGGTTTGTGTGTGCATTGTTACATGCATCTCCCACCACAAGCATACACTAATTGCTGCTTGGTTGGATCCAACTGCACTGTGATTTGAATGAGTGGGTGTTATGACTGGCATGTTTTGCTCAGCATCAGTCCCTGCATTCATGAACCAACAATCCAGGAAAGCAAACATATATATATTACCTACCATTGTATTCTAATTATAGGATCTCATCTGTGGGCCTCAGTGAGTCTGGATCTCTCACGTACCTAGGAAGTTCCCTTCTGGGGCTCCCTACTACATTTGGAAAATTGATATCCACTTCATACAAAACCTAATCGACATTTGGTTGTTGGGGACAAGACGGGTGACAACATCTATGGCTGCACTGTGTTTTTGTTTTTTAACCTACATGGAGTAACTGCATGTATTCAACTGTAACTAAGTTTAAAATGCAAAAAATACACACGTACCATATTATGGTGCACATATACAGTTGTGCTCATAAGTTTATATACTCTGGCAGAATTTATGATTTCTCTGACATTTTTCAGAGAATATGAACGATAACACAAAAACTTTTCTTTCACTCATGGTTAGCTGAAGCCATTTATTATCAATCAACTGTGGTTACTCTTTTTAAATCATAATCACAACAGAAACGACCCAAATGACCCTGATCAAAAGTTTACATACCCTGGTGATTTTGGCCTGATAACATGCACACAAGTTGTCACAAAGGGGTTTTAATGGCTATTAAAAGGTAACATCCTCATCTGTGATCTGTTTGCTTGCAATTAGTGTGTGTGTGTATAAAAGGTCAATGAGTTTCTGGACTCCTAAGAGACTCTTGCATCTTTCATCCAGTGCTGCACTGACATTTCTGGATTCCGAATTGTCAAAGGATCTGCGGGAAAAGGTAGTTGAACAGTATAAAACAGGAAAGGGATATATAAAAAGATATCCAAGGAATAGAGAATGCCAATCAGCAGTGTTCAAACTCTAATCAAGAAGTGGAAAATTAGGGGTTCTGTTGAAACCAAACCATGGTCAGGTAGACCAACTAAAATTTCAGCCACAACTGCCAGGAAAATTGTCCGGGATGCAAAGAAAAACCCACAAATAACTTCGGGTAAAATACAGAACTCTCTGAAAACGTGGTGTGGCTGTTTCAAGATGCACAATAAGGAGGCACTTGAAGAAAGATGGGCTGCATGGTCGAGTCGCCAGAAGAAAGCCATTACCATGAAAATGCCACAAAGTATCCTGCTTACAATACGCCAAACAGCATAGAGACAAGCCTCAAACCTTCTGGCACAAAGTCATTTGGAGTGATGAGACCAAAATTTAGCTTTTTGGCCACAAACATAAACGCTACATTTGGAGAGGAGTCAACAAGGCCTATGATGAAAGGTACACCATTCCTACTGGAAAACACAGAGGTGGATTGCTGATATGCAAACTACAAAAGCACAGGAAATTTGGTTAAAATTGATGGCAAGATGAATGCAGTAGGTTATCAAAAAAGCTGGGCATGGGACGTACGTGGACATTCCAACATGACAATGATCCAAAACACAAGGCCAAGTTGAGCTGTCATTGGCTACAGCAGAATAAAGTGAAGGTTCTGGATTGGCAATCTCAGTCTCCTGACCTCAATATCATTGAGCCACTCTGGGGAGATCTCAAACGTGCAGTTGATGCAAGACAGCCCAAGAATTTACAGGAACTGGAGGCTTTTTGCCAAGAGGAATGGACAGCTTTACCATCTGAGAAGATAAAGAGCCTTATCCACAAATACCACAAAAGACTTCAAGCTGTCATTGATTTTAGGGGGGGGGGGGCAATACATGGTATTAAGAACTGGGGTATGTAAACTTTTGATCAGGGTTATTTGGGTAGTTTCTGTTTTTATTATGATTTAAAAAGAGTAAACACAGTTGATTGATAATAAATGGCTTTAGCCAAACACTAACCATGAGTGAAAGGAAAGTTTGTTTTATTTATATTCTCTGAAAAATGGCCAAGAAATCATAAATTCTGTCAGGGTATGTAAACTCATGAGCTCAACTATGTATTTTATATATATATATATATATATATATATATATATATACACACACACACACACATACACACACTGATTTTCTGTACTTCTATTGTAGAGATTTGATATCTTACCTACCCCTGAGGAAGGAGTGTCTATAACAGACTCTGAAATGCGTCGGATGAAGGATATCTCATACATACCATCAATTTTGCATAAGTTGTATTATCAGCTGCTACTATAATGTATACTCCATGTTGTACGTTTTTAACCACTTCTCTACTGTGCACGAAAACCCCCTTCCTGCCCAAGCCATTTTTCAGCTTTCAGCGCTGTCACACTTTGAATGACAATTGCGCGGTCGTGCGACGTGGCTCCCAAACGAAATTTGCGTCCTTTTTTTTCCACAAATAGAGCTTTCTTTTGGTGGTATTTGATCACCTCTGCGGTTTTTATTTTTTGCGCTATAAACAAAAGAAGAGCGTCCAGTTTGGAAAAAAAACACTATTTTTTACTTTTTGCTATAATAAATACCCATTTTTTTTTTTTTAAATAAAATTTTCCTCAGTTTAGGCCGATACGTATTCTTCTACATATTTTTGGTAAAAAAAAAAAAAAAATCGCAATAAGCGCGTATTGATTGGTTTGCGCAAAAGTTATAGCGTGTACAAAATAGGGGATAGATTTATAGCATTTTAATTTTTTTATTAGTAATGGCGGCGATCTGCGATTTTTTATTGTGACTGCGATATTGCGGCGGACACATCGGTCACTTTTGACACATTTTTGGGACCATTCACGTTTATACAGCGATCCCTGCTATAAAAATGCATTGATTACTGTATAAATGTGATTGGCAGGGAAGGGGTTAACCACTAGGGGGCGGGAAGGGGTTAAATATGTTCCCTCAATGTGTTCTTACTGTGGGGGGAGGGGACTGACTGGGGGAGGTGACCGATGGTTGTCCCTATGTACAAGGGACACACCATCGGTCCCCTCTCCCTCACAGGACGTGGATCTCTGTGTTTACACACAGAGATCCACTTTCCTGCTCGTTTCCCGGGCAATCGCGGGTGCCCGGCGGCAATCGCGGCCGCCGGGCACGCGCACCGGGGCCTTGTGAACGCGGCGCGCGCGCGCGTGCCGCTGGCGGCAAGCGCACGCCTCCTAGCTCGTTTTAAAGGGAGGACGTCATATGACGTCCTCCCAGAACGAGAGTGGGCGGGGAACAAGTGGTTAATTATGTATTTTCAATAAACATATTTTTTTACTCTATCATGATGTCATACCAATGCAAGTGCTGATAAAGTCCAAATCCAAAGTGGAACTTTCCTTTTTTACTTTCCAAAATGGGGTCATTTGGGGGGGGGGGGGTTTGTGCCATCTTGACATTTCAGGGCCTCCGAAACTGTGATAGGTAGTGAGGAGTGAAATCACCATTTTACGCCGTTAGAAAGCCTGAAGGTGGTGCTTGGTTTTCTGGGTTCTGTACGCGACAAGACTGCCAAAAAGTCCCACACATGTCGTATCCCCGTACTCAGGAGAAGCAGCAGAATGTATTTTGGGGTGTAATTTAACATATGCCCATGGCATGTTTGAGCAATATATCATTTAGTGACAACTTTGTGAAAAAAAAAAAATGTTTTGTAATTTTCCTGAAACGTATGGCAAAATATAAAGTATTCCATGGACTCAACATGACTCTCAGCAAATAACTTGGGGTGTCTACTTTTCAAAATGAGGTCATTTAGGGGGGGGGGGTTGTGCTATCTTGGCATATCATGGCCTCCGAAACTGATAGGTAGTGAGGAGTAAAATCACCATTTTACGCCCTTAGAAAGCCTGAAGGCGGTGACTGGTTTTTGGGGTTCTGTACGCAGCTAGACTCCCAAAAAGTCTGACACACGTGGTATCCCCGTACTCAGGAGAAGCAGCAGAATGTATTTTGGGGTGTAATTTCACATATGCCCATGGCATGTTTGAGCAATATATAATTTTAGTGACAACTTTGTGTTTTTTTTCAATCACTTGTGACACAAAAAATAAAATATTCAATATGCTCAACATGCCTCTCAGCAAATTCCTTGGGGTGTCTACTTTCCAAAATGGG
This sequence comes from Rana muscosa, assembly GCA_029206835.1. Taxonomy (NCBI): domain Eukaryota; kingdom Metazoa; phylum Chordata; class Amphibia; order Anura; family Ranidae; genus Rana; species Rana muscosa. Next base: position 6,224,140 of record CM055122.1, read on the forward strand.
GTCATTTGAGGTGGTTTTGTACTGCCCTGCCATTATAGCACGTCAAGAAATTAGATAGGTAGTCAAACTAAAAGCTGCGTAAATTTCAGAAAATGCACCCTAGTTTGTAGACGCTATAACTTTTGCGCAAACCAATAAATATACGATTACTGGATTTTTTTATACCCGAGACATGTGGCTAAATGCATTTTGGCCTAAATGGTATGACTAAAATTGAGTTTATTGTATTTTTTATAACAAAAAGTAGAAAATATAATAAGTCCAGGTTTGTGACGATTAAAGAGACGTACCACTCCAAGCTGCTGAACTCCAATGATTGCTCCCGCCCTGTTACACTAACAGGTGCTGGCTATGCGCTGGTTCGTAGAAAAAGGAAGAGGTCCTCGACTGCCGCACTCGGTAAAACGATTTATTACAAAATTTTCAAAAGGTCAAATCCAAAAAATGAATCCATAAATTCCAAAGGCAAACCAAAAACAGACAGTGGACATACAGGGGCTGACGCGTTTCACATCATTACTTGATGCTTACTCATAGCTGAAGTGTGTGGGAGCCCAACAAGTGTATTAATGAAAAGCAAAAGAGACCTCACACCAATCAAGCCCACTGTGCACAGCGGGAAGGTATTGAGCTCCTAATTGAATCCGACACACTCCAAGTAAAAAAAAGCACCTATAACAAATGCATATGTAAACATATGCATATAAGCATGCATGTAAAACAGTAAAATGTAAAATATTAATACATTACAAAAAGTAAGTTAAAAAATATTAAAGTTATAATTTTTATTAAAATTAAAATGCCATGAAAAAATACAAATATATATATAAAAAAATGTATTGCATACATATACCTTTCAGTAGGAAGGCTAATCTAAGTGCATAAAAAGACATGTATATACACGAATTTGTAAATAAAGAGTGTGAAGAAGAAAGAAAAGACATATGGCATTTATAATAAAGAGAAGCCTGAATGGAAAAAAGAGGCTTTAACGTATTTAGGTGAATGAATAGTGGAACAATGCATGTGCTGAGGTGCTTATTCGTGACAGGTATTCCAACAACTGTAATGAACTACGAGGAGTGCACTAATTAAATAATATTATAATCGTTACATGGGCTGGAAAGATATATAGTGTTCAGACATGTCCAAAGATGTTCTTGGGTATGGTGATGTACAACAAGATCCAGCCGGTGTAGTGAATATGTGTAGTGCATTATCGTGTATAAACAATATGAGAGTGCTCGTGAATTAATATTGGTTATCTTAATAGTATTTAGAAAAGTGAAAGAACGTGTATATATATTTCTTATAGTATAAAAAGGAAAGTGTAAAAAATGAATGATAAAATGAACCATGATGTAAGAATTGAAAAGGGAAATTGTGTAACCCTAGTTGTTGGTATAGCTGGTAATGATATAAGTCACCAAACACTCCCTAAGAAACGGTATATTTCTAAATTTAGTATCAGAAAACCTCCCTAGTTGAAGATTCAACAGGTATAGGGATTTTCTTAAAAGGAAAAAATGTATATACCGAAAAAGTGTATAGATGAAAAATATAAATGGGAGCCGAACCTGTGAGCCAGTATTGAAAAATGCATCTAAAGGAACCATGTTCGGAGATGTAATATTTAATGTTTAAGGTTTATTAATATATAATAGTCGCAAAAAATATGCTCAACAGAGATATCTCCAGGAAGTATTCCTAGTGTGGTTGCATCCATGTAGTCAAAATGTATAAACATCATAGTATTAAAATGAATAAGATAAAAATTAATAAATGAAGCACAGGCTTAAATGGCCTAGCTTTCATATATCACCACATGGACTACAGAAACCTACACAAGTAATGATGAACGTGCATATTGTGTGGAAACAGGCAACAAGGACAAGCAGCGGAGAAGCCTCCGGATTGTCTCTACCTTTCATTTTGAATATACCGCCACTCAATAAAAGTTCAAGGGGGCGAACGTCAAGGTAAATTAGTAAGATAGATGAGAGTCCAAAGGTTGAGAAACGATATGGGTCAATATAGTATGTGTATAAATTTCCAAGAAATCCTCAATAGAAATGTGCGTCTAGTATCTAAAATGAAGATCCATCGCACTTCTTGTCTACACAATATATTGAATTTGTCACCACCCCTTGGTGGTCTCACAATCTTTTCCACTCCCTGAATGATATCCCTTCAGATGAAACATGTCAGGCTGACCAATGTGAACACGCTTTGACCTGCAGTTTGTTACCTACCTTAATACCATTTGCATTCCTGTAAGTAGAATTTTAAATAAACCTTTTTGTTTGATCTTACGGCTTCACTATGCTGCCTTTTTTTCCCCTATTTTGATTAACCTTGATTGAGGACTGCATAGCATCATCATATACTGAGTCCTGAAGGTTTCCTTGATGTCGGTGTTGTTTGGATTTTCCTCCTGTCATTATCCCAACAAGTCTGGAGAGTTGTATTCATCTTTGATCCTCTACAATTGCCATTAACGTTTGAATATGTTCACTCTCTGGTAAGCAGACTGTGAGCACAACTGGTGTGGTGTGTTTTTCTTTCACACTGAAATCTTTGGTGGTGGTGTCTCAAAATCGTTTTGCACATACCTTAATTATTGATTTTTAAGGACTGTCACGTTTATTAGTTCTACCTAAGCGCTGCATTTTTGGATTCACATATTTTGGCGTTTTCTTCATCAACAGACTGTGCACGCTGCTTTTGTTATTGCTTTAAAAGGAGATTTTTTCACTGTTAGCTCAAATATTTGTTTACCTTGTTTACCCTGAATGGTTAAGCTTGAAGTGTCTTTATGGTGAACCTCAATCCAATGATGTGCCACATTGGTCATGTGATTTTTATCGATATCAGAGATGATCGTATGCCTCGTTTGACAACAAAATCTACAAAGGTGGAGTATTAGTTATCTTAGATGCCACCATGTATAAACAAGAAGCTTTGAGACAGTTGTCGGATCTTAAAACTTATCACAAACTTAGGGGTGACCCTACAGAGCTCTTCAAAAACGAACTATCCATTTTGTTGTACAGAGCCATCTCAATGGGAATTTTTACAGATAGAGACACTCATCCCTTCTTTTCCCGTTATGCCTATTTTTCATCACCTCCCCAAATTACATAAAGGATTCTCCCCCCTTACAGGCAGGCCAATTGTGGCAGGGATTGACTTCTTAACCACTTAACAACCACCTGCCGACAAATAACGTCGACAAGGTGGTTGCTTAACTCGGGGAGGACGTTATATAACGTCCTCCCAGAATCGCGCTCCCGCGCGCCCCCTGGGGCGCGCACACGGGAAACTCCGTGACCGCCGGGTCCAGAGGACCCGGCGGATCACGAATCGCGGTAAATCGCCGCTGATAGCAGCCGTTTACCACGTGATCGCTCCGTCAAATGACGGAGCAATCACTTGTAAACAGACCGGCGTCATTTGATGACGCCGGTTCCTCCCTCCCCTCTCTGTACCGATCGGTACAGTGTGAGAGGAGAGGGGAAGGTGCAGATCAAGGCAGCAGCGCTGTGGGCTGGATCTGTGACAATTGCAGTCACAGATCCAGCCATCCATCCATCCCTGCTCAGCCATCCCTGTGCTATACCCTGCCAATACTCTGCAAAATACCCTGCCAATACTCTGCAAAATACCCTGGTGCAATACTCTGCCATACCCTGGTGCAATACTCTGCAATACCCTGGTGCAATACTCTGCAATACCCTGGTGCAATACTCTGCAATACCCTGGTGCAATACTCTGCAATACCCTGGTGCAATACCCTGGTGCAATACTCTGCAATACCCTGGTGCAATACTCTGCAATACCCTGGTGCAATACTCTGCAATACCCTGGTGCAATACTCTGCAATACCCTGCAAAATACTCTGCAATACCCTGCAAAATACTCTGCAATACCCTGCGCAATACTCTGCAATACCCTGCGCAATACTCTGCAATACCCTGCAATACCCTGCAAAATACTCTGCAATACCCTGGTGCAATACTCTGCAATACTCTGGTGCAATACTCTGCAATACTCTGGTGCAATACTCTGCAATACTCTGCAAAATACTCTGCAATACCCTGCACAATACTCTGCAATACCCTGCACAATACTCTGCAATACCCTGCACAATACTCTGCAATACCCTGCACAATACTCTGCAATACCCTGCACAATACTCTGCAATACCCTCCACAATACTCTGCAATACCCTCCACAATACTCTGCAATACCCTCCACAATACTCTGCAATACCCTCCACAATACTCTGCAATACCCTCCACAATACTCTGCAATACCCTCCACAATACTCTGCAATACCCTCCACAATACTCTGCAATACCCTCCACAATACTCTGCAATACCCTCCACAATACTCTGCAATACCCTCCACAATACTCTGCAATACCCTCCACAATACTCTGCAATACCCTCCACAATACTCTGCAATACCCTCCACAATACTCTGCAATACCCTCCACAATACCCTGTGCAATACCCCGTGCAATACCCTGCCATACACCGCAATACCCTGCCATAGTCCGCAATACTCCGCAATGCCCTGCAATACTCGGCAATACTCCGCAATGCCCGGCAATACTCCGCAATGCCCGGCAATACTCCGCAATGCCCGGCAATACTCCGCAATGCCCGGCAATACTCCGCAATGCCCGGCAATACTCCGCAATGCCCGGCAATACTCCGCAATGCCCGGCAATACTCCGCAATGCCCGGCAATACTCCGCAATGCCCGGCAATACTCCGCAATGCCCGGCAATACTCCGCAATGCCCGGCAATACTCCGCAATGCCCGGCAATACTCTGCAATAACCACTTCCCGCCCTCCGGCCGTCATATGACGTCCTTGACTTTGTGCGGGGATATCTGAATGATGGGTGCAGCTACAGGCATCATTCAGATATTAGCTTTTTCAGCCGGCGATTCCCTACACCATAACAACAATCATAGTGGCTGTTCCGCCGCTTGATCATTCTTACGGGAGGCGAGAGGGGATGTCCCCCCCCCCCCCGCCGGCCCTCCGGTGCTTCTACCGACTCACCGCTACGATCAAAGCCAGGATTGTTGTTGTTTTTTTTGTATTTTTTTCAGGCTTCCCAGCCTAGAGGTGAGATGTGGGGTCTTATTGACACCCCCCCCCCCATATCTCACTGTAAAGAGGACCTGTCATGCCATATTCCTATTACAAGGGATGTTTACGTTCCTTGTAATAGGTATAAAAGTGATCAAAAAAATGTTTGGGGCGGAAAAACATGTCAAACTAAAATAAATAAAGTAAAATTAAAAAAAAATAAAATAATTTATTCTTCAAGCGCCCCTGTCCCCGTGAGCTCGCATACAGAAGCGAACGCATACGTAAGTCCCGCCCACATATGAAAACGGTTTTCAAACCACACATGTGAGGTATCTCTGCGAACGTTAGAGCGAGAGCAATCATTTTGGCCCTAGACCTCCTCTGTAACTCAAAACATGTAACCAGTAAAAATATTTAAAGCGTCGCCTATGGGGATTTTTTAAGTAGCGAAGTTTGGCGCCATTCCACGAGTGTGTGCAATTTTTAAGGGCGACATGTTAGGTATCTATTTACTCGGCGTAACTTCATCTTTCACATTATGCAAAAACATTGGGCTAACTTTACTGTTTTTTTTTTTTTTTAAGCACAAAACATTTTTTTTCCGTAAAAAACGCGTTAAAAAAATTGCTGCGCAAATATCGTGCGAGATAAAAAGTTGCAACAACCACCATTATATTCTCTAAGGTCTTTGCTAAAAAAACATATATAATGTTTTGGGGTTCTATGTAATTTTCTAGCAAACAAATGATGATTTTTACATGTAGGAGAGAAATGTCAGAATTGGCCTGGGTGCTCCAGAACGCCTGAAGGTGCTCCCTGCATGTTGGGCCTCTGTATGTGGCCACGCTGTGTAAAAGTCTCACACATGTGGTATCGCCATACTCGGGAGGAATAGCAGAATGTGTTTTGGGGTGTAATTTGTGGTATGCATATGCTGTGTGTGAGAAATAACCTGCTAATATGACAATTTTGTGAAAAAAAAAAGAGAAAAAAAAAATCTTGATTTTGCAAAGAATTGTGGGAAAAAATGACAACTTCAAAAAACTCACAATGCCTCTTTCTGAATACCTTGGAATGTCTTCTTTCCAAAAAGGGGTCATTTGGGGGGTATTTGTAATTTTCTGGCATGCTAGGGTCTCAAGAATTGAGATAGGCCGTCAGTACTTCAGGTGTGATCAATTTTCAGATATTGGCACCATAGCTTGTGGACTCTCTAACTTTCACAAAGACCAAATAATATGCACCAATTTGTACTTATTTTTACCAAAGATATGTAGCAGTATAAATTTTGGCCAAAATTTATGAAGAAAAATAGTAATTTGCAAAATTTTATAACAGAAACTAAAAAAAAATCATTTTTTTACAAAATTTTCAGTCTTTTTTCTCTTATAGCGCAAAAAAATAAAAAACCCAACAGTGATTAAATACCACCAAAAGAAAGCTCTATTTGTGTGAAAAAAAGGACAAAAAATTCATATGGGTACAGTGTTGTATGACTGAGTAATTGTCATTCAAAATGTGAGAGCACCGAAAGCTGAAAATTGGTCTGGTTATTAAGGGGGTTTAAGTGCCCAGTTGTCAAGTGGTTAAATAAACACCTGGGACAATGGGTGGATGAACAACTACAGCCTTTGGTTTCTGATTTACCGGGTTACATTAGTGACACCAATGATTTGTTGGCAAAACTGAATGAAATTGAATGGGATAAGAACTGCCGATGGATCACTTGTGACGTTTCCAATCTATACTCTTCCATACCGCATGCCCTAGGCTTACAAGCTGTTTCCTTCTTCCTACAGAGGTCAGGACGTTTTTCTCCCATGGTACAGGAATTTATCATTATGTGCCTAGAATATCTTCTTACCCATAATTTTTTTATGTTCGACGGGGACTATTACCTCCAAAAATGCGGAGCCTCTATGGGCGCCAAATTCTCACCATCCCTTGCCAACCTTTACATGGGGTGGTGGGAAAGGCTCCGCATTTTTGGACCACATAGCGCAGGGACACAATATTTTTTTGCAGGTACATAGACGATCTCCTGTTTATCGTCAATGATCCATGGTGTGATCTGCAAACATGGTTACTGTATATGAATGACAATCTTCTTAATCTGAACTTCACAGGTACACTCAGTGCAAACACTGTTGAATTCTTAGATGCGAGGTTGACAGGAGAAAATAACACTATTGTCTCTAATTTATATAGAAAACCTAGCGCAGGCAATACTTTTCTAAGAGCGGACTCCAGTCACCCAAGCTATACCATTAATAGCATCCCAGTAGGGCAATTCCTTAGACTTAGGAGACTCTGCAGTAGAGACTCAGACTTTGAGCTGGAAGCGAGGGCTATGTCCATCAGATTCGAAGAGAGAGGATATCCAAAATCTGTGATCAATAAAGGGCTATCAATAGCAAAGGGGACATCCCGGGATACTCTTGATAAAAAAATCGGAAAATACGTTTGGACAAGGTGGAGATGGACATGCAAACAGAAATAAAAATAAACGTATTAATAAAAACATAAGAAATCGTATTGGCAGTTCCATTCCTACCTTCTCCACTCCATACAGCATGGAATTTTAAAAAATAAAGCGAAGTACCTCCCAGTTTTATCACACGATCCCATATATGCTGAAATCTTAAAGAAAGGGATTTGTACAGTGTCGAGAAGAACACCATCTCTTGGTAGTCTGTTTTCTCCCAGTCTTTTCTCTAGCACAAATGCCACTAGTAAGGCCACTTTCACACTGAGGCGCTTGAAAACTGCCGGTAAAACACTGAGCGCTTTTCAGGCGCTTTTGAAGCGCTTTCAATTCATTTCAATGGAGAGGGGCGTTTTTTCAGTGCACTGCCCCAGTGTGAAAGGATTCATTGATTTTAATGGAAATAAGTTTTCAGGCGCTTTTTTTAGCGTGAAAGCGCCTGAAAAGCGCCTCAGTGTGAAAGTGGTCTAACTGGCTTTCATTTAAGGGTACCTTTAGATGTGGTGGTCGCAATTGTGTTTATTGTGCCTTTATTCAGAAAGGAGACACTGTCACCTCTGTCAACTGGAAGAATACATAAACTACACTCCATCAACTGTAACACCAGCTATGTCATATATGCTATCACTTGTAAGCTATGTTCCATACAGTATGTAGGTAGAACCACTAGACGTTTAAAAGATCGCCTATACGATCATCTCTATGATATTGATAAAAATCACATGACCAATGTGGCGCGTCATTGGAATGAGGTTCCCCATAAAGACACTTCAAGCTTAACCATTCAGGGAGTGGAAAAGATTGTGAGACCACCAAGGGGTGGTGACAAATTCAATATATTGTGTAGACAAGAAGTGCGATGGATCTTCATTTTAGATACTAGACGCCCCTCAGGGTTGAACTTCGAATGGGATATATCACATTTCTATTGAGGATTTCTTGGAAAAATTTTACACATACTATATTGACCCATATAGTTTCTCAACCTTTGGACTCTCAACTATCTTGCTAATTTACCTTGACGTTCGCCCCCTTGAACTTTTATTGAGTGGCGGTACATTCAAAATGAAAGGTAGAGATTAAAATGGTGGGTGTTGCATTTTTTTTTCTACACAGTATTTGCGCAGCGATTTTTCAAACGCATTTTTTGGGGAAAAAACACACTTTTTTTAATTTTAATGCACTAAAACACACTATATTGCCCAAATGTTTGATGACATAAAAAAGATGATCTTAGGCCGAGTACATAGATACCAAACACGACATGCTTTAAAATTTCGCACAAACGCGCATTGGCGACAAACTACATACATTTTTAAAAGCCTTTACAGGTTACCCCGTTAGATTTACAGAGGAGGTCTACTGCTAAAATTACTGCCCTCGATCTGACCTTCGCGGTGATACCTCACATGCATGGTGCAATTGCTGTTTACATATGACGCCAGAACGACGCTTGCGTTCGCCATTGCGCAAGAGCAGGGCAGGACAGGGGTGCTTTTTTTTTTTTTTTATTATTAATTTTGCTTTTTTATTTTATTTTTAAACTGTTCCTTCCTTATATTTTTTTTTTTTATAATTTTTATTGTTATCTCAGGGAATGTAAATATCCCCTATGATAGCAATAGGTAGTGACAGGTACTCTTTTTTTGAAAAAACTGGCGTCTATTAGACCCTAGATCTTTCCTCTGCCCTCAAAGCATCTGACCACACCAAGAACGGTGTGATAAAATGCTTTCCCAATTTCCCAATGGCGCTTTTTATATCCGGGGGGGGGACATTCCCTCCCACTGCTTGTAAAAGCAGTCCAGAGGCTAATTAGCCACTAGGATTGCTTTTACATGAAAGCCGGCCGCTGGCTGAAAAGGATGATACCAAGATGATACCTAAACCCGCAGGCATCAATCTGGTATAACCATTCAAAGTCCAGCAACATGCTGGTCCTTGTTGGACATGTATTGTAATCTTTTTTTTCATGCAGCCACTTCTAATGATGGGCATACATGCACCATTTATATATGCCGAAGCATGGGGGCATCCTCCCGCAAAAGTTATGCCGCACACACATGGTCGGACTTTTCCACGGGCATGCCTCCGTCGGAATTTCGACCGTATGTATGCGCCATTAGGAGCAAAATCGCTCCTCCGCCCCTGCTGCCCCAATGCTTCGGCATATATGTTTTTTTTTTTAACTGTGGTGGTGAAATCACCTCCTACAGCACTGGAGTCGCAGGGATCAGGCCTGTCTCTGCGAATGCTGCAGTTATGTGTGTTGTGATTTGTAAGTGACAGTGATCGATTGATACTGCACTTGGGTGGCCTGGGCTGGACGGAGGGGCAAAACGCAGGTGCTAGCAGGTATCTGGGCTGATCCCACTAACACTGCGTTTTTGGGAACCCTAAATTGCTGGGGACGCTAGTATAGATCTGATCAGATCAGATATTGATCTGTTCAGATACTATACCACTAAGGGAGGTGTGTATGCTTCACGCGTGGGTGTTAGCCTTACTGGCACTAACCTGACGCTGCCTGGGGTGTGACGCAGACCCTCTCTGACGCTAAAACCTAATTGATATCACCCGCCGGGCGATCAGGGGGTTAAACCTTTGTTGGGTTATATACGGCGGGTGCCCTGACACTATAAAAAGCAAACTAACTAACCAGCGTCACCCGTAACACTTATATGGTGATCACTGGTGAAAGGGTTAACTAAAGGCAATCAGGGGGTTAAACCTTTATTAGGTAATATATGGGGGTACCCGACGCTACAAAAACCTGCGGCGAACCTAAAAAAAATAACTGGCTACCTATCGGCATCACCGACACTAAGACAGCGATCAGAAAAACGATCGCTTAGTGACACTGGCAAAAGGGGGTGAAAGGGTTACCTGGGGGGGCGATCAAGGGGTTAAACCTTTATTAGGTAATATATGGGGGTACCCGACGCTATAAAAACCTGCGGCGAACCTTAACCACTTAACAACCACCTGCCGACAAATAACGGCGGCAGGGTGGTTGCTTAACTCTGGGAGGACGTTATATAACGTCCTCCCAGAATGGCGCGCACACGGGAAACTCCGTGACCGCCGGGTCCAGAGGACCCGGCGGATCACGAATCGCGGTAAATCGCCGCTGATAGCGGCCGTTTACCACGTGATCGCTCCGTCAAATGACGGAGCAATCACTTGTAAACAGACCGGCGTCATTTGATGACGCCGGTTCCTCCCTCCCCTCTCTGTACCGATCGGTACAGTGTGAGAGGGGAGGGGGAGGGAGCGGATGGCAGCAGCATCACTGTGGGCTGGATCTGTGACAATTGCAGTCACAGATCCATCCATCCATCCATCCCTGCTCAGCCATCCCTGTGCTATACCCTGCCAATACTCTGCAATACACCCTGCCAATACTCTGCAAAATACCCTGCCAATACCCTGATGCAATACTCTGCAATACCCTGCTGCAATACCCTGGTGCAATACTCTGCAATACCCTGGTGCAATACTCTGCAATACCCTGGTGCAATACTCTGCAATACCCTGCGCAATACTCTGCAATACCCTGCGCAATACTCTGCAATACCCTGCAAAATACTCTGCAATACCCTGCAAAATACTCTGCAATACCCTGCAAAATACTCTGCAATACCCTGCAAAATACTCTGCAATACCCTGCAAAATACCCTGCAAAATACCCTGAAAAATACCCTGCGCAATACCCTGCGCAATACCCTGCGCAATACCCTGCGCAATACCCTGCGCAATACCCTGCGCAATACCCTGCGCAATACCCTGCGCAATACCCTGCGCAATACCCTGCGCAATACTCTGCGCAATACTCTGCGCAATACTCTGCGCAATACTCTGCGCAATACTCTGCGCAATACTCTGCAATACCCTGCAAAATACTCTGCAATACCCTGCGCAATACCCTGCAAAATACTCTGCAATACCCTGGTGCAATACTCTGCAATACTCTGGTGCAATACTCTGCAATACTCTGGTGCAATACTCTGCAATACTCTGCGCAATACTCTGCAATACCCTGCGCAATACTCTGCAATACCCTGCGCAATATTCTGCAAAATACTCTGCAATACCCTCCACAATACTCTGCAATACCCTCCACAATACTCTGCAATACCCTCCACAATACCCTCCACAATACTCTGCAATACCCTCCACAATACTCTGCAATACCCTCCACAATACTCTGCAATACCCTCCACAATACTCTGCAATACCCTCCACAATACTCTGTGCAATACCCTCCACAATACCCTGTGCAATACCCTCCACAATACCCTGTGCAATACCCGTGTAATACCCTGCCATAGTCCGCAATACTCCGCAATGCCCTGCAATACTCCGCAATGCCCGGCAATACTCCGCAATGCCCGGCAATACTCCGCAATGCCCGGCAATACTCCGCAATGCCCGGCAATACTCCGCAATGCCCGGCAATACTCCGCAATGCCCGGCAATACTCCGCAATGCCCGGCAATACTCCGCAATGCCCGGCAATACTCCGCAATGCCCGGCAATACTCCGCAATGCCCGGCAATACTCCGCAATGCCCGGCAATACTCCGCAATGCTCCGCAATGCCCGGCAATACTCCGCAATGCCCGGCAATACTCCGCAATGCCCGGCAATACTCCGCAATGCCCGGCAATACTCTGCAATAACCACTTCCCGCCCTCCGGCCGTCATATGACGTCCTTGACTTTGTGCGGGGATATCTGAATGATGGGAGCAGCTACAGGCATCATTCAGATATTAGCTTTTTCAGCCGGCGATTCCCTACACCATAAGAACAATCATAGCGGCTGTTCCGCCGCTTGATCATTCTTACGGGAGGCGAGAGGGGATGTCCCCCCCCCCGCCGCCCTCCGGTGCTTCTACCGACTCACCGCTACGATCAAAGCCAGGATTGTTGTTTTTTTTTGTATTTTTTTCAGGCTTCCCAGCCTAGAGGTGAGATGTGGGGTCTTATTGACACCCCCCCCCCCCCATATCTCACTGTAAAGAGGACCTGTCATGCCATATTCCTATTACAAGGGATGTTTACGTTCCTTGTAATAGGTATAAAAGTGATCAAAAAAATGTTTAGGGCGGAAGAACATGTCAAACTAAAATAAATAAAGTAAAATGAAGAATAAAATTTAATTTTTTTTTTAAACCGCCCCTGTCCCTGTGAGCTCGCATACAGAAGCGAACGCATACGTAAGTCCCGCCCACATATGAAAACGGTTTTCAAACCACACATGTGAGGTATCGCCGCGAACGTTAGAGCGAGAGCAATCATTTTGGCCCTAGACCTCCTCTGTAACTCAAAACATGTAACCAGTAAAAATATTTAAAGCGTCGCCTATGGGGATTTTTTAAGTAGCGAAGTTTGGCGCCATTCCACGAGTGTGTGCAATTTTTAAGGGCGACATGTTAGGTATCTATTTACTCGGCGTAACTTCATCTTTCACATTATGCAAAAACATTGGGCTAACTTTACTGTTTTTTTTTTTTTTAAGCACAAAACATTTTTTTTCCGTAAAAAACGCGTTAAAAAAATTGCTGCGCAAATATCATGCGAGATAAAAAGTTGCAACAACCACCATTATATTCTCTAAGGTCTTTGCTAAAAAAACATATATAATGTTTTGGGGTTCTATGTAATTTTCTAGCAAACAAATGATGATTTTTACATGTAGGAGAGAAATGTCAGAATTGGCCTGGGTGCTCCAGAACGCCTGAAGGTGCTCCCTGCATGTCGGGCCTCTGTATGTGGCCACGCTGTGTAAAAGTCTCACACATGTGGTATCGCCATACTCGGGAGTAATAGCAGAATGTGTTTTGGGGTGTAATTTGTGGAATGCATATGCTGTGTGTGAGAAATAACCTGCTAATATGACAATTTTGTGAAAAAAAAAAAAAGAGAAAAAAAAAATCTTGATTTTGCAAAGAATTGTGGGAAAAAATGACAACTTCAAAAAACTCACAATGCCTCTTTCTGAATACCTTGGAATGTCTTCTTTCCAAAAAGGGGTCATTTGGGGGGTATTTGTACTTTTCTGGCATGTTAGGGTCTCAAGAATTGAGATAGGCCGTCAGTACTTCAGGTGTGATCAATTTTCAGATATTGGCACCATAGCTTGTGGACTCTATAACTTTCACAAAGACCAAATAATATACACCAATTTGTACTTATTTTTACCAAAGATATGTAGCAGTATAAATTTTGGCCAAAATTTATGAAGAAAAAATAGTAATTTGCAAAATTTTATAACAGAAACGAAAAAAAAAAAATTTTTTTACAAAATTTTCAGTCTTTTTTCTCTTATAGCGCAAAAAATAAAAAACTTAACAGTGATTAAATACCACCAAAAGAAAGCTCTATTTGTGTGAAAAAAAGGACAAAAATTTCATATGGGTACAGTGTTGTATGACTGAGTAATTGTCATTCAAACTGTGAGAGCACCGAAAGCTGAAAATTGGTCTGGTTATTAAGGGGGTTTAAGTGCCCAGTGGTCAAGTGGTTAAAAAAAATAACTGGCTACCTATCGGCACCACCGACACTAAGACAGCGATCAGAAAAACGATTCTTAGTGACAGTGGTGCTAGGGGGTGAAAAAGGGTTACCTGGGGGGGCGATCAAGGGGTTAAACCTTTATTGGGTAATATGTGGGGGTACCCGACGTTCTAAAAACCTGCGGCGAACCTAAAAAAAATAACTGGCTACCTATCGGCATTACCGACACTAAGACAGCGATCAGAAAAACGATCGCTTAGTGACACTGGCAAAATGGGGTGAAAGGGTTACCTGGGGGGGCGATCAAGGGGTTAAACCTTTATTAGGTAATATATGGGGGTACACGACGCTATAAAAACCTGCGGCGAACCTAAAAAAAATAACTGGCTACCGATCGGCATCACCGACACTAAAACAGCGATCAGAAAAACGATCGCTTAGTGACGGCGGTGCTAGGGGGTGAAAGGGTTACCTGGGGGGCGATCAAGGGGTTTAACATTTATTAGGGGGGGTTAGGGGGCTACACTGGACCTAAAACTAACTGTAGTGACACTTTTACAGTCACAAATGTCACTGATTGCAGTGATCAGTAAATAAATGGTCACTGCAATCAGTGACACTGTGACTGGGGGCTGGGGGGTGATCTGGGGGTGTCTGGGGGGCCTGTGGGGTGCGATCATGTGCCTATGTGTGTGGTGTCAGTGTGCTGTTTAGTGCACTAACCTTTGTGTCTTCTCTCATGCGGCGCTCGGTATATGTGAGCGCCGCATGAGGGATGACATCACTTCCTCCTGCCTGTGTAAACATTACACAGGCAGAGGAAGCATTTGATTCGCTGGGAGCGATCGCGAGGGGGTGGCCAGAATCGAATGGCGGCCCCCTCATCACGGATCGCTCCCGAAGCGATCCTGGCCGCCCACTGTACCGGAGGGGTGTCCGATTGGACCCCTCACCCATACGAAGGCAGGCACGTACAGGTACGTGATTGTGCCTGTCCGTGCCATTCTGCCAACGTATATTTAAAGTGGGCGGTCGTTAAGTGGTTAAAAAGAGGAGAGGCCTGTAATTGTCATCATAGGTATACCTCAACTATGAGAGACAAAATGTGGAAACAAATGCAGACAATCACATTGTCTGATTTGTAAAGATTTTTTTTTGCAAATTATGGTGGAAAAGAAGTCTTTGGTCAATATCAAGTTCATCTCAATACTTTGTTATATATCCTTTGTTGGCAATGACAGAGGTCAAACGTTTTCTGTAAGTCTTCACAAGGTTGTCACACACTGTTGCTGGTATGTTGGCCCATTCCTCCATGCAGATCTCCTCTAGAGCAGTGATGTTTTGGGGCTGTCGCTGGGCAACACGGACTTTCAACTCCCTCCAAAGGTTTTCTATGGGGTTGAGATCTGGAGACTGACTAGGCCACTCCAGGACCTTGAAATGCTTGTTGCGAAGCCACTCCTTCATTGCCCGGTGTGTTTGGGATCATTGTCATGCTGAAAGACCCAGCCACGTTTCATCTTCAATGCCCTTGCTGATGGGAGGAGATTTGCACTCAAAATCTCATGATACATGGCCCCATTCATTCTTTCATGTACACGGATCAGTCGTCCTGTTCCCTTTGCAGAGAAACCGCCCCAAAGCATGATGTTGCCACCCCCATGCTTCACAGTAGGTATGGTGTTCTTTGGTTGCAACTCAGCATTCTCTCTCCTCCAAACACGACAAGTTGTGTTTCTATCAAACAGTTCTACTTTGGTTTCATCTGACCATATGACATTCTCCCAATCCTCTTCTGGATCATCCAAATGCTCTCTAGCAAACCTCAGACGGGCCCGGACATGTACTGGCTTAAGCAGGGGGACCCGTCTGGCACTGCAGGATCTGAGTCCCTGGCGGCGTAGTGCGTTACTGATGGTAGCCTTTGTTACGTTGGTCCCAGCTCTCTGCAGGTCATTCACTAAGTCCCCCCGTGTGGTTCTGGGATTTTTGCTTACCGTTCTTGTGATCATTTTGACCCCACGGGGTGAGATCTTGCGTGGAGCCCCAGATCGAGGGAGATTATCAGTGGTCTTGTATGTCTTCCATTTTCTAATTATTGCTCCCACAGTTGATTTTTTCACACCAAGCTTCTTGCCTATTGCAGATTTAGTCTTCCCCGCCTGGTGCAGGTCTACAATTTTGTTTCTGGTGTCCTTCGACAGCTCTTTGGTCTTCACCATAGTGTAGTTTGGAGTGTGACTGTTTGAGGTTGTGGACAGGTGTCTTTTATACTGATAACAAGTTCAAACAGGTGACATTAATACAGGTAATGAGTGTAGGACAGAGGAGCCTCTTAAAGTAGAAGATACAGGTCTGTGAGAGCCAGAAATCTTGCTTGTTTGTAGGTGACCAAATACTTATTTTCCACCATATTTTGCAAAAAAAAATTCTTTCCAAATCAGACAATGTGATTGTCTGGATTTGTTTCCACATTTTGTCTCTCATAGTTGAGGTTTACCTATGATGACAATTACAGGCCTCTCTCATCTTTTTAAGTGGGAGAACTTGCACAATTGGTGGCGGACTAAATACTTTTTTGCCCCACTGTATATAATGTTTGGGGGTTCTATGTAATTTTCTAGCAAAAAAATGATGATTTTTACATGTAGGAGAGAAATGTCAGAATTGGCCTGGTTGGCAAGTGGTTAAATGATTTTCTGGCAACCGATAATATTTAACATTACATTCACTAAAATCTAATCGAGCAATGTTTTCAACCATAAAAATTATCCAACTGCCTACTGGGGCTCACATGGATCTTCCTCCAGTCTGGTAAAAAAAATAATTCACAAGGTGCCTTGTTGAGGCAAAGAGGTATGCTGCAGTTTCAATGACTGTTAGTGTCGCACATGAAAAACAGGTTTTAGCAAATATTCCACCCATATTGGGTAGCAGCAATATCGGACAATGCCAAAGGTGGATAATAACAGAGGTGACAAAACGCAAAACTGTGTGGAAGAAAATAATGGTAAGCCACTGTACTTTTACCAAGAAATCCATATGGATAGATACAACAGAATACATGTCAATATAGTGACAGCAGATTGGCATAAATGTTGCAAGAAAGTAAATCAGAAGCTCTAAAAACAGACTTATTATAGAAAGTTTAAACATGAACAGCACTAGGGATGAGCTTCGAGTTCGACTTGAACATCAGCCGCCTGATGAAAATCGAACATTATGGGTCGTTCGCGCCAAATTTGAGCGGCGCGTCACGGCCCATAATGCACTACATCATCGTAGTGCATTGCTGGCTGATGATTGGCTAAGCATACACTATGACCCGCATGCTTTGGACAATCATTGCGCCGTCAGCACAGAGAGCCATAATTGGGCCAATCAAGGCTCAGGGGACTAATTACACGCCCCACACTATATAAGCCAGCCTGCACGTCGGCTTTCTGTAGTGTGTTGCAGAGTTGAGAGAGAGAGAAAGAGTGTCATCTAATTTATTTTAGATAGATTGAGCAGGCAGTTGATTCAGTTAGCTCCAGTATGCAGACCATTCCTGTTTTTTTCCCCCTAATATACTACAGGCAGGCAGTTGATTCAGTTAGCTGCAGTATATTCAGTACTGTATCCTGAGCATAGTGTTCAGCTAGATCTCACTGCAGACCATTCCTTTTGTTCTCTTCCAAATATACTACAGGCAGGCAGTCGATTCAGTTAGCTGCAGTATATTCAGTACTGTACCCTGTGCACAGTGTGCAGCTAGATCTCACTGCAGACCATTCCTGTTCTCTTCCTAATATACTACAGGCAGGTAGTTGATTCAGTTAGCTGCAGTATATTCAGTACTGTATCCTGTGTACAGTGTGCAGCTAGATCTCACTGCAGACCATTCCTGTTGTTCTCTTCCTAATATACTACAGGCAGGCAGTTGATTCAGTTAGCTGCAGTATATTTAGTATATATATACATCCTAGCTTTGTGGAGCTACAGCTCACTGCAGGCCATTCCTGGTGTACCTATTCAAAAATATCAAATACAGTATGTCTGGAAGGCCAACAAGGAGAGGCAGACACTTACAGGCCACTAAAAGAGGGCAAGCAGGCTCTGTGTCTAGAGCCAACAGTGCTGGTCGTGGACACGGTGCATCCTCAGCATGTGGCCGTGGGGCATGCTTGTCCTTTTTTCCGGAAGCTGGCCGCATTGAGCCACAACATGCAGAAGAGTTGGTGGAGTGGATGACCAAGCCGTCCTCATCCTCTGTCACCCAGGCTCAGAGTACCGTGGCTGCCAATGCAGGTGCCAAAGCGGCCTTATTTCATCAGTTCAAGGTCATTAGTTACTCCTTCCCTAGCCCCACCATCATGCACGGAGGAGTCCCCCAAACTGTTCGACCACAGTGTTGGATACATGCTGCAAGAGGATGTGCAGCGTTTTGAAGGCTCTGATGATGGTACCCAGCAGAAACGTGAGCCCAGAGAGAGGGGGTGCCCAAAAAGGACAACAAACTGGCATGTTCCCCCAGCTGCAGCATACTGCCAGGTTTGCACAAGTGACGAGGAGGGAGGGGATAATGAGGTCACTGACTCTACGTGGGTGCCTGATAGGAGAGAGGAGGAGGAGGAGGCACATCTCCAACGAGGCAGGATGCCCTCCAGGGGCCAGCTTAAGGGCAGCCAACCGACTGCATCACACCGCAGAGCTCCGCATGTGCAGGGCGCTGCTGACTCTGCACGTTTTTCAAAAAGTTCTTTGATGTGGGCCTTTTTTGACACGTGTACAGCAGATCGGAAAGTTGCTGTTTGCAACATATGTCTGAAGCGTATCAAGCGTGGCCAAAACCGCAGCCACTTGGGCACCACATGCTTGACCAGACATATGTGGAACTCCCATGCAGTCTGTTGGCAAGCGTACTTAAAAGAACCACACCAAAGAACAAAGCGGACCTCTCCTTGCTCCTCATCAGCTGGGATCTCCAACCCCACTATACCTTCAGTCCTCTCAGAAGCCTGCACTGAGAGGCATGAAGGTGTAGAATTAGGTGTGCCACTGCCAAGTACTTGCGGCCAATCTGCTATCCTTACACCAACGTCCGATTGTAGCAGGCAAATTTCCCTACCCCAGTTGCTAAACCGGCGAAAGAAATTCACTCCCAGCCATCCACATGCCCAGCGGTTGAATACTAGCTTGGCTAAATTGCTAGCACTCAAACTGCTGCCTTTTCAGCTGGTAGACTCTGCCCCCTTTCGTGAATTTGTGGAATGTGTGGTACCTCAGTGGCAGGTTCCCAAACGCCACTTTTTTCCGATTCCGGCTGTCTACCGGCATGTGGAAGGCAATGTCTTGGCCTCGCTGGACAGGGTGGTCAGCAGTAAGGTGCATATTACTGCTGACTCATGGTCCAGTAGGCATGGACAGGGACGTTACCCATCTTTCACTGCGCACTGGGTGACTCTGCTGGCAACTGGGAAGGATGCAAGACAGAGTGCAGTATTGTTGGCGCTTGTTCCGCCACGCCTTTAAAATGCTACTAGTGGTGATTCTGACACACCTCTCTCCTCCACCCCTTCCTCCTCTTCTTCCATGGCCTCTTCCTCTATAGATTTGTCCTCTGAATCAGCGGTGCTCCGCAGGCGTTCAAGGGGCTACGCAAGCACTCAGGCAAAAAGATGCCATGCGGTGCTTGAGCTGGTGTGCTTCGGGGACAGGAGCCACACTGGGGCAGAGATTGTCAGCTCTGCAGGGGCAGGCTCAGAGGTGGTTGATGCCACGCCAGCTTCAGCTAGGAATGGTGGTTTGCGACAATGGCACCAACCTCCTCTCCGCCTTCCGACAGGGACACCTGACCCATGTGCCCTCTTTGGCTCATGTCCTTAATTTGGTGGTGCAGCAGTTCTTGTGCAGGTACCCGGGCTTACAGGATCTCCTGAGGCAGGCCAGGAAAGTCTGTGTGCATTTCCGCTGGTCATATAATGCCAGTGTTCGGCTGGCTGACCTCCAAAAGGAATACAACCTGCCCAAGAACCGCCTAATCTGTGACATGCCCACAAGATGGAACTCAACGTTGGCCATGCTGCAGCGGCTGCACACGCAGCAGAGGGCCATCAATGAGTACCTGTGCGACTATGGCACCAGGACAGGGTCAGGCGAGCTTGGCTTTTTTTCGCCACGCCAGTGGCTCATGATCAAGAATGCATGCACTGTCATGTCAACATTTGAGGAGGCCACGAGGATGGTGAGCAGTGACAGTGCATGCATCAGTGATACTGTCCCCCTTGTGTACCTGTTGGAGCACACGCTGCGTGGAATAATGGACAGG
Organism: Rana muscosa; assembly: GCA_029206835.1. Taxonomy (NCBI): domain Eukaryota; kingdom Metazoa; phylum Chordata; class Amphibia; order Anura; family Ranidae; genus Rana; species Rana muscosa. The sequence continues at coordinate 6,244,564 of CM055122.1, forward strand.
GCACTTGAGGCAGAACAGAGCGAGGAAGAGGAGGACTTCCTTACCTCTCAAGGCCCCCTTTATCCAGACAGTGTTCCTGCGGGCCCGCCGATCACACAGGAAGAGGAGGAGGAGGATTGTGTCAGGGAGCAGAGGATGAAACATCTTCGGGAGGCCTTGCAGAAAGGTTTGTGCAACGAGTTTCCAGAGCCTAGGAGGATACAATTTCCTGGTCCTGGACAACGTGTTGCTGAGGCTTCGGTCAGTCACAGAAGAAGCGGTGGAGAAGGTGGCCGTCTGACCGATGCGTTCAGACAATTTTTTAGTTCGCAGCCCCAAGGTCTGATCGGTTCCAGCAACCATTGCCAGCGTCTGATTTACATGCAGTGCAGGAATACCTAGGGGCAAGATCAGACTTAGACACGTTTCCAACCGAAAATCCACTGGGTTACTGGGTCTAGAGGATGAATCACTGGCCAGAGCTTGCACAGTATGCAATTGAGCTACTTGAGCCTGTCCTGCATCCAGCGTTCTTTTAGAGCGCACATTCAGTGCTGCTGGTGGCTTTGTAACCGATCACAGAGTGCGCCTGTCCACCGACTGTCAACCGACTCAGTTGATCGTCTCACCTTCATAAAAATAAATTAGTCTTGGATCACCAGCTACCAGGCACCTGATGCTGATGTAACCGATTCCTTTTTTTATGAATGAAATCCCTTCAAGACTGCCTATGCTGATTGCTGAGTGACTATCCTGTTATGCTGAGTGACTATCCTGCCCAGGGGGGGCGGTCCCTCCAGACATAACCCTCCTACCTGCAGCTAGCAGCCTCCGTTCGTAACAAAGCAGTACAAACCTTAAAAGAAGGGTGGGTGCTGTGTCAGTCCATGGACGTCAGAGAAAAAGATTTTACGGTGAGAACAAAAATTCTATTTTCTCTTATCGTCCATGGACTGACACAGCTTCTAATACTGAAACACGTGGGATGTCCCAAAGCAGTATCAGAAAGAGGGTGGGAGCAGTAGTAAAGGAAAAATCAAACTCCACTCCAAACAAGCAGAACTCCTCAACGGAGGAGTTGCAACTTTAAACAGCGGCCTGCAACCCTTGCGGCCGAAGGAAGCATCCGAAGATGCAGCCACATCAACCTTCTAGAACTTAGAAAAGGTATGAACAGACGACCAGGTCGCCACCATGCACACATGTGCAGCCGACGCTTGATGTCGGAAAGCCCAGGAAGCACCAATTGCCCTGGTGGAATGCGCCATAACCGGAAAAGAAGGCGCCCGCCCCTTAAGGGCATAGGCCTGTATAACGGTCTGTCTGATCCACCTAGAAAAGGTGGCAGACGACACCGATTGGCCCTGTTTTGGACCAGAGACAGACACAAACAGTGAGTCAGACTTCCGAATGGAAACAGTAGCAGACAGGTACACCCGTAAGGCACGTACCACATAAAGGGGGGGAGGGCAAACTGTTAGGGATGCGATGGGTGAGGACACAAGGACGAAAGAACAATGTCCTCATTAAGGTGAAATGCCAAGACCACCTTTTGAAAGGAAAGACGGTCGTGGGCGCAACACCGCCTTATCCTTATGAAGGACCAAGTAAGGCGACTTGCAGGACAAGGCCGCCAACTCGGACACCCGTCGAACTGAAGTAATGGCCACTAAGAAAGCCACCTTCTGGGACAAGGTCAAGAGAGGAATCTCTGATATTTTCAAAAATGTTCTTGGAGAACCGAGAGCACAGAATTCAGATCCCAAGGAGGGGGAGGAGGCTTGACGGGGGGGGGTCACATAGCGAACCCTCTGCACAAAGGTGCTAATCAAGGAATGGCCCGCTAGCGGTCGTTGAAAAAGACAGCCCGGGCCGAAATCCGACCCTCGATGGTACGCAAGGCCAGCTTTTGGGTCACACCACGCAAAATCTTGGGAACGGAATACATCCGTGGACGCCATCAAGCTCCTCGTACATAGCGATGTCGCCGTTCCGGAGCAATGAGGATCACTGGAATGGCCTTGGCCCCTACTCTGCGAGGCAACAACAGTAGCGGAGGGTAAGCATACATCAGGCGATACTGCCCCCACGGGCCACCAATATGTCTGGTGCCCCACCTCCGGTAAAGGAGGTGAAAACACCTCCGGATGTAAGGACCCTTCCCCTGGAATGCACACGGCCGACAGGACCGTCCTGCAGCGGGATGGGTATGATAATCCCAAGGAGACCCCGCAATGTATTGGAGAAGGGAGGCCCCGGCTTACGGGGTGCCTCAATTGTTGGCCAAGAAAGGCAATCTGACAGAGCTTCCCTAGAAACTCGGTCAGTGGACCAGTAACTCAGCCTCTACCGGTGGCACAAACCCACCCCGGACACAGAGACCCTAGAGGCTAAAGCAGTTGCAGTGCACCTGCTGGTCGACTGATAGATGAAGCAGAGGCTTTTGCCCAGTCATTGAGCTTCAGAAACGCCAGAGACGCAGCCACTAACAGGCCTAACGCTAACCTCAGCATGGCGAACACAGTCCAAGCCAGCGCTTCTGATCACCACCGAAGGGCAGGTGGTACCCCTGATACCAGGGATCCTTATGACAATGCTCCATCCAGCAGCTACCCCATTGATAAGTGCTGATTGTACAAACACATAGTTTATACTGTGTATTTCTTTAAAACGCGCAATTAGAGCGTGGGAGGAAACCCCCTCAGAAACAAAGAGCATAGTACAACCACATACGGCGTATGTAGTTTAGTATGTGTGGATAAACATATTAAACAAGTTTATACTGTGCCAGCGACGAAGGCACGCACATCATTGGGGCGTGGGTGGAAACCAGCCACGCAGACTGCGTACACAACCGTGTAGGCATGTTAGCATGCGAATAAACAAATTGCACATGTTTATGCTGTGCATAGCGCTGAAAATGGGCACACCATTGGAGCGCGGGGGAAAAACCGGAGCACCCGGATGAAACCCACGCAGACTGCATACGCATACCGTGTAGGTACTATAGTATGTGTGATAAACATTTTGAACATGTCTATGTGTGCATAGCGCTGAAGGCGCGCACACCGTTGGCGCGTGGGAGGAAACCGGAGGACCCGGATGAACCCCACGCAGACCCAGAGAATACAATACATACATCTACTGTGAATGTATTTAGTGTTGTGTATAAACATAATGTGTATGTTTATACTGTGTATGGCACTGAAGACGCGCATGTCATGTAGCGTGGGCGGAAACCGGAGGACCCGGAGGAAACCCACGCAGACTGCACACACATACCGTGTAGGTATGTTAGCATGTGAATAATCAAATCGCACAAGTTTCAGACTGCATACACATACCACGTAGGTATTATAGTATGCGTGATAAACATATGGAACATGTTTAAACTGTGCAGAGAGCCAAAGGCGCACATACCGTCAGAGTGTGGGAGGAAACCGGAACACCCGGAAGAAACCCACGCAGACAGCACACAGATACCTTGTAGGAATGATAGCATGTGAATAAACATATTGCACATATTTATGCTGTGCATTACCATTGGAGTGTGGGAGGAAACCGGAGTACCCGGAGGAAACCCACGCAGACAGCATACACATACTGTAAGTATTTATAGTATGTGCATTAAACATATTGAACAGGTTTATACTGTGCAGAGAGCCGAAGTGCACATACCGTGAGAGGACACTGGAGCACCCGGAGGAAACCCACGCCGACCCAGAGAGTAGAATACATACATATACTGTGAATGTATTTAGAGTCGTGTATAAACATATTGTACATGTTTATATCGTGTATGGCACTGAAGACACAGCATTGGAACGTGGGAGGAAACCCACGCAGACACAGAGATCAATAACACATACATACACTGTGAATGTATCCAGTGTAGAGTTATAAGATACGTTTAAATTATGGCGCCGAGGCGCATAATCTTCTCTGTATCATTCCAACCTGCTTAAATGTGCTGCCGAAGCAGCATGCAGGTAAAAGGTAACCTCTGACACCTCAGACCGTGGTCCTGTTAGAGCTCAGAGTGTTCCCCAGGAAATGGGGGAAACCACAGGTGCAGAGACCCTGTTGTTGCCTCAGAGACATCACACAGAAGGCTCACAGGGACTAGAGAAATAAATGCAAAAGTCCACCCCCACCATGCTGCACCGACCAGGGGGGGCACTGTGTACCACTGTATCATCCATGCTGCTCTCGACGCAGCGTGTGAGGAAACAGTGAGGAAGCTGTGTAAAAGAAAAGCTTGAAAAGAACCAAAGGAGACAGCGTCCGCCTGAGGTACCTCAGCCACAGCATCCAGCTTGAGAGTGTCCCTCACAGCATCAATGAGTTCACTTACAAGCGCCCTGTCATTTACTGACTCAGAACTGGAGTCTTCCTCACAAGTAATGTCCTGTTCAAAAACATTAAAATATTCAGAGCTAGGGTCCTGAGCAGCAGCAGCTAGGCCCATATCTGAATTTAGAGCACTCCCCATGTGGAGATTGTGTGGGGAGAGGGCGCTTTATAGCTTCCCTTACGCTCGCACACCGCTTCCATCCGGACAATAAATGTTTTCAGGGCTACCGACAACTGGTCCATAGGGACCACAGGTGCTGGAGCACTGCCTGTTGCCTCTAACAAAAGTGGGGAAGCAGGTGAACCAGACTCCATTCTCGCCACTCTCTAAGACCTTATGCACAATAACGTGAATAAACAGTCCACCCACTGGCTGCACTGACTGAGGAGGGGATACCCAGAGGACTCACCAACCCTTCAGAGGACCTCTCAGCTCCGCTTTATGCACCGCACTGCCAGCGCGAGTGAAGCCTGAGGAGAGTTTGAGGAGATTTGCGCCGCAGCAGTGGCGATAGAGGCCAAAACCAAAGTGAAAGCACACGCGGCTTAAAGAAAATGGCCGCCGACCGCATGTAAACTGCGCCATTGATCCACGGCAAGATGGCCGCAGAGCGCAGCAAAATACAGTCAATGCGCCTAATGGCGTCTCCAAACACCCCACGTTTTCACAGGCCCCAGCACACAGACATGAGCGCCCCCCCGCCAGGCCAGAGAGACCCCCAGGCACCCCCACACAGCACAGCGCCAGATTAAGGTGCAGAGAGCATCATAACAGGGGGGAGACAGGGAAAAAAAACCATACAGAGAAACACAGCCAGCATGTACTCACCTGATAGAGGAGAGACTACTTACCCGTTCCAGAGGGACCCACTGGTGTGTTTCAGACAGACCTATCACAGAGTAGTACTAAGTAGCTGTTGGCCCGGTCCACCGCGAAAGATACAGCAGGCACTGTTCAATCTTGTGAGGACCGCGGGAGCATAAAAGCCCACCGTCCACCACTGGAGTCATGGGGCATGTCGTGAACTGAGTCTCACGCACACAAGGCGAGGATCAGCACGCTCGATGGTCGGACAGGGAAGACTACGAGGATACTAGTGTACCCAACCTGTTGCCCAGGTCTCAAAAATAAAATAATAAAATTCTCAAAGGAATAAAAAAACTGAAAAATCTTCCAGGAGACTGGCTCCTGAGAGAGCCACGTCTTCTCCTTCTGCTAGGCAGAAAAAAACGGAGGCTGCTAGCTGCAGGTAGGAAGGTTATGTCCGGGGCTGTTCAGCTCGGGTTTTTTCTAGAATGTATGTTTCTAACATCTAACATTCTGCCTAGATCTTCTCCTGCGAGCAGGGACATATACCCACGTGTTTCAGTATTAAAAGCTGTGTCAGTCCATGGACGATAAGAGAAAATAGGATTTTTTACTCAATCCTTTTCTCTGAGTCCATGGACCGACACAACTTCTCTATTGACACATAGTGGGTATTATCCGTTAATTAGGGGTGACTAGGCAGAAAACTTGTAAAAAGTGTTGCATCACACCTTCTACAGTACCGCCCAGGGGGCGGACCCTCTGGGTATATCCCCTCAGTCTGTATCTCGCAGATCAGTTCATGAAAAAGCAGTACAAACTTAAAAGGAGGGGTGGGTGCTGTGTCGGTCCATGGACTCAGAGAAAAGGATTTTACGGTGAGTAAAAAATCCTATTTACTCTTTCGTCCATGGACCGACACAGCTTCTCGATTGACATAGTGAGACTTCCCAAAGCAGTGTCAGAGAAAAAAACGAGGGGTGGTAACAGCATAAAAATAAACTTCACCCCAAACACAAAACAGCACTCCAACGGAGGAATTGCAACTCTAAACAGCAACTGCAAAACTTTGCGGCCGAAAGAGGCGGCCGAAGATGCACCTACATCAACTTTGTAGAGTTTTGTGAAAGTGTGAGCGGACGACCAAGTCACAGCTTTACATAATTGGGAAACAGACGCTTGATGTCGGAAAGCCCAAGAGGCACCTATTGCCCTGGTCGAATACGCAGTGACCGGGAAGGGGGGCGCTTGACCCTTTAAGGTGTAAGCCTGGATTACTATCTGTCGGATCCATCTAGAGATGGTGGCCGACGAGACTGCTTGGCCCTTCTTGGGACCAGCCACCGAAACAAACAGTGAATCTGACTTCCGGAACAGGGAAGTAGCAGATAGATATACTCTCAAAGCTCGGACAACGTCCAAGGAATGCAACGCCGACTCCTTAGGATTCGACGGATGAGGACACAAGGATGGAAGTACAATGTCTTTGTTGAGATGAAAAGCCGAAACGACTTTCGGAAGAAAGGAAGGCTGCGGCCGCAGCACCACCTTATCCTTGTGGAAAATCAAATAGGGAGCCTTGCGGGACAAGGCTGCCAGCTCAGAGACTCGTCTAACTGACGTAACAGCCACCAAAAAGACCACTTTCTGAAAAAGTGTCAACAGGGGAATATCTCTAATATTCTCAAACGGTGCCTTCTGAAGCACCGAGAGGACCAGGTTCAAGTCCCACGGAGGTAGCGGGGGACAGACCGGAGGAGCCACATGTCGAACCCCCTGCACAAATGTACTCACGAGAGTGTGAGTCGCTAGGGGTCGCTGAAAAAAGACAGCCAGGGCAGATACTGTCCCTTAATCGTACTTAAGGCAAGCCCTTGCTCCACCCCATGCTGTAAAAACAGCAGGATTCTGGAAACCAAATAAGTACGCGGATGCCATTTCATTTCCTCACACATGGAGATGTAGGCCTTCCAAGTGCGGTGATAAACCTTCCTAGAGGACGGTTTCCGAGCACTTCTCATAGTAGAGATTACTGAATCTGATAGGCCCCGGTCTCTCAGTACCTGGTTCTCAACAGCCATGCCGTTAAAGCCAGTGACCGTAAAGCAGGATGGAGTATGGGACCTTGCGATAGTAGGTCCTTCCGTAGTGGTAGGCGCCAGGGGACGTCTGCTACCAGACGTACTAGATCGGCGTACCAAGGACGCTGAGGCCATTCTGTAGCGATTAGGATCATTGGAATTCCCTCTGCCTCCACTCTGCGGAGCAGAAGAGGAAGAAACCTTAAGGGAGGGAAGGCATAGATTAGCCGATACTGACCCCACGATGCCACCAACGCGCCCGTTGCGTCTGCCCATTGGTCTCTTGACCGGGCCACAAACCTCAATACCTTCCGATTGAGTCGTGAAGCCAGAAAATCTACGTCTGGTGTGCCCCATCTTTGGCAGAGGAGTTGGAACACCTCCGGGTGTAAGGACCATTCTCCCTGGTCCAGCATCTGGCGGCTCAGGTAGTCCGCCTGCCAGTTTTCCACACCCGGAATGTACACGGCCGACAGTCCCGGTACGGTCCTCTCTGCCCACTTCAGGATGCGATGGACCTTCGATGCTGCAGCTGAGCTTCTTGTTCCTCCTTGATGATTGACATATGCCACTGCTGTGGCGTTGTCTGACTGGATCCTGACTGGCTGCCCTTGTAGCCTCTGAGACCATCTGAAGAGGCACAGCCTGATCGCCCGGATCTCCAGGACATTGATCGGCAGGCGCGATTCCTCTGGGGTCCAGCGACCTTGTGCCGACTGAACACCCCAGACTCCCCCCCCCCCCAACCTGTAAGGCTGGCGTCCGTCGTGATCACTATCCAGTAAACCGGAAGAAATGACTTCCCGGCCAGAAGAGCCGGTGCTGTCAGCCACCATACCAGGGATCTCCTGACTAGGTGGCTCACTCGGATTTGATAATCCAGAGCTGATGGACATCTGTTCCATCTGGACAGAACTTCCTTCTGTAACACTCGAGTGTGGTATTGAGCATATGGGACCGCCTCGAAGGAGGCTACCATGAGGCCTAACACTCGCATGCAAAAACGAAGGGTCTGCAACTTCTCTACAGGGAGGAATACCTTTGCCTCTGAGGAATCCAGAATCAACCCCAGGTACACTAGGCGTTGAGTGGGCACCAATACTGACTTTTGCGTGTTTAGTATCCAACCACAGTCTCTAAGAGTCTGACAGGTAATGGAAACGCTTACCTCTAATTCTGAGCTTGAAGGGGCCTTCAGAAGAAGGTAGTCCAAGTAGCCCACGATAGCGATACCCCGCTGTCTAAGAAGTGCCAGAATCGGAGCGAGCACCTTGGTGAACATCCTGGGTGCTGAAGCAAGGCCAAAGGGACAAACTGATAGTGGTTCTTCCCGATTGCAAATCGCAGAAACCTCTGGTGTCTGGAGTATATGGGGACATGCAGGTATGCGTCCTTGATGTCCAAGGAGGCCAGAATGTCCCCCGGATGGAGTGCCGTGACTACAGATCGAACCGACTCCATCCGCAATCTTTGTACCTTCACAAAGCAATTGAGGGCCCTGAGATCCAAGATTGGACGAACCCCATCCTTCTTCGGCACAATGAACAGATTTGAGTAAAAACCTTGACCCGTTCCTGTTCTGGAACTGGGATAACTACCCCGCATTTCAGCAGACCCTGGACCGCCCCACCTCCCGACGGGTCGGTAGTAGCTGGAGATTGGAGGTGACGAATCTCTCCGGTGGACAAGAGAGAAATTCTATCTTGTAGCCTGAGGAGATTACTTTGCAAAGCCACCTGTCGGAGACTAGAGCTGTCCACTTAGTCGCGAATTTGCAAAGATGTCCCCCCACCCGAGAGCTGGGTGGGGGCGGACCTTCATGCGGACGCAGATTTGTCGGCAGGTTTGTTGGGTCTGCGGGACCAAGGACGCTTTTGTTCTTGGGCAGGCGCCTTGTCGGCCTGGGGTCTTTTCCCTGTCGCCCTAGGGGGATGGAAAAAATGCTTGCGTGCAGTAAAGGAGGGCCCTTGCCATGGCCCCTTACCCTTGCTAGTTTGAGGAAGCAAAGTGCTTTTACCTCCTGTGGCATCCTTGATGATGTCACCCAGAGAGGCCCCAAAAAGTCGGTCACCCTTAAAAGGCAGATCTAACAGAGCTTTCTTGGAAGTCTGGTCCGCAGACCAGCTCTTTAGCCAGATCAGGCAGCGTATTGCTACTTTATAAACCCGAAGCTTTTGACAACAGGGGAATAGTATCCATGTCTTACAAGCATACAAACTTAAGGCCCTGGACCAACTGGTCGGCCAAAGTTATCTCATCAGGAGGAGCATCTCGCTCCTTTAACCCCTGGAGTAGCAATTTTGCCCATTCAGTAAGTGTCTGAGACACTAGGGCCCCCGCCAATGCCGGGCGTACTGCCGAGCCTACCACTGAGTATAGGTAGCGAGCGCTTCAGCCTTCTTATCCACAGGGTCCTTGAAAACAGAAGCCCCTTCTACTGGAATTGTGGTAGCTCTATTAAGTCTGGACACCGGTGGGTCCACTATAGGGGGAGAGGTCCATTTCTTCATAAAACTCTCCTCGAAGGGGTACCGTACCGCAAACCTCTTTGGGGCTGTAAAGACCTTCAGTGGGTTCTCCCATTCCTTGTATAAGAGTTTATCAAAATAACACACACAAGGGAACACCTTAGCAGTGCAGGCAGGTTTACGAAACCCAAAGGGGACCGGAGTCTCTGCTGCTTCTGCAGTATTTTCCAACTTTAGCGTATCCCGCAATGCAGTAATAAGGTCAGATACCAAAGCCGCCTCACGTACTGACCTGGACTTGGAGTCATCCTCACTGTCCGAACAGTCACAGTCTGCAGTCTCTGATGCGTCAGAATTTGGGCCATGAGCCGTAGCTGGACCTGGTTCTGGCTCAGAAATATCCCCAGAAGATTGCAGGGGACGGGGGCGTTTACTACCCCCTGTATTCCCGTGTGCTGCTTCCACCCTGGCAGAAAACGCCTCTAGGATTGCCGACATAGCGTCCATAGACACCTCAGGGTCACCAGCTGCTAAATCTGGTGTTTCAGGGGAGAAGACATCTGGCTCAGATGCTAGGCTGACCACGCACTGACACCCACAGGGCTCTAGGCAAGATATCAATAGGCCACCCTCCTGTGCTGCAGAGATGCTGGGTCACCCAGAGGACTCACCACCCTTGGATCGGTACCACTATGCTGCCATGTGCTGCGCCTGTGATGCTGTCCCACCGCTGATGTGTCAGTCTGCTTTTTTTATCAACGCTTCCTGTGTGAATTTCTCGCGCCAGTGTAATGCACCCTAGAGGCCGGAGACTCTCGCAAAATGGCCGGCAAACGGCTGTATGGAAGATAATGTGGGCTCCAAGAAAATGGCTGCTGAGCTGAAGATAGAGGCCAAAGCAGCCGTAGACCACAAAAAGATGGCCACCGTACGGCAGTATATACATACAGCGTGAATCATAACAAACAAACATGGCCGCCGATCAGTAGATAGAGGCCAGTGGGTGTGAACTACAAGAAAATGGTGCTGAGCGGTGATATACAAACTATAGACGCGAAACTACAGGAAAATGGCCGCCGGGTAGTCACTAGAGGCCGAAACAGGCATTGACTACCGCAAAATGGCTGCTGACAGCTAGGAGGGGGAAGAAGCAAACACACAGGTAAGCAGAAATTACATTTTTTAAATGTTAGTTACAGCCAGCCCCGCTCAAGTGGAACCCCCTAGGTGACCCCCAGCACCCAGCAACCTTAGCTAGAAGCCCAGGGAGGAGGGAAGGGCAAGGAGAGAGGGAAGAAAGGGGCCACAACCACTTGGACCAAGTGGTCTCTCCAGGAATGTCCAGCCAAATCACCCAGTCGAGGCAGGAGAGTTTACTTGCCTATCCTGCATGTATCACGCTGGAAGACATTCCAAACAGATCATCGTCCGCGCACGGAAGGTGACTGTTGGCCAGGCATGCTGTGATTGGACCCAAGGGGACGATCATATGTATGCCCTGGAGCGTGACGCTCACCGGACAGGCTGCTGCGACTCGGCCGTGAGGTCAGCCGAAGCTGAGCAGTCTGATGCAAGGCTTGGAGCGTAAGCTCACCGGCCAGGCTGCTGCGACTCGGCCGTAAGGTCAGCCGAAGCTAAGCGGTCCGATGCAAGCCCTGGAGCGTAGGCTCACCGGCCACCGGTGGAGCGACTGATATGTCGTGGAAAACCCAGCGCGTAGCTAAGGTCGGCACACGCTCGATGGCCGAAACTGGGGAGACTACAAGGATAGAGGATCCAGCCTGTCACCCAGTCGGCAGTTGATCGCAGGAAACAAAAAACGTAGAAAAAATATATTTTTCCCCCCGGATCGATGGGCCCGAAGGGAGCCATGTCCTACTCCTTGCTAGACAGAAAAAAACTGATCTGCGAGATGCAGACTGAGGGGATATACCCAGAGGGTCCGCCACCTGGGCGGTACTGTAGAAGGTGTGATGCAACACTTTTTACAAGTTTCTGCCTAGTCACTCCTAATTAACGGATAATACCCACTATGTCAATAGGGAAGCTGTGTCGGTCCATGGACGAAAGAGTAAATAGATTTTTTGGCTGGAGCTACACTTACAAAATGTACCTGTTTCAAATTACAAACAGATTCAACTTATGAACAAACCTACAGTCCCTGTCTTGTTTGCACTGCCTGTATACTGCTGTTCAGAGTATATAGGGCCTGGGGGCGCCACGCCTTTTCTTTTTTTAATTTGGGTGCGGGGTTCCCCTGAATATCCAAACACGACCCAAAGGGCCTGGTAATGGGCTAGGGGGGGGGGGGGAGCGGGGTACCCATGTCGTTTTTCTCAATGATTTTCATTCATATTGCCGGGACCCGACATTACATTACAGCCGCAAGCAGTTTTAAATGACTTTTATTCTTTTAGAATGTAATTTTGTGCACGGACTGTTCTAAACACTTGAAACACGCGCCACTTCACAGTGTACTATAGACACCCCCCAGGTACGATATTTAAAAGGAATATTTCACTTTTATTTTTTCACTTTAAGCATCATTAAAATCACTGCTCCCGAAAAAACTGACGTTTTTAAAACTTTTTTTCGCATAGATACATGTCCCCTGGGGCAGGACCCGGGTCCCCAAACCCTTTTTAGGACAATAACTTGCATATTAGCCTTTAAAATTCTCACTTTTGATTTCTCACGTTTGAGTCCCATAGACTTTAATGGTGTTCGAAAGTTCGCGCAAACTTTCGGTCCGTTCGCATGTTCTGGATGCGAACCGAACCCGGGGGGTGTTCGGCTCATCCCTAAACAGCACGAATGAAGGTAAACCAGGCTAACTGAATATGAAAATACTGTAGATTGCAAGTCTTCAGTCTGGAGACCATACAATCTACTATTCCGGTAAAAAAACAAATGGGGTGGGTTTAACAATCTGCAAAAACATTAACAAGACTAACTGTGAATGAACGACTAATACCAACTAGATTTTAGGCACAACCCCATAAACATTATACAAGAACTGATGCAGAAGCAGCAGCTATGGAACAGTTTGGCTGAGATTTACCAGATCATTAAGCAAGATTTACAGCTATGATTGCTGACTGGGATGCCAAGGTAGGAAATAAGAAGGAAGGAAATACACTGACAACAGTCATGGAAACATAAAAAAATGCAGCAGAAAAAATTATTAGTTGCACTACAATGAGCTCTTCCTTATTAATACATTCCTCCAGCAACCAATGTGACGTTTACACACCTGAAAATTACCTGAAAACAAGTAAGAAAGCCTCACAGACAGGGGCCCTGGCTTCAGGGGACTTATCCATGCTGGTAGATTGCCCACACTTCCCTATCATTTCCCCAGCTCTCCCGCACATAGACTCACACCCTGATACTGGGCTCACAATGGGGGCAGACAGCTGTTCAGAGGGCGCTCTCAAGGAGATAGTAGCAGGCTTGCTGACCAAACAGGATCTTCAGGCAATGGCTACCTCCTGGGAGCTGCATGACCTCCATCAACAGGTGGATACCGTGGAGGAGCAGGTAGCAGACCTTAAGTCCTCCACCACCACTACAGAAGCCCGCCTCATTACCCTGGAGACTGAGCACCAGGCATTTCTCGGCCACCTTATTGATGTCCACCTGAAGTTAGATGATGAAGAGAATAGTAGCAGACAAAATAATCTGCGTTTAAGGGGCATTCCTGAAGCCACCAAGGGACTGGACCTCCACGCTATGGTGGTAGCAAACCTGAACCAGATTACTGGGTAAACCTCCTACAGCCGAGCTCGAGCTTGATAAAGTTTAATCGCGTGGTAGGCCTCAGGGCACTTCTGTCATCTCAACAGGGCCAGGCTACTCCAGTGATGCCACGGGACATCCTTTGCAGGGAAAAATTTTTTCACCATCAAAGAACAGATTATATGCTTGGCCTGGTCAAAGGGCCCTATTGACTTTGATGGTGCTTCCGTCCGGATCTACCCTGATGTTTCTAGGCAAACGCGGGGGCTCATTCTCCCCCTTCTCTACGTAATCCACGAGGCAGAGACAAAGTACCGCTGGGGTCACCCTTTCCACTTGATTGTGAGCAAACAGGGAACTCAATTCTATCTACGTTCCCCCGACCAGCTTTCCGAGTTGTTCGACCTCCTGGATAGGCCCGCTGTTAGCGTTCCCAACTGGTTCGACTACCTACTCACCCAGGAGGCTTATGGCCCACCTATACCAAGGCCGCCACAGATCAGATGACCTCGATCCCAAGCCTCTAGTCGGGAGGCCCCCAGATCCACTCCGAACACCTCTGAGGCCTGACTACATACTTTGTCACGGAGGTAACCGTAGCAAAAATTGATACTGTGGAGTTCTCATGTGGGAACTCTCAGCTACTGTTGTCTTCAGTCTCCCAGTTATACACCCTTCGTCCTGTCTGAGTATCCTATAATCCCAGTAACCATTGACTTCCTGGGCCTCTATGGGTCTGTAACCTAGCTCACCCATGATGGAAGAGCCCCATATTTCTCTCTGTATACCTTTATGTATAGGCAAATGGTCATAGAGGCATGCCTTTAGGCCTCTTTAGATGTTGGCTGTCTGGCCCTGATGTGTTATGCTCTGCCAAGAGTTTTGCCTCCCCGTTTGCTGACCTCTCTGGATGCCAGCGGGGGAACTCTTGTTCAGACGTTACCAGTCTGCAGATAGGCGCCATGCCCCACCACTTACAACTCACACAAGCCGCACTGGGCTCTTACTTTTCCACTTCACTATGGTCCTCCATTGTGGAGACTCCGCAATCTGAGTGTAAATTGCATTTATAGCCCCTCCTCTCCCTTCATATATTACCAATCATTTGACTATGGAGCCTGTCTTCCAAACTCATCTCTTTACGGGACCCTATATGACATGAAACCTTCTGGACCAGCTCTGTATCTCTATATGTGGCTAATTCCTGTGTGCATTTTGCTTTCCTGCCATGGTGTTCCGGGGGTTCAGTGCGGAAGTTATTCCCATTTTCTCCCTCCCCTTTCTACATAATTTCTTCAGGGGTTACCTTGGTGCCTGTGCCCTCCCTGGTACACCATCGCAGTACTGTTTATGATGTGGTCTTTTATACACAAGTATTGATGGCTTTTTGCTAGTTATAACAGGTTTCTCATTGCTACAGTAGGTGCCGCCGACATTGTATATTCATCGCGATCCTATCGCAGAGATTCTCTGCGACAGGGGTGCCGACATCTCGGCGACAGGGTGGCGACACATGTCGCGCTCGCTGCAATGGCGAGGAGACGCGGCACTGTATTGAGCGGGGATCCGACGTGGATTCCTGCCAATACCAGGCACTGCGTTTGGTATGAATCCTGAGCGGGAACTCCACGCCAATTTTTAAAGAAAAAAACGGCGTGGGTTCCCCCCTCCAGGAGCATACCAGGCCCTTGGGTCTGGTCTGGATTTGAAGGGGAACCCTATGCCAAAAAAACGGCGTGGGGGTCCCCCTCAAAATCCAAACCAGACCCTTATCCGAGCACGCAACCTGGCAGGCCGCAGGGGAAGAGGGGGGGACGAGAGAGCGCCCCCTCCCTCCTGAACCGTACCAGGCAGCATGCCCTCAACATGGGGGGTTTGGTGCTCTGGGGCAGGGGGGCAACCTGCGGCCCCCCCACCCCAAAGCACCCTGCCCTCATGTTGATGAAGACAGGGCCTCTTCCCGACAACCCTGGCCGTTGGTTGCGGGGTCTGCGGGCGGGGGGCTTATCGGAATCTGGGAGCCCCCTTTAATAAGGGGGCCCCCAGATCCCAGCCCCCCCACCCTATGTGAATGAGTATGGGGTACATCGTACCCCTACCCATTCACCTGGTGGAAAAAAATGGCAATAAAAACACAACACAGTTTTATAAAGTATTTTATTGCACAGCTCCGGGGGTCTCTTCCGTCTTCGGGGGGTCTCCGGTGTCGTCGCCGCGCTCTCCGGTTCTTTCTTCTGCCGGGTCACCGCTATCTTCTTCCAGCTCTTTTGCTAGCGGGGTCCGGTCTTCTCCGTCGCCTTCTTCTCCCGCTCTCCGGTTCTTTCTTCCGCCGGCCTCCGCTATCTTTTTGCAGCTCTTTTGCTAGCGGAGAGGCCCGGTCTTTCCCGTCATCTCGTCCGGCTCTCTGTTGTCCTTCTGCCGGCCCCTCCACTACCTTCTTGTAGCTCTTTTGCTAGTGGAGGGGCCGGTCTTCCCGTCGTCGCCGTCTTCTTCCCTCTTCCTCGATGTTGACTCGTCGCTTCCTCTCGCAGTAATGCTAAATCTTTGGTCCGCAGAGATTTATATAGGCTTCTCATAACGTCACAGTGGCCCCGGAGCATGTGACTGTGATGTCATGAGAAGCCTATATCGATCGGCGCGCACCGCAACACCCAGCATTAGAAGAACCGGAGAGCGGGAGAAGAAGAAGGCGACGGAGAAGACTGGGCCCCGCTAGCAAAAGAGCTGGAAGAAGATAGCGGTGGCCCGGCAGAAGAAAGAACTGGAGAGCGCGGCGATGACACCGGAGACCCCCGAAGACGGAAGAGACCCCCGGAGCTGTGCAATAAAATACTTTAAAAAACTGTGTTGTGTTTTTATTGCCATTTTTTTCCACCAGGTGAATGGGTAGGGGTACGATGTACCCCATACTCATTCACATAGGGTGAGGGGGCTGGGATCTGGGGGCCCCCTTATTAAAGGGGGCTCCCGGATTACGATAAGCCCCCCGCCCGCAGACCCCGACAACCAACGGCCAGGGTTGTCGGGAAGAGGCCCTGTCCTCATCAACATGGGGGAAGGGTGCTCTGGGGTGGGGGGGTGCGCAGGTCGCCCCCCTGCCCCAGAGCACCAAACCCCCCATGTTGAGGGCATGCAGCCTGGTACGGTTCAGGAGGGAGGGAGGGCGCTCTCTCGACCCCCCCTCTTCCCCTGCGGCCTGCCAGGTTGCGTGCTCGGATAAGGGTCTGGTTTGGATTTTGAAGGGGACCCCCACGCCGTTTTTTCGGCGTAGGGTTCCCCTTCAAATCCAGACCAGACCCAAGGGCCTGGTATGCTCCTGGAGGGGGAACCCACGCCGTTTTTTTCTTTAAAAATTGGCGTGGAGTTCTCGCTCAGGATTCATACCAAACGCAGTGCCTGGTATTGGCGGGATTCCACGTCGGATCCCCGTCTATCGGCAATGCGTGTCGCTCATCGTGAAAGGAACATTTTTCCTTTCCCGATGACGAGACAGCTCGGCGCTGGCTCTCGCGACGGAGCTCATAGGGTGTCAATCTTGCCGCTAGAAGTGGCGAGATTGACACAATATCGGCGGCATCTACTGTACCACTCAGTGCATCGCCAAATGTGCTGTGTTTATTGAACTTCGCTGCTTGTTTTGGACTGCATATAATGCCTTAAACAACCCCAGATAGGGCGGATTCTTGCGCGGGCACTTTTCTGTGCTCCACCAAGGTCCTCAGTTTAATTATACTGTAGATTGATCAGTCCTTCGTCTTTCCTCCTTCTCCGCCACCCTTTTTTTTGTTCCTTCCCTCTCGCCTAGGGAATACTAGGGGGGAAATTTACCCCATACCTCCGTGTGACTTCAGGGAGGCGCCATGGATCTCCTTAAGGTCACCTCCCTCAATGTAAAAGGTCTGAGTGCTCCTGAGAAGCGCACTCAGCTTCTGGCTGATTTGAGGAAATCTAGAACCCAAGTTGCTTTCCTACAGGAAACGCACTTCCGGGGTGATCAGGTCCCTAAATTGACTAATAAGGCTTTTCCAACGGCATACCACAATCCGTCTCCAAGTCGAATGGGGTCAGCATCCTGATGGCCAAATCGGTTCCTTGGACCTTCGAGGCGATGCAGATGGATGCCCAGAGCCAGTTTCTTCTCCTGAAGGGGAAGGTATGGGACACACAGGTCACCTTTGCCAATGTTTATTTTCAGAATGTGGACCACCCACAGTTTCTACTCCCTGTGCTCATGGAGTTTGTAGAGGGACTCCTTGTTTTTGGGGGTGACCTTAACTTCGCTATGGATCCTTACTGGATGTATCATGTGGCTTATCTCATCTTTCCTATTCTCGCCTCAAGTGATTGAAGGCAAACCATCACCTCCTTCATTTACTCGATCCCTGGCGACTGCTACATCCCCAAGAACACGACGACTACTTTTTCTCACAGGTGCATCACACTTACTCGCATCTAGATTATCTCCTGATCTCGCATAAAGCTCTGCCTAGAGTAGTGTCTTCTAGTATTGATGTCATCTCTCTCTCGGACCATGTGCCCATTCAGTTGGGTCCGGTGACTCAGAACCGTCAATCTTGGAGACTAAATGAGGCGCTACTTCAGTCGGAAGAGATTCGCGCGGAGCTCCTGACCGCCTTGCGGGAATACTTCTCCCTGAATGGACCCTTGGTTGATAACCTGTTGGTTGTCTGGGAGGCACATAAGCCGGTTATACAGAGTACAATGATAAAAATTGGAACTTGCCTTAAAAAGGAAAGGACCAGCCGCACAGATGAGCTCTTAACTAAATTGCAAGACTTAGAATGCCCCCACAAGGCTAGTGTTGCGTGATCCACATCTAGCAGGTATCTCTCCAGGCTGGTGAAATCCATGAGAGAACTCTGCTGCAGCTGCGTGGGCTTTTCACCCCCCTCCCTTTCTTCACACACACACACAGACACTCAGAACTGCTGTGTTGAAACCTCCCTATTGGAAGAGCTGAGGGCCAATGATCAGGCAGCAGCAAAGCACTGTGGAGTATGAAGTCCAGCCCAAATCAGCCTGACTCACTGTGAGGGGGAATAGGACTGCTAATCCCAGACTGCAATGCAGAGAGGAGGATTGTGGGAGAGGAGATAAAAAGACAGAGGAACTAGGCCAGAGCCTCTTCTTCGTTCCTGGATCCCATCAGGAGAGCAGCTCCTCAGCTGCTGTGTGTGAGGGGGACAGCGGCCTACCAAGGGGCACACAGTCTGCAACCCCAGCCCAGAAGAACAGATCGTCCATGCTCGAGAAGGACGCCCTGCAGCAGCGCGGTATGTCACAGAAGAGGCTATTGCAACAGCTCAGACTGAATGCTACTGCGACACACCTGCATACAGGAGAATCGATCGTTCGCTCTGTGGAGGAATGCTGATTGCGTACAGGATTGGTGAGGGGGCTTTGCCCAGGAACCTTTATTGCCTTCCATAAGATACCACATGTAAATAACGTGCAGACACCTGTTATCTGGATCACACAAAGAGTGCTACATCACAGCGCCAGCTACTTCACATCTCTTCTCAACACCCTGTTATATTGAGGGACCCTTGTCCACAGAGCTCCCACATACCGGTGAAGATTACAACCGCAAAGCTTTGCTCATAGAACATTACTGCTGTTGCTCTTAAAGGGGACACACCACGGGTATTGAAATTATTTCACTGTGTATTAGAGGTATCATAGGCCGGCCTGGAGTTCCCCTTTAGCCATAGAATTCCACATACATCAAAAGCTTTTTACTCTTTATTTGTTGCATAGTGTTACTGACTGTTTTTCTTTTCTTCTGTTTCAAATAAGTCCTGGATACTTACACAGGTCTTGGTTGACTAATGTTAACCTGAACTTTACTTTTCTCCAAGTAAACTTAAAGAACAGAACTGTGTTGTGTATTCTTGTTGAGTTATTCCATTAATCACATTGCTAGGTGTGCCAGAGGGGCCGGGACAGTTCATTGGGGTTGAAAATCAGGGTAACGGGCTGAACAAACAAAATCAGCTCCTCCGGGGGTTTGCTACACACATATTAAGAAATCCTTAGAGCTTGTGAGGAGCTCCGCTCTCTCCTCTATCACAAAACGAAGCCAAAGCTGGCATTGGCCCATCTTACAATGTACGAATTTTCAAACAAACCGGGTATGTTGTTGGCACGGGCCCTTCGTCCGTGTACTAAAACCTACATCTTTCATATCATAGGCTCCTCCGGGCAGAAGCTCACTACCTCTACTGCAATGGCAGCATAGTTTAGATCTTGCTATGAGGATCTTTAAAATCTAGGCCCTCCCGCCCCTTTTGAATTCCTCTATAGATATGAGTTCCACCATACAGACATATCTTACCGCCTCTGGTATGCCTTCACTTTCCAGTGAGATCCAAGAGGAGCTGGAGGGACCCATTACAACTGAGGAAATAGGGGTGGCATTGGCCCACTCTAAGCCAAAAGAGGCTCCCTGGCCCCGATGGCTTCACCCCAACTTGCTAGAAAGCCTTTTTCGAGTTATCTGCCCCATTGGTTGCCACCCTGAACGCCATCATGAAAGGAAAGCCCTTTTCACTGGACAGCTTAAGAGCATATATTTCCTTTATTCCAAAGGAGGGGGAAGGATCCTTTACGATGCGGGAACTACCGCCGATTGCGCTTCTAAACACGGATTTGAAATGATTTACCCAAATTTTGGCTAATAGGCTGCTCCCTCATATCACAAGTATCATTCATAAAGATCAGGCAGGGTTTGTGCCTCTTCGTGAGCCTTGGGATAATACAATTCGGGTGGTGAACCTAATCCATGCAGCCAGGACTTCGACGCGTCCTCTTCTCTTGCTGTCCACGGACACAGAGAAGGCCTTTGATCGGGTGAACTGGGATTTCATGCGGGCCACCCTAGAGCACATTGTGCTTAGGTCATTCACGATGAGCTGGATATTATCTCTTTACTCTAATCCCTAGGCCGCAGTCAAGGTCAATGAGACAAGATCTGACTTTTTTTTTACACCTACAATGGCTGCCACTTCTTGTGCACAATACGGGCAGACCCTAATATCATTGGTTATCACAAGGCATCGGGGTCGCAAAAAGTGGCCACATTTGCGGACGATTTGATCTTTTTAATGGACCCGCTCGTCTCTCTCCCAAAATTGCTTCAATCTCTACAGGAGTATGGGAATCTACTTTTTTCAAATCAACCTATCCACGTCTTCTGTCCTTAACATTATGGTTGACAATGCCACGGCTTTATCCCTGCGATCTTCGTTCCCTCTCTGTTGGGCTAGTGAATCCAGCCATTGACCCCCGCTGCTGTCAATCAAATCCAGTCACACGGGCCGAGCCCTGCTGTCTGTGTCAATGGACGCAGCAGCAGGACTCGGGAGTGCGCCTGCACAAAGTACCCCCATGGAATGCAGCTCTCCGTGGGGGCACTCGAGAAGAGGAGGAGCCATGTGCGCCACTGAGGGACCCCAGAACAGGAGGATCGGGGCCGTACTGTGAAAAACCCTTGCACAGAGGAGGCAAGTGTGACATGTTTTGATTTTATTTTAAAAAAATAACAAACAAACCCTTTTAATCAGTGTAGACGTTCTTCATAAGAACAATGAAATGTTCAACTATACACATTTTTCTGAGGGAATTCTTTAATTTCTATTTCAATAAAATGTAATAAAAAGGTATTTCAAGTTAAAGTGGAAGTCCACCCTAACACTTAAATTCTCCCCTGCAATCATTAAAGTTCAGCCTTGTGTCTCAAAATGAAAAAAATCCCAGTTTTTCTACCTTTATTTTGCAGTATCCAGTGCCGTCACATGATTTCAATTCTACTTCCTTCTGAGCCTAAAAGCTGCCATTGGGTGTTGTTTCTGAAAACTAGTGACATCACTTTCAGGGAGGGGCACTGTTCCTGTGTAGCCAGTGGGCATATACAGGATGGGAGGCGCAGATCATAGGTTCCTGCACATCCATTGTACATCCTAATTTATGACAAAATGAAGAAATAAAAAGCTCCATCCACACAGGGGGATGGGAGGTGCAGTGCACATATACAGTATAGCTGTACACAGAGAAAGGGAGCTGAACACGGGGGTAGCTGGAAGTGCTCTAGGTCAGGGTAGCTGAAAGTGCTCTAGGGTCTCAGCTCACAGTCTACAATGTTCATAGTACAGGCAACCACACTAAGGCTCTGTTTCCACTAGTGCAACTTGTCATGCGACTACGTGTCTAAAGTCGCATGACAAGTCACAGTCCATTAATTTCAATGGCACCCGTTCCCAGCTATGCAACTTTGAAAATCAGCAACTTTGAAAAGGTACCTATGATGCTTTGATGCGACTTTGATCCAGAGAGTGTAAAGTTGGATCCAAGCTGCACTCAAAGTTGCATCAAAGTCACACTCTAAATCGTGCAACTTTGGGGTCACAATAGTGGAAACGTGACTTGTCATGCGACTGTTTCCAAAGTCGCATGACAAGTCACAGCCCATTAATTGTAATGGTACCCGTTCCCATCTATGCGACTTTGAAAAGGTACCTACAATGCTTTGATGCGACCTTGATCCAGAGAGTGTAAAGTTGGATCAAAGTTGCACTCTAAATCATTTACCTTTGGGGTCGCAATAGTGGAAACGTAGACTAAGGCTCCGTTTCCACTAGGATGAGCATGGCAAATTTTTTGAAGTAATTTTTTCCCACAATTCTTTGGAAAACGAAGAAATTACATTTTATTTTTCATAAAATTTTCATATTAACTAGTTATTTCTCACACACATTCTGCTACTCAAAGCCTAGCCACATAGAGAGGCCCAACATCCAAGGAGTACTTCAGGCATTATCCATTTTAACCACTTCCATACCAAGCCATAGTAAAATTACGCCAGAGTACCTATCTGCCTCATAGAATATATGTTGGGGTGTTTCCTTTCCAAAATGGGGTCATTTTGTGGGTAATTCCACTGTCCTGGTGCTCCAGGACCTTCAAAAGGTGCGATAGGTAGGAATTAAATTATAGGTTGGGCCACTGTATGTGGCCAGGCTGTGTAAAAGTCTCACACATATGGTATCGCCATACTCAGGAGTAGCAGCAGAATGTATTTTGGTGCGTAATTTTTCTATGTACATGCTATGGGTCATAGATATCTTATGAATTTAAAACTTTGTGTAAAAAATAAAATAAATAAATATATATATATAAAAATAAATGTTTACTTTATTTTCTTTTCATATTTTCCAAAAATTTGTGGAAAAAAAATGACATGTTCAAAAGACTCATTATGGCTCATAGAATATACATTGGGTGTTTGCTTTCCAAAATGGTGTCCAGGGCCTTCAAAATTGTGATAGGTCGTTAGGCAATTATATGTGTAATTTATGCTCCTAGAATGCCGGATGGTGCTTCCTGCATGTTGGGCCTCTGTATGTGGCCAGACTGTGAAATCGTGGTATCACCATACTCAGGAGAAGAAGCAGAATGTATTTTGGGGTGCAATTTGAAGCATGCATATACTGTGTGAGAGAAATAACATATTATGACAATTTTGTGTAAAAAATAACTAAAATCATTTCTTAATTTCCCAAGAATTGTGGAAAAAAATTACAACTTCAAAAAACTCACCATGCCTCATACTAAATACCTTGGACTGTCTACTTTCTAAAAAGGGGGCATTTGTAATGTTCTGACATTTCAGGGCCTCAAGAAAAGAGATAGGCCGTCAGTGCATCAGGTGTGATCAATTTCCAATGATTTGCACTATAGCTTGTAGACTAACTTTCACACAGACTAAATAATATCCACTAATTTGGGTTATTTTTACCAAAGATATGTAGCAGTATATATTTTGGCCCAAATTTATGAACAAAAATTTTTTATCTGCAAAATTTTATAATAGAAACGAAAAAATTGTTGTTTCTTGTTCATACATTACAGGACACAGAGCTCTGTTAATTACTTAGTGGGTTAGATGGTCACCACAGGTGATTGGACACTGGCAACCCTAATTACAAGGCGAGTTCCTCCCCTATATAACCCCTCCCATATGGAGAGTACCTCAGTTTTTTTTGCCAGTGTCTAAGGTGGTTGGTCACGATTAAAGGTGTGTGAAGAACAAGCTCTGTTGAAGGTCCCTGGGGGGGTCTAGGAGCTACACTACCGGATCCATCCGACAGGCCAATAAAAAAGTGCCTAAAATGGATGGTACCCGGGCCTCGTATTAGAAAGAGGTTCTGCCTGTAATGTCTCTTTGAGGACTGGGCTCTGGGATCCAGCACTTTGGGCACGTATTAAAAATGTGCAAAGGTTTTCTGGCAGAGTCTTCTACAGGTCCAGGGAAGAGGCTCCTGTAAGTAGGAACCCATAACCCTGAAGGTTGGCACAACACTACCCGCCGTGATGGGTGAAGGTTGGATCTGTCTGTACTCAGCAGTATCCTGCGGCGAGGATAAGGCAAGTGAAGATATTCATAGGTATTACCTTGAGAATTGTCTTCCATGAGTAGTTTGTATGTCTTAACTGGTTTCCGCCACTAGAGGGAGTAAAGACATACCTGGTGTAATTACTTACATGCCTTCCAGGACACAAGCTCAGTGAAGCCGCTGCAGGCTCTGCCACATAGGTTGAAAGGTGGGGGTCCCACGAATTCTGGGATCCCACGCAGTCCCCCGGTCGTCCCCTTCCCCCCCCCCGGCCGCCGCCACGTTGTTCCTGCGCGCTTTTATGGCGGGGAAGGAGGGGGCGTGAGGCGGCTAATTTAAAGCCCAGGGCGCCAAGAGTCTGTAAGCAGTGGGACACAGAGCTGTGGGCACGTAAGCATCTTGGTGGTTCGGATCCAGGCATACCCAAGACACCTACTCAGCATCAGGTTGTGCAGACCAAGCAATTATTATTATTGTAAGACTAGGCACAAGAGTGAATGCATTTGTAATAGTACCTCTGCTTTGTCAGCTTAGGACTATGTCTCCCCGTAAGATTTCTTCAGGGGCAGGTAGAAGGGGCACTAAGAGGTCACCGCCCGGATTTGGGGGCTCTAGACGTGCCTGTAGGATGCCACCCCCCCTGAGAGTCTGGAGGCAGCCACACAGGATGAGCCATTGCCCGACAGGCTTTGCAGCCTCTCCCAATATTGCAGCCCCTCTATATGTCACTAAGGACGCTATGATGGCTGCTTTGGGTGGTTTAGAAGAAAGGATTACTGCCTTAATCTCAGCATCCTTAAAGAATAGCAGAAAGTGGGGTAGGTCCCTTCCTCTGCTCTGGGCTCCTTATCAGATGATCAGCAGTCTGATGATGATGACATAACACTATCTGGAGACAAGGATAAGGAGCTCTGTTCTACCTCTCAGACTCTCAAAATGCAGGTGCAATATTATACTGAGATGGTGCGTGCTACAAACAAATTGCCCTCTGCTGAGTTAGCCGTGTCCCCCGTTTCTGCCTTGGGGTCTCGTAAGTCCCCACAGGCTGCGTATACCTTCCCGATCCAGCCGTTGCTGGAAAAGCTGATGTATGAACAAAAATACAACAGAAAATAAATGCCAGACCTATAGTACATCATGAAGAGTACAAAAATTGAAAAGGCACACATTTGTTAAAACCGTAGAAGTAATGTCACAATGCTACCAATCTTAAAAAAACACAAGATATCAACTGTATAAACCCGGAAGGATGAACAGGGAAGGGGGGGGGGCAGGGAGCGGGCGACACAAAAAAAATCAATATTTCAAACAAAAGAGATTGTTGCTCACTGGGTCCAGAGTCAGTGAGGTCCCCAGGGCCCCCAACCTGAGGGACCAGGACGTCCCGTGGGAACCCCACCTAGGAGGGAGGAAGGGTGGGAGAAAAGGAGGGGGGGGGACATCATGGAATCAGAAACCGAACAGGCCAATGGTACAGAAGAGACATAAAATTTAGTGTATATACTTAAGAGGGTATTGTACAACCGGGGGGAAATGAAATGGTGCCTGGATTATGCGCCGATTGATCCCACAAGTCCCAAATTTTTGAAAATTGAGGAAGTGTATCATGAACTGTCGCAGTCAGGTGCTCAATTCTGCGAATTTGTTCCACTATTTGCAGAACCTGTGTAAGGGTGGGCGGAGAGGGGGACAAACATCTCAAGGGTATAAGCCCTTTTTGCTGCCAAGAGAAAACACGTAGCAAATTTTTGGGTGTCTGGGGATGCCAGGGAACGGCAGGCCTAACAGAAACTGGATCGGGTCCAGAGGGAGAGTAGTTTCAAGAAGCTCTTGTAGATGAGCATGGATAGAGACCCAAAAAGCTTGAATGGGACAGTCCCAAAAATTTTGAAAATGGGAGCCAATGTCGCCCCGACACCTCCAACACACCCGGGGAGCCCCAGGGTCATATCTATGTAGGACCTCTGGGGTTCTATACCAGAAAAAAAGTATCTTATAGGAGGTCTCCCTCTGCTCCACACACCTCGAAGATTTGGAAGCAGCCTCACAGAACTTCTGCCATTGAGGAAGGTGAATAGGTTGTTTAATGATCTGGGACCATTTCTGCATGTAAGAGTGATATGTATCAGTGAGAGGGGAAGCTTCATGTAGGCATCTATAGATATCTGAGATAAGGTGGGTTTGGTATTGTCCTTGAGCAGATAAGAGTAAAATAATTGTTTAGGGATCTGAGATTTACGCTGCAGGTCAGTAAAAGGTAAAAGCGTGTAGGTGAGTGGGTGTACAAGGTTTCGAAGCTGAAAGATCCCAGCCTGTGTCCACAGGAGCATTCGGGTATAAGAAAGACTATCCGGAATGTCAGGGTTGAACAGTACATTCAATAGGGGTGGACATGGAGAAGAAAGGGAGAATTGACGGGAGCACTTCTTCCATATGGAGAGGGTGAATAACATTGGGTGTAAGCAAAGGCCTCGAAGTTGGGTCATGGAGGTCTCTAGGTTCGACCAAATCATAGAGCAGGGGTGAACCAGACTAGTGACACTCATTTCAATCTCCACCCAAACGCTAGAGGCCATTCTAGAAGACGAAGTGATAATTGATTTCTGGTGGGTTGCAAAAATAGGATTTTTGTACTCACCGTAAAATCCATTTCTCTGACATCCATGGACCGACACGGCGGCTCTTAATCACTGAACGTGTGGGTATATGTCCCTGCTTGCAGGAGAAGACCTAGGCAGAATGTTAAATGTTAAAACATTCTAGAACAAACCAGAGATGAACAGCCCCGCCCAGGCGGTCCCTCCGGACATTACCCTCCCACCTGCAGCTAGCAGACCTCAGTTCGTAACAAAGCAGTACAAACTTAAAAGGAAGGGTGGGTGCCGTGTCGGTCCATGGATGTCAGAGAAATGGATTTTACGGTGAGTACAAAAATCCTATTTTCTCTTATCATCCATGGACCGACACGGCGGCTCTTAATCACTGAACGTGTGGGATGTCCCAAAGCAGTGTCAAGAGGGATGGGAGCAGTATAAATGGAAAAACCAAAAAACTTCACTCCAAACAAGGCAGAGCTCCTCAACGGAGGAGTTGTCACTTGAAACAGCGGTCTGCAACACCTTGCGGCCGAAGGAAGCATCCGGAGATGCAGCCACATCAACCCTATAAAACTTAGAAAAGGTATGAACAGACGACCAGGTCGCCGCCTTGCACACTTGTGCAACCGACACTTGATGTCGGAAAACCCAGGAAGCACCAATTGCCCTGGTTGAATGCGCCGTAACCGGAAAGGGAGGTGCACGCCCCATGAGAGCATAGGCTTGAAAGACGGTTTGTCCGATCCACCTAGAAAATGGTGGCAGACGAAGCCGCTTGGCCCTGTTTCTGACCAGAGACAGTCAAACAGAGTCAGACTTCCGAATAGAAGCAGTAGCAGACAGGCACACCCGCAAGGCTCGTACCACGTTCAAAGTGTGCCGCGCACACTCTCTGGGATGCGATGGGTGAGGACACAAGGACTGAAAGGTCGAGATCACCCTTGACAAAAGAGAAAAAGTCGCGGATGCAATACCGCCTTATCTTTATGGATGACTAAATATGGCGACTTGCAGTACAAGGTCGCCAACTCAGACACTCGTCTAACAGAAGTAATTGCCACTAAAAGGGCCACCTTCTGAGACAAAGTCAAGAGGGGAATATCCCTGATATTCTCAAAAGGAGGTTCCAGGAGAACCTAGAGTACCAATTCCGATCCCACGGGGGGAGAGGAGACTTGACAGGAGGGAGCACATGGCGAACCCCCTGCACAAGGGTGCTAAACAAGGAATGACCCGCTAGTGGTCGCCGAAAGAAGACGGCCAAGGCCGAAATATGACCCTTAATGATACTCAAAGTGAGCCTATGGGCCACTCCATGCTGCAGAAAACGCAGGATTCTAGGGACGGAATACGTCCGAGAACGTCAGTCCAGCTCTTCGCACATGGCTATGTAAGCTTTACAGGTACGGAGATAGATTATTCTGGAGGAAGACTTCCGTGCCCTTAATATGGACGAAATGACCGTGTCCGAGAGACCTCGGTCTCTCAACACCTGGCCTTCAACAGCCATGCCGTTAAGGCCAGAGACTGTAAAGGCAGGATGAAATATAGGACTTTGAGACAGAAAGTTCTCCCTTATTGGCAACCGCCAGGGAACGGCCGCGACGAGACATACCAGATCGGCGTACCAGTGAAGCTGAGGCCAATCCGGAGCAATGAGGATCACCGGAATTCCCTCGGTCGCCACCCTGCGCAGAAGGTGAGGGAACAACTGCATAAACGCATATCAGGTGATAATGACCCCATGGGCCACTAACGCCTCTGAGGCATCCGACCAAGGATCCCTGGATCTGGCCACAAACCAGGCCTTGAGTCGAGAGGCCATCGGGTCCACCTCCGGCGTGCCCCACCGTCTGTGTGGCAAAGGAGTCGAACTACCTCCGGGTGCAAGGACCACTCTCCCTGGTCCAGCGTCTGGCGACTCAAATAGTCCGCCAGTTCCATGCCCGGAATGTAAATGGCCGACAGAGCCAGCACGCTTCTTTTAGCCCACTTCAGGGTACGGGGGACCTCGGAAGCCGCAGCTGAGCTCCGAGTCCCCACTTGATGGTCGACATATGCCACCGCTGTGACTTTGTCCGACTGGATCCTAATGGAGCGATCCTGCAATTTCTCAGACCACGAGGAGAGGCACAGTCTGATGGCCCGTATTTCCAGAACATTGATTGGCAAACGGGCTTGGTCCGGAGTCCAAGCCCTTGGACACCCCAGCCCTTCAGGCTGGCGTCCGTAGTGAACACCTTCCATTGGACGGGGAGGAACGACTTCCCGGACCGAAGAGCCGGGGACCCAAACCACCATGTCAGGGACGCCCTGACCAGGTGACTCACCTGGATCGGAAAATCCAAAGACAACAGGGATTTGTCCCAAGTGAACAAGACCCTGGTGTGTGATTGGTCCTATGGAACGGCCTCGAAAGAGGCCACCATGAGTCCCAGGACTCCCATGCAAAAACGGATTGACAACCATTTTTTGGGATGTCAGCACCCGCACTGCAGACTGAAGTGTCAGTAGCTTCCCCGGAGGTAGGAATACCTTTGCCTCCAAGGAGTCCAGAATCAGACCGAGATACTCCAGACGTTGAGTCGGGACCAGGACTGACTGCTGAATGTTTAGGAGCCACCCGAAGCCCACGACAGCGATACCTCGCCGTCTCATCAAAACGAGAACCGGCGCAAGCACCTTGGAGAACACCCTCGGTGCCAAGGCTAGGCCGAAGGAAGAGCCACAAATTGATAGTGGACTTCACCGATCTCAAGTGTAGAAACTTCTGGTGACTTGCGCAGATCAGAACATGTAAGTAGGCGTCCTTGATGTCCAAGGTCGCCAGAAAATCCCCTTGATGGAGTGTATTGATCACCGTGCGAATGGATTCCATGCGGAACTATTGCACCTTCACGAAGGCATTCAGGACCTGAGGTCCAAGATAGGCCGAACCCCGTCCCTTTTTTGAATGACAAACGAATTCGAGTAGAATCCCTGAAACCTCTCCTGTGACGGAACCGGCACAATCACTCCGGACTTGAGCAATCCTGAATAGGCCCCATAGGGCTGCCCGACGGGCAGAAAGGAGAGGGAGATTCGAGGGAAGAATCTGTCTGGGACCAGGAACGGAAACCTATCCTGTAACCTGAGGTGATCACCTCGCCCACCCACCGGTAGGAGATCCGGGAGGTCCACCGATCCGTGAACCTGCAAAGTCGTCCCCCCTACCCCAGAGTCGGTGTGTGGGCAAGACTGCACGCGGAGGCGGGCATGGGGAGCCGGCTTGTTTGGCTTACGCACCCAGGGGCACTTGTGTCCACCAGCCACACTGCTGTCAGTCTGGGAGGGCCTCCCTGTTGACTGACGAAAAAAAAAACTTTTTTGCTGGAAAGGAAGGACCCTGCCCACGGCGGCCTCCTTACCTTGCCAGCCTGAGGAAGAAGAGTGCTTTTACCTCCCGTGACATCCTTGATGTCATCCAGCGCAGCACCGAAAATCCTACCACCTTTAAATGGTAGATCCGTCAGAGGCTTTTTAGAAGCTAGGTCAGCAGACCAGCATTTCAACCAGATCAGACAACGCAATACCACCGCCAAGACAGAGGCCCTGAGATATAAGGGGCCGCGTCTAACGTGGCGTCGCAACATAAACCAGGCCCTGCACCATTTGGTGGGCCAGAGCAATAGTGTCTAGAGAAGGATTATGCTCTTGTACAGTTTGGTGCAAACATTTTTGCCCAACCCGTAAGTGTCTGAGACACAAGGGTCGCCACTACCACAGGCCGTAGGGCGGACCCCAACAAGGCAAACATGGCTCTGCTCACCACTTCTGACCTCCTGTCAGTGGGGTCCTTAAATGCAGGAGTCCCCTCCATCGGGAGAGTGGTGGCCTTGTACTGGAGGGTCGACCACTGGGGGAGAAGCCCACGTTTTAAGTAGGGCATCTTCAAAGGGGTATCTGATAGGCAAACACCGCGGGACCATAAAAGTCTTCTGCGGTTTTTTCCCCAGACCTCATCAAAGAGCTGGTCAAAGAAAGGTACATATGGAAAAAAACTTTTTTAGAAGGCCCGGCCCTAAGGAACCAGAGGAGACTGTCCGCCTGAGGTTCTACATTCGCAGCATTCAGCTTGCGAGTGTCCCTCTCCGCAGCAATGAGTTCACTAACAAGCGCCCTGTCATTTACTGACACAGAACTGGAGTCTTCCTCGCAAGGAATGTCCTGTTCAAAACCATCAAATATATTCAGAGCTAGGGTCCTGAGCGGTAGTGGTTAGGCCCATATCTGAATCAGCGCACACCCCCCTTTTTTTTTTGTGGAGATAAAGTGGGGAGAGGGGCTTTTTTGCTTCCTTGCGCTCACACACAGCTTCCCTCCTGGTCAGAATGATTCCAGGACTGCCGACAACTGGTCCATAAGGACCGCAGGTGCAGGAGCACTGCCAGTTGTCTCTAACAAGTGTGAAGAAACAGGTGAACCAGACTCCATGTTGCCACCCTCTGAGACCTTATTCACCATAACAGTGAATAATACAGCCCACCCACTGGCTGTGCTGGGGCTGAGGAGGGGATACCCGGAGTACTCACCACCCCTAGGGATCGCTCGGTTCCACTGTATGAGCCGCGCTGTAGCGTGAGCCTGAGGAGAGTGAAGAATCTGTGAGGAGATGTGGTAGTTCGCGCCATTCAGCAGCGCCGCTAGAGACCGAAAACGAAAACTGAAAGCACCGCGGCTACAAGAAAATGGCCGCCGGGCGCCTGTATAACTGGGCTTTGAGTCGCGGCAAAATGGCCGCCGATGGCGTACTTTTTAAATTTAAAACACTGCGCCAATGGCGCACGTAAAAAAAACACACACATTCCCCCAGAACACTTCCCAAGTGACCAACAGCCATGGAGCTGCCCCCCCTCCCAGGGCAGAGTGACCCCCCAAGCATCCCCACACAGCACAGCAGCAGAACAGGGTTTAGAGAGCAGCATAAACAGGGGGGAGACAGGGAGAACCCCCCACACACAGAAACACAGCCAGCATGTACTCACCTTGCAGCAGGAGAGACTACTTACCCGTCCCACAAGCACCTTGGAGAACACCCTCGGTGCCAATAGAGGGACTCACTGGCTTCTTTCAGACAGACCTATCACAGAGTCATACTGCGTAGCTGTCGGCCCGGTCAACCACGAAAGATACAGTAGGTACTGTTCAATCTTGAGAGGACCGCGGGAGCATGAAAGCAACCCGGCCACCCCTGGAGCCATGGGGTATGTCGTGAACTGAGTCTCACGCACACAAGGCGAGGATCAGCATGCTCGATGGTCGGACAGGGAAGACTACGAGGGTACTAGTGTACCCAACCTGTTGCCCAGCCGACAGTTGAATGAAGGTCTCAAAAATAAAATAATAAAATTCCCAAAGGAATGAAATTTAAAAGTAAAATCTTCCAGGAGACTGGCTCCTGAGAGAGCCACGTCTTCTCCTTTTGCTAGGCAGAAAAAAAAACCTGAGGTCTGCTAGCTGGGAGGGTAATATAGAAAAAAACAGGAGGCTAGGTATGCAGTGAGCTCATCCAATGTATAATAATTGGTAATATAAGTGATTTGCTAAGTATAAAAATCACTATTAGTTATGTACCCAATAATTTAGGGGTTTGTCCGTCAACTTAGCCTCTGAATTACAAGAGCATATAGAAAAAAATGGGAGAGAGTTGAAGGATCAGGGGTCCTCAACAAGAGAATTCTTCAGCAAGGCTTAAAGTAAACCGCAATTAATGGAGTAGAAAAAATCATTAATTTATTTAATTGGTTTAGAGAAAACACAACATCATAAACGCCTGATTAAAATGAGACTAGTCAACAAAAACACTAAACAAGGATGGCCACCCGATCGACCATACACACCACATTCATTCATCCGCTATTGATCTTATGAGTAATACCGGTATTGAAAATATTGGGATGTTCATCAATATCAATATGATAGTCCTGGAAAACTGAGATGAATCAATACTAGTAATAGCTCCAGAGGTATGGTTACTGGATTAGTCTGTTAGTGAATCAAAAAATGGGCCGGTTAATGTTCATGCATGGGAGGGTAATGTCTGGAGGGACCGCCCCCTGGGCGGGGCTGTTCAGCTCTGGTTTGTTCTAGAATGTTTTAACATTTAACATTCTACCTAGGTCTTCTCCTGCAAGCAGGGACATATACCCACACGTTCAGTGATTAAGAGCCGCCGTGTCGGTCCATGGATGATAAGAGAAATAATATTTAATATTAAATAATATTTAAGAGGGCTCTCAACCCACCTCTAGACCTAGGGGCCAACATCACTGAGCTAGCTATGCGATGTGCCTTATAGTGCCAGATAAAGTTAAGTAATGACCTCTGAGTGGCATTTACCTGTGACATTGGGACAGGAATCGGTAGAGTTTCAAATAGATAAAGGAGTCTCGGTAGAACAGACATCTTCAGGACATTGATACGACCCAAGAGAGAAATGGGATAAGTGTCCCACTGTCGCAGGAGTCGGTCAATGTCACGGAAGTGGGGGGAAGTTGGCCTGATAGAGGGCTGAGTATAAGGGGGTGAGATGTATCCCTAAAAATGTAAGAGAATTTGAGCACCAATGATAAGAATAATTTTGTTGTAGAATGGTTAGATCTGAGTGTGGTATGAGTATTGGTAGGGCTTCTGTTTTGCTTGTGTTGATTTTATACCCTGAGAGAAAGCTAAATTCTTTGAGCAGGGCATGTAAATTTGGGAGAGAGGTGTGGGGTCTGGTCAGAGTCAGTAGAATGTCATGAAAAACAAAAATTGCAGCTCCAGGCAGGTCTAACTTGGCTGCAATCTTTCTCTCAGGAACCGAGGGTGCCGGCAATGCACATGGCAATTAGGAACAAAAGATGATTAGGACAGCCGCACTCCAATCCAACGTAGCTTTATTGTAAAAAATGGAAACAAGCACTACAAGTCACAGCAACGAAACCTAGGACAGCTGACGCATTTCACACTACACTTAGTGTTTACTCATAGCTGATTAGCTGATTTTCAGAAAAAGAAGAAAATAAAATACAAAGAACTGAAAAGCAATCAGATCAATACTTAATTGAAACCTGCTGTGATGGAGGTCATAAGGACCTTGTGTTTAATACTAATCATGGGTGCTGAAAACATGTATTAGGTGGGCTAGACTAAGAGCTGAATTGTAGAGAACACAAAACGGATATTGCATATGTATTGCATATATATATTGTGAGGGGGTTAGCTCGGCAGCGGGTGTGTGTGACCCCCGGGATGGGCTCTCCACACAAAAACAGGCCCAGCAAACGGAGGTTGTGGTTTTCAAAATCAAAAAGGTGCGGTTTATTTTCTATTTACAGTGACAAAACACAGCAAAGCAAAAGAAACAAACAAAATAAATCCTGGTCAACTTGACCTCTGACTAAACATACAGGTTTCCTAACTAACAACTGGGATCAGCCTAGTGCTGTCCTAGTCCCTAAGTCCCTGGTTTTAAATGTCCAAGCAAATAGCCACACAGGCTTTGTCTCACCGCACAGGGGTTCACTCTCCCTAGACAGTCCACACAGGTCTGGGTCCAGGCATGAGCTAACACCTAATGAAGCTGGGAGTTCTTATAGAGGCCTAAATGAGCTGACAAGCTTCAGCTGGTCTCATCAACTCCCTGTCTGCACGACGCCCCACACTCTCCCTAGAGGTATGAGTCATCCATGAGCCCACTAGCCTCAGCTGGGCTTATACAACTCTCCACCTAGTTGTATAAGTCGGCGTAAAGCCTGAATCTGGGCGAAATATATCTACCCCCCTGGATGCAACCAGGTGACTTTACCTTCCTGCTGTCACATACCCCCCCCCCTCTTGTTTTAACCTCGGGGTTGGAACACCAGCAATCAGGCATTCATGTACTCGAGACAAAGCATCCACATTCCCCATTTGAACGCCAGGGCGATGCTTTACTGTGAAGTTGAATTCCTGGAGGGCCAGGAACCACCTATTCACTCTTCTATTTGTTTCCTTGTTTTGAGCCATCCACTTTAACGGAGCGTGATCCGTAACCATGTCAAAGTGCCTACCTAGCAGGTAGTACCGAAGGGAATCTAGAGGCCACTTCACCGCTAAACACTCCTTTTCAACGGTGGCGTAATTTACCTCATGGGACTTCAACTTCCTGCTGAGGTAAATGACTGGGTGCTCTTCCCCGTTCCAGACCTGGGACAATACTGCTCCTAACCCCACATCTGACGCATCACTTTGTACGACAAAGTCTTTAGAGAAGTCGGGTGAGTACAACACTGGCTGGCTACATAAGGCTTGTTTCAAGAATTGGAATGCTGCCTCAGCCTCGGGGGTCCATTTAATCATGACCGACCCTTTCCCCTTCGTCAGGTTGGTTAGGGGCACAGCCTTAGAAGCAAAGTGGGGAATGAATCGCCGATAATACCCAGCGATTCCCAGAAAGGCTCGTACCTGCTTCTTGCTGTTGGGACGTGGCCAACTCTGGATGGCCTCGACTTTGTTGAGTTGGGGTTTTATTACTCCCCTCCCAATGGTGTACCCAAGATATTTGGCCTCCTCCTGCCCAATGGTACACTTCTTGGGGTTAGCCGTAAACCCCGCTTCCCGAACAGAGTCCAGGACTGCTTGCACTTTTGGCAGATGTGAGGCCCAATCTGTGCTATGGACAATTACGTCATCCAGGTAAGCCGCAGCATACTTCCGATGGGGCCTCAGCATCTGGTCCATTTTCCGCTGGAATGTGGCCGGCGCATTCTGTAACCCGAACGGCATTCTTTTATATTGGAACGCCCCGTCTGGGGTTACAAATGCGGTTTTCTCTTTGGCCGACTTGGCCAGGGGGATTTGCCAATACCCTTTTGTGAGGTCAAGAGTCGTCATGTATCGGGCTGTTCCCAGCCGGTCGATCAACTCATCTATACGTGGCATGGGGTAGGTGTCAAATTTTGTAACTTTGTTCAACTGACGAAAATCGTTACAAAATCGCCAGCTCCCATCCGGTTTAGGCACCAACACAATGGGACTAGACCAATCACTTTAGGACTCCTCTATCACCCCTAAGTTCAGCATTTTCTGTACTTCCTCCCGTATTGCCTCCCGTCGGGCCTCTGGGATCCGATAGGGTTTTAACTTCACCCTTTCACCGGGCGGGGTAATGATGTCATGCTCTACCCCAGATGTTTGTCCCGGCAGCTCAGAGAATACCTCCTTGTTGCGAAGCACAAACTCCTTAACCTCCTGTTGTTGGGGTTGTGACAAGGTGGCTGCTATTCCAACCTCAGGACTCACGCAACCAGTTTGAGCTGGTGACCAAGTGTCTGCGACTAGGGACTCTCTATCCCTCCAGGCTTTCAACAGATTAACGTGATAGATCTGTTCGGGCTTTCGCCTTCCTGGTTGTCTGACCTTGTAATTCACTTCGCTCACTTTTTCCATTATCTCGTAGGGGCCTTGCCATTTGGCAAGGAATTTACTTTCAACCGTAGGGACAAGTACCAGTATCCTATCCCCCGGGGAAAAGGTACGGGTCTTGGCTCCACGGTTGTACACTCTCTGCTGTGCTAACTGCGCTTGGGCCAAATGTTCCTTCACGATGGGCATTACCTGTGCAATTCGGTCTTGCATCAGGGCAACATGCTCAATCACACTCCTGTGGGGAGAACTCTCACTTTCCCAAGTTTCCTTGGCAATATCTAACAGCCCTCTTGGGTGTCTCCCATACAGTAACTCAAAGGGGGAGAATCCCGTAGAGGATTGGGGCACCTCCCTAATAGCAAACATCAGATAAGGAAGTAGACAGTCCCAATCCTTTCCATCTCTATCCACCACTTTCTTCAACATTTGTTTTAGGGTTTTGTTGAATCTTTCCACCAGCCCATCGGTTTGGGGGTGATACACAGATGTACGTAATTGCGTCACTTTGAACAATTTACACAGCTCCTTCATAACCCGGGACATAAAGGGTGTACCTTGGTCCGTAAGCAGTTCTTTACAAATACCCACCCGGCTAAACACAAGAGATAGCTCTTTGGCTATGGTTTTGGCCGAGGTATTTCGGAGAGGGATCGCTTCTGGATAACGGGTGGCATAGTCCATTATAACTAATATGTACTGGTGCCCCCTAGCGGACTTGATTATAGGACCTACCAAATCCATGGCGATCCTCTCAAACGGGACCTCAATGATGGGTAGAGGGACCAGCGGGCTACGGAAATGTGGCATCGGGGCCGACCTCTGACACACAGGGCAGGAGGAACAATAATTTTCTATGTCCTTCATCACCCCCGGCCAATAGAATCTCTGTAATACCCTCTCTCGGGTTTTCTCTGTCCCCAGATGACCTCCAAGAATGTGCCCATGGGCCAACTCCAACACCAACTTCCTGTAAGGTTTGGGCACCACAAGCTGCTCAACGGTTTCTTCTGCCCTTTTTGCCACCCGATACAGTAGGTCCTTCTCTACGCTGAAGTATGGGTAAGTGCAGGTATTATCTGGGTTCACTAACTCGCCATCTATTTTCACTACGTTTTCCCGTGCCTTTATTAGGGCGGGGTCTTTCAACTGTTCTGTGGCAAAGTTTTCCCTGTGAACCTCAAGATCAGAAAACTCCACAGACGGTAGGTTTTCGTCTGAGGAGGTGGGCTCCTCTCCAGTTTCTTGAGTCTCCCCTGCCAATACTGATAAGGGAAATTCCGGAGAGTCCTCACCACTCTCAGGGGAGTTCTGGCTATCACATTCCTGGTACATAGGGGCACCAGTGGGGGGCTCAGGATCATCCCACAGTTCCCAGAACTTCGGAAAATCCCTTCCCACAATGGCGTCATGCGGTAACTGAGATACTAAGCCCACTGGATGAGAGAGGGTACCTTTGGGGGTCTCGAAACACACTGTAGTCACTGGATACTCTCGGGTGTCCCCATGCACACAAATAACAGCTACCTTGCTATTCCCAGAGACCTCTGTTTTAACTAACTCAGCCTTTATCAGGGTCACAAGGCTACCTGAATCCAGCAATACCACAACATTTCTACCATTAACACACATTTTGCATAAATGTTTCTCAGTTCCTCGAATGGCAGTGCATGCGACTGTCGCACACAGCGACTGACGTCTGCCCGTCAGAAAGTCACACTGCATGGGTTCCTCCACAACCGGGCAATTGGCTGCAATATGTCCCGCTTGCCGGCAGCGGTAGCAAACGATCCTTCTTGCCGCCTCTTGAGCCGCTGATTTCCCAGGCTGTTCTCGCCAAACTTGGGGTAGAGCTCCCACCCTCTCACTCTCTCCACCCTCACCCCTTGGAATCCTCTTATCCGCCCCTGGGGATGGTCTGGTCTTAGGGTGGAAAGTCCGAGTGTCTCTGGAAGAGGCCGTCAGGTTCTCTGTAGCCAAGTATTTCTCCACACGATCCACAAGACCATCGGCCGTCTCTGGGTCTCCATGGCTTACCCACTTTTGGATGGCAGTAGGAAGAGCTCTCAAAAACCGATCCATTACAACACGTTCCACAATCTTTGGTGCGGACAAAGTCTCTGGCTGTAGCCACTTTCTGCTCAGGTGAATGAGATCATACATTTGAGACCTGGGGGGTTTTCCAAGCTGGAAAGTCCAGTTATGCACACGCTGAGCCCGGACAGCCTGGGTGACACCCAGCCTTGCCAATATTTCAGCTTTTAGCATCACATAGTCTTTTGCTTGGTTAGGCTCTAGGTCATAGTAAGCTTTCTGCGATTCACCAGTTAACAGAGGAGCCACCAGTCCAGCCCACTGCTCCTCAGGCCACTTTTCTCTTTCAGCGGTCCTTTCAAATGTGGTCAAAAATACCTCTGGATCATCCCCTCCAGTCATTTTTGTCAATAAACGACTCACCCCAAAGGACGCGGTATTAGTGGGACGGCTTTCCTCACTGGTCTGCGGACGTTGCTGCATTACTGCTTCCATCAGTTGTTGTAGTCTCTGCTCTTGCTTCTGCAACAGGTCTATGAAGCGGGCCTCAGATTGCTGCTGGGCTTGTTGCTGAGCCTCCAGACTCTGTTGCAAAGTTGCGTTTGTCTGCTGCTGGGCTGCAAGGCTCTGTTGATGAGCTTGCTGCTGGGCTGCGAAGTTCTGTTGTTGAGCTGCAAGGCTCTTTTGCAAACCTGCATTTGTCTGCTGTTGATTGGCATTTGCTAGAGCCAGCTGCTTCAGTATCTCCTCCATGCTGGCTTAAAAAAAAAACTGCCCGCATTCTCCACAAACTGTGAGGGGGTTAGCTCGGCAGCGGGTGTGTGTGACCCCCGGGATGGGCTCCCCACACAAAAACAGGCCCAGCAAACGGAGGTTGTGGTTTTCAAAATCAAAAAGGTGCGGTTTATTTTCTATTTACAGTGACAAAACACAGCAAAGCAAAAGAAACATAAACAAAATAAATCCTGGTCAACTTGACCTCTGACTAAACATACAGGTTTCCTAACTAACAACTGGGATCAGCCTAGTGCTGTCCTAGTCCCTAAGTCCCTGGTTTTAAATGTCCAAGCAAATAGCCACACAGGCTTTGTCTCACCGCACAGGGGTTCACTCTCCCTAGACAGTCCACACAGGTCTGGGTCCAGGCATGAGCTAACACCTAATGAAGCTGGGAGTTCTTATAGAGGCCTAAATGAGCTGACAAGCTTCAGCTGGTCTCATCAACTCCCTGTCTGCACGACGCCCCACACTCTCCCTAGAGGTATGAGTCATCCATGAGCCCACTAGCCTCAGCTGGGCTTATACAACTCTCCACCTAGTTGTATAAGTCGGCGTAAAGCCTGAATCTGGGCGAAATATATCTACCCCCCTGGATGCAACCAGGTGACTTTACCTTCCTGCTGTCACAATATATATAGAAAAATCCAAGGACTCCTACGTTTTATGCTCTGCCAAAGACACACAAATCATTAACTAATCCGCCAGGACGGCCGATAATTTCAGGCTGCTCCAGTCTCACCGAAAATGCCAGTTCCCTGGTTGATAGCTATCTGTCTCCTCATGTCACTTCTCTTTCATCGTATGTGAAGGACACTATCGATTTATTGAGAACAATCGAGGGTATACAACTTCCAGCTAATACCTGGCTTGTCTCCCTGGATGTTGAAAGCTTCTATAACACAATACCCCATGATAGGGGCTTGGAGGTTATCAAAGGTCATCTTTCTGAGAGAGGCCCCTCCTCACGGATATATAACGACTTCGTGTTGGAGTTATTGAGTTATATCTTGAAACATAACGTTTTTCTTTTTGGATCTTCCCACTACCTCCAGGTACAGGGGGTTGCGATGGGGACTAAGTGTGCCCCATCGTATGCCAACCTGTACCTGGGGGGGTGGGAACGACAGGTTTTCTCTAGAGAGGACCTTGCTCCCTTTCTGGACTATATCATCTCTTGGTATAGGTATATAGATGACCTATTGATTTTTTGGTCAGGTGATCAGATTCAATTACAGCAATTTTTTGATCTTTTGTCTATTAATGATTTTAATTTAAAATTTACTATCAATTACAGTCAAACCACTATTAGTTTTCTGGACCTCAACATTTCTATTGATGACACAGGGCTAGTTCACTCATGTCTATATAGGAAACCCACTGCTGGAAATACCATCCTCCATGCCAGCAGTGCACATCCTGCACCTCTCCTGCATAGTATCCCCTATAGCCAATACCTTCGGCTTAGGCGGAACTGCAGCAGGGATGCAGATTTTAAAGCTACCTCGAAAGACCTTTACCAGAGATTAAAAGCCAGAGGCTATAGCCATAGATGTTTAAAACGAGCCTTCAATCGGGTAAAAACCCAAAAAAGAAGTTCTCTAATTTTTTCTTCGAAAAATTCTGCAACCACAGATACGGTTAGAGTAATTACTAGGTATGCTTCCCAACATAAAGAAACGAGAAACATTTTAACAAAATTCTGGCCATTACTATTGGCAGATTTGACTGTTAATAAATACATAAAAAACACCCAGAAATTACCTTTAAACGGGTCTCTTCTTTGAGAGATCGCCTGGTCCATAGTCACTTTAAGCCTGTTCCAGTTTCCAAAAATACATCTATTGGCGGCACATCGCCTTGTGGTCACTGCGATGTTTGTCGCTTTGTAGACACTAAAACCAAGTTTAAATTACCTAATGGCAATTGGCACTCTACCTGTGATTTAGTCACCTGCCAATCAGTGGGGGTGATTTATCTGGCTCAGTGTCAATGCGGGGGGTACTATGTTGGGAAAACCAAAAGACCCTTCTTTAAGAGAATAAGGGACCATATGAAACCCATTCTCAATAGAAAAGTAGTGACGGCAGTTAGTAGGCATGTCGGCAATTATCATAATTTTGACCCCAATGTCATCAAATTTTTGGCCCTGGAGCATGTCCCGCTCGACTCAAGGGGGGGAAGTGTAGACAGGACCCTTCTCCAACTTGAGTCGCGCTGGATCTATGACCTCAGGGCCACTCACCCTCCGGGATTCAACGAAAGTCTTAGTTTTAGATCATTTCTTTGATGTTATATCTAGGATTGATTTTGGGTTTTCTGTTTATTGTTCTTGTGAAACCTTCCTCCTTTTTTTTTTTTTCCTTTCGCCATGCTCTATTGGTTGTCTACTGTGGCCACAGTAAAATGGTGCATGTCTCAGTATCAATGGTCTTGAGTACATTCTCTTGACCCTTTATGCTATGGACATTCCAGTTTTAATTTTCATCTATACGTTTGTTAGTTTATAATGTTGTATATTATGTTTTGATACCATATCAACCTTACACTTATGTATAATGCGTTAATTTATTATGTTTATCTGGTGTGAGGGGGTTAGCTCGGCAGCGGGTGTGTGTGACCCCCGGGATGGGCTCCCCACACAAAAACAGGCCCAGCAGACGGAGGTTGTGGTTTTCAAAATCAAAAAGGTGCCGTTTATTTTCTATTTACAGTGACAAAAACACAGCAAAGCAAAAAAAACAAACAAAATAAATCCTGGTCAACTTGACCTCTGACTAAACATACAGGTTTCCTAACTAACAACTGGGATCAGCCTAGTGCTGTCCTAGTCCCTGGTTTTAAATGTCCAAGCAAAATATAGCCACACAGGCTTTCTCTCACCGCACAGGGGTTCACTCTCCCTAGACAGTCCACACAGGTCTGCTTCCAGGCATGAGCTAACATCTAATGAAGCTGGGAGTTTTTTATAGAGGCCTACATGAGCTGACAAGGTTCAGCTGATCTCATCAACTCCCTGTTTGCACGACGCCCAGCCCTCTCCCTAGAGGTATGAGTCATCAGTGAGCCCACTAGTCTCAGCTGGGCTTATACAACTCTCCACCTAGCTGTATAAATCGGCGTAAAGCCTGAATCTGGGCGAAATATATCTACCCCCCTGGATGCAACCAGGTGACTTTACCTTCCTGCTGTCACATACCCCCCCCTCTTGTTTTAACCTCGGGGTTGGAACACCAGCAATCAGGCATTCATGTACTCGAGACAAAGCATCCACATTCCCCATTTGAACGCCAGGGCGATGCTTTACTGTGAAGTTGAATTCCTGGAGGGCCAGGAACCACCTATTCACTCTTCTATTTGTTTCCTTGTTTTGAGCCATCCACTTTAACGGAGCGTGATCCGTAACCATGTCAAAGTGCCTACCTAGCAGGTAGTACCGAAGGGAATCTAGAGCCCACTTCACCGCTAAACACTCCTTTTCAACGGTGGCGTAATTTACCTCATGGGACTTCAACTTCCTGCTGAGGTAAATGACTGGGTGCTCTTCCCCGTTCCAGACCTGGGACAATACTGCTCCTAACCCCACATCTGACGCATCACTTTGTACGACAAAGTCTCTAGAGAAGTCGGGTGAGTACAACACTGGCTGGCTACATAAGGCTTGTTTCAAGAATTGGAATGCTGCCTCAGCCTCGGGGGTCCATTTAATCATGACCGACCCTTTCCCCTTCGTCAGGTTGGTTAGGGGCATAGCCTTAGAAGCAAAGTGGGGAATGAATCGCCGATAATACCCAGCGATTCCCAGAAAGGCTCGTACCTGCTTCTTGCTGTTGGGACGTGGCCAACTCTGGATGGCCTCGACTTTGTTGAGTTGG
This sequence comes from Rana muscosa, assembly GCA_029206835.1. Taxonomy (NCBI): domain Eukaryota; kingdom Metazoa; phylum Chordata; class Amphibia; order Anura; family Ranidae; genus Rana; species Rana muscosa. Next base: position 6,287,112 of record CM055122.1, read on the forward strand.
GGTTTTATTACTCCCCTCCCAATGGTGTACCCAAGATATTTGGCCTCCTCCTGCCCAATGGTACACTTCTTGGGGTTAGCCGTAAACCCTGCTTCCCGAACAGAGTCCAGGACTGCTTGCACTTTTGGCAGATGTGAGGCCCAATCTGTGCTATGGACAATTACGTCATCCAGGTAAGCCGCAGCATACTTCCGATGGGGCCTCAGCATCTGGTCCATTTTCCGCTGGAATGTGGCCGGCGCATTCTGTAACCCGAACGGCATTCTTTTATATTGGAACGCCCCGTCTGGGGTTACAAATGCGGTTTTCTCTTTGGCTGACTTGGCCAGGGGGATTTGCCAATACCCTTTTGTGAGGTCAAGAGTCGTCATGTATCGGGCTGTTCCCAGCCGGTCGATCAACTCATCTATACGTGGCATGGGGTAGGTGTCAAATTTTGTAACTTTGTTCAACTGACGAAAATCGTTACAAAATCGCCAGCTCCCATCCGGTTTAGGCACCAACACAATGGGACTAGACCAATCACTTTGGGACTCCTCTATCACCCCTAAGTTCAGCATTTTCTGTACTTCCTCCCGTATTGCCTCCCGTCGGGCCTCTGGGATCCGATAGGGTTTTAACTTCACCCTTTCACCGGGCGGGGTAATAATGTCATGCTCTACCCCAGATGTTTGTCCCGGCAGCTCAGAGAATACCTCCTTGTTGCGAAGCACAAACTCCTTAACCTCCTGTTGTTGGGGTTGTGACAAGGTGGCTGCGATTCCAACCTCAGGAATCACGCAACCAGTTTGAGCTGGTGACCAAGTGTCTGCGACTAGGGACTCTCTATCCCTCCAGGCTTTCAACAGATTAACGTGATAGATCTGTTCGGGCTTTCGCCTTCCTGGTTGTCTGACCTTGTAATTCACTTCGCTCACTTTTTCCATTATCTCGTAGGGGCCTTGCCATTTGGCAAGGAATTTACTTTCAACCGTAGGGACAAGTACCAATATCCTATCCCCCGGGGAAAAGGTACGGGTCTTGGCTCCACGGTTGTACACTCTCTGCTGTGCCAACTGCGCTTGGGCCAAATGTTCCTTCACGATGGGCATTACCTGTGCAATTCGATCTTGCATCAGGGCGACATGCTCAATCACACTCCTGTGGGGAGAACTCTCACTTTCCCAAGTTTCCTTGGCAATATCCAACAGCCCTCTTGGGTGTCTCCCATACAGTAACTCAAAGGGGGAGAATCCCGTAGAGGATTGGGGCACCTCCCTAATAGCAAACATCAAATAAGGAAGTAGACAGTCCCAATCCTTTCCATCCCTATCCACCACTTTCTTCAACATTTGTTTTAGGGTTTTGTTGAATCTTTCAACCAGCCCATCGGTTTGGGGGTGATACACAGATGTACGTAATTGCGTCACTTTGAACAATTTACACAGCTCCTTCATAACCCGGGACATAAAGGGTGTACCTTGGTCCGTAAGCAGTTCTTTACAAATACCCACCCGGCTAAAAACAAGAGATAGCTCTTTGGCTATGGTTTTGGCCGAGGTATTTCTGAGAGGGATCGCTTCTGGATAACGGGTGGCATAGTCCATTATAACCAATATGTACTGGTGCCCCCTAGCGGACTTGATTATAGGACCTACCAAATCCATTGCGATTCTCTCAAACGGGACCTCAATGATGGGTAGAGGGACCAGCGGGCTACGGAAGTGTGGCATCGGGGCCGACCTCTGACACACAGGGCAGGAGGAACAATAATTTTCTATGTCCTTCATCACCCCAGGCCAATAGAATCTCTGTAATACCCTCTCTCGGGTTTTCTCTGTCCCCAGATGACCTCCAAGAATGTGCCCATGGGCCAACTCCAACACCAACTTCCTGTAAGGTTTGGGCACCACAAGCTGCTCAACGGTTTCTTCTGCCCTTTTTGCCACCCGATACAGTAGGTCCTTCTCTACGCTGAAGTATGGGTAAGTGCAGGTATTATCTGGGTTCACTAACTCGCCATCTATTTTCACTACGTTTTCCCGTGCCTTTATTAGGGCGGGGTCTTTCAACTGTTCTGTGGCAAAGTTTTCCCTGTGAACCTCAAGATCAGAAAACTCCACAGACGGTAGGTTTTCGTCTGAGGAGGTGGGCTCCTCTCCAGTTTCTTGAGTCTCCCCTGCCAATACTGACAAGGGAAATTCGGGAGAGTCCTCACCACTCTCAGAGGAGTTCTGGCTATCATATTCCTGGTACATAGGGGCACCAGTGGGGGGCTCAGGATCATCCCACAGTTCCCAGAACTTCGGAAAATCCCTTCCCACAATGGCGTCATGCGGTAACTGAGACACTAAGCCCACTGGATGAGAAAGGGTACCTTTGGGGGTCTCGAAACACACTGTAGTCACTGGATACTCTCGGGTGTCCCCATGCACACAAATAACAGCTACCTTGCTATTCCCAGAGACCTCTGTTTTAACTAATTCAGCCTTTATCAGGGTCACAAGGCTACCTGAATCCAGCAATACCACAACATTTCTACCATTAATACACATTTTGCATAAATGTTTCTCAGTTCCCCGAATGGCAGTGCATGCGACTGTCGCACACAGCGACTGACGTCTGCCCGTCAGAAAGTCACACTGCATGGGTTCCTCCAAAACCGGGCAATTTGCTGCAATATGTCCCGCTTGCCGGCAGCGGTAGCAAATGATCCTTCTTGCCGCCTCTTGAGCCGCTGATTTCCCAGGCTGTTCTCGCCAAACTTGGGGTAGAGCTCCCACCCTCTCACTCTCTCCACCCTTACCCCTTGGAATCATCTTATCCGCCCCTGGGGATGGTCTGGTCTTAGGGTGGAAAGTCCGAGTGTCTCTGGAAGAGGCCGTCAGGTTCTCTGTAGCCAAGTATTTCTCCACACGATCCACAAGACCATCGGCCGTCTCTGGGTCTCCATGGCTTACCCACTTTTGGATGGCAGTAGGAAGAGCTCTCAAAAACCGATCCATTACAACACGTTCCACAATCTTTGGTGCGGACAAAGTCTCTGGCTGTAGCCACTTTCTGCTCAGGTGAATGAGATCATACATTTGAGACCTGGGGGGTTTTCCAAGCTGGAAAGTCCAGTTATGCACACGCTGAGCCCGGACAGCCAGGGTGACACCCAGCCTTGCCAATATTTCAGCTTTTAGCATCACATAGTCTTTTGCTTGGTCAGGCTCTAGGTCATAGTAAGCTTTCTGCGATTCACCCGTTAACAGAGGAGCCACCAGTCCAGCCCACTGCTCCTCAGGCCACTTTTCTCTTTCAGCAGTCCTTTCAAACGTGGTCAAAAATACCTCTGGATCATCCTCTCCAGTCATTTTTGTCAATAAACGACTCACCCCAAAGGACGCGGTATTAGTGGGACGGCTTTCCTCACTGGTCTGCGGACGTTGCTGCATTACTGCTTCCATTTGTTGTAGTCTCTGCTCTTGCTTCTGTAACAGGTCTATGAAGCGGGCCTCAGATTGCTGCTGGGCTTGTTGCTGAGCTTCCAGACTCTGTTGGTGAGCTTGCTGCTGGGCTGCAAGGCTCTGTTGATGAGCTTGCTGCTGGGCTGCGAAGTTCTGTTGTTGAGCTGCAAGGCTCTGTTGATGAGCTGCAAGGCTCTTTTGCAAACCTGCATTTGTCTGCTGTTGATTGGCATTTGCTAGAGCCAGCTGCTTCAGTATCTCCTCCATGCTGGCTTTAAAAAAAAACTGCCACTGGTTCTCCACCAACTGTGAGGGGGTTAGCTCGGCAGCGGGTGTGTGTGACCCCCGGGATGGGCTCCCCACACAAAAACAGGCCCAGCAGACGGAGGTTGTGGTTTTCAAAATCAAAAAGGTGCCGTTTATTTTCTATTTACAGTGACAAAAACACAGCAAAGCAAAAAAAACAAACAAAATAAATCCTGGTCAACTTGACCTCTGACTAAACATACAGGTTTCCTAACTAACAACTGGGATCAGCCTAGTGCTGTCCTAGTCCCTGGTTTTAAATGTCCAAGCAAAATATAGCCACACAGGCTTTCTCTCACCGCACAGGGGTTCACTCTCCCTAGACAGTCCACACAGGTCTGCTTCCAGGCATGAGCTAACATCTAATGAAGCTGGGAGTTTTTTATAGAGGCCTACATGAGCTGACAAGGTTCAGCTGATCTCATCAACTCCCTGTTTGCACGACGCCCAGCCCTCTCCCTAGAGGTATGAGTCATCAGTGAGCCCACTAGTCTCAGCTGGGCTTATACAACTCTCCACCTAGCTGTATAAATCGGCGTAAAGCCTGAATCTGGGCGAAATATATCTACCCCCCTGGATGCAACCAGGTGACTTTACCTTCCTGCTGTCACACTGGTGATACATATTGGTCTTCTTGTTCTGCTGGTTCCCCCCTCCCTCAGAGTGTCGGGCCATATGAGTTCTGATCCGGTCCTTCAGCCGGGCTCGCTGCTCTGGTTTTTGCACTTATCCTTTTAACAACTGCCGCCAGCCCTGTCTGCTGTGCATTGCCGTTTCCCTCAGGCCATTGTCCCCCCTTGATTTATGCGGTGTGACTGCATGGGCACCCAGGGTCATCTACGATCCCCCATGGATGGCCCATTTTTAGCGTGGCGTTGACCCTGGTGACATGCATTCTGTTTTGGTCTGGCTGTTTTCCATCCTTTCGCCAATGGCTGTCAGCGGACATCTTCCATTGGTGGAACTTTCCAGAGGGCGGTATCCGCTCCATCCGTCCTGTATGGTGTGACGGCGAGCGGCTCCTCCCCCAGCCCTGGTGCATTCTGGCCCTTGCAGTCCCCAGCAGCTGGCATGTCCTACGGGCTGACGTCACGCGCTTCTAGCCCGCTCTACGGTCGGTGATGTCAGACGCCGACCGTATTGGTGGACACTATATAACCAGCTCACACACTGTTCGCAGTGTTGTGGGTTGGTGGAGTTCTGGCTGGCGGTTCAACTATTCAAAGGTAATATTCACATACCTTCTTGCTCTTCTTTCTGCCCTTTGATACTCTTTATGGTTATAACCCCTTTATCTCAGGCTGCATTTAACAATGCGGAACTGCGCCCAATGTATAGGATATGGCTGCCATAGGCTAAAGTGGGTCTGTCCCTCTTTCCACACTGGACTGTTGGGCTTACAATTATTATTATTTTTAATCCATCTATTTGATTTTGTCACATCCATTTATGGAGACTATTGTCCACTATGTTCCACTTTGATATGGAACTAATTTCAAAAGCAATTTCAAACAAATAGATATTTAAAAATAAATATTTATTTACAAGATTATTATCCAAATTCAATATATGTCTCATATACATCTAGTCATTTAAATTGCCTGACTAATCTAACTTTTAAACTATGTGTGCCTATCTTTTTGGGGGACATAGGCACACCATGCCATCTATATTAACCTTTATATGTAAACAAATTCCAAACAATGTGGTTTCTTTTAGTGGCCTCCACAATCTCCATCTGTGGTTTCTTGCAAGCAGATAGCCTCTCCATCTCAGCAAGTGAACATATCTCTGTTCACCTGACTCTACGTAAGTCATTTCTATTTACTGCAATCATTTATTCATTGCATATTAGACAGACTTCTTTGTCTCTGTATGGCTTGCTTAATTGCGCACCATCGTTTCCATAATTTAGAATTTAAAATTTAAAATTCATTTTCTCCTTCTGTTTTTTCCTTTTTTTTTTCCTTTTCTTTTTCCTTTTTCTGATCTCTGTCTTTTTGTTTTTGGCATTTAGCCGGTCTCTTATTTAGTGTCCACTGTGGTCACCTATCCGCATTCTCTATATATGGGGTGACCTTTGCTCTTGATCCTGCGTTTCTCGGTGTTGCGCAGCGGACAATACAGACGGCAGGGTAAGTAGCAATGGGAGGGGTCCAGCATAACAATCAGACCTTGTTCATACTTAATTTGTTTAAATATAATATGTAATGTATTTCAATGTATAATTGTATATTTTTTCTTTTTCTCTTTTCTTTTGTATAGTCATACTTGACAAATACGGATGGTCATCGCAAACCCCTGAGGAAGCTGTTTCAAGCGAAACATGTTGGGTTTCTATGCGATTCTATGTTCATCCAAACTCTATGCATTATGACCACCACTTATGTATGATACTGTATATGTACCAAAAAACCTAGGATTGGTTTTATATATTTTATACTTGTTTTGTCTATTTTTGTATTAATAAAATTATCAATTATATTATATTAGAAACTCTCTCTCATCGATTAATCTCTGCACCATAAAAATCCCTTTCATCCTACCTCTTTTTTATATATATATATATATATATATATATATATATATATATATATATAGTATAGGCAACAGCATAAAGACAATATGCATACATAAAATGTGTAGAAAAAGTGTAAATGCAAAATAGGAATTTACCTATTTACCTACTGATTGCGGAGTATATGTAGAAAACAACAATATGTATGGCTTATATACGTGACTGTTGTGTTTATCTATCAACCGTAAATAATGTGTAAGGCCATCACTGATGGCACATAATGTGTAAGGCCATCACTGATGGCACATATAGTGAACATTAAACCTGATAGTCTGAGAAGTGCAGAAACAAAAGTGATGTTAATGAATAACGAAGTGATGTTGAGAAAAAATAATAAAAAATTATTATCATTAGTAGTGTTATGTGATAGAAGATTAAATATGTGGTGCTTCATAAAAACAACAGTATATGAACATAGGTTGGCATGGTACATCATGTTAAATGTATGTGTGTATATGCAAATGCTCCAATGGTTGGAGGAACATAGTTACCCATACAAGTAGAATGTCATCTGCATACAATGACAGTTTATACTCATTCTGACATAGCGAGACTCCACGGATATCAGGGTGGATGCGGATGGCTGCAGCTAGGGGTTCCAGACAAAGGATAAAAAGTAGGGGGGATAATGGGCAACCTTGCCTGGTTCCGTTACTCAAAGAGAAACAAGGCGATAGGTAGGAAGACAACTGGACTTGGGAAGAGGGTCAGGAATATAGAGCATGTAGTGCGGCTATGAAGGGGCCGTTGAAACCATAGTAAGAGAGTGTAGCAAACAAAGGGCCAACTGAGTCCATCAAAGGCTTCCTGTGCATCAAGGCTCAATATCAGGGCAGGGCGTGTTTTGTTTAACAAATCTATGAGGTCTATGGTGCGCCTCGTGTTATCACCAGCATGTCTGGCTGTCACAAAGCCTACTTGGTCCTTATGTATGAGTAAGGGGTATTAAGTGGGAGATTTGGTTAGCTAGGATTTTGGTAAATATCTTGTAATCGGAGTTAAGTAAATCTATGGGCCTATACTTGTCAGGGAGGGAGAAGTCTTTACCAGGTTTCGGGATCACGGAGATATGGGCATGAAGGAATTGGGGGCAAGGTTCAGTACCTTGAAGTGAGAAGGCAAAAATAGAAATCAAATGTGGGCTTAAAATTGGTAAGAACAGGGGGGCGTGGCTTGACCTTGTCTGAATAGGACGTGCTGATACAGAGCTCTTGCCATCCTGCTCCTGTATCCTCGGCATCCGTCCTCCAGCCACACCATCCTACACTCCACAAAGCACCCAGAGTTCGCCAGGCAGCCGGCGCACCGCTCGGGGCCGAAATTGCAGAGTTTCCCGGTGTCCGTGGCCGCCCTTAGGACAAACAGCGGCTCCGGCCTAGCTTCGGGAGCGGCGGCCATTTTGCTACACCCAGCCGCAGGATCAGCCGCCAATCCTGGTCCACCAGATCAGCCTGGACATTCCGCAACCCCCAGAGCCTACCCAGCTACCGATAGCCGCCCGTGGCATTCACGGATCCTTCCCCACAGCAGCCTGCAGGAAGAGAACCAGCTCCGGTCGGGTGTACGGCGGCCATCTTACTACACCCGGAGCGGTACCACTACTGAATCCTGGTCTTCCAGATCATACTGGACATTACCCTCCCTCTGCATAGCTTCCGGAGCCCATCCGCCTGCCAACTGCTGCCTGTGTCACTCACTGGCACTTCCCCACAGCAACCTGTAGGAAGAGAACCAGCCCTGGCCCGGAAAACGGCAGCCATCTTGGTACACCCGGTGCGCTCCTTCTGCCGCCTCTGCGACTGGTAAGCCACCCCTGGAGGCCAGAGCGCCCTGGCCAGCCAGGCCATGACCCCCCCCCCCCAGTAATGGATATATATTTTTGTTAATTTGGGCGTGTGTGCGGCTTCTAAAGATGGCGGACAAGTGAGCCCAGAGCTTTGTCCCCCGCCGCCTTCACGGAACTCCCGCTGACTCATCTGAAGCTCTGCTAACCACGGGAGTTACCTCCTCAGTCTCCTGAAGCAGGCGCACGCCCCATGGGCAAGATTGGTGATCAAAGGCAGACCTACGCCGCATCCCTCCAGCCTCAGGCCCCCTCCACCATGGACCGCTACGTACATAGGCCCTCATCCGCGACCTCAAGTAACCAGGATGAAGCGCCAGACCCTCCAGACCGTTCTGAGCCAGTGACAGGTACTCTCTGACACTGTTCCCACACCTGTACAGGGGTCACCTCCCCCATTAACGGCAGACATACTTGATGCCAAACTACAATAGTTTCTCCAGGCCATTACACATAACATTGCCCAGGAGGTGGGTAAACTTGCCAAAGAACCAAGAGGAGAAATGGGCCAATTGGGAGAATGTACTGACACCCTGGAATCTAAATTTGTCGAACTAGTACAGTATGTTCAAGTCCTTGAGGAGGACAATGCCACCATGAAACACTCAATCACACAGGTCCAAGCACAACAGGAGGACCTCGAAAATAGGGAACGCAGACAGAACCTATGAATTAGAGGTATTCCTGAAGCAGTGGAAGACAGAGACCTCCGCTCTTATCTTTTAAGCCTGTTTAATGTGTTGGCCCCCAACATCCCTGACATTGACTGGCGCCTGGACAGGGCCCACAGATCCCTTGCCCCTAACCCCCCGGCTGGAGCCAACCCGAGGGATGCGATTGTCAGATTTCACTACTACGACAGTAATGAGGCACTCACTATCGCCACTCACAACCAATCTAGGCTAGATTTGAAAGGATCCAAGATCCAGATCTTTAGTGATCTCTCACCTATCACCCTAGCCAGACAAAGAAATCTACGTCCGCTGACACTTCATCTTCAGACCCACAAGGTCATGTATCGTTGGGGGTTCCCATTTCGCCTCTCTGCATCTCGTGACGGCATACAGTACTCTCTATGTGAACTCCATGAAAGTGACAACTTCCTACGTAACTTAGGCCAACCGCCTCTCCCTGATGAAGATACTGTGCTGCTTCCTGCTACTCCTAAGCCGCCAACTCCAGGCCGCATCTGGACCCCGGTACGGCAGAAGACACCTAAATCCAACTTCACACCTCAGAGGCGCCCTTCTTCCAAATTCCCGACCTGAAGATGCACACACAAGGTTGCAGCCTTGATTACCAATTCTATATGGCTCTTTGATGTTCCTGTCTAGCCCACCTCTTTCCGAATGAGCCTGTTCGCCCCCTTGCCTGTGGGGTGTGTTGCCTGTTGTTTTTATGACACCCTGGACCTAGAAATTGTTTGTTCCCGCAGTTTTTAGTTTATGGTCCAGGCCTTGATGCTTCGGAAGGCGAAGGGGGACTGTTTCCTCCATTTTTTGGCGGTTCTCATGCTCCCCTTCCCAGTCCCAGGCTTAGACCTGGGTTTCCTGAAGGCGCTTGGGCCTTCCAGGCTTCTTTCTGAATACAGCACAGTTTTTCTCTTAATTTTTTTCGTTTTTTTTTTTTTCAATTTTCATTTTTGTTTTCCTCAGGTCTTTTGTTTCCTGACCTGCGGCTGCAACACTTTATAGACCGGTTATTTTTCTGTTCCAATGTTACTGTTATACTGACTGTTGATATGTTTTCTTTTACTTATTATATGACCTTTGCACCATGGAATCTGTTATTTAATGTATGTTTGGCAGCTTATCTTCTGCTTATCCACCAGGTTGAACTGTCATGGCGTTAAAGTTCTTAACTTCATATGTGAAAGGTTTAAACTGTATTCAAAAGAGATGGTTGGCTTTGAAAGAGTTTAAAGCTTCCAAGGCTGATGTAATTTTGGTCCAGGAGACTCACTTCCACCAAGGGGGATCCCTTAAATTTGCTAGTAAATACTTCCCGATATCCTTCATGGCTTCTGACCCATCTGGGAAAGCAGGTGTAGCAATTTTAATTAGTCGCTCCTGCCCTTTAAGAGTTAAATCCTCTCACCTGGACCCCCAGGGCAGATTTATTATCCTGAATTGCTCGTTTCTCACCCAATCCCTTACTATAGTTAATGTCTATGCTCCCAATTCTGGTCAGGTCCAGTTCCTCGCTAACATGTTTGATACTCTAGACAAATTTTCACAACCCTTTTTGGTAATGGGCGGCGATTTCAATATGACCATGTCACCCAGTAAAGATAGGCACGTATTATTCCCATCCACAACTTCATCTATGTCTGACTGCCTCTCCAAATCCTTCTGTAAACTCATTAGAGCCAAAAATCTACTGGACATTTGGAGGATTAAACACCCCACACACAGACAATACAATTCTATTCACACCCCACAAACTTTACTCTAGATTAGACTATTTCTTCAACTCTTCACCCCTTTTGACGTCCACGGTCTCCTCTGAAATTAACCCCATAACCTGGTCAGATCACTCCTCTGTACACCTAGTTATCTCCCTCTCTTCCGCCTCTCCCAGAAATTGTCATTGGCGCCTTAATGAGACCTTTCTCCATATTCCTGAAACTAGAGACCTTTTGTCCAACAGCCTAGTTGAATACTTTCAACTTAATGAGAATACGGTCTTGGGGCCCTCCACCCTGTGGGAAGCTCATAAAGCCGTCTTCCAGGGACATTGCATTGGCACTGGTTCTCGCCTGAAAAAAGACGCAGCATTTCAACGCTCCTCTATCATGTCCAAACTCCGTAAAGCTGAGAACCTTTTGCTGTCTTCCCCCACGGTGGCTGGGCTCCAGGCCGTTATTTTCCTGGGTAATCAACTCAGGTCATTAGATATGAAAAAGATTGACAAATCCCTTTTGTGGTCCAAACAGAAATTTTATGAATACTCAAATAAACCCCACAGAATGCTAGTTAATAAGCTGAAACCTCGCCCCTTTCTCTCATCCCCAGATTTTATCAGACAAACTGACGGTACTCCCACCTATTGCCCTCTCACCATGTCCAAAGTTTTTGGAGAATTCCATCACAAATTATATAACTGTTTACAAATGGACTCTAACTACAATTTTACACAGGAGAATTATTAGCTCACTACAATTGCCCACACTCTCCCCTGATCACCTTTCTTCTCTGAACTCTGCAATCACCCCTGAGGAATTAGCTGAAGTGGTCAAAAACCTCCCTACTCAAAAGTCCCCTGGCCCGGATGGCCTGCCTTACTCATATTATAAAACCTTTTTGCCAATTTTAAGCCCACATTTGCTTTCTCTTTTAACTTCCTTACTTCAAGGTACTGTACTCCACCCTCAATTAGTTCATGCACATATTTCCGTTTTCCCGAAACCTGGTAAAGACCCCTCCCCTCCCTGACAATTATAGGCCCATTGCTTTACTTAACTCTGATTACAAGATATTTACAAAAATTTTAGCGAATCGACTCTCACAATTCATACCTAGACTCGTACATAAAGACCAAGTAGGCTTTGTAACTGCCAGACATGCTGGCGATAACACAAGACGCACCATAGACCTTATAGATTTATTGAACAAAACAACTCGCCCAGCTCTGATATTGAGCCTTGATGCGCAGAAAGCCTTTGATAGGCTCAGATGGCCTTTTATGTTTGCCACACTTTCCAATAATGGCATCAGCGCCCCCTTTATGGCAGCGCTGCGTGCTCTATACTCCCATCCCTCTTCCCAAGTCCAACTGTCTTCCTATTTATCACCACCCTTTTCTTTGAGTAATGGTACCAGACAGGGATGTCCGTTGTCCCCTTTACTTTTTATCCTTTGTCTCGAACCCCTAGCTGCAGCCATCCGCAATCAACCTGACATCCGTGGGGTCTCCCTGCGTCATAACGAGTATAAACTATCATTGTTTGCAGACGATATTCTATTGACTCTGACCAGACCCCACACCTCTCTCCCAAATTTACATGCCTTGCTCAAAGAATTTAGCTTCCTTTCAGGGTATAAAATCAACACAAGCAAAACAGAGGCCCTACCAATACTCATCCCACCTTCAGAACTTGCCACCCTACAGCAAAACTATTCCTATCACTGGTGCCCAAACTCTCTTAAATACCTAGAGATACATCTCACTCCTTCATACTCTCAACACTCTATCAGGCCAACTTCCCCCCCACTCTTCCGACAATGGGACACTTATCCCATTTCTCTCTTGGGTCGTATCAATGTCCTGAAGATGTCTATTTTACCGAGACTCCTCTATCTATTTGAGACTTTGCAGATTCCTGTCCCTATGTCACAGCTCAAAGCCACTCAGAGATCATTCCTTAACTTTATTTGGCACTACAAGGCCCACCGCATAGCCACCTCAGTGGTGTTGGCCCCTAGGTCCAGAGGCGGATTGGGGGCCCCAGACCTTATTAAATATTTCTTTGACTCCCACCTCAAACCGATTATCACTTGGTCTTCTAGAATGGCATCCAGCATCTGGTCGGAGATTGAAATGAGTATCACTAGACCAGTCCACCCCTGCTCTATGATTTGGACAAACCTAGAGACATCTATAACTCAACTTAGAGGCCTTTGCTTGCACCCGATGTTATTCACTCTTTCCATATAGAAGAAGTGCTCGTGCAAATTCTCCCTCTCTTCTTCATGTCCACCCCTATTAAATGTATTATTCAACCCCGATGTCCCGGATAGTCTTTCTTATACTCAAATGCTCCCGTGGACACAAGCAGGAATTTTCCAGCTCAGAAACATTGTCCATCCACTCACCCGCACGCTTTTACCTTTTAATGAACTCCAGCATACATATCGGATCCCTAAACATTTATTTTAGCGCTTACCTCCAATTCAAAACACAATTTTTCCTCTAAATCCCCTACTTTAACCTTAGATAAACCTACCTCATTTGAACTATTATTTGCTCAAGGCCCATACCAAGCCCATGTTATTTCAGATATCTATAGATTCCTACATGAAGCTTCCTCACTCACTGACACAGTTCATTCTTACATGCAGAAATGGTCCCAGATTATTAAGAGACCTATCCAACTCCCTCAGTGGCAGAAGATTTGGGAGACCACTTCCAAGTCTTCAAGGTGTGTGGAGCAGAGGGAGACGACCTATAAGATATTACTTTTTTGGTGTAGGACCCCGGAGATCTTACACAGATATGACCCCCAAGCTTCCCGGGTGTGTTGGAGGTGACGGGATGACGTTGGTTCCCACTTCCACATTTTCTGGGAATGTCCCATGATTCAACCTTTTTGGTCCTCCATCCAAACCCATCTGCAAGAGCTCTTTGAAACTACTCTCCCACTAGACCCGATCCAGTATCTTTTGGGTTTGCCGTTCCCTGGTATACCCAGACACGCCCAAAAGTTAGCTGCCTTTTTCCTCCTAGCAGCAAAAAGAGCTATACCTCTGAGATAATTGTCCCCTTCCCCACCCACCCTTGCACAGGTTCTGCAAATATTGGAACAAATTCGCAGGATGGAACACCTGACTGCGACAGTCCATGATACACTTCATCAATTTTTGAAGACTTGGGACCTGTGGGATCAGTCAAAGCCTAATCCAGGTGCAGTTTCACTATCCCCCCAGTAGTACAGTAAACTCTTAAGCATATGTGCTAAATTTTATGTTTCTTTAGTCCTGTTAGCTTGGTCTTATTGTGATTCCATGGTGCTCCCTCCCTTTCCTCCCACTCTCCCTCCCTCTTAGGTGGGTTCTCCTCGGGGCGTCCTAGTTCCTCAGTTTGGGCGCCCTGGGACCCCGCTGACACTGGATCCAGGGAGCAACAATTTCTTTAATGTGAAATATTGGTTTTGTTAGTGCCGCCCGTTCCCATCCTTCTTGGTCTATACAGTTGAATTATTTGGCTTTTATGAATTTTGTAGCATTGTAGCGATATATCTATGATTTTAACATCTGTTATATGCCTTTTCACTTCGCATTCTAATACTACATGATTGGCATTTATTTCTGTTTTCGGTTTGTATTTTCTTTTGAAAAAAATGTAATAAAAATACAATTTAGAAAAAAAAAAAATTGGTAAGAAAGTTTTATAGTAAGAATAAGTCAGGCCATCCGGGCCAGGGGATTTTTGAGTAGGTAGGTTTTTTACCACTTCAGCTAATTCCTCAGGAGTGATTGCAGAGTTCAGAGATAGAACAGTTTAGGTAGGTGTAGAGAGTCAAAGAAAGTCAAACTTTTCCCGCATAAAATTGTAATTAGGGTCAGATGGTAAGCAATTATATAATTTGTGATAGAATTTACCAAAAACTTTGGACATGGTGAGAGGGCAATAAGTGGGAGTACCGTCAGGTTGCCTAAGAAAGTCTGGAGATGAGAGAAAAGGGCGAGGTTTTAATTTATTCACTAGCATTCTGTGGAGCTTGTTGTACTCATAAAACTTCTGCTTGGATCACAGGAGGGATTTGTCAATCTTTTTCATATCTAATGGTCTGAGTTGATTTCGCAGAAAAACAACGGCTCGGGGCCCAGCCACCGTCAGGGAATACAGCAAGAGTTTCTCAGCTTTGCGGAGTTTGGACAGAAGAGAGGAGCGTTGGAACGATGCATCCTTTAAGTGAGAACCAGTAGCTATGCAATGTCCCCGAAAGACGGCCTTGTGAGCCTCCCACAGTGTGGAGGGCCCCGAGACCGTATTCACATTAAGTTCAAAGTACTCAGTTGGGCTGTCGGACAGGAGGTCCCTAGTTTCAGGGATGCGGAGAAAGGTCTCTTTAAGGCGCCAAAGACAAGTTCTGGGGGAAGCGGAAAAGAGGGAAATATCTAGTTGCACTGAGGTTATGGGATTAATTTCAGAAGAGACCGTTGATGTCAGGAGAGGTGAATAAATAAAGAAATGGTCCAATCTAGAGTAAAGTTTGTGGGGGTGTGAGTAGAACGTGTATTGTTTGTGTGTGGGGTGTTTAATCCTCCAGATGTCCAAGAGTTTTTTTTAGCTCTGATGAGCTTACGGAAGGATTTGGAGAGGCGTTCAGAAGTTGATAAACAAAACAAAAATGTGTAGCGCTAAACTAAATAAGGACTGTACTCTGAACAAGTGCAGTAAAAACAGTGATACATGATTAAACGGTCGACATAATATCCAATAACTGATATAAGAAAAAAAAAAAAAACATTCACATAATCAACCGTGATGTGAAAATGTTCAAATAATCAAAAGAAATAAAGTATCATAAAAAGTCACCAAAAGAATTCAAGTTCATTAGTGAAAATGAGATTAATTCTCTTCTAAATGCAAGTGTTCTTACCTACATTAAACACCCTTTTTATACAGTTTTACACTATGTGCCTTCTTTTTTCTTTTACTTCTCCGCAATTCTTTTGGTAACACCACCTGGTCCTGATCGGACATTGTCCGTAAGCTTCATCGCACATCCGGACAGGAGCGATAACTTTTTCCACCTTGGATGGAAGTTTGAGGTTCCCGTTTGAATTGCTGCTGAAGATTTGCAGTCCACAGCGGCTTACCCATGCCTGGATGACCCCCTGAACGTATGTTTTTTGGGGTCCACTCTTTCTGGTAAGCCTTTTCTACAACTGATTGGTGGTGGTCACTTCACGTCAAGTTTTTTTGGGAGCACCATTATTGTCATTCATAAATTTTCACACCAGCATTCAATTAATCTCATTTTCACTAATGAACTTGAATTCTTTTGGTGACTTTTTATGATACTTTATTTATTTCACTTGATTATTTGAACATTTTCACATCACGGTTGATTATGTGAATGTTTTTTTTTTCTTTCTTATATCAGTTATTGGATATTATGTCGACCGTTTAATCATATATCACTGTTTTTACTGCACTTGTTCAGAGTACAGTCCTTATTTAGTTTAGTGCTACACATTTTTGTTTTGTTTGTTTGTTACCATTTTCAATTGGTCGTGTGAGCTGCTACACAGTCAGGCAGCGCAGAATTTTTTGGATTTGTTTTCCATTTGTTCTTTGACCAAATTCTGCAGCAGCCTTCATGGTTATACGCCATCTATGATGGACGTGTTTGATTACAGGGCGGCCCGTACTGTTAACACAGAGGGCGTTTTTGTCGCTACAGGTAGTGATACCGAGATAGGTGGTCTCTTTGTAGGATTGAAAAATGTGATGTCTTCGGAACTTCACTTACAGTGGGACCTTTTTTTGGAACGTTACATCACAGACCGCATGGTCCCAAGAAGCCTTAGGTGGGAGGTCCAACCCCAACAAGGCGACCTCGAGATAGATTCTTGGTTTAACTATTTCAACGATGCTGGCATCAAGTTTTTGGGCGTTCTGATCTCTAAGAAAAAGGTTAGGCTGACGGTATTGGATAGAGAGATCAAAGATCTCAAAGACAAGCTATTGTCGCATAAAAACTCCTTAGAGTATGCATCCCTCTCAGCTAATCTACAAAACTTCCTGGAAAAGGAAGATAGAGATCAAAAGCACAAAAAACATAAGAAATATTCTAGGGATATGGGTGACTATAAAAACGGTACTGTTTTTGCTTGGCAAAAACTCTTTCCCGCTTCCTCGGGAGTAGATATGGATTCCACTCCAGCTTTGTTGCCTTCTACTTCATCTGCCCCCACCTCTATAAGAGGTCCAACTATGAGTCAACTCCCTGTTGCACCCCTTATGGCCCCCCTCCACGTGATACACGAGGTGCTGACTCTCGAGGTTCTCGGACCAGGACACATCAGTCCGGTCCGCACACTCCCAATCAGCATCACAGAGGGAGAGGCAAATCCAGAGGTAATAAAGGCACTAGGGGTCACTCCAGAGGCTATCCCCAATATTCTAATGTCCAGTATAACCATGACTATGATGATTATTATCATGATTCATCACCAGCCAGGTATGGGGAACGTTTCAGGCATCACCGGGACCAGTCCCCATATTATGGCCCTCCACCCATTTCTACTCACAATAGATTCTCTCCACTTGGTGTGGTGCGAGATAAAAGCTATCACACGCACACTAGGAATCCCCACTATTCATCTAATTATAGTCATGATTCTTCCACCAGAGGTCGGGATTTTCACAGGGATCCAGCCCCACGCAAAAGGGGCCCCGACCCAGGAGAGGGACCAGAGGGGGGAGGGGTTTTTAATTTAAGGTCTAAGGTCTTTACGAACAATGAATTATCTGTCTTGGATAAGGGCCTCAAGTTTGCCCCACCCAAGAAATTGAACAAATTCGATACATTCATCGATATACAAAAGTATATTCGTAAAGTAAATATACAACGTTACCTCATCACGAATCCCATCATGAGTGAAAATAGAGCAGCCATATCCGGAACTGTGCACTCGGGTTTGTCTAATCCGTCCTTATTCAACCCACCAGTCCCAGTGGCACCTGAAGTTAGTATTTTCAAGGATCTTGTACTTAAAGACCTTGCAGAGTTGCCGGTGAGTTGTACATTCCGCCGTCCTTTGTCCGATATTGGCCTTCAGTCTCTATGTCATAACATAGATGTAGTCATTCGTCCGGCGGACAAAGGAAGTGGCATAGTCATATTAGACAAATGTGACTATGAAAAAGAAATGTACAGGATTTTAAACGAACCTGGTACATACCAGATGTTAATTACCAACCCCACATCTCGCTTCAAAGCTGATCTTCAAAAATTGGTTGACAGTGGTTTTGATCAAGCTATATTAAATAAGAAGGAGAGAGCTTTTTTAGTCCCTATAGCACCTAGGATTCCCACCATTTATTTTCTGCCCAAGGTCCACAAGGACCCCATACACCCACCTGGTCGACCAATCGTAAGTGGTATCGACTCGGTCACTTCTAGGGTTGGTCGGTATATTGACCACTACTTACAGCCCTTGGTAAGACGGGTGCCATCTTACCTGTGTGATACGGGTGCCACTATCAGAAAACTGGAAAGTGTGAATATATGCAGCGACATCATTATGGTAACAGCGGATGTCGCTTCATTATACACTTGCATACCTCATGACAAAGGCTTTGAGGCAGTACAGTACTTCTTGGAGAAGGAGTCGTCCTTGGCCCCATTTTAATGCCAGTTTATCATGGAATTATTAGAGTTTGCCACTCGACATAATTATTTTTGGTTTAATGACAATTTTTATTTGCAATCACGAGGCATGGCTATGGGGGCAAAGTTTGCCCCTAGCCTCGCCAACCTTTTTATGGCCAAATGGGAGGAGGATGTTGTCTATACCCATGACACCCCGTCATTGGTGTTGTGGGCAAGATATATAGACGACATCCTCCTCCTTTGAGATGGTGACATGGCGTCACTGGAGACTTTCATGTGCCATCTCAACCGTAATGACAGAGGCATCTCCCTTACACACACAGCCAGTAGAGATAAAATACAATTTCTGGACTTGGAGATCAGCATCATAGATCAGAGTTTCCAGTTTCAAACTTTTTTCAAAAAAACTGATCGAAACGGGTTTATCCCTATTGATAGCTGTCACCACCACTCCTGGTTGAATTCAGTCCCACGGAGCCAGTTCTTAAGACTCCGTAGAAATTGTACCACCATAGAGTCATTCAAAGCACAGGCCGATGTTCTCAAACTTAGATTTATCGAGAAAGGTTATAACCCCAGAGTTATTGAACGGGATCTTGAAAGGACTCTTGAAATAGACAGAAGTTCTCTTTTAGAGGTCAAGCCGAAAAGAAAACAGGATGACAACTTTAAATGGGCAATGCTTACAACATTTTCTACCCAACACAAGCAAATTAGAGCCATCATAGCGAAACACTGGGGAGTGCTGAAAAATGACCGAATTTTACACAGTGTACTACCGGAACAAGCTAAAGTGGTGTTCAGATGTGTTCCCACACTTCAGAGCAAATTTGCACCCAATATCATTAATCCTCCGGTGCGACCCTCCTTTTTTTACCAATTAGTGGGTTACCACTCTTGTAAGAAATGTTCCGTGTGTAAATTAAATTCTTCAGGGAGACGTAAAACTTTGGAATTCAATTCCACCATTACGGGTAAAACTTATCCCATCAAGCGTTTTTACACATTCCTGACGACGTGCAATACGAAACAGCTGTCGAGGCGACGCTAGACTACGCTCTGACGACACTTCCGGTCCTGCTGGTTCTTCCTCCAAACAAGGTGGAACGCACGCCGGCTCATCTCTATTCGGGTCACTAGCCCTACTAGTCCACGCTCACCAGCCTCAGTGCCGGGCTCAAGGCACTATTCAAGTAAGGGGGCATTTGGCTGCCATGTTGTTACTTTAATTTTTTTATTATTAAACGGAATTACACTATTTCCGCTCCATTTCTCTTTCTTGTGGTTTATACATCTTCATCCGAGCCTCCGGGAGGCAGGGATTTTCCATGCCTATATCTGACATCAATATCCATGTCAGCAAGTGGAACTTGCTAAAAGCGTATATGACTCCTTTTTAATAAAAGAGTCAACAACATCTGGTAAGCTGCTTTATTTACCACGAGCACTATCGGGTGTTTCACACTAAATTGGTGAAGGTTATCACTTCAAGCAATATATTTTTGATGGAATAAGCTTTTTGCACAAGGATTCATATTTATCGTTTTACTTATGGACTCTTATTTATTTCAACATTTGTACAATTTTGGGACATTCAGTTGTCACTATTGATATTGCACAGTGTATTATATACTATATTGCTGATATTTGTTTCAATCAATTTGGGACATCTAATTATCAATATTGGCATCACAATTTTTAAAGTTTTTTTTTTTTTTTTGCACTTAGTGTCACATTAATTCATTGATTTGATTTTTATTTGATGGGTCATTTTTGCTAATCTATTAAGGAGATTGCACATGTTATTGTGTTTATTGGTTGGATAGCCATAGAATGATCATTGTGACCCATTTTTTTCACTTTTGCTGGTGTGTATATTTAAACCATTATCAATCCATTAATATGTTTACTAATATATTTTATTGTTAGTGATTCATTAGTTTTTCAGCGCCCCCAATATATTTGTTAATTTGCACATATAACCATCCACTACATTATTTCAAAAGAACCAATTTTTTTTGGAATCTTGGGGATAGCAGCTTACTTCCAATATATTATTCATAGTATATTTTCTATATATATATTATTTATATATATATCTTTTTAAGGCGCAAGATCACCAACACACACGTTTTTACACATGCGCCACTAAATACGTGGTTTACCTCATAACTTGTCCATGTGGCAAACAATATGTCGGCCGCACTATACGCTCCTTTTCTGTGCGTGTTGGAGAGCATGTAGCTCTTATCCTTAGTGGTGACACACAGCACACAGTACCGAGGCACTACAGGGCACATCACAATAGAAACCCTGCGGGCACACAATTCTTGGTAATAGACCAATTTGTCCCCCCTTGGAGGGGCAGCCCTAAAACCAGGGGTGTATCACAACTCGAAACATATTGGATCTATGAGTTACAGTCGCACACGCCTTCTGGCCTAAACGTTGAGTGGGACATTAATTCATTCATCAATAAATCCTAGATAGTTATGGGCCCATTTCAGCTTTCTCCTTCAATAATATTTCATTTTGTTGCAATTTAGTCATTTTTTGTCATCCATGTTTTTAATTAGTATATCATATGTATACTGGTAGGCCATGTACATATAGGAATATATATAATGTTATCGTGTGTACCTTGTGGGAGTACATCCCTTGGGTGTGGGCAAACACCATTTATGGGGAACATCCACCCATTCAACCACATTTCATGTGATTCACTTTTAACACACCAATATGGTCTGCACAGGGACACAGGGGTAGCATTGAATCCTTGTAGAGGTGTGGGATTTATTTCACACACCTCCAAATACTACACAATGGATCACGTCTAGGTTTAGTTTTAATAAAAAAAATTGTATTCCAGTTTTCATTACATTAAGCCATTCATGTTTTTTAAATTAAACATTCGTAATTTGCATGTTTTTATTTTTGGTGGAACATCTTGCATAGTGCCAAATTTTTTAACAGATTTTGCTTTTAAATTGGTTAATTAACCAATTCTCAGATTCGTCGGAACGCATTCAATATTGTGTTCCAACACATTAGTTATTTCCATTAGGCTTATGTCCACAATTCCATTGGTTTGTGACGCGTCATGTGATCGCACCCATGCTGCCAGCACACTCCCCTTCATCAGCGTCTCCTCAAGGAGGTGTTGGAGACGTTGCGCCGTCCATCTCAACGCTGTGGACGTGCGACGTCATTGATCTCAGAGGGAGGCTTGGTGCGTGCCCGAACGTCGGATCGAGGCGTGACACGCAAGCAGAACATCGTCACTTCCTGAATTCCATAGCGAGGCCGGACCCGCATTGGAATATCAGAACGAGGTGGGATACACAAATAAGTGGTCGGATGTGGCCGCTACATTCAAGTTTTGGCGGAGTTCCGCTGTACATAATGGCACCGCTCAGTTATATTGAGCTTGTCGCCATACACATATAAAAGACCAGTATATTATATTTTATTTTGACCAATTTTAATAGATAGTTCAGCCTATTAAGTCATAACCCGAGGGAGGCTTGACACACATGGTGGGCGGCCAAGTTGGTATACCTCCAGACTTTGTATTATTACAGCATATGGAGTGTGTTCCAGGTAGAGGCTTGGAACACACACTGGGACTCCATCTTGGTTGAACCAGGAAGTGTTTTATCCACACATGAACGCCCAGGGGATGGCCTCTCATACAAGGGGTCACACTATCTATAAATTTGTGGAGGGCAGCAGTGGGGGATCACCCCAGATGATGCATTAGGATGCGAAACACGTCGGGGGATCCTACTGTTGCCATTTTTGATCATTTGACAAGTGCTGATACACTCTTCTAAATGTAAGTGTTCTTACCTACATTAAACACCCTTTTTATACAGTTTTACACTATGTGCCTTCTTTTTTCTTTTACTTCTCCGCAATTCTTTTGGTAACACCACCTGGTCCTGATCGGACATTAGAAACCTCATTGAACTAGAAAAATGGACTTTAGGCGGCACATGGATAAATCTTGTAAAAAACTAGGGGTATTTATTTTTTAAACAGAGTATTGAAAAAATACATATAAACATTAAAACAATAACAGTTTGTTTATACTTGGATACAGGACTTGTGTTCACGTTTTAACAACATTTCAAAATATATACCGTACAGGCATTCCACCTTAGTTGGAGGTCAATCCCAACACACCAAGGGCTGGAGAAAAGGTGATTGTATAAAACACATTAGCGAGAGCCAGAGGTCCAATGTATCATGTGTGGTTTAAGCTTGCTCTACTAGTTTCGCGATTTTATCGCTTCTTCAGGAGCACAGTAATCTATTTAAACACATGTATGGACAACAGAAAATATATGTTAAGCATCTTTTAATACATAAAACAATTAAAACAGAATAAGGACATCAATATACCAAGAGGTAAAGATTGCTGACCCTGCAAAGCTCAGACACCAAAGAGCAACCCGTGCATATCACACCGGCCCAATACCTAGACCAATCCCCATGGACGGGTACTAGGATAGAGCCCAGTGGAAGAAGAAAAGGAGGGGGGACATTGTCCGTAAGCTTCATCGCACATCCGGACAGGAGCGATAACTTTTTCCCCCTTGGATGGAAGTTTGAGGTTCCCGTTTGAATTGCTGCTGAAGATTTGCTGTCCACAGCGGCTTACCCATGCCTGATTGACCCCCTGAACGTATGTTTTTTGGGGTCCACTCTTTCTGGTAAGCCTTTTCTACAACTGATTGGTGGTGGTCACTTCACGTCAAGTTTTTTTGGGAGCACCATTATTGTCATTCATAATTTTCACACCAGCATTCAATTAATCTCATTTTCACTAATGAACTTGAATTCTTTTGGTGACTTTTTATGATACTTTATTTATTTCACTTGATTATTTGAACATTTTCACATCACGGTTGATTATGTGAATGTTTTTTTTTCTTACATCAGTTATTGGATATTATGTTGACCGTTTAATCATATATCACTGTTTTTACTGCACTTGTTCAGAGTACAGTCCTTATTTAGTTTAGTGCTACACATTTTTGTTTTGTTTGTTTGTTACCATTTTCAATTGGTCGTGTGAGCTGCTACACAGTCAGGCAGCGCAAAATTTTTTGTATTTGTTTTCCATTTGTTCAGAAGTTAATGATGATGTGGATGGGAACAATATATGTGTCTATCTTTCCTAGGAGACATTGTCATATTGAAGTCCCCGCACATCACCAGAAAAGGTTCTGAGAATTTGTCCAGAGCATCAAACACAGTGGTAAGGAAATGGATCTGACCAGAATTAGAAGCATAAACATTAACTATAGTAAAGGACTGGGTAAGGAACATACAGTCTAGGATAATATAACTGCCCTGAGGGTCCAAGTGTGTGGAGTTGACTCTTAAAGGACAAGAACGACTAATTAAAGTGGTTGTAAACCCTCTCTGACCACTTGCACCTACAGGTAAGCCTAGATTAAGGCTTACCTTTAGGTGCAAGAAATATCTCCTTAACCTACACAGTTGGGAACACCCAAGAGGATAGTATGTGACCGGTGAAAATATATTAATGCATTAAAGTGGCTGTTCACCAATGCCAGAAGTCTGCCAAGCAAAATAGGTGAGTTGGAAGCTCTGGTGCATGAGGAGAGCTATGATGTAATCGGTATTGCTGAAATTTGGCTTCATTCCTCACATGACTGGGCTATTAATATTCCTGGCTATGCACTCTTTCAGAAAGACAGGGTAAAAAGGAAAGGTGGAGGGGTCTGTCTCTATGTGAGAAGTGATCTCAAAGTGAGTGTGAAAGAGGACCTGGTGGATGGAGAGTGGGATGAGTCTGAAGCATTATGAGTGGAACTGCATACAGATGTGCGTAGTTCAAAGTTAATCATTGGAGTTTGTTATAGACTACCCAATGTTAATGAGGAGGTGGAGACTCAGCTCCTTGCACAGATGGAAAGGGCTGCAAGGGCTGGGACGGTGATAATAATGGGGGATTTTAACTACCCAGAAATTAACTGGAGTAATGGAACTGCTGGGACAGTTAAAGGGCAAACATTTTTAAACCTATTGCAGGACAATTTTATGGTCCAGTTTATTGAGGCCCCAACTAGGAATGATGCTCTGTTGGACCTGGTAATCTAAAACCATGCAGAGCGTATTA
Organism: Rana muscosa; assembly: GCA_029206835.1. Taxonomy (NCBI): domain Eukaryota; kingdom Metazoa; phylum Chordata; class Amphibia; order Anura; family Ranidae; genus Rana; species Rana muscosa. The sequence goes on from CM055122.1 coordinate 6,311,487, forward strand.
CTAATGTTCAGATAAAGGAACACCTGGGTAGCAGTGACCCATAACATGATTTCATTTGATGTTAGTTGTAAGCAAAAATCACATACGGGAAAGATAAAAACACTCAATTTCAGGAGAGCAAATTTTCCAAGGATGAGGGCTGCTCTCCAGGACTTAGACTGGGAGGGAATATTGGCATCAATGGGCACAGAACAGAAATGGGAATTCTTCAAAAAGACTGTGAACTCACTGCAAAGTATATTCCCATGAGCAATAAGTTTAAAAGGCTAAAAATAAAACCTATGTGGCTCACTGCCAAAGTTAAAAAAGCTATAAACTATAAGAAAAGAGCTTTTAAAAAATATAAAAATGAGGGAACACTAGTGTAATTTAAATGTTACAAAGAATATAACAGGATATGTAAAAAGGAAATCAAGGATGCAAAAATTCAAAATGAACGACAGATTGCAAAAGATAGTAGGACAAACCCCAAAATTTTTTTCAAATATGTTAATAGTAAAAAGGTCAAGTCTGAGCATGTAGGCCCTTTACAAAATAATCTAGAGTGGGTGACTGGGGACAAAGAGAAGGCTAATTTATTAAATACTTTCTTCCGTTCTGTGTATAAAAAGGAGCTCATGTCCAAAATGGGGGTGGTAGTGACACAGCCCCAAATCCACGATGGCTCAAAAGTGATATGGTCCAGAAATATTTAGATGGAATAAAGGTGGATAAAGCACCTGGACCAGATGGCATACACCCACGGATCCTAAAAGAATTGAGCTCTGTAATTTCAAAGCCATTGTATTTAATTGTTAGGGACTCATTAATAACAGGAATAGTACCACTAGATTGGCGCAGCACCAATGTGGTGCCTATATTTAAAAAGGGAATTAAGTCTTTACCAAGTAACTATAGACTTGTTAGTTTAACTTCTATAGTTGGGAAGATACTGGAGAGATTAATAAAAGACCACATACAGTAGATGAGTTCTTGCTGGAAAAAAACTATTTAAGCAACAGACAGCATGGATTCATGAAAGACAGAAGTTGTCAGACAAACCGGATTTCTTTTTATGAAGAGGTAAGTAAGACTTTGGACAGAGGGGTGGCTGTGGACGTGGTATACTTGGTTTTTGCAAAAGCGTTCGATACAGTTCCCCACACACGGCTCATGTGCAAGGTAAAATCTACAGGATTGGAAATATCAGTTTGTAAATGGATAGAAAACTGGCTAAAAGACAGAATTCAGAGAGTAGTGGTTAATGATTCTTACTCTGAATGGTCCAAGGTTATCAGTGGTGTACCCCAAGGTTCAGTGCTGGGACCCTTACTTTTTAATATCTTTATAAATGATATTGGGTCTCAGATCAAAAGTAACATTTCTGTCTTTGCAGATGACACCAAGCTTCTGTCTTTTGCAGATGACACCAAGCTATGCAGTGGAAAAATGTCCTAACAGGATGTCGCCAATTTACAAGCCGACCTCAATGCTCTGTCTAATTGGGCGTCTATGTGGCAGATGAGGTTTAATGTTGATAAATGTAAAGTTATGCACTTGGGGGCTAAGAATATGAATGCATCATACATACTAGGGGGAGTACAACTGGGGGGATCCGTAGTGGAGAAGGATATGGGGGTTTTGGTAGATCATAAGCTCAATAATGGCATGCAATGCCAAGCTGCAGTTTCCAAAGCGAGCAAAGTACATTCTTGTATTAAGAGAGGTATGGTCTCCAGAGAGAGAGATATCATTTTGCCCCTGTTCAAATCATTAGTAAGACCTCATCTGGAACATGCAGTTCAGTTTTGGGCCCCAGTTCTCAAAAAGGATATTGGGGAACTGGAGAAAGTGCAGAGAAGGGCAACAAAACTGATAAGAGGCATGGAGGAGCTCAGCTATGAGGAAAGATTAGAGGAATTGAATGTATTCACTCTTGAGAAGAGGAGATTAAGGGGGGATATGATCAACATGTACAAATATATAAGGGGCCCATATAGTGAACTTGGTGTTGAGTTATTCACTTTATGGTCAACACAAAGGACAAGGGGGCACTCTTTGCGTCTAGAGGAAAAGAGATTTCACCTCCAAATACGGAAAGGTTTCTTCACAGTAAGAGCTGTGAAAATGTGGAATAGACTCCCTGCAGAGGTGGTTCTGGCCAGCTCAGTAGATTGCTTTAAAAAGGGCCTGGATTCTTTCTTAAATGTACATAATATAACTGGGTACTGACATTTATAGGTAAAGTTGATCCGGGGAATATCCGATTGCCTCTCGGGGGGATCAGGAAGGAATTTTTTCCCCTGCTGTAGAAAATTGGATCATGCTCTGCTGGGGTTTTTTGCCTTCCTCTGGATCAACTGTGGGTATAGAATTGGGTATATGGGATTGTACGATATTTCTTTTTTTTAATTTTATTTATTTTTATTTTTTTATGGTTAAACTGGATGGACTTGTGTCTTTTTTCAACCTGACTAACTATGTAACTATGGTTAAGGAGATATATGCAGAAAGGACTGCACTGATGTCTACGGCGCATCCGCGCCATAGACAACAACGCAGGCGCACTGAGTGTGCTGGTTTTATCAATGGGATAATGCGGGAACCGTGCACATGTGCAGGGATCGTGCCAGTCCCACGCGCATGCGCGTGAGTGATGTCATCGCCGCTCCGGCCAGTCACAGCGCCGGATCGGCGATACACGTTAGGGAATCGTAGGAAACATGGCGCCAGCGGCGGAGGGGAACGAGGAGCGCTTCGGGGACTTCGATCTCAGGTAAGTCATTCATAATGAGCTAGTATGCTATGCATACTAGCTCATTATGCCTTTCTCTTGCATATTTTTTTTTTCAGAAAAAAAAAAAGAAGAGGGTTTACTTACTCTTTAAGATCGCTACGCCCGCTTTCCCAGATGGATCAGAAGCCATGAAGGCTGTCGGGAAATGTTTACTGGCAAATATAAAGGATCACCCAGAGCGGAAATGAGTCTCCTGGACCAGAATCACGTCAGCTCTGGAAGCTTTAAACTCCTTCAAAGCCAGCCATCTTTTTTGAATGGAGTTTAAACCTTTAACGTTACAAGTAAAAAACTTCAATGCCATAACAACTTAACCTGATGAACAAGCGTAAGATAAACAGCGTAGCACACATTAGATGAAAAATTCCATGATGCAAGGGTCACATAATGGGTAAAAAGTAGCATAACAAAATTTAGTATAGCAGTAGCATTGTAATAGCAACATAACCAGTCCATAAGGTGTAGCAGCCTCAGGTCAGAAAAAAAAGACCTGAGGAAAAAATTTATAAAAACAAACAAAAAAAAAAAAAAATTGAAAAAAAAAAAAAAAACACACGGAGTAAAAATGAAAATCCTTCCTGTATCCAGGGAGAAACCTGGAAGGTCGGATGCCTCCAGGATGCCCAGGTCTAAGCCTGGGGCTGGGAAGGAGAGCATGAGGACCTCCAGAGTATCAAGGCCTGGGTCACAAAATAGAATCCACGGAAACAAACAAACTTTGAGCCAGGGCGCCATAAAAAACCAACAGGCGGCGCACCCCACGGGCAAGGGGGTGGATGGATTTACTAAAAAGAAAAAGGTCGGTCAAACAGGAACATCATAGGACCATATAAAAATGGAAATCAGAGCTGTAGCCAAGAGAAAGGATCTTCAGGTCGGGAATCTAGAAGGAGGGCGCCTCTGAGGTGTGAAGTTGTATTTAAATGGTTTCTGTTGCACCGGGGTCCAGATGCGACCCGGAGCTGTCGGCGGTTTGGGAGTAGCAGGAAGCGGCACAGGATCTTCGTTAGGGAGAGGTGGTAGGCCCAAGTTGCGCAGAAAGTTGTCACTTTCCTGGAGATCACGTAGGGAGTACTGTATGCCTTCACGGGATGCAGAGAGGCGAAATGGGAACCCCCAGCGATACATGACTTTGTGGGTCTGGAGATGAAGTGTGAGCGGGCGTAGACTTCTCTGTCTGGCCAGGGTGATAGGGGAGAGATCACTAAAGATCTGAATCTTGGACCCCTTGAAGTCCAGCCTAGATTGGTTGCGGGTAGCAATTGTGAGTGCTTCTTTGCTATCGTAGTAGTGAAATCTGACAATCACGTCTCTCGGATTAGCTTCAGCCAGGGGTTTAGGAGCGAGGGATCGGTGGGCCCTGTCCAGGCACCAGTCAATGTCAGGGATGTTAGGGGCTACCACATTAAACAAGCTTAGGAGATAGGAGCGAAGGTCTCGGTCTTCCACTGCTTCAGGAATACCTGATCCGCAGATTCTGTCTGTGTTCTCTATTTTCAAGGTCTTCCTGTTGTGCTTGTAGCTGGGTGACTGAGTGTTTCATGGCTGCATTGTCCTCCTCAAGGACATACTGCACCAGTTCATCAAACTTAGACTCCAGGGTGTCAGTGCGTTCTCCTAATTGGCCTATTTCCCCTCCCAGTTCTTTAGCAAGTTTACCCACATACTGTGCGATGTTATAGGTGATGTCTTGGAGTAGGGATTGTTATTTGGCATCAAGAACTTCTGCCGTTAGTGGGGGGGTGACTCCTGTACAAGCGCAGGGAAAATATCAAAGAGAGTACATGTCTCAGGCTCAAAATGCTCGGGAGGGGCCTGCGCGCCGTCCTGGCTACTCAAGGCTGTGGATTAGGGCCTATGCACGAAGCTATCCATGGTGGAGGAGGCCCCGGGGCTTAAGAACTGCGGTGTAGGTCTGCCTTTGGTCTCCAATCTTGCCCATGGGGTGCACGGCCGCTGCAGAGGACTGAGGAGGCGACTCCCGTGGCTAGCAGAGCTGTGGATCATTCAGCGGGAGTCCCGGGAAGGTGGCAGGGGACGGAGCTCTAGTCTCACACGTCCGCCATATTCAGAAGCCTCGCATGCGCCCAGATAAGCTATTTTCTTCTCCTCAGGAGTATTCCCTTCTTTATCGGGTAGAGGAGAAATTCACCAAGAGATTGGGTGTGCCAGCAATAGATGCGGCTATTTCTTGCGTGAATAAAAGCCTGACCTGTCCTGTGGACAATGCTCAGGGATTTAGAGATTCAACTGACAAAAGCTGGAATCTTTATTTAAAGCCTCCTTTGCCATGGCTGGCGCTGTGGTCCAACCCTTCAGTTGCAGCAATTAGTATGTACCAATTCCTAAAGGAGCAGATGAAACAGGTGATTAACTTCCTACCTGCTGAGCAGGTCGAGGATTGTGTAGACCTTCCTAAGGCTTTATGTTTTGCGGTGGATGCCAATATGGATTCTGTTCAGCAGGCACTCCTGCTGGTACACATGCGCAGGTCCCATTGGCTTAAGCATTGGGCAGCTGAAGCTTCATACAAAAGATTTTTAGCTGGGTTCCCGTTTCATGGGGAACGCTTATTTGGGGATGACCTGGACAAATATATCCTGAAAAGCACCGATGGGAAGACCCCTTTGTTGCCGGTTAGGAAGAAGGGTAAATGTCCCTTGTTTAGACGTTCTCTTTCCCTGACCCCGGAAGCCTCAGCCTCCAGGCCATGGCGAAGGGCTCCCCAGTCCAATACAAGAGGAAAGGTCCAAGGCCAAGCCCAAGGACAAAAGAAATCTTGGGGTCAAAGATCTGCTAAACAGAACCCCAAAGCATCCTTATGAAGAGGCGCCCCCGCTCGACCAGGTGGGGGGGAAGGCTTATGTGTTTTGCAGGCGCTTGGCAGGAAGAGATTTGGGACAAATGGGTAACCTCCACTGTATCTCTGGGGTACAAGCTGGAATTTCGGGAGCTTCCGCCATCTTGTTTTCTGCGGTCAAGGGTTTCCAAGGATCCAGAAAAAAGGAAGCCCTTACTGTTGGCCTTAGATCGCTTGTTATCCCAGAGGGTAACTATAGAGGTAGCTCCAGAGGAGCAAGGCCCAGGTTTTTACTCAAACCTCTTTACGGTCCCAAAACCAAATGGAGATGTCAGACCCTTTCTAGATCTAAAAGACCTGAATCAGTTCTTAACCACTTCCCTACCGCCCATAGTCATATGACGTCCACAGATGGGATCTCCCATCCTGGGTGGACGTCATATGACGTCCTCGGCTTTTAGGGGGGATATCTGAATGATGCCTGCAGCTAGAGGCATCATTCAGATATCCTTTTCTTGTGCTGGCGATTCTGCGCACCATAAAAATGATCATAGCAGCGGTTCCGCCGCTTGATCGTTCTTATAGGCGGCGGGAGGGGACATCCCCCCTCTCCCGCCGCCATCCGGTGCTTCTCCGGGCTCTCCCATGCCATCGGGGACCCGGAGAGAATCGTCCGGCGCCGGTGGTGGGTCACATGACGATCATAGAGATGACTGGTGACCAGATGGTCACCAGTCATCTCTATGATCGTCGGAGGCCCGGGCGCGATGTGATGACGTCACGCCCGGGTCCTCATATGTAAACAAAGCCGCCATTGCGGCTAGTAAGTATGAGATCAGGGAAAAAAAATCACGATCTCATGCTTTCCAGCCTGGAGGAGAGATGTGGGGTCTTATTGACCCTGCATCTCTCAATAAAGAGGACCTGTCACACACATTCCTATTACAAGGGATGTTTACATTCCTTGTAATAGGAATAAAAGTGATCAAAAAAAAAAAAAAAAGTCAAATAAGTGTAAAAAAAAAATTAAAAAAACAAAAAAAAAAAAAAACGTAAAACGCCCCTGTCCCCGGTAGCTCGCGATCGGAAGCGAACACATACGTAAGTCCCGCCCACATATGTAAACGCCGTTCAAACCACATATGTGAGGTATCGCCGTGTACGTTAGAGCGTGTGCAACAATTCTAGAACTAGACCTCCTCTGTAACTCTAACCTGGTAACCTGTAAAAAAAATTAAAGCGTCGCCTATGGAGATTTTTAAGTACCGAAGTTTGGCGCCATTCCAAGAGTGTGCGCAATTTTAAAGCGTGACATGTTAGGTATCTATTTACTCGGCGTAACATCATCTTTCATATTTTCCCAAAAAATTGGACTAACTTTACTGATTTGTTATTTTTTAATTCATGAAACCATTTTTTTTCCCAAAAAAAGGCGTTTGAAAAATTATTGTGCAAATACCGTGCAAGAAAAAAAAGTTGCAATGACCGTCATTTTTCTCCCTAGGGTGTCTGCTAAAAAAACATATATAATGTTTGGGGGTTCTGCGTAAATTTCTAGCAAAAGAATGATGATTTGTACATGTAGGAGAGAAGTGCCAGAATAGGCCCGGTATTGATGTGGTAAAAAAAAGCCCGGTGTTGAAGTGGTTAAACATTCGCTAATTCCGCATGGAGTCAATCCGCTCAGTGGTTTCCACCCTTCAGGGAGGAGCATTCCTGGCATCGATAGACATCATAGATGCATATCTACATGTGAGAATTTTTTCCGCTCACCAAAAGTTTCTAAGGTTCGCAGTAGAACAGCGCCACTTTCAGTTTGTGGCCCTACCTGTCGGTCTAGCTACTGCACCTCGGTTGTTTACGAAGATTCTATCCCCACCCCTGGTAAAACTAAGGGCTCGGGGCATAGCAGTAACGGCTTATCTAGACGATTTGCTGCTAGTAGAACAGTCCGTAGCACGCTTAGACCACAATGTGCTCAGCACAGTAAGGCATTTAGAGTACCTAGGTTGGGTCCTCAACCTAGAAAAATCCTCCTTACGGCCCCTAAAGAGGCTGGAGTATTTGGGCATGGTCATAGACACATTTCAAAGCAGGGTTATTCTTGCCCAAATCAAAGGCCAAAGCAATAAAGGATTTGGTCCAGGTAGTCAAGGCAAGGAAAAATCCTTCCATTCGTCTCTGTATGAGAATATTGGGGGAAGATGGTAGCCTCATTCCGCTGAGTTTCACAGAGCAACATTCTGTCCGCCCGGAACAAAAGAGTCCAAGCCTTGGATCTTCCGATGCACCTGTCACCAAGGGTACGCCAGAGCCTCAATTGGTGGTTACTGACCAAGAATCTATTGAAAGGGAAATCCTTTATTCCAGTTATTTAGAAAGTCGTAACTACAGATGCCAGCCTCATAGGCTAGGGAGCAGTTCTGGAAGAAGTTTCGAAACAAGGAAGGTGGTCCAGAACTGAAGGGCTCCTGCCCATCAACATTCTGGAGATTCGGGCAGTTCGTCTGACCCCCAGGGCCTGGACATACAGGTTGCAAGGCTGTCCTGTTCAGATTCAGTCCGACAATGCTACAGAAGTAGCCTATATCAATCACCAGGGGGGCACCAGGAGTCTGGATGCCCTGAGGGAGGTGAACCACATACTTGTTTGGGCAGAGAGGTATGTTCCTTGCCTATCTGCAGTCTTCATTCCAGGGGTAGAAAATTGGCAGGCGGATTTCCTAAGCCGCCAGCAGCTGTGCCCAGGAGAATGGTCTCTACATCCCACCATATTTCAGGCCATATGCCAGAAATGGGGTACCCCGGACGTAGACCTGCTAGCTTCCATGTTCAACAAGAATCTGGACAACTTTGTGTCAAGAACAAAGGATGTGTCAAGAACAAATGATCCACTAGCACGAGGGTCAGATGCCTTGACAATTCCTTGGGATCAGTTTTCTCTGATCTATGCGTTCTCTCCAATTCCGCTTCTCCCATGATTCCTTCACAGAGTCAAAAGAGAAGGGAAGCCAGTAATTCTGGTGGCCCCGGCCTGGCCCAGACGGTCTTGGTATGCAGAGATCGTAAGAATGGCAGTAGTTAGTCCATGGGTGCGTCCGATACATCCAGATCTGCTTTCACAGGGACCAATGTTCCATCCTTCCTTACGAAGTATGAATTTGATGGTCTGGCTGTTGAGACCCAGGTCCTGAAGAGCCGTGGGCTCTCGGGTCCTGTCCTATCCACTCTGGTTAATGCTAGGAAGCCGGCCTCCAGGCTCATCTATTACAGAATCTGGAAAGCTTATATGTTTCCTGGTGTGAATCCAGGGGTTGGCATCCTAGAAGGTATGCCATTAGCAAAATGTTGCCTTTCTTCAAATAGGAGTAGAAATTAAGCTGGTCTTAAGTACTATCAAGGGTCAGATCTCGGCCTTGTCGGTGTTTCAAAAACCGATTGCCTCTCATTCCCAGGTCCGGGTTTTTATTCAGGGGGCTCTGCGCTTGAATGCGCCGGTTAAGCCGCCCGTGTGCCCATGGGATTTGAATTTGGTTTTGTCTGTTTTACAAAAGCAGCCCTTTGAACCATGCTTGATTCTTTTGACCAAGAAGTTGGTTTTTCTTGTGGCCATATCCTCTGCTAGGAGGGTATCGGAGTTAGCGGCTCTTTCGTGTAGAGAGACATATTTAATTATTTACAAAGACAGGGTGGTGTTGCGGCCTCACCCGTCTTTTTTGCCTAAGGTGGTATCAGGATTCCATCTGAACCAAGATGTGGTCCTACCATCCCTTTTTCCAGATCCGCAGTCAGCGGAGGAAAGATTGTTACATTCTTTAGATGTTGTAAGAGCTGTCAAAATCTATCTGAAGGAGACAGCTCAGATCCGACAAATGAATTTTCTGTTTATACTGCCAGAGGGTCCCAAGAAGGGCCAGGCAGCATCGAAGTCCACTATCGCTAGGTGGATTCGACAGGTTATTATTAAGGCTTATGGTTTAAGGAAGAAAATTCCTCCGTTTCATGTAAGAGTGCTCTCGACTAAAGTAGTTAGTGCTTCATGGGCAGTGCATCACCAGGCCTCCATGGCTCAGATCTGCAAGGCTGCAACTTGGTCTTTGGTCCATACATTCACTAGATTGTATCAGGTGGATGTAAGAGGGCATGAGGATGCTGCTTTCGGGCAAAGTGTACTGCAGGCAGCAGTATAGGTCCTCACGTCCGTTGGCCGTCTGTTTTTTGATCTGTGTCTCCCTCCCCTCAATTTGGGCATTGCTCTGGGACATCCCACTAAGTAATTAACAGAGCTCTGTGTCCCGTGATGTAGGAACAAGAAAATAGGATTTTTTAAAACTGCGTACCTGTAAAATCCTTTGCTTGGGAGTACATCACGGGACACAGCTCCCAACCCTCTTCAGGATTTATGTATATATGTTGGGATACTTATTGCTTTGCTACAAAACTGAGGTACTCTCCATATAGGAGGGGTTATATAGGGGAAGAACTTGCCTTGTAATTAGGGTTGTCAGTGTCAAATCACCTGATGGTGACTATCTAACCCACTAAGTAATTAACAGAGCTCTGTGTCCCGTGATGTACTCCCAAGAAAAGGATTTTACAGGTAAGCCCTTTTAAAAAAATCCTATTTATTTTTTTTCAAAATTTTTGCTATTTTTTCACTTCGAATCGCAAAAAATAAAAAACCCAATACCTATACAATGGGAGGCATTGAAAGCTGTCCTGCGGGGAAGCTTTATTCAAATTGGAGCTTACATAAATAAAGAACGCTCGGCTGCTATAATATCGGCCATGCAAAAGCTTAGAGATCTGGAAACCAAGCATAAATGGGCCCCAACAGTGGAGACTCTTGTAGAAATAGCCACAGCTCTGTCCCACCTCCGGGGATTGTATGAGGCCTCAGCTCGTACATATACGGACAAGATTGCCTTCCATCACTACAAATTCCAAGATAAATGTGGTAGACCATTAGCCCGATCCTTACACCCAAAATCACCCTCTACATTTATACCTCGCATCCAGACCATATCTGGGGAATCGGTCGCTGCACCCTCTAAGATATCCCAGACATTCAGGGATTTCTATCAGTCCCTATACAATTTCTCTCCTGTTGGTTCTTCAAGCCCCATATCCATGTCTGTAGATGCCAAAACCTCATATCAGGGAAACTGCAATCCCTACCTTAAATGACGACACTGTCGCAGAGCTTGAGGCGCCACTCTGAAAACAAAGTCACGAGCGCTATAGCTGCCACGCCATCTGGTAAAAGCCCAGACCCTGATGGCTTTACTCCCAAATTCTATAAAATACTTGCTCCCCTACTTGTCCCCTTTTTGACTAAAGTATTAAATTCTCTATCAGAGGGCTCAGTATTTCCTCCTCAAACACTTGAAGCCCACATAACCCTTATCCCAAAACCAGACAAGGACCGACCCTGTGTGCAAATTATAGGCCGATATCCCTAATAGGTGTAGATTTCAAAATATTTGCGAAGGTCATAGCCACTAGAATGCAGCCATTGATGCCCCGATTGATACACCTAGATCAAGTTGGGTTTGTTAGCGGACGTGAAGCCAGAGATAACACTCTGAAAACCCTTCTCTTAACTGACTACGCCCGTACCCACAACATCCCCCTATGCCTCCTAACTGTTGATGCAGAAAAGACCGGGTCGACTGGAAATTCCTTTGATTGTCCTTAATGCAAACCGGACTGGGCCCCCACGTTATCGCGGATCATGTTCCTCTATTCCTCTCCGTCTGCCAGACTTCGAATAAACGGCTCTTTATCTCCAACGTTCTCTATACATAATGGGACACGACAAGGATGTCATTTATCTCCTCTCCAGTACGTCCTTGTTAAGGAACACTTGGCCGTAGCCCTGCGCAGCAACCCTAGTATCACAGGTATCTCGGTGGAACCTATGCACGCCAAAATAGCCCTCTTTGCTGATGACCTTCTGCTGTTTGTGACCCAGCCTCGTCTTTCTCTACCTCCCAAATTACAGGAGTTTAGAAAGCCCTTCTTTCCATGCTCCCAGGGACACTCAAATCAAAAAAGATGTATTGCGCCATTTCCTGGCGGCGGCGAGGACGGCGATACCCAGACACTGGAGGTTGACGACTGTGTCTTCCCTGGGGGACTGGGAAATCGAGGCTGACCGAATTAGAGACCTGGAACGAATGGTGGCACAGGAAGTGGATAGGAATGAGCAATTCTCTAAAGACTTGAACCTCGTGGTCTATGTTCCGCTATTCTGAAGGGTTCGCCCCGTGTGCCAAAGGAGACTCTGTTCCCATTGCCGAATAGCCTAGATGGAGTGCCTTATACTCCTATCTTCGCTGCTATACAGCTATCTTTTTTTTTTTCCTTTCCTTGAAACCTCTCGCCATGTGTATAAGTGCTCTTCGAGCAACCGTCCCTCATCAATTTGTCTCGACACAAAGAAATGTGATCCCTACAGCATATCTTTTATCGGCTACCTATAATATATCTTGGTATGTTACTACCTAAGTGTACTCCGCCCATACAGTAGATGGCGATGTACGCTAATTTCAATTGAGCTATATGTTTATCTTCCATAGTTGGGAAGATACTGGAGAGATTAATAAAAGACCACATAGATGAGTTCTTGCTGGAAAAAAACTATTTAAGCAACAGACAGCATGGATTCATGAAAGACAGAAGTTGTCAGACAAACCGGATTTCTTTTTATGAAGAGGTAAGTAAGAACTTGGACAGAGGGGTGGCTGTGGACGTGGTATACTTGGATTTTGCAAAAGCGTTCGATACAGTTCCCCACACATGGCTTATGTGCAAGGTAAAGTCTACAGGATTGGAAATATCAGTTTGTAAATGGATAGAAAACTGGATAAAAAAGACAGAATTCAGAGAGTAGTGGTTAATGATTCTTACTCTGAATGGTCCAAGGTTATCAGTGGTGTACCCCAAGGTTCAGTGCTGGGACCCTTACTTTTTAATATGTTTATAAATGATATTAGGTCTGAGATCAAAAGTAACATTTCTGTCTTTGCAGATGACACCAAGCTATGCAGTGGAATAACGTCCTTACAGGATGTCGCCAATTTATAAGCCGACCTCAATGCTCTGTCTAATTGGGCGACTATGTGGCAGATGAGGTTTAATGTTGATAAATGTTAAGTTATGCACTTGGGGGCTAAGAATATGAATGCATGATACATACTAGGGGGAGTAAAACTGGGGGGATCCATAGTGGAGAAGGATCTGGGGGTTTTGGTAGATCATAAGCTCAATAATGGCATGCAATGCCAGGCTAAGGTTTCCAAAGCGAGCAAAGTCCTTTCTTGTATTGAGAGGAATGGTCTCCAGAGAGAGAGATATCATTTTGCCCCTGTTCAAATCATTAGTAAGACCTCATCTGGAATATGCAGTTCAGTTTTGGGCCCCAGTTCTCAAAAAGGATATTGGGGAACTGGAGAAAGTGCAGAGAAGGGCAACCAAACTGATAAGAGGCATGGAGGAGCTCAGCTATGAGGAAAGATTAGAGGAACTTAATTTATTCACTCTTGAGAAGAGGAGATTAAGGGGGGATATGATCAACATGTACAAATATATAAGGGGTCCATATAGTGAACTTGGTGTTGAATTATTCACTTTACGGTCAACACAAAGGACAAGGGGGCAATCTTTGCGTCTAGAGGAAAAGAGATTTCACCTCCAAATACGGAAAGGTTTCTTCACAGTAAGAGCTGTGAAAATGTGGAATAGACTCCCTGCAGAGGTGGTTCTGGCCAGTTCAGTAGATTGCTTTAAGAAGGGCCTGGATTCTTTCTTAAATGTACATAATATAACTGGGTACTGACATTTATAGGTAAAGTTGATCCGGGGAATATCCGATTGCCTCTCGGGGGATCAGGAAGGAATTTTTTCCCCTGCTGTAGCAAATTGGATCATGCTCTGCTGGGGTTTTTTGCCTTCCTCTGGATCAACTGTGGGTATAGAATTGGGTATATGGGATTGTACGATATATATATATATATATATTTTTATGGTTGAACTGGATGGACTTGTGTCTTTTTTCAACCTGACTAACTATGTAACTATGTTAAGATATGGTCATACTTAAATGTCAACTTTCAGAATTAATCATTCGAGCACTGCATTATTTTTATCTAGTAAAATGTGATAGATATGCAATGTTATCATTAATGTTGGATGACATGTAATTGGCATTCGAAGTGTGAGAGCACTAAAAGCTAAAAATTGGTCTGGGCAGGAAGGGGGTATAACTGCCCTGTATTGAAGTGGTTAAGACATTACGACATTTTTTGTTCACAAGTTAAAATCAGTATTTTTGATAGAAAATAACTTTGAACCCCCAACCATTATATTATTTTGTAGCAGAGGCCCTAGAGAATAAAATGGTGGGTTTTACAAATTGTTAGGTCACTGTATTTGCGCAGCAGTTTTTCAAATGTAATTTTACAAACCAACACATAATTACATTTTAATTCATTTCAATGCACACAAAAGACAATATAATACCCACATTTTTGGTAAAATATAAAATGTAGTGTTGCGCCTGGTAAATAGATGGCAGACACGCCATGTTTGAAAATTGTGCACGCTTGTAAAATGGCACCAAACTTTGGTATTTTAAAAACTCCATAGGCAACGCTTTTTAAGCTTTTATTGGTTACCAGTTTAGAGTTACACAGGAAATCTGGTGCTAGAATTATTGCTCTCGCTCTGATGGTCGTGGCGATACCTCACATGTGTGGTGCGATCTCGGTTTACTTATGCATATGGAACAAAGGTGTGCATTCCCTTTTGCATGAGAGCACGGAGGGATGGGGGTGCGGTACATTTTTAATATATTTGATGGGACACTTGTACACTGACAAATGTTTTTGTGTACTGGTACAATGACAAATGTTTTGGTGCACTTGTACACTATGGTAGATGGTGATTGTCCACCGGCAGACATTGACAGATGTTGATGTTGCAATGGAACACTATTGCAGATGTTTTAGTGCACCAGTATAGATGTTGATGGGACACTGGTACACTGTGCACTGGTACAAATGTTCATAGGACAGGGATGCTTGGTGTACTGTGTGGGGGGTGGCTGCAGTCTGTTTAATCTGTGACAGCTCTCTGTGAAAAATCATCACAGAGAGCTGTAAGCACAGGCTGCGGCAACTGTCCAAATTGACCAGGCAATGGTATTTTCTCTTAACCACTTAAGCCCCGGAGCATTTGGTAGCTAGAGGACCAGAGGTGAATTCAGAATTTTGCACTGCGCTGCTTTAACTGTAAATTGTGCGGACATGCAATGTTGTACCCAAACGAAAATTGCGTCCTTTTCTTCCCACAAATAGAGCTTTCTTTTAATGGTATTTGATTGCCTCTGCGATTTTTATTTTTTGCGATATAAACGGAAAAAGACCGAAAATTTTGAAAAAAAAAGATATTTTCTACTTTTTGTTATAAGAAAAATCGAATAAACTCAATTGTAGTCATACATTTAGGCCAAAATGTATTCAGCCACGTTTTTAGTAAAAAAAATGTCAATAAGCGTATATTTATTGGTTTGCGCAAAAGTTATAGAGTTTACAAACTAGGGTACATTTTCTGAAATTTACACAGCTTTAAATTTATGACTGCCTATCTCATTTCTTGAGGTGCTAAAATGACAGGGCAGTACAAAACCCCCCCCAAATGACCCCATTTTGGAAAGTAGACACCCCAAGGAAATTGCTGAGTGGCATGTTGAGCCCATTGAATTTTTTATTTTTTTGTCCCAAGTGATTGAATAATGACTAAAACAAAAAAAAAAAAAAAATTACAAAAAGTTGTCACTAAATGATATATTGCTCACACATGCCATGGTTATATGTGGAATTTCACCCCAAAATACATTTTGCTGCTTCTCCTGAGTACGGGGATACCACATGTGTGGGACTTTTTGGGAGCCTAGCCGCGTACGGGACCCCGGAAACCAAGCACCGCCTTCAGGATTTCTAAGGGCGCAAATTTTTGATTTCACTCCTCACTACCTATCACAGTTTCGAAGGCCATAAAATGCCAAAATAGCACAAAACCCCCCCAAATGACCCCATTTTAGAAAGTAGACACCCCAAGGAAATTGCTGAGAGGCCTGTTGAGCCCATTGAATATATTTTTTTTTGTCCCAAGTGATTGAATAATGACAAAAAAAAAAAAAAAAAATTACAAAAAGTTGTCACTAAATGATATATTGCTCACACATGCCATGGTTATATGTGGAATTACACCCCAAAATACATTGTTCTGCTTCTCCTGAGTACGGGGATACCACATGTGTGGGACTTTTTAGGAGCCTAGCCGCGTACGGGACCCCGAAAACCAAGCACCGCCTTCAGGATTTCTAGGCACAAATTTTTGATTTCACTCCTCAATACCTATCACAGTTTCGAAGGCCATAAAATGCCAAAATCGCACAAAACCCCCCCAAATGACCCCATTTTGGAATATAGACACCCCAAGCTATTTGCTGAGAGGAATGGTGAGTATTTTACAGCTCTCATTTGTTTTTGAAAATGAAGAAAGAAAATATATATATATATATTTATTTTTTTCAATTTTCAAAACTTTGTGACAAAAAGCGAGATCTGCAAAATACTCACAATACCTCTCAGCAAATAGCTTGGGGTGTCTACTTTCCAAAATGGGGTCATTTGGGGGGGTTTTGTGCTATCTGGGCATTCAATGGCCTCCGAAACTGTGATAGGCAGTGAGAAGTGAAATCAAAAATTTACACCCTTAGAAAGCCTGAAGGCGGTGCTTGGATTTTGGGGTCCCGTACGTGGCTAGGCTCCCAAAAAGTCTCACACATGTGGTATCCCCGTACTCAGGAGAAGCAACAGAATGTATTTTGGGGTGTAATTCCACATATGCCCATGGCATGTTTGAGCAATATATCATTTAGTGACAACTTTGTGCAAAAAAAAAAAAAATTGTTGTTTTTCCGCAACTTGTGTCAACATATAAAATATTCCATGGACTCGACATGCCTCTCAGTATATAGCTTGGGGTGTCTACTTTCCAAAATGGGGTCATTTGGGGGGGTTTTGAACTGTTCTGGCATTTTATACACAACATTAGGAAGCTTACATCCACTCTTCTAACCACTTGAAGACAAAGCCCTTTTTGACACTTTTTGTTTACATGAAAACATTTTTTTTTTGCAAGAAAATTATGTTGAACCCCCAAACATTATATATATTTTTAAAGCAAAGGCCCTACAGATTAAAATGGTGGGTGTTGCATTTTTTTTTTCTACACAGTATTTGCGCAGCGATTTTTCAAACGCATTTTTTGGGTTAAAAAATACACTTTTTTTAATTTTAATGCACTAAAACACACTATATTGCCCAAATGTTTGATGAAATAAAAAAGATGATCTTAGGCCGAGTACATAGATACCAAACACGACATGCTTTAAAATTTCGCACAAACGCGCATTGGCGACAAACTACATACATTTTTAAAAGCCTTTAAAAGCCTTTACAGGTTACCCCAGTAGATTTACAGAGGAGGTCTACTGCTAAAATGATTGCCCTCGATCTGACCTTCGCGGTGATACCTCACATGCATGGTGCAATTGCTGTTTACATATGACGCCAGACCGACGCTTGCGTTCGCCATTGGGCAAGAGCAGGGCAGGACAGGGGTGCTTTTTTTTTTTCTTATTAATTTTGCTTTTTTATTTTATTTTTAAATTGTTCCTTCCAAGTATTTTTTTTTTTTATCATTTTTATTGTTATCTCAGGGAATGTAAATATCCCCTATGATAGCAATAGGTAGTGACAGGTACTCTTTTTTTGAAAAAACTGGGGTCTTCTAGACCTTAGATTTTTCCTCTGCCCTCAAAGCATCTGACCACACCAAGATCGGTGTGATAAAATGCTTCCCCAATTTCCCAATGGCGCTTTTTATATCCGGGGGGGGGGGGCATTCCCTCCCACTGCTTGTAAAAGCAGTCCAGAGGCTAATTAGCTGCTAGGATTGCTTTTACATGAAAGCCGGCCGCAGGCTGAAAAGAATGATACCAAGATGATACCTAAACCCGCAGGCATCATTCTGGTATAAACATTCAAAGTCCAGCAACATACCAGTACGTTGCTGGTCCTTGTTGGACATGTATTGTAATCTTTTTATTTCATGCAGCCAGTTGGCTGAACGAAAAAAGAGATTGATCGGTGGGTATGCCCACCATTAGAATACCGCCCTTCATCCATCCACTTCCAATGATGGGCATACACGCACCATTTATATATGCCGAAGCATGGGGGCATCCTCCCGCAAAAAAGTTATGCCGCACACACATGGTCGGACTTTTCCACGGGCAAGCCTCCGTCGGAATTTCGACCGTATGTACGCGGCATTAGGAGCAAAATCGCTCCTCCGCCCCTGCTGCCCCAATGCTTCGGCATATTTGCTTTTTTTTTTTTAACTGTGGTGGTGAAATCACCTCCTACAGCACTGGAGTCGCAGGGATCAGGCCTGTCTCTGCGAACGCTGCAGTTATGTGTGTTTTTGTTTTGTAAGTGACAGTGATCGATCGATACTGCACTTGGGTGGCCTGGGCTGGACGGAGGGGCAAAACGCAGGTGCCAGCAGGTATCTGGACTGATCCCGCTAACACTGCGTTTTTGGGAACCCTAAACTGCTGGGGACGCTAGTATAGATCTGATCAGATCAGATATTGATCTGTTCAGATACTATACCACTAAGGGGGGTGTATGCTTCACGCGTGGGTGTTAGCGTTACTGGCACTAACCTGACGCTGCCTGGGGTGTGACGCAGACCCTCTCTGATGCTAAAACCTAATTGATATCACCCGCCGGGCGATCAGGGGGTTAAACCTTTATTGGGTTATATACACGGCGGGTGCCCTGACACTATAAAAAGCAAACTAACTAACCAGCGTCACCCGTAACACTTATATGGTGATCACTGGTGAAAGGGTTAACTAGGGGCAATCAGGGGGTTAAAACCTTTATTAGATAATATATGGGGGTACCTGACGCTATAAAAACCTGCGGCGAACCTAAAAAAAATTACCAGCTACCGATCTGCATCACCGACACTAAGACAGCGTTTAGAAAAACGATTGCTTAGCGACAGTGGTGATGGGGGTGAAAGGGTTACCTGGGGGGGCGATCAAGGGGGTTAAACCTTTATTAGATAATATATTGGGGTACCTGACGCTATAAAAACATGCGGCGAACCTAAAAATAATTACTGGCTACGATCTGCATCACCGACACTAAGACAGCGTTTAGAAAAACAATTGCTTAGCGACAGTGGTGATAGGGGGTGAAAGGGTTACCTGGGGGGGCGATTAAGGGGGTTAAACCTTTATTAGATAATATATTGGGGTACCTGACGCTATAAAAACCTGCGGCGAACCTAAAAAAAATTACCGGCTACCGATCTGCATCACAGACACTAAGACAGCGTTTAGAAAAACGATCGCTTAGTGACAGTGGTGATAGGGGGTGAAAGGGTTACCTGGGGGGCGATCAAGGGGGTTAAACCTTTACTAGATAATATATTGGGGTACCTGACGCTATAAAAACCTGCGGCGAACCTAAAAATAATTACTGGCTACGATCTGCATCACCAACACTAAGACAGCGTTTAGAAAAACAATTGCTTAGCGACAGTGGTGATAGGGGGTGAAAGGGTTACCTGGGGGGGCGATTAAGGGGGTTAAACCTTTATTAGATAATATATTGGGGTACCTGACGCTATAAAAACCTGCGGCGAACCTAAAAAAAATTACCGGCTACCGATCTGCATCACAGACACTAAGACAGCGTTTAGAAAAACGATCGCTTAGTGACAGTGGTGATAGGGGGTGAAAGGGTTACCTGGGGGGCGATCAAGGGGGTTAAACCTTTATTAGATAATATATTGGGGTACCTGACGCTATAAAAACCTGCAGCGAACCTAAAAAAAATTACTGGCTGCCGATCGGCATCACTGACGCTAAGACAGCGATCAGAAAAATGATCGCTAAGCGACAGTGGTGATAGGCGGTGAAAGGGTTATCTGGGGGGTGATCAGGGGGTTAAACCTTTATTAGGGGGGGTTAGGGGGCTACACTGGACCTAAAACTAAACTTTGGTGACACTTTTACAGTCACAAATGTCACCGATTGCAGTGATCACTAAATAAATGGTCACTGCAATCAGTGACACTGTGACTGGGGGGGTGATCTGGGGGGTGATCTGGGGTGTCTGGGGGGCGATTTATGTCCCCATGTGTCCTGGTGTCAGTGTAGTGTTGTGTGCACTGACCTGATATCTTCTCTTGTACGGCGCTCGGTATATGTGAGCGCCGCACCAGAGATGACATCACTTCCTCCTGCTCCCTCTGTCTGACACAGACAGAGGGGGCATTTCCATTCGCCGGGAGCGATCGCGAGGGGGTGGCCAGAAACGAATGGCTGCCCCCTCATCCCGGAACGCTCCCGGACACTTAGCCACCGCTCACTGTATAGGAGGGGTGTCCGATTGGACCCCCCAACTGTACAAAGGCAATCACGTATGCTCTACGTGATTGTGCCTGTCGGTGCCATTCTGCCGACGTATATATACAGTGAGCGGTCGTTAAGTGGTTAATGTTTAAGCTGGACAACGAAGAAGCAACACTTGAACAATGATTACTAAAATTAATTAACTAGAAGTCCAGATGGCTAGGCTGAGGTTGTCTAATTTTGGATATATCATGAGAATAACCAGCACACTGGAAAATACAAATATGCTTGGAAATGAAGACAGAAAGACGATGACTAGCAAGATGGTGGATAGATACTGCGCAGAAAAAAAGAACATGCTGTTGCGAAGACCCAAACAGAAGACACATTACTCTGTAAAAAAAACTACCCATGTGTTAGCCCGCATTCCCCATCAGCTTGATGGCACTTAATAATAAGCAAATTTAGCAACAGTTTCCAAGTAGACACTGCTTTGGATCCAAACTACAAAAATTTTGGATAGTTGAACTTTGGAGATGGTGATAATTTTTTAACATGACAATTATATGATATGGTTGATTTCACTTACATAGTTAGGCAGGTTGAAAAAGGACAAAGACCATCTAGTTTAATCAATAAAAAAAATAAAACAAATAGAAAAACGTACAGTTAAGCAGGCCATACACTGTCGAATTTTGAACAAAATTTTCTTTTCAAAATCAGAAAGTTCGTTTTTTTTTGTGATCCGATGATGCCACCATTGATTTTCGAAATTCGGCCGACCAAACCTTCATGTTGCCGGGAATATTCTTTTCTCTCCGGGAATATTATTTTCTTGCACATGCGCATTTTTTTTTCTGTTACATTTCTCGCACGATTCTCCCATCATTGATCAGAAAATCGTTTGTTTTTCAAAAAA
Source organism: Rana muscosa (assembly GCA_029206835.1). Lineage (NCBI taxonomy): Eukaryota > Metazoa > Chordata > Amphibia > Anura > Ranidae > Rana > Rana muscosa. The sequence continues at coordinate 6,332,488 of CM055122.1, forward strand.
TTTCCAACATGTCGGATTCCTCAAATTTGATTGCCGCACGAAAATTGGCTGTTGCTGCAGCCCACTAACGGTGCGAAATTCGTACGAAAATTCTTTGATACGATTTTCGAAAGAAAATTCTTTTGAAATTCGAACAGTGTATGGCTGCCTTTAGGTCCATATAAATTTGGACACAGACAAAATTTTCATACTTTTGGCTCTGAATGCCACCAGAATAAAATTAAAATGAAAGAATCCAAATTAAATTTGAAGTGTAGACATTCAGCTTTAATTCAAGGGATTGAACATAAGTATCAAGTACAAATTTTAGGAACTGCAACCATTTTTATACACCGTATTCAGGGGCTCAAATGTTATTAGAAAAATATAATCATAAAAAAAGTTCACTTTTAATATTTTGTTGAGAATCCTTTACTGGCAATGACTGCCTGAAGTCTGGAACCCATGGACATTGCAGAATATTCCACTTCTTTTCCTTCAAAAGTTCCCGGGTTGCTTTTGCAGTGTGTTTTGGATCCTTGTCCATCTGTATTGTGAATCGCCGTCCAATGAACTTTACTGCATTTGGCTAAATCTGGGCTGACTGTATATCTCTAAGCACTGCAGAATTCATCCAGCTGCTTGTGTCACATCATCAATAAACACCAATGACCCAGAGCCACTGAAGCTATGCATGCCCATGTCATCACATTGGCTCCATGTTTTACAGATGATGTTGTGTGCTTTGGGATCATGAGCTATTCCAAGCCTCCTCCACACTTTTTTTATTCCTGTCATTCTGGTACAGATTAATCTTAGTTTCATTCGTCCAAAGAATGCTTTTCCAGAACTGGTCTCGCTTTTTTACACGTTTTTAGGCAAAGTCTAATCTGGCTTTTCTATTCTTCAGGCTTATAAATGGTTTGCACCTTGTGGTGAACCGCCTGTGTTTGCTCTCATGAAGTCTTCTCTCGATTGTAGACTTTGCCCACCTCCTGGAGAGTGTCCTTGTCTGAATGTTGTGGTGGGTTTTTCTTTACCATAGAGAGGATCCTGCAATCATCCACCACTGTTGTCATCCATGGACATCCAGGCCTTTTTATGCTGCTGAGCTCACTAGTGCGTTCTTCTTTCCTCAGAATGTACCAAACTGTTGATTTGGCCACTCCTAATGTTGCTGATACCTCTCTGATGGATTTATTTAATCTTTGAAAGCTTACAATGGAGGGCTTTACTTACATGGACAGCTCCTTCGAACTGTTGTAGGTTCACAGCAATAGATTCCAAATGTAAATACCACACTTAGAATCAACTCCAGACCTTTTACCTGCTTAAAGCGGAGTTCCACCCAAAAATGGAACTTCCACTTTAAGGGTTCCAGCTCCCACTTCATCCCGGGGCACCGCGGTGTCGGAAGGAAGTTCACCTCTCCCCCTCCCTCTCGGCAATCATCTGAGACACGTCACGGGTCCCAGATGATTGCTCGGCTAGTCGCAGCGTGTGCCCGGCTGTGAAGCCACAGCCGGGCACCCACAGTGACAATGCCGGCGCCGCGGAGAGGAGCGGGGCTTCTTTCCCCCGCATCGCTGGACCCTGGGACAGGTAAAGTGTCCAATTATTAAAAGTCAGCAGCTGCAATATTTGTAGCTGCTGACTTTTATTATTTTTTTTTAGTAGGAACTCTGCTTTAATTGATGAAGAAATACCGAAGGAGTAGCCCACACCTGGCCATGAAACAGCTTTTGATTCAATTGTCCAATTATTTTTGGCCCCTTGAAAAAGGGGGGATGGCTATTAAAAGGGGTTGTAAAGGTTTTTTTTTTAAAATAGGTTTCTTTAAGCTAGTGCATTGTTGGTTCACTTACCTTTTCCTTCGATTTCCCTTCTAAATGTTTTTTTTCTTTGTCTGAATTTCTCATTTTCTGTTCCTCCTCAGTAAGCTTGCCCCCTTTATCCAAGCCGTTCTGGCTGGGGGTTAGTCAACATGCTTGACCCCTCTCTTTGGACTTGTCCCCGCAGGGATGTAGTCCCAAGGGAGGGGGCGAGCACGCTGACTAACCCCCAGCCAGAACGGCTCGGATGATGGGGGCAAGCTTACTGAGGAGAAACAGGAAGTGAGAAATTAAGACAAAGAAAAAAAACATTTAGAAGGGAAATCGAAGGAAAAGCTAAGTGAACCAACAATGCGCTAGCTTAAAGGAACCTATTTAGAAAATAAAAAACAAACCTTTACAACCCCTTTAAGAGCTGTAATTCCTACACCCATCCCCCGATTTGGATGTACATACCCTCAAATTAAACCTGAGTGTGTTACCATAGTAATTGGCTCTTACGTTATATATAGCGGGTGTTCACGAGGCTTCCGTATCTGCTGATGAAGTCCCCGCTCATAGGGACGCAGCGCGTACGGAAGCGTTGTGATGTCACCCGTTGCCTTCATGCTTTTTGATATTCATACACATGCTGTCATTATGGCACTGGAACCGTGCCTTGCTTGTAAGTTTTCACCTATTTTATTATTAAAACGTTATCATTACGGAGAGCACTATGTTGTATCTTTTATGACTGCATGACCTAAGTGACCTGGGATCACCAACGTATACCAGCCGATATCTTCTCCTGATTGGTTTGGATTTGTTTTTCCATTAAGTGCCCATAAGGGAATGTGTTCCTGACCCTCCATAATTAAAGGGTCCCCTTGGTGAGGTGAGCGGCCATCTTCATTACTGGTGGAGGTTTCACATATACCCATGGAGTCACCTGCATGTTATTTTTCATATATCAGCAATGAAGACCACACGGATGGTGTACTATTTGATACGTGGACTGGATTTTAAGCGCTGCACTGTCTGTTTTATATTTTATCTGAGGGATTTTGAGTGTTGACCCTGGTGTACAGCAGCTATTAATAGGGTCATTCTTTGTCCATTGCGCTGATTTGTTTTCTCTTTTACATTAATATAACTCTAGCTTGAATATGTTTTGGTAAATACCTGAAAAAAAGCTAAAATTGTACCTGTGTCCAAATATATATGGACCTAAATTTATCTATCTGCCTTCCACCTTTTCTTTTGTTAATTCTTTATTGAATTCAAAAGGTATAGTTATACAAAAAGCCTATTGGGCATACCCAGGCTTAGAGAGAAAAACAAAAAAAAACACCACAATATAACACGTAGCACAAAACACAACAGCATGGCAACTGATGCCCGAAGGCAAACAAATGTGTTTCACTGAAGGCACAGATTAGAAATAGAATGGAGTAATTAGTCCCCCAGCACTCTGAAAAGGTCCACCATCCAGTACCAGACAGTAATAGAGATTTTTTTTTTTTTTTAGGAGAGCGTGGTGACAGAAGCTACCGTCTCTGCAGATTCTGTCCAAATTCCCCAGACCTTGGAGAATTTATTCCCTAGACTCATAAAAGTATATTTATAGAGGGATAACATCTTATTAACTATGGACATCCATATATCAAATGTAGGGTCCTGAGGGGATTTCCAGCTGAGTAGTGTAGATTTGCGGGCATAGAATAATAGTAAGCCCAGCAAAGTTTTCATGGTCCTTGACATGACCAGCAGATGAACAAGATCCAGTACACAGACATCACTAGATAATGGCATTGAAGCAGTCGTAACTGAGCGAATGCATTTGGATACATCTGCCAATAAAAGCTGAATGACTGGACATTCCCAGAACACATGTATAAATGTAGCTGGGTCCTCTGTACAACGTCAACATTTAAATGGATGCAAGGGGAAGATCCTGTGAAGTTTTTGTGGGGTAAAATGTACTCTATGGAGAATTTTAAATTGGATCAGTCGATCCCTGGCAGAGACCAACTGTTGCATGGGATAATCCCAAATGTTCTCCCAATCCTCTGCATCTAGCTTCGGCACCTCCCCGCACCAGCTCACAAAAGCCTCATACACACACGATCGGATTTTCCAACGGGAATGGTGTGTTAACAGACTGTTGGCCTAAAATCCGACCGTTTGTACGCTCCATCGGATAATTGTTGACAAATTTTTATGGACAAATGCTGGATGGTAGGCTTTAAAATTTTCCGTGGGCAATGGTCTGTTGTCAGATTTTCCGATCGTGTGTACACGTCGGTCAGACAAAAGTCCAAAGTACAAACACGCATGCTCGGAAGCAATGCTCACCAAACACATTAGCAGAAGGTGCCCAAAGGGTGGCGCTAAAGAGCTGAAAAACCACGTAGTACGTCACTACGTTCATGTTTGTTGGCCGACAATTGTGTGCCGTTTGTATGCAAGACAAGTTCCTAGTCAACACGCTTTGTGTAAAATCCGATCGTGTGTATGAGGCTTTAGAGTTTGTTGAGGCCCTCCTATATAAATAGGTTGAACAGCCTTGTAAATTATAGAGAGGTTTCACCAAGGAGTCGTCCCTCAAAAGCGACTATCCCCAACACCGTAAATGAGACAGGTTGGGTAGAGAATTCTGAGTGAAAAGCATGGCCCAATTGAAGATATCAGAACAGATAGGAGTAAGGAATGGAGTATTAAGATTTTAAGGAGTCAAATGTTCTTAGAACACCATCTGAACTGATTTGATTAAGATACTGGATTCCCTTGGAGGCCCATATATTAGGATCATGCAAGATGTAGAATTGATGAAAAGAGGGGTTCAGCCAAAGAGGTGGGTGACCACTGAAGGGAAAATTTAGGATGTTGCAACTGCCAGACCTTAAAGTAGTCGTAAACTCTCCTTCACAACTTTGCACTGTATAGCAGTATAAAATGATGTACAGGTTGGTGGCTTTCAAAGTATTTCAACCTGTATCATTTAGGTGATATTGCTTGCTGTGTCTTTCAGTTAGGTCACTCACACATGCGCATTTTATCCCTGTCTATATCTACATGCTGTGCCTTTGTCAGCATAATGCCACGGAATTGCAGTGCAAGCCCGCAAGAGGGCTGACCATTCATAATTTCCTGAAACACCCCATGTGACTAGCTACAATAAAGGGTGTGTGTACATAATGTCATTCAGCATCAACACAGGACGAGGGGAGGCTATTTACATGTAAATTTTGATTGATTATGCGGGAATAAGTCACCATGGCAACTTTACATGAAAACAAGGCTTGGTTAACCATTATTGCACATCCCTGAGACTTTGGCTATGACACACTAGAAAGGGCGGAAATACAGATGCAGGCGGAATCGGGAGGTATGTAGAAAAAAGGAGAAGGGATGTGGGGAATCAAGGTCCCCCACTGACAGTATTCTTCAATGAGGCTCAAGTAATTATATGTACTAAATATTAGTAGACCGCAAAATTAGAAAATTAAAGAAAACAATTTAATGATAATATTATTGAAAAAAACACCACATCAAAACCACCTAATATAAAATAAGACTAGTCAAAATATGAACATTAAACAGGAGTGGCCACCCTATCGACCATACACACCATACACATTCAACCGCTGCTGATCTTATGTAATATACCGATGTTTGCAATAATCAATAGTGCTTATGAATCTCAGTATCTAATTGTGTAGTTGATAATGAACAGAGTTCCTTCTGTGCCGTTAGTTATTCTGATGGAAAATGTTGATGGGTGAATTTGCTGAATGACCATGAACAAGCCGACAGTCTTATACACTAATTAACGTGGTGAGGGTGTCGACAGGCTGGGTGTAAACTTCTTTTACACATAGAACAATATTGTGGACAGTGATTAATGGTATAATCAACAGTGATGCCTCAAACAGAATGTCTCTGTAGCAGTATAAAAATGCGCCACTTTGCCTTTCACCTTTTCAATCCAAAAATAAGCACAAGAGACATTTCTTACAAACGATGTGACATGTCCTTTGTGCTGCTGGCTCCTGCTTTTGTTGAAATCTTTCCCCTCCAATGCCCTCCCCCACCCCCACAATCTACCCTTGCAGTAGGGGATAATGGAGCTGAGGGACCTGTCATATGCACTCATCAAGAATGCCAACTATGCCCACCCTTTCTCCCCCACCTCCACAGAAGCTGTACTATAGTTTCTATGATTTAAAGTCGATGAATGGAGGATGCACATTCATTAATTTGCCTGTCCTCCATTCAAAGATTGTCCAGTAGCAAAAAACCTGAGGAATTTTACTGATAAGAGAGATTGTTTAACAATCCCACCACCCCTACATGTTTTCACAATTTTCTTCAAGTTCCAACTAGTCTTACACAATTCTGTTACAATCTTTCAAGAAACCATGATTTTTGGAATGCACATACCTGTTGATAATGGGGTTTGATTTTTGAAAAGTCGTTAAAGTAGTCCTCTAATGTGACACATATGGTATCTACAGAGTTAGATCCTCCAAGCCATTTCTTGGTCATTAGGTCATTCAGATGTTGCTAAAGGATAAGGAATTATGCAGTTACACAATTTCTTAAATTATAGGACATTGAAATATGCATCTTAAAAATGGCCAACTTTTCCTACATCACCTGACCAGTCACTTTAATTTGACTTGCTTTTCTACTAGGATGGCACATTATATCCAGCATTAATAATAAGTACAGGAGCATGTCACAGGTCAGTAAAGTAGAAAATATTGCTTAATTGTTTCAATCTATTCAGCAGATAGGCAATATTTAAGTGTATATACACAGTGGATGTTCCACTATTTAGCTTTCACATGATTGACACCTGACTGGTTATGATAAGTAGAAATAGTTAGGGGTCTCACACAAAAAATAACAAATTACAAATGATGTCCTTGCAGGTAATGTGATGATATTGCTGCAGTTTAAATTATGTCAATGCACAAATTTGATAATAGTTCGGGACGCGCCGAACGGACCACTGTTCGGTTCGCACCCAAATTTTCTAACACTGCGAAAGTTCAGACCCGAATAACGAACCCCATTAAAGCCAATGGGACCCGAACGACAAATATCAAAAGTGCCTATTTTGAAGGCTTAAGCCCTGTACACATGATCGGTTTTACCGATGAAAACAGTCCGATGGACTTTTTTCATCGGACAAACCGATAGTGTATGGGACCCATCGGTCTTTTTTCCATCGGTTTTAAAAAACAGAACATGTTTTAAATGTTTCCGATGGATCAAAAACCAACAGCAAATTCCGATCGTCTATGGGCAAGTCCATCGGATAAAAAACCCACGCATGCTCAGAATCAAGTCGACGCATGCTCAGATGCATTGAACTTAATTTTTCTCGGCTCATCGGAGTGTTTTACGTCACTGCGTTTGGAATGGTCGGTTTTTTGACTGATGGTGTGTAGGCAAGACTGATGAAAGTCAGCTTCATCGGATTTCCGATGGACAAAACCATCGGATCAGAATCCATAGGATATCCGATCGTGTGTACGAGGCTTTAAATGCAAGTAATTGGGCATACAATGGTTATAGGGGTCCGGGTCCTGCCCTGGGGGACATGTATCAATAAAAAAAAAAAAGTTTGTGAAAAAAAGTTTTTAAATGAGCAGTGATTTTTTGATTTTTAAAGTAAAAGCCTAAAAATAAAAAAATTCCTTCCAATATAGTGCCTGGGGGGTCCCCTTAGTCTAACTGTAAAGTGGCAGATCTGAACCATGTCTAGAATCTACTGCAGCAATAATTGAATTTATAAAGCCCAAAAAAAATAAAGAATTTCCTGCAAGCTGCCTTTATTTTGCTCAGCAACAGCTGGAGAGCCAGTGTGTATGATGAGGCCACAATGTAGTGCACTGGGAACAAGATTGGAGATTTTTTTGGATACATTCTGCTGTCACTTTGACTTTGGATAGAAGTAACGGGTGCGTTAAAACTGGTCTTTGGGTGTCGTGGCGCCTTCCCACCGTAACCCTATAGAGATAATCTTGATGAAAGCAAGAATTTGCCTTGCTGTAAAAAATTGCAATGATATGTACCTGTCAAACAGGTGCTGAAAAATTGGTCTTTGGGTGTCAATTGTGCCCATGTAACCTATACCAAAAACATTCTTCCAGATGAAATGATTGAACACCCTCAAAGCTAGGCAGCCTCAAAGTCCTGCAGAGATTCCACATCCCAAAAAGACTTAAATCAGTGACATAGGCATTAGGGTCTTCATAGCTGGTAATCCAGGACTGATTCATTTTTATAAAAGTCAAACGGTCCATAGAGTCTGTGGACAGACACGTTCTATGATCAGTAACGAAAGCTCCTGCAGCACTAAATACCCGTTCTGAAAGCACACTGGATGCAGGGCAGCCCAACAACTCCATAGCATACTGGGCAAGTTCTGGCCAGTGGTCTATTCTCATGAATCAGTAAGCCAGTGGATCGTCAGCTTGAAAGCTCTCCATCTCTGTTTTGGCCCCCGAGGTAATCGTCCATCATGTGATGCAGACGCTGCCGATGGGATGTGGAAGCTGACAGCCCTGGGCGGCGAGGACTAAAAAAATTCCGAAATGCCTTACTTCGCTCCAACGCTCCTTTCTTGACTAACGGAAGACTCAAAACAACGTTTTCCACCAAGAACATATATAAGTGGGTGGGAAAATATGCCCTGTTCCTTGTGAGAAATTGTTACAATTGTTGTTCCCAATTTCTACTACTTAAAATAAATCAAAAAATCTGTGAAAACCCTCTGTGCAAAATTCCCAAAAGTATCAATTAATAAATCAACAAAGTTTTTGCACTCAATTTATACCAAATATTGAACAACAAAGCGCAAACACAAATAGTGAACGTATGAACCAACAGCAATATATGCATATGCTTTCTTCCAGCCTATTCCACTAGATCCATAAAGTGCAAAAAAATATAAAGGGTGACAAAATGTGACATAAGTATAAATGAATGTCCTTAGTGAGTGATCACTCCCCTTTCACTGCTGTAGTTCAGTGTTTCTACTTCCACACTTCGAAGTGCTTGCCACCACCACCTAGTACAAATGGCCACTCACCAGATGGATGTATGTGTGCGCCTTTGGTTCATTACAGGATAACCCCTCCGTTGCGATAGTATCAGCTTGGTGCCGGCGTAATGGCACTCTAAAATGTGAGTTCAAAACCTGTTGTTTTTAACCTTTTTTAATAAATAATGGTAGCATACTACACCATGATGGCTATTCATTTTTCATGATATACATTAGAGCCAAACATTCCACCATACTTTTGGGAAAGGCTGCTGGCGGATCTATCGCAACGGAGTGGTTATCCTGTAATGAACCAAAGGCGCACACAAACATCCATCTGGTGAGTGGCCATTTTTACTAGGTGGTGGTGGCAAGCACTTCTAAGGGTGGAAGTAGAAACACTGAACTACAGCAGCGAAAGGAGTGATCACACATTAACCACTTAACGACCGCTCACTGTATATATACGTCGGCACAATGGCACCGACAGGCACAATCACGTAGAGTGTACGTGATTGCCTTTGTACAGTTGGGGGGTCCAATCGGACCCCCCTTCTGTACAGTGAGCGGTCGGAATTCGTCTGGGAGCGTTCCGAGATGGGGGGGCGGCCGTTCGATTCCGGCCACCCCCCCGCGATCGCTCCCGGCGAATAGAAATGCCCCCTCTGTCTGTGTAATGTTTACACAGACAGAGAAAGCAGGAGGAAGTGATGTCATCTCCTGTGCGGCGCTCACATATACCGAGCGTCGTACAAGAGAAGACACACAGGTCAGTGCACTAACACTACACTAACACCAGCACACATAGGCACATAAATCGCCCCCCCAGATCACCCCCCAGTCACAGTGTCACTGATTGCAGTGACCATTTATTTACTGATCACTGCAATCAGTGACATTTGTGACTGTAAAAGTGTCACTACATTTAGTTTTAGGTCCAGTGTAGCCCCCTAACCCCCCCTAATAAAGGTTTAACCCCTTGATCACCCCCCAGATAACCCTTTCACTCCCTAGCACCACCGTCGCTTGGCGATCATTTTTCTGATCGCTGTCTTGGCGTCGGTGATGCAGATCGGTACCCAGTAATTTTTTTTAGGTTCGCCGCAGGTTTTTATAGCGTCGGGTACCCCCATAAATTATCTAATAAAGGTTTAACCCCCTTGATCGCCCCCCAGGTAACCCTTTCACCCCCTATCACCACTGTCACTAAGCGATCATTTTTCTGATCGATGTCTTAGCGTCGGTGATGCAGATCGGTAGCCAGTAATTTTTTTAGGTTCGCCGCAGGTTTTTATAGCGTCGGGTACCCCCATAAAATATCTAATAAAGGTTTAACCCCCTTGATCGCCCCCCAGGTAACCCTTTCACCCCCTATCACCACTGTCGCTAAGCGATCATTTTTCTGATCGCTGTCTTAGCGTCGGTGATGCAGATCGGTAGCCAGTAATTTTTTTTAGGTTCGCCGCAGGTTTTTATAGCGTCAGGTACCCCCATATATTATCTAATAAAGGTTTTAACCCCCTAATTGCCCCTAGTTAACTCTTTCACCAGTAATCATCATATAAGTGTTACGGGTGACGCTGGTTAGTTAGTTTGCTTTTTATAGTGTCAGGGCACCCGCCGTATATATAACCCAATAAAGGTTTAACCCCCTGATCGCCCGGCGGGTCATATCAATTAGGTTTTAGCGTCAGAGAGGGTCTGCGTTACACCCCAGGCAGCGTCAGGTTAGTGCCAGTAACGCTAACACCCACGCGTGAAGCATACACCTCCCTTAGTGGTATAGTATCTGAACAGATCAATATCTGATCTGATCAGATCTATACTAGCGTCCCCAGCAGTTTAGGGTTCCCAAAAACGCAGTGTTAGCGGGATCAGCCCAGATACCTGCTAGCACCTGCGTTTTGCCCCTCCGTCCAGCCCAGTCCACCCAAGTGCAGTATCGATCGATCACTGTCACTTGCAAAACACAACACACATAACTGCAGCGTTCGCAGAGACAGGCCTGATCCCTGCGACTCCAGTGCTGTAGGAGGTGATTTCACCACCACAGTTAAAAAAAAAAAAAGCAAATATGCCGAAGCATTGGGGCAGCAGGGGCGGAGGAGTGATTTTGCTCCTAATGCCGCGTACCTACGGTCGAAATTCCGACGGAGGCTTGCCCGTGGAAAAGTCCGACCATGTGTGTGCGGCATAACTTTTTTGCGGGAGGATGCCCCCATGCTTCGGCATATATAAATAGTGCATGTATGCCCATCATTAGAAGTGGGTGGATGAAGGGCGGTATTCTAATGGTGGGCATACCCACCGATCAATCTCTTTTTTCGTTCAGCCACCTGGCTGTACGAAAAAAAAAGATTGCAATACATGTCCAACAAGGACCAGCAACGTACTGGTATGTTGCTGGACTTTGAATGGTTATACCAGATTGATGCCTGCGGGTTTAGGTATTATCTTGGTATCATTCTTTTCAGCCAGCGGCCGGCTTTAATGTAAAAGCAATCCTAGTGGCTAATTAGCCTCTGGACTGCTTTTACAAGCAGTGGGAGGGAATGTCTCCCCCCCCCGGATATAAAAAGCGCCATTGGGAAATTGGGAAAGCATTTTATCACACCGATCTTGGTGTGGTCAGATGCTTTGAGGGCAGAGGAAAGATCTAGGGTCTAGACCCCAGTTTTTTCAAAAAAAGAGTACCTGTCACTACCTATTACTATCATAGGGGATATTTACATTCCCTGAGATAACAATAAAAATGATAAAAAAAAAAAAAAAATATGGAAGGAACAATTTAAAAATAAAATAAAAAAGCAAAATTAATAAAAAAAAAAAAAAAAAAAAAGCACCCCTGTCCTGCCCTGCTCTTGCCCAATGGCGAACGCAAGCGTCGGTCTGGCGTCATATGTAAACAGCAATTGCACCATGCATGTGAGGTATCACCGCGAAGGTCAGATCGAGGGCAGTAATTTTAGCAGTAGACCTCCTCTGTAAATCTAACTGGGTAACCTGTAAAGGCTTTTAAAGGCTTTTAAAAATGTATATAGTTTGTCGCCAATGCGCGTTTGTGCGAAATTTTAAAGCATGTCGTGTTTGGTATCTATTTACTCGGCCTAAGATCATCTTTTTTATTTCATCAAACATTTGGGCAATATAGTGTGTTTTAGTGCATTAAAATTAAAAAAAGTGTATTTTTTCCCCAAAAAATGCGTTTGAAAAACTCGCTGCGCAAATACTGTGTAGAAAAAAAAATGCAACACCCACCATTTTATTCTGTAGGGCCTTTGCTTTAAAAATATATATAATGTTTGGGGGTTCAACATAATTTTCCTGCAAAAAAAAATATGTTTCCATGTAAACAAAAAGTGTCAAAAAGGGCTTTGTCTTCAAGTGGTTAGAAGAGTGGATGTAAGCTTCCTAATGTTGTGTATAAAATGCCAGAACAGTTCAAAACCCCCCCAAATGACCCCATTTTGGAAAGTAGACACCCCAAGCTATATACTGAGAGGCATGTCGAGTCCATGGAATATTTTATATGTTGACACAAGTTGCGGAAAAAATACAATTTTTTTTTTTTTTTGCACAAAGTTGTCACTAAATGATATATTGCTCAAACATGCCATGGGCATATGTGGAATTACACCCCAAAATACATTCTGTTGCTTCTCCTGAGTACGGGGATACCACATGTGTGAGACTTTTTGGGAGCCTACCCGCGTACGGGATCCCAAAAACCAATCACCGCCTTCAGGCTTTCTAAGGGTGTAAATTTTTGATTTCACTTCTCACTGCCTATCACAGTTTCGGAGGCCATGGAATGCCCAGATGGCACAAAACCCCCCCAAATGATCCCATTTTGGAAGGTAGACACCCCAAGCTATTTGCTGAGAGGTATTGTGAGTATTTTGCAGATCTCGCTTTTTGTCACAAAGTTTTGAAAATTGAAAAAAAAAAAAAGAAAAAAAAAATGTCTTTCTTCATTTTCAAAAACAAATGAGAGCTGTAAAATACTCACCATGCCTCTCAGCAAACAGCTTGGGGTGTCTACTTTCCAAAATGGGGTCATTTGGGGGGGTTTTGTGCTATTTTGGCATTTTATGGCCTTCGAAACTGTGATAGGTAGTGAGGAGTGAAATCAAAAATTTGTGCCTAGAAATCCTGAAGGCGGTGATTGGTTTTCGGGGTCCCGTACGCGGCTAGGCTCCTAAAAAGTCCCACACATGTGGTATCCCCGTACTCAGGAGAAGCAGCAAAATGTATTTTGGGGTGCAATTCCACATATAACCATGGCATGTGTGAGCAATATATCATTTAGTGACAACTTTTTGTAATTTTTTTTTTTGGCATTATTCAATCACTTGGGACAAAAAAAAAAAATATTCAATGGGCTCAACAGGCCTCTCAGCAATTTCCTTGGGGTGTCTACTTTCTAAAATGGGGTCATTTAGGGGGGGGGGGGGGTGTTTGTGCTATTTTGGCATTTTATGGCCTTCAAAACTGTGATAGGTAGTGAGGAGTGAAATCAAAAATTTGCGCCCTTAGAAATCCTGAAGGCGGTGCTTGGTTTCTGGGGTCCCGTACGTGGCTAGGCTCCTAAAAATTCCCACACATGTGGTATCCCCGTACTCAGGAGAAGCAGCAGAATGTATTTTGGGGTGCAATTCCACATATAACCATGGCATGTGTGAGCAATATATCATTTAGTGACAACTTTTTGTAATTCTTTTTTTTTTTTTTTGTCATTATTCAATCACTTGGGACAAAAAAAAAAAATATTCAATGGGCTCAACATGCCTCTCAGCAATTTCCTTGGGGTGTCTACTTTCCAAAATGGGGTCATTTGGGGGGGTTTTGTACTGCCCTGCCATTTTAGCACCTCAAGAAATGAGATAGGCAGTCATAAATTTAAAGCTGTGTAAATTCCAGAAAATGTACCCTAGTTTGTAAACGCTATAACTTTTGCGCAAACCAATAAATATACACTTATTGACGTTTTTTTTACTAAAGACATGTGGCTGAATACATTTTGGCCTAAATGTATGACTAAAATTGAGTTTATTCGATTTTTCTTATAACAAAAAGTAGAAAATATCATTTTTTTTCAAAATTTTCGGTCTTTTTCCGTTTATATCGCAAAAAATAAAAATCGCAGAGGCAATCAAATACCATTAAAAGAAAGCTCTATTTGTGGGAAGAAAAGGACGCAAATTTTGTTTGGGTACAACATTGCATGTCCGCACAATTTACAGTTAAAGCAGCGCAGTGCAAAATTCTGAAATCACCTCTGGTTCTTTAGCTACCAAATGGTCCGGGGCTTAAGTGGTTAAGGACATTCATTTATACTTGTTAGGTCTCATTTTGTCACCCTATATCAAATGTTTATATTTTTTTGCACTTTGCACTTCATGGATCTAGTGGAATCGGCTGGAAGATAGCATATGCGTAGCACTTTCTTTTATAGACGTTTTCCACCACACTGTAACCTACTAGAGTCAGGAAAAACGTTCAATAAAATCCTCTTTAATGTGTCCTCAAGAGATTTTATCCTCTGCACTCTCTGTGGGGACGGGATGAGTTCAGAGACCTTCCCCTTATAACGGTGGTCAAGGAGGGTTGCCAACCACTAATCATCCCTTTCCTTAATGCCACATATTCTTGGGTCCTTTCGCAGGCTTTGAAGCATGAGGTTGCCCATGCGCCACAAATTTGCAGAGGCTTGAATAGCAGACTCCTCTGGGTCACTCAGGATGACAGCATCTGGAACTTCCTCCTCTCAGCCACGTACTACTCCCAAGGGCCCTGGGGTTGGAAAGCCATCGCTTACAGATTGACACATGTCTTCCTCTTCTTCAAAGCCTATGAAAGTGCCAGAATCCTCCTCCTCATCCTCCTCCCCTCTCTCTCCTCCTGTGTGTTCTGTAACATAGGAATGATTGTGTCTGGATAAAGTGGACCTTGAGAGGAAAGAAAGTCCTCCTCTTCCTCCTGCTGCTCTGCCTCCAGTGCCCTGTCCATATTGCCACGCAGAGTCTGCTCCAGCAGGAACACAACAGGGATTGTGTCACTGATGCATGCACTGTCACTGCTCACCATCCTTGTGGCCTCCTCAAAATGGTGACAATACAGTGCCATGCATCCTTAATGATCAGCCAATGGCGTGGGGAAAAAAAAAGCAGAGGTGGTCTGAGCCTGTCGTCATGCCGTACTGACACAAGTACTCGTTGACGGCCCTCTGCTGCATGTATAGCCTCTGCAGCATTCCCAAAGTTGAGTTCCACCTGGTGGGCATGTTACAAATCAGGCGGTTAACGGCCAGGTGGAATTCCCGGCATCTACACTGGGTTGATTTATTAATTGATACTTTTGGGAATTTTGCACAGAGGGTTTTCACAGATTTTTTGATTTATTTTTAGTAGAAATTGGGAACAACAATTGTAACAATTTCTCACAAGGAACAGGGCATATTTTCCCTTTGAACGCTTAGGGGGTACCTGATGTTCATAGGACAATTCTGCAGAGGAGGGAGTAGAGCTCACAGGTCTGGCATCATCACCACCAGCTGTATGGAGATGTGGGGGCACAACAAGCTGCAGCACAGAGCCCTGTCCTGCATCCTTTCGAGTTGCAAGAAGCGTTACCCAGTGTGCTGTGAACAAAATATATCATCCCTGCCCATGCTTGCTGAACCACGTGTCAGCAAGATTTTACGGCTGACTGCCTTGCCCAACGATGCCAGAACATTCCCTTCCACGTGATGGTAGAGAGATGGAACGGCCTTACATGAAAAGTAGTAGCGACTGGGAACCTGCCATTGTGGTACAGCACATTGTGCAAATTCACGGAAGGGGGCAGAATCCACCAGGCTGAAAGGCAGAAGTTGGAGAGCCAACAGCTTTGACAAGCTTGCATTCAGGCGCTGGGCATGAGGTGGCAGGGACTGTATTTTTTTTTTCCGCTGTAGAAGATGGGGCAGAGAAATTTGCCGTCTACAGCTGATGGTGTGCTGCTGGCAGATAAGCTGCTAGGACTGTGGACACCCTGGACTATACCATCATCCCTGTCAGTGGAGGCTGCTGAAAGGTTATGACTCGGAATCGCAGGGGCAGACTGAAGTGGGTAAGGAGGAGGAGGGACAGATTTGTGGCTTTTAGGTGCTCTTGCCAACGGGCTGAGTGGTTGGATGTTAAATGCCGTGTTAGGCATGTGGTACCCAAATGGTTGGTGTTTTTGCCACGTTTGATGTGCCTGTGACACAGTTTGCAGATAGCAACAGTGCGATCTGCTGCAGATGTGCTGAAAAAGGCCCAGACAGCTGAGCTGTGGGAAATGGGCCAGGAGATAACAGCTACAGAATGTGATGGAATAGGGAGGCTGCTCTCTACTCTTTCTTGATGTCGACCTCCTTGGGGTTGTGCCGCCTCACCTTCAGTTTCCTCCTCTGCTCGATCTGGCACCCAAGTCGCATCAGTGACCTCATCATCATCATCTTCATCATTACCACTGGAGACAACTTGGCAATACGCTGCGGCTTGGGGAACATGAATGTCAATTTGTCTACCAGTGTTTCTTCCTCTCTCTAGGCTCATGTTCCTGTCATCCTCAACCTCAGAACCAACATCTGAATCCAGTAATGGCTGGGCATCATCAAGGGGCAAGTGGCTGACGCTGTGGTCAAATAACTCAGCTGACTCCTCAATGGCTGATGTTCGGGCTATGGCAGTAATAGATGTGGACACAAGGAGGCAGGTTTATCCACTCTGGCAACTGCAGAGGACTGCACACTTGTCTCTGCTTGTGTGACAGAGGATGAGGAGGATGAAAAAGGTTTAGTAAGCCAGTCCACCACCTCCTCTGCATGCTGTGGCTAGATAGCACGGACAAACTCACTAAACAGAGGAAATGATGCCCTGCCTGAGGACTGACCACCACGTCCACTTTTGCCTGTGGACACATTTGTTGCTGGCCCCCTTACAGTGCCATGGGAACGTCTGCCTCTCCTTGTTGCCCTCCCAGACATTATTGGGAGGGAGGGGGGTGTGGTGCTTATTAGCAAATGTAAAGGAGAAGTTGAAATCTGTACGTAGATGCACTTTAATCAATGTACAGAGGTGTTTGGTGCCTTTTCATTTGAGAACTCACACTACACAGACACACTTCACGGATACAATATAATATACTGCAATATAATGCGCCAAACGTACAGTGACGCACAGAACTATACGGCGTTAAACTGGCAGTAATGCACGCAAAACTATATGGCGTTAAACTGGCAGTAACGCACAAAATTATATGGCGTTAAACTTGTAGTAACGCACACAGAACTATATGGCGTTAAACTGGCAGTAACGCACGCAAAACGATATGGCTTTAAACTGGCAGTAACGCAATCAAATAGACGGTGTTCAACCGTCACTACACTGACGCTATCGGAACTGTCCCTACTGTAGCTATACACTAATGTCAAGATTACTGACACGGTCTCACTACACTACAGTGAAACTATCTGAGCTGTCCCTACTCTAGCTGCACACTATGCAAAGCTGAATGATGGTCCTCCTCACTACACTCACACTATCCCTAGACTGACACTAAACTAATATTCTACACCGACCATTAAAGCAAAATAGCACACTAACTAATAGCACTGAACAGAGCCCTGTTCTACCTCTCTCCATGCCAAAATCACAATGAAAATGGCTGCCATTGAAAGAATACTTTTATACTGTGGGGCAGGAATGAGCCATGATTGGATAAAGTCATGATGACAATGTGTCCAATCATGACTATGACTGTGCTCTGTGCCCTGATTGGCTGAAGCTTTCACTGCTTCAGCCAATCAGGGCTTGCAATGCACTGTTGAGCGCCGCAATGCATTGTGGTCGGTTCGGGGAGGGGCAAACAAACGGTCGAACGACCCGAAAGCTCGGCTGTTTCCCGAACGACCGAACGAAAGTTCGGCCCGAACCGTTCGCCCATCCCTAATAATAATAGGATATTTATAACAGCTTACTTGTAAAATCCTTTTCTTGGTGTACATCACGGGACACAGAGCCTTGTTAATTACTTAATTGGTTATATCTCACCTTCAGGAGCTGGACACTGGTGTGATCAATAAGACAGGAAGTTTCCTCCCTATAAACCCCTCCCATACCGGGAGCATCTCAGGTTTTGGAGCAAAGCAATAAGTGTCCCAAAATCCTCAAATAAGAGGGGAGGGAGCTCTGTGTCACGTGATGTACTCCAAGAAAAGGATTTTACAGGTAGGCTGTTATAAAAATCCTATTTTCTTTTTCGTACATCACGGGACACAGAGCCTTGTTAAGTACTTAATGGGATGACCCAAAGCAATGCTTAACCTAAGGGGAGGGAGACACAGATCAAAAAGCAGACCGCCATCGGACGTGAGGACCTATACTGCTGCCTGCAGCACACTGCGCCAAAAAGCGGCATCCTCTTGCAGTCTTACATTCACCTGAAAGAAATTAGTGAATGTATGCACTGGCGACCAAGTTGGGGCCTTGCAAACCTGAGTCATAAAGGCTTGGTAATACACCGCGCATACTGTCCTGGTATAGTGCACTCTAAAAGAAACAGGGGGAAACCCTTTCTTTAAACCACAAGCCTAAATAATAACCTGATGAATCAACATTGAAACAGTTGATGTAGACGCTGCCTGCCCTTTCCTGGGGCCTCCAGGTAGCGCAACAGACATCAGTTTTCCGTATCAGAGCAGCCGCTTCAGATAGGCCGTGACTGCTCTCACTATAACGAGAGAGTGTAACCATTTTAATAGCCGATTTGAGCGCTGCCTGTCCATTTTTAGGGTCTTCTGGCAGCACAACAAAACGTCAGTTTCCTGTATCTGAAACCTTCAGTTAGACATTTAACTTATCTCATCAATTTTGAGAGAAAAGTAATAAATTTCCTTCCGTAGAACAAGGTTCTGGAAAAAAGGAAGGCAAGAAACATCTTGATTCAAATGAAAACTAGATCCTTTTAGGAAAAAAGGCTGGGTGAGGATTCAACATCACCCTATCCTTAAGAATAATGAAGTATGGCTCTATACAAAAGGAAATCTGCCAACACTGAAAACTGTTGCGGAGGCTACCGCAACCAAGAACACCAATTCCCTTGTGAGAAGGATGAAGGGAAATATGGTGCATCGGCCCAAGGTGCTGTCCTTGTATGCCGACAAAACTAGACCCAACCCCCCGGTCCCAAGGGTGATTTAACTGGTGGACTTATAAGAGTTACCCCTTGTATAAGGTCCCGGATCAAAGAGTGCGAAGCAAGCAACCTTTGAAAACACTGACTAGCCCGAGAATCGACCCTTGATGGAACTTAAGGCTAGCTCCATCTAATTTCCTAATATAGGAAGGTAAGAATTCTACCTATGACATACTTACGAAGATGCCATCCCTTTGTTACACCAGGAACATGGGCCTCCCAGATCCTATAATACATGGTCCTGGAGGCCAGCTCTCCTGTATGAATCAGGGTAATTGCCACTGATTCTGAAGCACCGATCCTCAAGAATGCAGTCTCAAATAGCCAAACCATTAATTTCTATGTTAGCAAGACAGGATGGAATACCGGCCCTTGCGAAGTAGGTCTGGACAAGATGTAAGGGAACCTGGGTCCTCTACTACCACCCTTACGATCCCTGCACAGTAAGATCGACTGGATCATGCCAGAGCTATTAGGCTGGCTTCCGTTCCCCTCTGATGTTGCATAGAAGCCGCGGCACTGGGGGGAGAGAACGTATAAATCAGTGACAACTGGTCCCACACGGGGTCACTAACGCATCTGTCCCGTATGCAAGTGGATCCTTTGTCCTTGACACAAAGCTGTCCAACTTCTTGTTGAACCTGGACGCCAATAAATTTTATGTCCGGGGTACCCTTTCTCTGGCATCTGGTCAGAAAAAAGAAGGTCGGGGTGTAGAGGCTATTCTCCCAGGAACCATTGTTGATGGCTCCAAAGAACCACCTGTCAATTCTCCATTTCATGAAATGAAGATTGTCAATAGGCAAGGCCCAAGCTCCTCTGGCCAAACCAGAATATGGCTCACTTCCTTCTGGCCACGTGACTTATAGCGCCTCCTTGGTAAATGAAGTAAACCACTGGTGTGGCATTTTTGTATTGTACTTTCACAGAACAATCCTGCAACCTAAGCACCCAGGCCATTAAGCCAACCAAAGCTCTAGAATGTTGACGGACAAGGCTCTCTTGGAGCTTGACCACTTCCCCTGGGCAGTGGTCTCTTCCAGGACTGGTCCCCATCCCTTGAGGCCAGCTTTCGTATTCACCACCTCCCAGGTAACTGGCATGAAGGACCTTCCTTTCTGGCGATCTTTTGGTTAAGAACCACCAACTGAGACTCTGGCGTATCCCTGGGACCAACCCTTTGGATAATGCCAGGTTAGGATCTTCTTGTTCCAGGCAGACAAAATGATGTTTAAAGCAACCTAGAACGAAACTGAGCATAGGGGACCGCTTTGAATGAAGCTACCATCTTCCCTAGCACCTTAAGCAAAACAGGTGAATGGAAGGAACTCATTTCCTTGACCACATAGACCAGCTTTCTTACAGTGCTGATTTTGTCTGAGGCAAGAAAAAAAACTCCTTTTGGGCTGTGTCCCAAACACTCCAAGCTTCTTACCGAACGTAAGAATGTACCTTTAGACTGGGATCCTAATACAAGTAATTGGCGCAAAATATATATATATATATATAAGCTGGTAATATCCAATGTCTAATATATGTAAGACATCAAAGTGCTGAGAATGTAATTTAGGCATATACAAAGACATAATAGTCCATTCTCTGTATTAAAAGGAAGTCCATACAAAGTGCAATTGGCGATATGGGCACTGATTGGCTTCAAAGTATATGTAGGCAACAGGGAAAGGGATAAAAGAGAGGGGAAGCAGGCAGGTCCACACTCACGGCAGCCATCCAGGGGGAACAGAGACCATGTTCCCAAGTACTGCAAAAAACAAGAAAGAGATGCGCCTCTGGGTGCAGACTGTATGAATATTTTTAATCAACAAAAGGTTAAAAGTAATGGCAACTCACATTTGGGATGATAATAGCAGACATGTATGAGTCACAATGGGTAGGGGTCATCAGTGTAGTCAAGCTGTCCAAACGCCTGTAGATGTATTTTCCTCAGTGGTGTTTCTCTGGAGCCACTAGATGGTGCGCGCTCTGCTGCAACAAATGGACATCAAAGCGAGGCTTGGAGAGCAAGCTGGGATGCAGGCGAAGGGCGATGACGTCACCGGGTATGCTACGCGTTTCTGAGCGTGCTGGCCGCGAATGGTATGACGGCCGCGCTCCATTCTCAAGCTGGTGAATAGGGAACTGGATGAACCAATGATATATATGGGGAGGAGAAGGGGGGTGGCCAGTGTATTAGTCCGGCCCATTGGGATGTGTATTTGGCATAGCAAGTGGACGTTTAAAAAAATGACACAGGCTGGATGGGTGGAAATAAATACAATGCTGGATGGGGAACATCGCTAAAAATAACACATGAATAGGAGGGTGGAAAAAACATCTTAGCAGGTTAAGAAGGGGGATTATTATGAAAACAAGCGCATAATATAAAGATGATGAATATTGGGCAATTGAACACAGAATGTGCAAATGGGGAAGTTAAGTTAATGAAGACTATATTATAAGGAATATAAAAATTATTTAAAAATATTGATATTAAAAAAGGTAAAAAATGGTGTGTGAGATGAAATACATGGACCTGGGGAAATTAGCAATGAATGACTAGTTAAAAAGACAATATTTTTGCCGAACTGGAAGTGATGGCAATGATGAAAAGGAAAAAAAGGGGAGGGGGCAGGGTAAATTAGGGGATTGGATTGTGGCTGGAGGAGAGGGGGGGGGGGGAATGGAACGAATACCACTGCTTCCCGATGAGATAAATATATGGATGCAGCGATGCCAATAATGACCGTATGTGTAAATACACATGTATACATAAAAGTAAACATAAAAAGTACATATAAAAGTATATATATACAAAATTATACAGTACAATTATATATATACTAATAATAAGTATAAAGTGGCAAACGCATGCATAAAGGGGGAAGAGAGAAGGCTTATATGATGTGGATAGGATATGTGTATAGGTGGACATGTATGTGTACATAGAAAGGGGAGGGGAAGGGGGGGAAAGGGGAAAAGGAAGGGGAGGGGAAAGGAAAAGAGGTGTGTGAGGAAGTGGGGTTGGGGGGAAAAAAAGGGGGGGGGGGAAAGGGGGGGGAGAGAACGGAATGTGGACGTGTGTATATGTGTGTGGAAAAATGTACATAACCTGGGATGCATTAAAAATAATGACAAAAAAGGTAATGGAATAGAAAAATTGTATTATATATATATATATATATATGGAAAGAAACTGATCATCAGAGGAGAGTAGAAACCTCAATGCATTTGTTGATTCCTCCTGGCGAGAGCACATCAAGGCTATAGATCCAGTAGGTTTCTCTTGCACATAATTTTTTGAAACACTCGGCTGATGATAGAGAGCTGGGGACCTGTTCAATGACCCAGACTCGCAGACCGGTGGTGGATCCTTCATGGGCCACAGCAAAGTGTCTGGGGACACTGTGGATCCGTGCTACCCTCGATGTTCCTCCTGTGCTCTCCGAAGCGCTGTCTAAGGGGTCGTATAGTGCGGCCAACATAGATGAGCCCGCAGGGACAGGTAAGACCATATACCACAAAGTCAGAAGAACAATTGTAGAACTATTTGAGGAGGTAGGTGGTGCCTTTGGTACAAAAAGATCGTTGGCCATGTTCAACAAATTTGCAAGTCTTGCATAGTTTCTTACGACATTGAAACATCCCCAACAAGGGTAAAAGCATGGGTACTGAAGAGAAGGCAGGAGTGGTCTTCATTTTACTCGCGGCGATTTTGTTTTTGAGATTAGGAGCCCTACGATATGTAACCTTGGAATGCGGAGGGAGGATACTTTTAAAATGGGGATCTTGTAAAAGAATGTCCCAATGATTAGATAATATTTTTTCCATTTTTTTATGTTTATGATGAAAGGTGGTGATGAACCTGCTGGAATGATCTCTCAATGGTGGTTTGTTCTTTTTTGGTTTCCCTTGAAGGTAGTGCTGGTATGCCTCTTCTACTAAGCCGACAGGGTACTGTTTTTCTAAAAATTTGTTTTTTAAGTTGGCACTGAATTCAATGTAGTCGGTGTCTCTAGTGCAATTTTGTCTGAGACGGCAAAATTGGCCTTTAGGGATATTGTTGACCCATTTGGGGTAATGGCAACTGTTGAAATGTAAGTATGAATTCCCAGCAGTAGGCTTAATATAGTTCTTAGCATATATTTCAGCTCCATCGTGCCCAAGCTCTAAGTCTAAAAAGGCTAGAGAGGTCTTATTACTCTCGTGGGTAAAACACAGTCCATAAGTGTTATCATTGCAATACTGAACAAATTAATTGATTTGGTCGGTGGTGCCATCCCAGATGATGATAAGGTCATCTATATATCTGCCGAAGAATATAATATTGGCGGAGAAAGGGTGGTGGTTGTGGATGTATTGGTTTTCCCAGAAACCCATTGCCAGATTAACCTATGAGGGAGCAAAATTAGCCCCCATTGCTGTACCCTGTAGTTGCAAGTAGAAGTCTCCATTAAAGGAGAAGTAATTGTGCGTTAAACAAATATTAGTGGCTTCTACAATGAAGGATGCCTGGCGAGAATTAATGAGGGGGTCCAAGGCCAGGAAATGTTCTAAGGCGAAAATACCAAAGGAATGGGGGATAGAGGTGTAGAGGGAGCCAATGTCTAGTGATAGCCAAATGTATGTAGGCTCCCATGTGTAGGGTGAAAGAAGTTCCAAAAGGTGTGTTCCATCACGGATGTACGACTGAAGCTGCAGAACCATGGGTTGTAGAAATTGATCTACATATAAGCTGAAAGCAGAGGTGACACTGTCCATGGAGGCTACAATGGGTCTTCCTGGAGAATTTTGCTGGTTTTTATGAATTTTTAGTAAGTGATAAAAGTAGGGAATAGAGTAAAATGGTTTATGGAAGAAAGAACTTTCAGATTTGGTGATGATACTGTCTAGCAAGGCGGTTGAAATGAGACTATCCGCTTCTGTGGCAAAGTCACTGGTTGGATCTTTTCTGAGGTGTATGTGGATTGATCAGACAGAAGTCGGACCGCTTCCATAATGTAATCAGTTTTGTTCTGGAGAACGATTCCTCCTCCTTTATCGGCGGACTTGATTATAAGATCTTCGGCATGCGAAAAATGATGGAGAGCTTTGGTTTTGAGTGATGAGAGGTTGTGGGAGCTGGATGTTGGCATGGGGTTACACAGTTTGACCACGTCTGCGAAAACCACTCTGTAAAAGCTTTCAATGTAAGGACCCTTGGAATGCGTGGGAAAAAATATGGATTTGGGCTTGAGGGTGGAATGGATGATGGGAGGAGATGTGGCCAAATGTTGTGAGAGTAATCTGGATAGATCCTCCTCGGTGGGATAAATGTCATTGCAATCTAGAATGTCTGAACTAGACTCAAAGTCAAATGTAGATGATTCAGTAGTAGGGCTGGTGGTGGGTATGACTGGAATAAGGTTTTTGTTTTTTTCATTTTGTATGTGAAAATGTATTTTAAGGGTTAGGTTTCTGATATAACTATTGAGATCTTTAAACAGCAAAAAGGGATTGGGCCTGTTGATTGGGGCAAAATTAAGGCCCCGACTGAGTAAGGAGACGTCAGCTGGAGACAGAACATGTTGTGATAAATTGAAGATTTTCACAGTTTTTGTATTTTCTGGACGTTTTTATGGTTGTCTAGTTCGTCCTCCTCTGCAGCCTCTCCTGTGAGCCTTCTTTTTCGGGATGTTGTTGCTGGAGGAGGACTGGGCACTAAAAAAGGAGTAGCTGGGCCATTGATGGTGGTAGATATCTGGCTGGTGGGGGGGGGGATAGGGGACAGAGGTGCTGGGGAATGGATCATGTGGGTCAGCGCAAGGTGCTGAAATAATGTTGTTTGTGATATTGTTGGGGATGGTCAAGGGTGAATCATTGCTAATGCTTGAGAAACTGGCCACATCAGTAGTGAGTAGGTTGATAGAATCTTGAGAGATGGGTGCAATGGTGTCTGGGACAGATACAGAACTAGGTCTGTTGTAGAAGCGATTGAGGGCAATGATCAAGTCTCTATTTTTGGCGCTGTTAGGTTTGTGTATGCGTTGATCAGAGGAGTGATGGGAATGACGCGGAAGTGTAGACAGTGAATGGTGAACTGGGGATGGGGGCGGATGTTTATGATATCTATTGGAAATCACAGCTCCACAGGGTTTAATGAGTTTTAAACTCATAAGGGCTGGGAGTTTTGATACAGTGGAGGATAGGTAGATCTAGGTGATGCCGGAGTAGCAGCCAAATGGGCAGAGTGTCTTTTGTTCCACGAGAAAACTGTCAAAATTATAGTCATCTAGGTCTCTTTTAAATTTGCCCATTTTGGTATTTTTTTTTTTTTTTTCTTTTTATTGGAAAATTATTCAACATGTAATTACATACACCCACATTTATGTGGAAAAAAACCAACAAAAAACAAACAAATTTTCGTACAAAAATATCTTTACATATTTACTTACTTTTCCTTTTCCCTATTTCCCTCCCTGTGTTCTCCCCTCCCCCCTATTCCCCTGATCTGTCCCCCTCCTATCCTATTCTTTTCCTATCATTCCCTGAACGTATTTATCTGATTGTTTAAATATTCTCAATTTTTCCCATGTTGTCCTGTAATTTTCCCCCTTTCCCTGCTCTCCCTGGCTCAGGTATTCCATTTCTGAGATATACTCTACCCGTTGAATCCATTCTTTAATAGTCGGTTTCTTTATAGCTATCCAGTTTCTTGGAATTAGTCCTTTTGCTGCGTTAAGTAATGGTGGGACTAATGTTTTCTGGTATTGCTTTTTTGTTTTATTTGTACCATGAAATAGGCATGTCCACGCGTTTTGTATTATTTTTTCTCCCGTGACAACTTCAATGTAATCCAAAATCTCTGTCCAATACTCCTCTATTATTGGGCATTCCCACCACATATGCATCGTTGTTCCCACTTGCTTACACCCCCTTACACAGAGTGGGGAGTTGTTAGGATGTATTTTATTCATTCTTTCTGGCGTCCAGTGCCAGCGTACCATACTTTTATAATTTGCTTCTATTGTGGTTACATCCGATGCATAGCTGTGAACTGCCTCAATAATTTGCCTCTCGTCTAACTTTCTGCCCAGATCTTGCTCCCATTTTTCTATAAAAGGTAATGGTCCTTCTGTTTCTAGTTCTGTTAATATTTTATACACCTGAGATATACCATGTCTCAAAGGCTTTTTACTACATATCTTTTCCAGTGGGGTTAGTGTATTTTCATCTCTAATTGGTTGTGGAATAGTGCTTACTAAGTGCGTTAATTGGAGGTATTCCCAGTCACTCAGCTGACTCCATCCCTGACTCGTAATTAAATCTTGTTTTGTTTTTATTTTACCTACTGTAATTATATCTTTTAATTGTGCAGTTCCCATTAGCTTCCCTAATCGTGTCCCGTTACCTGGTGTAAAAAACGTTGTGCCTGCTAACGCTATTAATGGAGAATTATATTTCCATTTTTCGTGTCGATGTAGTGTATCCCATGTTTTAAATACCTTCTTTGTTATACTATGTGAGTCTGTGCCTAATACTCTAAATTTTGGTGGTATCCATATATTATTTTGTAAATGTGTCATACTTAGCGCATTTTCTATTTGTGCCCATTTCTTTTTTGTTTGTGGATTTTGCCCATTCTACTAATCTTGCCAGGATTATTGCTTTATGGTATCTTTCTATATCTGGTACAGCCATGCCCCCTTCTTTTTTTCCACGGGTTAGTAATATATATTTTATTCTAGCCTTTTTGCCCTGCCATATATATTTCAAGATCTTATCGACTTAAAGAATGGTTTGGGTATATCTATTGGCAGCATCTGCAACCTATATGTTACTTTTGGGAGGATCATCATTTTTAAGATGTTGATCCTTCCTGTCCAACCAACGGGTCTCCTTGAAATATCCTTTAATTCTGCTTTAATTTCGTTTAGTAATGGGATAAAGTTGACCGGATATAGTTCTTCTTCAGTTGTAGTTATTTTAATACCTAAATATGTTAAGGTTTTTGTCTCCCAAGTGAACGGAATTCTTTCTGTAACAGTTTTTCTTCTTTTTTATCTATTCCTAAGTTCAGAATTACTGTCTTTACTGGGTTGATCTTGAAGTTAGCGAGTTCCCCGTATTTTTTTATTTCCTTTACTACATTAGGGAGCGACAGCCTTGGTTTCGTCAGATATAAAAGTATGTCGTCAGCGTATGCCGCCACTTTATGTTCCTCCCTGCCCATCTTCACCCCTCCTATGTCCTGATTATTCCGTATGTTCTGTAACAAAGGCTCCATTGCCAACACATACAGGAGGGGTGAAAGCGGGCATCCCTGTCTCGTTCCATTACGCATCTCGAACGTCGACGACACACTCCCATTTATTTTTACCCTGGCTGTCGGGTAAGTATATAGGTTTTTGACCCATTTCATATATTTGGGTCCAATCCCGACATACCGGAGTGTGTCCATCATAAACCCCCAGTCGACTCGGTCAAACGCTTTTTCAGCGTCTATCGACATGAGTACGACTGGGGGTTTCTTCTCCTTCCTTTTCTGGATTAATAAAAGGGTTCTTATGGTATTATCTCTTCCTTCTCTCCCCATTACAAAGCCAGTTTGATCAGCGTTTATTAGTTCCGGCATTAAAGTTTTTAGTCTCGTTGCCAATATTTTTGCATATAACTTAATGTCTGAATTCAATAACGCTATGGGACGGTAGTTAGAACATATTGTTCCATCTTTTCCTGTTTTGGGTATAATGGTAATATTGGCAAGGAGAGATTCTTTTCTTATTTCTTCATCGCCCCCCAATCTATTAAAATACTTACATAGCTCTGGGACTAACTGATCTTTGAACTTCTTATAGTACTTAATCTGAAACCCGTCCGGTCCTGGGCTTTTCCCCCCTGGTGTTTCTTGGAGAGCTTTGTTTATTTCATCCTGCGTAATTGGTTTTTCTAGGAGCTCTGCACTTTCCGATGTTATCCTTGGAAGGATCGTTTTTTCTAAGTATTCCTGTATTTTGCCTTTCCTGTTTTCTTCTTCCTGTGCTGTCTCGTTCCCTCTAATATCATACAGTGCACTATAGTATGTCTTAAATGCTTCTGCGATTTCTGATGTTTTAAATTTCATCTCTCCACTCTGATTCTTTATTTTTTCTATGTAATTTAAAGTTTTTTTCCTTTTTGCTATTCTTGCAAGGTGCTTCCCGGGTTTATTCCCCCATTTGTATCTTTCTTTTACTACATTCTTAAATATTTTTCTGGTTTCCTGTTCCATCAAGTCTCTGGGTTGACCCCTCTTAATTATTATTTGTTGGTATGTTTCTTTATCTTGTTGTCTTTTATCTTTTTGCTCTAGGTCATATAATTCCTTTAACAGGTTTTCCCTCTTTTGGTCCCTCTCCTTTTTTCGTGCCCCTATGGTGATCAATTTACCTCTTATACATGCCTTATGCGCTTCCCAGATTGTTGCTACACTCACTTCTGGTGTATTATTTATTCTAAAGTATTCTTCAATTTCTCTCGATATTATCTCTCCTACTTCTTTGTTATCTAGTAAGTCTTCATTTAAGCTCCACATACCCTTTCTTTGTTCTATATTATTGAATCTTATTTTTACAATAACTGGGGCATGGTCTGAGATTGATTTTACTCCTATCGAGGTGTCTACAACATATTCCAGGAGCCCGTGGTCCACCAGGATGTAATCCAATCTTGAATGCGTGTCGTGCACCGCAGAGTAGTACGTATAATCCTTTTTACTTGGATGCGCCGCTCTCCAAGCATCTGTTAATTGATGATCGAACATTTTTTTTTTGACCAGTTTTAATTGTTTATTATTTTGTGTCGGTGCACCAGATGTATTGTCTAATTTTGGGTCCATAGGGAAATTGAAATCGCCGGCAAGAATTATGTAGCCCTGTTTGAAACCCATCAGGATATTTAAGATTCTATTCAAATATCTTTTGGGGTGGGTGTTTGGACAATAGACGTTAGCCAGTGTGTATTTTTTCCCCTGAAGATTCCCTTTTAAGAACAAGTACCTACCCTCTGGGTCCACTCTTCTATCCTCTACTATAAAGTTTATTTTCTTTCCAATCCCTATAGCTACTCCTTTAGCTCTCTTGTTTGGGGAGTCTCCATAGTACCAAGTGGGAATCGCACGCGAATAAATTTTTGTGTTAGAATCTAGTGCTAGATGTGTCTCCTGAAGAAATACAATTTCTGCGGCATACCTTTCAAGCTCCCTTAATGTCATATACCTTTTTTCTGGGGAATTCAGCCCTCTTATGTTATATGTGATGAGATTTATGTCAGTCATATGTTTTTTTTTTTCCTTGTTTTTTTTTTCCCCTCTCTCACTCTTCCTTGGGTGGACAGATCCTGGTTCCCCCCTCCCTCCCGCCCCGCCTCCCCTCATCCCCCCCTCCCTCTCCCTCCCTCCCTCCCCTCTCTCCCCCCAATAGAACTTTGACCTCATGGTCTTAGTGCAGGATTTCTCTTTCACCTCTGCACTCTTTGGCCCGAGGTGGAGTTCTGTTTGGCACCGTCGGTCCCCTTTCCCCTTCTATTTGGGAACTGGTGCCGGAGCGTCCAGTCGAGTCCCGGGCTCCCCCCACCGCCCCCTCTCCTTCTATACCTGTTTCGTTCACTCCCTTAACCCCCATAACCCCCATCCCCTCCCCCCGCCCCCTCCCTGTGTCAGGCGAAAAAATCACCGGTCTTACAGAACAAACAATTAACAGACATAAGAAGCGCCATAAACCCAGGGAAAAAGGGGGAGGGAGGAGAAGGAAGAAGGGGGAGGGGGAGGAGAGAGCGGAAAAAAAAAAAAAAACACCCTCCTTCCTACCCCCTCCCCACTCCCCCACCTAATCCCCCATCTGGCATTGGAATTTCCAGATTTTTACAGAATTCCGGTATTTCCTCTATGAATCTCAGTCTAGCCGTGATACCATTTTTCCTTCTTATCAGGCAGGCTGGGAAACCCCAGTTATACTGGATTTCGTGTTCCTGGAGTGTCTTAAGTAATGGTCTTAGGTTTCTTCTTCTTTGTAGCGTTTCTTGGGATAGGTCTTGAAAAATCAGAATTTGGCTCTCTTCCCATTCTATTGGTGACTTCCCTCTCAAGTTTCTCCATAGTTGATTTTTTTCCTCCCAGCTTTCAAATCGGACAATGATGTCTCTCGGTTTATCCTGAGCTATTTCTCTTGGTCTTCTTATTCTGTGTGCTCTCTCTATTTTTAGTGGGGTTGTTATTTCTCTATCCAGAAGTGGGTTACAGATTTTCATTATTAGTTCTGATAGATTCTCTAATTGGGGTATCTCCGGTACCCCCCGGATTCTTATATTCTTTCTTCTGTCTCTATTTTCCTGATCCTCTCGCTTGTATGCCAGTTCCTGTTGTTCTTTCCTTATTGACTTTATCTCTCCCTCTAGTCTTCCTATGGCTGTTTCATTATGATCTGATTTCCTTTCCACTTCCTCCACTCTTTCGCGCAAGTACCCCATATTTTCTTGTATCACCTCCATTTGTGTCTTTAACGATTTTTCCAGGGCGGCGAACATCCCCTCGATTTCTATTTTTGTTGGTAATAGCGCCCTGTTTTGTGGTTCCTCTTCTCTTCTCTGTTCCATTTCTACTTCAGTCTCCTGTTCTATTCTAGACTCTGATAATGAGTCTGCCTCTGGCTGGTTTTTATTTTGCCCTTTTTTCTTATCCTTTCTTTTCCTCCTTACTTTCCGTCTGACTGCTCCTCGCTCCCTGCTGCTTCTCCACCGCCTGTTTGTCACTATTTCCACCATAGGTTACATATTTATTCATTGGGCCCGGGCTCGGGGTCAAACTTAAGCGTGGTGATTTTGGAATTGCTCCCCCTCTTGCTCCCCTTGCTCTTGAGCTCATGTTATTTCTTTTGGGTACTCTGCTTGGGGCTTTATCCCCTTTGCAATGTTCCACCCCGCTGTTTGTTACCAAATGCTCAGATATACCCGTCCTGCACACCCTTTAGTACCTCTATGATACAATCGAGGTCAGGACTGCCTCGTTTGACGCAGCAGGGGGCAATGTCTCAGGAAGATGGATGCCTGCACAAGCAGACAATTTTCTGTATTTATTGTATTTTCTGTATTTATCATATTCCCCGCTCCAACACGGTGTCACTTCTATCTGACCCCATAATGTAAAGGTTAACAACAGTCTTAGTAACAGTTTATCCGTGTTTTCCTGTTGCCCGCACTCTTGTACTCCTATACACCTTTTATGCAACTCAAAAAGAGAAAGGCGCTTACTACTAGTGCCGTATCGCATCAGAGGGTATCAGAGGGTATAGGTAGGCAATGAGTGACCTATTTTCAGCGTTTCTGCGTTTTAGGCGCCTTTTACCCGTTTACGGTTTCTTTTGAGCACATCACAGAGGGGGTGCTTTGGCAGGGCAGGGCAGCACAATTACAGGACTACAGGCAGCACTACAGGCAGCACAAAAAAAAATAAAAAAATTACACATTTGAATGTTTCTCACTGCACGTCCCCTTTCCCATTCCTCAGTTCAAGTGAGAACAAGGCAAGCAATAATAGGCATTAGTAACAATTTCCTATATTTCCAGTGTTTCTGTACTACCCCAACAGATGCAGGCAATTTTAGTCAGTTTTCCTGTATCTTTGATGTGATGCACTCACCACTTCCAAAGATGTTAAAAGGCACAGTGAGGGCACAGTGTTTTACAAAGACACGATTCCTATATCGTAAGGGGGGGTCCGTGACTTCCGCATACGTGGCGGGCTTATCGAATCTTCCTACAGCGTGGAAAAATGTATCTCCAGCAGTTACAAATAAATTTAATCCAAATTAGTCCAGAATAGTAAGAAAAAACAAAAAGAGGAACAACCTTCTGGTATAATGACACGTACTCTTGTTCTTTTCAAACTCCCCACGTGCCTTATGAGTCTATTAAAGTCTATTCAAAAACCTTTCTAGTGGATGTATACAGACCCTTTAGGCATGAAAGTATTGGTTAGTTTTCCCAATGCTCACTGTTTTATTTTCCCTCCCCCACTTCTATCATTTTTTTTTTCCACAGGCATTCAATACAGTCAGTTTACTTAATTTCAGGCTGCTTTTTAAAGAACTAGCACTTTCACAGTTCTCACACTTTTTTTTTTTTTCTCAAGAAAGTCCCCGCTGGAGGTTACTCACGTTGCTTCAGTGCTTATCAGTGCTTCCGTTTCTTCGTTTGATGCAGCGGGGGGCCATCATACTAAACAATGCAGGGAGCAGGACACATGGAGCTGTTTGGGAAGCAGACAGGCACATAACCTTGGGGGGGGGGGGAGGGTCCGTGCTGTAACAAGGTCTGAGCTGTGACTCAGCCCCGGTCTCTCACTTCTCCTCTCTCACTCCTCCTTTCCGTCCATTATCCCCACCACTCTTGGTGCTCCCTGCTCTGTCCAGCTTCTCCGGATCTCTCACACCCGTTC
Organism: Rana muscosa; assembly: GCA_029206835.1. Lineage (NCBI taxonomy): Eukaryota > Metazoa > Chordata > Amphibia > Anura > Ranidae > Rana > Rana muscosa. Next base: position 6,365,003 of record CM055122.1, read on the forward strand.
ACTGCTGGCTGTATCTCTGCACGGCGGGCTGCTTCTCTCGGGTCTCATACAGAGCCACCGCTCAGCCTCCTGTACTTTGGGTCTCTCACGCTGGCTGTATCTCCGCACGCCGGACTGTTCACTCGGAGCATGTAAGGGGACAAACGTACTTCCAGGCGGGGGGGGGGGGGAGCGGGTGTGCTACAGGGTCATTAGGCTTATCTCCTCATTTCTCGTAGGGGGGTCAGGAGACCGGCGTCTCACCTACACACTCCTGCAGGCCGTCGGCGCCATTACTAGGCTCCTCCCTCCCTCCATTGCTGTGAGCTGCCCATTTTGGTATTGACGGGATGATCTTCATCTCTTTTGGTATTATTGTTTAGTACCTCTAGCCATGTTAGAGGAATGGGTATGGAGTGTCTATTGATATTATTGACAATCGTTTTTATCTGCAGCAGCAGAGCGCGTAATTATATTAATTATTTATTAATTATTTCCACCCATCCAGCCTGTGAGATTTTTTAAACGTCCACTTGCTATGCCAAATACACTGGCCACCCCCCTTCTCCTCCCCATATATATCATTGGTTCATCGAGTTCCCTATTCACCAGCTTGAGAAAGGAGCGCGGCCGTCATACCATTCGCGGCCAGCACGCTCAGAAACGCGTCGCATACCCGGTGAAGTCATCGACCTTCGCCTGGATCCCAGCTTGCTCTCCAAGCCTCGCTTTGACGCCCATTTGTTGCAGCAGAGCGCGCACCATCTAGTGGCTCCAGAGAAACACCACTGAGGAAAATACATCTACAGGCGTTTGGACAGCTTGACTACACTGATGACCCCTACCCATTGTGACTCATACATGTCTGCTATTATCATCTCAAATGTGAGTTGCCATTACTTTTAACCTTTTGTTGATTAAAAATATTCATACAGTCTGCACCCAGAGGTGCCTCTCTTTCTTGTTTTTAGACTGGGATCCTAACCCAGGTGTTCCAGATACTTGCCGTCATCGGAACCAGCCTCGTCCCCGGTGGGGAGAGGGCTGTGTGCCGTGGGCGGGCTGGGCGCCGTCCGCCTCGTCGGGGGGGCGGGCCCGGGGCACCATGCTGGGCACACTTAGGTAAAGCCGTGCTACCGATTGATCGATCAGTAGCAATTTTCCGTGGTATTCCATTACTGCTATACCCTGGGCCTTTTAGTCCTGCTAGAGGCGAGCCCTAGCATATTGTAAACCCAGGGCACGGTGGCTACCCGGAGGGCAAGACCACCAACTGGAAGAGGTGCTGTTCCCCTGTGAAACGCAGACAACCTCTGTAATGCCATGCAAATAAATACATATGCAAATAGCTACAAATATACTTTGGGCAAAAGATAAAAAGTGTGCGTTGTATACACGCATTGATGTAGCACGCTATGGAAAGGGCATCTTTGCAAGCATGCGTTTATGAACGTATTGCAGACACGTATTCCTATGCGAGCGTAAGGAATCCTGTATATTTAAGGAAACCTATAATAACATGCCTCATTATGCAATCACGCAAAACTAGGCGATCATGCATCCTTATTCGATTCAGCATTTTTTTTTATTATGCGATCAAGCATTTTATGCATTTTAAGCACCACTGTGCGAACCAGTACCCTTGTGTGACCAAGGACTGTTGTATGATCAGGCACCCTTGTGCGATCCAGCATCTTTATGCAATCAAGCATTTTTATGCAATTTTAGGCATTGCTGTAAAAATAAAAGCCTCTCAATTACTTGAGTAATCCAGGACTCTTGTGCGACCAAGCATGTTTATGCGGTCAAGCATCTTTATGTGACTAAGCACTTAAATGTGACCAAGCATCCTCATGCAACTATGTAAAAACCATGTATATCCATACAAACAAAAAAATTTATCTTTATGTGATTAATCATAAACATGTTTTTATCCCACATGCATTTTGTACATTTCATACTCATGTACAGTATCTTATGCAACCTGTGGACTGAAGAGGAAGTAATCCTCTGCACTGTGTGTTTCTGCAATCATGCGATTTAGCTGATTAGCAACAATGTGCAGCAGCAACTGTGCATCCCAGCAGTTGTGCGTTTGGCTAGCTTGGAAGCAAGCACATGCATGAGGATCCTGTAGAGATTTTCTAGCAACCTATACCCCTCGGATAAAGTAATGATACTCTTAGGAGGGGAAAAAAACAGCTTATGCGGGTGCCCAATCAGCATAAACAACTGTTCCAGTAATGGACAGACTGGGAAGGTACAAGAAGCCTATGAGAATTTAAAAGACCCCAAGGAAGAGACAGGGGCCTCGGCCGCCTGGGCTGAGGATAAGTTATACGCAGCATGAATTTCTGTAAATTACTGCAGCTGCGACTTCAGAGCTTGTGAGGCTTCTGATATCTCCGCCTCGTCAGACTGCACCTGTCCCCTGTCCCCTGATGGTGAATCTTCATTATCAGACTGTTGATCCTCTGAGGATTTAAAGCAGGGGAAGGGGACCTACCCCGCTTTCTGCTCTTTTGTGAGGATGCTGCGATTACAGCAGCTAACCTCTCCTATAAACCAACCAATGCAAAAGCGTCCTCAATGACATATGCAGGGCTGCAATGTTGGGAGAGGCTGCAGTGCCTGACAGGGTCAATTGCTCATTCTGTGCGGCTGCCTCAGGTCTCTCAGGGGAGGATGGTATCAAGCAGGCATGTCTAGAACCCCTAGATTCAGATGGCGACACTTTAGTGCCCCCTTTCTCCTGCCCCTGAACCCCTTTACAGGGAGACATAGTCCTAAGTCAAAAGGCAGAGGTACTAACACAGGTGCATCAACTGCTGGGCCTAGTCTGGAAATATACAAATGCCTGCTTATCTGCACAGCCTGATGCCTAGTAGGTGTCTTTAGTATGCCTGAATCCAATCCACACAGGTGCTTACGTGCCCCATACAAGCTGCTGTGTCCTTTTGCTTTCAGGTCTCTTGGCGTCTGGGGTTTTTAAACACCCGCCTTGTGCCTGCGCTGTAGAACACTGTGCTCACACGCACGTGCGCGCTCACGGCAACCACGGCCCCCGCTGCTCCATTATAGAGAAAAGGCGCACTCCCGTGCGCGTGCATAGGGATGGCGGCAAGTGGGGGAGAGGGGGGAATCGCCGTGGGACCGTGGACAACATGGGACCCCCCCTTCAATCTTTATGTGGCAGAGCCTGAAGCGGAAGAAGTGAGCAGATCCATGGAGCGGCTACACTGAGCTTTCATCCTGGAGAGCATGCAAGTAAAACACCAGGTATGTCCCTTTACTCCCTCTAGTGGCAGAAAACAGGTAAGACATGCAACTACTCATAGAAGAGAACCCCAATAATTTCCCAGGGTTGTCTTCACTTACCTTATCCCCGCCGCAGGATACTGCTGAAGACCAGACAGTTCCAACCTTCACCCATCACGGCGGGCTGTGTAGTGCCAACCTTCAGGGTTCTGGGTTCCTACTTAAAGGAGGCCTCTTCCCTGGACATGTAAGGTACTCTGCCAGAAACCTTTGGACATTTTTTAATACGTGCCACAAAGTGCTTGATCCCACCAGAGTCCAGTCCTTAAAAAAAAAGACATTACAGGCAAAACCTCGCTCTACCGCGAGGCCCGGGTACCATCCACTTTGGCGTTATTTTGGCCTTCTTGGGTGGATCTGGATTGTGTAGCTCCTTAAACCCCCCCCCCCCCCCCCGCAGGAATCCTTATTAGAGCCTTTTCTTAGCACATTCTTTAACCGTGACCAAAACCTTAGACACTGGCTCCAGGTATGGGAGGAGTTATATGGGGAGGAAACTTCCTGTCCAATTGATCACACCAGTGTCCAGTACCTGAAGGTGAGATATAACCCATTAAGTAATTAACAAGGCTCTGTGTCCCATGATGTACGAAAAAGAAACAGTGTTTAACCACTTAAGGACAGAGCCTTGTTTTGAGATTTGGTGTTTACAAGTTTAAAACATTTTTTTTTGCTAGAAAATTACTTAGAACCCCCAAACATTATTATTATTATTATAACACCCTATAGAATAAAATGGCAGTCGTTGCAATACTCTGTCACACCGTATTTGCACAGCGGTCTTACAAGCGCACTTTTTTAAATTAAAAATAAGACAACAGTAAAGTTAGCCCAATTTTTATTTTTTATACTGTGAAAGATGATGTTACGCCAAGTTAACAGATACCCAACATGTCATGCTTCAAAATTGCGTCCGCTCGTGGAATGGCGTCAAACTTTTACAGTTAAAAAAGTCTATAGGCAATGTTTAAAAACATCTGCAGGTTGCATGTTTTGAGTTACAAAGAAGGTCTAGGGCTAGAATTTTTGCTCTCCCTCCAACGATCGTGGTGATACCTCACGTGTAGTTTAAACACTGTTTACATATGCGGGTGCTACTCACGTATGCGTTTGACTCTGCACGCGAGCTTGGCGGGATGGGGCGCGTTAAAACATTTTTTTCTCTTCCTATTTATGTTACTTTTTACACTGTTCTTTAAAAAAAAAAGCATGACAGGACCTCTTAACCACTTCCCTACCCAGCCATAGACAAATGACGTCCACAGATGGGATCTCCCATCCTGGGTAGACGTCATATGACGTCCTCGGTTTTGTAGGGGGATATCTGAATGATGCCTGCAGCTAGAGGCATCATTCAGATATCCTTTTAAAGTGCCGGCGATTCTGTGCACCATAAGAACGATCATAGCGGCGGTTCCGCCGCTTGATCGTTCATATAGGCGGCGGGAGGGGACACCCCCCCTCCCGCCGCCATCCGGTGCTTCTCCAGGCTCCCCCGTGCGATCGGGGACCCGGAGCGAATCTTCCGGCATCGTTGGTGGAGTCACGTGATGAGCATAGAGATGACTGGTGACCAGATGGTCACCAGTCATCTCTATGATCGTCGGAGGCCCGGGCGCGATGTGATGACGTCACGCCCGGGTCCTCAAATGTAAACAAAGCCGCCATTGCGGCTGTAAGTATGAGATCAGTGAAAAAATTTTCACTGATCTCATGCTTTCCAGCCTGGAGGAGAGATGTGGGGTCTTATTGACCCCGCATCTCTCAATAAAGAGAACCTGACACACACATTCCTATTACAAGGGATGTTTACATTCCTTGTAATAGGAATAAAAGTGATCAAAAAAAAAAAAAAAAAAAAGTAAAATCATTGTAAAAAAATAAATAAATAAATAATAATAAAAAAAAATTAAAACGCCCCTGTCCCCGGTAGCTCGCGATCAGAAGCAAATGCACACGTAAGTCGCCCACATATGTAAACGCCGTTCAAACCACGCATGTGAGGTATCGCCGCGTGCGTTAGAGCGCGTGCAACAATTCTAGCACTAGACCTCCTCTGTAATTCTAACCTGGTAACCTGTAAAAAAAATTAAAGCGTCGCCTATGGAGATTTTTAAGTACCGAAGTATGGCGCCATTCCATGAGTGTGCGCAATTTTAAAGCGTGACATGTTAGGTATCTATGTACTCGGCGTAACATTATCTTTCATATGTTCCCAAAAAATTGGGCTAACTTTACTGTTTTGTTATTTTTTAATTCATGAAACCATTTTTTTTTTTAAAAAAGGCGTTTGAAAAATTATTGCGCAAATATTGTGCAAGAAAAAATGTTGCAATGACCGTCATTTTATTCCCTAGGGTGTCTGCTAAAAAAACATATATAATGTTTGGGGGTTCTGAGTAATTTTCTAGCAAAAGAATGATGATTTGTACATGTAGGAGAGAAGTGCCAAAATAGGCCCGGTATTGAATAGGTACAAAAAGCCCTGTATTGAAGTGGTTAAATATGAGATCTGAGGTCAAAAAGACCTCAGATCTCATATTTACACTAAAATGCAAAAAATAAAATAAAAACGTCATTTGAAAATATAATTTTAAAAAAATGTGCCTTTACCACTTCAGCCCCAGAGGATTTTGCTGCCAAATGACCGGGACACTCTGCGATTCGGCACTGCCTCGCTTTAACTGACAATTGCGCGGTCGTGCGACGTGGCTCCCAAACAAAATTAACGTCCTTTTTTTTCCCCCCACAAACAGAGGTTTCTTTTTGTGGTATTTGATCACCTCTGTGGTTTAAATTTTTTGGGCTATAAACAAAAATAGAGCGACAATTTTGAAAAAAAAAAAACTATATTTTTTCCTTTTTACTATAAATATCCCCAAAAAATATATAATAGGGGATAGTTTTATGGCATTTTTATTAATATTTTTTTTTTACTAGTAATGGTGGCGATCAGCGATTTTTATCGTGACTGTGACATTATGGTGGACACATCAGACACTTGATGCCATTTTGGGACCATTGTCATTTATACAGCGATCAGTGCTATAAAAATGCACTGATTACTGTGTAAATGACACTGGCAGGGATGGGGTTAACCACTAGGGGGCAAGGAAGGGGTTAAGTGTGTCCTAGGGAGTGATTTTAACTGTGTGGGGGCTGGGCTACATGTGACAAGACACTGATCACTGCTCCCAATGACAGGGAGCAGAAGAGCAGTGTCCTGTCACATAACACAACAGGGAGATGCCTTGTTTAGACAGCTATCCCTCCCCCCGTTCTGCAGCTCCGTGACACGATCGCGGGACACCGGCGGACATCGAGTCCGCGGGCACGGTCACGGAGCTCACCGCAGGGGCAATCGCACGCCTGCACGGCGTGAAATTCAAAGCAACGTATATATATGTTGCTTTGCGCAGCCGTGCCATTCTGCCGATGTATATGTAAAGGACGCGTTCGGCAAGTGGGTAAGAGCTATGGGCGGAAGTGACGTTTTGAAGTCGCTTCCGCCCTGCAATGGTATGGAGTCGGGTGGGGGCCATTTTCCCCTCACTCAGCTCCATACCACACAGGGAGAAGGATCCGATCGCCTCCGGTAAGTGGCGGAGGGCACTGAAGCGCGGCTGGCGGGGGGCCACCGATAAGTGATCTTGCGGCAAATCCGCCGCTGAAGCCACTTTTATCTGAAAGCCGACAGCCCGCTGAAGAAGTGGATACTGGGGTTATGGCAGCTAGCTGCTGCCAATACAACGATAGTCCACTTCAAACAGCTGACATATAACGACGGCGGGCGTTCGGCAAGTGGTTAATGTTTAATAAAAATCCTAGTATAACTAATAACTTAAAGTAGAAATATAGGCAACTCTCTGAAAATTGAGGTAAACTCTTGGGGTCCCCCAAGTCACTACAAAATGTGTCTCCATTGGAAGATTCTCTCTATTCCTGTTCTGGGGACAACCCAAAATTTGGAGCTTTCTTTTACTTTCACTTTCAATGATAATCGTAAACAGCACAAATAAAGAGGGTGAATCCCCCCCAACAGAGACAGACCGCAATAAAAACCTAACAGGGGTTCTAATCCTTCTTAAAAAGGAAGAGTCCACAGTATAAATATATATATAAGTAAAATTCATGTTGTCACCTCCAAATCCAAAAAAACTTCATCCAACAAACTTCTGCATCCCTCGCTTGCAATGTTGTCTAAAATGGAGTCCATATTTGCTGAGCCAGATGCCATAACATCCTCTTCATTTCTTAAGTATTTCCTTTTCAAACTTATAATTGATTCCCTAAAAAAAATAAATAGGCAAAACATTGGCAAAACTAGGTACTGCTGCAAGGACGACTAGGCTAAATCATTAACTTCTTACGGCAATGTAAGAAAACAATGACTTTATTTTTATTCTGACAGCATAGAATACACAGGCTACCTTCACAGGTGATTGGAGACGGGCAAAAAAACTCACCTTCTTGTCGAATGGCAGGTTCTGCAGTGAGTTTTACCTATACTCAATGCCTGATAAAGGTATCTTAGCTGGATCATGTGGCTGATCAGGTCTGCTCCACCAATGACCCTGCCTTCTCCGCCTTGGATGCAGGATCTAGGTGGAATGAAATCTGAAAGTCTGTGAATTTTGTAGGTTAGCAAGGTTGATTGTCTCAACCATCTAGCCATTCATGGCCTATCATGCCTGTAGCCACTTCTTAGGACCACTAAAAGGACCAATTAGAGACTTATTTCAGGGAAACAAGGACACTACTTTGGTCAACAAGGAGGAAATGCCATAAACTCTACTCTGTTCAGGAGAATGATTTGGAAAGGGCTCCCTGACAGACAACCCTTGCGGTCCCCTTTTATTTATCTGTCATAGTGATGGCTAAAGGGAAGCCCACTTAAGAGTAATAGATTAAGGTAAGCTTATTCCCTGGGTTCAGAAGGCTGGACAGGTATGTAACCAAGGCAGATTTAACCAAAATAAACAGAAAAGACGCACACTTCAATGTTGTGTATTTCTGATGCTCAACAAGGTATAGTCATAACTCAGCCATCAAAAATTCCACTCGCCTGCTCGCATTTTGCGAGTGGAATTTAGTGCAGGGCGAGCGAGGTGCAGGGACAGACCAGGCTGAAACGATCAGCCAGGAAACTGTCAGCCGGAGGACACAGAGCGGTAGGGCTGGACTGCCATGGCACCACTTTGAGCTGAGGCTGCAGCGCTCTCTTTCTCCTCCTCTTGTGTATTACATACACAGCGGGCATCTCCCGCTGTGTGTCACGGAGCTAGGTCTGTGTTCAGCGGCGCGGTGTGACAAGGTCCTGCCCCCCCTAGACCGGCTTGTGTGATAGTAGTTCGAATCAGCGTTCCGCCTATGAAACAAGCCAGTCTAGGGGGCGGGACCTTGTTGCAGCGCCGTCGAACACAGACCCAGCTCCGTGACACACAGCGGGAGATGCCCGCTGTGTGTGTGATCCATTATCCAGGCAATGGTGAGTCTGGAGTGATGGGGCACTGTAATGCTGCATTTGATGGGGCACTGTGAGGCTGCATTTGATGGGGCACTGTGAGGCTGCATTTGATGGGGCACTGTGAGGCTGCATTTGATGGGGCACTGTAAGAGAACCATTCGTTTTCGTCCAATGCGCATGCGCGTGCGCACCAATGCGCGTGCAATGGACTGCGTTTACGCGCAGGAGCGCGTCCCTAGCGCCAATTGGCGCCAGACGGCCTATTTAAGGAAGTGCCCTGACCCCAGACCCTTGCTGACTGGTCTTCAGCTGTTACCCGATATCCTGAACCCTGTTGTGATCCTGCTTGATACCCGTTGCTGAACCTGGCTTGCCTTGACCCTGCTTCTGGACTCTGCTCTGTTCTGATTACTGGCTCCTGATCCTGGCTACCCATTTGACCCTGCTTCTGCCTGCTGCCTTGTACTTCGCTGCCCGCCTGTTACCTGACCCGGCTACCCTTGTGACCTTGCATCTGCTTCCTGTGTCGCTCCTCTTCAACCTCCGAGTGTCTGCGACTTCAGTCCTGCGACTCTCTGCGACTTCCTGCTGCAAGTCTACCATGGACTTTGCATCATCTGACGTTCCAGTGCCACTGTTCCAGCGGAGTGCCTCTTTAACCCCTGCTGATCCTTGGTGCACAGCTACCCTCCGTGATCTGATGGTCCTCCTGCTCGTACAGGCACGCACCCCCTGCTGCAGGTTTCCAGGTCTACATCTGCAGGCACTCGTGTTCCTCCTGTCCCTCGTGTTCCCTCTGTTACACCTCCAGCGGGACCAGGGCTGGAGATACAAGAGAGGCCGACCTTGTCACTTCAGGTAAGTGACAGGCACTGTGAGGCTGCATTTGATGGGGCGCGGTAAAGGCTGCATTTGATGGGGCGCGGTAAAGGTTGCATTTGATGGGGCGCGGTAAAGGTTGCATTTGATGGGGCGCGGCAACGCTGCATTTGATGGGGCACGGCAACGCTGCATTTGATGGGGCACGGCAACGCTGCATTTGATGGGGCACGGCAACGCTGCATTTGATGGGGCACGCCAAAACTGCATTTCATGGGGCACGGCAAAGCTGCATTTCATGGGGCACGGCAAAGCTGCATTTCATGGGGCACGGTAAGAGGCTGCATTTCATGGGGCACGGTAAGAGGCTGCATTTCATGGGGCACGGTAAGAGGCTGCATTTCATGGGGCACGGTAAGAGGCTGCATTTCATGGGCCACGGTAAGAGGCCGCATTTCATGGGCCACGGTAAGAGGCCGCATTTCATGGGCCACGGTAAGAGGCCGCATTTCTTGGGCCACGGTAAGAGGCCGCATTTCATGGGGCACGGTAAGAGGCCGCATTTCATGGGGCACGGTAAGAGGCCGCATTTCATGGGGCACGGTAAGAGGCCGCATTTCATGGGGCACGGTAAGAGGCCGCATTTCATGGGGCACGGTAAGAGGCCGCATTTGATGGGGCACGGTAAGAGGCCGCATTTGATGGGGCACGGTAAGAGGCCGCATTTGATGGGGCACGGTAAGAGGCCGCATTTGATGGGGCACGGTAAGAGGCCGCATTTGATGGGGCACGGTAAGAGGCCGCATTTGATGGGGCACGGTAAGAGGCCGCATTTGATGGGGCACGGTAAGAGGCCGCATTTGATGGGGCACGGTAAGAGGCCGCATTTGATGGGGCACGGTAAGAGGCTGCATTTGATGGGGCACAGTAAGGCTGCATTTAAGAATCACATTGAGGCTGCATTTAAGGGGCACAGTGAGGCTGCATTCACGGGCACAGTGAGGCTGCATTCACGGGCACAGTGAGGCTGCATTTGATGGACACAGTGAGGCTGTACCGTTGGGCACTGATATGCTTTATGCTAATATTGTTAACGTTGTTGTTAATATTTATGGAACTTAATTCTGCGTAAAACATTTAACAGTGTAATTTCATGAGATAATTTACAAGGGCGTGTTTAGGGGTGGACTTAGGGGTGGGGCAACTGGTGGCGAGTAACTTTTAAGGCCTGGCTAGTGGCTCAGGACTTGAAATATTGAGCCCTGATATAACTAACAAAAAGGACACAAACTTCAATGTTGTGCATTTCTGATTAGCAAAAAGGTACAGTATACAATATAAAAACAGAAAAGACACAGCACACTACACTGTTGTGTTTTCTGATGTACCGCAAAATAGGGTAATATATAATACAGAAAAGATACAAACAACCTTTGATTTTGTGTATTTTTAATGAGCAATAAGATAGTCATAACAAAAAAACGAAAAAAACAGAAAAACACACACTTCAATGTTGTGCATTTCTGATGCTTAACAGGGGATAGTCCTATATAACCAACAGAAAGGACACTAACACGCTTCAATGTTGTGTATTTCTGATGGGCAACAATCAGGCCAACAAAAAGGACACCAACAAACTTAAATGTTACTATGTAACTATGTTGTGTATTTCTGATTAAATAATGTAGTCATGTAACAGAAAGAACACTAACAACCTTCAATGTTGTGTCTTTTGATTAACAACAATGTACAGTCATAGAACCAACAGAAAGGACACTAACAACTTTCAATGTTGTGTTTTTCTGATTAGTGACAAAGTACAGTCATATAATTAACAAAAGGACAACTAACTTCAGTGCATTTCTGATTAGCAACAATGTACGATTATATAACCAACATAAAAGACACCATCCAACTTCAATGTTGTGCATTTCTGATTACTAACAAAGTAGTGTTGGCTGAACGGTTTGGGCTGAGCATAAGTTCGGCCCAAACATTGACTGTTTGCCCATTCAGCGAACACACAAATACTTGGGCGTTCGACCATTTGTTCGGCCCGCCCAACTCCGCACAGTGCATTGAAAGCCCTGATTGGCTGAAGCAATGAAGGCTTTTGCCCAATCAGGGCACAGAACACTGTCAGAGTCATGATTGGAGAAAGCAATGATGTCTGTCCCCAATCATAGCTCATTGGTCATAGACCCACCCCACACTTTAAAAAGGTTACTTCCCAGAGCAGTCATTTGCAGTGTGATATTGGAGTTTAGATAGATAGAACAGGGCTACGAGCGAGTTAGTGTGCTATTGTGATTCTATTGTGAGTGTAAAGTATCAGTGTAGTGTGAATATAAGATCTAAGCTAGACCTTATGTCCCCATTTGGTTTTGGGACAGCTACTGATTGAGGTTTTAATTTTTTAAAATAATGAGCCCATACCTTCTGCTCCAAAGAGTCAAATGCAAGGCAAAAGATTGACGACTCTGTGGTAGACCACGAAGGCCAAAAGAGGCGTACCTACCTACCAAGCTTTTGCTGGCTAAAGATAGAGCAACCACCTCAGAGACTGCCCGAAGATCTTCTGGCCTGAGATCCTCTCAAAACACAGCAGCCTCAGATGCCACCCTCACACAGGTGGGGGAAAGCTTACTGCATCTGGCATTCCCAGGCAGTCTCACATCCATAAACTAACCAGGCTTGATCCTGTTTAGGCTTTGATCAACATAGATCAGGCATGATCAAGCAGATTCCACCGCAGTCCATCTGATGAAAAATTAATACGTCAGGAAAATGCTGCAATGCCGAACACCACAGTGGCTCCGATGCATTTGACACCACTGACCATTGGGGGATGTGGACACCGCCAGATCACTGAACCTGAGAGCGGCACTCCTGTTTCCCCTGGCTGCCTCTCCTTTCTGGAACCATTTAACTGGTAAAACAGGTAAATAACGTAGCAACTACATTAGCCAACCTAATACACAATCCTCCACGTATGCAGGCCTAAAACAATGTTTGTTTACTGCTATGCAACCCCTTACGTATGTAAGTATGCAGGTACCCAGACCTGCCGTTATGTAGGTACCTAAGTTATGTTATGCAAACATGCAGGTATACAGGTATTCTTGCCATTCATGCATTTATGTATGCAGCTCAAGGCAATAAGCACCTATGTATGAATCCTAAAGCAAATAAGCACGTATGTATGTAGTCCTAGGCAAATAAGCACATATGTATACAGTTTACTGTAAATGAGCACATATGTATACAGTTTAAGCATATACGTATGCAGTACAAATAAAAACATGCCAGCATGCGTTTAAGCAATATGCATTTATGAAGGCCTGCATTTATGGAAGCATGTAGGTATGTGCTTAAGCAAATATGTGTTTAACCCCTTCCTTACTGGGCACATATACCCCCTTCCTGCCCAGGCGAAATTTCAGCTTTCAGCACTGTCACGCTTTGAATGACAATTGCGCGGTCGTGCGACGTGGCTCCCAAACAAAATTGACGTCCTTTTTTTCGCACAAATAGAGCTTTCTTTTGGTGGTATTTGATCACCTCGGCGGTTTTTATTTTTTGCGCTATAAACAAAAATAGAGCGACAATTTTGAAAAAAAAGCAATATTTTTTGATTTTTGCTATAATAAATATCCCAATTTTTTTTTTTATATATTTTTTTCCTCAGTTTAGGACGATACGTATTCTTCTACATATTTTTGGTAAAAAAAAATCGCAATCAGCGTTTATTGATTGGTTTGCGCAAAAGTTATAGCGTTTACAAAATAGGGGGTAGTTTTATGGCATTTTTATATATATATTTTTTTTTTATTAGTAATGGCGGCGATCAGTGATTTTTTTCGTGACTGCGACATTATGGCGGACACATCGGACACTTTTGACACTAATTTGGGACCATTCACATTTATACAGCGAACAGTGCTATAAATATGCACTGATTACTGTATAAATGTGACTGGCAGGGAAGGGGTTAACACTAGGGGGCGAGGAAGGGGTTAAATGTGTTCCCTATGTGTGATTGTTACTGTGGGGGGAGGGGACTGACTGGGGGAGGTGACCGATCTGTGTCCCTATGTACAAGGGACACAGCATCGGTCCCCTCTCCCTGACAGGACATGGATCTGTGTGTTTACACACACAGATCCATGTCCTTGTCTCTGTAACCGCCGATCGCGGGTGCCTAGCGGACATCGCGGCCGCCAGGCACGCGCATCGGCATCTCAGTGATGCGCCGGGCGCGCGCGCCCCCAGTGGCCAAATAGCGGAGGCCGTATATTAACGGCCTCCCGGCATTTGACAACCACCTTGCGGCCGTATATTCTCGTACGGCGGGCGCGAGGTGGTTAAGCAAAACACGAAAGCGTGTGTCCAAGCAAACATGCACTTACGCAATACGTGCCCATGGAGACATGCATTTACGGAATAAGCAAGCCTGCATTTATGAAACGTGTTTCTGCAACATATATTACGCCACACGCATCTATGTTAACATGTGTCTATGCAAACATGCATCCACGCAAACATGTATATCTATGCAACACGCATACACACTTCTGCCCACATGTCTATACAAACATATGCTTATAAAAACCTGCTTTTACGCAACATGCGTCCGTGCAGATGCTCCGTCGCGGCCAGCCTTGGGGAACTGCATGCTGAGCGCCGCCCACTTGTCGGGCATGGGGGCCACTGGGCGGGGCCCTCTGCGAACATGTGCCTATGCAAGCTTGTGCTCTATGCAAGTAAGCAAGCATGTTTACTAAGCTGCACATGCTCAACCGCACCTGGGCCCATACTAGTTATAGTCAGGATTAGCCAAGTACACAGGCATCCAATGCAGCCTCTATGCTGCGTCAACAGCCTAAGGCCTCTTCCATACCTGTGTGACCCCATCCTGCGACTTGGGACTGCAAAGTCGCCTGACAAGTCGCACCCCATGATTTCCAATGAGTACACTTCACATCTGTGCGTCTTCAAGTCGCATTAAAGTTGCGGCCAAAATGCACGACTTTCAAACCACACAAGTGTAAAAAGGGAGCCCAAAACTAAGCTACTGCAGACCCAATGCATGCTATTCTGGAGACTCAACTCCTTCAAGTGCACCGATGCTCATGTTCTTCCAAACATGTCACATGTATGTATGCAACATCCATGCAAAACATTTGTTTATTCAAGCATGCGTTTAGGCAACAAGCTTGCAAGCATGTATACTATGCTGCACCTGCCCAACTGAACTTGGACCCATACTAGTTTTGCACATATGCATGTCATGCAGCCTTTTCCTGCTTTAGCCTAAAAGTAAGCTCCTGCAGACAAATGCACATTATTCTGAAGTTTGGAAGTATGCATCTGTTTAACTGCACCAGGCCCCATACTATTTTTGTGCCAAATGCACATTATTCTGGAGACCCAACACTTTAAAGTGCGCTAGGGGTGTATCGACTTTCAGTTGTACAGGCCCTCCGGATTAAGCAGTTCAAGTAAGCAGTATATAATCATGACTTGTCTGGCTACATACCGGTTTTTCTCCCATAGCAAGTACTCACACTTCACTAGTATCCATGGGCTGGTGTTAGGTCTCCAGACGTCCTACCTGGTATTCCCAGGACCCACATGGCTTTAACATGGCCGCCCTTCCACTTCCTGCCAATATAAAAATAAGCCATACTGAGCGACCTGTGCCCTCTAGTGGCTGGAGAAGGAACAGCAGCCTGTACAACTAAGAAGTACACAGCATGATTAAACAGCACACTGCCCCCCAGTGGCCACTGGGAGAACAGACAGTCAGATCTCTCTTTCTTAAAAGAGAAACTGCAAAAATGCAGACTTTCCAATCCCACCGCATGACTCTGAACATAACAGGAGTCCAATCTTCACCCATCACAGTGAGCTTTGTTATAAAAGACCTTCAGAGACTGGGTCCCCCTTAATCTAGGGTCCACTCCCCTGGACCTGTATAGAACCATGCCAGAAAGCACCTTGGTCAAAACAAACACTCCCAGGAGCACGTCACGTCAGTGACCATCCACCATCACTGGCGAAAAAACTGAGGTACTTCCTGTGTAGGAGGGGTTATATAGGGGAGGACGACTTGTTTGATTGATTTACCAGTGTCCATTCACCAGTAGGTGTATAACTCATTGAGTAATGACTGATCTGTGTCCCGTGATGTATGATAAAGAAAACGGGAGTCTTATGAAGAGAGGTTGGAACGGATAGGCAGACCCCAACAGCACTAACCACATCCAGGTAGAGCAGTTTTCTTCTCATATTTTTGAGCAAGGACAAAGAGAAGAACAATGTCCTCAATGAGGTAAAAAGAACAGACCACCTAGCCTGGTACACACGGGCTGAATATCGGCCGATATTGGCTGGTTCAAACAGAAACTGGCTAACATTTGGTCCGTGTGTACATCAGAAGCCGGCATCTGTCGAACGGGCATGCTGGAAAACCGGCATCTGATCAGTGCTGGCAGCCAATGGTTGCAAGTGCTGACCAATGTGTTCTGGTGGGGGGGGGGGGGAGGGCGGCACTCTATCAGAACACAATAGCTCAGCAGGTAGATCACTGTACTAACATCGGATAGTTAGTACAGCAAACTCCTCCCGAGCGCCTCCGTTTTGTTTTCGTTCAGCCCACTGGGTGGGCTGCCAACTCCGAAAAACACGCTGAACAGATATAATGGCCACCAGGAAGACCATCTTCAAGTGAGGTCTTCCAAAGAAATGTAAAGAATTCCTCTAACTGGTTCAAAGGTAGTACAGAGAGCAACAAGTTCACATCTCAAGGTGACTTAGGTCGAACTGGGGGATTTATTTGAGCAAATCCCTGAAGAAAGTTTTGATTAGGGATTGGAAGTAAAGGGGTGTGTGCGTAAAAAAAAATAATTATTTCCCATATCCCCGTATATTGTTTTCGCTAAGATACCTGTCCAATAGTCATTTAAAACTTGCTCTCAGGCAATGGCTGAGATCATTAACCGGAGTGTCCTGGCGGGGGGGGGGGCATCCCCCTGTCAGAACACAATAGAACAGCAGGGGAGATCGCTGTACTAACATTTGATTTTTAGTACAGCATCTCTGACCTGAGCGGTCAGTTTTTTTTCGTTCAACCCACTTGGGTATAAAGGAATAGTAGTAAAAGACGTAGTAGAAGACTTAGGCTTTTTCTTGTGGTGAAGGAGCACATTTTCCCCAGCGAGTTCCTTGATTAATAAAGGGATTCACCAAACATGCATTTACCATCAAAAGGCATGCATAAAAGATGCTTTTTAACAAGCAGGTTCAGCAGACCAAAATTTTAACCACAACATCCTGTACATTGCACAGAGATGAGGGACGTTCTAAAGATGTAAATTATATTCTTCAGAGCATTAACACAAAACAATCAGCTTCAATACGTTTAAGAGAACAGTGTCATTAAAAACATGCTTCTGGTCCAAGTTCATTTATCTTGTCAAGTTAGCAATTGTCTGGCAAAACAGTCAAGGCAGCAACTGAAGGGCTGGACCCGCAAGGGCAAAAGAGGCCTTCCTTAAAAGAGGGAACATCTCCAATAAAAACAGTAAGGTGTTTATTGGGAACTGAAATGGCAGGGTCCACTACTGGAATAGCCAATTTCTTCTTTTCCATAGACTAAATTACAGCAAAAAGCTTAGGAGTGAATAATCTTTCAGGCTTGGGCTAGTCCTTGTACATTCAGTGCATGTATGGGAAAAGTCTTTCTTGACATAGTCAGTCTTTTGATGCCCATAGGGGCTTTTTTTAGGATCTGGAGAGTGAGGAGCAGCTGCATTTGGTGGTTCAAAAAATGCAAGCAAAGGAATATCATCTGTGGTCTTCACTAAAATAAATGAGGGTCCTCAATACTTTCTTCCACAATATCCTCAAGGAAAGGAGGTTCCACATCTGATTCCTGAATCAGGGTGAATAGAGAATGTGTAGCGTTTTTGGCCTCTGGAAAACGAAGGCTCTAGAACAGGGGTAGGCAACCTTAGAGGGATGGAGATCTACTTTAACAACACTGATGAAGACAAATATCACCAGGCACAGTGTCCGGTTAGGGCTGGTTCACACCAGAACGCAATGCCAGAAAGGCATGTTCCATGTGTGTTTTCTGCACCGTGTTCAAAACGCACTACCTTTGTGATCTACTGTGGGCGATGATGCATTGTTACTCCAAATGTAGACCGCAAACGCAGTACACGCCAAAAAATAAAAAAAGCATTACAAGAGAGTGCAGGGATCAGGAGTGCATTGCGCTTAGAATGCAGGGATCAGGAGTGCGTTGCGCTCAGAATGCAGGGATCAGGAGTGCGTTGCGCTCAGAATGCAGGGATCAGGAGTGCGTTGCGCTCAGAATGCAGGGATCAGGAGTGCGTTGCGCTCAGAATGCAGGGATCAGGAGTGCGTTGCGCTCAGAATGCAGGGATTGGGGGGGGGGGGGGGGTTATGTGAAGGGTGGTAGAGGACACTGCTATGGGAGACCGAGAGCCAGCACAGTTCTGGACAAGGAGCGGGGCGAAAGCTGGCAGAGTGACTTTTCATATTAACAAGCTGGTGATTGGTTGCTTAGGACCTAGCAACCAATCGTCTGCGGGTTAACTTGAAAAGTTAACTTGGCCAGCTCCTCCCCCCCCACCCACCATCCTGAACTGTGCTGGCTCTTGGTCCCCGCTGTTCACTAATGACAGTGGCGGAGGCGGGAGAGAGGCGGACCGAAGGGCAGAGAGAGAAGACGGGGGTCAGCGGCGCAGACCCGTTACCGGTCTACCTACTCGTGGTCGACAGGTAGCCCTCGATCGACAGGTTGTCGGCCCCTGGTCTAGAAGCACCAAACATTTTCTGAAAAATTCAGACAGTGACAGAAAAAATCTGATTTTGCCAGACAGGCCAAATGGTTCATGCGTGAGAGGGAGCTAAAGTCTGAGGAGGGGAGCGGTGTCATAATAGGATATTGATTTAGGACAAGGAAACCGTTAACGCCCTGAGTGGCATTTTGAGTTTCTTGTATGCCACCAGCAGAACTCATGTTATTTGGCCCTTTTCACCCAGCTCCCTTGCACCTGTGATTATTCATTGCAAATTGAGGGGATTTGTAGCGGGGAACTCCCACAATAGAGTTCAGAATGGATGGGATTTTAGGAGTCTGCATACAGGACCTCTCTATTACCCAGGTGCTGATCATGTTACTGTGGCTATGTAGGAGTGCAGTAACATGTCTGCATTTTCAGCAGAAAAAGTGTGTGGGAATGCATCAAGAAGGATTCTAATCCTCCGGAGCCTAAGTTTACATAGGAAAAGAAAAACTACATTTTAAATGCCCAGACCAAAATGCTTTACATAGTTGGTTGTATACATACAGTACATTATATAGTTGGTAAAGTTGAATAAAGACACTGGTCAATCCAGTTCAACTGGTGTGTGTGTTTTCCAAATCCATGTATATTGTGTTCGCTAAGAAATACAGCTAAAAAAAAATGTTACACTCTCTGTCGACACCATTAACTGTGTAAGGGAGTTTTCTCCCAATATCACCATTCAAGGATTTGTATATCAATATCATATCCCCTCTTAGGCTTCAGGGAGAATAAATTTAACATTTGTAGTCATTCCTCATAATGGAGGTCCTCGAGACCCTATTAGCGCTGTTGCCCTTCTCTGGACTCTCTAACTTTGTTAGTGTATCTAAACCTGCTAGTCTAACACTCCCCTCCCCCCAGATTAACAATGCTGTTGTCTACTGTGTCCTTGTGCTCCATCCAGAGTGGAGGCACACTAATACAGGGGGTTTGTGAATAAAACCGGTGGGGGGGGCGTGGCCTAGAGCGGCATGAAATAGAACGCTAGTGCTCTGAGCTCCGCTGGCCGAATATCCTATTCCGACAATCCTGGGACCCTATCTACCGCTCGAACCTCGCTTCTTGCTGCTGCTGTGCCAGGTACCCTCCTAAAACTGTGGGTATAGAACTGGGTATATGGGATTGTACAATTTTTTTTTATTTTATTTATTTTTTTATGGTTGAACTAGATATACTTTCAACCTGACTAACTATGTAACATGTCTCTGCCGAAAAAAAGCACTGATGTGCTAGCTAAACTAGATAGTCGGCAAGACAAGGACCCCCCGGGACAAGATGGCGGCGCCAAGCTGGGGGAGGGGCCATCCACAGGAGCAGACATAGCTAAAGTATTGGAGGCAAGAACAGTGTGCCAGGAAGCCATCACAGCCTGCCAGACCACACTCACAGCCAGGATAGAAGAGGTCAAAATCGATGGATTTCCAGAAGCTGAGGGAGAGGCTCACTGACACAGAGACCCGCCTGAGCACCGTCAAGGACTCCTTCCCCCCCCCCCTCCAGAATACCACAGATGCCATGCAGCAGAAAGTTAACCAGCTTCTGCAGAAGCAGGATGATATCGAGAACAGATTACGTCGCTGCAATCTTAGATTCATTGGCCTGCCTGAGGGGGGGTCGAGGGGAAAGATCCCCCCACATTCCTGGAAAATCTGCTCTATGACACCTACGGCAGAGAGGCGTTCTCCCCCACGTTCATTGTCGAACGAACGAAGACTTCTCCGCAGAAGTGCAGCGTAGACGCAAGACCTTCACTGAAGCTAAAAAACACCTGTGCATTAAGAATATCAAATATGCAATGCTGTTCCCTGCGTGCCTTTGTGTGGAGGGGGAGGAGCGTACTTCTTCTTCGATGACCCCGATGTGGCAATCGCCTGGCTTGAACAAAGGGAAGCACCCAGATAAGTAAAATGTGATTTACCCCTTTCTCTCTTTCACTATGCTTTATCTATCTCTGCAGCACTTTGAACTGAAGGAGACTTTGACTGATGTTTGTCATTTTCACTCACTGTTTGCCCCCCTGGGGTACACCAAAACTCGGGGCCTACACTGTAAATCTGCAGACTCAAACTTTGCAAATACCCCCTTTAACACTGCAGCATAGCCACCACCTGGGTCCGATGCTGCCTCATATCCGGAACGGCAAACTTTTACCTGTTATACCCTGTCATCTGCTCGAGATGGCTCCCGAGCTCAGACCTCACTGCAGAGTCAGCCTACACTCATTATCCTTACTTCGATATCATGGATACTGATTCTTCACGGTGGAAGATGACTACCCTCTTCAGCGCTCACTATGCCTGGTGAGCACAGTCCTATTATTGTGTTACGTTGTACAGCGAAGTTTCGCCCCACGTACAACTTTATGCCGCCTGTGTTGGACAAAGATGGACACTGATTGGCTGCATATCTCCTTCTTCATTACCTGCTGCTGGGCATCTCTCACTCAGAGCGGAATAAGGAAGAGTTCTTACACCGGGTCTTTGTACAAGAGCGGACCCACAACACCTGGAGTCCCGCACAGCCCTACAGTTTTTTTTTTAGCTTCTCCATTGTGCCTTTCACTGACACGTAAGGGATTCACCTATCCGAAGTTGGCTAAACACCATCTGAAAACAGTGTGGACACCCTGTGAGCTCCGAGTCTTCCACACGTCCAGGATACCACCAACAGAGGGTCCATAGTCGTGGACTGTCAGGTCCAAGGGCTACGTTTGTGGTTGATACCATCCAGAGTCTTCAGACAAGCCAAGTCTACCTGCCAATGGGATTGTCCATGCCTGATTGATTCTCTGTCGCTGACAGTCGGATCCACCTGTTCCGGTAAGCGTATTTAGTCATATCTCACCTACCTGAAGAATTCCCATGTGATGTTCTACACGGTTACACGTTAATCTTCACCGTCACTCTTCACTTCTTTTTGATGGACATTTTATATGTACCGTTTCCTTTTTTGTCTCTTTTTGATGTGGACTCATTATATTATTTTCAGATACCCCAGTGGGGTACACTTTATTCAGTGGGATAGAAATATCTCGTTTCATTTAGCGCTACATTTTTACTTCCAGCATTACCTACTGCTTTATGAAAAAGTGCCGTGGACAGTCACGATATGCGTGATGACAGAGAGCCGTGGTGACATCACTTTCCGGGTGCGGCCGAACCCGGAAGTCTTCCTGCACACAGTACTGTCAGTATATGCTGAATTACCTCTGCTTAAAATGTGACTGTCTGTGGGGGGCGTGGCCTGACGCAGCATGTGAGCGGACGTCTTTCTTAGCAGCTCCAGGATCCCTCTGTACAATTCTCTGTAATCCTTCTTACCTGCCTCTCAAACACGGTTAAAAACCTCACAGCCTCCTTGGGGAAGACCCTGGGCTACTATTCAGGGGATTCTGGTGGATGGGAAGGCGAAAGGGAAGGAAACAGCCTGTGGTCAGGATGAACATCACTACACGTTCCTGCCAAGATGGCCGCCGGAATAACAACAGCGCCATTCTCGTCTCTGGCATCCACCCCGGAGCTCTTTGCGGAGGACCCTGAGCCATCCCTGCCAACCTCTCCCGGGACCTCCGCTACTCCGGCGCTGCCGGCCCCTGCTTCTCCCAGCGAGGATGGCCTGGAGGACAGCCCGGTACCGGAGCCCACACTGTTGACGGTCCTTCAGACAATCAAGGTAAATCACTCTGACATCATGGGGAAAGTGGTGGAGCTCAAGCTAGACATTACTATAATGCGCCAGGACATGCACAAAGTGCAGGACTGGGTCTCCGAAACGGAGCGCCTCATCAGTGATCTGGAAGACTCCCTGCTATTAAAACCCAGGGCTCTAAAATCCGTTCGTTGGAGGACAAAATGGACGAATTAGAGAACCGTTTACGCAGGAATAACCTGCGCCTGGTGGGCCTGCCTGAGCGGGTTGAAGGTTCCGACCCGGTGGCTTTCCTGGCGAGCTGGTTTACCCAGGAATTTGGGAAGGACTGCTTATCCCCCTGTTTTGTTGTGGCACGAGCCCACCGGGTGCCTGGCAGACGGCTCCCCACTGAAGTCCCTCCCCGCACCATGATAATGCGCCTACTTAACTATAGAGACCGGGATGCCATCCTGCGTGCGGCCCGCATTAAAGGGAGCCTGAAGATTAACAATGCATCCATGTTTCTCTTTCCTGATTACTCCCCTGCTGTCCGTGCCTCAAGAGCCAAGTACCAGCATGTCATACAAAAGTTGAGGGAGAAGACCATCCAGTACTCCATGCTGTTTCCTGCGACGCTGAGAGTTGCGCACCAAGGCCAGGTGCATTTTTTTCCAAACCCCTGCAGAAGCTTTATCCTGGTTTGAGTCCCTGCACCAACCTAGTTGCATGTCTGACCGGGCACCTGCCACTTGATTTGTCTTCATTTTTGCCTTTCCTTGTGTTCTAATCTTACTCCCGCCTTTTGGGCGAGTACCTGGGGCAGGTACATTCAGTACTTTACTGTGTCAAGATGATGCAGATCTCCACTGGATGACTATGCTGCTAACAGTTTGTTGAACCCCCCTTTTTTTCAAACTCTGATTTTTCTTTTTTCTAGTTTTTCACTATGATCAATGACTGATCCGAGTCCGCTGGCTTGCCTGTACAGGCCATGTTCCTAATAGGTTGTTGTAGTTAGGGGTCAAAGCCAGCCCTTTGTTTTTGGGGCCTGGCAGGGGTTAATGTTGGGCTGCTGCCTATACTACGTATGTATTGGATAGTGGTCGTTTTACTGAAAGTCTGGATGAGTGATGTGTGTATGTGTATGATTTCTGTCTTGCCTCCGCCCCCCTCCCTGCATTGCCTAGGTTACTGCTGATTCCCTTCACTTTTGATACTTCAACATGTCTGCATCTCCTGGAATGTCCGGGGGTTAAACTCCAAATTTAAGAGGGCCTCTCTGTTTGACTTCCTTAAGGCGCACAATCCTCATTTATTATGTTTACAGGAAACGCACCTTATGGGATCGAAGGTGCTGGCTTTGAAAAAATACTGGGTTATGCATGGCTATCATTCCACATACTCTAACTATGCAAGGGGGGAGTCTGTCCTGGTTAGGAAGGGCCTCCCCTTTTCCTGTGACAGGGTGGTTCTGGACCCTAAGGGTCGCTTTGTTTTCCTCCAATGTAAGGTGCATGACGTGCCACTATTGTTGGTGGTTGTCTATGCTCCCCCCCCCCCTGTCACGGCTGAAATATTCACGGATCTGAGTGTGCAGTTTTCCACTTTTCCTACGATGACTGCTCTCATATTGGGGGATTTTAATTCGGTACTCGATCCTGAATGGGACCGCTTGAAACCTCTCCAGTATGATTCTAATATGTTTAGTCAATGGTGTGCCTCGTTTGGTTATGTTGACCTCTGGAGACACTGCCATCCAGTGGACCGAGAATATACGTGCCAATCTCGTACATACTGTACTCTTTCCAGGCTGGACTATGCCCTAGGGACTCCTGACTTCATCCCCAATCTTCAGGCAGTATCACACTTACCTCAGACGATATCTGACCATTTAGCCATATATGTTGAGGTGCTGCTGCTGGGCCACAGACCCTCGTTTCGGTTGTGGAGGCTTAGTCCCCTCTGGGTTGCCACCTCTGAACTTCAGGAGCCGGTTCGGCAGGATATGTTCCACTATTGGGGGGGGACAATGCCGGATCCGCCTCCTTTGGCCCCACGTGGGATGCTTTTAAAGCATCGGTACGGGGGTCCTACATTTCTAACATTGCCCAGCATCGGAAGTCCTCTCAGGCTACTCTTTTGGCCTTGGAATCCTCCCTGGTGAAGGCCAGGGCCCGTTTTTCTGCGCTTCCCACCCCGTTCTCCCATGGGGTCCTGGTGGGGGTGCACAGGGCTCTGGACCTTCACAGGGTGGAACTGACGAGCAAACAGCAGCTGTATTTGTCGGCCAGGTTACATGAACACAGTGGTAAGAATGGTAGGATGCTGGCCTATTTGGCTCGCACGGACTACATAGATAGGACTATACCGCAAATTCAACTACCCGACGGTATTGTTACATCTGACCCTCTGCTTATAAACCTAACGTTTAAGTCCTTTTATGAGAACCTTTACACTGCCCCACCCCCCTGACCGAGCTTGAGATGCTGGGATTTTTTTAATCCCTTAATTTCCCTGTCCTGGAAGACTCACATAACCTGATACTAGATAAGCCTTTGACAGTAGAAGAAGTCACTGAGGCTATTCGCTCGCTCCCCCCTAATAAAGCTCCTGGTTTGGATGGTTTGCCCGCTGAATGGTACAGAAATTATGTCTCAGAGGCTACATTCTTTGTTTGAACATGCGGTGCAGAAGGTTGAGCTCCCCTCCTCCATGTGTGAAGCTCTGATCGTAGTGCTCCCTAAACCTGACAAAGACAAACTATTGTGTGGCTCCTACCATCCAATCTCGCTGCTGAATAGTGACGTTAAGGTACTGGCTAAGATTTTAGCTCTTAGATTGCAAAAAGTTATTCTCCATCTTATTCACAGGGACCAGACTGGGTTCATGCCTGGGAAGAGTACGTATGACAATATTCGCCGGCTCTATCTGCACATTCACAGGGCAGCCACTGGGAAAAAGAGTGGCCTGGTGCTATCCTTGGATGTGCTCAAGGCCTTCGATACTGTTAACTGGTCCTTCCTTTGGGACACCATGCATCGTATGAGCTTCAGCTCTCAATTAATTCAGTGGGTCCGTTTACTTTATACCAACCCTAGAGCTAGGATAAGCACCAATAGGGATGTGTCTGATGTTTTTACTTTGCAGAGGGGAACCAGGCAGGGCTGCCCGCTCTCACCGCTTCTGTTCGCTCTGGCAATGGAGCCTTTGGCTCTGGCGGTGCGGCAGATGGCGAGGGTGGGTGGCATCTGTTATGGGGCCCTCTCTGAAAAGATTTCCCTTTACGTTGACGATGCCCTTATCTACCTGGACGGTACCGAGCAATCTTTTGTCTCTCTAATGGGTCGTGGAGGAGTTTGGGAGGGTCTCCGGGTTACGAGTAGGGTGGGACAAATCCGTTGCATTCCCTATAGGTCCTACACGTGACTATACTTACCTCTCTACATCTAACCTGACCATCCGACATACGTTTAAGTATTTGGGGATACACGTTAACGCAGACTTGTCCTCTTATGAAGCTCTTAATGTCTCCCCAATTGTATCACATATGGAGACCAGGTTACGTACTTGGGCTTCGCTACCACTTAACCTTATTGGTCGGGTGAAAATATTCAAGATGATATACCTGCCAAAATGTTTATATGTTTTTCGGGCTTCCCCAATTTTTTTGTTTAAAAAACATTTTGACAAACTCAATTCGATCCTCTGCACATTTCTTTGGCAGGGGTCGTACCCACAGATTGCTCGGGCCTCTCTTCAAGCTTCTAAACTTGATGGCGGGCTAGCATGTCCAAATTTGAGACTGTACTTTATAGCGACTCAGCTGGCGTATATTTATGACTGGTTCCTGGAAGCCTCCTCATCCTGCTCCACCGCTCTGTTGACTGCACTTGCAGGCCCTGGGCACTCTATTGTGGACGGCCTACACAGGTCGGTAGCTAGGAGAGGTTCTCGAAGGTCTCCGATAGAAGTCAGTTGGTTAGCCTGGCATGAGGGTAACGGGGTGCTTACTAATTCGGATGGGATGTCTCCAAAGGCTCCCCTGTGGGAAAACCCCAACTTCCCTGAGCTCCTGGGTCACCCGGATTCGCTGTGGTGGACCCGATTGGGGGTTATGCACGCCTCCCACATATTTGTGAATGACACGTTTATTTCCTTCGAAGATTTAAAAACACGGTGTGGGGTGGAGGACAAATTTCGGTTTAAAGTGGTTGTAAACCCACTTTTTTAACTTGCACCTACAGGTAAGCCTAGATTAAGGCTTACCTGTAGGTGCAAGAAATATCTCCTAAACCTACACGGTTTAGGAGATATTTACTAAAAATGACAGGCGCCGCTGTCTACGGCGCATGCGCGCCGTAGACAACGGCGCATTCATGGGGTTAATCCCATTCACAAAATCGGCTACTTCCCAGCAATCGCTGGGCGTAGCCGAATATGACAGCTCTCGCGCGCATGCGCAGAGTGACGTCTCCGCCGCTCCGGCCAATCACAGCGCCGGAGCGGCGCTGTGATTGGCTGGTGCGGTGATACCCGGAAGTAACCTTCCGGCTATTGCCGCAGCGATGAATGCGGCTGAAGAGGGAGACCAGGACGGCTTCGGGGGCCCCGATCTAAGGTAAGTTATGCATAATGAGCTATTATGCTAGTCATATTAGCTCATTATGCCTTTCTCTTACAGGTGGTTATGAAAAAAAATAAAAATTATCGGGTTTACAACCACTTTAAATACCTACTGTTGCGCCATGCGGTTCGGGCACAGTTTGGTGGTTTGACCCAGGAGCTCACGGAATCCCCTCTGGAGGTACTTATGTCGTACTCGGATATTGAAAAACTGGTTACGGCTATATATTCCCGCCTGCAGTCGGTTGGGGTCAAACCCTTCCAGATTGCTCAGCGGAAATGGGAGTTGGACATTCCGGGGGTGTCAAAGGAGGCGTGGGAGGAGGCCTCGGAGGCCTGCTTCCTCGATCTTATCAGTTCTAACGATCAATATGTACAATTTAAATTTATACATCAGTTACACTATACTCCTGCCAGGTTGGCCCGCATAGGTTTAAATTCCGCTGCTTCTTGTCCTAGATGTGGCTCCACTGAGGCTGGGTATATACATATGTTTCGGTCATGCCCAACTTTATCATCGTTTTGGAAGGACTTGTTTGCTTTTTTTAAGGACACCTTGAACTTACCCATTCCTCTCACACCGGAGGTCGGGTTGTTGGGAGTGCTCAATGACTTTATACCTACAGTCCGTGCTCGTACTCTGATATGCATAATATTGTTTTATGCCAGGAAACTGGTGCTGTTGCAGTGGAAAAGTGCCTCTGCTCCGAGGGTCCAAATGTTATACCGGGTGATAAATAAGGTTGTACCCATTTTATAAATGCATTTATAAGGGTAGGGCCTGTTCCAAAAAAATTACCAAAATCTGGCAACCCTGGCTTGATATTGAGGATTCCTTCTGGAATGACACCACACTGTCCCAGCCATAGGGCAGTGTGGGAATAGGACACCAGGATCTATCTGTGGGATGATGTGCGGTTGGTAGGGATGTGTCTTGGATCTGGGGGGGGAAGGAGGTAGGGGTAGTGGGGTGAGACTGGTGGCGAGATTGCGAGTGAGCATGAATGTGTGTGTGTGTGTGAGGGCAACTGATGGCAACTCATGTTGTTTACTACAAACAGGCACGATAGGATGTGCCATTGGTGATCCACTTGGATTACCGTGCCACACTGTTTGTTACAAGGTTCCTCCGTTGAGGATCAAGTGAAAATATGGTTCTCAGATTTCTGTATAACAATGATGTATGTTTATAAATCTGCTGTACTGTATAAGTGGTGTTGTTACCGTTTCTGTGCCTTCCTGAATGCTGTATTTGCAGAAAAAAAAAAAAAAAAACGTGAGCGTCTTACAATTAATAAAAGTTTGTTTTTGTGTTAAATACTACACTATGGAGTACCCTCTTTTTCCTGCATGTGTCTGTCTGAGCATCTACCAAGGAGGTGTGACCATAGAGAAAGTGAGCAGGGATGTGTTTTTATGAGGAATACAACAGAAAGGCTTATTATTTAAGCCTCTTAAGGTGAGAGGCAGGGGGAAACGTTTGGCACGTAGCACTGGATGAAAGAACCTGCACTTTATTGGATATCACTGCAATTAAGAGACAATTGTTTTTCATCTGCACTTTTTGGATTTATTTTGCACATTGCTGTGGAGTGTGGCTTAGAGATTTTCGAGCACAAAGACTTGCATTATTTTGCATGTTTTTTTTTAATTGTTTTTTCTGCACTAAAGACTGTTTATTGCACAAGTTTATATAGTCTTATCTAGTGTATGCATTTTGCATACACAGGATTACATTTATATATATTTTTACACAGGTGATTTCTGCACTGGATTGTTGCACTTTAATTATTTTTCACAGTGGTATTTTTATTATTTCACCTTTATGAAGAGTTATTTATGGATGTGTTTTGCAATTATCATTTATTTGATGTTTTATGCACGCTATTTTATATAATTTAAAATATTTTTTTATAGTAAGCGCCCCCTCACCCCCCCCCCCTTTTTATTGTTATACCTAATGCTTTATGTTCACTATTAATTGTCAGGGTCACCTGTGGCCAGGTGACAGATGCACACCGTAGGGGGACAGGAGTGCACCGCGAGGTAGTGAACCCTATGGCTGGCTTCTGTGGATAGGAAACTGGGTGGTTGTGGAAAGCGGGACCAGAGGAGCACAACCGGGATCCCAACGGAAGCGAGAGCCAAGATTCCCCAGGGCGCGGAGTCTAAGACCCAGCTGGTCTTCTCCAGGGCCTCTAGTGGTGAGGATGTTACGCTGCAGGCTGGGACCAGGTCGCGGCCCCTGGAGTTTCCTAGCTCACGCCCCGTAGGACAAGGGGAAGCAGCAGCACACGATAGAGAGAACCGAATAACAAGCCGAAGGTCAGGGCCACAAGCAGACAAGGATAACGAAGAACGAGCCGAAGGTCAAGGGTCACGAGCAGACAGGGATGGTCGGGGACAAGCCAATAACGTAACAGAGAGACAGACGTAGCACACGGCAGGCAGGAACCCAAACACACAATGCCTAACAAACACGTTGATCAGCAAAGCAGGCTTGCAGTGCACAGGTTAATATAGTGTTCAGTGATAGGGCCTGGGGTGGAGTCAGGCTGGGAGGAGATTATAAAGGAAGCCAGGTGAAGGAGGTCTGGTCTCTAGATGAACACATGAGGAGGAAGGTAAGATGGCAGACAGACACTGCTGCATATCCATGACAGTACCCTCCCTCTTATGGGCCCTCCCCCGCCTGGACCCAGGCTTAAAGGGAAATCTCTGATGAAACCTTCTCAACAGATGAGGTGCAGCGACATCAGATGCAGCAATCCAAGACGCCTCCTCAGGACCAAAACCTCTCCAATGCACAAGGTACTGAAGAATGCCTCTGCAGAGCCGAGAATCCAGAACTTGTCTAACCTCATACTTAAGATTATCCTCAGAGACCGAAAATGAGGTAGGGAGATGACAAGAAGATCTATTGAGGACCAAAGGCTCTCTAGGAATAAGCAAGGGCATGAGAGGATCAACAGGAATCTGAGGGGGGTCCCCTAGACCCTTAAAGGGGAACTGGTCATCTTGCACAGGACCATCAGACTGGGCAGATGTCAGTGGAACCCTGAAGTCAGGTTGGTTAGAAGGTGACATGTCGCAGGAGTCAAGCTGAATAGCTGAAGGACAAGCAGAATGTCCCGAACAAGAAAAAGTA
This sequence comes from Rana muscosa, assembly GCA_029206835.1. NCBI lineage: Eukaryota > Metazoa > Chordata > Amphibia > Anura > Ranidae > Rana > Rana muscosa. The sequence continues at coordinate 6,394,869 of CM055122.1, forward strand.
GGAGGCTCACTGGGCATGGGCTGGACTGGCATAACTAGTACAGAGGCAGAGTGAATAGCTGAGTCAGGTGTAGCGACTACCTGAATCGCATCGCAAGACGTAGCGACTGCAGGACTTGTAGACAAGCTAGCCTGGCTGTGCGTCCAAGGGTGGTTAGGGACAGAGAAATGTAAATGGTTATGCAACCTGGAATGAATGACCGGCTCAGATTCACAGGGGGCAACCTTGGGTAGGCAGGACGAGGAACAGGAGGGACCCCAAGCCAGGATCTGTCCAGTAGTCCAGTCCACATGAGGAGAATGGAGCTGTAACCATGGGAGACCCAAAATTATAGGCGTTGAGGCCTTGGGTAAGATAAGGAAGGATATCCACTCCTGGTGGAGTGTCCCTACCGACATCTTAACAGGGAGGGTCTGGAAGCGGATAGGTCCCCCTGGGAGAACAGTACCATCAATCGCCAAGACCACCAATGGCGTGGTGAGGGGCAAAAGAGTAAGTCTCATGGACGATGCGATTTCCCAGTCCATGAAATTACCAGCGGCTCCGGAATCCAGATATGCTGAGACCGAATGAGAAGAAGCACCAACATGAAGGAACACAGAAAGCAGAAGACGAGAAGGGGAAGGTGATATTTCTGGGTCCAATACTCCACTTTCCAGATGAAGTGGACCCAAACGTTTTTCTGGACAAAGAGAGCAAGTGTCACGAAAATGACCTTTGCCCCCACAGTAAAGACACAGACCAAGAGTTCTGCGCCTAGCACGTTCCTCGGGGGATAGCCTGGTCCGACCCAGCTGCATGGGTTCCTCAGCTGGTAGGAGATGCTCTACGGGTCGAAGAGAGGGGAGCTCAGGCTGACTAAGAACCAAGGACTGCTGGCGTTGCTTTTCTAAGGTCCTCTCCTGAAAGCGAATATCGATCTGGTTACACAAGGAGATAACGCCGGCCAGATCAGTGGGGATGGTTCTTCCTGCTAATTCATCCTTCACTCTATCAGACAGGCCATGCAAAAAGGTTGCGACTAAGGCCTCATTGTTCCAGCTCAACTCAGCCGACAGTATGCGGAAATGAAGGGCATACTGTCCCACAGAAGCAGACTCTTGGCGGAGACGTAAAAGGGCGCTGGCCGCTGAAGAGACACGAGCCGGTTCTTCGAAGATATTCCGAAAAAGTTTCAAGAAGCCAGACAGGCTAGAAACCACTGGATCATTCAGTTCCCACAGAGGGGCTGCCCAGGCTAAAGCTTCACCAGAGAGGAGGGAAATGATATAGGCTACCTTAGCCCGATCAGACAGGAAGTTTTGGGGCTGGAGCTCAAAATGAATCGTGCATTGGCTAAGGAACCCCCTGCAAGCCTTGGAGTCCCCAGAGAAACGGGACGGAGCTGGCAGTTGTAGTGAGTGTGTGGCTGCGACTGGTGCAATAGGTGCAGCCGCTGATTGTATTTGAGGTTGCGGATTCAGGGTTCCCAAGGAGGCCTGAAGCTGCTCGAAGCGAGAAGCCAGATCCTGGAGGAACCGCATCACCTGAGTCTGATTCGATTCCTGGGTTTCAAGTCTGCAAACTATGCCCTGCAATGGATCATCCGCGGGTAGCGGGATGTCAGCCGGGTTCATGGCTGATCAAACTGTCAGGGTCACCTGTGGCCAGGTGACAGATGCACACCGTAGGGGGACAGGAGTGCACCGCGAGGTAGTGAACCCTATGGCTGGCTTCTGTGGATAGGAAACTGGGTGGTTGTGGAAAGCGGGACCAGAGGAGCACAACCGGGATCCCAACGGAAGCGAGAGCCAAGATTCCCCAGGGCGCGGAGTCTAAGACCCAGCTGGTCTTCTCCAGGGCCTCTAGTGGTGAGGATGTTACGCTGCAGGCTGGGACCAGGTCGCGGCCCCTGGAGTTTCCTAGCTCACGCCCCGTAGGACAAGGGGAAGCAGCAGCACACGATAGAGAGAACCGAATAACAAGCCGAAGGTCAGGGCCACAAGCAGACAAGGATAACGAAGAACGAGCCGAAGGTCAAGGGTCACGAGCAGACAGGGATGGTCGGGGACAAGCCAATAACGTAACAGAGAGACAGACGTAGCACACGGCAGGCAGGAACCCAAACACACAATGCCTAACAAACACGTTGATCAGCAAAGCAGGCTTGCAGTGCACAGGTTAATATAGTGTTCAGTGATAGGGCCTGGGGTGGAGTCAGGCTGGGAGGAGATTATAAAGGAAGCCAGGTGAAGGAGGTCTGGTCTCTAGATGAACACATGAGGAGGAAGGTAAGATGGCAGACAGACACTGCTGCATATCCATGACATTAATCCTAACAGTTGTTTTCACAGGTTGGACATTTTTTGTTAACGGTTGACAGTTTGGGTTACATGCCCGCACCAGTTGGGGACAGTGCAGGGCGGGGAGGAGGGGGGTTGAAGTTCTAAGTTGCATCGTGACACGCCATTATCAGGCATGCGGTTGGGCTATGTGTGGTACAATGGTAGATTTACTTTATTGCTGACTGTTCTTTCTTTGCGAATTACTCATGCATATGTGTTGGTGGTGGGGGGGACTCTGAACCCTGGAGCTCAGCAAAATGTCCTACTTGTCCTATGGCCACCCTAAAATTCCTTACATGGAATGTCCGAGGTATGAGGGATAAAATCAAATGATCGGCTGTATTCTCCCTGCTCAAAAAGCAATGAGCTGATATTATAGCGTTGGTTGAAAGTCACGCAGAGTGCCGCATACAGCTGGCGCTTAAATGCCCGTGGGTGGGTTGGGCTTACCATTCCGTCCATACCACCCATTCCAAAGGTGTATCCCTCCTTATAGCCAAAACCACGCACTTCGAGCTTCGGGGTTTGGAGATTGACCCATTGGGAGGTATGTGTTTTTAAACGCTGTGGTATATGGGGACCCCATACTGATCTTAGCCTTCTATATACCACTATTCAATGCAGCTATCTTATCTGATGGGTTCAACTTCATGGCACAATACCCCTCTGTCCCGGCTGTTCGGAGGGGCGATTTTAATAACACCCTTAAACCCAAACATTGATAGGCTGTGTAGAAGCGCTCAAGATCCAATCCCGTCTCATATAACACGATTCGCTAGACTTTTTGCGGATTTTAATCTAGCAGATACGTGGAGATCTAAATGCCCCACACAACAGGCATACTCGTGCTTTTCCCCTTCCCATCATTCAATGTCCAGGATTCTCCCCTCGATCACTCCCGGATCATTGTCCCTACTAGGCCACACTGACACTCCCGCACAACCGCCCTCCACCTACGTGGTTGTTGAATCCCTTCTGGCTAACACTACTCCCAGAGGAGGATGACATAGTAGTAGACTGGAGACAATACTTTACGACCAACGTAGAAACCTGGTCACCACAGATAGTTTGGGACGCCTTTAAAATCCATGCCCAATCAACACTGACAGCTCGGATCAATAGACTAAAAAGGACCTCTGAAACTGCGCTAGCGAGGGCATCCACTGACCTACTCTCAGCGGAAAGAGCTGATCTGGATGACCTCACATTGGACAAGGCGAATAACCCCAAACTACAAACCAGAGTAGTTGACCACTTACAGCATGAGAAATCCAAGCGTAAACAACACGGGGAGAGGGCTGGGAAACTTCTAGCCTACCTTATGCATTGCGAGGAGAGGCCACCTGTGGTAATCTCTCTCCGCTGTCCTGGGGATGGACTGGTGACAGAACCCAGTCGGGTAACGGCCATGTTCAGGGACTTCTTTGCACATTGTACACATCCTCAATCTCGAACGGCACTCCTGATATGGACTCCTTCCTCTCCGAGCTGTGCTTCCCCCAATTAACTGAGGACCAGGTGGCAGAACTAGAGGCGCCACTGAAGTCAGAGGAGATAGCCGGGGCCATAGCTCAATTCCCCAGATCTAAGTCTCCCGGATCAGATGGCCTGCCTATAGAATTTTATTCAAACTATTCTGACCTCCTGGTCCCCAAGCTTCTCTCACTATATAATGCTATATTTGAAAACTTAAGCCTACCGCCCACCATGAGAGAAGCGACAATTGTATTGATCCCCAAACTGGGCAAGGACCCTAGTCTCCCGGAATCATATCGCCCCTTTTCTCTACTCCAGGTAGATGTCAAGATACTAGCCAAAGTCCTTGCCATCCGCCTCAAAAAAGTAATTCTATCACTGGTACATAGAGAGACCAGTCAGGTTTCATGCTGGGTAGGAACACTTCATTCAATCTAAGATGATTATTTCTAAACCTACAGACACCCCATGACAATTCAGGGTCCGGGGTGATTGTAGCCTTGGACACAGCCAAAGCTTTCTGTCATGGATATGCAGTAATGTTTGTCTGCCATCTTACCTTCCTCCTCTTGTGTTCACCTTAGAGGCCAGACTCTCATCTGGCTTCTTTTATAATCTCTCCTCTCAGCCTGGCTCCACCCCAGGCCCGATCACAGAATTCTATATTAACCTGTGCACTGCAAGTCTGCCTTGCTGATCAACGTGTTTGTTAAGCATTGTGTGTTTGGGTTCCTGCCTGCCGTGTGCTAAATCTGTCTCTGTGTTACTATATTGGCTTGTTCCCGAATATCCCTGTCTGCTAGTGACCTTGACCTTCGGCTTGTCCTTCGTTTATCAGTGTCTGCTTGTTGCCCTGACCTTGGCTTTGGATGAGGAGTGGAGCGAGGCATTGGATGCTTGTAAGACAGTCTCACCCAGACTCTGACAGCTTAACTCAAATTTTCATACTCCATCGACCATACCTTACCCCCTTGAAACTCTCTCGGTATAAACAGGATCAATCTGCCAACTGCCCAATGTGTGTTCAGGATACAGTAACATTTTACCATCTGCTCTGGAACTGCCCGAAGATTAATTTATTTTGGGCCCAGGTGTTATAGTTCCTACACGACACAATGGGCTCCCCCCTGAGGCCCAACCCACTGGTGCTAGCTACATGGATAGCAGGAGTTAACAATACACTACCCTATAAAAAACTGGTATACTCCCATAGAGGGTACCCCTCAAAATACAATAAGATCTGGGACAGGTGGCTGCAGGAGAGAGCATGAGAGTTTATTTGTACCACGGATACTGTATAACCCAGAAATACTGAACAAGCACAATGTGTCACACGATAATGTCTGTAATAACACGGGATGTCTTTGTATGATAGTAGTCTGCCATACTGTCTACCATATCAGACATTTACTATGCATGTTTTCTGTATGTATATTCCTTTTTGTTTAATAAAAACTGCTTTAACCTAAAAAAAAAAAAAAACTTGGAGTGCTACCCCTGTAATAGGTTATAAAAAAACAAGCGTCCTATAATAAACAGTACCAGTGTACCACTAGTGAGCAATAGTACAATAGAATAATCAATAAAGGATAATCTAAGATCAAGTATTAATATCAAAAGAAAATGCATTAAAAATAGTCATAATAAGATCTAGATATTATCACACCACTCAGTGACAAAGCTCCATGCGATAAACAAATATAAAATTGTGACAATGACCCAAAACATACCGCCAAGGCAACAAAGAAGTGGCTCAAGAAGAACATCATTAAGGTCACAGAGTGACCTAGTCACTCTGCAGACCTTAATCCTATAGAAAATTTATGGAGGGAGCTAAAACAAGAGACTGCCAAGAAACCTTAAGTATTTAGAGAAGATATTCTAAAGAGGAGTGGACCAAAATCCCTCTTGAGATGTGTGCAAATCTGGTCACCAACTACAAGAAACGTCTTACCTCTGTTTGCCAACAAGGGCTTCTCCACCAAGTACTAAGTCATGTTTTGCTTGGGGAGCAAATAATAGGATTTTTATAACAGCTTACCTGTAAAATCCTTTTCTTGGAGTACATCACGGGACACAGAGCGACATAGTCATTACTAATGGGTTATATAGATACCGTCAGGTGCTGGCACTGGCAACTTCCAAAACCGGAAGTACCCTCCCCTATATAAGCCCCTCCCATCCGGGAGCACCTCAGTTTTGTAGCAAAGCAATAAGTGTCCCTAAAGAGGGGCGGGAGCTCTGTGTCCCGTGATGTACTCCAAGAAAAGGATTTTACAGGTAAGCTGTTATAAAAATCCTATTTTCTTTCTCGTACATCACGGGACACAGAGCGACATAGTCATTACTAATGGGATGTCCTAAAGCAATGCCAAATGAGGGGGGGGATACACCATATATAAGCTGAGCGCTATCAGACATGAGGATCTTTTGCGGCCTGCAACACACTGCGCCCAAAGGCGACATCCTCCTGACTTCTAACGTCCACCTGGTAGGACCTAGTAAACGTGTGTACCGAAGACCATGTTGCGGCCTTACAGATTTGAGCCAGGGAGGCCTGGTGATGCACTGCCCATGAAGTTCCAACTGCTCTCGTGGAGTGCGCTCTAACTTTGAACGGAGGTGGTCTCCTTCTCAAGCCATAAGCTTGCATAATGACCTGTCGAATCCACTTGGCTAAAGTAGACTTTGACGCTGCCTGACCCTTTCTGGGGCCTTCCGGCAGAATAAACAAAGTATCCGTTCTGCGAATCTGAGCAGTGGCTTTTAGATAAGCTTTAACTGCTCTTACTACATCCAAAGAATGCAATAACTTTTCCTCTACCGAAGTAGGTTTGGGGAAAAAAGAAGGAAGAACCACATCTTGGTTCAAATGAAACCTCGATACCACCTTAGGAAGAAAGGCTGGATGAGGACGTAACACTACTCTGTCCTTATGGATAACCAGATATGGCTCCTTACAGGACATAGCTGCTAATTCCGATACTCTTTTAGCCGAACAAATGGCTACTAGAAAAATCAATTTCCTGGTGAGAAGCACCAAGGAAATATGCTGTAATGGTTCAAATGGTTGTTTCTGTAGAACCGACAGAACCAAGTTTAGATCCCATGGACATATGGGAATATTAACCGGAGGACTAATACGCATCACTCCTTGTATAAAGGCTTTGACTAGTGAATGCGAAGCCAAGGGCCTTTGAAAAAATATTGACAAGGCCGAAATCTGACCCTTGATAGTACTCAAGGCAAGCTTCCTATCTACAGCCCACTGTAGGAAGTCCAGAATCCTACCTATTACGTACTTATGTGGATGCCATTTCTTGGCCTCACACCACGCGATGTACGCCTTCCAGATTCTATAGTAGATCTGCCTGGATACCGGCTTCCTGGCATTGATCATGGTAGATACCACAGCATTAGAGAGCCCTCTCTTTTTTAGAATGTGGGCTTCAATAGCCAGGCCGTCAAACCTAGGGCTGGTAAGGAAGGGTGGTATATCGGTCCTTGCGAAAGCCGGACGACGTGGGAGAGTCCAAGGACTCCCCACTGAAATTTTACAATCTCCGCGTACCACGCTCTTCGGGGCCACGCTGGAGCCACCGGAATCACTGGTTTCTTTTCTACCCTGATTCTGCGGAGTAATCGAGGTAACCATTGGCGGTGTGAATGCATATATCAGCTTGAACTGATCCCAAGGGAACACTAGGGCATCCGAGCCGCAAGCTAGGGGATCCCTTGTCCGAGAGACAAACCTGTCCCCCTTTGCGTTGAATCTGGATGCTAGAAGATCTACATCCGATGTTCCCCACCGCTGACATATTGTCCAGAAAACCTCGGGGTGAAGGGACCCTTCCTCTGGGCCTAATTGCTGGCGACTTAGAAAGTCCGCCTTCCAATTCTCCACTCCTGGAATGAATACCGCAGATATGGCTGGGACATATTTTTCTGCCCATTTCAGGATGTAATTTACTTCCCTCTGGGCTGCACGACTCCTGGTGCCCCCCTGATGATTGATATATGCCACTGCTGTGGCATTGTCTGATTGAATTCTGACAGGGGACCCTTGGAGTTTGGATGTCCATGCTACTAGGGCATACCGGGCTGCTCGTATCTCTAAGAGATTGATGGGCAGGGCCTTTTCTGCATCCGACCATCTGCCCTGGAGAGACTATTGCTCCAGTACTGCTCCCCAGCCTATAAGGCTGGCATCTGTAGTGACCACCTTCCAAGAAATCGGACTGAAGGATTTCCTTTTTTCCAGATTCTGGGGAACCAACCACCAACGGAGGCTCTTGCGAACGGAAGGGGACAAGGACATTGTAAGTCTAGGGCCTGAACTTTTTTGTTCCAGGCTGACAGTATGGCCCCTTGCAAATTCCTTGAATGGAATTGACCGTAGGGTACTGCTTCGAATGATGCCACCATTTTTCCCAGCAGCCTCATATACAGGCGTATGGACGGCTGTCTTTTTTGTACCCACTAAGTGGATCAAATCTTTCAAAGACAACACCTTTCCTCGAGGCAAGAATATTTTTCTCTGGCCTGAATCCAACCTTAGCCCCAAGTATTCCAGACTTTTGACTGGTTTTTAGGGCTGACTTGTCTCGGTTGATAATCCAACCGTGAGATTCCAGATACTTGATTGTCTTGTGAACGACCACGTCTAGTTTTTTCACTGAGTGGTCTATCAGCAACAAGTCATCCAGATATGCCATTATCATTACACCTTGTGTTCTTAGATTGGCCAATAAAGGGCCAGAATTTTTGTAAACACTCGTGGTGCTGTGGCCAAACCGAAGGGTAAGGCTCTGAACTGAAAATGGCGCCCTTCTACTGCAAAGCGTAGAAATTTTTGGTGGACAGGAAAGATGGGAATGTGCAAATAAGCATCTTTGATGTCGATCGTGGCTAACCAATCCTCCCCTTGTAGGGCAGTGGCCACCGATCGGATCGACTCCATCGGAAAGTCCTGATATACAGGAATTTGTATAGCCCTTTTAGAATTAATATGGGCCTCCCGTCCGCGTTTGCTTCGGGACTGTAAAGAGGTTTGAGTAAAACCCGAACCCTCATTCTTCCAGGGGAACCTCCATAATTACTCCTTGGAGCAATAGTTGTTCTAGTGCCAACAGGAGGGACTCTCTCTTCCGGGGATCCCTTGGCACGTTTGACCTCAAAAATGGGAAGGAGGAGAGTCTTTTAACTCCAAACTGTATCCCAAACCTACTGCGGAGAGCACCTATCTGTCTTGATCGTGTCCCGCCAGGTCTCTTGCGAACAACTGGAGTCCTCCCCCCACCCGACTGAGTGGGGGCTTCAATGAATTTAACTTTGGGGGAGGTTTTGTACCTCCCCTGACCCAGGGTTTCTCATTACCCTGCTACTGTCCCTGTTTTTTACCCCCGGGATTTGACCGAGGAGGCCGTCGGAACTGTTACACAGCCGATGCCCCAGGGACTGGAGAAGCAGGCCTCTTAAAGAGGGACCTCTAACTCTGCTTTTAACCGGCAAGAGCGTATTTTTACCGCTGGAAATTTTCTGGATATATTTGTCCAGGTTTTCCCTGAATAAGCGTTCACCATGAAATGGGACGCTAACCAGCCATTCTTTACAGGGAGCTTCAGCAGACCAGTTTTTGAGCCATAGGAGCCTACGCATATGTACTATAGACAGCGTAAGGCGGGAGGCCTGATGGACTGAATCCTCTATGGCGTCAACCGCAAAGCCTAAGGCTCTAGGTAGATCAGCTAGGGCAAAGCCTGCTGATCTGTCAAGTCCCTCAAGACCTGTTTCAACTGATCCTTCACTGCTTAGCAGACCCCAATAGCTGCTACTGCTGGTTGTATCACCAAGCAGATTTTCTCCAATCTTTTATCTATTGGGTTCTTGAACATTTGGACATTATCCACTGGACATGTCAGTGATTTATACATACAAGAGATGGCTGCGTCCACTGTAGGGACCTTCCATTTTTTTTTTTTTTTTGATGAACTTATCCTCCATGGGATAGACCACCGGAAATCTCTTGGGGGAATAAATATTTTCTCAGGACGTTCCCAATCCTGGTAAATGAGCCCTTTCAGTAAAGGGTGAAGTGGAAAAGAACAAACAGTCTGGGGGCTTCTAGCGACCCCAACGAGGATACAGTAGTGGTTGATGGTTCCGCAAGGTGCATTTTTAAATGCTGATCGGACCATGTTAGTCAGAGACTGAACCCATAATCTTTCAGCTTAAGATGCTGAGAAAAGGTTCCCCCACTGTTGATTCCTCTATAACAGAATCAACCTCATCCTGATCCCCTTCAGGCAGGTCGATCCCTGTATGGGACTGTTGCTCTGCTAACAGGCACTCTGAAGGAGGAGACGGAGATCGGGCGTGCTTTCCCTGACAGGGAGGCAGCGATAAATGTTGACAATCTCTCTCTAATCCTCCCAGAGCTGAGGAAAAAACCTCCTCTGTTACATACACAGGAGCAGGTGAACTGAGGACAGCCACAGTACCAAGTACCCTGCGGGGTCTCTACGGTCACTTACCTCTGAACTTCAGGGGAGACTGGTGCAGCAGGAGTATGCCCAAGATCCTCCGAGCCCGATGAGACCCCCTTCGCTTCCTGGAAGATTCAGTTCCGGAGCTTCTGGACGGCATATTCCTAAGCCTAAAGCTGAGGTATTCCAGCCGTAATACACCACTTTTACTGAGAATAGTCTAGCACAATTGCTGCTATATCACAGTTGGTGTCTACTAATGTGCCTTTCTAGGGGATGCCTGTATCAACCGCTTGCTGTATGCCTTTAAATGTTGCCAGCTCTGTCTGTACTTCATAGCCAGCTCACTACAATATTGTGGTTTTTTTAAACTGCTGGGACGCCCGCACATGCGCAGAAGCGCTGCGGCGCGCACAGAGCGTCATCCCCCAGGCTCCGCCCCCTTTCCCGGCTCACCTCTATATATAGAGGCGCGTGCACGCGCACGCGCGCGGGCACGTGCGCCTTCGGCGCTAATTTCAAATATGGTAACAAGGGACAGGAGCCAGGGCCCCTCTTTGCCGCAGGCCGGGGGATGGACGAGCACTGCAACATGGCAGAGGAAGCAGTTTCCTATAAGAGAACTCACCATCTGCCTGGACTTTGCTCTGCTGAGAAGAAGCTAGTCCACATGACAAGAAAACATTCCACAGCGGCCTCTAGTGGACAAACACAGGTACCGCAGTCTAATATATTAAATATATATAAAAAAAAATTTTTTTTTTTTTTCTTGACCACCATTAAAAATTATTACATTTTTTTAGTAGTTACAGGCATGCACAGAATTTTGCGGGAATACCATTAGGTAACAGACAGAAAGACAAATTAGGCTTGGGGGTCCCCCAATAGAACCAAGTTCCTGGGGGCCCCCACTTACCTGTTCCCCGCCGCAGGACTTTGTTTGGTCCACAAAAGCCCAAACTTCACCTATCACGGCAGGCATTGTAATCAAACCTTCAGGGACCGGGTTCCCAAGGATTCCACTCCCCTGGACCTGTATAGCACCCTGCACAGAAAACATCTTGGTCGTGGGTATGACCAGAGCTCTGGATCCCAGGGTCCAGCTCTCCTAAGAGAAGCATTACAGGCAAAACCTTGCTCTTCTCTGCAAGGCCCGGGTACCGACCGTTTAGCTATGAAGCTTTTTTGGTCGGATCCGGAATAGCTTACTGAGGCCCAAAAGAACCTGTACGCAAGCTCAGTGAAAAACACATGTTTCTTCTTGGCCAACACCTTAGACACTGGCAAAAAACTGAGGTGCTCCCGGATGGGAGGGGCTTATATAGGGGAGGGTACTTCCGGTTTTGGAAGTTGCCAGTGCCAGCACCTGACGGTATCTATATAACCCATTAGTAATGACTATGTCGCTCTGTGTCCCGTGATGTACGAGAAAGAAACTTATTTTACTCACTGAACTGCAACTCAATTTATAGCATTTGCTTTAGGTGTTTTTATCTGGATTTTTGCTTGATGTTCTGTCTCTATCATTTAAAATACACCTATGATAAAAATGATAGACCCTTCATTTCTTTGTAAGTGGGCAAACTTACAAAATCTGCAGGTGATCAAATAATACATTTTCCCCACTGTAAATGCCCTCTTCCGTAAAGTAGGTGTAGATTAACATAAATCACCTCAGGTGCCACATGCAGCAATGTCTCCTCTCTACCTTTGGTCAGAAGTAGAGAGGAGACATTGCTGGAAGTGGCAGCAGAGGAAGTGACGCTTGGACTCCTACTCCCTAAGGAAGTCACGTGATAGCTGATGAAACACGATGGGGCGGAGCCTGGTGACGTTGTCACACACAATACAGGAAGTTTATGCCCTAGCTGTTTAGACTCGAGGTTTGCAACATCCAAGTGATCCTTAAGGGGGCTGCACACCCCTAATGTGAGAAGTCCATTGCCTAGGTGCACAAGAGGAAGTGCACTGAGAAATGTGCATTTAATTTTTAAGCTTTTATTAAAGATTGTTTTTATAAGATTCAGCACTATGCTAGCTTTTTGATTTTTTAGGAGTACTACCTATACAGATCATCACATGCTGGAACGAATGCATCAGGAATAGGACCCCTGTAACCCATCCGTGGATTTATATACCCCTTAAAGGGGAAGGCACAGAGTGACCTGGGGCAGGTCAGTGCTGGAGGTGAGAGCGCATAGGTTGGAAGGTGGAGGGGCACCTGAGGTGATGTTAATCTACACCTACTTCACGAAAGAGTGCATCTATATATTGGACTCTATTCACAATTTTATATTTGTTTGTTATCACATGGAGCTTTGTCACTGAGTGGTGTGATAATATCTATATGTACATCTTATTATGACCATTTTGTAATGTATTTTCTTCGGATCACATTTGATATTAATATTTATTGATTATTATTTTGTACTATTGCTCACTAGTGGTACACACTGTTTATGATAGGACGCTTGTTTTGTTTATAACCTATCACAGGGGTAGCGCTCTACCACCTTTATTCACATTCAGTTTAGTATACGTGGGAACACATACAAGTATATAGCGGCAGACTCAAACATATTAGTTTTTGCACATAGTACTGCCCGGGATTAGGCACTTTTTTTTTTTTTAAAACAGGGAGTTACAGGCCAGATCACCAGGTGAAAACATAGGGTTAAAAAAGTCTAACAAAGAGAAAATTAATGCAGCTACCATATCTAACGATTGGTGTAATGCAATATATTAAATTTTTGGTCTCAAGATGTGAAAAGTGGTAGAAAGTGGTAGAAAATAGGATTTTTGTAAAATCCTTTTCTGTGAGTTCATGGACGGACACAGCCTTAGTCTTGACAAAGTGGGTATTAGCCTTCATTCAGGAGTGACTAGGCAGAATGTGTTAACATCAAAGCTGAACAGCCCCGCCCAGGGGGCGGTCCTACTGGCTATATCCCCTCAGCCTGCACTAAGCAGCTCAGTTCGCCAAAAGCAGTACAAACCTAAAAAGGAGGGGTGGGTGCTGTGTCCGTCCATGAACTCAGAGAAAAGGATTTTACGGTGAGTACAAAAATCCTATTTTCTCTTCTGTTCATGGACGGACACAGCCTTAGTCGTGACAAAGTGGGACATCCCAAAGCAGTGTCAAAAAAACGAGGGTGGGAACAGCATAGAATTAAACTTCACCCCAAAACAAAACAGAGCTCCTCAACTGAGAAGTTGTAACTCTAAACAGCCGCCTGGAAAACTTTGCGGCCGAAGAAGCATCCGAAGATGCACTCACATCAACTTGTAAAGTTTAGTGAAAGTGTGAACGGACGACCAGGTCGCCGCCTTACACACCTGGGAAACCAACGCTTGATGTCGGAAAGCCCAAAAGGCACCTATTGCCCTGGTCAAATGTGCCGTGACAGGAAAGGGGGGCATCCGACCCTTTATGGCGTAAGCCTGAATCACTGTCCGTCGGATCCACCTCGAGATGGAGGCCAACGAGACCGCTGGGCCCTGCTTGGGACCAGCCACCGAAACAAACCATGAGTCTGAACTCGGGAACGGAGCAGTAACAGACAAGTATACTCTCAGAGCTCGGACAACGTCCAAGGAATGCAACGTCGACTACTTAGGATTCAACGGATGAGGACACAAGGATAGCAGTACAATGTCTTCATTGAGATGGAAGGTCGAAACGACCTTAGGAAGAAATGAAGGCTGCGGACGCAGCACCAACTTATCCTTCTGGAAGATCAGATAGGGAGCCTTGCATGACAAGGCTGCCAGCTCAGAAACCCGTCTTAACTGACATAACAGCCACCAAAAGGACCACTTTCTGAGAAGGTGTCAACAAAGGAATCTTCCTGATGTTCTCAAACGGTGGTTTCTGAAGCACCGAGAGGCCATGCCGTTAAAGCCAGTGACTGTAAAGCAGGATGGCGTATGGGACCTTGCGACAGCAGGTCCTTTCGTAGCGGTAGACGCCAAGGGACGTCTGCTATACAAGCCCCACGGAGGTAGTGGAGGGCGGACCAGAGGTGCCGCATGCCGAACCCCCTGTACAAACTTTCTCACTAGAGAGTGAGCCGCCAGGGGTCATTGAAAAAAGGCAGCCAGGGCAGATATCTGCCACTTAATTGTACTAAAAGCAAACTTTTGGTCAGGCCCACGCTGTAAGAACAGCAGGACTCTGGAAATCAAATAAGTACACGGATGCCACCTCATTTCCTCACAAATGGATATGTAGGTCTTCCAAGTGCGATGGTAAATCTTCCTAGAGGACGATTTCCGAGCACTCCTCATGGTAGAGATCACCAAGTCTGACAGGCCCCGGTCTCTTAGCACCTGGCTCTCAATAGCCTTGCCGTTAAAGCCAGTGACTGTAAAACAGGATGGCGTATGGGACCTTGCAACAGCAGGTCCTTTTTTAGCGGTAGACGCCAGAGGCTTCTGCTACCAGACACACTAGATCGGCGTACCAAGGACGCCAAGGCCAATCCGATGCAATTGGGATCATTGGAATCCTCTCTGCCTCCAGTCTGCGCAGCAGATAAGGAAGGAGCTTCAGAGGAGGGAAGGCATAGATTAGCCGGTACTGACTCCACGGTGCCAGCAACGCATCTATCGCGTCTGCCCATGGGTCTCTTGACCTGGCCACAAACCTCAATACCTTCCAATTGAGTCGAGAAGCCAGGAGATCTACGTCTAGCGTGCTCCATCTTTGGCAAAGGAGCTGAAACACATCCGGGTGCAGAGACCATTCTCCTTGGTACAGCATCTGGCGACTCAGGTAGTCCGCCTGCCAGTTTTCCACGCCCGGAATGTATACGGCAGACAGGGCCGGTACGCTCATTTCTGCCCACCTTAGGATGTGAGCGACTTCCGATGCTGCAGCTGAGCTTCTTGTTCCTCCTTGATGGTTGACATACGCCACCGCCGTGGCGTTGTCCGACTGGATTCTAACTGGACGCCCCTGTAGCCTCTGAGACCATGTGGAGAGGCACAGCCTGACCGTCCGGAGTTCCAGGACATTGATCGGCAAGTGGAATTCCTCCGGAGTCCAGCGACCCTGGGTCGACTGAACCCCCCAGACTCTCCCCCCCCCCAACCGGTAAGGCTGGTGTCCGTCGTGACCACCATCCAGTAAAAAGGAAGGAACGACTTCCCGGACATTAGTGCCGGTGATGTCAGCCACCAAACTAGGGAGGTCCTGACTAGGTGGCTCACCCGGATTTGACAATCCAGGGATGATGGGCACTTGTCCCTTCTGGACAGAATTACCTTCTGCAACACTCGCGTGTGAAATTGCGCATACGTTACTGCCTCGAAGGAGGCTACCACGAGGCCCAGGACTCGCATGCAAAAGCGGCGTGACGACCATCTTTAAGATGTCAACTGCCGCACCGCAGCCCGAAGGGTCTGCAACTTTCCCATAGGGAGAAAACTTTCACCTCCGAGTCCAGAATCAACCCCATATACACTAGGAGTTAAGTCGGCACCAATACTGACTTCTGAGTGTTCAGCACCCAACCAAAGTATCGGAGGGTCTGACAGGTTATAGACACGCTCACCTCTAATTCTGAGCTTGAAGTGGCCCTCAGAAGAAGATCGTCCAAGTAGCCCCCGATAGCGATGCCACGCTGTCTTAGTAGGGCCAGAATCGGGGCGAGCATGCGTCCTTGATGTCCAAAGATGCCAGAAAATCCCCCGGATTGAGGGCAGCGATAACAGAGCGAACATACTCCCTCCGGAATCTTTGTACCTTCACAAAGCAATTGAGGGCCCTGAGATCCAAGATTGGACGAACCCCCTCCTTCTTTGGTACTACAAACCCCTGAAACAGTTCCTGTACTGAAACAGAAATTATCACCCTGCGTATCAGGAGGTCTTGAACCGCCCCATATAGGGCTTCCCGACGAGTCTGCTGAAGCTGGCGGTTGGAGGGAAAAAAAATCTGTTCGGTGGGCAAGAGAGAAACTCTATCTTGTACCCTGAGGAAACTACTTCACAAACCCACCGGTCGGAGATCTGAAATGTCCACCAGGTCGCAAATTCACGAAGACATCCCCCCCTACCCGAAAGATGGGTGGGGACAGACCTTCATGCAGACATAGATTTGTTCGCAGGCTTGTTGGGTTTGCGCGAAACCAGGGATGCTTCTGTCCCTCAGCAGGCGCTTTATCGGCCTGGGATCGCTTACTTGCCGCACTAGGCGGACGGAAAAAACTATTGTGCGTGGTGAAGGAGGGCCCTAGCCTACGGCGTGGCTCCTTACCATTTTTGGATTGTGGGAGCAGCGTGCTCTTACCTCCTGTGGCATCCTTAATAATGTCATCCAGGGATGCTCTAAAAAGTCTGTCGCCCTTAAAGGGCAAATCCATCAGGGCCTTCTTGGAAGATTGGTCCGCCAACCAACTTTTAAGCCAGAGCAGACAGCGTACACCACCGCATAGTTTGAGGCTCTGGACAGCAGAGGAATAGTGTCCTGATTCGCTGACAATTTTAAGGCCCTGTATCAACTGGTCGGCCATAGGGAGCCTCATGTGCTTTAAAGCCATGGAGCAGCATTTTTGCCCCTTCAGTGAATGTCAGACACCAGGGCCCCAACCACCGTTGGGCGCACAGCCGAGCCCACCACCGTATATAGGTAGCGGGTGACCGCTCCGCAGGGTCCTTGAAAGCAGGAGCCTCTTCCCAGAATTGTGGTTACCTTGTTTAATCTGGACACCTTAGGGTCCACTATCGGAGGAGAGGTCCATTTTTTCAAGAACTCTCCTCAAAAGGGTAACGCACCGCCAAACTTTTTTGGTGACTGAAAACCCTCTGTGGTTTGTCCCACTTCTAGTATAAAAACTTGTCTAGATAAGACGCACAAGGAAACACCTTAGCAGTGCGGGTCGGCTTTACGGAACCCGAAAGGGACCGACGCCTCTGGTGTTTCTGCAGGCTCCTCTATCTTTAGGTGACCTTATCACCGCAGTGCAAGATACTCTATCAGAGCCTTTTTGCGTGCTGACCCGGAGTCATCCTCCCTGTCTGACCGGCCACGGTCCGCATCCTCTGATACATCAGAACCAGGGCCATGAGCCGTAGCTGGGCCCGGCTCCGCATCAGAGTTGTCCTCAGAAGATGGCGGGGGGAGGGGGCACTTTTTACCCCCCATGTTCCCACGTGCCACTTCCACCTTGGCAACAAACCAGGACGCCGACATAGCGTCTACTGACACAGCGGGTGCAGGAGCATCAGATGCCAATTCAGGTGTATGAGGGGGAGAAGCGTCTGCTTCTGATGCCATGCTGACCCACGCACCTGACACAAGGACTCCAGTCAAGGTACCAACAGCCCACCCTCCTAGCTGTCACAGATGAGGGGTTCCCCCCAGAGGACTCACCACCCTTGAACAGTTGTACGGCTGCCGTCCGCTTCCTAGTTGAGCTGCTTCTTGTCAGCTGTGTCAGTCTGACCACTCTGCAGCGTGTGTCTGTAAGCTTGCGCCGTTTAAATCAGCGTGGACCGCGAGAAAATGGCCGCTGTGCGGCAAATAGAGGCCAAAAACGCCACGGGCCACAAGAACATGGCCGCCAAGCGCAGATAGAGGCCAAACAGCGTGGATCACAGGCAAAATGGCCGCCGAGCGGCAGATAGAGGCCAAACACAGCGTGGACCACAAAAAACATGTCCGCCAAGCACAGAGAGAGGCCAAACAGCGTGGATCACAGGCAAAATGGCCACCGAGCGGCAGATAGAGGCCAAACAGTGCGGTCCACAAAAACATGGCCGCCAAGCACAGATAGAGGCCAAACACACCCAAAATGGTCCCAAGACCAGAAGCACCACACAACTCCAAACCATTCAGAAAAAATGCCATTGGTCACCACCCTCTACACTCGCTCCTGCATACAGTTTTCTATTCAAGTACATACTATGTCAAAAATACCAAAAGACCCTAATTTGTAAACTGTTTGTTGGATACAGTGTCAAATGCCTTAGTGAAATATAGATTCACTATGTCCACAGGCCTTCCTCTATCTAAATTACAGCTCACCTCCTCATAGAATATTAAAAGGCTGGTCTGGCAAGTTGGCTTCTAATAATGTTACCATTTTCATCAGCAAATTCTTGTCTTGGATATGGTTCCTTTTCATTGCTTCCAATACTTTACATATTATTGATGTTAGGCTGATCTGTAGTTTACAGTACCCCGGCCCTTTACTAAATACTAGCACCACATTTGTTTTTTGCCAATCTGCTGGTACCTTTTCAGTCAGTAAGCTGTCCTAAAAAATTAGGTACAATGGTCTGGCTATTGCATGGGCAAGTTCATGAGAACTTTCAGGTATAAGTTATCCGGTCCTGGTGATTTGTTCACATTACGTTTTTCTAGTCTTTTTTGGTCTGTCAGCCACAAGGATACATTAAAAATATTGTTATTAACATGAATGTCTTGTTTATTATACTGCCCATTCATTTGTATAAACTGAGGAGAAGAATATATTGATTACAGTTGCCCTCAACCTATCACTTGTGAGCATCTTCCCTAATCATCTTTTATGGGCCAATATGCTCTGACCTCGCCTTTTTACTATTAATATATTTTTTTTAAATTGGGGGATTTTTTTTTTTTTAACCGTCTTCAGCCATGTGTCTTTCACAAACTATTTTAGCTGCCCTTATTGTACTCTTTGTAGTTTTGGAATGTCAATGATGAACCTTCGGCTTTATATTTAGTAAAGGACGGTTTTGCTCTTAATATGCCTATTTATGTTGGTATTTCGTCACCCAGGTTTAACTTATATTTTTTTATGTTTGCTGCTGAGTGGAGCACACTGATGAATGCCAGGAGTTAATATGCCCTTAAAGCATTCCCACTTCTCTTCAGTGTTCTTTGTTGTAAGAATTTGATCCAATTTAGTATGGGGCCAGTTTATTAAAGTGGGTTATTTTAAAATGTATGTGTTCTTTTCCTATAATTTATGGCAAATCTTATTACTCTGTGACCACTGTTACCTAAATGATCCCTTACTTCCACATCTGTAATCAGCTCTGTATTGTTTGTAATTAGTAAGTCCTGCATTACATTCAACCGATAATAGGATAGTGGAAGCTCCTCATGCTTCCTCGCCATCTCCAATGCTAACAGAAGATAGGTCTCCTCCTCCACCTTAAAGTGATTGTTATTTTTAACAAAAAAAAAGGAGACTTTACAAAATAGGATTTTTGTACTCACTGTAAAATCCGTTTCTCTGATGTCCATGGACTGACACAGCCTCTTTAACACTTTACCCGTGGGTTATGTCCCTGCTTGCAGAAGACCTAGGCAGAATGTGAAATGTTATACATACATTCTAAATAGCCAGAGCTGAATAGCCCCACCCAGGGGGGCGGTCCCTCCGGACATAACCCTCCTTCTGCAGTCAGCAGACCTCAGTTCGTAACAAAGCAGTACAAACCTTAAGAAGGGTGGGTGCTGTGTCAGTCCATGGACGTCAGAGAAACGGATTTTACGGTGAGTACAAAAATCCTATTATGTAAAGTCTCCTTTTTTTTTAGTCCATGGACTGACACAGCCTCTTTAACACTTTACCCGTGGGATGTCCCAAAGCAGTGTCAAGAGGGATGGGAGCAGTATAAATGGAAAACCAAAAACTTCACTACAAACAAGGCAGAGCTCCTCAACGGAGGAGATGCAACTTTAAACAGCCGCTTGTAACACCTTGCGGCCGAAGGAAGCATCCGAAGATGCAGCCACATCAACCTTATAGAACTTACAAAAGGTATAAATGGACGACCATGTCACCGCCTTGCACACTTGTGCAATCGACGCTTGATGTCGGAAAGCCCAGGAAGCACCAATTGCCCTGGTGGAATGCGCCATAACCGGAAAGGGAGGCGCCCGCCCCTTGAGGGCATAGGCCTGTATGACGGTCTGCCTGATCCACCTAGAAATGGTGACAGACTAAACCGCTTGGCCCTGTTTTGGACCAGAGACAGACACAAACAGTGAGTCAAGCCTCGTACACACGGCCGATTTTCTCGTCGTTAAAAACACGTCGTTTTTTTCGTCGAGATTCTTGTTAACCTTGACGATTTTCTCGTCAAGCTTTCCATGCGTACACACTGACATTTCCCAATTTCCTCGTTGTTCTCCGTGGTCACGTCCAGCACGTACGACGGCACTATAAAGGGGAAGATCGATTTCCCTGGCGCCACCCCTTGGGCTGCTTTTGCTGATCTCGTGTTACCGCGTGTGAAGTAAAAGTTTGGGAAGAGACGATTCGCGCTTTTCAGTCTTCGTGCTTTTCAGTTCGTTTTCTGAGGTTCAGTTTGTGCTTGTGGGTTCGTATCTTGTCTTTCAGGGTGTCTAGGCAGGTCGTATCTGTTTTACAGTGCGTTCTTGCCCGTTCGTTTCTGATTTTCAGTTCGTTATTCATAGGCCTTGCTGTTCTAAAGTGCGTTCTGTTCTGTACGTTCTGATCAGACGACCGTTTCCTAGCCATGTCGCCTAGACGTTCTCGTCGAGTTCGTGCTGTGCGTGCGCTTGGTGTTGGTCTGCTTGTTTTGGACCAAGACCAGTCCATGAACGGTGTGAGGAGGAGTTCATGGACCAAGAATTGGTTGCTCCAGCGGGACCAATTCTGCCATATGCCTCTGCTGCGGGAGATCGTCGAGAATAATCCTGAGGACTACAGGAATTTTCTGCGGATGTCTGACCCCGTTTTTCAGGAACTGTTGGCTTTGGTGTCCCCCTATATTACCAGGAAGGACACCGTTATGCGGGAAGCCATCAGTGCTGAGCAGAGGCTCATTGCCACGTTACGTTACCTGGCGACAGGGAGAAGTCTTCAGGACTTGAAGTTCACGACAGGCATCTCCCCCCAGGCTCTGGGCCTCATAATCCCAGACACCTGTTCTGCCATTATACAAGTCCTGCAGGAGGACTATATTAGGGTAAGTTTTCCCCATTAACATCACATTTTATGTATTTCATGTATGCTAATGTATTGTATTGTATTTCTTTCATCCTTCCCTAATTACCATGATTGTAATATGCTGAGAATGTCCCCTTTGTCCCCATGCATGCTGGAAGCTTTTAAATGCCCCTTTTTTCTCCTCCATGCATATTTCCCTTCACTAAGCTTTCCAGCAGGGGCGTCTGTTGCTCCAAATGTTTGGGGGTCCACCCCCAATTTTAGGAACTAAACTTCCTCCTTTTTAGCGACTGTGCCTATTAAACGCCACCAGTTGCCCCTTCCAATGCAGCCATTTTGTCCCCTCCAATGCAGCCATTTTGTCCCCTCCAATGCAGCCATTTTCCCCCCAGCCCTGCACTTACCTTCTTCTGGTCAGCGCCATCCTTCTTCTGTCCTTGATGTCTTTTCCTGCCCTCGATGTTGCATCAGCCAATCATGTAACCGTAAAACAGACTTGGTGAACATGATTGGCAGAGCAGCCTGTCAGTGTTTACCCAAGGAATGTCCCCCCCCCTGCGTCCCCTATTTTACTTTTATCAAGCCAATTACATCCCTCAGGCTGGATTTTGCAAGCCTATTTGCCCCCCTGTTTCTGATATGCAATTTTCACCCCATAAATGCCGCAGTTCTTCATATGTCGGTCGATTAACAGGGGGCCACCCACCTGAATATTGGGCGGCATTGACAATACATAGGTTACTGCAACGCATGAACCTATGTATTGTTCTGAAAGACGGGCGCAGGATAGAGGGGGCAGTGCTCCAGCGCCCACTCTGGACGCACCGCCACTGCAATGCTATCCTGTGGCCAAACACATCTACCCCCCCCAAAATATTTTAAGAATGGACCATCAGAGGGGGTGATGAATATGAAACATGAGCCTTCCATTATACTTCTTAAAAACACCTTAAACTGAGATTTTTTATTGATGTTGGCCTCTAATGTATTTTCTTATAATCTGCTTGTAATGTTCTATTTTTAAATTCTAATTTTTTTTCATCTTGTTTGATTCCCCAGCTTCCTTCCACGCCACAGGAATGGCAGACTGTGGCATCGGAGTTTGCCACGCGGTGGGACTTCCCCAACTGCGGTGGTGCCATAGACGGGAAGCACGTCCGCATCGTGCCGCCACCCCGTTCTGGATCCTACTACTTGTAGTAAAACTATGTAGTTTTATGCTGCTGTGTGCTCCATACCTTTCTCAGCAGAAAATCAACTTCTTATATGGCCTCAGTATTGCCGGAGGCAGGACTTTCCTCTGGCAATCGGCTGCCGGGCCTCGAATCTGCCCGTCCTGGCTTGCCCCCCCCCCAAAATGCCCGTGAGAAGTATCTGGAATATTTCATGGGTAGGGGGGCAATTCCTATGCCAGGCCATGTGTAAAGATGCATGGAGAACGAACTCAATAAAAATCTGATATAATCTTTTAACTTTTGTTTTTTCATGTCTCCTAGTGCATTTGTAGTGCCAAGTGTATTTTCCTTTAGTAAATACCAACCATTTCACTATGTAACCCCACAAAAAAATAAAAATAAGGTTAGAGCGTATTTGAAAAAGAAGCTACACGTTGTTTGTGTTCAAACATTTTACTCTGTGCACATTCACACACATGGTAATATTTTTTTTTTTTTGGATTTTGGCTGGCCACAAACCGGCAATTTTTTTATTATGAAAATAGAAAACCATCAGTTGCATTGCAAAAAGTACAACATTGGATACCTCTGAGCAATATGAGGCATTCACGTACACAAACTAAGTCTCTATGTGCCCGTCCTAATATGGGGTCTTGCCACCCCTTGCCCAGCCAAAAATTGAATATGCACACATTTAGTAGTATTTTCCAATAGGGAATTTAAACTCCTGATCCCTATTGTCAACATGTGCTATCTGCCATCAGGGGTAATCAATGGACGTGTTTTGTGGGTGCAACCCCTTCTTCAGTTCACCTACTTTAGATACGAGGAAGGGGGGGTTGCACCCACAAAAGCCATACATGGATATCCCCTGATGGCAGATGGCACATGTTGACACACTGTGTGCATATTCAATTTTTGCCTGGTTTGATTGTAAAAAAGATAATAAAAAGGGGGAAGAACAATCATTAAACAAAAATTGGGGTTTTGATGCCTTATTCAATTCTCCCCAAAACATCGAGAATGTCTTTAAATGTTTGATCCATCACATGAATTCTTTGTTTAATTCTGTCCAGTTCTGTGCTACATTCCATCACTTGCTGTATTATTCGTAGGGCACTGTCAGCAGAGAAACGTGTACTATCCTTCACCACAACATTTACATCCCCTAAAAACAAAATACAAAAGGTATTATAACTCTGCAGGCCTACATCTCTTACCTGAAGCTGTGGTGACAGATACTGACCTGTTGTGGTGACCAGTTCCACCACGTCATCCACCTCTCCTTCCTGCACTTCTCCTTCCTCCACCTCTTCAACTTCCTCAACACCCTCAGGTTGTGGGTCTTTGGGAGTTTGGGGTTGTTTCGAAGCTGTGGGGTTCCTGTGCTCCCTGGAGTGTTCTCCTCCCAGTCTTCTCTCCCCTATGAGAATCAAACAAAAGGTCTAGTTATCACACAGAAATTCGCCATGAAAAATGAAAACAGGCTAAATTGCTTGAAAGTGGGGTACAAGTGTGTGTTTGTGCGGAATTTAAACATGAATGCATTATATATGTCCAAGAATCGGTTTAGTATTCACCTTTGGCTGTCAATTTTCAGACATGGAGGCAGCACAAAAATTCACTGATGCACCTGTGTGGGACACCCCAAAAAGGCGGTTTTTGTGGCCCACACTATAGTGCTCCAAAGTACAGATGTGGAAGCAGCTGCTGAGTGTCCTCTTCTTTACACGGATTAAAGTTTGCATTTCATTCTCTTTACAAACACATCATCTAGCCAACAATTTAAAGAAATCAGGCAGATGTCTAATTACATTTGAGGCTGAAAAATAACCCAAAAAAGAGGAGAGTGGCCGAACGATGTGTCTGTAACGAACGATTACTGTGCCAAACCAAGTTCAAACTATGACATTTTGGAAAGGAGTACAATAGGAAATAAAATAAAAATGGAGCAACATGGAAGTTGAGAAATAAGTTAATAGCATAAAAGTGAAAAATTTACTTACTTTTTGCTAGCATTCTCTTAATGCTCATTAACTGCTCCGGCTCCCTCAGTTTGAGGTCTGACCACCTCTTTCTGAGCTGCTCATTTGAGCGTTTCACCCCAAAATTCTTCTTCAGACTCTTCACGACTTTCTTCATGATTTTGTCCTTCCATTTGGTTTGCTATACGGCCCATGCTTTGCGTCATAATCCGACTTTAGCAATATGTGCACCATCTCCGCTATCTCCGCATAAGACTTATTAGATGCCTTGAATCTCCTCCTTGATCGTGACGTTTCCTCAGTCTCCAGGCTTGTCTCCTCCTCGTTATTTGAGGAATTATCAGACACCTGCTGTGAATCCGCCATATCTGTCTGCGCGCCGAAAGAGAAGGGGCGGGGAAAAGATGTTAGTTAGAACGTCATGGGCGGGCGACGTGTGCGTAGTTTCACGCATGCGTGGTGTATATATAGCAAACACACATGTGACTATACTACGTTCGGTGTGCGGAGAGAGGAGTTCAAGTGACGGACGTGCGAACGAAGGTATGTGATTTTGTGACTTTGAACAATTGTTGGCCTATACTGTCTTGAGAATGTTGGAGGATATATATGGTGAATAAGATTTTAAGGAGGTTAGACTGTGTGCCTCACATTAGTTAAAAAATTTTTTTTTAACTTGCAGAGACAATATGAATGTCTTTATTAGCGACAAAGAATTCCTGGCGGAATTTATAGACCGGGTAAGGGAGCTGCCCGCTCTGTGGGAGACCAAAAACCCCATCCATAAAAAAAAGGGGTGAGAAAAGCAGCGCTGGAGACCCTGCTCCCATTTGTGCATACCAAGGTGCCCACAGCCACAGCAAAACAGGTGGACACTAAAATTGGGAGCTTGAGAGGCACATACAGGACTGAACGCTCTAAGGTCCTGGCTTCTCAGAGGTCAGGAGCAGCAGCAGATGATGTTTATGTCCCGAATTTGTGGTACTACAGCAGAATGTCCTTTCTGGATGACCACATTGAGGCAAGGCCATCACTCTCCACTCTTCCCCCCCAGACTTCCCTGCAGCCAACCTGAGCCTTCTCTGGAGCAAGAGGAGGCAGCCATCCTGGATGAACCTGATTTGGCCATCTGGAGCCAGGTATAGTATTTTTAGAAAATGTATTGTGATAAACCTAATGTTTGACAAATATGTCAAGATGACAAACAAACTATTTTGGGTTCCACAAGTGAAATCAAGATCTCTAGACATTAGTCTGGCCTAAATTGGGTGCAAAATAGTCAATCTGATGTAGTTGTAAATTGGTAAAAAAAAAATCTGGATTTACATTCTAATTGCTTCAAACATGAGCTGAAAGTTTGATGAAAACAATAAACCAACATATTAAACTATGTCCCTTTTTCATACACAGGATGAAATCAGCCAGGAGGAGGGTCTGGAAACTGTCAGGCAGGAGGTGGCAGGGCCCAGTGGCAGCCAGGAGGTGGCAGGGCCCAGTGGCAGGCAGGAGGTGGCAGGGCCCAGTGGCAGGCAGGAGGTGGCAGGGCCCAGTGGCAGGTAGGAGGTGGCCGGCCAAAGGAGAAGCACAACATCACAGGTGCCTCCCATCCGACTTCCCAAAAGAAGCAGGAGGGACA
The DNA here is from genome assembly GCA_029206835.1 of Rana muscosa. Lineage (NCBI taxonomy): Eukaryota > Metazoa > Chordata > Amphibia > Anura > Ranidae > Rana > Rana muscosa. Next base: position 6,420,863 of record CM055122.1, read on the forward strand.
GGACCACCAGTGAGGCAGCAATGGCCCTTATTCGAGAGGCCCATGCCACCCTCAAGGAGCCCACATCCCCTGAAGAGGCCATTGCCGGCCTAGTGGAGGCAAAGTTCAAGGTGATGAGCATGGAGCAACGCCTCCTATGCGAGCCCCTGCTCATCACCTTGCTGAACAAGGGGGTGATGGAAAGAATTACCCCCAATACCGCAATTTGTGAGGTGGCACAACTCTCACAACCTCAACCTCCTCCTCCACCGCCACCTTGTTCTTCTGCCCCACCCCCTTCTCCTCCACCTTGTTCTTCTGCCCCACCCCCTTCTCCTCCACCTCCACCTTCTTCTGCGCCACGCCCTTCTCCTCCACCCCCTCCTCCACCTCCATCTTGTTCTTCTGCCCCACCCCCTTCTCCTCCACCTCCTCCTCCACCTCCACCTTGTTCTTCTGCCCCACCCCCTTCTCCACCTCCACCTTGTTCTTCTGCCCCACCCCCTTCTCCTCCACCTTCTTCTTCTGCGCCACCCCCTTCTCCTCCACCTCCTCCTCCTCCTGACAGGAGTACCCCTCCAGTGGCCCAGCCTCCAGCCACACGAAGAAGGAAGGCTGCAGGGAAGGCTGCCAAGAAGACGAGGAAGTGATGGCCTTGCTTCATTGTGGTCGGACAGAAGGCAGCCTGTTGTAGTACCACACACTTGGGACATATATATCACCTGCTGCTGTTCCTGACCTCTGGGAGGCCAGCATCAGATTGTGCTCAGAACTGTTGGCCTTCTCAAGCTCCCAATTTTAGTGTCCACACAGGGTTGATGTGTGCTCTGGGGTCCCTGGGATGCACAAATGGCAGCAGGTTCTCCAGCGCTGCCTTCTCTTTATTTTGTTTCAAACATGAATAAATGTTATTTTTGTTTAAGTTCATACTTGACTATGTTTATTTTTACAATTTTTTAATTTAGCTTTGGAGTAAGCAGATACATTTGACAGCCAAAAAAAGGGACAGATAACAAGCCCCAAAAAAAGACTTAAAATATATTTTTGAAAATAGAGGGTGTAAAATTTACCAAAAATATATTAAAATATTCAATGGGAGATCACTATTAAAACATTGGCAAATTACTATTAACATCTGTTTGAAAAATATAAAACAGTAAAATATTCAGAAGATCTTGCACAATATAATACACATATATCTTCTGAAGAGCAGCATGAAAAAGGTTAAAAAAAAGATAGTCTTAACTCTGTGTGAATATCAGCAGCAAAAGAAGTTCATTCGTTTTGATTAATGTAACATTCTAAAGAAGATTTCAATGCACAAAATTTAAACGATGCAATAATTTAGAGCGTGACGAATGTGCTATCTCCATTACGAAGGCTTGATTTAGCAGAAGATGCGCTCCCGTCTCATACACACAAACCATTTTCTCGTCACAAAACAGGCGGACGAGAAACACGACGAGGAAATCTTGAATCCTGACGAGAAAATAGAGAGCAGGTTCTCTATTTTCTCGTCGAGATTCACGGCAGTTTTCTCGTCGTAAAACCATACACACGAATGGTTTTCTCGAGAAAAAAGCTCTCGCTGCACTTTTCTTGCCGGTTTTGGACGAGAAACTCGGTCGTGTGTACGAGGCTTCAGAATGGAAGCAGTAGCAGACAGGTACACCCGCAAGGCTCGTACCACATCCAATGTGTGAAGCGCAAACTCTCTGGGATGCGATGGGTGAGGACACAAGGATGGGAGGACAATGTCCTCATTAAGGTGAAAGGCCGAGACCACCTTCGGCAAAAAAGAAGGTCGCAGACGCAACACCGCCTTATTCTTATGGATGACCAAATAAGGCGACTTGCAGGACAAGGCCGCCAACTCAGACACCCGTCTAACAGAGGTAATGGCCACTAAGAAGGCCACCTTCTGAGACATGGTCAAGAGGGGAATATCTCTGATATTTTCAAATGGAGGTTCCTGAAGAACCGAGAGCACCAAATTCAGATCCCAAGGAGGGAAAGGAGGCTTGACAGGAGGGAGCACATGGCGAACCCCCTGCACAAAGGTGCTAACCAAGGAATAACCTGCTAGCGGTCGCTGAAAGAAGACGGCTAAGGCCGAAATCTGACCCTTAATGGTACTCAAAGCAAGCTTTTGGGTCACGCCACGCTGCAAGAACCGCAGGATTCTGGGGACGGAATACGTCCGTGGACGCCAGTCCAGCTCTTCGCACATGGCGATCTAAGCTTTCCAGGTACGGTGATAGATCTTTCTGGAGGAAGACTTCCGTGCCCTTAACATGGTCGAAATGACCGAATCCGAGAGACCTCGGTCTCTCAGCACCTGGCTTTCAATAGCCATGCCGTTAAAGCCAGAGACTGTAAAGCAGGATGAAATAAAGGACCTTGAGACAGACCAGATCGGCGTACCAATGACGCCAAGGCCAATCCGGAGCAATGAGGATCACCGGAATCCCCTCGGTCGCCACCCTGCGCAGCAGGCGAGGGAACAGCTGCAGTGTAGGATAAACATATATCAGGTGATAATGACCCCATGGGGCAACCAACGCATCCGCCCAAGCCTGACCACAAACCTTGACACCTTGCAATTGAGTCGAGAAGCCATCAGGTCCACATCCGGCGTGCCCCACCGCCGGCAAAGAAGTTGAACAACCTCCGGGTGCAAGGACCACTCTCCCTGGTCCAGCGTCTGGCGACTCAGATAGTCCGCCTGCCAGTTCTCTACGCCCAGAATGTAGACGGCCGACAGAGCCGGCACGCTTCTTTCGGCCCACCTTAGGATGCGGGCGACCTCGGAAGCCGCAGCTGAGCTCCGAGTCCCCCCTTGATGGTTGACATACGCCACTGCCGTGGCGTTGTCCGACTGAATCCTGAGGGATCGACCCTGTAGTCTCTCCGACCACGAGGAGAGACACAGTCTGATTGCCCGTATTTCCAGGGCATTGATCAGTAGACGGGCTTCGTCCGGAGTCCAAAGCCCTTGGGCTGACAGGACTCCCCAGAGTCCACCACAGCCCGTCAGGCTGGCGTCCGTCGTGATCACCGTCCATTGGATGGGGAGGAACTACTTCCCGAACCAAAGAGCCGGGGACCTCAACCACCACGCCAGGGACGCCCTGACTGGGTGACTCACCTGGATCTGAAGATCCAAGGACAACGGGGATTTGTCCCAAGTGGACAAGATCTCTTTCTGTAATGCCCGTGTGTGTGTGTGTGTGTAATTGGGCATACGGAATGGCCTCGAACGAGGCCACCATGAGTCCCAGGACTCTCATGCAAAAACGGATTGACGACCATTTTCGGGACATCAGGACCCGCACTGCAGACTGAAGTGTTAGTAACTTCTCCGGGGGTAGGAATACCTTCGCCTCCAAGGAGTCCAGGATCAGACCGAGATACTCCAAAACGCTGAGTCGGGACTAGGACTGACTTCTGAATGTTCAGGAGCCACCCAAAGTCCCGGAGGGTCTGACTGACGATAGTCACACTTTCTTCTAATTCTGAGCCATTGTCTGCTCTTAGAAGAAGAAGATCGTCCAGATAGCCCACAATAGCAATGCCTCGCTGTCTCAGCAAAGCTAGAACCGGAGCAAGCACCTTGGTGAACACTCTTGGTGCCGAGGCTAGGCCGAAGGGAAGAGCCACAAATTGATAGTGGACTTCGCCGTTTGCAAAGCGCAGAAACTTCTGGTGACTTGCGCAGATCGGAACATGCAAGTAGGCGTCCTTGATGTCCAAGGACGCCAGGAAATCCCCGTGATGGAGTGTAGCGATCACCGTGCAAATGGATTCCGTGCGGAATTTTTGCACCTTCACAAAGGCATTCAGGGCCTTGAGGTCCAGGATTGGCCGAACCCCGTCCTTTTTCGGGACAACAAACAGATTCGAGTAGAACCCCTGAAACCTCTCGTGACGGTACCGGCACAATCACTCCGGACCTGATCAAATCCTGTACAGCCCCCAAGAGGACCGCCCGACGGACAGGAAGGAGAGGGAGATTTGAGGGAAAGAATCTGTCTGGGGGCCTGGAACGGAACTCTATCCTGTATCCTGAGGTGACCAACTCGCACACCCACCGGTCGAAGATCCGGGAGGTCCACCGATCCGTGAACCTGCGAAGCCGCCCCCCACCCCAGAGTCGGGTGGGGGAAAGACTTCACGCGGAGGCGGGCTTGTGAGCCGGCTTCGGCTTACGCACCCAAGGGCACTTGTGTCCACCAGCCGCACTGTTGTCAGTCTGGGAGGGCTTACCCGTGGACTCTGACTGACAAAAAAAAAACTTTTTTGCTGGAAAGGAAGGAACCGGTTTACGGCGGGCCTCCTTAGCCTTGATAGTCTGAGGAAGAAGAGTGCTTTTACCTCCCGTGACATCCTTGGTAATGTCATCCAGAGCAGCACCGAAAAGTCTACCACCCTTAAAGGGTAGATCCGTCAGGAGCTTCTTAGAAGCTAGGTCAGCAGACCAACATTTCAACCAGATAAGACGACGCAACACCACCGCAGAAACAGAGGCCCTGGATATTAAAGGGGCCACGTCCAAAGTGGCGTCACACACATATCAGGCCCTGCACCCTATGGTGGGCCAGAGCAATAGTATCTGTAGGAAGATTATGCTCCTGCACAGTCTGGTGCAAAATTTTAGCCCATTCCATGAGTGTCTGAGACACAAGGGTCGCCGCTACAACAGGCCGTAAGGCGGATCCTAACAAGGCAAACATGGCTCTGCTCACCACTTCTGACCTCCTGTCAGTGGGGTCCTTGAATGCAGGAGTCCCCTCCATCGGGAGAGTGGTGGCCTTGTTCAAACGGGTGACCGGAGGGTCGACCACTGGGGGAGAAGCCCACTTTTTAAGTAGGGCTTCTTCAAAGGGTTATCTGATAGACAAACGCCGCGGGACCATAAAAGTCTTCTGCGGCTTTTCCCAAACCTGGTCAATGAACTGGTCAAAGAAATGTGCATATGGAAAAACCTTTTTAGAAGGCTTGGCCTTAAAAAAACCAAAGGAGACTGCCTCCGCCTGAGGTTCCGTGGCCGTAGCATCCAGCTTAACAGCATCAATGAGTTCACCAACAAGCGCCCTGTCATTTACTGACTCAGAACTGGAGTCTTCCTCACAAGGAATGTCCTGTTCAAAACCATCAAAATATTCAGAGCTAGGGTCCTGAGCAGCAGCAGCTAGGCCCATATCTGAATCAGAGCACTCCCCTTGTGGAGATATTGTGGGGAGAGGGAGCTTTTTTGCTCCCTTGCACTCGCACACCGCTTCCATCCTGGTAAGAAATGGTTCCAGGACTGCCGACAACTGGTCCATAGGGACCGCAGGTGCTGGAGCACTGCCTGTTGCCTCTGACATGCATGAGGAAGCTGGTGACACTGACTCCATAATTGTCCCTCTCTGAGACTCCTCAGAAAAAAAAGTCCACCCACAGGCTATGCTGACTGAGGAGGGGTATGCCCAGGGGACTCACCAACCTGGACCACTCGGTTCCGCTGCCTGCGCCGCATCAGCGTGAGTGAGCTGTGAGGAGAGAGTGAGGAGATTTGCGCCGTTCCCAGCAGCGTTAGAGGCCAAACAAGTGCATAAAACGCACACGGCTTCAAGAAAATGGCTGCCGCAATATGCTCAGGCGATCCACGGCAAGATGGCCGCCAATGTAAAGTAAATGAACATACACAAACATGGCGCCGAACGGCGCCCAGGCCCCAAAACACTCAGAAAACAGCCCCAGCGATATGCAGACAGCCATGAGCTCCCCCCAGGACAGTATGACCCCCAGGCACCCCACACAGCACAGCGCCAGCAATGGTGACAGAGAGGGACAATAAAAAAACAGGTGGAAACAGGGAAAATCCCCCACACAGAGAAACACACAGCATGTACTCACCTGCAGGCAGGAGAGACTACTTACCCGTCCCCTGTGGGACCCACTGGTGTGTTTCTGACAGGACTCTCACAGTGCGGTACTGAGTAGCTGTCGGCCCGGTCCACCGCAAAAGATACAGCAGGACTGTTCAATCTTGAGAGGACCGCGGAGCATAAAAAGCTCACCGGCCACCCCTGGAGTCGTGGGGCATGTCGTGAACTGAGTCTCGCGCACACAAGGCGAGGATCAGCATGCTCGATGGTCGGACAGGGAAGACTACGAGGATATCTTGTACACAACCTGTTGCCCAGCCGACAGTTGATAGGTCTCAAAAATAAAACAAGAAAAATTCCAAAACGGAATAAAAATAGGTCAGGAGACTGGCTCCTGAGAAAGCCACGTCTTCTCCTTCTGCTAGGCAGAAAAAAACTGAGGTCTGCTGACTGCAGAAGGAGGGTTATGTCCGGAGGGACCACCCCCCTGGGCGGGGCTGTTCAGCTCTGGCTTTTTAGAATGTATGTATAACATTTCACATTCTGCCTAGGTCTTCTCCTGCAAGCAGGGACATAACCCACGGGTAAAGTGTTAAAGAGGCTGTGTCAGTCCATGGACGATAAGAGAAAACATTTTATACTTACCTGCCCTGTGTAATGGCTTTGCACAGAGCAGCTCAGATCCTCCTCTTATCGGGTCCCTTTTCTAAGCTTCTGGCCCCTCCCTCCTGTTTAGTGCCCCCACAGCTAATAGCTTGCTATGGGGGCACCCGAGCCGAGTCGCAGCTCCGTGTGCCTATTCAGACATGGAGCCGCGGCCTGGCCCTTGCCTCCTCTCTCTTCTCATTGGCTGACTGACTGACAGCAGCGGGAGCCAATGGCGCCGCACTGCTGTCTCAGCCAATGAGGAGAGTCCTGGGCAGTCGAGATGTTACTGCTAAATCTAGATGGGCTCAGGTAAGTATTATGGGGGGCTGAGGGGGGCTACTGCACACAGGTTTTTTATCTTAATGCATCAAGATAAAAATATTTTCTGCCTTTACAATCATTTTAAAGTGATATTAAAGCCAAAAGCAAACATTTATTATATTGCAGCTTACCAATTCTTGGATGCGATGGCTGGATTAGTTTTATTTTTAGGCTTCTTTCTTTTGTTTTTCACCTGGTGATCTGGTTATTAAATCTGTTGTTGCTCGACAGAACAAGCTCCCCTACTAATGTAATAGTTTAGAACAGGGTTTCTCAACCAGAGTTCTGTTGAACCAAAGGTTTCCCCCCCCCAAGGTTGCCAAGGGTTTGAGCAATAAAAGATTTTGGCTTCTCAGATGAATAATCACTGACACCAATGAGCTCTTTAGCTATCTGTAAGGGGGATTCTTCCCAACGATCACAAATGTAAGAAGCATTCTTCCCTCTGACCATTACAATAATGTACTGTATGTTGTAAATATAATTATTAACAGGGGTTCTCTAAAGACAAGGTTATTTCAAGGGTTCTGCCATGTTAAAAATGTTGAGTGTTGAGACAGACCAGTTACAACTGAAAGGGGGCCGTACAATGATCAGATTTTATATATTCATGTAAAACCTTTATCTCAAAAAAAAAAACAGTTTGCTGTAAATGCTTGCGTAACTGCATTGTAAAGTGGAGTTTGGCTTCAATTTGTTAGTGTACCTAAATCTGCTAGTTCATCTAACACTCCCATCCCCTCTGTTTCATTCCTTTGAAGCTGCAGCCACAAAGACTCCATCTCCTCATAAGTCCCAGTAGCAGTGACATTCCTCATATTCACTATCCCTCTAATACAGAAAGTACCCCTAGACAGTCGCAAGCAAGTCTTGTGAGCTGTTAAACCAGGTTTCTGACATTCCCATTGAAGTGGATGTAAATTCCATTAATGAAATCTGACCTGGGCACATCGATTTCAACTTATCTTCTCTCCCAACAGACCTGCACCTTCCCCATTTAGGTGCAGTCTGTCTCTGCTGTAGAGCCAACTGCAAGGTCAGCCCTGTTCTCCTTGAACCAAAAATCTTCCTTCTTACACCAGTTTCTCAGCCACTTGTTCATGTCTCTAACCTTATGCTTCCTCTCAGATGTGGCTTGAAGTACAGGCAGTATTTCTGAGAATATTACCTTGGAGGGCCTTTTCTTTAATATGACCCCTTAAGACCCTGATATAATTTTAAAAACTTAAGATTGTCATCAATGTTAGGCATGATTTATGAAGGAATTAGATTTTTTGCTTTAAGGACACTCCATCTTCCTTTCACTTCATTTGTGACAATGTGTACTATGACAGCTGCAGCCTCTCCAGACCCATCCAATAATTTGTCCATCTGATCCACAATGTGCCAAACCTGAGCGCCCAGCAACGACATACTGGTAAGTGATTACGGTCTTTGTGACAGGTTGTCCTATTTGTCCCACTAATAACCGAGTCCCCTACAACCGGTATCTGTCTATCCTTGACTGTAACTTTACCCCTGTCAAACCTGGAGTAATTGCTCCCCTGACAGCTAGGGGAGTTACTCTACTCCAGCAATGCCATTCCTGTGCGGATATCCCCAACATCACACCACTTGGCATCTTTGTTGGGATAGAAAGAATTATGTGGTCCAAGGCACCATGAGTAATTGGCCTCCATCCCAAATTTGGACAAAAAAAGAGAGAGTTTGGTCAGGGGGACTTTAAATGAGGCCAATCACTATGTAGAGTAAGCATGTGGGATATAAAACACAGTATTGCTTATATGGGTTCCGACAAAAAAGGAGGGAGTTTGTTAGGGACTTTGAATGAGAGATGTATAGCAAAAAGCATTTTAATATGCCTTGTGAGATCATGTACCGCATACTGAATGACAGAAAAGGACCACAGGGATGGACCACAGCCACAGGGGTACCGATTTGGAAACTGCAGGTAGACTGCATATAACCCATGGTCGATCACTGGGGTAGGCAACCTTTTGAGCACAGTGTACTGTAAAATGTTTTCAAAGAAATTGAGCGTGCCGATTTCTTAACAAAAAAAACGTCAACTTCACACTCTCAATCAGATCAGCCCCAATTCATGCAACTCCACACTTCAGATCAGCCCCAATTCCTGCACCTTCACACCTAAGATAAACTGCACCCTCCTGCAAATCTGTTTCACCACTGTACCCCTCTGCTCATATGTCCCACCACTGCAAATCCCCCCTGCACATCTGCCCCACCACTGTACCCCCTGCTCATCTGCCCCACCGCTGTAACCCCCCTGCTCATCTGCCCCACCACTGCAACCCCCTGCTCATCTGCCCCACCACTGTAACCCCCTGCTCATCTGCCCCACCACTGTAACCCCCTGCTCATCTGCCCCACCGCTGTAACCCCCCTGCACATCTGCTCCACTGCCGTAACCCCCCCTGCACATCTGCTCCACTGCCGTAACCCCATGCTCTTCTGTCTCACCGCTGAATCACCTTCTCATCTGTCCTAACACTGAACCATCTGCTCATCTGGACCCACCATTGTAATACCCTTTCTCCTCTGCCCCACCACTGTACCTCCTGCACATATGTCTCACCTCTGTATCCGCCTGCTCTTCTGTCCCACTTATGTACCTCCTTTCTCCTCTGCCCCACAACTGTACCCCCTGCACATCTGCCCCTCTGTACCCCACCACTGTAACCCCCTGATCACCTGTCACACCAATACACCTCCTTTCACCTCCGCCCCACCGCTGAACCCCCTTCTCATCTGCCCCAACACTGAACCCCCTGCTCATCTTTCTTCTGGCCCACCGCTGAACCCTCTTCTCATCTCTCCCACCATTGTAGCTCCTGCACACCTGCCCCACTACTGTACCCCCCTGCTCATCTGCCCCACCGCTGTACCCCCCTGCTTTTCTGTACCACTGCTGAACCCCCTGGTCTTCTGTCCCACTGCTGAACCCCCCTGGTCTTCTGTTCCACCGCTGAACCCCCCTGGTCTTTTGTCCCACCGCTAAATCCTCTTCTCATCTCTCCCACCACTGTAACCCCCTGCACATGTACTCCCCCCCCCCTGCTCTTCTGTCCCACCACTGTAACCCCCTGCTCATTTACCTTACCTTTCTCATCTGCCCCAACAATGTACCCCCTTTCTCATCTGCCCCACCGCCGTATCTCCATGCTCACTGCTGAACCCATCTGCTCAACCACCATATCCCCTTTGTCTCACTGCTGAACCCATCTGGTTATCTGCCCCACCACAGTAACCACCTGCACATCTGCCCTACCTCTGTCCCCCCCTGTTCTTCTGCCCCACCTCTGTCCCCCCCTGTTCTTCTGCCCCACCTCTGTCCCCCCCCTGTTCTTCTGCCCCACCTCTGTCCCCCCCCTGTTCTTCTGCCCCACCTCTGTCCCCCCCTGTTCTTCTGCCCCACCTCTGTCCCCCCCTGTTCTTCTGCCCCACCTCTGTCCCCCCCCTGTTCTTCTGCCCCACCTCTGTCCCCCCCTGTTCTTCTGCCCCACCTCTGTCCCCCCCTGTTCTTCTGCCCCACCTCTGTCCCCCCCTGTTCTTCTGCCCCACCTCTGTCCCCCCCTGTTCTTCTGCCCCACCTCTGTCCCCCCCTGTTCTTCTGCCCCACCTCTGTCCCCCCCTGTTCTTCTGCCCCACCTCTGTCCCCCCCTGTTCTTCTGCCCCACCTCTGTCCCCCCCTGTTCTTCTGCCCCACCTCTGTCCCATCCCTGTTCTTCTGCCCCACCTCTGTCCCCCCCCTGTTCTTCTGCCCCACCTCTGTCCCCCCCCTGTTCTTCTGCCCCACCTCTGTCCCCCCTGTTCTTCTGCCCCACCTCTGTCCCCCCCTGTTCTTCTGCCCCACCTCTGTCCCCCCTGTTCTTCTGCCCCACCTCTGTCCCCCCCTGTTCTTCTGCCCCACCTCTGTCCCCCCCTGTTCTTCTGCCCCACCTCTGTCCCATCCCTGTTCTTCTGCCCCACCTCTGTCCCATCCCTGTTCTTCTGCCCCACCTCTGTCCCCCCCGTTCTTCTGCCCCACCTCTGTCCCCCCCCTGTTCTTCTGCCCCACCTCTGTCCCCCCCTGTTCTTCTGCCCCACCTCTGTCCCCCCCTGTTCTTCTGCCCCACCTCTGTCCCCCCCCTGTTCTTCTGCCCCACCTCTGTCCCATCCCTGTTCTTCTGCCCCACCTCTGTCCCCCCCTGTTCTTCTGCCCCACCTCTGTCCCCCCCCTGTTCTTCTGCCCCACCTCTGTCCCCCCTGTTCTTCTGCCCCACCTCTGCCCCCCCCCCTGTTCTTCTGCCCCACCTCTGTCCCCCCCCCTGTTCTTCTGCCCCACCTCTGTTCCCCCTGTTCTTCTGCCCCACCTCTGTCCCCCCCGTTCTTCTGCCCCACCTCTGTCCCCCCCCGTTCTTCTGCCCCACCTCTGTCCCCCCCTGTTCTTCTGCCCCACCTCTGTCCCCCCCTGCTCTTCTGCCCCACCTCTGTTCCCCCCCTGCTCGTCTGCCCCACCTCTGTCCCCCCCTGCTCTTCTGCCCCACCTATTTCCTACCCCTGCTCTTCTGCCCCACCTCTGTTCCCCCCCTGCTCTTCTGCCCCACCTCTGTCCCCCCCTGTTCTTCTGCCCCACCTCTGTCCCCCCCTGTTCTTCTGCCCTACCTCTGTCCCCCCCTGTTCTTCTGCCCCACCTCTGTCCCCCCCTGTTCTTCTGCCCCACCTCTGTCCCCCCCTGTTCTTCTGCCCCACCTCTGTCCCCCCCTGTTCTTCTGCCCCACCTCTGTCCCCCCCTGTTCTTCTGCCCCACCTCTGTCCCCCCCTGTTCTTCTGCCCCACCTCTGTCCCCCCCTGTTCTTCTGCCCCACCTCTGTCCCCCCCCTGTTCTTCTGCCCCACCTCTGTCCCCCCCCTGTTCTTCTGCCCCACCTCTGTCCCCCCCTGTTCTTCTGCCCCACCTCTGTCCCCCCCTGTTCTTCTGCCCCACCTCTGTCCCCCCGTTCTTCTGCCCCACCTCTGTCCCCCCCTGTTCTTCTGCCCCACCTCTGTCCCCCCCTGTTCTTCTGCCCCACCTCTGTCCCCCCCTGTTCTTCTGCCCCACCTCTGTCCCATCCCTGTTCTTCTGCCCCACCTCTGTCCCCCCCTGTTCTTCTGCCCCACCTCTGTCCCCCCCCTGTTCTTCTGCCCCACCTCTGTCCCCCCTGTTCTTCTGCCCCACCTCTGTCCCCCCCTGTTCTTCTGCCCCACCTCTGTCCCCCCTGTTCTTCTGCCCCACCTCTGTCCCCCCCTGTTCTTCTGCCCCACCTCTGTCCCCCCCTGTTCTTCTGCCCCACCTCTGTCCCATCCCTGTTCTTCTGCCCCACCTCTGTCCCATCCCTGTTCTTCTGCCCCACCTCTGTCCCCCCCCGTTCTTTTGCCCCACCTCTGTCCCCCCCTGTTCTTCTGCCCCACCTCTGTCCCCCCCTGTTCTTCTGCCCCACCTCTGTCCCCCCCTGTTCTTCTGCCCCACCTCTGTCCCCCCCCTGTTCTTCTGCCCCACCTCTGTCCCATCCCTGTTCTTCTGCCCCACCTCTGTCCCCCCCTGTTCTTCTGCCCCACCTCTGTCCCCCCCCTGTTCTTCTGCCCCACCTCTGTCCCCCCTGTTCTTCTGCCCCACCTCTGCCCCCCCTGTTCTTCTGCCCCACCTCTGTCCCCCCGTTCTTCTGCCCCACCTCTGTCCCCCCCTGTTCTTCTGCCCCACCTCTGTCCCCCCCTGTTCTTCTGCCCCACCTCTGTCCCCCCCTGTTCTTCTGCCCCACCTCTGTCCCATCCCTGTTCTTCTGCCCCACCTCTGTCCCCCCCTGTTCTTCTGCCCCACCTCTGTCCCCCCCCTGTTCTTCTGCCCCACCTCTGTCCCCCCTGTTCTTCTGCCCCACCTCTGTCCCCCCCTGTTCTTCTGCCCCACCTCTGTCCCCCCTGTTCTTCTGCCCCACCTCTGTCCCCCCCTGTTCTTCTGCCCCACCTCTGTCCCCCCCTGTTCTTCTGCCCCACCTCTGTCCCATCCCTGTTCTTCTGCCCCACCTCTGTCCCATCCCTGTTCTTCTGCCCCACCTCTGTCCCCCCCCGTTCTTTTGCCCCACCTCTGTCCCCCCCTGTTCTTCTGCCCCACCTCTGTCCCCCCCTGTTCTTCTGCCCCACCTCTGTCCCCCCCTGTTCTTCTGCCCCACCTCTGTCCCCCCCCTGTTCTTCTGCCCCACCTCTGTCCCATCCCTGTTCTTCTGCCCCACCTCTGTCCCCCCCTGTTCTTCTGCCCCACCTCTGTCCCCCCCCTGTTCTTCTGCCCCACCTCTGTCCCCCCTGTTCTTCTGCCCCACCTCTGCCCCCCCTGTTCTTCTGCCCCACCTCTGCCCCCCCCCTGTTCTTCTGCCCCACCTCTGTTCCCCCTGTTCTTCTGCCCCACCTCTGTCCCCCCCGTTCTTCTGCCCCACCTCTGTCCCCCCCCGTTCTTCTGCCCCACCTCTGTCCCCCCCTGTTCTTCTGCCCCACCTCTGTCCCCCCCTGTTCTTCTGCCCCCCCCTGCTCTTCTGCCCCACCTCTGTTCCCCCCCTGCTCGTCTGCCCCACCTCTGTCCCCCCTGCTCTTCTGCCCCACCTATTTCCTACCCCTGCTCTTCTGCCCCACCTCTGTTCCCCCCCTGCTCTTCTGCCCCACCTCTGTTCCCCCCCTGCTCTTCTGCCCCACCTCTGTTTCCCCCCTCTGTTCCCCCTGCTCTTCTGCCCCACCTCTGTTCCCCCCTGCTCTTCTGCCCCACCTCTGTTCCCCCCCTGCTCTTCTGCCCCACCTCTGTTCCCCCCTGCTCTTCTGCCCCACCTCTGTTCCCCCCTGCTCTTCTGCCCCACCTCTGTCCCCCCTGCTCTTCTGCCCCACCTCTGTTCACCCCCCTGCTCTTCTGCCCCACCTCTGTTCACCCCCCTGCTCTTCTGCCCCACCTCTGTTCACCCCCTGCTCTTCTGCCCCACCTCTGTTCCCCCCCTGCTCTTCTGCCCCACCTCTGTTCCCCCCCTGCTCTTCTGCCCCACCTCTGCTCCCCCCCTGCTCTTCTGCCCCACCTCTGTTCCCCCCCCTGCTCTTCTGCCCCACCTCTGTCCCCCCCTGCTCTTCTGCCCCACCTCTGGTCCCCCTGCTCTTCTGCCCCACCTCTGGTCCCCCCTGCTATTCTGTCCCACCTCTGGTCCCCCCTGCTCTTCTGCCCCACCTCTGGTCCCCCCTGCTCTTCTGCCCCACCTCTGGTCCCCCCTGCTCTTCTGCCCCACCTCTGGTCCCCCCTGCTCTTCTGCCCCACCTCTGGTCCCCCCTGCTCTTCTGCCCCACCTCTGGTCCCCCTCCTGCACATCTGCCCCACCAATGCACCTCCTTTCACATCTGCCCCACCGATGTACCCCCCTGCTCTTCTGTCGTACTGCTGAACCTCCCTTCTCATCTGTCCCACCACTGTAACCCCCTCCCTTCTCATCTGTCCCACCACTGTAACCCCCTTCTCATCTGTCCCACCACTGTAACCCCCTTCTCATCTGTCCCACCACTGTAACCCCCTGCTCATCTGCCCTACCGCTGTACCCTTGCACTCTTCTGTCCCAGCACTAAACCCCCCTGTCCCCCGCTCATCTGCCTGACCGCTATACCCTACTGCTCATCTGCTTCACCGCTGTACCCTCTTCTCATCTATGATATGTGCGATATGCAGAGTGTTGCATGGAAGCACCGATGAGACATCTACCTATCCTGGCACATTAATCCAAGCTGATTCGCCTCTCACATCCAACCCACGTGCTTGTATGTGATGTCACATACAAGCATCTGGAATGGATGCACAATGATGAGCTCAGACACGGGGCATTTTCTAAAAGTAGTGGGCCTGTGTGCAAGATCATAAGTTGTGCTCCCGAGGGGTAGAGCTCTGACATGTAGTGGCGCTCGTGCTGACCGAGGACCCTTGTCTCCGCCCACCTGCCCAGAGGTCCCGCCACGCTATGCCAAGCCGGAGAAGGGAGAGCTGTGACCGGGAAGGGATGGCAGCAGCCACAGACCGGAGAGGAGGAGACGTGGAGCTGACTGCAGCACTTCCCGACCGTGGCTCTCGCTAGGACGCCCAGACACCGCTGACATCCCAACATCCTGAGCCGTGCGGTAACCTGCCCCCCTTCTCCTCCGTATCCCTACCCCCCGGTTTGGGGCTGACGCGCTGTGACAGGAGACCTGTCCCTGGAGCTGGGTATCTCCTGGGTTTAGGAGGACCTTGGAAGTCGCAAGTTTGCCTGAAGCAGGACATGTCCTTGAAACCGAATACTGCGGAAATGGTAGGACTAAATAATCAGACTTAAAATGCCGCTATACCCATACTGTGCAAATTGAACTTTGTTGGAAGTGAATGGAACGGTTAATACACGGTTAATGTACCTAAAACAGTGGAAAATCTCTCCCTTTCAATTCCTATGAACTTTGTATGAACTCTTTAAAGTAATCAGCCCCCCAAACTGCTGATAATTGCTTAGAAAGGATTGTGAAAGGTACAAGCATCGATATAAGCACAGCTGGCTGCTGATGGGCAATTTTTTTGTCATAATTATAGATGCCTGTAGATGATTGCTGATAAACACTATGGACGATTGATGCTAGCTCAGCCACGGTTACCTGCGATTGACTGTTGCTAGAAAACATTTTCAAATGACTGAAAAAGTTAATGTGGCTGATAGTTGCTGCTAGTGTCATTAGCTGACCGTGGGGTAAAACTGCAATCACCTAAGTCAGGGGTATTAGTTGAGAGACTCTGCGGACAAGTGTTAATAAGTGATGGTATTCATCCTGCAGTTACTGTTGAGACTGGTCTGGATAAATTACTACAGAGGCCTGTAGATGATTACAGCGGGCTATTCTGCAACTGACCGTAAATTAACATTGTAAACCGCTGATCAACACTGGTATCAATGCGACCGCTCTTGCAGATAACTGACTGACAACTTGATGTGATAAATTCTGATAAACACTATGAACGATTGAGGTTACGTCAGCTATGGTTACCTGCGAGTGATTGTTGCTAGAAAATACTTTCAAATGACTGAAAAATTTAATACGGCTGATAGTTGCCGCTAGGATCACTGTCTGACCGTGGTGTAATATTGCAATCACCTAAATCAGCTGTACTGGTTGAGAGACTTTGTGGATAAGTGTCAACAGTAACTGCAGGATGAATACTACCACTTATGGAGAATGGCCTTGATAAATTAAATGCCAAGTACTGAGAGACATTTCCTATTGATCGATAATGAGAAATCTGCTTTACTCTGCCTGGGGATAGATTGTTGCTAAATCCTGATATATGGTTCCTCGGCTCTATCTGATAAATCAACGATAATATTGATAGTGATAAGGGTATAGAGGTTCCCTTTTTTTCCTCTTCCCTTCTT
Source organism: Rana muscosa (assembly GCA_029206835.1). Lineage (NCBI taxonomy): Eukaryota > Metazoa > Chordata > Amphibia > Anura > Ranidae > Rana > Rana muscosa. Next base: position 6,437,126 of record CM055122.1, read on the forward strand.
TTGGGGAGGCCAATTCTACAGATGATTACTGTGGAACGGGGAGACTTGTAGCTACCCAGAGAAAACTGTGGGCCCCTTCATCAACCTAACAATCCGATATCTGTCACCGCCATTTTTTGACAACTGACGATAGTTAAAGGGTGCAAAATTTTGGTACAAGCATTAGCACAAGAGGAAGGGCAGGTAAAGATGGGCCACCGACCGTGAGCCCAGGGAGGTATTCAGTGCTATATGACAGCAGAAACAAGTATGATAGACAACGGGCACGGAAGCCCAAAGCTCAGTAAAGCAGGGAAAACAAATGGAGCACCCGTAACACGACCAAAAAATTAGGGGAATAGTGCCCAAGGTAGCTCCAAGCCAAAAAAAGGGATTTTTATAACAGCTTACCTGTAAAATCCTTTTCTTGGAGTACATCACGGGACACAGAGCGACTTAGTCATTACTAATGGGTTATATAGATTACCTTCAGGTGTTGGCACTGGCCAATTCCAAACCGGAAGTACCCTCCCCTATATAAGCCCCTCCCATCCGGGAGCACCTCAGTTTTGTAGCCAAGCAATAAGTGTCCCAAAAAGAGGGGTGGGAGCTCTGTGTCCCGTGATGTACTCCAAGAAAAGGATTTTACAGGTAAGCTGTTATAAAAATCCCTTTTTCTTTTTCGTACATCACGGGACACAGAGCGACTTAGTCATTACCAATGGGACGTCCCAAAGCAATGCCAAATGAGGGGAGGGATACATAAGCTGGGCGCCATCAGGCATGAGGATCTTTTGCGGCCTGCAACACACTGCGCCCAAAGGCGACATCCTCCTGACTTCTAACGTCTACCTGGTAGAATCTAGTAAACGTGTGTACCGAAGACCATGTTGCGGCCTTACATACTTGAGCCAGGGAGGCCTGGTGATGCACTGCCCATGAAGTTCCAACTGCTCTTGTGGAGTGCGCCCTAACTTTGAACGGAGGCGGTCTCCTTTTCAAGCCATAGGCTTGTATTATGACCTGTCGAATCCACTTGGCTAAAGTGGATTTTTATGCTGCCTGACCCTTTTTAGGGCCTTCCGGCAGAATAAACAAAGTATCCGTTCTGCGAATCTGAGCAGTGGCTTTTAGATAAGCTTTAACTGCTCTTACTACATCCAAGGAATGTAATAACTTTTCCTCTACCGAGCTAGGTTTGGGGAAAAAAGAAGGAAGAACCACATCTTGGTTCAAATGAAACCTCGATACCACCTTAGGAAGAAAGGCTGGATGAGGACGTAATACTACTCTGTCCTTATGGACAACCAGATATGGCTCCTTACAGGACAAGGCGGCTAATTCCGATACTCTTTTAGCCGAACAAACGGCTACTAAGAAAATCAATTTCCTGGTGAGAAGAACCAAGGAAATGTATTGCAATGGTTCAAACGGTTGTTTCTGTAGAACTGACAGAACCAGGTTTAAGTCCCAAGGACGTATGGGAATACTAACCGGAGGGCTAATACGCATCACTCCTTGTATGAAAGCTTTGACTAGTGAATGCGAAGCCAAGGGCCTTTGAAAAAATATTGACAAGGCCGAAATCTGACCCTTGATAGTACTCAAGGCCAGCTTCCTATCTACAGCCCACTGTAGGAAGTCCAAAATCCTCCCTTTCACGTACTTACGTGGATGCCATTTCTTGGCCTCACACCCCTTAATGTACGCTTTCCAGATCCTATAATAGATCTGCCTGGATACCGGCTTCCTGGCATTGATCATGGTAGATACCACAGAATTAGAGAGCCCTCTCTTTTTCAGAATGTGGGCTTCAATAGCCAGGCCGTCAAACCTAGGGCTGGTAAGGAAGGGTGGTATATCGGTCCCTGCGACAGCAGGTCCGGACGATGTGGGAGGGTCCAAGGACTCCTCACTGACATTTTTACAATCTCCGCGTACCATGCCCTTCGGGGCCACGCTGGAGCCACCAGAATCACTGGTTTCTTTTCTACCCTGATTCTGCGGAGTAATCGCGGTAACAATTGTGGCGGTGGGAATGCATATATCAGCTTGAACTGATCCCAAGGGAACACTAGGGCATCCGAGCCGCAAGCTAGAGGATCCCTTGTGCGAGACACAAATCTGTCCACCTTTGCGTTGAATCTGGATGCTAGCAGATCTACATCCGGTGTTCCCCACCGCTGGCATATTGCCTGGAAAACGTCGGGGTGAAGAGACCATTCCCCCGGGCATAATTGTTGGCGACTTAAAAAGTCCGCTCTCCAATTTTCCACTCCTGGGATGAAAACCGCGGATATGGCTGGGACATATTTTTCTGCCCACTCCAGGATGCAATTTGCTTCCCTCTGGGCTGCACGACTCCTGGTGCCACCCTGGTGATTGATATATGCCACTGCTGTGGCATTGTCTGATTGAATTCTGACAGGGGACCCTTGGAGTTTGGATGTCCATGCTACTAGGGCATACCGGGCTGCTCGTATCTCTAAGAGATTGATGGGCAGGGCCTTTTCTGCTTCTGACCACTTGCCCTGGAGAGACCACTGCTCCAGTACTGCCCCCCAGCCTATGAGGCTGGCATCTGTAGTGACTACCTTCCAAGAAACCGGACTGAAGGGTTTCCCTTTTTCCAGATTCTGGGGCACCAACCACCAATGGAGGCTCTTGCGAACGGAAGGGGACAGGGACATTGGTAAGTCTAAAGCCTGAACTTTTTTGTTCCAGGCTGACAGTATGGCCCTTTGCAAATTCCTTGAATGGAATTGACCGTAGGGTACCGCTTCGAATGAAGCCACCATTTTTCCCAGCAGCCTCATGCAGAGGCGTATGGATGGTTTTCTTTTTGTACCCACTAAGTGGGTCAAATCTTTTAAAGACGACACCTTCTCTGGAGGTAAGAAAATCTTTCTCTGATTTGAATCCAGCCTTAGCCCTAAGTATTCCAGACTTTTGACTGGTCTTAGAGCTGACTTGTCCCGGTTGATAATCCAACCGTGATATTCCAGATACTTGATTGTCTTGTGAATAGCTACTTCCAGCTTTTCCACTGAGTGGTCTATTAGTAGCAGGTCGTCTAGATATGCCATTATCGTTACACCCCGTGTTCTTAGATTGGCCAATAATGGGGCCAGAATTTTTGTGAACACTCGTGGTGCTGTGGCCAGACCGAAAGGTAAGGCTCTGAACTGAAAATGGCGCCCTTCTACTGCAAAGCGTAGAAATTTCTGGTGGGCCGGAAAGATGGGAATATGCAGATAAGCATCCTTTATGTCGATCGAGGCTAACCATTCCTGCCCTTGTAGGGCGGTGGCCACCGATCGGATCGACTCCATCCGAAAAGTCCTGATATTTAGGAACTTGTTTAGCCCTTTTAGATTTAATATGGGCCTCACGTCCCCATTTGGTTTGGGGACTGTGAAAAGGTTTGAGTAAAACCCGAATCAGATTTCTTCCAGGGGAACCTTCATGATTACACCTTGGAGCAATAGTTGTTCTAGTGCCAGAAGGAGGGATCCTCTCTTCTGGGGATCTCTTGGCACGTTTGACCTCATAAATTGGGCAGGAGGAGTGCCTTTTAACTCCAGCTTGTATCCCAGACTTACTGCAGAGAGCACCTATCTGTCTCTGATGGTGTCCCGCCAGGTCTCTGTGAACAACTGAAGTCTTCCCCCCCACCCGATTGAGTGGGGGCAACGCTTCATGCCTTGGGGGGAGGTTTTGTACCTCTCTTGATCCAGGGCTTCTTGTTACCCTGTGATTGTCCCTGATTTCTGCCCCCTGAATTTGACCGCAGAGGCCGTCGGAACTGCTTCACAGCCAATGTGCCCGGGACTGGAGAAGTAGGCCTCTTAAAAGAAGGACTTCTACCCTTGTTCTTAACCGGTAAGAGTGAACTTTTACCGGCAGAAATTTTCTGGATATATTTGTCCAGATCTTCTCCAAATAAGCGTTCTCCATGAAATGGGAAGCTAACCAGCAGTTTTTTACAGGGAGCTTCAGCAGACCAGTTTTTGAGCCACAGAAGCCTACGCATATGTACTATAGACAGCGTAAAGCGGGAGGCCTGTTGGATTGTATCCTTTATGGCGTCCACCGCAAAACACAAGGCTCTAGGCAGGTCAGCTAGGGCAAGAGCCTGCTGATCTGGTAAGTCCCTTAAGACTTGTTTCAACTGATCTTTCACTGCTTGGCAGACTCCAATCGCTGCTACCGCAGGTTGTGTCACCATGCTTGCTGTAGAGAAAGCAGATTTTAGTAAAGACTCCAATTTTTTATCTATTGGGTCTTTGAACATTGGAACATTATCTACTGGACATGTCAGTGATTTGTTAACAGAAGAGATGGCTGCGTCCACTGTAGGGACCCTCCATTTTTTTATGAACTTATCCTCCATGGGATAGATCACCGGAAATCTCTTGGGGGGAGCAAATATTTTATCAGGATGCTCCCAATCCTGGTAAATAAGCCCTTCTAATAAAGGGTGGATTGGGAAGGAACAGACAGCCTGGGGAGCTTTTAGCGACCCCAGCGAGGAAACCGTAGTGGATGGTGGTTCCGCCAGAGGCATTTTAAATGCTGATCGGACCATGTTAGTCAGAGACTGAACCCATAATCTTTCAGCCTGAGATGCTGAGAAAAGTTCTTCCACTGTTGATTCCTCCATAACTGAATCAACCTCATCCTGATCCCCTTCAGGTAGGTCGATCTCTGTGTGGGGCTGTTCCTCCACTAACAGGCACTCTGAAGGAGGAGACGGAGATCGGACGCGCTTTTCCTGTGACAGGGAAGCAGCGATCAATGCTGTTAATCTCTCTTCCAATCCTCCCAGAGTTGAGGATAAAACCTCCTCTGTCATATATACAGGAGCAGGTGGACTGGGGACAGCCGCAGCACCAGGCATTCCTGCGGGGTTTCTACGGCTACTGACCTCTGAATTCTCAGGGGAGATTGGTGCAGTACAAGCATGCCCAATATCCTCAGAGCCCGATGGAGACCCCTTTGGCTTCCTGGAAGACCTATTTCCGGAGCGTCTGGACGACATATCCTTTAAGCACAAAGCTGAGGTATTCCCGTCGTCATACACCAATTTTTGCTGGTAATAGTCTAACACAGTTGCTGCTATATACCAGCTGGTGTCCACTAAAGTGCCTTTCTATGGGGATGCCTGCATCAACCGCCTCTGTGTGCCACTGTTTGTTGCTAGCTCTGTTTGCATCCAGCTGACACTTGTACTGTGTCTTTTAACCATGCTGGGACGCCTGCACATGCGCAGAAGCGCCGCGGCGCGCATCGAGCGTCATCCACCCGCCCCTTTTTTTTCATAGGAGGCGCGTGCACGCGCCCGTGCGCCATTGGCGCCCTTTCCGAAATCAAACAGGGACTAGGAGCCAGGGCCCTTTTTGCCGGAGGGCCTGTGCGGTGGATGAGTGCAGCAACAGGGCAGAGGAAGTGGATTCCCACAGAGAAACTTACCAACTGCCTGGATCTTTTGACTTGAGAAAACCAAAGATCCACATGACAAGAAAAATGGACTACAGCGGCCTCTAGTGGTTTAACACAGGTACCGCGGTCCCTTTTTTTTTTTTCTTGACTACTATTAAAATTTTACATTTTCAGTAGCTACAGGCAAACACAGATATTTAGCGGGAATACCATTAGGTAACAGACAGAAAGACAAATTAGGCTTGGGGGTCCCCCAATAGAACCAAGTTCCTGGGGGCCCCCACTTACCTGATCCCCGCCGCAGGACTTTGTTTGGTCCACAGAAGTCCAAACTTCACCTATCACGGCAGGCATTGTAATTAAACCTTCAGGGACCGGGTTCCCAAGGATTCCACTCCCCTGGACCTGTATAGCACCCTGCACAGACAACATCTTGGTCGTGGGTATGACCAGAGCTCTGGATCCCAGGGTCCAGCCCTCCTAAGAGAGGCATTACAGGCAAAACCTTGCTCTTCTGCTGCAAGGCCCGGGTACCGACCGTTTAGCTATGAAGCTTTTTTGGTGGGATCCGGAACAGCTTACTAAGGCCCAAAAGAACCTGTACGCAAGCCCAGTGAAAACACATGTTACTCTTTGGCCAACACCTTAGACACTGGCAAAAAACTGAGGTGCTCCCGGATGGGAGGGGCTTATATAGGGGAGGGTACTTCCGGTTTGGAATTGGCCAGTGCCAACACCTGAAGGTAATCTATATAACCCATTAGTAATGACTAAGTCGCTCTGTGTCCCGTGATGTACGAAAAAGAAAATGAGGATCATCTGAAGAAAAAAGCAGAGGTGGTCCCAGAGCCTGAAGAGGGCCCAGGACCAGATGGAGTCCAGGCAAGTCTCCCCCAAATCAAAGAAATGATGGCAGAGATGCTTGCTAAAATGTAAGCATAATTGAAAACAGAAATTGTTGCAGTGAGAACAGATATTGCGCAGGCCTTGGGGCCTTGAAGAAATAGAGGAAAGAATGGATAAAGTCGAACAAATGCTGGAAATGAACGTGCAGATGATATCGTTACAAAAAACAAACAGATGGTTATCCTATAAAATGGAAGATCAAGAAAATCGCAGTCGCCAAAAGAATCTACGGATGAGAGGGATCCCAGAGAAATACAAAAATGACGAACTAACAAAAATGATGCAAGATCTGTTTAATCCTATCCTGGGGAGAGAAGTAGCAGAAATATTGAAAATGGATAGGGTGCACAGGATTATAAGATATCAAACCCAAACAGATGACACCCCAAGAGATGTTGACACGTTCCTTGGAGGTGAGCCTGACGTGCAGAGGGAGACCTCTCGTACAGCCCTGGTTCCCAGGTCACTGGAGTTGGGACAGTGGCCGAAGGAGCACAGTGGGGTATGAGTGCCTGTTAGGTTCTTCTGGACTAGATGAGAAGACCACTATGGACGGCTGAAGATGCAGGTCAGGTGATGCAGGCCAGCGGGTGCAGGTAGCTGGGGATGCGGCTGGGAAGGTGCAGATCAGCTGATGCAGGTAGCCGAGGATGCCTGTGGATACGGATACAAGCAGCAGGTAGGCTAAAGGTCAGACGAGCCAGGTCATGCACAGCGAATCAGATACAGGCAGAAGCGTCAGGCAGCGGAGGGTCAAGTTCAGGCTGGATCAAGCAACAGAGGATCAGGCAGACAGATGAGCAGGACTGGGTCTAGGAAGCCAAAAGGTCAGGACTGGATATGGCAGCAAGGTCAGGAATCCGGGTCAGAATAACAGCAGGTGCAAGTTCAGGATCAGGTCACCGGATAACTGCAGATCAGACAAGCAAGAGTCTGGACAGAAGAAGCCCCTTTTAAAGGCCACTGGGCGCCAAGGCAGCGTCACTGTGCGCGCGTGCGCGATTAGCGCGCAATGGAAAAATTCTGTTTACACTTGGAAGCCTACTAGCAGGGATTTGCCTGAGCCTTGTTGTGGGTACAAGAGGCATACGTCCATGACATTGCCCCCCCCTTATGGGCAACCTCCGGGTGCCCAAAAGGACTATTTTTTGAGGGTGGCTGCGGAAGAAGGCCAGGATCAGCTCTTGGGCATGCACATTCTGCTCGGGTTCCCAAGAGTTCTCCTCTGGTCCTTACCCCCTCCACTTGATCAAGTATTGCAGTCGATTACCTCTCCTTCTGCAGTCTACGACAGCCTCCACCTCATATTCCTCGTCCCCTTCAACCATTACGGGTTCAGGTGGCCCCAATCCCCTGTCTGGGATGGGGTCTGGTACTGTGGGTGTCAGCAGGACACGTGGAACACTGGGTGGATCCTAAGTGAATCAGGTAAGACAAGTGCATAGGAGACTTCGTTCAGTTTCCTCTTGACTGGGAAAGGCCAGATAAACTTAGGTGCCAGTTTCTTTGAGGGACAAGCCATTCTGAGGTTGGTGGTAGACAACCACACTTGGTCGCCAGGTTGGAGGTGCAATTCCCCTCTTCTCTTCCTGTCATAAACTCTCTTATTCGTTGCCTGTGCCTTGACCATAGTCTCTTGTAGCAGTTTGTTGTTGCGACCCAGGAAGTCAACAGTACTCTGTACCGCTGGAACCGGAGATTCAGGGATAATGTTAGGCAGGAAAACAAGGTGAAACCCATAGTTTGTAAAAAATGGGGACTGACCAGTGACAAAATGGCTGGCATTGTTGGAGGCAAATTCTGCCAACGGCAATAGTGCTACCCAATCGTCCTGGACAAACGAGGTGAAACAGCGTATGTACTGCTCGAGGGTCTGGTTCGTCCTCTCTGTTTGTCCATTAGTCTGAGGATGGTAAGCAGATGACATGGATAGCTCAATCTTCAGGGCCTGGCATATTGCTTTCCAAAAGTGGGAGGTGAACTGAGCCCCCCTGTCGGATACAATGTTGGTTGGTACTCCATGTAATCTTATGATCTCCCGGATGAACACCCGGGCGGTCTCAATGGCAGAAGGCGTACTTTTCAGAGGTATGAAGTGGGCCATCTTGGAAAGGCGGTCGACTACTACAAAGATGGCTGTATGTCCTTCGGATGGGGGTAGTTCGACTATAAAGTCCATGACTATCATGCTCCAGGGTCTGTCAGGAATTGGTAGTGGTCTGAGAAGACCCCAGGACTTGGTTCTAGCAGATTTGCTTTGGGTACAAACAGTACATGATTTCACGTAGTCCTCGCAACTCTTCTTAAGCTTTGGCCACCAGAACATACGCTGAATAAGGTCAAGGGTCTTGTGGACCCCGAAATGGCCAGCCAGAGGATGGTCGTGGCATAGGTTCAGAACCTTTGTCCGGAAACTTGCTGGCACAAAAATGTTATTGTCCTTCCAAAGCAACCCATCTCTGGGTGTCAGGGACACTCCTGGTGGACTGGGCATTCCTGCCGAGGCTTGTTTTAAGCTGGACATCAGATCTGTCTGGATGAGCATAAAGTTACCCTCAGGATACTATCTGGGACTGAGGCATCCTTGGGATCGTCAAACATGCGGGAGAGGGCGTCTGGCTTGGTGTTCCTTGATCCCGGCTGGTAGGTGATGTGGAAGGAAAATCTGGAAAATAACAGCGCCCACCGTGCTTGACGCGGCTTCAGGCGCTTGGCGGTTCTCAAGTATTCCAGATTCTTATGATCCGTGTAAATAAGAATGGGATGTGCTGCGCCCTCTAAGAGATACCGCCATTCTTCAAGCGCGGCCTTAATGGCCTTAAAGTTCCCGATCTCCCACATCGTAATTTCTTTCGGCAGGGGAAAGCTTACGTGAGAAGAAAGCAACGGGATGCAAGAGATCCTTGAGGCCTTGGCTCTGGGAAATCACTGCCCCTACCGCTGTTTCTGAGGCATCTACCTCGAGTAGGTAGGGTAGAGAGGGTCTGGGTGGCTCAGGATGGGAGCAGAAGTAAAAAGTCCCTTCAGGGTTGCAAAAGCAGTCTGAGCCTCAGAGTTCCATTGAAAATTAATGTTCTGTTTGGTTAGCTAAGTGATGGGGGCAATGATTGCAGAAAACCCCTTAATGAATCTTCTGTAAAAATTGGCAAAGCCAACAAAACTCTGCACCCCCTTTTTATCTGAGGGTGCAGGCCAGTCCAGAACAGCTGTGACCTTTTGTGGATCCATCTTGAACCCTTCGTGGAAATCACCAGGCCCAAGAACTGGATACTCTGCCACTCAAACTCACATTTTTCTGGTTTAGCATATAACCTGTGGTGACGGAGTCGGCAGAGTACCATCTTTACATGTTTCCGGTGCTGATCTAGAGATGTGGAGAAGATCAGGATAGGATAAACAATTACAAAGATATCTAACCAGTCTCTGAAGATATCATTTACAAAGTGCTGGAGGGTAGCAGGGGGCATTGCACAGGCCGAAGGGCATCACTAAATATTCATATTGGCCGAATCTCGTACGGAAGGCCATCTTCCACTCGTCTCCTGCATGGATACGAACCAATTTATAGGCTCCTCGAAGATCGAGCTTGGTAAATACAGCGGTGGTTCTTAGTCTTTGAAACAGCTCGGGCACCAGAGGTAGAGGATATCGGTTCTTAACCGTCACTTTATTTAGTTCCCGATAGTCCACACAGGGACGTAAGGAGTGGTCCTTCTTTTCTACAAAAAAGATTCCGGCCCCTGCTGGAGAGGTAGAGGGCTGGATGAATCCTCTCTTGAGATTCTCATCCATATACTCCTTTAATACTTCCAGTTCCCATTCAGACAGTGGGGAAATCCGCCCGAAGGGGATCTCAGCTCCAGGCAACAACTCAATTGGGCAGTCATATGAACGGTGGGGAGGAAGAGTCTCAGCCCCCCGTTTGCTGAACACGTCCAGAAGCTCGTGGTATGGTTCAGGTACCTTTGAGCGTAATTCTGCATCAGATTCCAGGCACAGTAGAGGGCAAGACATCCTAGGAGGAGAAGGCAGGCAATGTCTTTGACAGTAATGGGACTGGAACTTAACTTCCCCAGTGCCCCAATCAATTTGTGGGTTGTGGGCCTATAGCCATGGCAGGCCAAGGATGACCGGGAACAGAGGGGATGCAATTGCAGCGAGTTTCAACAGTTCCTTATGACCCGCGACTGTGACTACGGGTAAGGGTGGAGTCTCTTGGGTGACTAGGCCGGATTTTATACGGGACCCATCTGCCAGGAAAATGGAAAGCCCTTGAGCCCGGTGCTGCAGTGGGATGAGCTGTTGGTTGGGAAAGTTCAGGTCAATAAAACAACTACAAGCTCCAGAGCCTATAATCGCAGTAGCAGGCACAGTCCTATCTGGAAGCTGGAAGGAGATGCCAAGGGCCAGATGAGTGGTATTGGCAGAAGGTGCTGGTTGACTGGTGGGTGAGATGGACAAGCATCTTTGAGGTTTAACTGGGCACGAATGTATATAGTGGCCGGTTCCCCCGCAGTACAGGCAGAGATTGAGCTGATGCCAGCGTGAGCGTTTCTCAGGGGCTAGCGAGGGTCTTATTAAACTGACTTGTACCGGTTCAGAGGAGGTTGGTCCAGGTCTAGCTGAGACAGGTCTGACGGAAGCAGGACGTGTGGTCGTGGCCACACGGGGTAACATCCAGGTTGGGCGAGTCTGCTGGTTCATTTTATCTGCGGCGGTGCGCTCCCGAAGGCGCCGGTCTATCTGGATGGTCAATGTCATTAAGTTCTCCAAAGAGTCTGGTATGCCAACTCGGGCAAGTTCATCCTTTAACCTTTCAGATAGGCCTAAACGGAACTGATGCCGTAGCGCTGCATGGTTCCATTGAGTATCTGCACTCCAGCGCCTGAAGTCCATTATGTAGTCCTCAACCGCTCTGCGGCCTTGCTGGAGCGCGTGAAGTGCAGCTTCGGCAGTGAAAGTCCGTTGGGGGTCATCATAGAGGAGCGACATGGCCTTGAAAAAGGATGGCAAAGAGTCCAGTGAAACGTGGCGTTCTTCAAGCAGGTGATGAGCCCAAGACTGAGGTTCCCCCAGCAAGAGCGAGATGACAAACCCCACTTTGGTGGTCTCCCGGGAGAACGTTAGGGGTAGCAAGGAGAAGTACAACTCGCAGGCATTTCGGATTGTCCGAAACTTATTTTGATCCCCGGAAAACTTCTCCGGAATGGGGACCATTGGCTCAGGAGGCAGCATCATTACAGCAGGTGCAGAGATGGCTCCTGTGGGTTTCCTGCTGGCAGGAGGCTCTGTGGTGGTAGCCGGGGATTGCATTTGTTCCTCCAAATGTTTATGACCATCCTGGAGAGATTCCACCTTTAGAGTGAGATCAGAAAGGAGTTGGCAGATCTCATTGGTGCAAGAGGTCCCTCTTGCAGGCTCAGACATGGCTGTCTGATACTGACACGTACCTTGGAGGTGAGCCTGACGTGCAGAGGGAGACCTCTCGTACAGCCCTGGTTCCCAGGTCACTGGAGGTGGGACAGTGGCCGAAGGAGCACAGTGGGGTATGAGTGCCTGTTAGGTTCTCCTGGACTAGATGAGAAGACCGATATGGACGGCTGAAGATGCAGGTCAGGTGATGCAGGCCAGCGGGTGCAGGTAGCTGGGGATGCGGCTGGGAAGGTGCAGATCAGCTGATGCAGGTAGCCGAGGATATCGGTGGATACGTATACAAGCAGCAGGCAGGAGAAAGGTCAGGCGAGCCAGGTCATGCACAGCGGATCAGATACAGGCAGAAGCATCAGGCAGCGGAGGGTCAAGTTCAGGCAACAGAGGATCAGGCAGACAGATGAGCAGGACTGGGTCTAGGAAGCCAAAGGTCAGGACTGGAGATAGCAGCAAGGTCAGGAAGCCGGGTCAGAGTAACAGAAGGTGCAAGTTCAGGATCAGGTCACCGGATAACTGCAGATCAGACAGCAAGAGTCTGGCCAGAAGAAGCCCCTTTTAAAGGCCACTGGGCGCCAAGGCAGCGTCACTGTGCGCGCGTGCGTGATTGGCGCGCGCGCATTGGAAAACTTCTGTTTACACTTGGAAGCCTACTAGCGGGGATGTGCCTGAGCCTTGTTGTGGGGGTACAAGAGGCATATACGTCCATGACAGATGTGATAACCAGGTTCCATTACGCGAAAGAGAAGTCCAAAATTATGGAAGGAATATGGACAATGGGGGGAATATCATGTGATGGAACTAAATTGCAAATATTCTCGGACCTATCAGCTGAGACCTTAGTAAGAAGACGACTTTTCAAACCATTGACAGAACAAATGCGTGCTTTGAATGTGACATATCAGTGGGGATTCCCAGCCTGCCTCAAAGGGAAAAAAGATGGACGCAGGGCAGTATTAAGATTCCCTGAAGACCTAAGGGACTTCTGTAATAAACTAGATCTCTCACCCCCAGCCCTGCTGGGTTGGGAGGAAAATAACGGGCTAGGGGCAGCGCTGGGCAGTATGCACTGGACTCACAGCCGGGGGGAGGAGGGAGGTAGGGATTGAGGAGGCTAAAAGAAAAGGGCAACTTGTGAGATGATTAAAAGCAAAAGGCGGGGTGCGGGTGGGAAGGGTGGAGGGGGGGAAGACGGGGAGAAAGCTAGGGACCGAGGATGTAGGAGTATCCAGACCCCCAGGAGATACGGGAATCGAGCGACATCAAGGAAGATGCCGGAGATCCCATACATTAATAAACATGATATCGGGGGGGGGGGGGAGGAAGGGGGGAATGAACAAATGGGTGGGAGGAGGGCAGGGGTTGTTTTTTTTGGGTCCCTCTCTCTCAGGGCCCCCTCCCTTTCCCTTTCTCCTACTCTCCTTCTCCAGGAGAAGAACCTGGAACCCTTGTGCGGGGAGGGGGAAGGAGAAAGGGGGCAGCCACTCCCAATATGAACGATGACTACAGTAAACTTTGTAACTTATAATGTAAAAGGATTAAATTCCCCAGGGAAAAGGTTTCCTGTAAACAAGGAACTACAACGTTATGGGGTAAATGTGGCTTGCCTCCAGGAAACACATATTACGCATTCCTCAGGGACCAAACTGTCCTCTCGGTTCTTCCCTACATGGTATTATGGGGACTCAACCTCAAACCTCTCACGTGGGGTGGATATAGGATTTGATAAAAATACAGTGTTTGTAGTAAGGAAGCAGTTAGCGGACCCAGAAGGAAGATTCCTTTTTATAAAGGGGAAATTATTCAACATGGATTGTACTATAGCAAACATTTACTCTCCAGAGACCCAGACAGGTTCTTAAGGAAAACTTTTAAAAAACTATCAGAATTTAAAGAAGGGAAACTGGTGGTCAGGGGAGACCTCAACATGTGTATAGACCCACGGGTCGATACTACGGGGGGTCTTTCCCGCTTATCAACCCAGAGACAGAATAAAATAAAAAAGCTATTACTAGAATACCAGCTAGTGGATGCCTGGAGGATCGGACATCCAGGAATCCGGGATCATACATTCTTTTCATCAGTCCATGGGTCATTTTCAAGAATAGACTATGTACTAATAGTGCATCAGTGGCTACCCTCCCTTAAAAATACGAATATAAAACCAACCTCCCTCTCAGATCATGCCCCAGTGCTAGCTCAATTAGAAATAACATCAGGTCCCCACATGGGGAGGGGGTGGAAACTGAATGACTCCTTGATCCAAGACCCTGAGGTGAATAAGAGGATAGAACAGGAGTTAGAGGAATTTTTTCTTACTAATGACGCACCTGAAATCTCAAGCGGTACTCTGTGGGAAGCCCATAAAGTGTACATAAGGGGGGTGTTAATAAGCATAGGAGCATGGAAAAAAAAGGAAAAGGGAAAGAAGATCAATAATTTATACAAAGAGATAAATGAGCTAGAGCAACACACAAGATCAATGGGTATTCCAGATAGGCTAGAGCTAAAAAAAAAAGAAAAAAAAAAGAAGAAGAGCTGGGGGAATTAATAGAGCAGGAGAAAAAAAAGAGCCTTTCATATAGTCGAAAAAGAGAAACATCAGTGGGGCAATAAATCAGGGAAATGGCTAGCAAGGGCAGTAAGGAAAAAAAATGCAGCCTTTATAGCAAAAATTAAAAATAATAAAGGAGAAATAAGGCACTCACCCCTGAAATAGCAGAGATCTTCCACGGTTATTACAGCCAGCTTTATAATGTCACACAAAAAGAAGAGAATAGAGGGAGTAAGGAAGAAGTCCAAGAGTACCTGCAGGGCCTGGATCTTCCAGTGATGCACAAAGAGGAGCTGGAGATACTAGAAGTTCCAATTACCCAGGAAGAAGTACTTAAAGCAATTAAAGATATGGCCACAGGGAAGAGCCCCGGCCCTGATGGGTACTCAATTATGTACTATAAAAGGTTTAAAAAATTGCTGATCCCCAAACTATGCGAATATTTTAACACACTAGCAGAAGGAGAGAACCCACGAGAAGAGGCACTGATGGCCTACATAACCTTAATTTTGAAGGAAGGTAAGAATCCAATGGTACCGGATAGTTACAGACCGATATCATTATTAAATACTGATATAAAAATCTTTGCAAAAATAATAGCAGGAAGCCTTAAAACATTATTACCACAATGGATACATAGTGACTAGGTTGTGTTCGTCACAGGGAGGGAGGAGAAAGATAACTCTCTCAAGTCCCTGTTCTTAATACATGAGGCAAGAGAGAGTGGGGCCCCAGTCGTTCTTCTGTCGGTAGATGCCGAAAAGGCTTTCAACAGTCGACTGGGGCTTCATGCTAGGAACACTGACATATCTGGGAATTGGAGAGAAGATGATGCGATGGATATCCGCATTTTATTTCCATCCAACAGCCAAAATTAGAATAAATGGCACTCATTTATTTTACCCCACATTAGAATTATTTAATGGCACAAGACAGGGCTGCCCTCTGTCTCCAATGTTGTTTGTCTCCAATGTTGTTTGTACTAGCACTAGAACCCCTGTTAGCCGCAATTAGGAAAAATAGGGACATAAAAGGAGTGAGAGTAGGGGATAGGCAAACGCAGATGACGTATTATTTTTTATTACTGACCCTAGGACAACAATACCAATTATATTAAAGGAATAAAGCAGATATGGAAAGATGTCAAATTTCAAAATGAATACAGCAAAGTCAGAGATTTTAAATATAACCACTTCAAAAGAGGATCAGCGGGCAATCCAGTCTGCTTTCCCCTTTGTGTGGTGTAAAGAAGAACTAGGATATCTAGGGGTAAAACTGACATCATCATTGGAGTCCCTATTTGCGGCGAACTATATCCCCATATTAAATAAAGTAAAAGAGCAACTCAACAATCTAAGATATAAACCCTTGTCTTGGCTAGCGAGGATAAAAGTTTTAAAAATTATTATTTTGCCCAAGTTAACATATATATTTCAAATGATCCCAATTAGAGTCCCACAGGAATTTGCAACTTTGGTAAAGGGGAAAAAGTCAGTCGGGGTAGCAGCACCAGATTTTAAGAAGTATTATCAGGCAATCGTTATTTCAAGGATAATAGGTTGGATACACAACAAAGAGGGGAAAGGATGGGTGGAAATTGAAAAAGCACAAAGTAAAGTAAACTTAGGGAAGAGCGTGTGGATTCCACGACACTATCGCAAACTGTCAAAAAACACAAACCCATTAACTAAACATATGTTTAGGGTATGGGATAAACTGGGTAAAATACACCATTGGCAACGCAATTCACCTTTAATTTCTTTATTAGACACACGTTATTTCAAACCTGGAAAAGATGAACACATTTTATTAGATGGTCAAAAAATGATGAATTATTATTACAAGATGTGATAATAGGGAATAGGATATGCACATTCACCGAACTAACACAAAAAAGGGGTAGTAGACCATTAGATAGATGGAGATATGCACAAATACAATATTTTACACAGACTGTCCCCCAACCACTACGGGGAAAGGGCGATATGAATTTAATAGAGAAACTTTTCTCCTCCCTGCAGAGCCAGGGACAGAGTGTCTAAAATCGATAAAATATTGATAGAAGAAACAGGACCTAAATATCCCCCGTATTTGGGTAAATGGGAGGAAGAAATAATAGGATTTTTATAACAGCTTACCTGTAAAATCCTTTTCTTGGAGTACATCACGGGACACAGAGCGACATAGTCATTACTAATGGGTTATATAGTTACCGTCAGGTGCTGGCACTGGCAACTTCCAAAACCGGAAGTACCCTCCCCTATATAAGCCCCTCCCATCCGGGAGCACCTCAGTTTTGTAGCAAAGCAATAAGTGTCCCCAAAGAGGGGCGGGAGCTCTGTGTCCCGTGATGTACTCCAAGAAAAGGATTTTACAGGTAAGCTGTTATAAAAATCCTATTTTCTTTCTCGTACATCACGGGACACAGAGCGACATAGTCATTACTAATGGGATGTCCTAAAGCAATGCCAAATGAGGGGGGGGGGATACACCA
Source organism: Rana muscosa (assembly GCA_029206835.1). Lineage (NCBI taxonomy): Eukaryota > Metazoa > Chordata > Amphibia > Anura > Ranidae > Rana > Rana muscosa. The sequence continues at coordinate 6,453,928 of CM055122.1, forward strand.
TATATAAGCTGAGCGCTATCAGACATGAGGATCTTTTGCGGCCTGCAACACACTGCGCCCAAAGGCGACATCCTCCTGACTTCTAACGTCCACCTGGTAGAACCTAGTAAACGTGTGTACTGAAGACCATGTTGCGGCCTTACAGACTTGAGCCAGGGAGGCCTGGTGATGCACTGCCCATGAAGTTCCAACTGCTCTCGTGGAGTGCGCCCTAACTTTGAACGGAGGCGGTCTACTTCTCAAGCTATAGGCTTGTATTATGACCTGTCGAATCCATTTGGCTAAAGTAGATTTTGACGCTGCCTGACCCTTTCTGGGGCCTTCCGGCAGAATAAACAAAGTATCCGTTCTGCGAATCTGAGCAGTGGCTTTTAGATAAGCTTTAACTGCTCTTACTACATCCAAAGAATGCAATAACTTTTCCTCTACCGAAGTAGGCTTGGGGAAAAAAGAAGGAAGAACCACATCTTGGTTCAAATGAAAACTCGATACCACCTTAGGAAGAAAGGCTGGATGAGGACGTAACACTACTCTGTCCTTATGGGTAACCAGATATGGCTCCTTACAGGACATAGCTGCTAATTCCGATACTCTTTTAGCCGAACAAATGGCTACTAGAAAAATTAATTTCCTGGTGAGAAGCACTAAGGAAATATGCTGTAATGGTTCAAATGGTTGTTTCTGTAGAACCGACAGAACCAAGTTTAGATCCCATGGACATATGGGAATATTAACCGGAGGACTAATACGCATCACTCCTTGTATAAAGGCTTTGACTAGTGAATGCGAAGCCAAGGGCCTTTGAAAAAATATTGACAAGGCCGAAATCTGACCTTTGATAGTACTCAAGGCAAGCTTCCTATCTACAGCCCATTGTAGGAAGTCCAGAATTCTACCTATTACGTATTTACGTGGATGCCATTTCCTGGCCTCACACCAGGCGATGTACGCCTTCCAGATTCTATAGTAGATCTGCCTGGATACCGGTTTCCTGGCATTGATCATGGTAGACACCACAGCATTAGAGAGCCCTCTCCTTTTTAGAATGTGGGCTTCAATAGCCAGGCCGTCAAACCTAGGGCTGGTAAGGAAGGGTGGTATATCGGTCCCTGCGAAAGCAGGTCCGGACGATGTGGGAGGGTCCAAGGACTCCCCACAGACATTTTTACAATCTCCGCGTACCATGCTCTTCGGGGCCACGCTGGAGCCACCAGAATCACTGGTTTCTTTTCTACCCTGATTCTGCGGAGTAATCGAGGTAACAATTGTGGCGGTGGGAATGCATATATCAGCTTGAACTGATCCCAAGGGAACACTAGGGCATCCGAGCCGCACGCTAGGGGATCCCTTGTCCAAGAGACAAACCTGTCCACTTTCGTGTTGAACCTGGATGCTAGCAGATCTACATCCGGTGTTCCCCACCGCTGACATATTGTCCGGAAAACCTCGGGATGAAGGGACCATTCCCCTGGGCATAATTGTTGGCGACTTAGAAAGTCCGCCTTCCAATTCTCCACCCCTGGAATGAATACCGCAGATATGGCTGGGACATATCTTTCTGCCCATCTCAGGATGTAATTTACTTCCCTTTGGGCTGCCGACTCCTGGTGCCCCCCTGACGATTGATATATGCCACTGCTGTGGCATTGTCTGACTGAACTCTGACAGGGGACCCTTGGAGTTTGGATGTCCATGCTACTAGGGCATACCGGGCTGCTCGTATCTCTAAGAGATTGATGGGCAGGGCCTTTTCCGCATCCGACCATCTGCCCTGGAGAGACCATTGCTCCAGTACTGCTCCCCAGCCTAAAAGGCTGGCATCTGTAGTGACCACCTTCCAAGAAATCGGACTGAAGGATTTCCCTCTTTCCAGATTCCGGGGAACCAACCACCAACGGAGGCTTCTGCGAACGGAAGGGGACAAGGACATTGGTACGTCCAGAGCCTGAACTTTTTTGTTCCAGGCTGACAGTATGGCCCTTTGCAACTTCCTTGAATGGAATTGACCGTAGGGTACTGCTTCGAATGATGCCACCATTTTTCCCAGCAGCCTCATGCACAGGCGTATGGATGGCTGTCTTTTTGAACCCACTAAGTGGATCAAATCTCTCAAAGACGACCCCTTTTCTCGAGGCAAGAAAATTTTTCTCTGGTCTGAATCCAGCCTTAGCCCCAAGTATTCCAGACTTTTGACTGGTTTTAGGGCTGACTTGTCTCGGTTGATAATCCAACCGTGATATTCCAGATACTTGATTGTCTCGTGAACAACCACTTCTAGTTTTTCCACTGAGTGGTCTATCAGCAACAAGTCGTCTAGATATGCCATTATCGTTACACCTCGTGTTCTTAGATTGGCCAATAATGGGGCCAGAATTTTTGTGAACACTCTTGGTGCTGTGGCCAGACCGAAGGGTAAGGCTCTGAACTGAAAATGGCGCCCTTCTATCGCAAAGCGTAGAAATTTTTGGTGGGCTGGAAAGATGGGGATGTGCAAATACGCATCTTTGATGTCGATCGAGGCTAACCATTCCTCCCCTTGTAGGGCAGTGGCTACCGATCGGATCGACTCCATCCGGAAAGTCCTGATATGTAGGAATTTGTTTAGCCCTTTTAGATTTAATATGGGCCTCACGTCCCCGTTTGGCTTCGGAACTGTAAAGAGGTTTGAGTAAAACCCGAACCCCCATTCTTCCAGGGGGACCTCTATAATTACTGCTTGAAGCAATAATTGTTCCAGTGCCAACAGGAGGGATCCTCTCTTCTGGGGATCCCTTGGCACGTTCGACCTTATAAAGCGGGAAGGAGGGGAGTTTTTTAACTCCAATTTGTATCCCAGATTTACTGCGGAGAGCACCCATCTGTCTCGGATCGTGTCCCGCCAGGTTTCTGTGAACAACTGAAGTCTTCCCCCCACCCGATTGGGTGGGGGCAACCCTTCATGCATTTGACTTTGGGGGAGGTTTTGTACCTCTCCTGCTCCAGGGCTTCTTGTTACCCTGCAACTGTCCCTGATTTTTACCTCCGGGATTTGACCGGGGAGGCCGTCGGAACTGTTTCACAGCCGATGTCCTAGGGACTGGAGAAGCCGGCCTCTTAAAAGAGGGACCTCTAACTCTATTTTTGACCGGCAAGAGTGTACTTTTACCGCTGGAAATTCTCTGGATATACTTGTCCAGGTCTTCCCCGAATAAGCGCTCCCCATGAAATGGGAAGCTGACCAGCAATTTTTTACAGGGAGCTTCAGCAGACCAGTTTTTGAGCCATAGAAGCCTGCGCATATGTACTACAGACAGCGTAAGGCGGGAGGCCTGATGGATTGAATCCTTTATAGCGTCCACCGCAAAGCATAAGGCTCTAGGTAGATCAGCTAGAGCAAGAGCCTGCTGATCTGGCACGTCCCTTAAGACCTGTTTCAACTGATCCTTCACTGCTTGGCAGACCCCTATAGCTGCCACTGCTGGTTGTGTCACCAATCCTGCTGTAGAAAAAACAGATTTCAATAAGGACTCCAATTTTTTATCTATTGGGTCCTTGAACATTTGGACATTTTCCACCGGACATGTCAGTGATTTATTCACACAAGAGATGGCTGCGTCCACTGTAGGGACCTTCCATTTTCTGACGAACTTATCCTCCATAGGATAGACCACCGGAAATCTCTTGGGGGGAGTAAATATTTTGTCAGGATGCTCCCAATCCTGGTAAATGAGCCCCTCCAGTAAAGGATGGATCGGAAAAGAACAAACAGTCTGGGGAGCTTTTAGCGACCCCAACGAGGAGACAGAAGAGGAGGATGGCTCCGCAAGTGGCATTTTAAATGCTGATCGGACCATATTAGTCAGGGACTGCACCCATAACCTCTCAGCATGTGATGCTGAGAACGGCTCCTCCACTGTTGATTCCTCTACAACTGAATCAACCTCATCCTGATCCCCCTCAGGTAGGTCGTTCTCTGTATGGGACTGTTGCTCTGTTAACAGGCACTCTGAGGGAGGAGACGGAGATCGAGCGCTTTTCTCCTGTGACAGGGAAGCAGCAATTAGTGCTGACAATCTCTCTTCCAGCCCTCCCAGAGCTGAGGAAAAAACCTCCTCTGTTACATACACAGGAGCAGGTGAACTGGGGACAGCCACAGTACCAGGTACTCCTGGGGGTGCCCTACGGTCACTAACCTCTGATTCTTCAGGGGAGACTGGTGCAGCCAAAGCATGCCCAAGATCCTCAGAGCCCGATGGAGACCCCCTATTCCTCCTGGAATTTCTAGTCCCGGAGTTTTTAGACGGCATATTCCTAAGCCACAAAGCTGAGGTATTCCAGCCGAAAATACACCAGTTACTGATAATAGTCTAGCATAAATGCTGCTATAATAAACAGTTGGTGTCTACTAATGTGCCTTTCTAGGGGATGCCTGTATCAACCGCTTGCTGTATGCCTTTAAATGTTGCCAGCTCTGTCTCTGTACTTCATAGCCAGCTTACTGCAATAATGTGGCTTTTTAAAAACCTGCTGGGACGCCCGCACATGCGCAGAAGCGCTGCGGCGCGCACAGAGCGTCATCCCCCAGGCCCCGCCCCTTTTTCCGGCCACCTCTATATATAGAGGCGCGTGCACGCGCACGCGCACGGCCACGTGCGCCTCGGCGCTAATTTTCAAACATGGAAACCAGGGACAGGAGCCAGGGCCCCCTTTGCCGCAGGCCGGGGGATAGACGAACACTGCAACATGGCAGAGGAAACAGTTTCCTGTAGGAGAACTCACCAGCTGCCTGGACTTTGCTCTCTGAGAAGAAACTAGTCCATATGACAAGAAAAACATTCCACAGCGGCCTCTAGTGGACAAACACAGGTACCGCAGTTTAATATAAAAAAACATTCTTTTTTTTTTTTTTTTTTCTTGACCACCATTAAAAATTATTACATTTTTTTTTAGTAGTTACAGGCATGCACAGATATTAGCGGGAATACCGTTAGGTAACAGACAGAAAGACAAATTAGGCTTGGGGGTCCCCCAATAGAACCAAGTTCCTGGGGGCCCCCACTTACCTGTTCCCCGCCGCAGGACTTTGTTTGGTCCACAAAAGCCCAAACTTCACCTATCACGGCAGGCATTGTAATCAAACCTTCAGGGACCGGGTTCCCAAGGATTCCACTCCCCTGGACCTGTATAGCACCCTGCACAGAAAACATCTTGGTCGTGGGTATGACCAGAGCTCTGGATCCCAGGGTCCAGCTCTCCTAAGAGAAGCATTACAGGCAGAACCTTGCTCTTCTCTGCAAGGCCCGGGTACCGACCGTTTAGCTATGAAGCTTTTTTGGTCGGATCCGGAATAGCTTACTGAGGCCCAAAAGAACCTGTACGCAAGCTCAGTGAAAAACACATGTTTCTTCTTGGCCAACACCTTAGACACTGGCAAAAAACTGAGGTGCTCCCGGATGGGAGGGGCTTATATAGGGGAGGGTACTTCCGGTTTTGGAAGTTGCCAGTGCCAGCACCTGACGGTAACTATATAACCCATTAGTAATGACTATGTCGCTCTGTGTCCCGTGATGTACGAGAAAGAAAGGTCCCTTACAGGGAGATAAACATAAGAATAAGATTTTGAAGACAGCTTGTTGTGCTTCTAGTGATGTCAAGACAGTAGAAATGTGTTATAAAATAATAACAAGATGGTATATTACTCCACAGAGAGCACACAAAGTGAACACAGAGACCCCCCCCCCAACGTGCTGGAGGGGCTGTGGCGCTCTTGGGACTTTTGGACATTTATGGTGGGAGTGCGAGAGGATAGAGAGAGAGAGGGGGGGGGGGTAGGCCATTTATATATATATATATATATATATATATATATATATATATATATATATATATATATATATATATATTTTTTTTTTTTTAGGGGAGGGAATGTATGTTTTCGAATGTTTTGATATGAAATGAAAATGTAAGGTGGAGACACCTATTTTATAAGCTGTTAAACTGAAAAATATATAAATAAAGAGATAATATATATAAATAAATAAAAAAGTTGTGCTCCCGCAGCTGATAAAAAGTGTGGCGCAGAGCGCCGCAGCAAAAGTTGGGTGTGATTTTCATTGCGCTGAATTTTGGCTGTGGCTTAAAGGGTCACAAAGTGCAGGGGTTCAGTAGTAAGTGACGCAAACGTTCAGCAATAAGTGACACAAAGTTCAGATGTCAGGTGTAGATACAGAATTCAGATGCAGAATTCAGAGATTGGGAGTAGGTAAATGCAGAGGTTGGTAGTAGTAGAGGATACAGAATACAGAGCTGAGTGGTCAGTAGTAAGTGACACACCTACACACACACATATTTCAACAAAGTTCCCAGAAGCTCAACAGTAATTCCACAAACTGTCACCGGATTGTGTTTTTCTCAATCACAGTGAAATACCTTGGTACTGGCAACTACGCACACGATTTTTCTCCAGATGGTGGGCAGGGCTAGCAGGAGTGATTGGCTTTAGTAGTGGCCAATTACAGTGCTTCTCCTGAAAACAGGGACCGTCCCTCCCAAGCAGAACTGCACCCAATCTCTTCCTGATCACAAAAGCTGATGATGCGCAGCTACAACAAAGTTAGAGAACCAAACAATATTTCCCATCTTTTACAATGTGTGGGGGCATAGTGCCTCCCCCTCAGTGCAAGTGCGGCATGGGGAATTCTGAGATTGGAATGCATTAGTGCGGCACAAGCTGTGTCTCACAGACACTTTGCTGCACTGCTCTGCTGATGGGGAAGGAGTTGCGTGCCGGCAAAAAAGAGGCTTTGGTCTATCAGTACAAGCTGTGTGTTTACGTTTAAGATAAAAACACTTACACAAACACTCTCCGAGAACCATAATCAGATGATTTAGAGAAAGGACTAATAGAAAAAAACCTTAACACATGGTCCTGAGAAAGGCTCTCTCAGCTCCTCCTCCTCTGTGTGCACCCATAGCAAGCTATTTGCGATAGCGGCACACCTACAGGCTTGCTCCCGAGCCAGGCTGTGTGCATCTATAGACACAAACAATGCAGCTCAGCCCTGCTCTCCCTCCTCACATGATTTAAATGACAGCAGCAGGAGCCAATGACTCTCGCAACTGATTCAGGCTCGGTTCACATCTAAGCTGCATGCGGCTCACAGCAGGGGCCTGGTGCATGCTGGTTCACTGTTCCAGGTCAGATTTCAGCCAGAATTTTGGGCTGAATTCGGACCTGAAACAGACCAAAAGACACACAGCGTTTTTCTGCAAAACGCACCGGACCTGCTGCAGATATGTGTGAGCCGGCTCCATAGAGAGCCGGTCAAAATCTCCTGCTATTGCAAATTAGATGCGGCAGTCCCGCAACCAATTCACAATGGTGTGAACCCAGCCCCAGTGTCCTGTGAGGAGAGGAAGAGAGACCAGCACTGCTGCAGACAGGCACAGCGCTGGATCGAGGCAGGACTCAGGGAGGTGGGGGAATGCATTGAAGTTAAAAAATGTCTTGTCTTGCGACTGACAGATTTATTTTTTATAGTCTTGTGATTTTCTCAGACTTGCATAGAAAACCTTTTTTCCGTTTGTTTCAGAATTAAACCAGGTTTGAGTGAACAATTCTCGAACAAATGCTGTTGGAAATGTTTGCACAAGCTGTCCTCAAATACAAATAGATATCATTGTTGTATACTGGCCCAATTTTATTATTTTTAAAAAACATTTTCAGTATCGGTTTTCGGCCTAGTGTATCGTTCATTTTCGGTACCAAAATTTCCATTCGGTGCACCCCTAATATTGGGCTAAATGTCAACGAGTCGATTGGAAAACGTATGCATTTTTAGCTGCGCCCATTATTTTTAGCTTCAAACTTTTGTAAACAGCTACATAGTTAGTCAGGTTGAAAAAAGACACAAGTCCATCTAGTTCAACCAATAAAAGAGAAAAAATTAAATAAAAATCATACAATCCCATATACACAATCCTATACCCACAGTTGATCCAGAGGAAGGCAAAAAACCCCAGCAAAGCACGATTACAGCTGTGTAAATAAGGGTCAACAATAGCTTGACCTTTTGACATATATGATCTATAGCATGTATAATGCAACAGTGCCATCTAGAGGGTGAATTGGGAAATCTTTCACCATTAGAAAGCTAAAGTGGAAGTCCATCCCAACACTTAAATCCCCCCCTGCAATCATTAATGTGAGCTTAGTTAAGCCTTATGCCTCAAAATGAAAAAAAATAAAAAATAAATAAAGTTTTTCTACCCTTATTTTGCAGTATCCAGTGCCGTCACAAGGCTCTGCAAAATAATTAGTTTGGTCCACGATGTACTGCTGCAAATCTTGAGGGAAAAACAAGATCTATTTCAGAAAAATTTCCAGTGTTGAGTTGCACACCTAGTTGTGCAGTTAAAGGGGGAATTTTAGCTGACTCTGAGCTGAAAGGCAGCCATAATGGGGTTGCCAGGGCATTGGGCCCAGATTCTTTGGGGTCTAGTGCAGAATTCCAGTACCGGTCTGTTGGAAGGCAACATGGTCCGATGTCATATTTCTGGATTTTCTAAATATCTTTTTCCTATTCCCCAAAGATCAGCCAGGCTGCCATGGTTTTAAAGAATAAAGATATTTTCACTCTCTGTAGGACTGACATTTGGCTCCCAAGTTGGGATGTAATCAATTAAGCCTCTAACTTTACATGACACTACCGGCTCTAATCTGTCTACGAGAATCTTTGATTAGCCACTCTGCATGCAAGCTTCAAAGAGAGCTGTGACTGCCAAAATAATTGGTGACAAAGATCAAAGACCAACGAGCTATTGGAGATGATATGGGCAATACTGCCCCCAGAGGCCAATTACGGCAGGACAGTCAGTAATATAATCTGATGAGAGGGAATATGCCCCAGGAACCCTCCGATTCGTCCAAAACCGAGTTGGGCTGGCAATGGGAGGGGGTTTAGATGAGGTGCGATTGAGGTTTGTAAAAAGGGCTGTTTCAAACAGAGAGCTCTCTTTTTAACATCTGGAGACCAGCCAACGAGTCTATTCTAGAGGATGTGATAAGTATCTTTGATGATTGTTATATGCTGTAGATATCTTCTGTTTAGTATATTCCTATTTTCTTGGGAAATAAATGTAACATTGTTTACTAAGCAGATGTGTTTGTTATATCATTGTGCTTATCCTACTCTTTAGACTAGCCAATTTATAGGGATAGGCAAGTTATTACATATATGCAATAGTTATATAGGTAATACTAGAATTAATATTATTGCATAGTTTACATAATTTTTCACCCCAAAAGGCGTGTGGAATTTGTTTCTGCACAGAATCCACAAAACCTAATGTACTTTTGTCTTAAATCCCTATAACTGAAGACCGTCTTTACTGTGGATAAAGATTCGCGCTGGTCGTGAAGTCGCAAGCCCTGCTTGGATGGTCTTGAAAGTGCTATGAAATATTTCATCAGTGAGCGGACGCGTAAAATCTAGTGAGATTTTTGGCTGCTATATGTTTATATGTAACGTTTATTGTATTGCTAATGCAAATTGTTATAGGCCTGTGTAGCTGAGCAATTTTGCCAGCTAGGGAGGGACTGATTACCCTTGGTTAGGTTGACAGGAATAGAAAAAGGAGGGGTTGGGACTTTGTGTGAGGCCTAGGACAATTAAGTCGAAGTGCCTCCATCCCTATCAGCACGAAAAAAAGAGAAGAGGTCGGGACTTTGAATGAAGCATGCAGATTTGAAGGCAAAAATGAGCTGTTGGGTCTGATATTAAAAATGTATTAAATATTATGCAGTACAATACATGGGACACTGTGGTACATATTACATCATCCATCATGATCATTTAGTTCATATATTGACATGTAGCTCATAGGAAGAATTGTTCAAATATATTGAGTAAAACAGTAAAAACATAATGTAGTACAAAATTGCATGATTAAATATGATTGTGGCATCTGAAGCTCGACGCGTTTCGTGGCTATCTTGCCACTCATCAGGAGCTGATATGAAATAGATGTCTATAAAACAAAATGATTATGCCAAACAATAAGTCATGCTTATGTAAAAGGAAGAAAAGAAGGAGAGGAATATGCTTGGACCAAACGCCCATACTCACAGGTCAGGTGATGGCAAGGGCACGGCAGGGGGCACGTAGGTGGCCAGGGGCATTGTCCGACGCAGGAGCTGAGGCGGCACCACAAGCGGCATGGCAGAGAAGCAGGATCCATTGTGTGAACTGAATGTGTGGTCTTCACCATGGAGTCAATGATGGCACGTGTGGAAGGACTCCTCAACCATCTGTAACTGAATGTGAAATGTAATAGATTGGTCTTAGTATTGTGGGGAATGAATGTGAGAAATAGGAATAGGAAAAGTGTGTGATAACTGGGAGACTAAAATATGTGATAGTGTAGCTATGTTAAGAGCAAATGAAGTGCTCCAACGTTGAGAATGTAGCTACACTATCACATATTTCAAGTCTCCCTGTTATCACACACTCCTTCCATTTCTCATACTCATTACTCCTAACTCAGTCTTACTGTGACACATTCTTTTTCTTTAACCAATCACGCCCATAAAAGGCTTTTATTAAACTCCCAGCCGGAAGTGATGTCACAACATGTGACCTCCTCCATAGGAAGTGAGCTCACAGGGTGTGGGCTCCACCCAGCAGATGACCACATAAGGATATCCCTTCCAACAGGGTTATTTAAAGACATACAATACATGACATGTAGCTTAAAGGAATACAATAATAATACAATAACCAATGAACACAGTTCCTGATGAGGGGAGCTTATCTGCAGGTGTATGCTCATGCCACCACCTCAATGCTGATCAGGCACACAGAGATGACGAGCATATATCCGCTAATCCGATAATGCGTTTGCAGAAAGGCCCCACTCAGCAAACACCCTTCTCCAAATCAGGAAGTTTATCTCAACCAGCCTCAGACTGCCCCAGTCAGCTCTTTAGAGCGGGTTGCGGAAGTACCAACACTGGGTGACACTATGACAATACATATTAAATACATCTTCATAACATTTTCCACAACAGTCCTCCCTTTTTTGTCATATGCGCCCCATGTCCATCGATGAAACTTGATCTCCTTCTTACACCTGGAAATTAATCAGTCCTTACAGTCCATAAAAACGAAAACGCGGCTTGACATGTAGACTCTGTTCTTCAGGAGCATGACTTATAAGGAGGACACGACATGGTGAGCTGTAGTAATCGCTGATCCGTCTGTGATCCTCTGTGTCTTGTATGTGGGTCCGGCTTCGGGGCGTCTCATCAAGGAAGCTCTGGCCACGCGTCCAATCAGGCAACAGGAGCACCTCGTCACGACATAGAAAGAAAAGAAATAAAAACGACATGAGTATATATATATATTCCCACTTCCTTTAACCACGATCTGTCAAAGAAATTACGGACCGACTCTCGTTACAAGTCAAGATGTTTTATTGCATATGCAGAGAAAATGGTTAAAGTATATTTGCGGCTTCAGAGATCCATTTTCTGCCTGTCATAGATTTACATTCTGCTTTTATAACCCTTAAACCTTCCCCTTTCCTGCTCGTAACGTCCTGATCATGTATAATTTCAACCTTTATTCTGACGTTTGGCAGGAAAGAGGGAAATATCCTTTTTCAGCCTACACCTTATGACAGGATATTTCATACAATGGATACATAAATTATCTCATACAATGGAAACATAAATTATTTCATGGTTCACAGCCCATGTTTGGCAGATGTAGGCTAAATACAGTTTTACTATAAGTCAGCACATTTTTTGCACAAATAGAATATGGTCATATGACTTATTCCAGTAATTAGGACTATTAGAGCTATTCAGCATATTTATGTATAATAGAGTTATATAAAACAAACATTTTAACTTTAGAAGATTAATATGCATCTTGATAGTTGACAGATAAAGTATAATTTTAAAGTTATCTAACACGATCCGCTGTAAAATAAAAATTAGACCCCCAAAGATTCCCAGACCTGTAAAAGGGCTCCCAACCTTCACTAGCTATAGCTCTGGCTTCAACAGTTACATGAAGAATCCTATCCTTAATGGATGAGAATTGTTCAATCGTATCCTAAGCTCGAGCCCCCCCACCTTGTACATCCAAGAAACCATGCCCAGACCTGGTCAGGGTTGGTGAACAATTCCCTTCTAGCTGTCCCTGCCATTCTTAATTTCTCGCGCCATCAGATTCTCGCGATTGGCCGCGACATAAGATGCTGGGAGAGCTTCACCATCACGCATTAACCTCTTGCTTTGGGGGAATTACCTTATAAGCTGCAGATCCGCATAAGCACCAACTAAAGTTAAAACACACTTGTGGGCTACCTAGATACCCAAACCGACAAGAGGCAAAGCCATTAAAATAACCAATTTTACCCTCTAAAAATGCATCGTTAGATTCCATTGACAAGTGTCTGTTCGGAGTCTTTATCAGTTTGTCAAAAACTCCTCATACCCATAATAACATCATAAATGGCATGTACTGCTGTCGTCGCTGGGTACTAAAACTCGGTGGAGACTCAGAACAGACCTAGCAATCGGTCCTGTTCGCTTTCTGAGCTGGTCAGGAAACACACTTTAAATAATAACTTGGGATGCTTTTCATCGTTACCCTTGCTAAAATGTACTAAACAACAAAAATATAAATAAACAAAGATACTACTCAAAAATAAAAGATACTAAATAATCGCGCCCCCCTTTCTTAGTATCACTCTGCGCTAAATAGAAAAACCACAAAGCTAAAAGCACCAGAAAAAAAGTAAAACAATAAAATCTAAAAGAACAGCAGCTGCTAAAAGATAGGCATAAAATATAAAAAAAGCAGTATATAAAAACTTAAAATAAAAAGTTCAGAATAAACTGCAGCAGCGCTACGGACAAAAGTTCAAATGTACGTCTTCTATATAATCCAATTTATATAGGTGGTGTAGATAGTGAATGAAGAATGTGGTTATAGCTGGTTTAAATCTTAGTTCCTGTGCTCCTTATCACCAAAATGTGTTTTCACCACGTGGGGGGATTAGGGTCCCCTAATGGGGATGCACTCACCAGATATTAAAACAATAAAGGCATGTATAAACCATCCTTCTTTAGTATGTTCTGTCTTCTTCTACTGTACAGGCACTTCTGGCATATGTGAGGAGAAAGGAACAAACTACATAGGGTAGTACTGTTTGGAAATGTTTATTAATATTCCCCAAAACAAACAAGCCCCTTTGCATATGTGCGTACCAATAAAAAGAATAAAACAGGCGTATATAATGTATATGAGATAAATGGACGCTTGCAGCGCTTTCAGACTTGCCCCTAGAGAACGCCACTTCCTGGTTCCTCTGGCGTCTTCCTGGTATGGTCCTGGAGCGCAGATGCGTCACTTCCGGTTTGCTGGGTATTGCTGGTCACGCCCTGACGTTTCGTCACTTCCTGACTTCTTCCGAGGGCGTGACCAGTCTCCGCAGCAACCGGACTAAATATGCTCCTCTGATCCCGCCCCACTATAGACGTTGGAGCGTTCGGGTTGCGTCTGCGTCACCGCGCATGCGCACTTCAGCCCCACGTCTATGCCCTGTTGTGGGCGGAAGCTCTGTCGCCATATCGTGGATGCGCTGCCGCGATTGTCGCGCATCCCCAATACGTGATCCGATGGGATGGAGCCTATTTATGTGCAATAATAAAACAAAGACATTGCAAAAATACATAACAACAATATGGGTGATGACCCTGTGTGTGCGATTAGCTCAATAAGAGCAAGTGTGTCATGAAAATGCATAAACTCAATACTTGTCATTTCCTGCTGAGAAACACAGTTTATGTCTGTGTGTCAAAACACCGTTTGTTTCAATGGTATGGCAGTCATTGGTATTACTATGTTTGGACCCCTTTTATGTGACAGACATTTCTCCATATAATATTGAAGCATATGTATATTGCAATAAGAAAACTAGTTTCATGCTAAGCACTGGAAGACCGCTATCTGAGGGTCTATACATCATTCCAATTTTACAGAGTATGTATGCTTTTTAGTCCATAAATAAAAATACCATAAAATACCATAAATACTATAAAAAGTTCTGTGTGGTCCATAGGTTTCTAAAATACCAAACAAATGGATGGAAAGACACCCAAAGTCATAAGAGGCCAATATCAAGCCCTGTATATGTATAAAAACCTATAAAAGAGAGAGCCTAAAAAAAGAGAGAGCCTAAAAAAAGAGAGCCTAAAAAAGGGGACACCAATAAAACCCATGCTCATTTCCTAAAATATGCATATAAAACATAAATAGATAAAACTAAAATATAGAGTATATAAATATATATCAAAATTATATAAAATCTATATGTCAATAGTACATGCATATGCATTAGTCATTATCCTGTTAGTGTGATGGCTTATTTTTGTGGACACTGTTTAATTTAAATTGATCACCAACAATTAGTAATAGCAGAGGTAGTTCATCCTTAATTAAGAGTTACTTATAAAACAATTAATGTCAAGCTCAACGTTGAGGCCCTTAGGTACTAAAACGTCAGTAAGAAAAATCCACTTGGTTTCTTTTTTGGACAATTCTCGTATTTTGTGCGAGCCTCTGTCACATAAAAGGGGTCCAAACATAGTAATACCAATGACTGCCATACCATTGAAACAAACGGTGTTTTGACACACTGACATAAACTGTGTTTCTCAGCAGGAAATGACAAGTATTGAGTTTATGCATTTTCATGACACACTTGCTCTTATTGAGCTAATCGCACACACAGGGTCATCACCCATATTGTTGTTATGTATTTTTGCAATGTCTTTGTTTTATTATTGCACATAAATAGGCTCCATCCCATCGGATCACGTATTGGGGATGCGCGACAATCACGGCAGCGCATCCACGATATGGCGACAGAGCTTCCGCCCACAACAGGGCATAGACGTGGGGCTGAAGTGCGCATGCGCGGTGACGCAGACGCAACCCGAACGCTCCAACGTCTATAGTGGGGCGGGATCAGAGGAGCATATTTAGTCCGGTTGCTGCGGAGACTGGTCACGCCCTCGGAAGAAGTCAGGAAGTGACGAAACGTCAGGGCGTGACCAGCAATACCCAGCAAACCGGAAGTGACGCATCTGCGCTCCAGGACCATACCAGGAAGACGCCAGAGGAACCAGGAAGTGGCGTTCTCTAGGGGCAAGTCTGAAAGCGCTGCAAGCATCCATTTATCTCATATACATTATATACGCCTGTTTTATTCTTTTTATTGGTACGCACATATGCAAAGGGGCTTGTTTGTTTTGGGGAATATTAATAAAAATTACCAAACAGTACTACCCTATGTAGTTTGTTCCTTTCTCCTCACATATGCCAGAAGTGCCTGTACAGTAGAAGAAGACAGAACATACTAAAGAAGGATGGTTTATACATGCCTTTATTGTTTTAATATCTGGTGAGTGCATCCCCATTAGGGGACCCTAATCCCCCCACGTGGTGAAAACACATTTTGGTGATAAGGAGCACAGGAACTAAGATTTAAACCAGCTATAACCACATTCTTCATTCACTATCTACACCACCTATATAAATTGGATTATATAGAAGACGTACATTTGAACTTTTGTCCGTAGCGCTGCTGCAGTTTATTCTGAACTTTTTATTTAAAGATACTACTCAGTCTTTGGTGTGGTTGAGCCGCTTCTTGCAGTGGCTGGCATGGTCTCATCCCTCAAGCTTCTTTACAACGACCCAGTCACCTGGTTGGAAAGAATGTAAACTGGTTATTGTGTCAGGGTCCAGGAGTAACTCGTGAACCCTGTGGTGGACATTTAGAAGTTCAAGTCACAGTGATCGCACCCACCCCATCTGCCGAGAATATAAGTGACAGCTAATGAGGAAAGTACAACCCTGGTTTTGATTGACCTCCAAACAACCCTCATGACAATAACCCAGACATCGGGACTGTGGTCACTGCATAACCTGTGCGTGGCTTAAAATACCTGGAACCATTGACAAAATGTTCTTAGCATCTGGGATTGGAACCTACTTCACCAGACTGCTGCTTGCCGATTCAAATTCTAAAAGACAGTCTTGGGCACAAACTTGGTTAGAATTACAGAGGTTAACGTTATTAGTTTGAAAAAAACTGTCATTCTTACATTTATCACTTCTCCCCCCATTTTCTTCCTCATTAGAAACCGAAGGAAGAAATGAGTGGTGCAGGAAAAAAGAAACAATGAAATAGCCTATGATACTTTTACCTCCTTAGACTCATGTATTTATCCATATGTACAGCTGTCTACATACACCTGCTCTCTGTGTACATACACTTTCAGAAGCTCCTTTGGATCTGAAAAATACTTATAAGCAAAATCATTACTCTATCCTTCATATTTAACCTGCAAAGAATGGTAAACAAAAATGACATTCCTGTACATTGACAATTTACCAATGACATTCTTTCAAAACCGATTCAAACAAAACCCTCTGTAACCCTTACTTTTCCCGTTCCTACAAAAATACAACAGCCGCGACGCATTGGAGGATCGCCGCGGTAAGTTCGAACATATTCACGTTACTACATACAAACATTCAGATACAAATGTGGGGGAGATACTTCATAGTTTCCAAAACCAAAAATTAAAAAACAAAAACAGCCAGAATTCTACCTTCACTCTTCCAGCAATAGAAAAAAATACAATGGGACAAACATGAGAGCAGCTCGAGAACCTTGCATGGACCAGCCATACAAAGTTCAAACAAACGGGCATGAGAATTTAACCACCGTTCCTCCTCTGAGAATCACAAAAGCGTGTACTACACCTCCATCAACACTCATCATTACAGATTTCTGAAGCCACAGCTCAACTACATCCAAGGTACCTTTATTCTGAGGTCTCGTCCTCCAGCAAAAGTACCTTCCAAAGGAGAACACCTTACTGTACCCTCTGACCAGATATGTCATCCTTTAAGGGGTCTCATGTCCGGAGCCCCAAACCCAGACCTCATGTGCGGTGCAGTTGTCTGACTGGTGTGGAGCCTAATTTTTTTCCTCCAACGCATGGACGGCACATTACCCATGATGATTCGAATCGCTTATGAAGTGTCCTGCATCCAGGACACCCTTCCACTAGTTTTCGGAGCAGTACTGCTTAGTGACCATTTTTACAGTACTGGCACCGGCGTATTCCGATTATTTTACACGGCCTCCCGGTATGCTAGCGTACTACCCCTCACGTTTACATGCTCTTCAACCGATTATCGGCAGCCCAGTAAACGTGTTTGTCAGACAACCTTCAAAGCACCATGAAATCCTCCACTATTCAAAACAATGTTTTGGCTTCTTTCTACCTGCATCTAGGTGTTACAACAATAATGGTGATGTTTGCTCTCTACCCAAGACTGTATTACAGCATAAAACTTCTCAAAACTGGAACAAAATATAAAACACTTTTTTTCTAAATGCCAAAATGCTTTCCATTTTCCTTCCACCTACTTCCTGCCGATACATAAATGCTGAAAAGAACTTCCTGTTGCATGCTCAGCTACTTAAAACCCAAACTGTTTTTTTTTACACATCAACGTACAGGAAGAGGGAGGGGAGGGGGGAGCCTAGCTCCATCACCTTGTCTATCAAGACAGCAAAAAATCCATGGCTAAACATCATATATATTTCAAGAATTTAAAAAACTTGGCAAAGGAAAGGATGGAATAAACCCCCCTTTGCAAATGGGAGGGAATCCCCCCTGACCCACACATCCTCTGGAGGTCAAACCACACGTTTCGAGACTCAAATACAAAACTCCAGCAAAAAGATGGCTCTAGGTGTTTCGACCAAACCAATACAAGCTTCAAAAACAATTAATTGCCTTCTGGGAAACTCCCAAATATTTAAACATAAAAACAACACACACCACTGTGTACAAAATCTCAGTTAAAGTTAGTCTTACAATCTATCAAAATTCAGTGTAAAGTAGAGTTTTCACTTAAAAACAAAATCCAATACAAAAACCTTACATTCACTTAAATGAAAACAGAGAAATCCCCATCCCCACACCATCATGGAGTTTGCATGTTCTCCCTGCGCCGGTTTCCTCCCACACTCCAAGGACATGCTGGTAGGTCAACCAGATTCCCTCCATAAATGGGCCCCATCATGTGTCTGCAAGCGCGTGGGGACCCCTCGGGGTAAGACCGCGCTATATCAAGATACCACTCTACTCAACTCAAGAGGTGATGCTTACAAAAACAATTTAAACTAGCAAATTTAACATTAAACAAAAACAGCCTCTCAGTATGTCACCCTGGTGTCTCACTACTCTCGGACGACCCACAAGCCAAACTGAAAACGCCTCTCAAGATGGCCGACAAGCCAGGCCACAACCAAATGGTGGATGACCACCGCACACAAACTCTCCTACCAGCCAAAAACTGACAAATATGGGACATCAAAATGAACACTTAAATATAAAAACACAAGACCACATGGGTTCCCCCACACAAGGGAAAACAAAAATGGTCTCCACCAGATTCCAACACAGAAAAGACCGCACTACTCAATTTGCACCAAACATCAAAATCTGCCCCAAAAGCTGAGAAATTCCACCAGCAAAATAGCAGACGAATGCCACAGCACAGTCACATGATATCACACCCAAAGGAAAGGTGGCTGTGCGTTCCCCCTATAGGAAGGCCCACGGGCTAAGGAGAAACTGCATCTCTCAAAATGGCCACCGATGACCATGGCAGCATGGCAGACCACAAGATGGCTGCCACATGCAGTTTTTCCCGCCAAAACCAGAATCTCGTCACTAGAAAACCGAAAATGTCTCCACAAAGACTGGACTACACCATTGAAACTTTTCTAAATGATCATAAAAATCCACTGAAAAATTTGTGTCAGCTACACTCCACAAGGCTCATGCAATCTCCACAAAACCACACACCTGAGACACCACATGTACACTTACAAACATTTTAAAACCCTTTGGCCACTAAACCGCACATTCAATAAATGTTACATAAAACATTAAAACAACACTTTTCTCTACCTAAAGTTCATATTACACACTGTGGCATCAGCTTCCATAACAAGCCAAAGCCATTGAGAAATAGAACTCCTCAATGCTAGCATCCAAAACGGCCTGCAACCATTCAAAGGGCGTATTCCTTTCAACAAACAGCTACTATTGTCTGGCTTCCAACAATGCCTGGCCACTTGAATATGCGGCAGGAATTTTCAACTTAAAACCAAACCCTTTACTTAAAATATTTTTACAATTATGGGGACATGTGTCTTGGTCGCATACAAAAGGTAAAAATCACAATTTATCCATTTCTATTTTTCATATAGATCACGAACATATTACACACAATTTTGTTCTGAAACTTGGAAAGTCAACAGGTACACAGAACTATCCACCATACTGGTCGCCCCTCCCCATTCAAGCACATAGGAGCAGCCATTTTAAGCTTCTCTACACAACTTCAATCTAGTCAGTTAAACACCATACAAAATTCATACATTCACACACACACTTACACACAACAGACATCTCTCATACATCTCTCATACAGCAGACACTCACACAGACACACAAACGATCCATGACAAAATCACACACATACGATCTGATTCACAGACATCCACACACAGGCCTACATGATCGGATTCACAGGCATACGATCTCTCTCCCCACAAAATCACACACACACGATCCAAATTCACAGCATTATTTCAAAAAGACGAAAAATTTGTTCTTTTACAGAGCAGAGCCCCCCCTACGCATCGGAACGTAGATCCACTCTCCCCCCATCTCGACCCGATGCCCAAAGGGGGCCCCATCTATTCCCAAAGGTCCTGGCCCGCCATCTGTAGTGGCAAAATTGGTTGTTTGCAGAGCACACAGCCATTTTGCCTTGTGCTAAATAAGCACACATTTCATCTAAATGCAATAATGCTTCTTAACCTAAGATTCATTCACCATTCATTCATCCCATTCATACAAATTAAGAAGCATCACCAGACTGGTCTCATCATCATGGCCTCCCAGCAAAGACTGCCAAGCCAACGCCCATAAAAGGCTTTTATTAAACTCCCAGCCGGAAGTGACATCACAACATGTGATCTCCTCCATAGGAAGTGAGCTCACAGGGTGTGGGCTCCACCCAGCAGATGACCACATAAGGATATCCCTTCCAACAGGGTTATTTAAATACATACAATACATGACATGTAGCTTAAAGGAATACAATAATAATACAATAACCAATGAACACAGTTCCTGATGAGGGGAGCTTATCTGCAGGTGTATGCTCATGCCACCACCTCAATGCTGATCAGGCACAAAGATGACAAGAGCATATATCCGCTAATCCGATAATGCGTTTGCAGAAAGGCCCCACTCCGCAAACACCCTTCTCCAAATCAGGAAGTTTATTTCAACCAGCCTCAGACTGCCCCAGTCAGCTCTTTAGAGTGGGTTGCGGAAGTACTAACACTGGGTGACACTATGACAATACATATTAAATACATCTTCATAACATTTTCCACAACATATTTCTCACATTCATTCCCCACAATACTAACACCAATCCATTGGGCGGCACAGTGGTGTAGTGGGTAGCACTCTCGCCTAGCAGTAAAAAGTGTCGCTGGTTCGAATCCCAAATATGACACTACC
Source organism: Rana muscosa (assembly GCA_029206835.1). Taxonomy (NCBI): domain Eukaryota; kingdom Metazoa; phylum Chordata; class Amphibia; order Anura; family Ranidae; genus Rana; species Rana muscosa. Next base: position 6,474,614 of record CM055122.1, read on the forward strand.
TGCCTGGAGTTTGCATGTTCTCCCTGTGCCTGCGTGGGTTTCCTCTGGGTACTCCGGTTTCCTCCCACACTCCAAAGACATGCTGATAGGTTAATTGGCTTCTGTCTAAATTGGCCCTAGTATATGAATGTGAGTAGGGACCTTAGATTGTAAGCTCCTTGAGGGTAGGGACCGATGTGAATGTACAATGTATATGTAAAGTGCTGCGTAAATTGATGGCACTATATAAGTACCTAAATAATAATAATTACATTTCACATTCAGTTACAGATGGTTTAGGAGTCCTTCCACTTGTGCCATCATTGACCCCATGGTGAAGACCACACATTCAGTTCACACAATGGATCCTGCTTCCCTGCCATGCTGCTTGTTGTGCCGCCTCAGCTCCCGCGAAAGAACAATGTCCCTGGCCGCCTACATGCCCTTTGCCGTGCCCTTGCCATCACCTGACCTGTGAGTATGGGCGTTTGGTCCTGGCATATTCCTCTCCTTTTCTTCTTTCTTATTTTTTCTTATTTTTGTTTTATAGACATCAATTTCACATCAGCTCCTGATGAGTGGCAAGATACACATCGAGCTTCAGATGCCACAATCATATTTAATCATGCAATTTTGTACTACACTATGTTTTTACTTAAGAAAGGGGAGGGGTGTATCCGCGCTAACTCTGATCTCCTGTGAATACTCTAAAACCATATAAGGTAAAAAGAGTAAGTGGAAAAAAAATGTGAAGGGTATCATGTATATGATTAGATATACATGGAAAACATATATATATATATATATATAAATATATACATATATTTTCTATTTGGCTTTAGGTGCTGCAAATGAATAACTGGAATATGCAATTACAAATATATAAGAAATAAAAAACAAATGCGCAACCTCTTAGTGACAAATACTATACTAAAAATTTGCAGCTGACATGGTGCTGCAATATGGTGTATGTAAAACAACAAACAAACTTTTCATAAAAAACACAACAAAGTTCATAGAAGGGATGGCCACTCGGAATATTATCCTATATTCCCCACATTGAAGATGGGTGCAGGTAAAAATTCAACACTTCCCAACTTGCTCAGGTAGAAAATGGATGTACAAACTGCTTACCAGATCAGACGGATCCCCATTACAGGGATCTTTTGAGGCTCAATGTCCTTCACGGATCACTCAGATGGTAGGAACCCAGCAGCACATCCAGCGGGAACTCCAAGGAACACGTCTGCAGAGGCAGGGAAAAACCGAACCACCTTTCTGTTGCTCAGCTTGTCAATTCCCCCTCCAGGCGTGTTAGATTGTATAGTGGGATTAAAAGGAAAAAAGACGCTTCATGGTGCAATATTCTTAAAAATAAGATACCCTTTATTTGCAATCCTGGGTATTATACATGAAAGCGCCAAACTTTTCAAACGAAAAAAAGGATTCTCAGCTGCGGTGTGATCCGATCAGCTGATGCGTGGTGACGTCAGGATCTTTCAGCTCCGCCCGACGCTGCGTTTCTCCGTATGAGGCTTTGTCTGGGAGAGGAGGCTGGATACGGACGTCACACACCACAAGTTATATATCCGCAGGTAAGGTTGACACCGGAAATTCCAAAGCAACCTACATCCGGGTATCACGATTCATTCCTCTTACTGAAAAATGCAAACGTGATCCCACAGCAGTCAGATAACTAACCATTGGTGGGACATGCAGTGACATTACACATATCACCCGCACATCCCAGCAACGGAACTACTGAGAACTAAAACAAAACATCTCTCACATTTAAAAAAATGTGTTACTACCCAGTTTTTAATGTACACTGCTACCCTAAAAAAGACTTTTACTAGTACCTGCTGCAAAAGTTTCATAAACCCTTATCCATTTATAAAAATCAATTTATACAAAAAAACAATTTTATAAAAAACAATTCATAAAAATGAACTTTCTTTAAAATATATTTAAAATGCGATTCAATTTCCTCTCCCTACACGACCATTTATTGGTATGCAAAAAAGAAATTAAATCGATAAAACCCATACATATGAACATAAACACAAATTTATGTATACATATATATGTGCACAACCCTCCAATACCCTGTATCTCACCCCTCCAGTGTCAGTAAAACAAACGGGCACATAAAGGATAGATGGGTATTTATAAACACATATATATACATATATATATATGTAACACAACCTTTTATGGATATCATTACAATTGTTTATCATACATTTCAGAAACACATTAAGCATATCAAACATGTCTTAAAATAATGACCTCTAGTGGTATATGTATAAACTGACCAAAAAAACTCTAGGGTAATAGATGGCCTAGTATGTTCCCAAGAGACTCTACCACACATTGGTAATTTCAAGCATATTTCCAAAAAGTGGCAGTGACCCCTACTGGTATATGTGGGAACCACCCAAAACACTCCCAAAGAAATTTTAAACAAATGGGTGGCCTAATGTGATCCTATAACTAAAAAGGATATAACTGTAAATAAAAACAACTGAAGTGTATAGAAAATGTCCTTCCTAACCATTATTAATATAACAGTTTATATCCCACTCAATGTTAAGGCCATATGGCCGATAACATTGGAGGTCAAAAATCCACCGCGTTTCTCTGCGGGATATTTGCCGCTTCAGATCGCTACCTCTCCAATGTGGGGTATAAGCTTCAATGCCTATCACTTCTAAGAGGGATGGATCTCTATTATGGCACAGTTATATCCTTTTTAGTTATAGGATCACATTAGGCCACCCATTTGTTTAAAATTTCTTTGGGAGTGTTTTGGGTGGTTCCCACATATACCAGTAGGGGTCACTGCCACTTTTTGGAAATATGCTTGAAATTACCAATGTGTGGTAGAGTCTCTTGGGAACATACTAGGCCATCTATTACCCTAGAGTTTTTTTGGTCAGTTTATACATATACCACTAGAGGTCATTATTTTAAGACATGTTTGATATGCTTAATGTGTTTCTGAAATGTATGATAAACAATTGTAATGATATCCATAAAAGGTTGTGTTACATATATATATATGTATATATGTATATATATGTGTATATAAATACCCATCTATCCTTTATGTGCCCGTTTGTTTTACTGACACTGGAGGGGTGAGATACAGGGTATTGGAGGGTTGTGCACATATATATGTATACATAAATTTGTGTTTATGTTCATATGTATGGGTTTTATCAATTTAATTTCTTTTTTGCATACCAATAAATGGTCGTGTAGGGAGAGGAAATTGAATCGCATTTTAAATATATTTTAAAGAAAGTTCATTTTTATGAATTGTTTTTTATAAAATTGTTTTTTTGTATAAATTGATTTTTATAAATGGATAAGGGTTTATGAAACTTTTGCAGCAGGTACTAGTAAAAGTCTTTTTTAGGGTAGCAGTGTACATTAAAAACTGGGTAGTAACATTTTTTTAAATGTGAGAGATGTTTTGTTTTAGTTCTCAGTAGTTCCGTTGCTGGGATGTGCGGGTGATATGTGTAATGTCACTGCATGTCCCACCAATGGTTAGTTATCTGACTGCTGTGGGATCACGTTTGCATTTTTCAGTAAGAGGAATGAATCGTGATACCCGGATGTAGGTTGCTTTGGAATTTCCGGTGTCAACCTTACCTGCGGATATATAACTTGTGGTGTGTGACGTCCGTATCCAGCCTCCTCTCCCAGACAAAGCCTCATACGGAGAAACGCAGCGTCGGGCGGAGCTGAAAGATCCTGACGTCACCACGCATCAGCTGATCGGATCACACCGCAGCTGAGAATCCTTTTTTTCGTTTGAAAAGTTTGGCGCTTTCATGTATAATACCCAGGATTGCAAATAAAGGGTATCTTATTTTTAAGAATATTGCACCATGAAGCGTCTTTTTTCCTTTTAATCCCACTATACAATCTAACACGCCTGGAGGGGGAATTGACAAGCTGAGCAACAGAAAGGTGGTTCGGTTTTTCCCTGCCTCTGCAGACGTGTTCCTTGGAGTTCCCGCTGGATGTGCTGCTGGGTTCCTACCATCTGAGTGATCCGTGAAGGACATTGAGCCTCAAAAGATACCTGTAATGGGGATCCGTCTGATCTGGTAAGCAGTTTGTACATCCATTTTCTACCTGAGCAAGTTGGGAAGTGTTGAATTTTTACCTGCACCCATCTTCAATGTGGGGAATATAGGATAATATTCCGAGTGGCCATCCCTTCTATGAACTTTGTTGTGTTTTTTATGAAAAGTTTGTTTGTTGTTTTACATACACCATATTGCAGCACCATGTCAGCTGCAAATTTTTAGTATAGTATTTGTCACTAAGAGGTTGCGCATTTGTTTTTTATTTCTTATATGTTTTTACTGTTTTACTCAATATATTTGAACAATTCCTCCTATGAGCTACTTGTCAATATATGAACTAAATGATCATGATGGATGATGTAATATGTACCACAGTGTCCCATGTATTGTACTGCATAATATTTAATACATTTTTAATATCAGACCCAACAACTCATTTTTGCTTTCAAATCCGCATGCTTCATTCAAAGTCCCGACCTCTTCTCTTTTTTTCGTGCTGATAGGGATAGAGGCACTTCGACTTAATTGTCCTAGGCCTCACACAAAGTCCCAACCCCTCCTTTTTCTATTCCTGTCAACCTAACCAAGGGTAAAGTCCTGAGCTCTTCTCTTTTTTTCAGGTTGACAGGAATTACCATACATCTTTGAGGAAAAGTGGGAGAAATTGATTTTTTTATTTTTATTTATTTATTTATTACTGACGTGAGAGTGAAATAGCTCTCTGTTCCAATAGAAGTTCAATGTGGCCTGCAATTTAACAGGAGAGCATTGATTAAGAGTGTGTGCTCTCTGACTTGTGCTCTGTAGAACTACAAGTAACAAGTTGGTTTTAAACAGCTTTGTGTCAGTTTTTTTTTGTCTGGGGGCATTGTAAGCAACTGTTGTTAAAAAAGGTTCAGTGTAGGCTAAGTTGCAAATTAGCATAACAATGGAGGTCACTAATGAGTTTCTTAAAAAAAATGCTCAATTCGATACTATACAAAAAAAATGCTTTAACACACCAATTCAATGACCTTTTGAAACAATGTAATAATCGTAATGATGAAGCGAAGCAGAAAAAGTCTTCAAAAAAAGGCAAGAAAGAGAGAATGGCCAATGTTGTATGCATGTTGTTGAAAATGAAAGACGTTGCGGAACAAAAAGAATTAGAGTGGTATAAAGATAGAGCAGAATTAATAGGAAAGAGAGAAGATGCGAGTAAAGGTATTTCAGCTATAGCTGCGAATACAGATGCAAATGTGTGTGAGTGTGATGAAATGAGGGATGAGATTGAACAATTGGTGACTGAGAATGGTTTGTTGGAGCAGAGATTGGATGAATGGGAGGAAACATGTATGTTGAGGGAACAGTGTATCGCATCTTTAGAAAAGAAAGAGGCTGGGAATGAAACTGCGATAGAAATACTTGAGAGAGTTACAGGAATGTAAAACTCGGCTAGCCCAAAAAGATCATGCCATTCTAGCTTTGAAAGCACAGGCAATGGAGAAAGTGCACAGCCGTTGTTGTGCTAACAAGGATACACATTCCTTTGTGACACAGGAGCAGGGAGAAAGGATGCCGATCGAACAACCAGTATGTTCGGCTGACAATCCTGAAGAGTCCCCAAATCAGAGTTCGTCTCTCTTTACTCCTGCATCAGAAAGGACTTGGAAAGGATCTGGAATTGTAAAAAGGGAGGGTAGCACCCAATCCACAACACTCTCCATACAAGATCACACAAATCTGTGCCAGATTTTGGGAATTTGACACCAGTGCTTCACCCATTAGTCTCTCGAACAGGCTGGAAGCTGTGGTGACACAGTACATTTTAAACAATAGGGATGCATGCGCACTCCTCCGCGCATGGCTTCCATTGCAACGGTGTGAAAAACTGCAACCACGGGAGTCATAGAGGTCTATCTCCTGAGTTAAACTCAAATTGGGGGAACTCGGCAGATAGAATGAGGGAAATGCAGCGCATAATGGGAGGAAGAGATACTAGGGGGTTCAAACGCCCTAGAGAATACAAAATTTAGGACAGGAATTGATCCAATACTCTTTTGTAGTGAATACTTCACCATTTATAATGCCACATACAATTGTCCTGATATGTCTCCTGATGACAGTAGTTTTCTGTGTTCTATGGCTAATAAGTGCACATGTATTTATTACCATACCAGAATTGCACTGAGGAATGGCATCTCATACCAGACCTTTATAAACATATTAAGGGACTGGGTTCGGAAGACAGATCAAGACACTAGGCCCCACAAAAGAATTGCGGAGGTAGTTAAAAGCGAACGTAGAGTGAGATTTGCAGGGAGGTGTTACAGATGTGGAAATACAGGCCATGTAATGAAGGACTGTAAATTGTCCAGGAGGAGCACGGGTGAGAAGAAGCCTTAGCATAAAGAGGAACAGCAAATACCTGGATCAGATAAGGTGGCAACGGAGCCGAACGAGGGACCTGATGCTACAATATATGGTCCACTTTTGAGGGAGTTACAGAGAATAGGACAAGGGTTTAAAGAAAACCAGGAGGAATATAAAATCCCACCCCCAACCAATCCTTATTTTAAACCATAGGGATGTCAGGCCCCGGTATTGTCCCTAGTATGTCATCTGGAGAGGGACAAAAGCGGCAGACCACGTATCCAAGGGGCGATAGGGGGCCATCGAACAAATGTACTTTTAGATACGGGAGCAGCTGTAAGTGTAACGAATATCGAACTTCAAAAGGATCCTACTGGGAGACAAATTTTCCCTTAGAGGATTCGGAGGACAACTAGTACCTTCTGAGCAGTCAATACCTGTACCCATAGAAATAAAGAGGTTATGTGTGGAACAGTACCCAGTGAGGGTGTGAAGTGACAATAAAACAAACAAATTAAGTTGTAGTGGTGATTGAATAAATAAATGAACAATCTTCAATCTTGAGTGAATATTCAGTAATGTCCAATAGTGAGTAAGAAGTCAAACAGCAAATCAAATAGGAGCCAACCAACAGATTGTTGCATGAATGAGTGACATCAGCTATAATATCCACCACCAAAAGTGCTCACACCGTAGGGAATACACGCTTACCAGACAGCAAGCTAGATAGGCTTACGGCTGTAAACCCCAGCCAGGGCCTTTACACAGACTCTCCGTAGGACAACCTCACAGGACCTGTGCTTGGGAGCTGGATACTTGCAATGGGGCCAGGTATCATGCAGGAGATTGCGTGGTTACCGGAAATAAAAAAGGCTCACCATAGCGTAAATCCAAATGGTATGAAGGTTTAATAAGTAAAAAGAGACTTGCAGCAATGATGGATAAAAACAGCAGAAGATAAAATTGTAGCCGGCCGGCTAGCGAACGTCCGTCCGCTCTGACTGCAACGCGGTGACGTCAGTTTATTCCTGGTGAGTCTGTATTTTGGCAATACAGATGATACTATAATTATTATTACATGTACATGCATCCATGTCTGTGGATTTCTCAGTCTATATTATTTGTTTTTCACAGACTGTTTTACATTGTGTCTTTTATACCAATGCCCACATTTACGTCTCACCATCTGTCTGAGGTACTTATTGTTTGACTTCAAAATCAAGTGATATTCACACTTGGAGTATTTGGTCACTTTATAGTGATTGTTTTCCCTTTCTTTTTCTACTTTCTGTTTCCATCTCTACAGCAATTATCAGGCCACCTGTTTTTCTTGAGTCCAGACACCTCTCTCTTGCTCCTTAACCAGGCTACATGTTCATATATATATATATATATACATACATATATATATAATATATCCCAGTAGTTACAAATAAATAGGCCCTATAGATAAGGTCTGCCTAATATATTATTTTAGTTTATTTTCTTTCAATATGTGATTTTGTTATGTAGATTCTAGGTCTTGTTTCTGGAGAACTCTGACTACCATCCTAAACCGGCTACCCTGAGGTGATATGAGACATGCCACACATATGAGAGCTCCGCTGATATAAGTAGGTGGTCCTCTTTGTACACATTTATTCCGTCTATGTGGGAAACCCAACCCTTGAGAGATATACATTCATGTCCACTGTCTATGTATAAAACTGATTATTTATTTTTTCTTACACAGAATCCCTTTATTGGACAAATAAGTCCTGAAGAAGCGAAAAGCGAAACGTAGACTTTATATTTGTCTAAACAATATTAGGGATTTGTCATTTGTATATATTGTATGGCTCTCATGGAAAGTCCACACTCTGTGTTTTTAATGTTTATCGTTACATTTTACAATTATGTTTATTAAAATTATATATTTTTTCTAATTACAGTGATTCCTTTTCTGGTACCTCTAAAGTCCGCCCTCAGAGTCCCATCTCTCTCAATTACAGTTTATTTTTCTTGAGACTTATTGACTTTTGGTACATTTAACTTGTAAGGGGGTTTTGTGGTTTTCATTAAACTTTTAAAGCAATACTATACTATGCAGACAATTTATTTTTTCACATGCTGTTGCTGGACCCTTGCAAAAAAGTGTGACTACTAATTGGGTGGAAAGTACAGTTGGAGCGGTGGATTACCAGTGTGATTAAGGCATATCTTATCCATAAGTGTGGTGAGTGCATCCCCACAAGGGGAGACCCCCTCACGCAGTGAAGTTTTTTTGGTGGAAAGTGCACGGATTAAGATCGGTTACCATACCTATCACTGCTGTTCTCCTCTGCATCACCATTATGCCTGTATGAACATTATACGGAAGTCATGTCAAATTTAGTATTTGACCAAAGCGCTGCTACAATATTACTGAGGACTCTATGAACTTTGAGTGTTTTTGAGATTGTTGTAGATATCTGCTGTTTAGTATATTCCTATTTTCTTGGGAAAAAAATGTAACATTGTTTACTAAGCAGATGTGTTGTTATATCATTGTGCTTATCCGACTCTTTAGACTAGCCAATTTATAGGGATAGGCAAGTTAATATATATATATGCAATAGTTATATAGATTATACTAGAATTTATTTTATTGCATAATTTACTTCATGGTCCTTTCTTCCTGGGATCTAGCGCCGTTGGGGTGTTTGGTGCTGCTGGTGGTAGGCAGGTTTCCTGATTTTGTTAGTCTTATTCTTTTGGGAGAGGCTGTTTCCTCCTCCAATTCGGTCCTGCATCTACTACTCTCTACTGGCTCATTATCCGAATCATAATTGGATGGTGAGAGCTCCCCGCTGCTCTCATCATCTGACAAGGCAAGGATTGTATATGCCCCCTCAGGTGTAAAATATAATTTGGACAGGGCGGCTGATATGAAGCTGCGATGGGTAGATTGCTAATGGGCAGCAGCGACAGGTCCACTGGCGGGGCTGTGCGACAGGTCCACTGGCGGGGCTGTGCGACAGGTCCACTGGCGGGGCTGTGCGACAGGTCCACTGGCGGGGCTGTGCGACAGGTCCACTGGCGGGGCTGTGCGACAGGTCCAATGACGGGGGACTGTGTGACAGATCCAATGACGGGGGGCTGTGTGACAGATCCAATGACGGGGGGCTGTGTGACAGATCCAATGACGGGGGGCTGTGTGACAGATCCACTGATGGCGGCACTAAGGGGTTGTCCTGACAGATTCACTGATGGACTGTATGACAGATCACTAATGGGCTGATCTGTCAGGTTCTTTTTATTCGAGGGGGGGTGGGGGAATCTGGGAACAGAGAGTAACCGTTGTGTAATTACAGTTGTGACTGGCTGTAAATAGACACAGTGGAACACGTGGTAAACAGCCAATTTAATTTGCGGTTTACTCTGATCAGGGATGGTCTGTGTCCTAAGGACACAGCTCATTAACGATTGTCTTGATACGCACATTAGCGGCACATCCTAAAGCACATTATATGAAGTCCAGTCAGGATGGGAGAGAGCCCGTCCGGCCGTCAATCTGCTATTGGTCAGGTGGGATATGGTTAAATAAGCAACTCTACCAGTTTCAGAACCCATTTGTTTAAATCTAGATTTAAAAAGGTTAATACCAATTTCAAACAGTATTCTAACTGTAAACGAAAACTGTACAATAGTGTTCCTTAAACTATGTATTGTCAAGATTAAAGCAATATCAACATATAAAGAGGGAATGTGAATAATATATAATAAAATAAATTGATCCCATATAAAACGGACCCAAAATGTAAGCGTTTCCTATTTTTTGAGTGTTGTTCTCAATAACAATGCAAATTATACCTCTGATGCTAGGCAGCAATATATACTTACTTAAAGGTTTGGCAGTTGTTAATGATGGCGATCATATACTGAACGTAGCATGCAGGAAGTTGTCGGTTTTTCAGGTGTTCTTCCTTATAGAGCTGCGCTTGTTCACGGTATCTGTGGGCATCAACAGATTTTTTAGACAATTATAAGGAAAACATGACATTAAGGCAGACTGAAAAAAATAAATTATCAATCAAGCTTACACACGTATTAAAATCCTCAACCAAACAGGAATCCACATTTATCACGAGAATGCTGAAAGCAAGTGGACACCAAAAGATCAGTCTAGTGTTATTATTTTCTTATTATCTATTCACTTAAAAATATATCCATGTCTTGTGGGTACCTTAGCCCATGTGGTTTGGTTCTGTGTATCTCTACGTAGCTTCTGGGCAGCAATAGCTCGGTTGATAGCTAAACTGACATGAATACTTAATAAATTGAAAGTAGAACAAGCTCTACTGAGCGTTGACATGGATATCTATCCTAAGCAATACCGATCACTTGTGAAGCACATCCTACACGCTGCCAGATTGGTACTGACCCGAAAATGGAAATCAACAGAACCTCCTCGAGTCGGGGAAGTGTTGAAATTAGTTGATGACTCCTACTCCCACGAAAAATCGTTCGCTGTGAAAGAGGGGAAACTAAAGGAATTCTTAAGTAACTGGCACTTATGGGAAAATTACAGGCCCACCAGATAATGGGAATGGCATGGAGATGTACTGTTTACACTAGAATGATGCAAAGATATTTGTGGTTATACAGAGGAGCATGAGACAAAAGCTGGTCATTGGTTAATAAATGTTCTGTGGGAGAATATAATCTCCTGTTATAGCTCTTCAGATTTATAGTTAAAGTCTACTTTTGAGTACATGGTCAATAAGTTGTTTTGTATACGTATATAGATGTAGGATACAGACATATCTACTGATTGGTGAAATATGCTGAGGAGTGTATTACCTTTCTGTTTTTGTGTTTTTTTTTTTTGAGACTGTACTCTAACTCTGTATGTTATATTTTTATAATCCAATAAAAATTATTAAAAAAAAAAATATATATATATATATATCCATGTCTATGCAAGTTCAGATTCAGAGTGGAACACCAAAAAAAAAACAAAAAAAAAAAACACATTTACTTTTCTATTTGTTTTGGATAAAAAAAGGAAAGGGTGAAATCTCTGTTTAGTATTTATTGTTGTCGGCATGCATATTTGGGGAGATTTAATTTCACTTCCTTTGTGTTTACTTTGAAAAAAAGAGATGCATGGAATCTCCCCAATGGACATAATAGCATTAAGATTTTTTGCACCCACAATAAAAACATTTTCTCCAGTAGCTTACTGGGGGACATTGGAATTCAATTCTCAACCAATGAAGTAAAGCCACCACCTGAAAAAGATTGGACACTGGGCAAAGCAAGAGAGCAGCCATACCTATACTCCTGCATTATAGCACATGCTCAAGAGCAGCAAGCAGTCAGCAAATTGCAGTAACCGCCAACAACATAAAAAGACAAGAATATCTGTAGAGAGATTTGTACACCAAAGTACTAGGAAAAATATATATTTTACTTAACAGCATTCATTGGGGGGACACAGAAAATTCTTCAACTGATAGGAAATAAAAAAACAAAAAACACTGTCCCAATAAGAGGTGCAAGCAAAACATATGCGTGCCAAAGCAACCTTCATTGATCATAGTGAGACTTGTCACACCACCACCCCTATGGTTGCAGCCAGCATCTGCCCAAACAGTCACAAGCAATTACTAAAACCCGGTAAAAATATAAACAGGGAACAATGTAGCAACTTTTCATACTTGAAAGACTGTTTCTCTGGTGCCTAAAGGTTTTAGAGAATAAGCCAGTGAAGTAATTAGATGAATCTCCGAAATGATTGTGTGTTCTAGCAATACCCCAAACAGTTATTACACTATGCAGGGTAGCTGGATCAAGGATCTCTTGGGTGCCCAATCCAAAAACCAGCATTTGAATCCAAATTAATAGCGATATTATTAATGTACGCCTTAGTCCCCCTTGCTTGTTTGCAGTGGGTATGCAAGTGTCAGAACATGATTTTGAAAAAAAATGCAACTTTCCCCTGTGGATAGTCTTGAAAAAATGCTTTTTGATAGGAACAAGGACACTTGCAGGCACAATTTGTGTCTCATTAATTGAGACAAGTACACACTACAGACGGATATGCTTTGTTCAAATTCCATGTCCGAGGTTTACAACCACTTTAAAGTAGCTTCAAGTACCTACAAAAGCTCCTTAGTATTTTCAGAATTAGCGTCCTCCATTTGATAAAGAATTACACCACCAGCATTTTCTGGAACCCCAAATTATCCACCCTAGGCCCTTGGGGAATCTTCAATGTTATCACCTCTTTAGACCTACCCACTTCCTCCTAATGAGAACATTTGTCCACAGGCCCGATCAAACACCCCTTATCTTATGTATAGAAAGAAAAACACAGCAAGAACTCACAGGTAACCTCAGGAGAAATACAGGCTGCTCTGGGAAAAAATGGCGTGGTTGTTTTTAAGAAACACAATATGGCGATACTTGAACAAAAATTATCTGTATGGTCTAGCTTTCAGAGAGAAGCCTTTACTGTGCCAAAGTCGCACAGTTACAATATGCCCAACAATACCTTGACATACCTCACCTGGCTTTTTTGTGGCATTGGCGCAGTAAAGGCTTCTTTCTGTTAACTCAACTATGCAGATAATTTTTGCTCAAGTATTGTCATATTGTGCTCCTTAAAAACAATCACACTGTATTTTTCCAGAGCAGCCTGTATTTCTCCTGAGGTTACCTGTGGGTTTTTCTTTGTATCCTGAACAATTCCTCCAACAGTCGTGGCTGAAATCTTTCTTGGTCTACCTGAAAAGTGATTAAATAAACCATACTTACTGTCAAAGTTAAGACTTGGCATATCTTTTTATATCCTTTTCCCTCTTTATAAAGTTCCATTGTACCTCTCCATGGCTCAGTATCTAGCCTGCTCATTGCATTTACGTGAGAGCTAACAAACTCATTGACCATTTATACACAGACACCAATTTCAATTTAACCCTTTCATGCCGAAGCCTATTTCTGACATTTGGTGTTTACAAGTTAAAATCCGTATTTTTTGCTAGAAAATTACTTGGAACCCCCAAACATTATATATATTTTTTTAGCAGAGTATCTAGAGAATAAAATGGCGATTGTTGCAATATTTTGTCACACGGTATTTGTGCAGCAGTGTTTTAAACGCAAATTTTTTGGGAAAAATACACTTTCATGAATTAAAAAAACCCAAAAAACAGTAAAATTAGCCCAATTTTTTTGTATAATGTGAAAGATGATGTTACGCCGAGTAAATAGATACCAAACATGTCACGCTTTTTTTTTGAAAAGTTTTATTTATAGCTTTTGACAAAACAAACAGACCCAATGGGCCAAACACAAACTAAATACAAATCTTCAGCATTGGCTCCCTCTCCCTCCCTCCAGACCCCCACCCATCAACAGGAATAATACAGTTATAAAGTCACTTTAACTCAATCACAGTCATATGTTGTTTGGAAATGTCACATAATCACAACCATAATCAACTCTTACTGCAAGTGCATTTATAATGGGTGCCCCTCAATCCGCCACCGTAAGTTCACTATTCATCCAACCACCCCATACTTTATCAAATTTCTGAGGTGCGCCCCTACTAGCATACGTAGCTTTGTACAGCGGTACAGCTCTATTCACCACCCCCTTCCATGCTGACACAGTGGGCGGATTGGGCCTTTTTCCATGATAACACTATCAGTTTCCTGGCGTAATATATGAGAATCGTCAACAGAGCCCGAGTCGCTCTCCCTGGGGCTAGATTGTCTACCAGACCCAAGAGGCATACCTCAATTGAAGGCTGTAACTGGATGGTGGTCACCCCAGCTATGCAGTCGGCAACCCCTCTCCAGAACCTTTGGATGAATGAGCAATTCCAAAAGACATGCATGAAATCGGCCGTGAGGGAACTGCACCACCAGCAACAAGGAGACTGTGTAGGGAATATCTTGGCCAGTCTAGCCGGCGTAAGATAGATGTGATGCAGGAATTTAAATTGGATGAGATGGTCCCTGGCAGAGACCAATCTAGTAAAATTAATGTCCCATACATCATCCCAGTCATCCCTGTCCATCTGGGGGAACACCTCACCCCACGCCGCCCTACACTTTGCCAGGAGATCACCTCCCTCACTAAACAGCTGTTTATATATTGCAGACAAGGCCTTGTCTAAAGTGTCCTCTCTCAGTAAAGACTCCATATCACCAGTTTGCATGGTGATACCAATATCTCCAAATTGGGCCTTAAATGCATGTCTGAGCTGAAGAAAACGAAACAAGTGCGTATTGGGCAGATCAAACCTGGCTTTAAGGGCGTCAAACTGTAAGAGTTTCCCACCCCCCACTATGTCCCTCAGAGTCTTAATGCTAACATGTCACGCTTTAAAATTGCACGCACTCGTGGAATGGCGACAAACTATGGTACCTAAAAATCTCCATAGACGACGCTTTAATTTTTTTTTTTTTTTACGGTTACCAGGTTAGAGTTACAGAGGAGGTCTAGCGCTAGAATTATTGCTCTCGCTCTGAGGATCGCGGCAATACCTCACATGTGTGATTTCCGTATGCGTTTTCTTTGCTGCACGAGCTTGCGGGGACAGGGGCGCTTTAAAATAATTTTTTTTGTATTATTATTTATTTTTATATATTTACATTGCGTTTAAAAAAAAATAAAACATTTTGATCACTTTTATTGCTGTCACAAGGAATGTAAACATCCCTTGTGACAGTAATAGGTGGTGACAGGTACTCTTTATGGAGGGATCGGGGGTCTAAAAGACCTCCAATCCCTCCTTTGCACTTCAAAGTATTCAGATCGCCGAAAACGGCGGTTCTGAATACTGTATATTTTTTTAAATCCGGCGCCATTTGCAGCCGAGTAAACCGGAAGTGACATTGTGACGGGCGCTTCTGTGCTTACATACAGGAGACTGGAACAAAGCCATTTCTGGCTTCGAGCCAGTCTGTCTAGACGTCGTAAGAGGCGGATCGTTGATCGGATCTCCTGGTGGGACGGAAGGCCCAGTAAGAGCGGCGGAAGGGGGGACGTCCCCTCCCACTCCTCCGGGATAACAACCGAGCGGCTTTTAGCCGAATCGATTGTTATCCCTGGAAAGCCGACCGCTGGCTCTAAAAATCGATACCGTGATGATGCCTGCAGCTGCGGGCATCATCCCAGTATAACCCCCTAAACCTGAGGACGCATATATGCGTACGCTCAGCGGGAAGGGGTTAAAAAGCCACAGATGTGGGAAAGTAACCTTTAAAAGGGTATTTATATTTATTTAATTTTCACAATATAAGATACAAAGAAAAGACAACACATCACTGGCACGTAAGGCACTTAAGGGCATATAAGATCAGGTATCTACTAACACTCGATAATCGGATACACCATGCCAAAAACAAAGAAAACCCCAACAACATTCACACACATTCATACCAGCTCCCCATCAGTGTCACATTCCCAGAGACCGCCAATTTGGCGGAGAGTTCCGCGCAACACATTATCTAGCTCATTTGTTGCCATCCGTCAGATGAGCATTCCCAAGTTAAATTAGTGGAAGCCACCTATCGAGTAAGCTGTAATGATAGGAAATCCCCCCAGAAGTCCTCAGAGACATCCAACCATGGTTGCCATATTTTGGTCAATTTCTTAGGGCATGCCCTACTCTTATATATAAACTTAAATTTGGGTAGAACCCCATGAACAATACTAAAGAAGGCATGAGCCGAAAGGGGGCCAGCATCCCTCCAATGCAATAAAATAGTTTTACGTGCATAAAATAACAGTGTACGTAACAGAGTCCTAGCATGTGTACGAGGAACATACCGTATTTATCGGCGTATAACACGCACTTTTTTCCCCTTAAAATCAGGGGAAAATCGTGGGTGCGTGTTATACGCCGATACTCACCTATCCCCAGCGATCTCCGCTGACTGTGAGCGGAGCGATCGCCGCCGAGATACACATAGCCGAGTGTATTCGGCTATACTCGGCTTTTCTCGGCTCCGCTCACAGTCACGCCCAGTCCCGCCATTGGACCTGTGATATGTCCATCATAGGGCGGGACTCGGCGTGACTGTGAGCGAAGCCGAGAAAAGCCGAGTATAGCCGAATACACTCGGCTATGTGTATCTCGGCTCCGCCCAGTCCCTGCGTTCTCAGCGGCGTTCGCCGCGCTCCGCCCTGTATCAGCGGCGATCTCGGCGGCGCCAAATTTAAATTCAAGGCTGCACTGGACACTGGCAAGGCTGCACTGGACACTGGCAAGGCTGCACTGGACACTGGGCAAGGCTGCACTGGACACTGGGCAAGGCTGCACTGGACACTGGGCAAGGCTGCACTGGACACTGGGCAAGGCTGCACTGGACACTGGGCAAGGCTGCACTGGACACTGGGCAAGGCTGCACTGGACACTGGGCAAGGCTGCACTGGACACTGGGCAAGGCTGCACTGGACACTGGGCAAGGCTGCACTGGACACTGGGCAAGGCTGCAATGGACACTGGCAAGGCTGCACTGTGACAAGGCTGCAAATGACACTGGTAAGGCTGCATTTAAATGTAATTTTTTTTTTCTTAAACTTCCCTCCTAAAAGTTTTTTTCCCTAAAATTCCCTGCTAAACTTGGGGTGCGTGTTATACGCCGATAAATACGGTAATCATTGAGAACCCCTAAAAATCCATCTTCCGGGGTATGAGTTTTCGGCAAACAGATCCTTCCAGTAGGACGAGTGACCAGGGCAGTTCCAAAATATATGAAATATTTTTTTGCAGCAATCAAGTCACATTTAAAACAAGCAATATCCTGACCCAATCCCATCCGAACCAGCTTAGTTCGTGTGTAGTGTAGATGATATACAAACTTAAATTGGATCAACTGGTCAGCAGCGCGGATGATATCCTGAAAGCACACCTCAGTAGCCTCCTCTCAATCCTCCTCAAAAAGGTCAGGCATTATCAACAGCCATTTGCAATGAGAGTTCTTGAAAGGATCGGCCCCCATCAACTAGAGGCAACCATAAAAGGTTGTCACCAGTTTGGATATTTTTGGAAACGAAAAGAGGTCCTCAATAGAAGATTCAGTGAGCTCAATTGTCAATAACCCAAACTGCACCCGAACGGCATGCCATAGTAAGAGATATGTAAAAAAAAAAAAATTCTCAATGCCATGTTTATGTCCAAGTGTGTCAAAAGGCACTAAATTATCCTCAACGATATGGGAAAGGCGAGTAACCCCAAACCGACCAAAGAGCTCAAGGAGATTAGGATTAGGGATCGACCGATACAATACAGATATTTCATTTTTTTTTAAAGATATTTTTATTACCGTATATACTCGGGTATAAGCCGAGATTTTCAGCCCTTTTTTTGGGCTGATAGTGCCCCCCTCGGCTTATACTCAAGTCAATGTACCTGAAAATATTGAGAGGCTGCGGGCGTCCATCGTTTAAATCTCGCGGTCTCCCCCTGGTCCCTTTCGTGATAGGCAATTCTTAGCAGACACAGTTCCGCCTATCACGAACGTTCTCTCATCCTCACCCATCCCAGCAGACACTGTGTTCAGTGTTCCGCCAATCACGGACGCCTTTTCATCCTCGGACAAGAGGACATCCGTGATTGGCAGAACAATGAACACAGTGTCTGCTGGGAAACTGAGGATGAGAGAACGTTCGTGATAGGCGGAACTGTGTCTGCTTAGAAACGCCTATCACGGAAGGGACCAGGAAGAGACCTTGAGTTTTAAACAATGAATGGACGCCCGCAGCCTCTCAATTTCAGGTACACTGACAACGGCACAGTGAGGATTGGCACAGTAAGGATGGGCACAGTAAGGTGGCAATGGGCAGAGTGAGGTTGGGCACGATGACAATTGGCTTAGTGAGGTTGCAATGGGCATTGTTGACATTCTTCCACTTACAGTAGCTGCTGCGTTCTCACCCTCGGCTTATACTCGAGTCAGTAGGTTTTCCCAGTATTTTGTGGTAAAATTAGGTACCTCGGCTTATACTCGGGTCGGCTTATACTCGAGTATACACGGTAAGTTTTCCAAACAAACTTACAAACAAAAAAAATAAAGCACATACAAAACACACAATAGAGCACCAGAAAATCTGGCTACCTCAGGTCACACAGATACATATAAAGTACTTTTCTGGCAAAGTGCAAAGATGTACATAAACAATGGGTATCAGTGCAAGATAGGGGAAATTAGTATAAAGGCACAATCTGGTAACAGACCTTCATAGCAAAGTAATAGGAAATTTTCCTATAGTAAAAAAATAAAAAAAAAAACACAAAAATTTCCTCTGGGGGTACGGTCTATCAATGATCACGTACTACTAATAAGGAGGGGTCAATTAGTGCTGGGATAGGGTTAGTGGGCGGGCCAGCCATCTACCCCAAATTTTGTTGAAGGTTTTGCTCCGTTTCTGTATTTCAAAGTTAAGCTTATATAGCGGGATAACATCATTAATACGTTTCAACCAGAGGGACTTTAACCACTTAACGACCGCCCCATGTACATATATGTCGGCAGAATGGCACGGACAGGCACAATCACGTACTGTACGTGACTGCCTTCGTATGGGTGGGTTGTGCGATCGGATCCCTGCCCCCCCCCCCGGTACATGAGGCGGTTGTTCTCGGTTCAGCAGCGATCCGGGGTGAGGGGGCAGCCATTGGTTTCTGGCCACCCCCTCGCGATCGCTCCCGGTGAATAACATTCTTCCTCTGCCTGTGTAATGTAAACACAGGCAGAGGAAGTGATGTCATCTCTCCATGCAGGGGTCTTTTCGTCCAGAGCGCCGAGGAGAGAAGACATCAGGTTAGTGCACTAACACTACACTGACACGTAGGTACACATAGGCACACATTTCACCCCCCAGTCACCCACAGATCACCCCCCAGGTCACCCCCTGTCACAGTGTCACTGATTGCAGCGATCATTTATTTACTGTTCACTGCATTTAGTGTAATTTGTGACTGTAAAAAGTGTCAGGGCAGTTAGGTTTAGGCCCCTTTAGGTCCAGGGTAACCCCCCCCCAATAAAGGTTTAACCCCTTGATCGCCCCCAGATAACCCTTTCACCCCTTATCGCCAGCGTCACTAAGCAATCGTTTTTTCTGATCGCTGTATTAGTGTCGGTGGTGCCCCTAGGTAGCCAGTTATTTTTTTAGGTTCGCCGCCAGGTTTTTATAGCGTCAGGTACCCCCATATATTATCTTAACCCCCTGATTGCCCCTAGAGTTAACCCTTTCACCAGTGATCACCGTCTAAGTGTCACTGGTGACACTGGTTAGCCAGTTAGTTATTTAGTTAGTTATTTAGGTTACCCGTCAGGTTTTTATATAGCGTCAGGTACCCCCATATATTACCTAATAAAGGTTTTAACCCCCTGATTGCCCCTAGTTAACCCTTTCACCAGTGATCACTGTATAAAAGTGTTACGGGTGACACTGGTTGGTTAGTTTGATTTTTATAGCATCAGGGCACCTGCCGTATATAACCCAATAAAGGTTTAACCCCCTGATCGCCCAACGGTCTATACTAGCGTCCCCAGCGGTTTAGGGTTCCCAAAAACGCAGTGTTAGCGGGATCAGCCCAGATACCTGCTAGCACCTGCGTTTAGCCCCCCCGCCCAGCCCAGCACACCCAAGTGCATTATCGATCGATCACTGTCACTTACCAAACACAACACACATAACGGCAGCGTTCGCAGAGACAGGCCTGATCCCTGCGATCGCAAACATTTTTTTTTGGTAGTGTTTGATACATTTGCTGACAGTCAGGTGCTTTTTTACCTGTGAATCTTACTAGTGTACCACTAAATTTAGAGCCCAAAATAGCAAATCGAAGGTACACTAAATTTAGAGCCCAAAATAGCAAATCGAAGGTACACTAGTAAAGAGGCCTACGAGATTCTGAGTATGACGGATAGTGAAGAGGAGGTTACGTATCTGTCAGATTCAGGCTCAGAATACATCCCCGTAGAAGACAGCGGCTTCATGTCAGATAGCACTGACGACGAAGATGAGGTCCCTGCTAAGGTCAGGCGTACCCGATCCCGATCTTCTGATGTTGTTGAGGAGCAAGAACCGCAGGGCTCTCGTATTATGGAGCAGAGTAGTACTAGCACCGCTATTCCTAGTACACCCTGGACGTACATCCAGAACTGCAGTATCACGTGGTGACGTGGCGAGTCCCATAAGTGCAGTTCAAGCTGGCGAGGTGGCAAGCACAAGTAGTGTCCCGCTGCCACCAAGAAGAAGACAAAGGCAGGCCCGTAGTGCCCATAGTGTCCTTCCTACAGAATTTGCCTATCCTGATTGGATGCCCAACACTCCTGCAGAACCCGTACTTCCCCCATTCACTGGCCAACCCAGTATTCAGGTGGAAACAGCTGATTTTACGCCACTTGATTTTTATTTGCTGTTTTTCACAGAAGATCTATTGTGGACCAGAGTAATTTATATGCTGGTCAATTCATCGCCGCTAGTCCCCAGTTGCCTTCCATTGCCAGAGATTGGAAACCAATTACGGTTTCCGAATGTAAAACCTTTCTGCCCCTTTCCCTTAACATGGGCACACATAAATTCCTGTCATTGCGCGCCTATTGGTCCACGCGCCCAATTGACCATATGCCCGTGTTCTCTGCCTCCATGTCCAGGAAACGATACGAGCAGATCTTGCAGTTCATGCACTTCAATGACAATGAACTTTGTCGTCCACGTGGAGACCCTGAATTTGATCGGCTCTACAAAATTCCGCCCCTCATAAACCACTTCAACAAACATTTTCTAGCCTTGTTTACTCCCGATCAAGTTGTCTGCATTGATGAGTCCCTGATTCAATTTTCTGGCTGCTTGACTTTCAAACAGTACCTTCCCAGCAAGCGTGCCAGATACGGGGTCAAGCTCTATAAGTTCTGTGACAGGGCAACAGGCTATGTATGAAGCTTTACGGTTTATGAGGGAAAAGATAGTCAGGTAGAGCCGGAGAACTGCCCAGATTACATAGGGAGCGCTGGCAAGATGGTGTGGAACTTGGTGTCCCCCTTATTCGGAAAGGGGTACCACTTGTATGTGGACAATTATTACACGAGCGTGCCACTGTTTAGTCACTTGTTTGATCATCAGATTGGAGCATGTGGCACCGTGCGACCTAATCGCCGGAGCTTTCCCCAGGGGCTTGTAGATTCCCGTCTTAGGCTGGGGGAGAGAGCCTGCTTGAAGTGTAATAATTTGCTCGCTGTGGAGGGATAATAAGAATGTTTTTCTTCTTACCTCCATTCACGCAGACACGACAGTCCAAATTCGTACGGAGACTGGTATTGTGGAGAAACCCCTCTGTGTCCACGAACATAACCAAAATATGGGAGGGGTGGACCTCAACGACCAGTTGTTGGCACCGTATCACATTGCCCGTAAGGCGAGACGCTGGTACAAAAAAGTGTCTCTATCCTTATTTCAATTGGCTTTGCTGAACGCTCATGTGCTATACAGAGCGTCAGGCGGGACTTTATCCTTCCTTAAATTCCAGGATGAGATAGTCACAGACCTCCTGTATCCAGGCGGTTCTGCACCTCACCATCCCCAACCAAATGCAGTAAGCCGGCTGCATGAGAGGCATTTTCTGTATGTCCTCGAGAGAACCCCTACCCAACGAGCCCCCCAAAAAAGATGTGTCTGTAGCAAGCGCGGATTTAGGCGTGACACCTGTTATTTTTGTCCACTCTGTCCTGACAATCCTGGTCTGTGCATTGGTAAATGTTTTGAACGCTTCCACACAAAAGTGAAGTTTTAGCGTAGGGTACAGCATTTCACAGACTAGGACACACTTACACAGGGTCTCCCAAGATGCCATCGCATTTTGAGAGACCCGAACCATTACAGTTGTTAAAGTTACAACAAAAAGTGTAAAAAAAAAAAAAAAAAACGTAAAAAAATAAATATATAAAAAAAAAAGAAAAAATAATTGTCGTTTTATTGTTCTCTCTCTCTCTATTTTCTCTCTATTGTTCTGCTCTTTTTTACTGTATTCTATTCTGCAATGTTTTATCATGCATGCTTTTCAGGTATGTAATTTTTTGTTTTCAGGTGCGCCATTCAGCTGCAGCACGGATTTATTTATCTTGACAGCAACAGCGTTTGCTCCCACGATACATAAAGCCGTGACTCCAGTGCTGTAGGAAGTGATTTCACCACCACAGTTAAAAAAAAAAGAGCATATATGCCGAAGCATGGGGGCAGCAGGGGCGGAGAAGCGATTTTGCACCTAATGCCACGCACATACGGTCGAAATTCCGACGGAGGCTTGCCCGTGGAAAAGTCCGACCGTGTGTACGCGGCATAACTTTTTTGTGGGAGGATGCAACCATGCTTCGGCATATATATATTTTAGGCACAGTTTACGTTAAAAAAATGTTTTATTTTTTTACTAGGTTTTTTTTTGGTATTTGCTTTGTAGGTATGGTATGGTAAGGTCTTACTGTTATACTGTAATGTTGACTATAATAGTGTATAAAAAGAAATCAACTGCCCTCTTCTTCCCTTATACACTCCACTGCGCTTTGGGAGCAGGTCTGCTAAATGCAGACCAAAAAACCTTACTAGCTGCTACTATACAAAAAACATATAATAAAAAAGTATTTTGAATAAACAAAAATAGTAGCGCTTCTGTGTATCACACCACAAATCTAGATACTATAGAAAATATATATATGTCCCGTAAAGAAATACATACAATTGAAAAACTGCAAAACATATACTCTAAAAATATATGTGCACATACAATAAATTAATAAGTGTTCATAGCGTTCAAATATTGTTTTCAAACCAGTTGTGAAAAAACTTTTAAAGAAAGTCCATCAGTGAAATATGTGTTCCAATAATAGTGACTTCAACTAAAATTTGCATAAAAATCTTCCTGTGTTCTCTTGAATCTTCACAACACCAACCTGATTAGTGACTCCACTCCCTAAGGACTTGCACTCACTCTCATGCTCGGCTTCACAGCTTAAACACCCCTCAGGGTATAAAAGATAGATCCAAACGATGTTGCTAGGTCAGTCAAGTTTTCCCACATGAAAAAGCAAAAAGGTCTCCAATAGTGAAGTATGTAAAAACTTTTATTAAACACAGCACAGGTAACCTTCAATAGTTTCACTCACATCTAGCAAATCAAAATTTGATAACTTCAGCAAAATCACTTCAAAAAGCCAGACAGGTATACGACAGGTAGCCGCGATGTATTGCGGTCTCGGCGGACCAATCAATCATATGCGTCTCACCCTCCTTCATATATGCCCGTCTCTCCACTCCAATCGAAAACAACGTGAACTTTCGTCCAAACACCGGACTGTAGATTCGATGAGCGGTCGAAAGAACCGAATGCCACACACTATAAAAGAGCGCCGTGTAGCTTCTCCCAGACTAGTTTAGTCGCATAGGACTTCTTCCGATCCTTATGGATGACCAAATAGGGCGACTTGCAGGACAAGGCTGCCAGCTCAGACACCCGTCTGACAGAAGTAATGGCCACTAAGAAGGCCACCTCCTGAAAAAAGGTCAAGAGGGGAATATCTCTGATATTTTCAAAGTGAGGTTCCTGGAGAACCGAGAGCACCAAATTCAAATCCCGAGGAGGGAGAGGAGGTTTCAACAGGAGGGAGCACATGGGGAACCCCCTGCACAAAGGTGCTACCAAGGAATGACCCGCTAGCGGTTGCTGAAGGAAGACGGCCAAGGCCGAAAACTGACCCCTAATGGTACTCAAAGCAAGCATTTGGATCACACCACGCTTCAAGGACCGCAGGATACTGGGGATGGATTACGTGAATACGTCCGTGGACGCTAGACCAGCTCATTGCACATAGCGATGTAAACTTCCCAGGTACGGTAATATATCTTTCAAGCGGAAGACTTCCGTGTCCTGAACATGGTCGAGATGACCGAGAAGACCTCGGACTCTCAGCACCTGCCTTTCAATAGCTATGCCGTTAAGTTAGAGACTGTAAAACAGGATGAAAATTAGGACCTTGAACATAAGGTCCTCCCTTATTGGCAACCACCAAGGAATGTCCGCGATGAGACGTACCAGGTCAGCAAACCCATGACGCCGAGACCCACCCGGTGCAAGAGGATCACCAGAATCCCTTCAGCCACAACCCTGCGCAGCAGGCGAGGAAGCAGCTGCAGTGGAGGATAACAGATTATCAGGTGATAATGACTCCATGGGGCCCACCAACGGATCCGAGGCATCCGCCCAAGGATCCCTGGACCTGGCCACAAACCTTGACACCTTACGATTGAGTCGAGAGGCCCTTAGGTCCACATCCGGCATGTCCAGGTGTAAGGACCACTCTCCTGGTCCAGGGTCTGGCGACTCCGATAGTCCGCCTGCCAATTGTCTACGCTTGAACGTAGACGGCCGATAGAGACCACGTGGGGAGGCATATTCTGATTACCGATCAATGTTCTGGGAATACGGGCGTCCGGAGTCCAAAGCCCTGGGGCTGACAGGACTCTCCAGACTCCACCCCAGCCCATCAGGCTGGCGTCCGTCATGAACACAGTCCACTGGATGGGGAGGGACGACTTCCCGGACTGAAGAGCCGGGGACCCCAACCACCACGCCAGAGACGCCCTGAGTGGGTGACTCATCTGGATCTGAAAATCCAAGGACAACGGGGATTTGTCCCAAGTGGACAGGATCTCTTTCTGTAATGCCAGTGTGTGTGATTGGGCATACGGAACGGCCTCGAACGAGGCCCTCATGAGTCCCAGGACTCTCATGCAAAAAACGGGTTGATGACCATTTCCGAGACGTCAGGACCCGCACTACAGACCGAAAAGTCAGTAACTTCTCCAGGGTTAGGAATACCTACCCCTCCATGGAGTCCAGGATCAGACCGAGATACTCCAAATGCTGAGCCGGGACCACGGCCGACTTCTGAATGTTCGGGAGCCACCCGAAGTCCCTAAGGGTCTGACTGACAATAGTCACACTTCTTCTAATTCTGAGCCATTGTCTGCTCTTAGAAGAAGATCATCCAGATAATCCATAATAGCAATGCCTCGCTGTCTCAGCAAGGCTAGAACCGGAGCAAGCACCTTGGTAAAAAACCATTGGTGCCGAGGCTAGGCCGAAGGGAAGAGCCACAATTGATAGTGGTCTTCGCTGATCGCAAGCGCAGAAACTACTGTTGACGTGCGCAGATCGGAACATTCAAGTAGGCGGCCTTGATGTCCAAGGATGCCAGAAAATCCCCTTGATGGAGTGTAGCGAACACCGCGCGAATGGATTCCATGCGGAACTTTTGCACCATCACAAAGGCATTCAGGCCTTGAGGCCCAGGATTGGCCAAACCCCCGTCCACCTTTTGGGACTACAAACAGATTCGAGTAGAAACCCTGAACAACCTCTCTTGTGACAGAACCGACACAATCACTCCGGACCTGATCAATCCTGTACGGCCCTTAAGAGGGCCGCCCGACGGGCAGGAAGGAGAGGGAGAATTGAGGGAAAGAATCTGTCTGGGGGCCAGGAACGGAATTCTAAACTGTATCCCGAGGTGACCACCTCGCACACCCACCGGTCGGAGATCCGGGAGGTCCACCGAACCGTGAACCTGCAAGGACGTCCCCCCACCCCAGAGTCGGGCAGGGACAAGACTCCATGTGGCGGTGGGCTCGGGAGCTTGCTTGGTAGGCTTACGCACCCAGGGACGCTTATGTCCCCCAGCTGCACTCTTTCCAGTCTGGGAGGGCTTACCCGTGGATTCTGACTGACGAGAAGAAACTCATTCTTCTTTGCCGGAAAGGAAGGGCCCGGCCTACGGTGGGGCTCCTTTTTCCGTTACAGACTGAGGAAGGAAGGTGCTCATCCATAATAACGACATCCAGGGCGGCCCCAAACAGTCCACCGCCCTTAAAGGGCAAGTCAGCCAGGAGCTATTTGGAAGCTAGGTCGGCCGACCAGCATTTCAGCCAGATAAGGCGACGCAGCAGATAGAGGCCCCAGAAATTAAAGGGGCCGCATCCAAAGTGGCATCGCACACAGAGACTAAACCCTGCGCCAGTTGGTGAGCCAGGGTAATGGTCTCAGGAGGGAGATTTTGCTCCTAAACCGTCTGGTGAAAATCTTTGCCCATCCTGTGAGTGTCTTGAGAAACAAGTGTCGCCGCCCCTATAGGGCCCAAGGCAGATCCCAATAAGGTAAACATAGTTCTACTCACTAGGCTTGTGCACAACGGAAAAATTCGTTCCGTTTCGGTTCGTTTCTTTCCGGTCCTGTTGATTCGTAATCATTCGTAATTTTGCTAGACTGGATTTTTCGTGTTCGGACTCATTCGTATTTTTGCAAGCGACATTTTTCGTTGAATTTTTTGTTGCTTTATAATTCGTACTTTCGGTAGAGTACGTTGTTTTTCGTTGATTCTGGACACAACTCCTACTTTCGTAACTTTTTTTGGGTTCGTTGATTCGTAATTTTCCGTGTCTCTCTCACAATGACGCTGCCTATTATGCCTAATGTGCTTCGAATGGATTTGTACTTTTCTAAATACATAGCGGTTATTTGTAACAATTCGAAATCTCGTATTTTACTTTCGTTTTTTACATGCGGCTATAGGCTCCGCCCCTGTACACCATTTTGAGAGGGTTCAGCACGGTGAGGGAGAAGCAGAGAGCAGAGCAGAGTGAGTGTTATTGTGCTTCGAATGGATTCGAAATCTCGTATTTTACTTTTGTTTTTTCATGCGGCTATAACCTCCGCCCCCTGTACACCATTTTGAGAGGGAGTTCAGCATGGTGAGGGAGAAGCAGAGAGCAGAGTGAGTGTTATTGTGCTTCGAATGGATTCGTACATTCGTAACTTTTTTCATAACGAATTATGCCGAAGACCTTCGGGCATTCGCTATTTTGCGGTATAATTTATTTCGGATTCGGTCTTATTCGTAATTGCTCTGTTCGGAAATTCGAATGCTTCCGAATGTCCGAAAGTTGCTAAATTCGGACGAATTTCGATTCGTTACGAAACGAATTGCACAAGCCTACTACTCACCACTTCTGACCTCCTGTCAGTGGAATCCTTAAATGCTGGAGTCCCTTCCATTGGGAGCGTGGTAGCCTTATTCAAACGGGCGACCAGGGGGTCGACCACTGGGGGGAGAGCCCCTTCTTAACCAGGTCCTCCTTAAAGGGGTACCTCATATGGCTAGGCGCCGCGGGACCATCAAAGTCTTCTGCGGCTTATCCCAGACTTGGTCAATGAATGTATCAAAAAAACGGCACATATGGAAAAAACCTTTTTGAATAAACGGCTTTAAAGGAACCAAACGAGACAGCTTCTACCTGAGGTTCCTCAGCCACAACATTCAGCTTGAGAGTGTTCCTCACAGCAACAATGAGTTCACTTACAAGCACCCTGTCAGTTTTTCAGAACTGGGGTCTTCTTCACAGGGAATATCCTGTTTAAAAACATGAAAATGCTCAGAGCTAGGGTTCTGAGCAGCAATAGCTAGGCCCATATCTGAGACAGAGCACTCCCCTACAGGAGGATGTGTGGGGAGGGGGCGCTTTACAGCTCCCTTGCGCTCGCACACCGCTTCCATCCTGACAAGGATGATTCCAGGACTGCCGACAACTAGTCGCTAGGGACCGCAGGTGCAGGAGCACTGCCAGTTGCCTCAGACAAGTGTGGAGAAGCAGGTGAACTAGACTCCATACTGCCAGACTTTTAAAACACTATCATAGTGAGTAACACAGTCCACCTACTGGCTATGCTGAAGCTGAGGAGGGGATACCCAGAGTACTCACCAAGCCCTGTAAGGACCGCTCATTCCGCTGTATGAAACCTCGCTGCCGCGCGGGAGAAGCCTGGGGAGAGTGAGGAGACTGTGAGGAGACTTGACTGTGAGGAGATTGTGAGATTCGCGCCGCAGCAGCGGCCGATAGAGGCCGAAAATTAAAGCAAAAACGCTGCGGCTTCAAGAAAATGGCCGCCGGCCGCATACATTACTGCGCCATCGATCCACGACAAAATGGACTCCGAGCGTGGTTTATTTAAAATACCTCACAGCGCTAATGGCGCACATGTTTAGCGGTTGTCCGGTTCACTAACCACAAGGCAGGAGCTCCTGCCCTCACTGGCTGTGACACGGCAAGCGCTGGGGCGGCTGTTTGAACACAAACAGCCCCACTCAGGAACTGAACCTTTGAAGCTTAGCTTTGCTAAGCATGCATGTAACCCACTACTCCACAACAGTATGTATAACACTCACACACCAGAACACTGCCCCAGGGCCATTAAAACAGACATGAGCGTCCCCAGCCAGGCCAGAGTGACCCCCAAGCACCCCCACACAGCACAGCACCAGTACAGGGTGCAGAGAGCAGCATAACAGGGGGGGGGGGAGACAGGGAGAAACCCCCATATAAAGAAACACAGCCAGCATGTACTCACCTGTAGCAGGAGAGACTACTTACCCGTCCCAGAGGGACCCACTGGCTTGTTTCAGACAGACCTATCACAGAGTAGTACTGCGTAGCTGTCGGCCCGGTCCACCGCGAGAGATACAGTCAGTCAGGTACTGTTCAATCTTGAGGGGACCGCGGGAGCTAAAAGCAACCCGGCCACCCCTAGAGTCATGGGGCATGTCGTGAACTGAGTCTCACGCACACAAGGTGAGGATCAGAACGCTCGATGGTCGGACAGGGAAGACTACGAGGATACCAGTGTACCCAACCTGTTGCCCAGCCGACAGTTGAAGGTCTCAAAAATAAAATAATAAAATTCCCAAAGGAATAAAAATTAGAAGTAAAATCTTCCAGGAGACTGGCTCTGGTTTTGTTCTAGAAATTTTCTAACATTCTGCCTAGGTCTTCTCCTGCAAGCAGGGACATATACCCACACGTAAACAGTATGAGAGCTGTGTCAGTCCATGGACGATAAGAGAAAATTATGTTTTCATGTAAACAAAAAGTGTCAGAAAGGGCTTTGTCTTCAAGTGGTTAGAAGAGTGGATGATGTGTGACATAAGCTTCCTAATGTTGTGCATAAAATGCCAGGACAGTTCAAACCCCCCCCCCCCCAAATGACTCCATTTTGGAAAGTAGACACCCCAAGCTATTTGCTGAGAGGCATGTTGAGCCCATTGAATATTTTTATTTTTTTGTCCCAAGTGATTGAATAATGAAAAAATGAAAAAAAGAAAATTTACAAAAAGTTGTCACTAAATGATATATTGCGCAAACATGCCATGGTTATATGTGGAATTGCACCCCAAAATACATTCTGTTGCTTCTCCTGAGTACGGGGATACCACATGTGTGAGACATTTTGGGAGCCTAGCCGCGTACAGGACCCCGAAAACCAAGCACCGCCTTCAGGCTTTCTAAGGGTGTAACATTTTGATTTCACTCCTCACTGCCTATCACAGTTTCGAAGGCCATGGAATGCCCAGATGGCACAAAACCCCCCCCCCCCAAATGACCTCATTTTGGAAAGTAGACACCTCAAGCTATTTTCTGAGAGGTATGGTGAGTATTTTGCAGACCTCGCTTTTTGTCGCAAAGTTTTGAAAAAAAAATAATTTTCTTTCTTCATTTTCAAAAACAAATGAGCTGTAAAATACTCACCATGCCTCTCAGCAAATAGCTTGGGGTGTCTACTTTCCAAAATGGGGTCATTTGAGGGGGTTTTGTGCTATTTTGGCATTTTATGGCCTTCGAAACTGTGATAGGTAATGAGGAGTGAAATCAAAAATTTACGCCCTTAGAAATCCTCAAGGCGGTGCTTGGTTTTTGGGGCCCCGTATGTGGCTAGGCTCTCAAAAAGTCCCACACTTGGTATCCCCATACTCAGGAGAAGCAGAAAAATGTGTTTTGGGGTGCAATTCCACATATAACCATGGCATGTTTGAGCAATATATCATTTAGTGACAACTTTTTGTACATTTTATTTTCTTTTTGTCATTATTCAATCACTTGGGACAAAAAAATAAAAAAAATATTCAATGGGCTCAACATGCCTCTCAGCAAACAGCTTGGGGTGTGTACTTTCCAAAATGGGGTCATTTGGGGGGGTTTGTGCCATCTTGGCATTTTATGGCCTTCAAAACTGTGATAGGTAGTGAGGAGTGAAATCAAATGTTTATGCCCTTAGAAATCCTGAAGGCGGTGCTTGGTTTTCGGGGTCCCGTACATGGCTAGGCTCCCAAAAAGTCCCACACATGTGGTATCCCCGTGCTCATTTAGTGACAACTTTTTGTAATTTTTTTATTTTTTTTGTCATTATTCAATCACTTGGGACAAAAAAAAAATATTCAATGGGCTCAACATGCCTCTCAGCAATTTCCTTGAGGTGTCTACTTTCCAAAATGGGGTCATTTGGAGGGGTTTGTACTGCCCTGCCATTTTAGCACCTCAAGAAATGATAGGCAGTCATAAATTAAAAGCTGTGCAAATTCCAGAAAATGTACCCTAGTTTGTAGACGCTATAACTTTTGCGCAAACCAATAAACATACGCTTATTGACATTTTTTTTTACTAAAGACATGTGGCTGAATACATTTTGGCCTAAATGTATGACTAAAATTGAGTTTATTCGATTTTTCTTATAACAAAAAATACAAAATATTTTTTTTTTCTACATTTTCTGTCTTTTTCCGTTTATATCGCAAAAAAATAGGATTTTTTACTCACCGTAAAATCCTTTTCTCTGAGTCCATGGACCGACACAGCCTCTCCATTGACAAAGTGGGTATTACCCGTTAATTAGGAGTAACAAGGCAGAAAACTTGTAAAAAGTGTTGCATCACACCCTCTACAGTACCGCCCAGGGGGCGGACCCTCTGGGTATATCACCTCAGTCTGCATCTCGCAGATCAGTTCGTCAAAAAACAGTACAAACTTAAAAGGAGGGGTGGGTGCTGTGTCGGTCCATGGACTCAGAGAAAAGGATTTTACGGTGAGTAAAAAATCCTATTTACTCTTTCGTCCATGGACCGACGCAGCCTCTCTATTGACAAAGTGGGACGTCCCAAAGCAGTGTCAGAGAAAAAACGAGGGGTGGTAACAGCATAAAAATAAACTTCACCCCAAACACAAAACCGCACTCCTCCAACGGAGGAGTTGCAACTCTAAACAGCCGCTTGCAAAACCTTGCGGCCGAAAGAGGCATCCGAAGATGCACCTACATCAACTTTGTAGAATTTTGTGAAAGTGTGAGTGGACGACCAAGTCGCCGCTTTACATAATTGGGAAACAGACGCTTGATGTCGGAAAGCCCAAGAGGCACCTATTGCCCTGGTTGAATGCGCCGTGACCGGAAAGGGGGGCGCTTGACCCTTTAAGGCGTAAGCCTGGATTACTAACTGTCGGATCCACCTAGAGATGGTGGCCGACGAGACTGCTTGGCCCTACTTGGGACCAGCCACCGAAACAAACAGTGAGTCTGACTTCCGGAACAGGGAAGTAGCAGATAGGTATACTCTCAAAGCTCGGACAACGTCCAAGGAATGCAACGCCGACTCCTTAGGATTCGACGGGTGAGGACACAAGGATGGAAGAACAATGTCTTCGTTGAGATGAAAAGCCGAAACGACCTTCAGAAGAAAGGAAGGCTGCGGCCGCAGCACCACCTTAACCTTGTGGAAAATCAAATAGGGAGCTTTGCAGGACAAGGCTGCCAGCTCAGAGACTTGTCTAACTGACGTAACAGCCACCAGAAAGACCACTTTCTGAGAAAGTGTCAACAGGGGAATATCTCTAATATTCTCAAACGGTGCCTTCTGAAGCACCGAGAGGACCAGGTTTAAGTCCCACGGAGGTAGTGGGGGACGGACCGGAGGGGTCACATGTCGAACCCCCTGCACAAATGTACTCACGAGAGAGTGAGTCGCCAGGGGTCGCTGAAAAAAGACCGCCAGGGCAGATATCTGTCCCTTAATCGTACTTAAGGCAAGCCTTTGGTCCACCCCATGCTGTAAAAACAGCAGGATTCTGGAAACCAAATAAGTACGCGGATGCCATTTCATTTCCTCACACATGGAGATGTAGGCCTTCCAAGTGCGGTGATAAACCTTCCTAGAGGACGGTTTCCGAGCACTTCTCATAGTAGAGATTACTGAATCTGATAGGCCCCGGTCTCTCAGTACCTGGTTCTCAACAGCCATGCCGTTAAAGCCAGTGACTGTAAAGCAGGATGGAGTATGGGACCTTGCGATAAAAGGGCCTTCCGTAGTGGTAGGCGCCAGGGGACGTCTGCTACCAGACGTACTAGATTGGCGTACCAAGGACGCTGAGGCCAATCTGGAGCGATTAGGATCATTGGAATTCCCTCTGCCTCCACTCTGCGAAGCAGAAGAGGAAGAAGCCTTAAGGGAGGGAAGGCATAGATTAGCCTATACTGACCCCACGATGCCACCAACGCGTCCGTTGCGTCTGCCCATGGGTCTCTTGACCGGGCCACAAACCTCAATACCTTCCGATTGAGTCGAGAAGCCAGAAGATCTACGTCTGGTGTGCCCCATCTTTGGCAGAGGAGTTGGAACACTTCCGGGTGTAAGGACCATTCTCCCTGGTCCAGCATCTGGCGGCTAAGGTAGTCCGCCTGCCTGTTTTCCACACCCGGAATGTACACGGCCGACAGTGCCGGTACGCTCCTCTCTGCCCAGTTCAGGATGCGAGCGACCTCTGATGCTGCAGCTGAGCTTCTTGTTCCTCCTTGATGATTGACATATGCCACTGCTGTGGCGTTGTCTGACTGGATCCTGACTGGACGCCCTTGCAGCCTCTGAGACCATTTAAAGAGGCACAGCCTGATCGCCCGGATTTCCAGGACATTGATCGGCAGGAGGGCTTCCTTTGGGGTCCAGCGACCTTGCGCCGACTGAACACCCCAGACTCCCACCCAACCTGTAAGGCTGG
This sequence comes from Rana muscosa, assembly GCA_029206835.1. Classification (NCBI taxonomy): domain Eukaryota; kingdom Metazoa; phylum Chordata; class Amphibia; order Anura; family Ranidae; genus Rana; species Rana muscosa. The sequence goes on from CM055122.1 coordinate 6,507,952, forward strand.
CGTCCGTAGTGATCACTATCCAGTAAACCGGAAGAAATGACTTCCCGGGCCATTAGAGCCGGTGCTGTCAGCCACTATACCAGGGATCTCCTGACTAGGTGGCTCACTTAGATTTGATAATCAAGAGATGAAGGGCATCTGTTCCATCTGGACAGAACTTCCTTCTGTAACACTCGAGTGTGGTATTGAGCATATGGGACCGCCTCGAAGGAGGCTACCATGAGGCCCAACACTCGCATGCAAAAACAGAGTGACGACCAATTCCTGGAAGTCAGCTGCCGTACTGCAGCCCGGAGGGTCTGCAACTTCTCCACAGGGAGGAATACATTTGCCTCTGAGGAATCCACAATCAACCCCAGGTACACTAGGCGTTGAGTGGGCACCAATACTGACTTTTGCGTGTTTAGTATCCAACCACAGTCTCGAAGAGTCTGACAGGTAATAGACACGCTTACCTCTAATTCTGAGCTTGAAGGGGCCTTCAGTAGAAGGTCGTCCAAGTAGCCCATGATAGCGATACCCCGCTGTCTTAGAAGTGCCAGAATCGGAGCGAGCACCTTGGTGAACGTCCTGGGTGCTGAGGCAAGGCCAAACGGGAGGGCCACAAACTGGTAGTGGTTCTTCCCGATAGCAAATCGCAGAAACCTCTGGTGTCTGGAGTATATGGGGACATGCAGGTATGCGTCCTTAATGTCTAAGGAGGCCAGAAAGTCCCCCGGATGGTGAGCCGTGACTACAGATCGAACCGACTCCATCCGAAATCTTTGTACTTTCACAAAGCAATTGAGGGCTCTGAGATCCAAGATTGGACGAACCCCCTCCTTCTTCGAGAAACAATGAACAGATTTGAGTAAAAACCCTGACCTCGTTCCTGTTCTGGAACTGGAATAACTACCCCGCGTTCCAGTAGACCCTGGACCGCCCCATACAGGGCCTCCCGACGGGTCGGTAGTAGCTGTAGATTGGAGGTGATGAACCTGTCCTGTGGACAAGAGAGAAATTCTATCTTGTAGCCTGAGGAGATTACTTCGCAAACCCACCTGTCGGAGACTAGAGCTGTCCACTGAGTCGGGAACTTGCGAAGACGTCCCCCCCACCCGAGAGCTGGGTGGGGGCGGACCTTCATGCGGATGCAGATTTGTCCGCAGGCTTGTAGGGTTTGCGGGACCAAGGACGCTTTTGTCCTTGGGCAGGCGCCTTGTCGGCCTGGGGTCTTTTCCCTGTCGCCCTAGGGGTGTCATGATCAGTGTCATTGCCTGGGTCACCTGCTGGTGGTGCTATTGCTTTCAGCACCAAAGGGTGCAGTTCTGGTGGCCACCAGCGGGTGTCTCCCATTTGTCTGGAGCCGAAATCATCTCCTGCAATCAGGCGTCACCTGAGACTGATTGCAGGAGGTGTGTATAAATACCCAGCAGACACTAAAGCATTTGCTCTGGTATTGTCTTGGAACCCAGACCTGTATGCCTGAACCTGAACCTTGTGACCTGTTATCTGTACCTTGTATCCTGTGTTCCTGAACCCTGCATCCATCCCTGGACCCCTGCCTCTGTACCTTGTATCCTGTGTTCCTGAACCCTGCATCCATCCCTGGACCCCTGTCTTGCAGACTCATCCCTTCCTCCTGTTGTCCCTTCCGGCTCCCTGTTCAATCGGACTGATCTCTCGTGTATGACCCTGGCTTGATTACATTTACGCTTTAATCTCTAAACTGTATTTACATTGGTGTAGGGAGTTGTTTTGTGTGTCACTGTGGTTGTTTGCTGGTTGCCTTTTATTGTTTTAGGAATTATCCTTTCAATAAACTCATATATATATTTACTTACCTTGTGCCTAGTTCCTTTTAGTGCAGCCCACTGATCTGCGTACCCTGTGCTGGATGCCGTGTTAGGCATCCGTGACAGAATACCAGAGCCATTCAAGCAGATCGGCTGCACTTGGGAATTGGGTCTGGGCACTGCTATTGCTTTAAAAATGCAGCTTGACGATATTCTGTATTTTTCGCTACTAGCAACAGAGGACAGGGAGTTTTGTTCTCAAACATTAAGTGAACACACTAGAGAGCAGTTGTTGGAATGCATCCGCATAGCCCATGTTTTTGTGGATCTGGGCAGTTTTGTGTTTGAGGATGTGCAAGATCTGATCTGTATCTGTACAGAGTTGGCCCTGTCTGATGCCTCCAGTGGAGACGATGACTATACACCCCCTTTTAGTGCAGCTCAGGTAGAGTCCTTGGTGTGGCTGTTGGAAGATGACTCAGGCCTCGTACACACGGCCGAGATTCTCGTTGAAAAAAACATGTCGTTTTTTTCGACGAGATTCTTGGACAAGAAACTTGTCCCGGCCGAGTGTACACACGCTCGTTTCAAAGAACCCGCGGTTCTTTGAAAGGAGTGTACGCGGTGACGTCATCGACTACGTCGAGCATGCGCTCGTCACATTCGATGCCGTCGCCGCCATCTTGGTATACCCTACGTATGCCTAGGAAGCTACCGCGCATGCGTCGAATTCATTTCGAACATGCGCGGGCTTCCGGGCGGACAGGTAAGTGTACACACACTCACTTTTCTCGTCGAGAAACACGCCGAGGAGAATCTCGACGAGAAAATAGAGAGCAGGTTCTCTATTTTCTCGTCGAGGTTTCTTGTCGGTTTTCTCGACGAGAAACCCGCTAGCAGCGTACACACGACCGATTTACTCGGCAAGACCTCTCTGCCAGCAAGTTTCTTGCTGGTTCTTGCCGAGAAAATCGGTCGTGTGTACGAGGCCTCAGTCTTTTTCCTTGAGCAGTACTCAACTTGTCCTACACAGGTGCTTGCAGCATGTATTGAGTCAGTGCAGTCTCTGGTCAGACAAGCAGTATGCAAACCTAACTTTGTGCAATCATTACTACAGGCCTGGTCAAGTTTATTGTACTCAGCCCCTGTCGGTTCCCTGCCACCCATTCCTGTGTCTAGACACCAGCCTGCTGGGATGTCTGTGTCTCCTTTACTCCCAACTACCACAGTGGCCAACCAATACACCCTCCTACCAATGAAGTACCAGTACCCTGTTTCCCCCTGCTGCACTTACCCTGCCTTTAACCCTCCTGCTTCGTCTCGGTTGCCTCCATCAGTTCCCCCAAGACCCCCTTCAAAACCTGCACCCTCTGCTTCACCATCCTTCCGCTCTTCGCCTCTACCAGCTGCATCCACCACCTACAGCCCTGTATACATATACAAATCTTCGGTGGCTAAACCAAAGAAAAAACGGAAGTTCTTTCCAACTCACACGATCCTGCCAGTAACCCAGCCTGTCTCCGCACCAGCCGACCTGTTGCAGCCTGTCTCCGCACCAGCCGACCTGTTGCAGCCTGTCTCCGCACCAGCCGACCTGTTGCAGCCTGTCTCCGCACCAGCCGACCTGTTGCAGCCTGTCTCCGCACCAGCCGACCTGTTGCAGCCTGTCTCCGCACCAGCCGACCTGTTGCAGCCTGTCTCCGCACCAGCCGACCTGTTGCAGCCTGTCTCCGCACCAGCCGACCTGTTGCAGCCTGTCTCCGCACCAGCCGACCTGTTGCAGCCTGTCTCCGCACCAAGCGACCTGTTGCAGCCTGTCTCCGCACCAAGCGACCTGTTGCAGCCTGTTTCCAAACCAAGCGACCTGTTGCAGCCTGTTTCCAAACCAAGCGACCTGTTGCAGCCTGTTTCCAAACCAAGCGACCTGTTGCAGCCTGTTTCCAAACCAAGCGACCTGTTGCAGCCTGTTTCCAAACCAAGCGACCTGTTGCAGCCTGTTTCCAAACCAAGCGACTTGTTGCAGCCTGTCTCCGCACCAAGCGACCTGTTGCAGCCTGTTTCCAAACCAAGCGACCTGTTGCAGCCTGTTTCCAAACCAAGCGACCTGTTGCAGCCTTTTTCCAAACCAAGCGACCTGTTGCAGCCTGTTTCCAAACCAAGCGACCTGTTGCAGCCTGTTTCCAAACCAAGCGACTTGTTGCAGCCTGTCTCCGCACCAAGCGACCTGTTGCAGCCTGTTTCCAAACCAAGCGACCTGTTGCAGCCTGTTTCCAAACCAAGCGACCTGTTGCAGCCTGTTTCCAAACCAAGCGACCTGTTGCAGCCTGTTTCCAAACCAAGCGACCTGTTGCAGCCTGTTTCCACACCAGCCGATCCGCTCCAGCCTGTTTCCACACCAGCCGATCCGCTCCAGCCTGCTTCTACACCAGCCGATCCGCTCCAGCCTGCTTCCACACCAGCCGATCCGCTCCAGCCTGCTTCCACACCAGCCGATCCGCTCCAGCCTGCTTCCACACCAGCCGACTCGTTCCAGCCTGTTTTCACACCAGCCGACCTGTTCCAGCCTGTTTCCACACCAGCCAACCTGTTCCTGCCTGTTTCCACACCAGCCAACCTGTTCCTGCCTGTTTCCACACCAGCCAACCTGTTCCAGCCTGTTTCCACACCAGCCAACCTGTTCCAGCCTGTTTCCACACCAGCCAACCTGCTCCAGCCTGTTTCCACACCAGCCAACCTGCTCCAGCCTGTTTTCACACCAGCCAACCTGTTCCAGCCTGTTTTCACACCAGCCAACCTGTTCCAGCCTGTTTTCACACCAGCCAACCTGTTCCAGCCTGTTTTCACACCAGCCAACCTGTTCCAGCCTGTTTTCACACCAGCCAACCTGTTCCAGCCTGTTTTCACACCAGCCAACCTGTTCCAGCCTGTTTTCACACCAGCCAACCTGTTCCAGCCTGTTTTCACACCAGCCAACCTGTTCCAGCCTGTTTTCACACCAGCCAACCTGTTCCAGCCTGTTTTCACACCAGCCAACCTGTTCCAGCCTGTTTTCACACCAGCCAACCTGTTCCAGCCTGTTTTCACACCAGCCAACCTGTTTCAGCCTGTTTTCACACCAGCCAACCTGTTCCAGCCTGTTTCCACACCAGCCAACCTGTTCCAGCCTGTTTCCACACCAGCCAACCTGTTCCAGCCTGTTTCCACACCAGCCAACCTGTTCCAGCCTGTTTCCACACCAGCCAACCTGTTCCAGCCTGTTTCCACACCAGCCAACCTGTTCCAGCCTGTTTCCACACCAGCCAACCTGTTCCAGCCTGTTTCCACACCAGCCAGCCTGTTTCCACACCAGCCAACCTGTTCCAGCCTGTTTCCACACCAGCCAACCTGTTCCAGCCTGTTTCCACACCAGCCAACCTGTTCCAGCCTGTTTCCACACCAGCCAACCTGTTCCAGCCTGTTTCCACACCAGCCAACCTGTTCCAGCCTGTTTCCACACCAGCCAACCTGTTCCAGCCTGTTTCCACACCAGCCAACCTGTTCCAGCCTGTTTCCACACCAGCCAACCTGTTCCAGCCTGTTTCCACACCAGCCAACCTGTTCCAGCCTGGATTTTCGGTGCCCGTCACCCAGCCTGACGTTTTGGTGCCCGTCTTTCAGCCCGCTGAACCAGTGCCTGCCATCTGGCTTGCTGAACCTCTGCCCGGTGGCCAGTTTGAAATGCCTCTGCCCGGTGGCCAGCTTGAAGACCCAGCGCCATTTGCCCAGCCCGCTGACATGGTGCCTGCTAAACCAGTTCTCGATGCCCGGCTTGCCGCTGATTTTGCCCTGCTTGAGTCCCAGCCTGACTGTGATGCCCTTGTGTTGTTCGCCTCCGTTAGGTTCATGCACATTGCCCTGCCTGTTTTCATTTCCAGATCCCAACTTCCAGACCCTGGTGGTGGGGTGCGTGTTCCATTGCCGGACTCAGGTGCCACGCCTCCCAGTAGGTTTAAGGACTCTGGCCGGAGGAGCACAAGTAGTCCGCAGACACAGGGGAGACTTTTTGGGACCTTTCCGCACCTACCAGCACTGCCAGATCAAGGGCAGAATGGAGCGTCCGGAGGCCACTCCTTGGGAGGGGGAACTGTCATGATCAGTGTCATTGCCTGGGTCACCTGCTGGTGGTGCTATTGCTTTCAGCACCAAAGGGTGCAGTTCTGGTGGCCACCAGCGGGTGTCTCCCATTTGTCTGGAGCCGAAATCATCTCCTGCAATCAGGCGTCACCTGAGACTGATTGCAGGAGGTGTGTATAAATACCCAGCAGACACTAAAGCATTTGCTCTGGTATTGTCTTGGAACCCAGACCTGTATGCCTGAACCTGAACCTTGTGACCTGTTATCTGTACCTTGTATCCTGTGTTCCTGAACCCTGCATCCATCCCTGGACCCCTGCCTCTGTACCTTGTATCCTGTGTTCCTGAACCCTGCATCCATCCCTGGACCCCTGTCTTGCAGACTCATCCCTTCCTCCTGTTGTCCCTTCCGGCTCCCTGTTCAATCGGACTGATCTCTCGTGTATGACCCTGGCTTGATTACATTTACGCTTTAATCTCTAAACTGTATTTACGTTGGTGTAGGGAGTTGTTTTGTGTGTCACTGTGGTTGTTTGCTGGTTGCCTTTATTGTTTTAGGAATTATCCTTTCAATAAACTCATATATATATTTACTTACCTTGTGCCTAGTTCCTTTTAGTGCAGCCCACTGATCTGCGTACCCTGTGCTGGATGCCGTGTTAGGCATCCGTGACAAGGGGGACGAAAAAACCGCCTGCGTGCAGTAAAAGAGGGCCCTTGCCCTTGGTGTGTCCCCCTACCCTTGCTAGTTTGGGGAAGCAAAGTGCTTTTACCTCCTGTGGCATCCTTGATGATGTTATCCAGAGAAGCCCCAAAAAGTCTGTCACCCTTAAAAGGCAGATCCAACAGGGCTTTCTTGGAAGTCTGGTCCGCAGATCAGCCCTTTAGCCAGATCAGGCGGCGTATTGCTACTGCATAAACCGAAGCTTTTGACAGCAGGGGAATAGTATCCATGTCTGACTCGCAGACAAACTTAAGGCCCTGGACCAACTGGTCGGCCAAAGTTATCTCATTAGGAGGAGCATCTCGCTCCTTTAACCCCTGGAGTAGCAATTTTGCCCATTCAGTAAGTGTCTGAGACACTAGGGCCCCCGCCAATGCCGGGCGTACTGCCGAGCCTACCACTGAATATAGGTAGCGAGTGAGTGCTTCAGCCTTCTTATCCACAGGGTCCTTGAAAACAGGAGCCCCTTCTACTGGAATTGTGGTGGCTCTATTAAGTCTGGACACCGGAGGGTCCACTATAGGGGGAGAGGTCCATTTCTTCAGAAAACTCTCCTCAAAGGGGTACCGTACCGCAAACCTCTTTGGGGCTGTAAAGACCCTCAGTGGGTTCTCCCATTCCTTGTATAAGAGTTTATCAAAATAAGACACACAAGGGAACACCTTAGCAGTGCGGGCAGGTTTACGAAACCCAAAGGGGACTGGAGTTTCTGCTGCTTCTGCAGTATTTTCCAACTTTAGCGTATCCCGCACTGCAGTAATAAGGTCAGATACCAAAGCCGTCTCACGTACTGACCTGGACTTGGAGTCATCCTCACTGTCCGATCGGTCACGGTCTGCAGTCTCTGATGTGTCCGAATCTGGGCCATGAGCCGTAGCTGGACCTGGTTCTGCATCAGAATTATCCCCGGAAGATTGCAGGGGACGGGGGCGTTTACTACCCCCTGTATTCCCGTGTGCTGCTTCCACCCTGGCAGCAAACGCCTCTAGGATTGCCGACATAGCGTTCATAGACACCTCAGGGGCACCAGCTGCTAAATCTGGTGCTTCAGGGGAGAAGACATCTGGCTCAGATGCCATGCTGACCACACGCTGACACCCACATGGCTCCAGGCAAGATATCAATAGGCCACCCTCCTGCGCTGCAGAGATGCTGGGTTACCCAGAGGACACACCACCCTGGACCGGTACTGCTATGCTGCCGTGTGCTGCGCATGTGATGCTGTCCCACTGCTGCTGTGTCAGTCTGCTTCTTTTATCAGCGCTTCCTGTGTGAATTTTCGTGCTAGTGTAATGCACCCTAGAGGCTGGAGACTCTCGCAAAATGGCCGCCAAAAACGTCTGTATGGAAGATAATGTGGGCTCTAAGAAAATGGGCGCCAAGCCAAAGATAGAGGCCAAGCAGCCGTAGCCCACAAAAAGATGGCCGCCGAACGGCAATATATACATACAGGGTGGACAAACATGGCCGCCGATCAGTTGATAGAGGCCAGTGGGTGTGGACTACATGAAAATGGCGCCGAAACCACAGGAAGATGGCCGCCGGGCAGTCACTAGAGGCCGAACCTGGCATGGACCACCACAAAATGGCCGCCGACAGCATGGAGGAGGAAGCACACACAGGTAAGCAGAAATTACATTTCTTTTAAATGTTAGTTACAGCCAGCCCCGCTCCAGTGGAACCCCTTAGGTGACCCCCAGCACCCAGCAACCTTTAGCTAGAAGCCCAGGGAGGAGGGAAAAGGCAGGGAGAGAGGGAAGAAAGGGGCCACAAACACTTACTTGGTCTCTCCAGGAATGTCCAGCCAAATCACCCAGCCGAGGCAGGGGAGTTTACTTACCTATCCTGCATGTATTATGCTGGAAGACATTCCAAACAGATCATCGTCCGCGCACGGAAGGTGACTGTTGGCCAGGCATGCTGTGATTGGACCCAAAAGGGATGATCATATGTATGCCCTGGAGCGTGACACTCACCGGACAGGCTGCTGCGACTCGGCCGTAAAGTCAGCCGAAGCTGAGCGGTCCGATGCAAGCCTTGGAGCGTAAGCTCACCAGCCAGGCTGCTGCGACTCGGCCGTAAGGTCAGCTGAAGCTGAGCGGTCCGATGCAGGCCCTGGAGCGTAGGCTCACCGGCCACCCGTGGAGCAACGGGCATGTCGTGGAAAACCCAGCGCATAGCTAGGGTCATCACACGCTCGATGGCCGAACTGGGGAGACTACAAGGATCGAGGATCCAGCCTGTCACCCAGTCGGCAGTTGATCGAAGATCGCAGGAAACAAAAAATGTAGCAAAAAAAATATTATATCTTTTTCCTCCGGACCAATGGGCCCGAAGGGAGCCTTGTCCTACTCCTTGCTAGACGGAAAAAAACTGATCTGCGAGATGCAGACTGAGGTGATATACCCAGAGGGTCCGCCCCCTGGGCGGTACTGTAGAGGGTGTGATGCAACACTTTTTACAAGTTTTCTGCCTAGTCACTCCTAATTAACGGATAATACCCACTTTGTCAATAGAGAGGCTGTGTCGGTCCATGGACGAAAGAGTAATAAAAATCGCAGAGGCAATCAAATACCATTAAAAGAAAGCTCTATTTGTGGGAAGAAAAAGACGCAAATTTCGTTTGGGTACAACATTGCATGTGCGCGAAATTTCCAGTTAAAGCAGCACAGTGCCAAAATTGTAAAAACACTTCTGGTCTTTATGCTGCGTATTGGTCCGGGGCTTAAGTGGTTAATGAGGTCTGTGCACCCTTCCAGGACAGTAAAAAACTTTCCTAACAAAAAAATAAAGTATACGGAGCAATCTCTTGGCATGAGATAAGTGTAGTTCCCCAAAAACGCAGAGAAGGCAATTCTTGGAGTGAACAATATTCGGGAGACCCAACGCAGATGAAATAAAAGGCACCCACCTCCTCCCAGAGGTCCCGAATTACCGGGCACGACCAGAAGCAGTGCATGAAGTCCGCCTCCTGGCCACAGCCACGAAAGCAGGCAGCTGAGAGCAGGAGACCTAGCCGGAGTAAAGTGTGTTTGATGGAAAATTTTAATCTGTATGATACGGTCACGGGAGGCAATGATAGAGGACTTATACGTCTCGCTAAATTCTGACCAGTCATCGTCAGTGAGGGAGATGTCCAGGGCGGTCCATTTTGCCTGAGCCTTGTGGAACCTGGGATTATATTCAGACATTAGGGCCACATAATAGGTGGACACTAGCTTAGTGGGATACGGCCATCTAAGCAACTCTTCCAAGGGAGGCATGGCAGTGGGGTCCTCCAGGGAGCCAAACTGGGCGCAGATAGCATGCCGGAGCTGGTAGTAATAGCATAAATAAGATCTTGGCAGGTCAAAATCTAAACATAACTGGGGGAAGGTTTTGAAACCTTGAGCATTGTACAGGTGACACAAATATTTAACCCCTTTAGAGTACCAGCGGTTGGGGTCCAGGAGGGTATATAGTTCGTGCAAATTTGGGTTATACCACAGTGGGTTATTGGGCGACTTTAACCAGGTGTGCTTAGAGATTTTCTGGACAATGTACCGAAATGAGGAAAGGGAGTAGGCAAGTATAGAGGTACCGGGACGGTCAGGGACTTTGCCCCTATATATGATATTATGCAGGGTTTCCAGGGAAGAAGCAAAGGCCCCCTCCATGGAAGTGCAGGCGTTGGCCGATACTGGGCACAACCAATCATGGATGTGCACCAGCTGCGATGCCAAATAGAATATATGAGTTGGGAAACGCCAAGCCTGCCAAATATGCCGGCAAGTGTAGCGTTTCAAGGGCCACTCTAGGGGTGCCACCTTTCCACAAGAAAGTAGTACATATCGCATCAATGCGCTTAAAAATGGATTTAGGTATTTTACAGGGAGAGTTAGCTAGGATATAGAGAATACGTGGTAGGTAAATCATTTTGAGCACATTGGCCCTCCCCATGAGGTCAAGAGGAAGATCCATCCATAACTTGGCGGGTCAATGGGGGTTCCAAGTTATTGGCAACATAGGAAGATAAAAGGAGCCTGTACCAAGACTCCCAAATATCTAAATCAGGATAGCACCTAAAGTTTGGAGTCCGGGTGTATGTGGAGAGAAGCAGACCCCATCCAAGAGGAAGAGACTAGACTTCTCCCAATAGACCCGGAAGCCAGAAAAGTCAAAAGGTGGTAATTTCGTCCAATAGGGCTCGGAGTGATTCATTAGTGTCAGCTAAATACACTGTGTCATCTGCATATAGGGAAATACGTTCTCCAATATTGGCATTTGGAAGACCTTTAATAGAGGGGGAGGAGCGGTTGCGAACCGCAAGCGGCTCCATGGCCAAGGCGAACAAGAGGGGTGACAGTGGGCACCCCTGTCGCGTGCCTCTAGTGATCGGAAAGGAGTCAGTGAGAGAGAAATTAACCCAAATCTTAGCTACCGGGGATGTATAAAGGAGTTTAATCCATGCTATTACGCGGGGACCAAATCCATACATCTGCAGCACCCGTAAGAGATACGCCCACTCCACACTGTCAAACGCTTTGCACGTATCTAAAGACACAATGGCACGTGTGGGAGGACAGTCATTCGAACATTGCACATTATGAAACAGCCTACGTATATTCATTCGGGTAGACCTTCCCGGGAATGAAACCCCCCTGGTCGCTATTAACCAGGGACGTGACTACACCATTCAAGCGATTCGCCAGCACCTTGGTCAGAATCTTAACGTCCACATTTATAAGTGAAATGGGACGGTAAGATTCACAGTGAATTGGGTCCTTACGGGGCTTTAATAGAAGTACAATTAGGGCTTCACGCATCGTTGGGGGAGGACCCCTGCATCTAAGGCTTTGTTATCAGTCCGTAAAAGGTAGGGGCATAAAAAGGTCTTTATATTGCACGTACCACTCAGTTAGAAACCCGTCTAGGCCAGGAGTCTTATGTTTAAGCATTTGTGAGATGGCTGCGTCAATTTCCTCAACTGAAATAGGCGCCTCCAATATATCCCGTCCCTCAATCGACAATGGGGGAAGAGATATGTCAGTCAAATAGTCAGTCAACTGAGAGTCATTGTAATCTACTCTAGAGGTGTATAGTTCTCTATAAAAACAAAAAAAGAGTCCAGAATGTCCTCAGGAACACAACTGACAAGGCCCTGAGCAGTAAGTATCAGAGGTATGGATATGGGAGTATGGTCAGGTCTAGTCAGGTATGCCAAGAGACACCCGCTTTATTACCGTGCTCAAACGACTTCTGAGTAGCATGCAACATACGTTTTTGCGTGAGGTCCAGCAGGCAGAGTTCAAACTCTCTGCGACTCTGCAACCAAGCCTCCCTAGTATCAGAGGCAGGGTTGAAGGTATAAGCAGACTCTGCACGCACCATGGCAGTCTCAAGCTCCTCAGTAAGATTGTTTTTACGCAGAACCCCTGTGATTGACATGAAGGTGCCCCTTAAAGTGGTTTTGAATGCGTCCCATTCAGTGGAGGGGTCAATCTTTCCCAGGTTTTCCCTCCAGTAGGTAGCAATGCTTGTCCCGCATTCTTTCTGCACTATTTCGTTCTCCAGCCAGTACGAGTTCAAGCACCAGATAGCCGGCCCCGAACCTGGGAGGAGGTCCACAGAGAGGGGAGCATGATCAGAAACCCCTCTAGGTAGATATGAAGCTACAGAGACAACAGGGAGCGTCTCAGTCGGGACGAATGCCATATCCAGCCTTGACATGGTGTGGAAAGAATCCGTGTGGCAGGAAAATTGGCGCACATCCGGATGCTTCCAACGCTAAACCTCAGTAAGGCCATGAGTCTGAGCCCAGTCCACAAAGGAGGGAAATGGTCTACCCCCCCCAGACGATCCAATACCGGATCCAAAACAGCATTAAAGTCCCTAGTATAAAGCAGGGGCCCAGGGGGTCTGTTCAGCAACTGAATGGACAGTTTGGAGAGTACCTCCACAGAAAAGGGGATGGAATATAAACATTTACCAGTGTAAAGGTCACATTGGATATCTGTAAAGTAAGAATAATGAACCGCCCCTCAGGGTCCATTTTTACCTGAAGCACCTCAGCAGGAAGAGATTTAGCCAATAGGATAGAAACCCCCCTGGAGAAGTTAGTATGAGTAGCATGGTAAATTTTAGACAACAATGGGCGCTTCAAGGCCCTCGTTTTTGAGCACGTAAGATGAGTCTCTTGAAGGCAAATGATGTGTGGACGGCTCTTTTTCAGTACAGAAAAAAACAAAGATCTCTTCTGGGATGCATTCAGACCTCTAGTGTTCCAAGAAACTATCCTTAGAGGCTTCACCATTGAAAGACATATAATATTAATAAAGTACAGGATAACATGGAAATAGACACATAAATGACCAGACAGACCGCACCCTCCAGAGCACATACAAGCACATGTATCAAAAAAGTGCGTGGATCTGCCAACAGGAGGACATGGGCCTGTGATGAAAATGTATAAACATTAACACTCTGCCATTGGCAGAAACCTGAAAAAACAGTGTCCAGAGAAAAAATGCATACCTAAGTTATGTACAAGAAAAAAAAAAGAAGAAAAAAAGAAAAAGGGAGAAAAAAAAAACCTCTCCACAAAGTCCCCAAAAACTTTCCTGCCCCCCTCCCCGCTCGGCCATCCCAAACACAGCGAGCCTTGGATCCCAAACTTAGAACCTTAACCCCAAAACAAAAAGGGGTTCAAAAAATGTACCGTGGCTTCGCCACCAACTGGTGCGAGGTAAGTGTGAAATCCGGTTCGGCTCTCAACCGACAGTAGAAAAATCATGTGAAACATGTCCTGTTGTAGAATACATGAGTCTGACTACCCCAAGGAGGTGCAGGAGTTGATGGTCTCTACTTCAGAGAGGATGGGCAAGAAAAATAAAGGTGAGGGGCATAGTCTGGAGATAAGAGTCAAAACAGCCAGGAAAGGGGGATTCATAGTAACTGGGTCAGTAAACAGGGTGTATCACCCAGCAGGGGAGAAACAGGAGAACTACAAGTTGCAGTCAATGTAGAGCATTGTGGAGGCACCGGGCATGTATAGAAATGCACAGGGAGGTCCGGTAGTAAGGCATAAGTGAATGATGTTCTAGAACCAGTGATACCTTCAGTTACCTCTGTGTCTGAAAGCAGCACCGAACCGATCGTTTAGCCATGCCATGGCCTATTTGGGGCTGGAGTAGAAGTGAGCCTTACCATCGTAGATGATGCGAAGCTTAGCAGGGAAGAGCATAGCATAGGACAGGCCTTCTTCACGCAGGCAAGATTTCACTGCTGAAAAGGAGACACGCTGACGCTGAACCTCAGCAGAGAAGTCAGGATATACAGAGATAGTATTACCATTAAATTTGAGCGGGCCCTTTTCCCTGGCTAGGCGCAGAATGGCAATATTATCCTGGAAATTAAGGATGCGTGCAATGATGGAACGTGGTGGGGCACCCTCAGGGGGAGGACGAGGGGGGGAGCGATGTGCACGTTCTATGACATGGGACAACGATGATGCGTCTGTACCATAAATGTCCCGTAGCCAGGTGTAGAGGAATTTTTCAGGGTAGGGACCCTCCGATTGTTCAGGGAACCCCACAAATCTAAGGTTTTTTCTTCAAAAACGGTTTTCCAAATTGTCAATTTTGGCGCGTATGGTGTCCTGCATAGTAACTGACAGAGGATTTACTGTTTCCTCCAGAGAACCAATACTGTCCTCTGCTTCCCCAGTTCTATCACAAAGGTTCTGGACATCTTGTTTCAGGAGTGAGAAATCCATGTGGATGGAGGCTATCTGGGTAGAGAGAGAGAGGCCTTACAGTACTGTATAGCCAGCATAATGGCGGATAGTGTAGGCTCTGCAGATGGAGAATCCACAGCCTGGCTATAGTCATCCGACTGCTGCTGGGAGTCTAGGGACAGTGGAGGGTCTGTTTGGGAGCGAAATATGGCAGGAATAGATGCACTCACCCCCGCAGCAGAGCTCCGGTCAGCAGAAGAGGATGTTTGCAGCGTGTCAGCTTGCTGGAGAAGCCGACATGTGTCCCGGCGCCATCTTGCCTCCGGAACCGCGCCAACTGCTCCGCCGTGGATGGGGGCCGAGGTGGCCTGTATTTCACCATGTCTGCCATCCTGCTGGATGTCCACAGCCGTGGGGGACAGATTGGTACCTTTGGCGACGAGATAGGACTCAGGATAAAGGTAAGGATGGCAGTTGAGAGCCGGAGCAGTGTGTCTATGCGACTGCTCTCTTCACCATCCGGCCACGCCCCGACAATACCGATATTTCTGCCACCTCTCCTGCCGATAGCCGATTTTATTGCCCGAAATTTTGTACATTGAAACTTTTCAGAAAGTACATCAGTTTTATTAAAAAATCATGTATAAACTGAACATGTTAATGTTTATTAAAAATGAAACATTGAGGGCTCATTCTTCACACTATACCTGCATGAAAACTGATGGGAGAGAAAAAGACACAAAGATTTCAAAACTGGCATCTCTGTCTGCAATGCACCATGGTGTGATGAACGAGGTCTAAAAGTAAACAACTGGGAAAAATAAAGTGCTTGAAAAACAAATAACTTCTTAAATGGCTTCCCATAACAGAGAAAGTATAACTGACTGTTACTGTTGCATGCAGTGCAAAAGGCTAGACAGGACACACAGGGGGAGATTTACAAAAGTTAGAGAGCAAAATCTCGCGCAGCTCTGCACAGAAACCAATCAGCTACCATGTTTTATTCACCAGACATAGGATGGTAATGCACCTGTAAGCTCCTCACTAGGTATTCCGTCAGCTCCCCTCAGGATATCCAGTGGCTCCAGTCAGCAAGTGTATGCGTGCAGCAGTGCGGGCATGTAAAACAAGGAAAGCTTCACATAGTGTAAAACACTTTTATTGGTTAAAATAAAGTTGCCCCCATATACAAGAAATGCTTACTAGAAATAAGTAAAAATACAGCATATCACCAGGGCAGATTCGTCAGCTCACTAAGATGTAGAATGTTCCCGACATTCAAACGCCCTTCACGCCCTCTGAAGACGTGGGCCAATCACGAAACGTGTCAGGGCGTGACCACGCGACCAATCACATCACGGGAACGATCATCTACCCGGGACTCACGAACGGTTTGAATGTTGGGAACAGTCTACATCTTAGTGAGCTGACGAATCTGCCCGGGTGATATGCTGTATTTTTACTTATTTATAGTAAGCATTTCTTGTATATGGGGGCAACTTTATTTTAACCAATAAAAGGGTTTTACACTATGTGAAGCTTCCCTTGTTTTACATTCCCGGACTGCTGCACGCATACACTTGCTGACTGGAGCCACTGGATATCCTAAGAGGAGCTGACGGAATACCTAGTGAGGAGCTTACAGGTGCATTACCATCCTATGTGTGGTGAGTAAATTACCTAAGGGGAGTGTGTCTACTATGACAGTGATGGAATTATGAATTAAGGTTACATTTCATTGACCAGCTGGAAGATGGAGTGTCGGATGAGTTGGTTTTCGTTATCTTTATGAGAGACTTTATTAACCGTGGATGATCACCGTATAATACCTCATTGGAATTTAACCCTTTAGAAAACTGGCTTCATTCATTTGATTATTAGCAGCTGTTGGACTTTGGTGTAGTTTTATTTTTATTTTTTTATTCATGGACTTGCTTGTTTGGTCTCTGTTGTCACCATATGGTGAATCATTGGGACCATTTAAAGTTTTTATGCCATCAACTGCAAGATATATCTGTATATCATTGGTGGGATCATTATTTCCATTCAAGCGCTGTTAATGTTTTATTTATTGAAACATAGTTCCTTATATCTCTTTTACTCAGTTTATAACAGCAGCTATTTTGCAGGATACCTATATATACTTCCTTTGAGCGCTAGGATCAGATACACCTTGGTGATTATTCTGATACATTGATATACTACCATGTTTTATTGTCAAAACTTAATTGAACAAGCTAAAGTTAAAAGCTGAGTGATTGTCTACCATGCACAGCTTCACCAGATTCTGAGTGCTCCAGTTTTAGTAAATCTGCCCCACTGCACCGACACTACTACACTTTTTTCAATACTCTCAGTTAAGTAAAACAATATTATAGTGCATAAAGCATAACATTTCAGCATGTTCACCTGTTAAACGGGTTCCGTTTTTTTCACATATTGCTGACACTTCACTGAAAACACGCTCGCTTGGTACAGATGAAGGAGGAGTGGAGAGGTATCTTCTAGCATGAGAGGCAAGTCTTTTGTAGCGCGACTCATTTTCTTTCCACTATTAAAGAGGATCACCACTTATGTCAATTACTGGTTCCTTCAAATAGAGATGAAGTTCATCATCCAGGCTGATTATTGATGCACGTTCAGAAGAATCCTCAGCATGAGGCCCCAATAACACGCTGCACATGGCGCATCAATTTGACGACGATGAAGATTCTCTTCTGCTCGTCTTTTTTTTACTGTTTTTTGCAGCATCCTTCTCTTCCACATTAATAACATGCTCTTCACTTGACCTTTCGGCAGGAACCTCCAGCAGCTCTTGTTGATCTTCTGTCAGCCATTGTTTTGCCTTGGCTAATACATCAATCAGAAGAGAAAGCACGATGCTTGTATCGAGGATCCAAAAGACATGCCAGCACAACATTTTTATTCTCTTCATGCTTCTCAAAGCGTTTGGGTGAGGCTGTCCCTCATGACCTGCCTTAATGTTTTAATGCCACGTGTGTTGGGTCCTTCATTCTTTTGAAGAAGCATCTTCAGCACTCTCCAAGCCATAAAACCAAAGTCAACAGAAGAGAATCCCCGGATCTCCTTGACTTTTGTAGCTCGTCCCTGAGAGAGATGGAGGGTCCAAAGAAGGCCGACAGAAGTGCAGTGGAGGGAGTCTGAGGGTCAGAGTGTAACCAAGCATGTACGTAAGCGAGTTGGGAGACAATAAAAGTAATTCCACAAATTTGGGTATGCCAGATCTCACACAGCCTTAGCCAATTGCAATGAGGACTTGGCTATACGGGGCTGGCTACCATTCCAGAAAAAAAAAAAAAAAAAAAGAAGAGGAGAGGGTAGATTCCACCTGTGTAAAAAAAATTTGGGGGAGAAAAACTGGGGAAGTTCGAAAATATTATAAGAATTTTGGTAGGAAGATCATTTTAAAGAGATTTATGCAGCCAATTAGATTGAGAGGCAATGACGTCCAGGTATGAAGCCTTTCCACCATCTGTTTGACTATGGGAGTAATATTAAGTTCTTCATATCTAGAGAGATCACCATGTATTTGAATGCCTAGGTATTTAAAGGATGAAGTTAATTGCAGTCGTGACCTCTAAGTATTCAGTGGAGATAGAAGGGCCTATAGGAAATGCCTGAGATTTCTCCCAACCCATCTGAAGGCCTGAAACCTCTCCAAACTCCTCCACCACCTGCATCAACTTAGTAAAGGAACTCTCTCTCTACCATCCAAGTATATAAGGGCATCTTCCGTGTAGAGGGAGAGCATCTTCTCCTCCACCGGACCACAGATGCCCCTATCTCTGGCATCTGCTGCACTGCCAGAGCCAAGGGCTCAATAGCAAGAGCGAACATAGGTGGAGAAAGAGGGCATCCCTGCCTGGTACCCCTCTGCAGGGAGAACAACATGGAGATATTCCTATTGGTGTGGACTCTGGCCCGTGGATCAGCATATAGCAAGCCAACCCACTGGACAAAGTGTGGGCCAAAACCCATCCCTGCCAAAGTTTCTCATAAAAAGGACCAACGCAGTGTCAAAAGCTTTTAACACTTCTAAAGAGAGAACTAACCCACTAACGTTTCGTGAGCGATGCGTTATAGACATTTTTAAAATTGCCTGTAGATGTTATCAAAGGTACTCCTGCCAGGCATAAAACCCGATTGGTCAGGTGAGAGATAGAATAACTGTCTGGAGTCAGAGGGAAGAATCTTTGCCAGTATTTTTGCGCCATTATTCAGGAGAGATATGGGACGATAGGACCCACATTGCAGCCTATCCTTGTCAGGTTTGGGTAAGAGGACAATAAGTGCTTCATTCATAGAGTCAGGAAGTTTCCCCTGCTTAAGAGATTCCTGAAAGGTTCTAAGAAGCCAAATCCTCTATATATGCCTGATACTATTCTGAGGGGAGGTCATCTAGACCTGGAGTTTTACTTGATGGCAATAGACGGATGTCTGTAGTTACTTCTTCCATCATAATAGGTTTGTCTAATAGGAGTTGCTGGGGGGTACTAAGTGCTGGGTGGCCATTTTGGCAGGAGCGTGTGTTCTTCCGCCGCTTTCCCAACCACCAAAATGACTCCCAGGGTTGTGGAAACCTTCCTCACCAGGATGGGTGTAGTTTGAGTCGAGTAGCCATCATGGAACACCAGGATGTGCACCATTGTAGAAGGAGAGACCGAAGCTGCACAAGCACACGTCTGATCACATCCCGTGCTAGGCCACACCCCTGGGAAAGAAACCTTTAATTGCCATTTTAACCCGTGTGTGTCACCTTGTATGTCTGTACCAAGACCAAACATTCCAGGGTATGTAAACCTTTGATAAGGGCCATTTGGGTCATTTCATTAGGATTTAAAAAAGGAGCCAAACAACTATGTGATAATAAACTGCTTCATATAATCACTATACCTAAATAAAATAGCTTTTTGGCATGATCAGTCATATTTTCAATATCAAAGTGGAAGTCCACCCTAACACTTAAATTCTCCCCTGCAATCATTAATGTGAGCCAAGTTCAGCCTTATGTCTCAAAATGAAGAAATCCCAGTTTTTCTACCTTTTTTTTTGCAGCATCCAGTGCCATCACATGACTTCAATTCTACTTTCTTCTGAGACTAAAATCAACCAGTGGGTGTGGTTCCTGAATACTAGTGACCTCACTTCCTGGGAGGGACACTGTTTCTGTGTAGCCAGTGGGCGTATACAGGATGGGAGGAGCTGATCCTAGGTTCCTGCCCAGTGTCCTCTCATAAGTAAGGATGCGTTGTACATTCTAATTCATGAGCAAACAAATAAATAAAAAGACCCATCCAGACCCTGGGGGGGGGGGGGGGTGCAGGGCACATATGCAGTATAGCTGTGCACAGGAGTAGGGAGCTGGACAAGGGGCGGGGACTGTCAGTGTAGCTGGAAGTGCTCTGGGGTCTCAGCTCACAGTCTACAATGACCATAGCACAGGCAACCACATTAAGGCTCTGTTTCCACTAGTGCGACTTGTCACAACCCATTGATTACAATGGCACCCGTTCCCATCTATGGGACTTTGAAAATCAGAGACTTTGAAAAGGTACCTGCAATGCTTTGATGCGACTTTAATCCAGAGTGTAAATTTGGACCAAAGCTGCACTCGGTCGCATTAAAGTCGCACCCTAAAATATGAAACTTTGTGGTCGCAATAGTGGATACGTGACTTGTCATGTGACTATGTGTCCAAAGTCGCATGACAAGTCACATCCCATAGATTTTAATGGTAGTCGTTCCTATCTTTGGGACTTTGAAAATAAGCGACTTTGAAAAGGTACCTGCAATGCTTTGATGGGACTTTGATTTAGAGAGTGAGAAGTTGGATCATCGCTGCACTAAAAGTTGCAAAGTCACACTCTAGTCTTAGGCTACATTTCCACTAGTGCTACTCCAAAGCTGTGCAATTTAGAGTGCGACTGAGTGCAGCTTTGATCCAACTTTACACTCTGAATCAAAGTCGCATCAAAAGCTGCATCAAAGTAGTGCAGGCACCTTTTGAAAGTCGCCGATTTTCAAAGGCGCACAGATGGGAACATTTGCCTTTGAAATCAATGAGCTGTGAAGTTGCACAAGTGGAAACGGAGCCTTAAACTCATTACTCACATGTAGCTCCCTCAGCTGGGTGTGTGCCACACAGAAACAACCACGTGGTTGTACACTGTAGAAAATCTGCAGCATGTTGCATTGTGATCTTACAGTGTCTAACAAACATAAGATGCTTCCAAAGCTCTCTCTCTCGATCGAAACTGCTATCCAAAACAAGGCTATGAAGATAGGAGGAGATCTGAGGAGTGATGGCGGTGGGGCTGGGCAGGTCTAGGAATGTTTGTCTAAAAAGGATAGGAGGGATGTGTGCAGGGCTGGGCAAGACAGGGGCGGTTGGAATGAACAGTAGGCATGCCTGCGTAGAAGAGGACAACGTTTTCCTAAAGGGAGATGCAGCATGCTGAATTCAGAAAGAAGGAAGTAAGGTTGTCCCTGAAGAACAGGAAGAAGCTGATTGTCTGGCTTTGATTAGACTTTCTAAGCTTGGCAATCGACTATACAGAAAATGAATAATGTCAAAGATAAAAATATTTTATATATAATTAATAGAAATTTTTTCTTCCACTTTAATGGCAAAAGGTCATGATTTCTGCCAGGGTATGCAAACTTTTGAACACAACTGTGTATAAAAAAAAAGGGATTTTTATAACAGCTTACCTGTAAAATCCTTTTCTTGGAGTACATCACGGGACACAGAGCGACTTAGTCATTACTAATGGGTTATATAGATACCTTCAGGTGCTGGCACTGGCAACTTCCAAAACCGGAAGTACCCTCCCCTATATAAGCCCCTCCCATCCGGGAGCACCTCAGTTTTGTAGCAAAGCAATAAGTGTCCCAAAAAGAGGGGTGGGAGCTCTGTGTCCCGTGATGTACTCCAAGAAAAGGATTTTACAGGTAAGCTGTTATAAAAATCCCTTTTTCTTTTTCGTACATCACGGGACACAGAGCGACTTAGTCATTACTAATGGGACGTCCCAAAGCAATGCCAAATGAGGGGAGGGATACACTATACATAAGCTGGGCGCCATCAGGCATGAGGATCTTTTGCGGCCTGCAACACACTGCGCCCAAAGGCGACATCCTCCTGACTTCTAACGTCTACCTGGTAGAATCTAGTAAACGTGTGTACTGAAGACCATGTTGCGGCCTTACAGACTTGAGCCAGGGAGGCCTGGTGATGCACTGCCCATGAAGTTCCAACTGCTCTTGTGGAGTGCGCCCTAACTTTGAACGGAGGCGGTCTCCTTTTCAAGCCATAGGCTTGTATTATGACCTGTCGAATCCACTTGGCTAAAGTAGATTTTGATGCTGCCTGACCCTTTCTGGGGCCTTCCGGCAGAACAAACAAAGTACCCATTCTACGAATCTGAGCAGTGGCTTTTAGATAAGCTTTAACTGCTCTTACTACATCCAAAGAATGCAATAACTTTTCCTCTACCGAGGTAGGTTTGGGAAAAAAAGAAGGAAGAACCACATCTTGGTTCAAATGAAACCTCGATACCACCTTAGGAAGAAAGGCTGGATGAGGACGTAATACTACTCTGTCCTCATGGACAACCAGATATGGCTCCTTACAGGACAAGGCGGCTAATTCCGATACTCTTTTAGCCGAACAAATGGCTACTAAGAAAATCAATTTCCTGGTGAGAAGAACCAAGGAAATGTGTTGCAATGGTTCAAACGGTTGTTTCTGTAAAACCGACAGAACCAGGTTTAAGTCCCATGGACATATGGGAATACTAACCGGAGGGCTAATACGCATCACTCCTTGTATGAAAGCTTTGACTAATGAATGCAAAGCCAAGGGCCTTTGAAAAAATATTGACAAGGCCGAAATCTGACCCTTGATAGTACTCAAGGCAAGCTTCCTATCTCCAGCCCACTGTAGGAAGTCCAGAATCCTACCTATTACGTACTTACGTGGATGCCATTTCTTGGCCTCACACCACGTGATGTACGCCTTCCAGATCCTATAATAGATCTGCCTGGATACCGGCTTCCTGGCATTGATCATGGTAGATACCACAGGATTAGAGAGCCCTCTCTTTTTTAGAATGTGGGCTTCAATAGCCAGGCCGTCAAACCTAGGGCTGGTAAGGAAGGGTGGTATATCGGTCCTTGCGAAAGCAGGTCCGGACGATGTGGGAGGGTCCAAGGACTCCCCACTGACATTTTTACAATCTCCGCGTACCATGCCCTTCGGGGCCACACTGGAGCCACCAGAATCACTGGTTTCTTTTCTACCCTGATTCTGCGGATTAATCGCGGTAACAATTGTGGCGGTGGGAATGCATATATCAGCTTGAACTGATCCCAAGGGAACACTAGGGCATCCGAGCCGCAAGCTAGGGGATCCCTTGTGCGAGACACAAATCTGTCCACCTTTGTGTTGAATCTGGATGCTAGCAGATCTACATCCGGTGTTCCCCACCGCTGGCATATTGCCTGGAAAACCTCGGGGTGAAGAGACCATTCCCCCGGGCATAATTGCTGGCGACTTAAAAAGTCCGCTCTCCAATTTTCCACTCCTGGGATGAAAACCGCGGATATGGCTGGGACATATCTTTCTGCCCATTCCAGGATGCAATTCGCTTCCCTCTGGGCTGCACGACTCCTGGTGCCACCCTGGTGATTGATATATGCCACTGCTGTGGCATTGTCTGATTGAATTCTGACAGGGGACCCTTGGAGTTTGGATGTCCATGCTACTAGGGCATACCGGGCTGCTCGTATCTCTAAGAGATTGATGGGCAGGGCCTTCTCTGCTTCTGACCACTTTCCCTGGAGAGACCATTGCTCCAGTACTGCCCCCCAGCCTATGAGGCTGGCATCTGTAGTGACCACCTTCCAAGAAACCGGACTGAAGGGTTTCCCTTTTTCCAGATTCTGGGGCACCAACCACCAATGGAGGCTCTTGCGAACGGAAAGGGACATTGGTAAGTCTAAAGCCTGAACTTTTTTGTTCCAGGCTGACAGTATGGCCCTCTGCAAGTTCCTTGAATGGAATTGACCGTAGGGTACTGCTTCGAATGAAGCCACCATTTTTCCCAGCAGCCTCATGCACAGGCGTATGGATGGTTTTCTTTTTGTACCCACTAAGTGGGTCAAATCTTTTAAAGACGACACCTTCTCTGGAGGTAAGAAAATCTTTCTCTGATTTGAATCCAGCCTTAGCCCTAGACTTTTGACTGGTCTTAGAGCTGACTTGTCCCGGTTGATAATCCAACCGTGATATTCCAGATACTTGATTGTCTTGTGAATAGCTACTTCCAGCTTTTCCACTGAGTGGTCTATTAGTAGCAGGTCGTCTAGATATGCCATTATCGTTACACCTTGTGTTCTTAGATTGGCCAATAGTGGGGCCAGAATTTTTGTGAACACTTGTGGTGCTGTGGCCAGACCGAAAGGTAAGGCTCTGAACTGAAAATGGCGCCCTTCTACTGCAAAGCGTAGAAATTTCTGGTGGGCCGGAAAGATGGGAATATGCAGATAAGCATCCCTTATGTCGATCGAGGCTAACCATTCCTGCCCTTGTAGGGCGGTGGCCACCGATCGGATCGACTCCATCCGAAAAGTCCTGATATTTAGGAACTTGTTTAGCCCTTTTAGATTTAATATGGGCCTCATGTCCCCATTTGGTTTGGGGACTGTGAAAAGGTTCGAGTAAAACCCGAACCCGCTTTCTTCCAAGGGAACCTTCATGATTACACCTTGGAGCAATAGTTGTTCTAGTGCCAGAAGGAGGGATCCTCTCTTCTGGGGATCGCTTGGCACGTTTGACCTCATAAAATGGGCAGGAGGAGTGTCTTTTAACTCCAGCTTGTATCCCAGACTTACTGCGGAGATCACCCATCTGTCTCTGATGGTGTCCCGCCAGGTCTCTGTGAACAACTGAAGTCTTCCCCCCACCCGATTGAGTGGGGGCAACCCTTCATGACTTGGGGGGAGGTTTTGTACCTCTCTTGACCCAGGGTTTCTTGTTACCCTGTGATTGTCCCTGATTTCTGCCCCCTGAATTTGACCGCGGAGGCCGTCGGAACTGTTTCACAGCCGATGTGCCAGGGACTGGAGAAGTAGGCCTCTTAAAAGAAGGACTTCTACTCTTGTTCTTAACCGGCAAGAGTGTACTTTTACCGGCAGAAATTTTCTGGATATACTTGTCCAGATCTTCTCCAAATAAGCGTTCTCCATGAAATGGGAAGCTAATCAGCAATTTCTTACAGGGAGCTTCAGCAGACCAGTTTTTGAGCCATAGAAGCCTACGCATATGTACTACAGACAGCGTAAAGCGGGAGGCCTGTTGGATTGTATCCTTTATGGCGTCCACCGCAAAACACAAGGCTCTAGGTAGGTCAGCTAGGGCAAGAGCCTGCTGATCTGGTAAGTCCCTTAAGACTTGTTTCAACTGATCTTTCACCGCTTGGCAGACTCCAATCGCTGCTACTGCAGGTTGTGTCACCATGCTTGCTGTAGAGAAAGCAGATTTTAGTAAAGACTCCAATTTTTTATCTATTGGGTCTTTGAACATTGGAACATTATCTACTGGACATGTCAGTGATTTATTCACACAAGAGATGGCTGCGTCCACTGTAGGGACCCTCCATTTTTTTATGAACTTATCCTCCATGGGATAGATCACCGGAAATCTCTTGGGGGGAGTAAATATTTTGTCAGGATGCTCCCAATCCTGGTAAATAAGCCCTTCCAATAAAGGGTGGATTGGGAAGGAACAGACAGCCTGGGGAGCTTTCAGCGACCCCAGCGAGGAAACCGTAGTGGTTGATGGTTCCGCCAGAGGCATTTTAAATGCTGATCGGACCATGTTAGTCAGAGACTGAACCCATAATCTTTCAGCCTGAGATGCTGAGAAAGGTTCTTCCACTGTTGATTCCTCTATAACTGAATCAACCTCATCCTGATCCCCTTCAGGTAGGTCGATCTCTGTGTGGGGCTGTTCCTCCACTAACAGGCACTCTGAAGGAGGAGACGGAGATCGGACGCGCTTTCCCTGTGACAGGGAAGCAGCGATCAATGCTGTTAATCTCTCTTCCAATCCTCCCAGAGTTGAGGATAAAACCTCCTCTGTTATATATACAGGAGCAGGTGGACTGGCGACAGCCGCAGCACCAGGCACTCCTGCGGGGTTCCTACGGCTACTGACCTCTGAATTTTCAGGGGAGATTGGTGCAGTGCAAGCATGCCCAATATCCTCAGAGCCCGATGGAGACCCCTTTGGCTTCCTGGAAGACTTATTTCCGGAGAGTCTGGACGACATATCCTTTAAGCACAAAGCTGAGGTATTCCCGTCGTCATACACCAATTTTTGCTGGTAATAGTCTAACACAGTTGCTGCTATATACCAGCTGGTGTCCACTAAAGTGCCTTTCTATGGGGATGCCTGCATCAACCGCCTCTGTGTGCCACCGTTTTGTTGCTAGCTCTGTTTGCATCCAGCTGACACTTGTACTGTGTCCTCTTATACATGCTGGGCCGCCTGCACATGCGCAGAAGCGCGCATCGAGCGTCATCCACCCGCCCCACCCCTTTTTTTTCATAGGAGGCGCGTGCACGCGCCCGCGCGCCATTGGCGCCCTTTTCGAAACCAAGCAGGGACTAGGAGCCAGGGCCCTTTTTGCCGGAGGGCCTGTGCGGTGGATGAGCGCAGCAACAGGACAGAGAACTTACCAACTGCCTGGATCTTTTGACTTGAGAAAACCAAAGATCCACATGACAAGAAAAAATGGACCACAGCGGCCTCTAGTGGTTTAACACAGGTACCGCGGTCCTCTTTTTTTTTTTTTTTGACTACTATTAAAATTTTACATTTTCCAGTAGTTACAGGCATACACAGATATTAGCGGGAATACCGTTAGGTAACAGACAGACAGAAAGACAAATTAGGCTTGGGGGTCCCCCAATAGAACCAAGTTCCTGGGGGCCCCCACTTACCTGTTCCCCGCCGCAGGACTCTGTTTGGTCCACAGAAGCCCAAACTTCACCTATCACGGCAGGCATTGTAATTAAACCTTCAGGGACCGGGTTCCCAAGGATTCCACTCCCCTGGACCTGTATAGCACCCTGCACAGAAAACATCTTGGTCGTGGGTATGACCAGAGCTCTGGATCCCAGGGTCCAGCCCTCCTAAGAGAGGCATTACAGGCAAAACCTTGCTCTTCTCTTGCAAGGCCCGGGTACCGACCGTTTAGCTATGAAGCTTTTTTGGTCAGATCCGGAACAGCTTACTAAGGCCCGTAAAAGAACCTGTACGCAAGCCCAGTGAAAACACATGTTACTCTTTGGCCAACACCTTAGACACTGGCAAAAAACTGAGGTGCTCCCGGATGGGAGGGGCTTATATAGGGGAGGGTACTTCCGGTTTTGGAAGTTGCCAGTGCCAGCACCTGAAGGTATCTATATAACCCATTAGTAATGACTAAGTCGCTCTGTGTCCCGTGATGTACGAAAAAGAAATATACCACACCTTGTTTAAAGTCTTGTTTGTTTCAAGAAAACCTAGATGTATCACATTAGCAAATAAATTGAATATCAGTCAAGATACCTGTTTAGAAATGTATTCATTTGCTGGAGGCACAGATGCAAAACCTTTTTCTTCAATTCTTCACTAATTTGAGCAGCTACCTGAAGATTCTGCTCAAACATCTGTAAACAAAAACAGAAAACGGCCTATCAGCCTAGGGCAGAAATATAATAACAGATACATGTTTCTTGATTTGGATGGCAAACCCACATTCCGGTCTCAGCTAATTAAGGCATGATACACAGTCCTTAAAGTTAATATACAGTAGCTGTATCTGTGTACATATACAATGACAAACAGTTCATAGAAATACAGGTTTTCAAGACATTAAAGTCTCAGAAAAACCAGACTATCAAAAACTCTCATTACATGCTATATAAAAGTTTTCAAACGCAGAAAGCCACTAGCATTCATTTTACATAGAGTGAAATATACCTGGTTGATACTGCCTTCAGATGTCCCTCCCATCTTCTGTGTGTCCCCATTGCAGGCCAAGTTTGTGTAGACCAGCCGGTGTCCTCTATGGAGCATGCTTATATTTCAGTTGCCTTCTAAGCACCTCTTTTCCTCCTTTTTCTTATCTGTGCAGCTCACATGACTATAGTCACACATGTGGGCGTGTTAGGGACAGTACTGGCAATGTTGCCCAGAACCTCAATGGATGCTCACGGAGTGTTCCGAGATGTGCACAAGCGCGCGCCGCGCATCAGCGTGCATTGACGCTCACACGCACGCAAGTGGCGTGACTGACGCTGGCGCCAATGGCCCTATTTAAAATCAGCCTGTGACTGCTGGACAGTGCTGGATTATCTCTTCAGTCTCCTGTGTACCTTGATCCGTGCCTATCTGTTGTGACCTGGCTTGCCTTGACCTCGCTTCCTGTTCTCCTAGTCTTGACCCTTGGCCTGCTTCTGCTTCCTGACCACCCGGCTTGACACTCGGCTTATATCTGGACCCTGCTCGTGTGTGACCTTGGCTCGCCCCTGCACTGCTCTGGACTGTCCTACCTGTGTATGACCCCTGGCCAGTCTTGTTGGTTGGAGGGTAGACAGTGGAGACCTTGCGTGGAGAGTGAAGAAGTTTCTGCTTTTGACTGCTGGATTGCATTTGTTTTTATTTTTGGCTCTTTTTCCTTGCAGCTTTTTAACACCTTTTTCTGGCACATTTTAAACAGCCTTTTTTTTTTTCTCTTTTTTTCCTTTAGCCTATTAAGGGGAGTGGTTAATTGGTCACAGGTGATTGAGGCCTATATAAATTTCTGTAAGCTCATTTAGAGCCTGCTCATTTTGAGTTTGCTTGAACTCTGTCCAAGTGGAACTGGACTAAGTGGTGAGTTAAAATCAAGAGTTTAAAACAGGAGGTTAAAATAGGGGTCATAGTAGATGTGTAGTGTGAGTACCTGGGTGTTGTCTGAGTAGTGTGTGTGGATCGTTAGTACTCGTGTATTGTAGGTGCACGCTGGTCTGCGAGTGCACGCGGGTCCGTTGGTCTGCGGGTGCACGTAGGTCTGCGTGGTACCTGTGTATTGTCTTGTTGAATAGTTGGGTCAGGAAGCTAGTGTTAGGTAATTTAAACAGGGTATAATCTCGAATCCTCATTAAATTAATAGGTACGATGCCCGGCGGGTGTGGCGAGGCGACCCGGTGTACATCTTGCAGCATGTATGCGTTCCTTGATCATCTGATCGAGGGCGATTACTGCTGTGAAAAATGTAAACACATTGTTTCCCTGGAAGCCCAGGTTCTGAATCTAGGGAAGCAACTGTCAGCACTGGGAAGACCCTCCACACTAAAGGATAGCTGGATACGTACCTGGCAGGTGATGGGCAGGGGCCAGCACATATGTGGGTGGAGACAAAGAGGTGCAGGCACTAGAAAATAGTAGATGGGTGAAAGTCAGGAAGGGTAGAGAGCAAAGTGCCAGGGAGGCCGATCCAGGGCTGGAGCATCCCAATAAGTATGCTCCATTGAGTGACATTGGTGAAACCAGTCAGGGACCAGCACTGCTGGAGCTGAGGGACTCTCCTAGCTGCCGGGGGAAGAACTCCTCCAGTGAGAGTGGGGGGGGAAGCGAAGGGAAAGGAAAGACAGATTCTGGTGGTAGGGGACTCAATTCTTAGAAGGACAGAGAGGGCAATCTGTAACAAAGACCTGAAGCGCCGAACTGTATGTTGTCTACCGGGCGCTCGGGTTCGGCACATCACGGATCTGGTGGACAGATTACTGGGAGGGGCTGGGGAAGACCCAGCTGTCATGGTGCACGTTGGCACCAATGACAAAGTCAGAGGCAGATGGAGTGTCCTAAAAAACGATTTTAGGGACTTGGGAGCTAAATTGAGGAAAAGGACCTCCAAGGTAGTATTCTCAGGAATACTACCGGTACATCGAGCCACACCAGAAAGGGAACTGAACAAGTGGCTGAAGAGCTGGTGTAGTAAGGAGGGGTTTGGGTGCCTGGAGGACTGGGCCGACTTCTCAGTCGACAACCAGTACTATAGAAGGGGCGGACTGCACCTAAATGAGGAGGGTGCAGATCAGCTGGGAATAAGGATGGCCAAAAAGTTAGTGGGGTTTTTAAACTAGACGACAGGGGGGGAGGGTCCAGAGATAGTGAGAGTCAGCGGTGAACATTTTCTAGATGGTAGTATTAGGGGCATTAGTGGTAGGGTAACCAAAGCACATAAACCCAAGTATAGTAGCAAGTCCTAGTTGCAATCTGGGAACACCCAAGAGGATAGTATGTGACTGGTCAAAATATATTAATGCATTAAAGTGTCTGTTCACCAATGCCAGAAGTCTGCCAAGCAAAATATGATGTAATCGGTATTGCTGAAACTTGGCTTCATTCCTCACATGACTGGGCTATTAATATTCCTGGCTATGCACTCTTTCGGAAAGACAGGGTAAAAAGGAAAGGTGGAGGGGTCTGTCTCTATGTGAGAAGTGATCTCAAAGCGAGTGTGAAAGAGGACCTGGTGGATGGAGAGTGGGATGAGTCTGAAGCATTATGGGTGGAACTGCATACAGATGTGCGTAGTTCAAAGCTAATCATTGGAGTTTGTTATAGACCACCCAATGTTAATGAGGAGGTGGAGACTCAGCTCCTTGCACAGATGGAAAGGGCTGCAAGGGCTGGGATGGTGATAATAATGGGGGATTTTAACTACCCAGAAATTGACTGGAGTAATGGAACTACTGGGACAGTTAAAGGGCAAAAATTTATAAACCTATTGCAGGACAATTTTATGGTCCAGTTTATTGAGGCCCCAACTAGGAATGATGCTCTGTTGGACCTGGTAATCTCAAACCATGCAGAGCGTATTACTAATGTTCAGATAAAAGGAACACCTGGGTAGCAGTGACCATAACATTAATTCATTTGATGTTAGTTGTAAGCAGAAATCACATACGGGAAAATGCAAGTTAGACTTACCGGTAACTTGTTTTCCAAGAGTCTTTCAGGACAGCACATGAGAGAGTGGCTCCACCCACTAGGAAACAGGAAACACAATCTCCACCATAATTTAAAAGGAGGCGACTCCCCACATCTCGTCAGTTGTAGTAGAGTACCTCCGGCCCAAGCTGGAACACATAATCAGAATATGGTTAATCACAGCATGTATGTACATTTATATATATATCATCAATATATACAAACCAAGAAGGGCGGGTAGCTTGCTGTCCTGAAAGACTCTTGGAAAACAAGTTACCGGTAAGTCTAACTTGCATTTTCCCTTATCGTCTTTCAGGACAGCACATGAGAGGATAATCGAGACTTACCAACTAAGGAGGGACAACAGCCTGCAGGACCTTTCTGCCAAATGCCTGATCATCGGCTGACAGCAGGTCCAGTCTGTAATGATGGACAAATGTCAAATAGCTTGACCACGTAGCCGCCTTACAGATCTGATGTGGGGTGGCACCAGCTTTTTCTGCCCATGTAGTGGCTAGAGCTCGAGTAGAGTGTGCACGTATTCCCTGTGGAGGAGACAAACCCGTCTGGGAATAAGCTTCAGAAATAGCCAGTTTTAGCCATCTAGCAATCTAGCAATTGACCCCTTCGATGCTTGGCGTCCCTTTCTGTTACCAGAAAAAAGAACAAATAAAGAGTCCGAAGACCTAAAGTCCTTTGTTATTTCCAAGTAGTGTAATAAAATTTTTCTTACATCTAAGTTATGGAATAAAGTCTCCCTTCTTCCTGAAGGATTTGAACAAAAAGTCGGCAGGATAATTTCCTGCGATCTGTTATGAACTGATGCCACCTTTGGCAAAAACCCCGGATCTGTTTTAAGCACAATCCTGTCTGGGTAAATTAACATAAAAGGTTCTTTTATTGAAAGAGCGTGTAGTTCACTGATTCGTCTCGCAGTCGTAACTGCAACTAAGAATACCGTTTTAAGAGTCAAATCTTTCAACGAGATTGTCTGTAACGGTTCGGAAGGTTCTTTCGTGAAGGCTTGCAAAACTACTGACAGGTCCCATTTAGGAAAATGTTTAGTAGGCACTGGCCTGGCTCTAGTAAGTGACCTAAAGAATCTTGTGATCAAAGGAACTGAGGAAATGTTTTTTTCCAGGTATACTCCCAGGGCAGCCACTTGCACTTTGAGAGTGCTAATTGCAAGACCTTTGTCCACACCATTTTGTAGAAACTCCAGAATCGACACAATGTCTTCTAGGGTTCGGTTTGATGAATGACACCAACTGTTGTAGACTTTCCAAACCTTTGCGTAGATATCTCTAGTTACTCTCTTTCTACTGGCGAGTAAAGTAGATACTAGAGGCTCTGACAGTCCTTTGTTCCTTAATAACTGCTCCTCAGATACCAAGCCGTGAGGCTTAGTCTGGCTACGTCCGGGTGGTACACTGGGCCCTGAAGTAGCAAGTCCTGTCTGAGAGGAAGCTGCCAGAAAGGTTTGATCATCATTTGCAGGATGGAGGAAAACCAGGCTCTTTTCGGCCAGAACGGAGTGATCAGGATTACTGATCCCTTTTCCTTCTGTATTTTTCTCAATACCAGAGGGATTAGCTGAAAAGGAGGGAAGGCATAACCCAGATGGAAGCTCCAGGGATGTGCCAAGGCATCTATCCCTATTGATCCGCTGTCTCGGTGCAGAGAGAAGAATTGAGGGAGCTGGGTGTTTTCTTTTGATGCAAACAGATCCACCTGAGGACATCCCCACTTCTTGGTGATCAGTGAGAATATCTCCGGATTCAGGCTCCACTCTGGCTCTTGAATTCTCTGTCTGCTCAAAAAGTCTGCTACTTCGTTTAGCGTGCCTTTGAGATGCACTGCTGACAGGGAGAGTAAATGCTTCTCTGCCCACTCTAGGATTTCTGATGACAGCAACAGTAGAGCTTTGCTCCTTGTGCCCCCTTGTTTGTTCAGGTATGCCACTGTGGTGACATTGTCTGAAAGAATCTGCACATGGGACCCTTGGAGGTTTGGAGAGAAGGCAGCTAAGACTAGAGCAACTGCTTTTAACTCCCTCCAGTTTGAGGACCTTCCTGTTTCGGATGGGGACCAAACTCCCTGTGCTATGTTTTGATCCCAGTGGGCTCCCCAACCCCAACTGCTGGCGTCTGTCGTGACCCTTACTTCTGTCGGAAAGGACCAAAGCAGGCCCCTTGACAGAACTGCCTGATTCCTCCACCACCAAAGAGTCCTCTTCACCTTGGTGGGAAGCTTTACTTTTGTGTCTAAGGTTTCTGGGCTGTGATCCCATACCTGTAGAAGAAAACTCTGGAGGGGCCTGAAATGGAGCCTCGCCCATTGAATGGCCGGCATTGTTGAGGTTAAGGTACCCAGGACTGACATAATCCTCCTGATTGACACCTCCTGGTTTGTCTGAAGACTGGCTACTACACTCAAGACCTTCTCTTTCTTTTCTTCTGGGAGAAAAATTCTTTGCTCTACAGAATCGATCAGATAACCTAGAAACTGAACTCTTTGAGCAGGATTGAAATTTGATTTTTGAGTGTTTACAATCCAGCCCAAGGCTTCCAGATGACTGCGGGCCTTGGTTAGATCTACCTGCAACCTCTCTCTGGAAGGGGCAAAAATTAGGAGGTCGTCCAGATAAGGGATGACCGAGATTCCCTGTAGACGGAGAGGAGCTAGAGCTTCCGCCATTATCTTGGTGAATATCCGCGGGGCAGATGAAAGACCAAAACGGGAGGGCCTTGAATTGTAAATGAAGCACCTCCCTCCCCATATTTATTGCCAACCTTAGGTATTTTTGAGACCGAGGGGCTATGGGCACATGCAGGTATGCGTCTCTTAAGTCGATTGATGCCATGAAGCATCCCTTGACTAAGAGATTTCTCACCGAAAAAATGGAGTCCATGCGGAACCGCCTGTATTGGACTGACTTGTTTAACGGTTTTAAATTGAGAATGAGACGGAAGCTTCCTGATGGTTTCCTTATCAGGAAGATTTGGGAATAGAAACCCCGGTAACGTTCCTCTGGAGATACCTGAACCACAACACCTTGTCTCATCAGATCCTCCAAGAGGTTTTTCATGGCTAGGGCCTTTGTTGTGTCCCTTGGCAGGTTTGTTACACAGTATCTTTCTGGAGGAAGATCCGAAAGTTCTATCTTGTATCCCTGGGTCAGCGTGTCCAAAATAAACGTGTTTTCCGTCACGCTTGCCCAAAGAGGAAGGAATTTTTGAAGCCTTCCCCCCACAGGCAATGACAAGTCATTGCGTTTTATTGGTTGGCGCAGGAGGATTGAAGAGGACATTCCCGCTGCCTTTACCTTTTTGCGCCGACCAATTCTTTCTTTTTTCTTGGGGCCTGCTTCCCTGATCCTGATTTTTTTGAGGTCGAAAAAAACGCTTAACTGGTTGTTTTTTCTTTTTAACAGGAAAGGACTTCTTTTTGTCCGCTGTCCTATCTAAAATAGAATCCAGATCAGGACCGAACAAAAGATCTCCAAAAAAAGGAATTCCACATAACCTACTTTTGGAAGATGCGTCCCCTGGCCATGTCTTAAGCCATAGAGCTCTCCTGGCTGAGTTGGTTAAGGCCCCAGATCCGGCTGACATCCTAATTGATTCTGCAGAGGCGTCAGAAATATAAGCCACAGCTGCTGCTAGGGTAGAAAAAGAATCAAGGATCTCCTGCTTAGGTGAGTCTGCTATAATATGAGCTTTAAGCTGATTAAGCCAGAACTCCATGTTTCTAGAAACACAGGTAGTAGCCATAGATGGTTTAAGGTTACCCATAATGGATTGCCAAGCTTTTTTAAGTTGCTGATCCATCCTTTTGTCCATGGGATCTTTGAGTACACCCATGTCTTCAAATGCCAAGTCGGTTGACCTGGAAACTTGTGAAAACGCTGCGTCTAATTTTGGAGTTTTATTCCAAAGCGCATCTGGGTCTTCATTGAACGGAAAGCGTCTTCTATGCGATCTTGGGAAAAATGTTTTTTTCTCTGGATCAGCCCATTCCTTTTTAATGGCTTCCGAGATTACTGAATGCACAGGGAAAGTGCGACTTTTTGTTTCACTAAGCCCTGCATACATTCGGTCATGCAGCGATAATTCTTTCTTTTCTTCATCTATTCCCAATGTTGCATATATTGCTTTCAACAAACTGTCTACTTGCTCTAAGGACAGTTTGTATTTTGAAGGTGCATCTCCTGCATCTTCTTCTTCCTCTTCCTCCTCATCTTCTCTGGGGTGAGAGGGGGAATGTTCCCTTTGGGTAGGAGGGCCAGCTTCAGCCTCTAGCCCTGGGATTAATTGTGAGCCCTGAGAGGATCCTGAGGTAGTTGGCTGACTCAGGGATGGTGTTGCAAGAGAAGAGCGAAAAGATTGTATGGTAGCATCTAGCTCTTTCTTGACTGATGCGATTAAATCGCTGCATGCAGAAGAAGCTTCTTCCTTCACTAAGGAATTAACAAAAATCTGGCATAAAGCTTTCTTCCAGCCCTCTGGTAATTTTGCTTTACATGAGGGACATCTCTTTTTGATAGGAGGGTCAGAGCTCTTAGCCTGCCACATAAAAAACACAAAGAGAAAAAAACACCAGCATCCCTTTTTAGTGAGTCAAACCTGCCTCCTAACGAGCTCACCCAGGTGCACAGTTAGTCTAACAGCCAACACCCTGTGCCCAGACAGGCCCCAGCCACCAAGGGGGAAAAAAATGCATATAGAGAGAGACACCTACAGTAAACAGGGTAGATCCCACATACCCTCTTACCTGGGCCTTGCTGGTGCCTGTGCCTGCCCCACTCGCTGCTGTCACGTTCTCCATCGTGGATCAGCGCTTGTTCTGTGGCATCAAAAGCGGCGGTTCCGGAGTCCATAGACGCCGCTGCGTCGGACCGGAACCGCATTTATAGGCACCAGAACCTCTCCTCCCCTCTCCCCCTGCGCGAGTTCCGCCGGAAATGACGTTTGCGCCTGATCCCGGTGCTGCCCCTTGCAGGATACCTCACTTCCTGCTAGCTGAGTCACTACTCAGCCTCCAAAAAGATGGCGGCGGCCTGTAACGCCGACATGCGGTTCAAAAAAACCCCGCGAACGGCTGCCGCCGCCGAAGGAGCGGCTCCAGGACCAGTCCTTGCTCCGCTGAGCTGAAAGGGGAGAAGGAGCCCACTTACCAACTGCCCACTGGCGTGGTGTGGGAGGATCGGACTCTCTGGAGGACAAAAGGTATGGTGGGGTAGGCAGCCTTAGTCTCTCAGGACAGCACCTTAAGAGACCTGACTCCTACTAGGTGCTCCCTTGCCGGAGGAAACACAAAAACTGACGAGATGTGGGGAGTCGCTTCCTTTAAATTATGGTGGAGATTGTGTTTCCTGTTTCCTAGTGGGTGGAGCCACTCTCTCATGTGCTGTCCTGAAAGACGATAAGGGAAAGCTAAAAACGCTTAATTTCAAGAGAGCAAATTTTACAAGGATGAGCGCTGCTCTCCAGGCCTTTGACTGGGAGGGAATATTGGCATCAATGGGCACAGAACAGAAATGGGAATTCTTCAAAAAGACTGTTTGTGAACTCACTGCAAAGTATATTCCCATGGGCAATAAGTTTAAAAGGCTAAAAATAAAACCTATGTGGCTCACTGCCAAAGTTAAAAAAGCTATAAACTATAAGAAAAGAGCTTTTAAAAAATATAAAAATGAGGGAACACTAGTGTCATTTAAATGTTACAAAGAATATAACAGGATATGTAAAAAGGAAATCAAGGATGCAAAAATTCAAAATGAACGACAGATTGCAAAAGATAGTAGGACAAACCCCAAAAAATACTTCAAATATATTAATAGTAAAAAGGTCAAGTCTGCGCATGTAGGCCCTTTACAAAATAATCTAGAGTGGGTGACTGGGGACAAAGAGAAGGCTAATTTATTAAATACTTTCTTCAGTTCTGTGTATACAAAGGAGCATGGGGGAGCTCATGTCCAAAATGGGGGTGGTAGTGACACAGCCCCAAATCCACAATGGCTCAAAAGTGATATGGTCCAGAAATATTTAGACGGAATAAAGGTGGATAAAGCACCTGGACCAGATGGCATACACCCACGGATCCTAAAAGAATTGAGCTCTGTAATTTCAAAGCCATTGTATTTAATTTTTAGGGACTCATTAATGACAGGAATAGTACCACTGGATTGGCGCAGGGCCAATGTGGTGCCTATATTTAAAAAGGGAATTAAGTCTTTACCAAGTAACTATAGACCTGTTAGTTTAACTTCCATAGTTGGGAAGATACTGGAGAGATTAATAAAAGACCACATAGTTTTTTTCCAGCAAGAACTCATCTATTTAAAGTGGTTGTAAACCGACTAACTTTTTTTTTTTTTTTTGCCCACCTGCAAGAGAAAGGCATAATGAGCTAGTATGACTAGCATACTAGCTCATTATGTACCACTTACCTTAGATCGGGGCCCCCGAAGCAGTCCGCGTCCCTCTGTCCAGACGCAGACATCACTGCGGCGATAGCCGGAATGTTACTTCCGGGTATCGCCGCACCAGCCAATCACAGCGCCGCTCCGGCGCTGTGATTGGCCGGAGCGGCGAAGACGTGACTCCGCGCATGCGCGCGGGAGCCGTCACATTCGGCTACGCCCAGCGATTGCTGGGAAGTAGCCGATTTTGTGAATGGGATTAACCCCATGAATGCGCCGTTGTCTATGGCACGCATGCGCTGTAGACAGCGGCGCCTGACTTTTTAGTAAATATCTCCCAAACCGTGTAGGTTTAGGAGATATTTCTTGCACCTACAGGTAAGCCTTAATCTAGGCTTACCTGTAGGTGCAAGTTGAAAAAGTGGGATTACAACCACTTTAAAGCAACAGACAGCATGGTTTCATGAAAGACAGAAGTTGTCAGACAAACCTGATTTCTTTTTATGAAGAGGTAAGTAAGACCTTGGACAGAGGGGTGGCTGTGGACGTGGTATACTTGGATTTTGCAAAAGCGTTCGATACAGTTCCCCACACACGGCTCATGTGCAAGGTAAAGTCTACAGGATTGAAAATATCAGTTTTTAAATGGATAGAAAACTGGCTAAAAAAGACAGAATTCAGAGAGTAGTGGTTAATGATTCTTACTCTGAATGGTCCAAGGTTATCAGTGGTGTACCCCAAGGTTCAGTGCTGGGACCCTTACTTTTTAATATGTTTATAAATGATATTGGGTCTGAGATCAAAAGTAACATTTCTGTCTTTGCAGATGACACCAAGCTATGCAGTGGAATAACGCCCTTACAGGATGTCGCCAATTTACAAGCCGACCTCAATGCTCTGTCTAATTGGGCGACTATGTGGCAGATGAGGTTTAATGTTGATAAATGTAAAGTTATGCACTTGGGGGCTAAGAATATGAATGCATCATACATACTAGGGGGAGTAAAACTGGGGGGATCCGTAGTGGAGAAGGATCTGGGGGTTTTGGTAGATCATAAGCTCAATAATGGCATGCAATGCCAAGCTGCAGTTTCCAAAGCGAGCAAAGTCTTTTCTTGTATTAAGAGAGGTATGGTCTCCAGAGAGAGAGATATAATTTTGCCCCTGTTCAAATCATTAGTAAGACCTCATCTGGAATATGCAGTTCAGTTTTGGGCCCCAGTTCTCAAAAAGGATATTGGGGAACTGGAGAAAGTGCAGAGAAGGGCAACCAAACTGATAAGAGGGATGGAGGAGCTCAGCTATGAGGAAAGATTAGAGGAACTGAATTTATTCATTTTTGAGGAGATTAAGGGGGGATATGATCAACATGTGCAAATATATAAGGGGTCCATATAGTGAACTTGGTGTTGAATTATTCACTTTACGGTCAACACAAAGGACAAGGGGGCACTCTTTGCGTCTAGAGGAAAAGAGATTTCACCTCCAAATACGGAAAGGTTTCTACACAGTAAGAGCTGTGAAAATGTGGAATAGACTCCCTGCAGAGGTGGTTCTGGCCAGCTCAGTAGATTGCTTTAAGAAGGGCCTGGATTCTTTCTTAAATGTACATAATATAACTGGGTACTGACATTAATAGGTAAAGTTGATCCGGGGAATATCCGATTGCCTCTCGGGGTTCAGGAAGGAATTTTTTCCCCTGCTGTAGAAAATTGGATCATGCTCTGCTGTTTTTTTTTGCCTTCCACTGGATCAACTGTGGGTATAGAATTGGGTATATGGGATTGTACGATATATATATATATATATATATATATATATATATATATATATTTTTTATGGTTGAACTGGATGGACTTGTGTCTTTTTTCAACCTAACTATGTAACTATCTCCGCTCACCTGAGCACAACGCAGCTCAGTTCTGCCTGCTGCAGCCATCCCTCAGTGGCTAAGCCCATCAGACTACAAGCAAGCACCTGGCCAACCGTGCTTCTGTGGGCACCACGCTCTCCGTCCCCATCTCCAGGGTCGCGCTGCACTCAGCTGCAAGGGGAGCCCTCTTGACCTCCATACTCGTTCCTGACAGGGCGTATACACAATGGTGAATGACACTCCCCTCCCTCCTTCCCCCTCCATGTCCTTCTATTGCTAAACACTATGGGGGCGAGATATAGTATGCTGATGGATTACATTCACTAAGAAACTCACAAAAAATGCTTAGTTTAAATATAATTTTTTTTTTTTTTTTAATCAAATATTCTTTATTTCCTTTTTCTTTTTTATATGAACATTCTGATTATACATATCTCTATATCCATATGCATATTTGATCCACCACATATCTCATATAAACACAAACATTAATGGCATACCCTCCTCCCCTCCCCCCTCTCCCCCTCCCTCCCCCCCCTCCTATTCCCACATTCTGCCCCACACTCTCTACTGTGCCTCCACCTCTAGCCAGTGTTTCCATATGTTCATAAATTCCTTCCTATTTCCCCTCTTATCATATATAAATTCTTCTTTTCTGATAGTATTATCTATTACTTTCCTCCATTCTGTCCCTGTTGGGGGGTCTTTTGCTTGCCACCTTTGCGCTATAAGCTTCTTACCTTGGAACAAGCACCTTAATATTGCCGTTTGTGTGTCTACTGGTATTCCCCTGTCTTCTATCAATCCTAGCACACACAATTTAGCTTCTGGTTGGAAAGATGTTCCAAATACAAAGTTTATTCTATCTATTATCTCTTTCCAGTACCAGTACAGTTTGGGACATCTCCACATCATGTGCACTAAGTCTCCCTCCTCTATTCTACATCTCTGGCATTTTGCATCTTTCCTACCACCAAGCTGGTACATTCTTCGAGGTGTATAATATGCTCTATGTACTAAGTATAATTGTGAGGCCATTTGGGAGGGGCAAAGTGTAACTCTCGGCCCTGCCTCTAGTATCCTTTTCCACTGGTCTTGTGTTATTGGGCCCAGGTCTCTTTCCCATTTTCCCTTGTTTTCCAGTCTCTCTTCTTGATCTACCTCACTTATACATTTATACATCTCCGATATCGTCCCTCTAGCTAAATCCGCGTTTACTAGCCTCCTGAGTTGGGTCATTTCGTTCCATACTGGTATTACCTGCCCGAATTGTGCATTCAAAGCATGTCTTACCTGTAGGTATCTATAAAATGATTTATTGGGGATTGGGTACTCCTCTCTTAGCTCTTGGAATTTTTTTATTCTTCCCTCTTTAAAAAGCTGTGTCAGGAGATGCACTCCACATATATCCCATTCCTCAACTTTTCCCATCTTTTTAAGCTCTTCTAGGTTACTATTGTCCCAGATGGGGGAGAATTCTGAGAATCCTCTGTAACCCAATATCTCCTTGACCGTCTTCCAACATTTTACTATTAGTTTTTCTGTTGGACATCTGGAGCAGAAAGAGTCAGCCTCCACTGCCTCTACCTCTGTGTCATGACTTGTGTCATTCAGTAGTAGATTCTTTCCCCCTTCCTTACTCCCCGGTAGGTAACTTCCCCTCATATGCTGCATTTGTGCAGCTAGAAAATAATGTCTCGGGTTAGGCAATGCCAGTCCCCCCCTTTCTCTAGGTTGCTGTAGGGTGCAAAGACGGACTCTTACTGCTCCATTTCTCCATATCAGTTCCCTGAATACACTGTCTATTCTTTTGAACCAGTATTTTGGAATCCATACTGGGGAGTTATGCATTATATATAGGATCTGAGGCATCCAAACCATTTTGACAAGGTTGCAACGTCCAACTACCGAAAGTGGGAGTCTAGTCCACACGCGACACTTATGTTTCAACCTTGTCATCAGTGGTACTAGGTTATTAGCTATGTAATGTCCTGGTTCTTTTGTTACGTTTATTCCCAAGTACCTCATCTGACTCACAACCTTAACTTGGGTTATCTGCTGTGTTATTGGGTCTATCGGCAAAAGCGCAGATTTTTCCCAATTAATCCTCAGGCCTGAGATTTTCCCATATTCTCCAATTATCCCCATTGCTGTATCCAGTGAGGTCTGTATATCTCCCAGGAAGAGCAAGATGTCGTCTGCATACATGGCAATTTTTTCTTCCCCAAGTTTTCTCTTAAATCCATGTATCTCTGGGGATGCCCTTATTGCTATAGCCAGCGGTTCCACTGCGAGGGCGAACAGCAGGGGCGACAGCGGGCACCCCTGTCTTGTCCCTCTTGCCAACTGGAACCACTCTGAACACTCTCCATTTATTCTTATTTTTGCTCTTGGACCCTCATACAGTGTTTTAACCCATTGGATGAATCTCGGACCAAACTGGAACTCAGCGAGTACCTTCCACAAAAAGTGCCACTCTAGGCTGTCAAACGCCTTGGCTGCATCTAGGGACAGAATGGCTCTTGTCCCTTCATTCTCTATTGGCAATTGGATGTTTAAATATGTCCTTCTTATATTGATACTTGTAGATCTATCTGGGATAAATCCAGTCTGGTCCGAGTGCACCAATTTTGCGACTATCCTGTTGAGTCTTGTTGCCAGTACCTTAGCCAGTATCTTCACATCTGAACATAGGAGAGATATCGGCCTATATGATGCTACATCAAGCTGACTTTTCCCCTCCTTTGGAAGCACTATAATTGTTGCCTCTGTCATAGACAGTGGCAGCTTCCCCTCTACAGCTGCCCAGTTGAATACATCCAGAAGTTTTGGAAGCAGTACCTTGCTGTAAGTCTTATATATTTCTATTGGCAAACCATCCGGTCCCGGGGCCTTCTGGTTTGCCATATCTGCTGTTGCTTTTTGTAATTCTTCCAGCGTCAGTGGTGCCTCCAATCCTTCTCTATCTTCCCTTGATAGTTGGGGGACCTGTAGCCCTTCGAAGGTTCCCATCTCCCTTTCTATATTATCTGATGGGATACTGCTATACAGATTTTGGTAGTAGTTTTTAAAAACCTCTGTTATTTTATTAGTACCTCTCCTAATCTCCCCTTCTTTATCACGTATAGCCGATATAACCGAAGAGGGGGTGTTCGCCCTAGTAATCAGGGACAGCATCCTTCCCACTCTCTCTCCCTCCCCAAAGAAGGTCTGTTTTTGAAACAGCATTTTATTTTCTGCTTTTTTTAATAGCAAGTTTTTATATTCTTCCTGACTTTTTACCCACTCTTTATGTTTCTCTAGTGTTGGACTTTCCACGTATTTTACTTCAGACCTTCTCACCTTTTCCCTTGCTGTTACTTCTTTAGCTTGTGTTTGTTTTTTTTTATATGATATTTTTTGTATTAAGACTCCCCGAAGGAAAGCCTTCAGGGCATCCCAAATAGTTCCTTTAGATGCAGATCCTTCATTTAATTTTATAAATTCTTCCAGGTTGGCATTGACTCCCCCCACATCGTTAATTATTCCTAGCCAGAATGGGCTCAACTTCCAATCCCCTTTACTAAGTTTCCTACTTGTATTTATTTCAAAAATTACTGCAGCATGGTCTGAAATACTTCTCGGTTCATACTTCACTTCCCCCACTTCCCTCAGGGCATCTTCACTACACAGCACCATATCTATTCTGGACAAGGTCGCGTGCGTTTTAGAGTGACAAGAAAACTGTTTCTCCTCCGGGTGCCTCGCCCT
Source organism: Rana muscosa (assembly GCA_029206835.1). Taxonomy (NCBI): domain Eukaryota; kingdom Metazoa; phylum Chordata; class Amphibia; order Anura; family Ranidae; genus Rana; species Rana muscosa. The sequence continues at coordinate 6,550,373 of CM055122.1, forward strand.
CCACACATCCACCAGTCCCGTCTCTCCGCAAAATTGGAGGAGGGGGCTGCCAGGCGTGCCACTGGGGGAGACCCCGGGGGGAAACCTATCCACCTTTTTATTCATAGTCATGTTAAAATCTCCTGTCACTATAACTGGCACCCCTTCCCTGTTCATGGAAAACTTTATTAGCTCCTCTAAAATTTCGGTACTAAAGGGTGGTGGGATATAGACGTTAGCCAGCACATATTCCCTTGCCTCTATCTTACAGAAAAGAAATATAAATCGCCCTTTATCATCCACTCTACTCTGCCTGCAGGTGAACACTATTCCAGGATCAACCAGCACACTGACACCCCTTGAATATGAGGTATGAGTGGCATGGTATTGTATTTGATATTTTCTATGTTTTAATGTACTGATGGTTTCCTTTTCCAGGTGCGTCTCCTGCAGACATAGTATCCCAATATTATCCAACGCTGCCATTGAGTAAATTATGCTTCTTTTAGCTGGTTCTCTTACCCCCCGGACATTCCAGGAACATACCCTTATACTTTTAGTCTGTCCTAGGAATACCCCTTGATCCTGTCTATTAACTACCATTATTCAAATTTTATCAGTGTACTTCCCATATTGTGATTCTGTGTCTCAAACATTTGTGCCTCAAACATACGTTTCTTTTAATTTTTATGTCTTTGTTTTTAGTTCCTTTCCAAAAATCGTGTTTTATGTTTAGTGGATTCACCCAATCATACTCCTCACTCATATCTTTATCCCACTCTTGCTCCCTCTCCCCTCCCCCTCCCCTTCCCTGCCCTCCATTGGGCCTGTATTGAGAGCTTCTAAAGTGACCGCATATTCCCCTTAAGGTGCTTAGTGCTATTTTGTCTGTTGCTGTGTTTCCCCCTATTCTCAATTTTTCCAATTTCAACCATTTATGTTTATATTCTACCTTTTCCCCTTCACACATAGTACCGAAAAATAAAAAATAACCAAAACACATGCACATTTCAAATTGCCCATTTTACAACACTTCCCCGCTCCACCCCCTTCCTCACTTCCCCGTATCCTAACCGATAAAAGAGAGAAAAAAAAAAAGGAGGGGAAGGGAAAAAAAAAAAAAGGAAAAAAGAAAAAAAAAGGAAAGAAGGAGGGAGGGGGAAGAGAAAAAAGATAAACCAAGGCGATGGGTGGGAGGGGGGACAGACACTTTATCCTTTACCCTCCTGTTCCTTCTGTCCCCTACCCCCCCCCCTCCACCCCGTTCCCTCCCATCCAGCCACAGTGTCACTTCTGCAGGTGTGGAAAAAAAGGTATGTTCCCCCTTGTCCGTTATCCTTAGGCGAGCTGGGTAAAACATTGCGTATTTCAGTTTATTATGTTGCAGCCTGCGTTTACAGTCCATACATTTTGCCCTTTGTCTCTGTAGTTCCGGGGAAAAATCCGGATAGATTGAAATTCTCACGCCTTTATATTGTATCTCCCCCATTTCTCTTGCCCTTCGCAGGATTGCAACCTTGTCCCTAAAATGAAGCAGTTTAATGAGGAGGGGCCTAGGCTGGCCTCCAGTAGCAAGATTCCTAGATGCCACTCTGTGGGCTCGTTCAATTGTAAAGAATTTTGACAGGCAATCTTTACCGAGCGTTTCTCCAAGCCAGTCTTCCATAAACTCTGTGGGGTTGTTACCTTCGCTTTTTTCGGGGAGACCTAGTACCCCAATATTTTTCCTGCATATCCTATTCTCCATGTCATCCATCTTATTCATGCATGTATTTAGCTGTTCCCGCATTACTTTTATCTAATTTTTTAATGTGTCCACATCGTCTTCTACCTGGCTAAGTCTCCCCTCTAGTACAGATGTCCGTTCCCCAATCCCCTGCACATCTTGCTTAAGCGCTGACATGTCTTCTCTTATGACTTTTAGTTGACCAAATATATCAGTTAGTGAGGACTTGCAATTATTCACTGCTTGGAGAATCTCTCTCATAGATGGTTCCCCCTCTTTCGTCTGTTCTACAGTCAATTCTACGTTTTCCTTCTGTGTCTTATTCTTTGCCCCCGTGTTGCCAACCGCAGCTGCTAATGTATCCATTGTTAAGGTCTTTCCCTGACTTCTCCTCTGAGAGGTGGGTTGTTGCTCCCCCTGTGTTTTTTTGGGTGTCTGGCTCGGTGTATGGCCTGCCGTATGCGCAAATCTCTCCAACTTTGCCGCTGCAGCCGCCGCTGCGGCCTGGCTTGCCTTAGTTCCTTGCGTTGTATGTGTCTGTAGCTGTGGCTGTGTCTGAGAATTCATCTGTTCCCTGCCCCCTGAGCTGGTTCTTTCCTGAGAAGTGACTTCCACACCTTTTTTTTTGTCATTACTGACAGAATATCCAGCGCTATCCTCCGGTTTTTGTTAGAACTGTAGAGTTTATGGGGCTGTGTAGTTCTATTTTTTTTTTTTTTTTCCGTAGTTCCAAGTCAAACGTTCTTGTTCCTACCGTTCTCCCGGCACCCAGGCCGTACAGCTATTTAACTCTGTCCCCTTATCTTCTTTACCCCAAATCTCCGGAGGCAGGGTGTATATTTTACATTTTAGGGTGAAAGTGCAAAGTGCAAGGTGCAAGATACCAGTGTAGCAGATCCCTGTGGGAGATCTATACCATGTATAGTATATCTAAGGGGTCTTTATATTATATTATCTCTCCCTGTCTCCATGTCCATATCATTATTCCACCAGCCCCTGCCGCAACCTCACTGCAAATTGGCATACGAGGTGTCTATAAGCACAGGGTCTGCACAGAGTTTATGCTTTCCACTGAATCTGAGCCCTGTTCATAGTGCTCCACAGTGCCCCGCACTACCCCCACGGTTCTTCCTTGTAGTGTCCCTGTAGTGTCCCAGGTACACCATACGCCATACACCCTGTAGCGTGGCCAACACCAGCCTTGTGTTCACCACCTCCACCTCAGCTGTCCATTCCTACATACCAATGGCGGTCTTCAAAAAGCAGTCTGTGCAGTCTGTTTTTTTTTAATAAAAAGAAAGGGAAATGTGTATTGCTTCCACTGCGTATGTTGCCTTACCATGTGTGTTATAAGGCTATCCTGTAAGGCTATCCTGCTGTCCTGTAAGGTGTCCACCCTTGGGCTTACCCTTCTCCTCCTCCATGTTTGCTGCATTTGAAATGTTGCAGGATTGCGGTGTTGCGGCGGCTGGACGTCCAGATTTTACAATCCTCCTGCCTCCTCCATAGGGCAGCTCCGGCACCTCAGCGGCGGCAGCGCCAGGGGCTCAGGCGGCTCGAGTCAGTTCCGGGGTCGCTGGATCTCCGGCATCTCCTCCCTCAGTTCTCCCTCCTCCTCCATAGAAAGCAATAGAATCGGCTCAGACAGTGAGTGACATGGGAGCGGGTGTGCGGTCCGTGCTGCTACGGCCTCTCACCTCACCTCTCCCCTCTACATCCAGTCACGCCCCCCAAAACATCAATAGTTACCAAATATAAATTATTAAATATATCAAATGTAGTTGCTAATACCTGTAAAGTCATAAAACCCTGGGATGTAAATGCCATCGGCACAAAATGGAAGCTAGTGTCAATCATCTCTGACTCTGCCTACACCATAATAATGCACAAAAACTACATATTGGATATTCAACAAAGATATATTGGGAGCTGTAAAAATAGGATTTTTCCTACAGCTTACCTGTAAAATGCTTTTCTTGGAGTACATCACGGGACACAGAGCAGCTATAGTAATTACTATCTGGGTTATACGCCACCTATAGGTGAATGGACACTGGGACACCAAAGAGACAGGAAGTTCCCCTCTATATAACCCCTCCTTCACAGGAAGCACATCAGTTTTGTAGCAAATCAGTGAATATCCCAGTAAAGAGGAGAGGGAGTAGATCACGGGGCACAGAGGCCCAAGAAAAGAATTTTACCGGTAAGCTGTAGGAAAAAATAGGATTTTTGTACTCACCGTAAAATCCTTTTCTCTGAAGTCTATGGACGGACACAGCTCCTTATAATTCTTGACTTGTGGAGTTTAACATCCCCACCCAGGGGGCGGTCCCTCCGGACATAACCCTCCGCCCTGCAGTCAGCAGCTCAGTTCATAAAAAGCAGTACAAGCCCCCCAAAAAAGGAGGGGTGTGTGCTGTGTCCGACCATGGACGACAAAGAAAAGGATATTACGGTGAGTACAAAAAATCCTATTTTCTCTTTTCGTCCATGTACGGACACAGCTCCTTAATTCTTGACAGTTGGGACGTCCCAAAGCAGTGTGGGAACAGCAATCAAAAAACTAAATTTCACCCCAAACAAGCAGAGCTCCTCAACAGAGGAGTTGCAACCTCAGTCAGTCGCCTACAAAACTTTGCGGCCGAAGCTAGCACTCACATCAACCCTGTAAAACTTTGAAAAGGTGTGAACAGACGACCATGTCGCCGCCTTACACACTTGTGAGACAGACGCTTGATGTCAGAAAGCCCAAGAGGCACCAATAGCCCTGGTCGAATGCGCCATGACAGGAAAGGGAGGCGCCCGCCCCTTAAGGGCATAGGCCTGGATGATGATCTGCCTGATCCGCCGAGAAATGGTGGCCGTCGAGACCGCCAGGCCCTTCTGTGGACCAGACACTGACACAAACAGTGAGTCAGACCTCTGGAATGGAGCTGTAGCTGACAGGTACACCCGCAAGGCACGTACCACGTCTAAAGAATGCAGCGCAACCTCCTTGGAATGCGATGGCCGAGGACACAAGGATGGAAGTACAATGTCCTCATTCAGGTGAAAGGCCGAAACCACCTTCGGAAGGAAGGAAGGCTGCGGGCGTAGCACCGCTTTGTCCTTATGGAGGACCAAATATGGGGACTTGCAAGACAAGGCCGCCAATTCAGAAACCCTCCTGACGGATGTGATGGCAATTAGGAAGGCAACCTTCTGAGAGAACGTCAAAAGATTAATTTCCCTGATGTCCTCAAATGGAGGTTTCTGAAGTACCGAGAGCACCAGATTCAAATCCCACTAGGTAGTGGTGGTCGGACCGGAGGAGCCACATGTCGGCCAGTGACTGTAAAGCAGGATGAAGAATAGGACCTTGCGAGAGAAGGTCCTCCCGCATCGGTAGTCACCAAGGTGCATCCGCCACCAGGCACACTAGATCGGCGTACCGGGGATGCCTGGGCCAATCCGGGGCAATGAGAATCACCAGAATCCCCTCGGACTCTACTCTGCGGAGCAGACGAGGAAGCAACTTCAGTGGGGGAAAGGCATAAATTAGCCGATACTGACCCCACACAGGGCCACCAACGCGTCTGCCCAGGGATCTCTGGACCTGGCCACGAACCGACACCTTGCGATTGAGTCGAGAAGCCAGGAGATCCACGTCTGGCATGCCCCATCTCCGGCAAAGGAGTTGAAAAACCTCAGGATGAAACTACCATTCCCCTTGGTCCAGCATCTGGTGACTCCGATAGTCCGCCTGTTTTCTACGCCCGGAATGTAAACTGCCAATAGAGCACGCTCCTTTCCGCCCACCGCAGGATGTGAGCGACCTCCGACGCTGCAGCCGAGCTTCTTGTTCCTCCTTGATGGTTGACATATGCCACTGCCGTGGTGTTGTCTGACTGGATTCTGACTGGACGCCCACTTAGCCTCTGTGACCACTTGGAGAGGCACAGCTTGATCGCCCGGAATTCCAGGACATTGATCGGCAGTCGGGATTCGTTCTGAGTCCAGCGGCCCTGGGCCGCCTGAACCCCCCATACTCCCCCCCAACCGGTCAGGCTGGCGTCCGTCGTGATCACAGTCCAATGAAAGGGGAGGAACGACTTCCCGGACCGAAGAGCTGGGGATCTCAGCCACCAACTCAGATTCAAATAGGTCATCTTGTCAGGTCCTCTGACAATCCAGAGACAATGGAGATCTGTTACATTTGGAGAGAATCTCCTTCTGCAAGACTCGAGTGTGGAATTGGGCATACGGTACTGCTTCGAAGGAGACTACCATGAGGCCCAGGACTCGCATGCAAAAACGGTGAGTCGACCAGTTGAGGGATGTCAACAACTTCACCGCCGTCTGGAGTGTCTGCAACTTTTCCAAAGGAAGAAAGACTCTGGCCTCCAAGGAGTCCAGAATCAACCCCAGGTACTCTAGGCGCTGGGTCGGTACTAACACGACTTCTGGAGGTTCAGTATCCAACTAAACTCCCGGAGGGTCTGACTGGCTATAGACACGTCCTCTCTAATTCTGAGCTTGAAGTAGCTCTCAGAAGAAGATCGGCCATGTAGCCCACGATAGCAATGCCGCGCTGTCTCAGCAAAGCTAGAATCGGGGCGAGCACCTTGGTGCCGACGCTAGGCCAAAGGGAAGAGCCACAAATTGAAAGTGGTCTTCGCCGATGGCAAAGCGCAGGAACCTCTGATGCCTGACGCAGATGGGGACATGCAAGTATGCATCCCTGATATCCAAGGACTACAGGAAGTCCCCCGGATGGAGTGGAGCAACCACCGAACGAATCAATTCCATCTGGAACTTTTGAACCTTTACAAAAGCAATGAGGGCCTTGAGGTCCAAGATTGGACGGACTCCGTCCTTCTTTGGGACCACAAACAGATTCAAGTAGAATCCCTGAAACCTGTCTTGCGGTGGTACGGGTATGATCACCCCGCACATCAACAAGTCTTGCACTGCCCCTTGCAGGGCAGTCCAACGAGCCAGAAGGAGAGGCAGATTTGAGGGAAAGAATCTGTTTAGTGGACAAGAAAGAAACTATCTTGTACCCCAAAGTGACCACCTTGCAGACCCACTGGTCGGAGAGCAGGGAGGTCCATCCAGGTGCAAACCCGCGAAGCCGTCCCCCCACCCATGAGTCGGGCAGGGGCAAAACTTCATGCGGTAGCAGGCTTGTTTGCTGGCTTGTTGGGCTTGCGCACCCAGGGACGCTTCTGTCCCCCAGCTTGACCTTTGTCAGTTTGGAAGGGTTCAACTCCACAAGTCAAAAATTATAAGGAGCTGTGTCCGTCCATGGACGAAAGAGAAATACCATTTTCTTTATCGTACATCACGGGACACAGAGCAGCTATAGTAATTCATATCTGGGATGTCCCAAAGCAATGCCCCTGAGGGGAGGGAGACACCATCATAGAAACTGCCACCAAATAAGGACCTACTCTGCTATTTGTAATATGCTGAGGCCAAAGGCAGTATCTTCTACGTGGTTGACATTAACCTGGTAAAAAAACCCTGTAGATGTATAAACAAAAGACCAAATAGTGATCTTGTACACGTGGGCCCTAGCCAAAAAAAAAAAAAAATTTTTGCCATTTATTGATAAACTAGCAGATCCACTGCTAAAAATTCGACCAGGATGGTCAGCACAACCAGAATTCCTGATTAGTGCCGACAACTCAAGTATACCCTGAGCATCTGAACTACCTCTAGAGTAGGTAGCGATCTTCCTCCTGCCGACTGTGGATTAGGAGAAAAATAAAAAAGGAAAGACACTGTCCTGATTCAAGTGAAAACTAGAAACAACTTTAGGCAATAAAAATGGATGAGGACGCAACATCACCTTATTATGCGAGACCAAGAATGGCTCCCTGCATGAAAGAGCCGCCAACTCTGACACTCCACTTTGTGAAGTGACAGCAACCAAAGATGCCACCTTCTGAGATAAAAAGGACCAACAGAATCTCCTGATTGGTTCCAAAAAACGGCCTCTATAAAAAGGACAGTCAAAATCAAATCAAATCCCAAGAACACAAAAAAATGGCCTGACAGGCGGGACTGTCCAAGTTACATGCTGTATGAGGTATGAAACGAGTACAACAGCCCCTGGAAAAAAATGGATAGGGACGAACTCTGACCCTTAAAGTGGTACTAAAGACTCATTTAAAAAAAAATAGGATTTTTGTACTCACCGTAAAATCCTTTTCTCTGACGTCCATGGACGGACACAGCCTTCTTATACTCTTAACTGTAGGGTTATGTTCCTGTCTATTAGGAGAGGACTAGGCAGACATGTTAATAGTTAAAAACATTTATCTTTAGCACAGCTGAACGGCCCCACCCAGGGGGCGGTCCCTCTGGTCATAACCCCTCACACAGCAGTTAGCAGCTCAGTTCGTCAAAAAGCAGTACAAACTTAAAAGGAGGGGTGGGTGCTGTGTCCGTCCATGGACAAAAATCCTATTTTCTCTTTCGTCCATGGACGGAAACAGCCTTTTTATACTCTGAAATGTAGGGGCATCCCCAAGGGACGTCCCCAAGCAGTATCAAAAAAACGAAGGGTGGGAACAGCAGTCAAAAACTAACGTCACCCCAACACAACCAGAGCTCAACAGGAGGAGTTGCAACCTTTAAACGGCCGCCTGCAAAACTTTGCTGCCAAAGGAAGCATCCGAAGATGCACTCACATCAACCTTATAAAACTTGGTGAAAGTGTGAATGGACACCAAGGTCGCCGCTTTGCACATCTGTGAGACAGACGCTTTATGTCGGAAGGCTCAGGAAGCACCAATTGCCCTGGTCGAATGCGCCGTGACAGGAAAAGGAGACACCCGCCCCTTCAGGGCGTAGGCCTGAACCACGATCTGTCTGATACACTGAAAAATGGTGGCTGACGAGACCACCAGGTCCTTCTTGGGACCAGATACTGACACGAACCGTGAGTCTGACCTCCGAAACATAGCCGTAGCAGGCAGATAGGGAAAAAAAACGCAGCCTCTTTGGGATTCGACGGCCGAGGACAAAAGGATGGAAGTACAATGTCCTCGTTTAGATGAAAGGCCGAAACTACCTTTGGTAGAAACGAAGGCTGCAGGCGCAGCACCGCTTTATCTCTATGTAGGATTAAGTAGGGGGACTTGCAAGACAAGGCCACTAACTCAGAAACCCGTCTAACCAAAGTAATGGCTACCAGAAAAACAACCTTCTGGGAGAGAGTCAAGAGCGGAAGATCCCTGATGTTCTCAAAGGGGGGTTCCTGAAGTGCCGAAAGCACCAGATTCAGATCCCACGGAGGTAGTGGTGATCGAACCGGCGGAGCAACATGTCGAACCCCTTGGACAAAAGGTACTCACCAGGGAGTGAGTCGCCAAGGGTCGTTGAAAGAAAACAGCCAATGCTGAAATCTGCCCCTTAATGGTGCCTAAGGCAAGTTTCTGATCCACGCCACGCTGTAAAAACAACAGGATCCTAGAAACCAAATAAGCACGTGGGTGCCACCACATCTCTTCACACAGAGATGTAGGCCTTTCATGTGCGGTGGTAAATCTTCCGGGAAGATAACTTCCGTGCCCTCAGCATGGTGGAAATTACTGAATCCGACAGGCCTCCATCCCTTAGTACCTGGCTTTCAACAGCCATGCCGTTAAAGCCAGCGACTGTAAAGCAGGATGAAGGATGGGACCTTGTGACGGAAGGTCCTCTGGCAACGGCAGTCACCAAGGAGCGTCCGCCACTAGATTTATCAGGTCGGTGTACCAGGGACGCCAAGGCCAATCCGAGGCAATTAGGATCATCTGGATCCCCTCGGACTCCGCTCTGTGAAGCAGACGAGGAAGCAGTTTCAGTGGGGGAAATGCATAAATCAGCCGATACTGTCTCCATAGGGCCACCAAACGCAACTGTTGCGTCCACCCAGGGATCTTTTGACCTGGCCACAAACCTTGACACCTTTCGATTGAGTCGAGAAGCCAGGAGATCTACGTCTGGCTCGCCCTATCTCAGGCAAAGGAGGTGAAATACCTCCGGGTGTAGTGACCATTCTCCTTGGTCCAGCATCTGGCGACTGAGGTAGTCCGCTTGCCAGTTTTCTACACCCGGAATGTAAATGGCTGAGAGAGCCGGTACACTCCTCTCTGGCCACCTCAAGATGTGAGCTACCTCTGAGGCTGCAGCCGCGCTTCTTGTTCCGCCTTGATGGTTGACATACGCCACCGCCGTGGTGTTGTCCGACTGGATCCTGATCGGACGCCCCTGTAGCCTCTGTGACCAAGTGGAGAGGCACTGCCTGATCGCCCGGAGCTCCAGAACATTGATCGGCAGGCGAGATTCTTTTTGTGTCCAGCGACCCTGTGTCGACCGAACACCCCAAACTCCTCCCCAACCGGTCAGGCTGGCGTCCGTCGTGATCACCGTCCACTGAAAGGGAAGGAACGACTTCCCGGACTGAAGAGCCGGAGATCTCAGACACCAGACCAGGGAGTCCCTGACTAGTTGGCTCACCCGGATTTGACTAACCAGGGACAAAGGAGACTTGTTCCATTTGGACAGGATCTCCTTCTGCAAGACTCGAGTGTGAAATTGAGCATATGGTACCGCCTTGAAAGAGGCTACCATCAGGCCCAAGACCCGCATGCAAAAGCGGAGCGACGACCATTTGCGGGATGCTAGCAGCTTCACAGCAGTCCGAAGAGTCTGAAACTTTTCCAAAGGGAGAAAAACTCTTGCCTTTGAGGAGTCTAGAATCAACCCCAGATATTCTAGGCGCTGAGTCGGCACCAACACCGCCTTCTGGAAGTTCAGCACCCAGCCAAGTTCTCGGAGGGTCTGACTGGCAATCGCCACGTCCTCCAATTCTGAGTTTGAAGCAGCTCTCAGAAGTAGATCGTCCAAATAGCCTACGATGGCGATCCCTCGCTGTCTCAGCAAGGCCAGAATCGGGGCAAGCACCTTGGTGAACACCCTCGGCGCCGACACCAGGCCAAAGGGGAGAGCCACGAATTGATAGTGGTCGTCCCCTACTGCAAAGCGCAGGTACCTCTGGTGTCCGATGAAAACAGGGACATGCAAGTAAGCGTCCTTGATGTCCAAGGACACCAGAAAGTCCTCCGGATGGAGTGCAGCGACCACAGAGCGAATTGATTCCATCCAGAACTTCCGAACTCTCACAAAGACATTGAGGGCTTTGAGGTCCAGGATTGGACGGACTCCGTCCTTCTTCGGGACTACAAACAGATTGGAGTAGAATTCCTGAAACCTTTCCTGCAGCGGTACAGGTATGACCACCCCGCACTTCAACAAGTCCTGTACTGCCCCCCCTTTATTGCGGCCCGACGAGCCAGAAGAAGAGGAAGGTTTGGAGGGAAAGAATCTGTTTGGTGGATAAGAAAGAAACTATCTTGTACTCCGATGAAACCACTTCGCAGACCCACCGGGCGTAAAGCAGGGAGGTCCACCGAGCCTCAAACTCGTGAAGACGTCCCACCACCCGGGAATCGGGCGGGGGTAGACCTTCATTCGGAAGCAGGTTTGTTCGCAGGCTTCTCTTGCTTGCGAACCCAGGGACGCTCCTTTCCCCCAGATGAGCCATTGTTGGCCTGAAAAGGTCTGCCTGCTGGCCCTGACTGACGAAAAAGCTCTTTTGCGTGGAAAAGGAGGGCCCCGGTTCTACGTCTCGGCTCCTTACCTTTTCTGGACTGAGGGAGTAGCGTGCTCTTACGTCCAGTGACATCCTTAATAATGTCATCCAGCGAGGCTCCAAATAGCCTCTCTCCCTTGAAGGGCAAGTCTGCCAGAGCCTTCTTAGAAGCCTGGTCCGCAGACCAGGATTTTAGCCAAATCAGGCGCCGCAGACTGCAGACACCGAGGCTCTGGAAATCAAAGGAGCAGCATCCAGGGCTGCATCACAGACATATTTGAGGCCATGCACTAACTGGTCAGCTAGTTCCATGCAGCCTGGAGGAGCCTGATGTTCCTCCAACTCCCGGTGCAATAACTTTGCCCACTCAGTCAGAGTTTGTGACACCAGTGCCATGGCCAAAATAGGATGAATGCTGATCCCAGCAAGGTGTATAAGGACCGGCCCACCGCCTCAGATCTTTTATCTGCAGGATCCTTAAATGCAGCGGACCCTTCCACCGGAATCGTGGTCATTTTGTTTAACCTAGATACCGGGGGTCCACAACCGGGGGCGATGCCCATTTTTTCAGATGGCTCTCCTCAAAAGGGATAACGGACTGCCAAGCGTTTTGGGACCGAGAAGGTCCTCTGCTGCCGTTCCCATTCCTTGTTTATGAACTTGTCAAAATAAGTCACAAAAGGAAAACATTTTTGCAGTGCGGGCCGGCTTATGGGACCCAAAAGGCACAGATACCTCAGCAGAAGTCCCAGCCTTATCCTCCAGTTTGAGGGTTTGCCGCACTGCAGTGATAAGTGCTCCAACAAGTGCCTTATCCTGCGCTCTCACCGTCCGAATGGTCCTGGTCCGCATCCTCTGATACCTTAGAACAGGGGCCCTGGGTCCCAGCCCGGCCCAAGTCTGAGTCAGAGCTACCCCCAGAAGAAGGTGGGGGGAAGGGTGCTTTTTACCCCCCTTGCGCCCACACACCGCTTCCTCCCTGGCAACAAACGACTCCAGGACCGCCGACCAAGCGTCCCCAGGAACCGCCGGGGCACTGGTTGCCACTACTGGAATATCTGGGGAAGAAACGCCAGCTTCTGACGCCATGCTGACCCGCTCACTTGACATCCCTAGGGTCAAGTATAAAGGTACTTAAAAAGTGGCCCTCCCTCCGTGTTGCAACCGACCAGGGGACTCACCACCCTGACCAGAACCGCTCAGCGCCGCGTTCCGCTGCCTCTCTCCACACAGCGTTTGTCTGGGTGTCTCTGAGGTAAAAACTGCACTATTCGCACCGTTCAGAAGCCATTAGGAACACTAGAGGCCAAAACATACACCAAGATGGTCCGGCCATTCACCTCAGGAAAAAAAAGGCACAGGCCTCAAGAAAATGGTCGCCCGCTAAGAATGTCTGCGCCACAGCACAACTACAAGAGAATGGCCGCCCGCTGTACTGCTAAAACAGCGGCGCGGCCACAGGAAAATGGCGCTGATTCAAAAGAAAACTGCGCTAAACACAATGAGGTGGACGAGAAGGTCACACAACAGTGGCCCCAGAGGGGGGGGCCCTTTTAAAGGCAGACCACCCACACAGAGCGGACCTGGACACCCCCAGGCCAGGACATGGAAAATCACCACAGGTAACCCCCGGTCAGTCACAGCAGGCCCAAGCAAAGGGAGGAGGGAAGTGACAGGGGGGAAGAGGTAAGGGAGGACAAGAGACCCCCTATCGACCCCCCTCAGGAAAGCCCAGCTGTTCCAACCTGCCAAGACAGGAGGAAAGTACTTACCCATCCTGCGAGGACCGCTGGCGCGTTCCTGACAGACCTACATCCGAGCAGTACAGAGTAGCGGTCGGCCACGGTTCACTGTGACTTAGACAGCAGTAGCCCAGTCATAGGTGAACCCCGGAGCATATAGCTCACCAGCCACCCCTGGAGCCACGGGGTATGTCGTGGCCGACGAGCACGTAGCTAAGGCCTGCTCACGCTCTATGGCCAGACTAGGGAGACTACAAGGATCTATATTATGCAGCCTGTCACCCAGCCGGCAGTTGATAGATCTCAAGATCAAAAATCGAAAAAAATAAAAATAAATCTTCAGGACCATGGGCCCAAAGGGAGCCAGGTCCTTCTCTACTAGGCAGAAAAAAACTGAGCTGCCAACTGCTGTGTGAGGGGTTATGACCAGAGGGACCGCCCCCTAGGTGGGGCTGTTCAGGGCTTCAAAGGGCGTGATGTCCTTTCATGACGCCCTGGAGGAGGGGCGAAACGCGTTGACGTATTTTCGGTTTGCGGCTAACCTGTAACGCAAGTTCCTGTCTCCGTGGAACGCATGCCTTCTGAGCGGCGTTCACGGAAGTTTTCACTGACTGCCTGTCTCTGCCGCCAACTTTCCAATTAGCGCTGTTTGAGCGTACTTCACCATTTTTATCCTTCACATGTTTTTTATTATCGATGGGAGCTAATATCCTTCAATGAAGCATCTATCAAGTAATACACCAGCAATTGCCCACATCCGTAACTCCAGATCAGGAAGCTGATGATCATCTCCATTCGGTGAGTAAGGTCCCTGAAGGGAGATCATTTTACTCATTTGAGGACAGTTATAACCTGTGTGTTACATTCAGCAAATTTCTATGCATGGACAATAAGTGGGGCTTTTTATTTTTTCTGACACTATTTTGATTTTGTGGACACCTCAGTGAGTGGAGTCTCCGCAGTGGGATCCACTCTTCTCTATGTCAAGTTTCACTTTGCTCTGTACTATCATTATTTGATGAACTAATACACCCAGCTGTATCACCAATACAAATATATATATATATATATATTTTTTTTTTCTCTCTATGGACTTGTTCCTAATTCAAGTTTTCACACAAAGGAAGCCGCATGGCTTAACAAACATTAACATTGTCTCTGACCAAACCAGCTCAAAGACTTACCGCTATTACCACTGATAGGAATCCTTATTCTGCGTTGTTCCAGAGAACAACACATACCCAGATTATACTACCGTTCCTGGGGATGGGAGGTTATCTGCAGGTGAATGCTACGAATCTTAACATGTGCTGATCAGACACACAGCAGAGACAAGAGCGTACATCCGCCTATAACCGATAATGTCCTTGCAGAGCGAACATATCCCCCCAGACGAATGTCTGTGCAATGAACAGGGGCCCTTTCGTTGGCAGACATACCCTGCAAACACCTCTCTCCAACCTCAAGAAGTTTTCCACTACCAGACGGGACTCAACCAGCGTCAGTCTGCCCCAGTCAGCTCTTTAGAGCGGGCTGCGGGAGTACTAACACTGGGCAACACTATGACAATACATATTAAATACATCTTCATAAAATTTCCACAACACCGTGATTGCCAGGTGTTTTTTCACCTTAATGCATAGGATGCATTAAGGTGAAAAAACACAAACCTTTACACAACCCCTTTAACGGTACTTAAGGCCAAACTCCTTTCCTCTACTGACTGGAGAAAGAAAACAGAAAATCTCCCACCCACATATTTCTGCGGGTGCCACTTTCTGGCTTCACGCCAGGCAAAAAAAGATTTCAAGTCCTGTAATTGAAGTTCCTCGAAGCTGGCTTCCAGGGGCTCAATAGTGCTAAGATACAGGACTCAAGACCATCAGGTCCCCCTGGACTGGGAGTGTCTAAAGGAGCAACCCCCGCAGGACCCGTTATGCCCGTGTATCAAGCACCCCTGGGCAAATTTGGTCAACACTAATGTCAGTGTTCCACCTTACGGATTCTTCGCAAAGGATTTGGCAGAATCCGAAACGGGGAAAAAAACGTCAAATAAGAGAGAACCGAACCTTAAGGTGTTACTAGTACATGTACCCTTATTGGCAGTGGAACTCTTGTCCCGGACACACCTGTCCCAACTGTTTTAGAATTTGGAATCTAGAAGATTCCCCTGCAGAGTTCCCCTAGCCATTATCCTATACCTGGAACAGGTTTTGGCAATAGAGACAGCACTTGTACTGTACCAGACAGAATGTGGTATATCTCCCTGGGTCTGGTGGTATATTTATATATAGATTATCTAGATAGATAGCTAGATAGATAGATATACACACACACATATACATACACACACACACACACACACACACACATATATATAGACCTAATTCCAGCTGTACCTACCTGCCAGGAACAGTCTCTGAAACCTGTTTAAACTTAAATGGTGTGAATTAGAGAAAAGTCATCAAACTATGGATTTTGGTGATTGCGCAAACATCGAATACGATACCACGGACGGCTGCTAGGCGTCTGAGGATTAGAGCAGCCTTTTAATCTTAGTGGACATTCTCCCCAAAGGCCCTGGCTGGGTTTGGCCATATGCACAATACCTAAAGGCATCTGGTAAGCAGGCATTCCTTGTGGTGGTGGTGCACTGGTTGTCTTTCAGTCACGGGTGTTATTTATGCATTTGGTGCCTATTGCTTTATGATATAGGTACCTGGTGTGATCCATAACAATATTACGCTATTGTTTTTTTCTGTTCAATCCACTATTGTGCCACAAAATTTATGCCATTATACGAAGCCCGTGGGATCTAGGAATTGATCACTTAACGTTGTGGGAGCGACCATCATCCACAGAGGATTTCGTGATCTCCCACTGGGATAAAGGCCCTGGCTGGGTATAAGCCATCTGTGCTAAAGGCTTATAGTCTGGTAAACATTCATTGCACCTGTTAGTTGGTACTGTTTGAGATTCAAGTTTCTCTTTGAAGGAATATATGAACTTTCGCTGGGATTATTGAATTGATCTCTACAAATTGGACTTTTTAAGCGCAAATTTTACTTTTTTACTTTTACTTGTGCTAATCCCACTTATTTTTGCTGCTTTTTGGATTGGTCCATCCCCCTTTTTTTACTTTAAGCGCAGTTTTTTACCCTTTACATATACATAAACACACACATATACCCGCAGAGGCATTTCAAGATTAGACCTATAACAGGTTTGTCCTATAATCCAGAGCAAGGCATACTGGCCAAAAAAAATCCAAGCGATTGGACAGTATTCTCCCCTGTGGAGACCAAGCCCACTGAACTGTAGCCAGGCTCAAGTCAACTTAGAGAGACTGGCATCAGTGGTTATCATTTACCAAATTTCTGAAAAAGAAGAATATCAAGCACCAATTTTTGCTCTGTATTCCCCAAGAAACAGAGCCTTCCAGCAATGTAATGCCTAGATCTTCAAGTTCCAGACTGAGAATGAACCTCTACCAAGACCTGGAGTAGGGCTCTATGTAGTGTGACAGCAGGAAGGTAAAGTCACCTGGTTGCATCCAGGGGGGTAGATATATTTCGCCCAGATTCAGGCTTTACGCCGACTTATACAACTAGGTAGAGAGTTAATGAAGCCCAGCTGAGACTAGTGGGCTCATTGATGACTCATACCTCTAGGGAGAGGGCTGGGCGTCGTGCAGACAGGGAGTTGATGAGGCCAGCTGAAGCTTGTCAGCTCATTTAGGCCTCTATAAGAACTCCCAGCTTCATTAGATGTTAGCTCATGCCTGGAACCAGACCTGTGTGGACTGTCTAGGGAGAGTGAACCCCTGCGCGGTGAGAAAAAGCCTGTGTGGCTATTTGCTTGGACATTTAAAACCAGGGACTTAGGGACTAGGACAGCACTAGGCTGATCCCAGTTGTTAGTTAGGAAACCTGTATGTTTAGTCAGAGGTCAACTTGACCAGGATTTATTTTGGTTATGTTTCTTTTGCTTTGCTGTGTTTTGTCACTGTAAATAGAAAATAAACCGCACCTTTTGATTTTGAAAACCACAACCTCCGTTTGCTGGGCCTGTTTTGTGTGGGGAGCCCATCCCGGGGGTCACACACACCCGCTGCCGAGCTAACCCCCTCACAGTTGGTGGAGAAAGCGGGCAGTTTTTTTTAGGCCAGCATGGAGGAGATACTGAAACAGCTGGCTCTAGCAAATGCCAATCAACAGCAGACAAATGCAGGTTTGCAAAAGAGCCTTGCAGCTCAACAACAGAGCCTTGCAGCCCAGCAGCAGACAAACGCAACTTTGCAACGGAGTCTGGAGGCTCAGCAACAAGCCCAGCAGCAATCTGAGGCCCGCTTCATAGACCTATTGCAGAGGCAAGAGCAGAGACTACAACAACAGATGGAAGCAGTAATGCAGCAACGTCCGCAGACCAGTGAGGAAAGCCGTCCCACTAATACCGCGTCCTTTGGGGTGAGTCGTTTATTGACGAAAATGACTGGAGAGGATGATCCAGAGGTATTTTTGACCACATTTGAAAGGACCGCTGAAAGAGAAAAGTGGCCTGAGGAGCAGTGGGCTGGACTGGTGGCTCCTCTGTTAACTGGTGAATCGCAGAAAGCTTACTATGACCTAGAGCCTAACCAAGCAAAAGACTATGTGATGCTAAAAGCTGAAATATTGGCAAGGCTGGGTGTCACCCAGGCTGTCCGGGCTCAGCGTGTGCATAACTGGACTTTCCAGCTTGGAAAACCCCCCAGGTCTCAAATGTATGATCTCATTCACCTGAGCAGAAAGTGGCTACAGCCAGAGACTTTGTCCGCACCAAAGATTGTGGAACGTGTTGTAATGGATCGGTTTTTGAGAGCTCTTCCTACTGCCATCCAAAAGTGGGTAAGCCATGGAGACCCAGAGACGGCCGATGGTCTTGTGGATCGTGTGGAGAAATACTTGGCTACAGAGAACCTGACGGCCTCTTCCAGAGACACTCGGACTTTCCACCCTAAGACCAGACCATCCCCAGGGGCGGATAAGATGATTCCAAGGGGTAAGGGTGGAGAGAGTGAGAGGGTGGGAGCTCTACCCCAAGTTTGGCGAGAACAGCCTGGGAAATCAGCGGCTCAAGAGGCGGCAAGAAGGATCGTTTGCTACCGCTGCCGGCAAGCGGGACATATTGCAGCAAATTGCCCGGTTGTGGAGGAACCCATGCAGTGTGACTTTCTGACGGGCAGACGTCAGTCGCTGTGTGCGACAGTCGCATGCACTGCCATTCGAGGAACTGAGAAACATTTATGCAAAATGTGTGTTAATGGTAGAAATGTTGTGGTATTGCTGGATTCAGGTAGCCTTGTGACCCTGATAAAGGCTGAGTTAGTTAAAACAGAGGTCTCTGGGAATAGCAAGGTAGCTGTTATTTGTGTGCATGGGGACACCCGAGAGTGTCCAGTGACTACAGTGTGTTTCGAGACCCCCAAAGGTACCCTCTCTCATCCAGTGGGCTTAGTATCTCAGTTACCGCATGACGCCATTGTCGGAAGGGATTTTCCGAAGTTCTGGGAACTGTGGGATGATCCTGAGCCCCCCACTGGTGCCCCTATGTACCAGGAATGTGATAGCCAGAACTCCCCTGAGAGTGGTGAGGACTCTCCGGAATTTCCCTTGTCAGTATTGGCAGGGGAGACTCAAGAAACTGGAGAGGAGCCCACCTCCTCAGACGAAAACCTACCGTCTGTGGAGTTTTCTGATCTTGAGGTTCACAGGGAAAACTTTGCCACAGAACAGTTGAAAGACCCCGCCCTAATAAAGGCACGGGAAAACGTAGTGAAAATAGATGGCGAGTTAGTGAACCCAGATAATACCTGCACTTACCCATACTTCAGCGTAGAGAAGGACCTACTGTATCGGGTGGCAAAAAGGGCAGAAGAAACCGTTGAGCAGCTTGTGGTGCCCAAACCTTACAGGAAGTTGGTGTTGGAGTTGGCCCATGGGCACATTCTTGGAGGTCATCTGGGGACAGAGAAAACCCGAGAGAGGGTATTACAGAGATTCTATTGGCCGGGGGTGATGAAGGACATAGAAAATTATTGTTCCTCCTGCCCTGTGTGTCAGAGGTCGGCCCCGATGCCACATTTCCGTAGCCCGCTGGTCCCTCTACCCATCATTGAGGTCCCGTTTGAGAGGATCGCCATGGATTTGGTAGGTCCTATAATCAAGTCCGCTAGGGGGCACCAGTACATATTAGTTATAATGGACTATGCCACCCGTTATCCAGAAGCGATCCCTCTCCGAAATACCTCGGCCAAAACCATAGCCAAAGAGCTATCTCTTGTGTTTAGCCGGGTGGGTATTTGTAAAGAACTGCTTACGGACCAAGGTACACCCTTTATGTCCCGGGTTATGAAGGAGCTGTGTAAATTGTTCAAAGTGACGCAATTACGTACATCTGTGTATCACCCCCAAACCGATGGGCTGGTTGAAAGATTCAACAAAACCCTAAAACAAATGTTGAAGAAAGTGGTGGATAGAGATGGAAAGGATTGGGACTGTCTACTTCCTTATCTGATGTTTGCTATTAGGGAGGTGCCCCAATCCTCTACGGGATTCTCCCCCTTTGAGTTACTGTATGGGAGACACCCAAGAGGGCTGTTGGATATTGCCAAGGAAACTTGGGAAAGTGAGAGTTCTCCCCACAGGAGTGTGATTGAGCATGTCGCCCTGATGCAAGACCGAATTGCACAGGTAATGCCCATCGTGAAGGAACATTTGGCCCAAGCGCAGTTAGCACAGCAGAGAGTGTACAACCGTGGAGCCAAGACCCGTACCTTTTCCCCGGGGGATATGATACTGGTACTTGTCCCTACGGTTGAAAGTAAATTCCTTGCCAAATGGCAAGGCCCCTACGAGATAATGGAAAAAGTGAGCGAAGTGAATTACAAGGTCAGACAACCAGGAAGGCGAAAGCCCGAACAGATCTATCACGTTAATCTGTTGAAAGCCTGGAGGGATAGAGAGTCCCTAGTCGCAGACACTTGGTCACCAGCTCAAACTGGTTGCGTGATTCCTGAGGTTGGAATCGCAGCCACCTTGTCACAACCCCAACAACAGGAGGTTAAGGAGTTTGTGCTTCGTAACAAGGAGGTATTCTCTGAGCTGCCGGGACAAACATCTGGGGTAGAGCATGACATTATTACCCCGCCCGGTGAAAGGGTGAAGTTAAAACCCTATCGGATCCCAGAGGCCCGACGGGAGGCAATACGGGAGGAAGTACAGAAAATGCTGAACTTAGGGGTGATAGAGGAGTCCCAAAGTGATTGGTCTAGTCCCATTGTGTTGGTGCCTAAACCGGATGGGAGCTGGCGATTTTGTAACGATTTTCGTCAGTTGAACAAAGTTACAAAATTTGACACCTACCCCATGCCACGTATAGATGAGTTGATCGACCGGCTGGGAACAGCCCGATACATGACGACTCTTGACCTCACAAAAGGGTATTGGCAAATCCCCCTGGCCAAGTCGGCCAAAGAGAAAACCGCATTTGTAACCCCAGACGGGGCGTTCCAATATAAAAGAATGCCGTTCGGGTTACAGAATGCGCCGGCCACATTCCAGCGGAAAATGGACCAGATGCTGAGGCCCCATCGGAAGTATGCTGCGGCTTACCTGGATGACGTAATTGTCCATAGCACAGATTGGGCCTCACATCTGCCAAAAGTGCAAGCAGTCCTGGACTCTGTTCGGGAAGCGGGGTTTACGGCTAACCCCAAGAAGTGTACCATTGGGCAGGAGGAGGCCAAATATCTTGGGTACACCATTGGGAGGGGAGTAATAAAACCCCAACTCAACAAAGTCGAGGCCATCCAGAGTTGGCCACGTCCCAACAGCAAGAAGCAGGTACGAGCCTTTCTGGGAATCGCTGGGTATTATCGGCGATTCATTCCCCACTTTGCTTCTAAGGCTGTGCCCCTAACCAACCTGACGAAGGGGAAAGGGTCGGTCATGATTAAATGGACCCCCGAGGCTGAGGCAGCATTTCAATTCTTGAAACAAGCCTTATGTAGCCAGCCAGTGTTGTACTCACCCGACTTCTCTAAAGACTTTGTCGTACAAAGTGATGCGTCAGATGTGGGGTTAGGAGCAGTATTGTCCCAGGTCTGGAACGGGGAAGAGCACCCAGTCATTTACCTCAGCAGGAAGTTGAAGTCCCATGAGGTAAATTACGCCACCGTTGAAAAGGAGTGTTTAGCGGTGAAGTGGGCTCTAGATTCCCTTCGGTACTATCTGCTAGGTAGGCACTTTGACATGGTTACGGATCACGCTCCGTTAAAGTGGATGGCTCAAAACAAGGAGACAAATAGAAGAGTGAATAGGTGGTTCCTGGCCCTACAGGAATTCAACTTCACAGTAAAGCATCGCCCTGGCGTTCAAATGGGGAATGTGGATGCTTTGTCTCGAGTACATGAATGCCTGATTGCTGGTGTTCCAACCCCGAGGTTAAAACAAGAGGGGGGGGGGTATGTGACAGCAGGAAGGTAAAGTCACCTGGTTGCATCCAGGGGGGTAGATATATTTCGCCCAGATTCAGGCTTTACGCCGACTTATACAACTAGGTAGAGAGTTAATGAAGCCCAGCTGAGACTAGTGGGCTCATTGATGACTCATACCTCTAGGGAGAGGGCTGGGCGTCGTGCAGACAGGGAGTTGATGAGGCCAGCTGAAGCTTGTCAGCTCATTTAGGCCTCTATAAGAACTCCCAGCTTCATTAGATGTTAGCTCATGCCTGGAACCAGACCTGTGTGGACTGTCTAGGGAGAGTGAACCCCTGTGCGGTGAGAAAAAGCCTGTGTGGCTATTTGCTTGGACATTTAAAACCAGGGACTTAGGGACTAGGACAGCACTAGGCTGATCCCAGTTGTTAGTTAGGAAACCTGTATGTTTAGTCAGAGGTCAACTTGACCAGGATTTATTTTGGTTATGTTTCTTTTGCTTTGCTGTGTTTTGTCACTGTAAATAGAAAATAAACCGCACCTTTTGATTTTGAAAACCACAACCTCCGTTTGCTGGGCCTGTTTTGTGTGGGGAGCCCATCCCGGGGGTCACACACACCCGCTGCCGAGCTAACCCCCTCACAGTAGAGAACGTGCTTTGACCTAAACACAGCTTCCTCCTGTAGAAATATATGGAAGGAACCCCTGGAATTGACTGCTTCTTGAGCAAAGATTATTGAGATGTCTTCAGCAAGCCCAGCACTGGGGCTAGATGCTTTGAGAACCCTCCGGAGCTGTGGCCAACCCAAAGAGGATTCGTAAAAAAACTGGCTTTCCACTGCAATTACAGAAATCTTTGAGGAGCCTGGTATCAAAGCACCCCATGAAAATGTGTGTTTACACATGATCATGGAAAGCCCCCCTGGGCCCCGAAATCTACCTCCTGCAGAGAGGTCATCACTGAACAGTCTAGCCTATCTGAAAACAGAAGGATGTTCAGCGGCCTGAGCTCTTAAGATAGACCTCATGTCCCTATTTGGCTTCGGAACTGCTACCATTTTATTGTCCCACAATAATGAGCCCATAACTTCTGTTTCAAGAGCAAATGAAAGGCAAAAGACTGACGACTGTGACAGACCCAGACAGTCCCAAGAGGTGCACTTAATCTACCAGGTTTCTGCAGGTTAAAGATGGAACACTCAGAGACTGCCCTACGTTTTACTGGCCTGAGATACTCTCAAAACTCAGCAGCCTCAGATGCCTCCCTCACCCCGGTGGGGAAAGCTTACAGCATCTGGTATCCCCGGGCAGTCTCCCATCCATATACTAACCAGGCTTGAACCTGCTTAGGCTTCAATCAACCGAGATCAGGCATGAAAAAGGTGATGCGGCCGCAGTCTTAAAAAATGAATGCGCCAGGACACCCTGCGATGCCAAACACCACAGTGGCTCAGATGCACTCGAGACCACTGTCCATCGGGGCATGTGGACACTGCCAGATACTTAACCTGAGAGCGGTGCCCCTGCTTCCTCCGGCTGCCTCTCTTTTCTAGAACTGTTTAGCTTGTATAACAGGTAAATAAAGCAGCGACTAAATTATCCAACCCAACAAAAAGCCCCGCAAGGATGCAGGCCTAAAACAATGCTGGTTTACCTCTATGCCACTCCTTAGGCATGCAAGTACCTAGGTATGCAAACATGCAGTTATACAAGTATTCTTGCCATTCATGCATTTATGTATGCAGTACAGACTCAATAAGCTTATACGCATGTACCCTCAGGCAAACAAGCACCCAAGCCAATAAGCCCATATGCATTTAGTGCTATGCAAATAAGCACATAGGTAAATAGTCCCAGAAAAAAACAAGTACATATGTATACAGCTAAATAAACATATGTATGCAGCACAAATGAAAAACATGCCAGCATGTATTTAAGCAATATGCCTCTATGGAAGCATGCGTTCATACCAATATGCATTTAGGCAAAATATAAAAGTGAGCGCTGTACACACGCATTCAGTGTAACGTGCCCATGGAACAAGCATCTTTGCAATAAGCAAGCATGTGTTTATGAAATGTGTTATGCAACATTCCGCAACACGTATCTATGCAGACATGTATAAACATGCATCTATATGTGATCATGTATTTTTATGCAATGATGTATCCTTATGTGATCATGTATAACCGTGTATACTTAAGCAAACATGTATTAACATGCATCTTTATGCAACCATGTATCCTTATGCGATCAAACATCTTTATGCGACCATGTATCCTTATGTGATCATGAATAACCATGTATATTTAAGCAAACATGTACAAGCATTTATCTTTATGCAACCATGTATCTTTATTGGACCATGTACATCTATACAAACATACATTTTTATGCGACCATGTATCTTTATGTGATCATGTATATCCAAGCACACATGTATAAACATGCATCTTTATGTGATCACGTTTCATTATGCGATCACATCACTTTATTCGATCACGCATCTTCATGTGATCAAAAATAATCATGTTTATTTTATACAAACATGTCCAAACAGGCATCTTTATGCAACCATGCATGTGTAACCATGTACATTTATGCAAACATAAATAACCATGAATCTCTGTGCAACTATGCATTTTGTGCAACCACGATCATGTATTTTTATGCAAACATGTAAAACCATGTACATTTATGCAAACATGTAAAAAACATGCATCTTCAGCAACCGTGCGATTCAGCAACCGTATGTTTCAGCAACTGTGCGCACCAGCAATCGTGCGTTTTAGCTAGTTTAGCTAGCAAGCACCTGCTCAACTGCAGTTGGTCCCATACTAGACCTGCAGGATTTAACCAAGCACATATGCACTATACTGGAGATACAACTCCTTAAAATGCACCCATGCTCATGTTTTTTTTCCAACGTGTATTTTAAAACATGCATTTAAGAAACAAGTTTGCAAGCACGTATACTACGCTGCCCCTGCCTACATAGCAGTTAACAACACCTTAAAGTGAACTGCTATCATCCAGGGGTGTATCTACTTACAGTTGTACAGACCCCTCGGATAGGCAGTAAATATGCAAGTACTCACACATCCATGGGTTGCTGCTATGTCTCCAAAGGCCTATCTGAACCTGCTGCCACATGGCATGTCCGCCCTTCCACTTCCTGCCTATATAAAAATAAGCCATACTGAGAGAGCCTGCGCCCTCTAGTGGCTGGGGGAGAAACAGCAGCCTACATGAGTAAGAAGTACATAGCATGATTAAAACAGCACACTGCTCCCAGTGGCCACTGGGAGAACAGACAGTCAGATCTCTCTCTCTCTCTCTTTTTTTTAAAAGAGAAACTGCAAACAAATGCAGACTTGCCATTCCCGCTGCAGGACTCATAACAGGAATCCAATCTTCACCCATCACGGCGAGCTTTGTCATAAAAAGACCTTCAGAGACTAGGCCCCCCTTAATATGGGGGTCCACTCCCCTGGACCTGTATAGCACCCTGCAGGAACACACCTTGGTCAGAACAAACACTGCACAGGGTTTCCATTACGCAGGGTCCAGCGCTGTAAGGCTGCATTACAGGCAAAACCTCAAGGAATCTTTTCTCCTTCCTATGAGGCTCGGGTACCATCCATTTTTGTCTGACAGCTTTTTTCCAATGTATCCGATTGAAGTCCATGATTATTAAAAGACCCGTCCAGACCTCCAAGTATGCTCCAAGAGCACATGTAATCCGTGACCATCTACCTTTAAGACACTGGCAAAAAAAACTGATGTGCTTCCTGTGAAGGAGGGGTTATATAGGAGGGGAACTTTGTGTCTCTTTGGTGTGCCAGTGTTCATTCACCTATAGGTGGCGTATAACCCAGAGAGTAATTACTATAGCTGCTCTGTGTCCCGTGATATACGATAAAGAAACAGTTATTTCATATTAATAATGTCATTTGAATTGCTCTTCTGAAATGTTTTTTTTGTTTGTTTGTTGACTGACACAGAACCAATCAAGGCTGGCCAGACATACATTAGCAGAGTAATAGAAGCCTCTCCCAAGGATCTTTCCCTGCAGATGCCAAAGAACAAGTAAAGATCATGTGACCACACAACAGCGATGCTGGAGTAAGGAACTGAAATATATATATATATATATATATATTACATACACACACACACACATTTGAAAGAAAATATGATTTACAGTATGTGAATGAAATACGCTAATTACTACTTTAATGTTCAAGCCAGAAATAATTTACTTTCTATTTTTGGTTATAGTGGAGAAGGGTTAGAACTTCTGATAGGATTGATTGCTGTCTGTGTTCCCTCTGGGGAGATTTCTCCACACATTCTGTGCAGTCAGCAGGTGTATAAATGAGACACAGCAATAAGAATATCCGTCTTTTTTTATAGCATGGAGAAGAGTTAGGATACCTGTCTGTCACTACTAATTTCTCATCACTACTTATCCCAGGGGCATAGTGGGGGAGATTTACTGAAACTGGTGCACACAAAATCTGGGGCAGCTGTGCATAGTAACCAATCAGATTCTAGGTTTTATGGTCAAAGTTTGATAAATTAACAAGCTGAAGTCGGAAGTATGCACCGGTTTTAGTAAATCTCCCTCAGTGATTGAAGGAAACCTCCTAACAGGGATACAGGCAATTTTTTTTTAATGATTTAGAAATCTTTGTATGCTAGAAACTTCAGTTTCAGTGCCCTAGCTATCACCTACTTCATTCACTGTTAATATAACATTGGAAGCTCATGTTATACTGGCCATAGACAGACAGATGTCTGCAAAGCGCCTTGAGGCGATTTAGTTCGCATTTGTAGCGCTATACAAGTTATTCACTCACTCACTCACAGATATTTCTACAAGAACAACAGTTCGAGAGGGATTTATACTTTCCTGCACAACATGAAGAGCCAGAGGTATTTATTACTGTCCCCTTGCATTGCATAAATAATAATAATTGCAAATGATGCTCAAAATCACATTGCATTCTTTTATCAAGCCCTCTATAGCTAACCTGGCTGAGCTGCCCCTAAAAGAGGTGTTTGTTCTCCTCAGCATAATGCAACTGTAGGTAGTATGGAAGTTATGAACATATGTTTTTGTTTTACCTGAATTTTGCTTACGGGCCAGGTCACACCAGAACAGAGTGCACACCAGAACAGAGTGCAGGAAATGCATGCTCATTTCGCATACTGTGCTCAAAAGGTCTGCTGTGGGTGCCAATATATTTTTGCCAACACCCCAAGTGCAGATGGTACTGCACTACCATTCAATTAGGTGTGATGCAGTTTTTTAGAACATGCACTACTTTTTGTGCGGTCCGGTGCCATTTGCAGCCCATTCAAATGAATGGGCTGCAAAATTGCACCATACGGGAATGCGCAGGAATTGCACAGGAATGCAGACAGTCTCCTGTCCCTCAGACTATTCTCTTTAACGATTTTTATATTTTTTTATTCTTTATTTTATTTTAAAAGTCAAGGAATTTCACCAAATCTCTTGCATAGGCACATGTCAGATACAAAATAAAACAATGATACTGCATGTATACATAATAACTACTAAGCAAAAAACATATTCAACGTGGATTCCTATCGTATCATTCCGGATGGGTATTCCCAGATTTTGGCAAATTCCCTGAACAATTTTTTTTTGTTTTTTTTACAACAAAAGCAAGGTGGCGGTCAAAGCGTCCGACCCCAGAGAGGGGGTGGGGTGGTGGGTTGAGTAGCAAAAAGGGTACGGGTTAGCAAGCCCTTGTGACTAGATCACTCCGCCGTGTGCTTCATTGGTTGGGAGGCCAACAGCGTCTGGTCCCTATAGATAAAATAAGGAGTCCAGGTCTTCCAGTATTTTTCTGTTTGCCCCTTTAAGGACATGGTAAGATTCCCCATTACCTAGATGTCTGCAACTCTTGTCTTTCAATCAGTGATTGTAGGGGGGGCTCGTATTTTTCCACAAGGCCAGAATACAGGTCCTAGCGGCCGTCAGCAGGTGTCTCAGTAGAAAGAGTTCTAAAATTTATTGGTGGACATTGGGGTGTCATTCAATAAGTATGCCGCCGGGTTCCTACCAGGGGAAACTCCGGTCAGTAGTCAATAGTAGATTCATTTCACCGCAGTCCAAAAACTGTTTCATTTTGGGAAATCCCCCAAAAATATGTAGAAGGGTCCCCGCAGCACCAACACGTGGTCGGAATCTGCGGGTATATTCTATGCAATTTGGCTGGCGTACTTTGTGAGCAGAGCATTATCCAGTTTGAGGCTGGGAGAACGTAGTTTGAAGGTAATTTTCCCATTGTTGTAAAAAGGTAAGCTCAGAAACCCCTACTTAGTTTGTTAAGAGAGCATAAAAGTGTGAGAGTGAATAGGGGAGCTGCTCTCCGTCCATGCAGATCTGTTCAAGCGGAACATTTTATACCATCACAGAGGGGTTGATTTACTAAAGGCAAATCCACTTTGCACTTCAAGTGCACTTGGAAGTGCAGTCGCTTTAAATCTGAGGGGAAGATCTGAAATGAGGGGAAGCTCTGCTGATTTTATCATCCAATCATGTACAAACAAAAATGCTATTTTTTATTTTCCTTGCATGTCCCCCTCAGATCTACAGCGACTGCACTTGTAGTGCAAAGTGGATTTGCCTTTAGTAAATAAACCCCAGAGTGTTTTCCCCTCGTCAAACAAATAATCAAAGGACTAAAGATAAAAATATGTTTTTAGATACATTTTACGCATAACTATAATAAAATATTGGCGCCACAGTATTTAAGATATTTTAAGGTCATTAAAAAGCAGTGGGTAGGGGGGGCATGGCTTGCGGCGCATGGAGTAGGAAGTGCTAACCGCCCTCTCCCCCGGAACTCCTGCAATATATCCCGATTTCCAGTACTTACCGCATCGCATTCACGACCTATATACCTCACGGTATACCGAGCGCCTCTGGCTTTTCTCCGGTGCCTGTCTTGTCCACAGCCATGTCTAGAAGAGGTAAAGACTCCCAAACAGCATTGGATCATGCTGTCCAAAATGGCAACTGCCCACCACACTCGACCAAAGAAGCAGCTCAAAGGCCGTCTGCTAAAGCGCCTTCTGCTACACCAATCAACAAACTCTCCGATCAACAAACCAAAACCTCCTTCACATCCCCAAGTCCCGCTACAAAACAAAGGGAGAACGAAGATTTGCAGTCCAAGGACCACGGCTATGGAACGCTCTACCCACGGATATCCGCATGGAAGAAAACCATCGGGCCTTCAGGAAAAAAAACTTAAGACCCACCTCTTCTGATGGATCAGGACGTCACTGGATGCAAAGCGCTTTGAGGCGATTTAGTTCGCATTTGTAGCTTTACAAGTTATTCACTCACTCACTCACTCACCAATCCCCTTGCTATCTGAACCAGCGCCAGATGCCCCTCCTGCAGAAGAGCCTGATCCCAACTGGACTGAGGATCCTGAGGTGTCTGCCATGTGGGACGCAGTGAGTACCCTAGCTATCCTGGATTCAGACCACGAGCCCAGCACTGCAGACACAGAGGACCCAGAGCCCACACTCTGGGAAATCCTAGCAGCAGTCACCTCATGCACTCTTACTTTACATACCCTGACATCTGAAATCAAGGGTGTCAAACTGGAATTGACCCTAGTCAGACAAGATATATAGAAATTAAGAGACCGCACAGTGGCTCTGGGAGGCCGCATGAGTACTGTTGAAGATGATATGGCGCCATTACAGCACGAAGTGCGCCATGTGTAGTCTCTAACTACCACTGACTCAGCGAGATTAGAAGATGTGGAAAATAGACTGAGGAGAAATACCATAAGAGCGGTGGGGATTCCAGAAAAGGCCAAGTGAAAAAATCCTGTCACATTTATTGAGAGATGGCTTACAGAAACATTTGGCAGGGAATCTTTCTCCCAAAGGTTTGCAGTGGAACGGGCCCCACAGGGTACCTGCAAGACCCCCACGCCCTGGTGAACTACCACAAGCCTTTCTGTTTAAGCTAATAAATTTTAAAGATGGAGATGCTATCCTGTACCAAGCACGAACCAAAAGGTGACGCCATGATAATGGACAATGTCCGGATTTCATTTTACTCTGATTTCTCTGCTGAATTACAACACCAGAGGGTGAAGTTTACAGAGGTTAAAAAGCGTTTGAGGCGCTTTGATGTCACATATGCTATGTTACACCCAGCCCAGCTACGGGTGGCCGCAAACAAGGAAACTCACTTCGACAACCCGAATGCCGCTTCCGATTGGTTGGATCGTATGGAGCATACTCTGAGAAGGTCGGCGGTGAACTGAATACAAGATTTTAGTGCCCAACTGGGATGCATTGCTGAGCTGGATGCCTTATTTGTTTGTATTGCTGGCCTTCACTCCTTTAAGGCGGTAAAGAATTCATGTTTCTTTGTTCAGTTTATCGCCACTAGTTTTTAGTGGAACTGCAAGCTCCTTCAGATTACTGGAATATACAGAGACGTTAGGGCCCCCCATACATACCTGTCCTGTGGGGACACTTAGTTTATGTGTTCTTTTCCCACATTTTTGTGGGGACTGTGACTCCAGTGCTTGGTTTGGATGAGCTATTCCCCCCAAAGGATGGGCCACGGATGTCTATATAGGGACTATGTATGGCCCCTCGCAGTGTATGTTCTCAGTGCCTTTATATTGACTGCCTATCTGTGCGACACTATGCCCTTCTGTCTGATATGCCTGCACGTATTCCCCAGCTCTGGCTCCATCTTGAGTTCCTGGAACACGTCTCGGTGATGATAGTGCTGTTACAGTGTGTATATTACTGTCTTGCCATGTCTTAAATGACCCATGTGTGGGATTCACTCATCCCTTATTTGGGCCATTAGAGACAAACTGTTTTTATTTCAGTTAAATAAAATCTATTGTCCTGGAATGTGCAGGGGCTGAATGATGGAGTGAAATGGGTGGCACTATTCTCTGCCCTGAAACCATATCCCAATGGGGTTGTATGCTTACAGGAAACCCACCTTCAATCTAATACCTTATTATTGCTTCGACATAGGGACTTTTTGACACAGTTTCACTCCACTCACACCACCTATTCCAGAGGAGTTTGCATTCTTATTTCTAATAATGTTCCATTTCATTTGATACAATCCTGTGTAGATGACCAAGGTAGATATGTTTTTTCTACTGTGTAAAATAGCTGGGGTAGTATGCATTGTGGCAAATGTATATATTCCTCCATCCTTCTCTCCAGATTGTCTGAAATGTCTAGCCCAATTCATTGCTCCGCATTCCAATGTACCCGTATGGGTTTTGGGAGATTTTAACAATACCCTGGACAAAAATAAAGACAAATTTTCATTGCATGGGTCCTGCGGGCCCCACCCCATTTGCTAGATTCGTCTCGGAACTTGGGTTGAATGATGTGTGGAGGAACAAATATCCTGATTAAAAGTGCTTTTCCTGGTATTCTGCTTCACAAAGGGGACTATCAAGTACAGATTTATGCTTATGCAACTCTGTGGCAATGCTTATGGTACACATCTCTGACCACTTGCTCCTAAGAACACAAGTTTCCATTCCAGGGGTCTCTGGTACCAGATTGTGGAAGATTAACCCTTTCTGGTTTACTCTCTTTCCACCCAATGACTCTATACCCAAAGCGATTCAAACTTTCATGCAACATAATAGGGGTAGATATAAAAAAGGGGGGAAGAGATTTGAGGATTGTAAGTCCTCAAAAGGAAAGAATTCTTCAAAAAGGCTCTAGTAGTTATATATACTTTATTAGTAAACTGCAGTTAATTGATAGAAAATTATTTAATTATATAAAAAACACATCATTATAAACACCTAATTTAAAATAAGACTAGTCAAAAACTATAAACAGGGGTGGCCACCCGATCGGCCATACACACCACATTCATTCACCCACAGCTGAATTTACTTGTAATACCGGTATTTGTCAGGTTTTAAATGCTCATTCAATTATATAAATCCTGGAAACCGCTATGGAATATGGAACATCAATAGATCCGGACTGTACATTACTCTCAGGATAGCGTTCATATATTAGATTGCCGACAGACCATAGACAGACCGACTAGATCTCACGCATATTGGGTAGGTGGAGGTATCATGAGACGAATTGGTACAATTCTTGGACCAGTACGCTCTCCTGTCACTGTCAAAAATGGGTTGTAAAATGTTAAATGCACCCATAACAATTGAGGAACTCACTGAAGCGGTGGCTGCTATGGCCAATAGCAAATCCCCGGGGACTGACAGACTGCCTGCAGAGGCATATAAAAAACAGTACAGCGAACCTCTAGTCCATACTTTTGGCTACTCTAAATGAGGCTGTCCAGAAAGGTACTTTGCCATCTTTTATGAGAGAAACTATCATTGTAGTACTGCCAAAGCCTTTGGAAAGATCTGTTATTACATGACTCTTATAGGCCAATTTTGTTGATAAACACAAATATTAATCTATTGGCCAGAGTGCTTGTCACGGGTTTGGCAAAGGTGATGAATGGACTGATATATCTTGATCAGACAGGCTTCAAACCTACACGGTCTACGGCTCTAAATATCCGACGGTTATTTCTGAACATACAGCGGCCGGTGGATAATCCAGGCAATACGGCAGTGTTCTCACTTGATGCTGCCAAGGTCTTTGACAGTATGGAGTGGAGATACCTGTGGGCTGTCTTGCATAAATTTAGAGTGGGGAAATCCTTTATTGCCTAAATTCAATTACTCTATGCGGCTCCCAGCACGAGACTTCAAATTAATGGGGTACTCTCCAAGGCCTTTCCTTTGCATCAGGGGACTAGGCAAGGGTGTCCACTGTCTCATTTGCTCTTTGCCCTGGTGTTGGAACCTCTGGCAGCTATAGAGAGCATCTCCTGACATAGTGGGATTCCATAGAGGAGAGAGGGTAGATAAAATTTCCCTCTACACAGACAACACCATGATATACATGGGAGAAAAGGTTGGATCCCCGGAGGCTGTTATGTGGCTTATAGATAGATTTGGGTAACACTCTGGGTTTGCCATCAATTGGCACAAATCCACTCTATTGCCTCTAGATCCATTACCCTCAGGTCTCCCATTGATAGCCTCCCAGGTGGAAGTAGTTAATTATTTTAAATATTCACTGTGACAGGGAATGTTGGAGACTATATATCACTGAACCTCAAACCCATCCTACAAAAATGTAAACAGAAGTGCTCCAGCTGGTGTAAGTTACCCTTATCTGTTACTGGGAGAGCCAACCTCCTCAAAATGGTATGAGCCCCCCAACTGTTGTATGTTCTCTACAACGCCCCTGTATGGATTCCTAAATTGGTTTGACCGTATAGATTCCCAATATAGAGCATTGATTTGGAAGCATGGAGTAGCGCAGGTTAAAAATCGACCACTTTGCAGTATCCTAAGGATCAGGGGGATCTGGCGGTTCCTCATTCTCTTACATATTTTCTGGCAGCCCAGTTGCAGCATTTGGCTGGGTGGGATCTTCCAACAATGGCTGACCCCTCCAGGACCTTGTTGAATCGCTCCTTATTGGAGTTCTCCACTATATCTCAGATGGAAATGGGCCTGTTCCACGATACAGTTATTATTGAAACTCTGGGTGGAAATTACCAGTTTTCTTGCTTGTACCCCTATATGGCACAACAGGTTCTATAAGGAACTGGTTAAACTTGAAAATTGCTCAATCGGGATAGAAGCTGTAGTGAAATATCCATCACAGATTTTACTGGGCAGGAAGTCAAATTATTTGATCAACTTTGTAAAGAGTTCCCTTTACTACGCAACCAATATTATATGTACATGCAATTACGTCATGCTCTCATAATGCAGGGTAGAAGTTCTACATTACAGGCAGAGGATTCAAAATTTCTTAATACTATTTTGTCCTTGCCGAATAAAAAAAATATTATTTCTAGTATATATGCTTTCTCACTGACTCATATCCAGGCTCCAGACCTGTTGCCTTGTAGAGAAAAATAGGAGGTAGATGTTGGCCCTATAGATGGGGATACATAGTAGGTGAGGTTGAAAATGTTTTTATTTTTTCGTCATACTTACCTGTAAAATCCTTTTCTTTGAGTACATCATGGGATATTACCTGCTGGGTTATACTTCACCTCCAGGTGAATGGACACTAGTTGATCAAAGGTCTTTTGACAGGAAGTGATCCCCTAAATAACCCCTCCCATACAGGAAGCACTTCAGTTTTGTAGCAAGCACTGAATCCTCAAAAAAGAGGGGGCCCTCTGTGTACCATGATGTACTTAAAGAAAAGGATTTTACAGGTAAGTATGACGAACAAATTGTATTTTCTTTTTCATACATCATGGGACACAAAATCAGGCTAATATTCATTACCTGCTGGGACGTCCCAGAGCAATAGCCTTGAGGGGAGGGAGACACCCTGCCAAACAATAGCCATCAGAATTTATACGGCAGCCCACAGTACACTGCGGCCGAAAGCCGAATACTCGGCTGCTCGAACATACACTTGATAACATTTTGTGAATGTATGCACTGAAGACCAGGTAGCAGCCTTACAAATCTGAGCCACAGATGCCTGATGGCGAAAAGCCCAGGAGGTTCCTAAACCCCTGGTAGAATGAGCTCTCACCCCAAAAGGGAGGAGCTTTACGTTTCAGGCCATAGGCCTGAATGACCAATTGACTGACCCAATTGGCAATGGAAGCCCTGGAAGCTGCCTGCCCCTTCTTGGGTCTTTTTGGTAAAACATAAAAAAAAAAAAGTGTCTGATCCTCGGATCTCGGCAGATATAGACAAATAAACCTTGACTACCCGGACAACGTACAAAAAATGCAGTCGTCTCTCTTCTGCCGAACGATGCTGAGAGAAAAAAGAAGGCAAAATAAAGTCCTAATTTAAATGAAAGGCCAACACCACTTTTGGCAAAAAGGATGGATGGAACAGGTCTGAACAGGTCGTAACACGACCCTGTCATGGTGAAGGATCAAGTACGGTTCCCTGCATAAAAGGGCCACCAACTCAGACACCCTTTTAGCCAAGGTGATAGTCATCAGAAGGCTAGCTTGCGTGACAGCAAGTCTAATTGAATTTCCTTGATAGGTTCAAATGGTTGTTTCTGTAACACAGACAGCACCAAATTCAAGTCCCAAGGACACATAGGTGACCTAATGGGGGGAAGCAAGCTAGTTGCGCCCTGCATAAAGGTTCGGACCTGTGAATGGGAGGCTAAAGGCATTTGGAAGAATACTGATGGAGGTCAAGTTTCGGCCCTGATTGTACTCAAAGCCAATTTGATTTCCACAGCTGACTGTAGAAAAAATAGGATTTTTTACTCACTGTAAAAACCTTTTCTCTGAGTCCATGGACCGACACAGCTTCTTTATTGACATAGTGGGTATTATCAGTTAATTAGGAGTGACAAGGCAGAAAACTTGTAAAAAGTGTTGCATCACACCCTCTACAGTACCGCCCAGGGGGCGGACCCTCTGGGTATATCCCCTCAGTCTGCATCTCGCAGATCAGTTCGTCAAAAAGCAGTACAAACTTAAAAAGGAGGGGTGGGTGCTGTGTCGGTCCATGGACTCAGAGAAAAGGATTTTACGGTGAGTAAAAAATCCTATTTACTCTTTCGTCCATGGACCGACACAGCTTCTCTATTGACATAGTGGGACGTCCCAAAGCAGTGTCAGAGAAAAAAATGAGGGGTGGTAACAGCATAAAAATAAACTTCACCCCAAACACAAAACAGCACTCCAACAGAGGAGCTGCAACTCTAAACAGCCGCTTGCAAAACCTTGCGGCCGAAAGAGGCATCCGAAGATGCACCTACATCAACTTTGTAGAATTTTGTGAAAGTGTGAGCAGACGACCAAGTCGCCGCTTTACATAATTGGGAAACAGACGCTTGATGTCGGAAAGCCCAAGAGGCACCTATTGCCCTGGTCGAAAGCGCCGTGACCGGAAAAGGGAGGCGCTTGACCCTTTAAGGCGTAAGCCTGGATTACTATCTGTCGGATACACCTAGATATGGTGGCTGACGAGACTGTTTGGCCCTTCTTGGGACCAGCCACCAAAACAAACAGTGAGTCTGACTTCCGGAACAGGGAAGTAGCAGATAGGTATACTCTCAAAGCTCGGACAACGTCCAAGGAATGCAACGCCGACTCCTTAGGATTCGACGGATGAGGACACAAGGATGGAAGTACAATGTCTTCGTTGAGATGAAAAGTTGAAACGACTTTCGGAAAAAAGGAAGGCAGCGGCCGCAGCACCAGCTTATCCTTGTGGAAAATCAAATAGGGAGCCTTGCAGGACAAGGCTGCCAGCTCAGAGACTAGTCTAACTGACGTAACAGCCACCAAAAAAAACACTTTCTGAGAAAGTGTCAACAGGGGAATCTCTCTAATCTCAAACGGTGCCTTCTGAAGCACCGAGAGGACCAGGTTCAAGTCCCATGGAGGTAGCGGAGGACGGACCGGAGGAGCCACATGTCGAACCCCCTGCACAAATGTACTCATGAGAGAGTGAGTCGCCAGGGGTCGCTGAAAAAAGACAGCCAGGGCAGATATCTGTCCCTTAATCGTACTTCAGGCAAGCCTTTGGTCCACCCCATGCTATAAAAACAGCAGGATTCTGGAAACCAAATAAAGTACACGGATGCCATTTCATTTCCTCACAGATGGAGATGTAGACCTTCCAAGTGTGGTGATAAACCTTCCTAGAGGACGGTTTCCGAGCACTTCTCATAGTAGAGATTACTGAATCTGATGAGAACCAGGTACTGAGAGATCGGGGCCTAACAGCCATGCCGTTAAAGCCAGTGACCGTAAAGCAGGATGGAGTATGGGACCTTGCGATAGCAGGTCCTTCCGTAATGGTAGGGACCAGGGGACGTCTGCTACCAGACGTACTAGATCGGCGTACCAAGGACGCTGAGGCCAATCTGGAGTGATTAGGATCATTAGAATTCCCTCTGCCTCCACTCTGCGGAGCAGAAGAGGAAGAAGCCTTAAGGGAGGGAAGGTATCGATTAGTCGATACTGACCCCACGATGCCACCAACGCGTCCGTTGCGTCTGCTCATGGGTCTCTTGACCGGGCCACAAACCTCAATACCTTCCGATTGAGTCGGGAAGCCAGAAGATCTACGTCTGGTGTGCCCCATTTTTGGCAGAGGAGTTGGAACACCTCCGGGTGTAAGGACCATTCTCCCTGGTCCAGTATCAGGTCGTCCGCCTGCCAGTTTTACACACCCGGAATGTACACGGCCGACAGTGCCGGTACGCTCCTCTCTGCCCACTTCAGGATGCAAGCGACCTCCGATGCTGCAGCTGAGCTTCTTGTTCTTCCTTGATGATTGACATATGCCACTGCTGTGGCGTTGTGTGACTGGATCCTGACTGGCCGCCCTCTGAGACCATCTGAAGAGACACAGCCTGATTGCCCGGATCTCCAGGACATTGATCGGCAGGCGGGATTCCTCTGGGGTCCAGCGACCTTGTGCCGACTGAACACCCCAGACTCCCTCCCAACCTGTAAGGCTGGCGTCCGTCGTGATCACTATCCAGTAAACCGGAAGAAATTACTTCCCGGCCATTAGAGCCGGTGCTGTCAGCCACCATACCAGGGGATCTCCTGACTAGGTGGCTCACTCGGATTTGATAATCCAGAGCTGATGGACATCTGTTCCATCTGGACAGAACTTCCTTCTGTAACACTCGAGTGTGGTATTGAGCATATGGGACCGCCTCGAAGGAGGCTACCATGAGGCCTAACACTTGCATGCAAAAACAGAGTGACGACCAATTCCTGGAAGTCAGCTGTCGTACTGCAGCCCGAAGGGTTGCCTCTGAGGAATCCACAATCAACCCCAGGTACACTAGGCGTTGAGTGGGCACCAATACTGACTTTTGCGTGTTTAGTATCCAACCACAGTCTCGAAGAGTCTGACAGGTAATGGACACGCTTACCTCTAATTCTGAGCTTGAAGAGGCCTTCAGAAGAAGGTCAGTAGCCCATGATAGCGATACCCCACTGTCTTAGAAGTGCCAGAATCGGAGCGAGCACCTTGGGTGAACGTCCTGGGTGCTGAAGCAAGGCCAAACGGGAGGGCCACAAACCGATAGTGGTTCTTCCTGATTGCAAATCGCAGAAACCTCTGGTGTCTGGAGTATATGGGGACATGCAGGTATGCGTCCTTGATGTCCAAGGAGGCCAGAAAGTCCCCCGGATGGAGCACCGTGACTACACATCGAACCGACTCCATCCGAAATCTTTGTACCTTCACAAAGCAATTGAGGGCCTTGAGATCCAAGATTGGACGAACCCTATCCTTCTTGGGCACAATGAACAGATTTGAGTAAAAACCCTGACCCCGTTCCTTTTCTGGAACTGGAATAACTACCCCGCGTTCCAGCAGACCCTGGACCGCCCCATACAGGGCCTCCCGACGGGTCGGTAGTAGCTGGAGATTGGAGGTGACGAATCTGTCCGGTGGACAAGAGAGAAATTCTATCTTGTAGCCTGAGGAGATTACTTCGCAAACCCACCTGTCGGAGACTAGAGCTGTCCACTGAGTCGCGAATTTGCGAAGATGTCCACCCACCCGAGAGCTGGGTGGGGGCGGACCTTCATGCGAACGCAGATTTGTCAGCAGGCTTGTTGGGTCTGCTGGACCAAGGACGTTTTTGTCCTTGGGCAGGCGCCTTGTCGGCCTGGGGTCTTTTCCCTGTCGCCCTAGGGGGATGAAAAAAACGCTTGCGTGCAGTAAAGGAGGGCCCTTGCCCTTGGCGTGGCCCCTTACCCTTGCTAGTTTGAGGAAGCAAAGTGCTTTTATCTCCTGTGGCATCCTTGATGATGTCATCCAGAGGCCCCAAAAAGTCTGTCGCCCTTAAAAGGCAGATCCAACAGCCCTTTAGCCAGATCAGGCGGCGTATTGCTACTGCATAAACCAAAGCTTTTGACAGCAGGGGAATAGTATCCATGTCTGACTCGCATTCAAACTTAAGGCTCTGGACCAACTGGTCGGCCACAGTTATCTCATCAGGAGGAGCATCTCGCTCCTTTAACTTCTGGAGTAGCAATTTTGCCTATTTAGTAAGTGTCTGAGACACTAGGGACCCCGCCAATGCCGGGCGTACTGCCGAGCCTACCACTGAGTATAGGTAGCGAGCGAGTGCTTCAGCCTTCTTATCCACAGGGTCCTTGAAAACAGGAGCCCCTTCTATTGGAATTGTTGAAGCTCTATTAAGTCTGGACACCGGAGGGTCCACTATAGGGGGAGAGGTCCATTTCTTCAGAAAACTCTCCTCAAAGGGGTACCGCAAACCTCTTTGGGCCTGTAAAGACCCTCAGTGAGTTCTACCATTCCTTGTATAAGAGTTTATCAAAATAAGACACACAAGGGAACACCTTAGAAGTGCGGGCAGGTTTACGAAACCCAAAGGGGACCGGAGTCTCTGCTGCTTCTGCAGTATTTTCCAACTTTAGCGTATCCCGCACTGCAGTAATAAGGTCAGATACCAAAGCCGTCTCGCGTACTGACCTGGACTTGGAGTCATCCTCACTGTCCGAATGGTCATGGTCTGCAGTCTCTGATGCGTCAGAATCTGGGCCATGAGCCGTAGCTGGACCTGGTTCTGTCTCAGAAATATCCCCAGAAGATTGCAGGGAACGGGGGCGTTTACTACCCCCTGTATTCCCGTGTGCTGCTTCCACCCTGGCAGCAAACGCCTCTAGGATTGCCGACATAGCGTCCATAGACACCTCCAGGGCACCAGCTGCTAAATCTGGTGTTTCAGGGGAGAAGACATCTGGCTCAGATGCCATGCTGACCACGCGCTGACACCCACAGGGCTCCAGGCAAGATATCAATAGGCCACCCTCCTGTGCTGCAGAGATGCTGGGTCACCCAGAGGACTCACCACCCTTGGATTGGTACCGCTATGCTGCCGTGTGCTGCGCCTGTGATGCTGTCCCACCGCTGCTGTGTCAGTCTGCTTCTTTTATCAGCGCTTCCTGTGTGAATTTCTCGCGCCAGTGTAATGCACCCTAGAGGCCGGAGACTCGCAAAATGGCCGCCAAACGGCTGTATGGAAGATAATGTGGGCTCCAAGAAAGTGGCTGCCGACCTGAAGATAGAGGCCAAAGCAGCCTTAGACCACAAAAAGATGGCCACCGTGCGGCGGTATATACATACAGCGTGAATCATAACAAACATGGCCGCCGATCAGTCGATAGAAGCCAGTGGGTGTGAACTACAAGAAAATGGCGCCGAGCGGTGATATAACTATAGACGCGAACCTAAAGGAAAATGGCCGCCGGGTAGTCACTAGAGGCCGAAAAGGGCATGGACCACCTCAAAATGGCCGCCGACAGCATGGAGGGGGAAGAAGCACACACACAGGTAAGCAGAAATGACATTTTTAAAATGTTAGTTACAGCCAGCCCCGCTCCAGTGGAACCCCCTAGGTGACCCCCAGCACCCTTAGCTAGAAGCCCAGGGAGGAGGGAAGGGCAAGGAGAGAGGGAAGAAAGGGGCCACAACCACTTACTTGGTCTCTCCAGGAATGTCCAGCCAAATCACCCAGCCGAGGCAGGGGAGTTTACTTACCTATCCTGCATGTATCATGCTGGAAGACATTCCAAACAGATCATTGTCCGCGCACGGAAGGTGGCTGTTGGCCAGGCATGCTGTGATTGGACCCAAGGGGACGATCATATGTATGCCCTGGAGCGCGACGCTCACCGGACAGCTGCTGCGACTCGGCTATGAGGTCAGCCGAAGCTGAGCGGTCCGATGCAAGCCTTGGAGCATAAGCTCACCGGCCAGGCTGCTGCGACTCGGCCGTAAGGTCAGCCGAAGCTGAGCGGTCTGATGCAAGCCCTGGAGCGTAGGCTCACCGGCCACCCGTGGAGCGACGGGTATGTCGTGGAAAACCCAGCGCGTAGCTAGGGTCGGCACACGCTCGATGGCCAAAACTGGGGAGACTACAAGGATCAAGGATCCAGCCTGTCACCCAGTTGGAAGTTGATCGCAGGAAACAAAAAACGTAGAAAAATATATTTTTCCCCCAGACCGATGGGCCCGAAGGGAGCCATGTCCTACTCCTTGCTAGACAGAAAAAAAACTGATCTGCGAGATGCAGACTGAGGGGATATACCCAGAGGGTCTGGCCCCTGGCCGGTACTGTAGAAGGTGTGATGCAACACTTTTTACAAGTTTTCTGCCTAGTCACTCCTAATTAACGGATAATACCCACTATGTCAATAGAGAAGCTGTGTCGGTCCATGGACGAAAGAGTAATAGCATTTTTATAACAGCTTAACTGTAAAATCCTTTTCTTGGAGTACATCACAGGACACAGAGCAGCCATAATAATAACTATGTGGGATGTCCCAAAGCAATGCCTCTAAGGGGGAGAAAGACACATATCAAAGCAGGCTGCCATCAGACGTAAGGATCTATACTGCTGCCTGCAGTACACTGCGCCCAAAAGCGGCATCCTCTTGCCGCCTTACATCCAACTGATAAAATGTTGTAAATGTATGCACTGACGACCAAGTTGCGGCCTTGCAAATCTGAGTCATAGAGGCTTGGTGATGCACCGCTCATGAAGCACTCACTGCCCTGGTAGAGTGTGCTCTAACTTGAAAAGGCGTAACCCTTCTTTTCAAACCATAAGCCTGAACTATAACCTGATGAATCCACTTTGAAATAGTCGATTTCAACGCTGCCTGCCCTTTCCTGGGCCCTCGTGGCAGCACAAACAAAGCATACGTTTTCAGTAGCTAAACTGTCACCTTGAGATAGACCCCGACGGCTCTCACTACATCGAGAGAATGTAACAAATTTTCCTCCGGAGAACGAGGATTTGGAAAAAAGGAAGGCTGGGAGACATCTTGGTTCAGGTGAAAACTGGACACTACTTTAGGCAGAAAGTTTGGGTGAGGACGCAACACCACCTTGTCCTTATCAATAATTAAGTATGGCTCTTTACATGAGAAAGCTGCCAATTCTGATACTCTCCTTGCCAAGGTTACTGCCACCAAAAAAAACAACTTCCTTGTCAAAAGGATCAAGGGAATATGGCGCATCAGCTCAAAGGGCTGATAAAACTAGATTAAAATCCCATGGGCACAAGGGTGACCTAACTGGCTTGAGTTATATGCGTTACCCCTTGTATAAAGGCCCGGATCAAAGAATACAAGGCAAGCGGCCTTTGAAAAAACACTGACAAGGCTGAGATCTGACCCTTGATTGTACTCAAGGCTAGCTTAATTTCTACCCCCAACTGTAGGGAGGCAAGAATTCTTCCTATGACATACTTCCGAGGATGCCATCTTTTGGTTTCACACCAGGAAACATACCCTATAATAAATGGTCCTAGAAGCCGGCTTCCTTGCATTAATCAGGGTAGTTACTACTGAGCCTGAAAGCCCCCGATTCTTTAAAATGTGGGCTTCAATAGCCAAACCGTTAAATTAAGCAATTGTAAGGCAGGATGGAACACCGGTCCTTGTGAAAGCATGTCTGGACGGGATGGAAGAGTCCACAGTTTCCCTACTGCCAACCTTACTGCATACCAGGATCTTCTGGGCCATGCTGGGGCTACTAGTATTACCGGCTTCCCCTCCTCTTTGATCCTGCATAGAAGGCGCAGTAGCAGCTGAACTGGGGGGGAATGCATAAATCAGTGAAAACTGATCCAAAGGGGTTACTAATTCATCTGTTCCGCATGCAAGTGGATCCCTTGTCCTTGACACAAAGTTGTCCAACTTCTTGTTGAACCTGGACGCCAATAGATCTATGTCCGGGGTGCCCAATTTTTGGCATATGACCGAAAAAATTTCGGGATGTAGAGACCATTCTCCTGTGAACAATTGTTGGTGGCTCAAGAAATCCGCCTGTCAATTCTTCACTCCTGGAATGAAGACCGCAGATAGGCAAGGTACATGCTTCTCTGCCCAAGCCAGAATATGGTTCATCTCCCTCTGGGCTGCGTGACTTTTGGTGCCCCCTTGATGGTTGATGAAAGCCACTGCTGTGGCATTGTCGAATTGTATTCTAACGGGACAACCGTGCAACCTGAAAGTCCAGGCCATTAGAGCCAGACGTGTCGCCCAAATCTCTAGAATGTTGATGGGCAAGGCTTTTTCAGACTCTGACCTTCTGCAAATTTTCGGCTATCAACCATCAATTGAGACTCTGGCGCACTCTTGGGGCCAGATACATTGGGTAATCCGAGGCTTGGATCTTATTGTTCCAAGCAGACAGAATACTACCATCCTCCCTAGAAGACTCATACAGAGCCGAATGGAGGGTTGTCTGGTGCCCCTTATCTGACACACCTGATTCTTCAGGGCACAGATCCTTGTGGGTCGCAAGAATACTCTTGCTTGGACCGTATCTCCCAGATAACTGGGAGGGGCTGGGGAAGACCCAGCTGTCATGGTGCACGTTGGCACCAATGACAAAGTCAGAGGCAGATGACGTGTCCTAAAGAACAATTTTAGGGAGCTAAATTGAAAAAGGACCTCCAAGGTGGTATTCTCAGGAATACTACCGGTACACCGAGCCACACCAGAAAGGCAGAGAGAGATTAGGGAAGTAAACAAGTGGCTCAGAGGTTGGTGTAGTAAGGAGGGGTTTAAGGAGGGGTTTGGGTTCCGGGAGGACTAGGCCGACTTCTCAGTCGATAACCAGTACTATAGAAGGGACGGACTGCACCTAAATGAGGAAGGTGCAGATCAGCTGGGAATGAAAAATAGGATTTTTATAACAGCTTACCTGTAAAATCCTTTTCTTGGAGTACATCACGGGACACAGAGCGGCATAGTCATTACTATGTGGGTTATATAGTTTACCTTCAGGTGCTGGCACTGGCAACTTCCAAACCGGAAGTACCCTCCCCTATATAAGCCCCTCCCATCCGGGAGCACCTCAGTTTTGTAACAAAGCAATAAGTGTCCCCAAAAGAGGGGTGGGAGCTTTGTGTCCCGTGATGTACTCCAAGAAAAGGATTTTACAGGTAAGCTGTTATAAAAATCCTATTTTCTTTCTCGTACATCACGGGACACAGAGCGGCATAGTCATTACTATGT
This sequence comes from Rana muscosa, assembly GCA_029206835.1. NCBI lineage: Eukaryota > Metazoa > Chordata > Amphibia > Anura > Ranidae > Rana > Rana muscosa. Next base: position 6,594,050 of record CM055122.1, read on the forward strand.
GGGATGTCCTAAAGCAATGCCCAATGAGGGGGGGGATACACCATACATAAGCTGAGCGCTATCAGACATGAGGATCTTTTGCGGCCTGCAACACACTGCGCCCAAAGGCGACATCCTCCTGACTTCTAACTTCCACCTGGTAGAACCTAGTAAACGTGTGTACTGAAGACCATGTTTTGGCCTTACAGATTTGAGCCAGGGAGGCCTGGTGATGCACTGCCCATGAAGTTCCAACTGCTCTCGTGGAGTGCGCCCTAACTTTGAACGGAGGCGGTCTCCTTCTCAAGCCATAGGCTTGCATAATGACCTGTCGAATCCACTTGGCTAAAGTAGATTTTGACGCTGCCTGACCCTTTCTGGGGCCTTCCGGCAGAATAAACAAAGTATCCGTTCTGCGAATCTGAGCAGTGGCTTTTAGATAAGCTTTAACTGCTCTTACTACATCCAAAGAATGTAATAACTTTTCCTCTACTGAACTAGGTTTGGGGAAAAAAGAAGGAAGAACCACATCTTGGTTCAAATGAAATCTCAATACCACCTTAGGAAGAAAGGCTGGATGAGGACGTAACACTACTCTGTCCTTATGGATAACCAGATATGGCTCCCTACAGGACATAGCGGCTAATTCCGACACTCTTTTAGCCGAACAAATGGCTACTAGAAAAATCTATTTCCTGGTAAGAAGAACCAGGGAAATATGCTGTAATGGTTCAAATGGTTGTTTCTGTAGAACCGACAGAACCAGGTTTAAGTCCCATGGACATATGGGAATATTAACCGGAGGGCTAATACGCATCACTCCTTGTATAAAGGCTTTGACTAGTGAATGCGAGGCCAAGGGCCTCTGAAAAAATATTGACAAGGCCGAAATCTGACCCTTGATAGTACTCAAGGCAAGCTTCCTATCTACAGCCCACTGTAGGAAGTCCAGAATCCTACCTATTACGTACTTACGTGGATGCCATTTCTTGGCCTCACACCAGGCGATGTACGCCTTCCAGATTCTATAGTAGATCTGCCTGGATACCGGCTTCCTGGCATTGATCATGGTAGCTACCACAGAATTAGAGAGACCTCTCTTTTTTACAATGTGGGCTTCAATAGCTGGTAAGGAAGGGTGGTATATCGGTCCTTGCGAAAGCAGGTCCGGACGATGTGGGAGGGTCCAAGGACTCCCCACAGACATTTTTACAATCTCCGCGTACCATGCTCTTCGGGGCCACGCTGGAGCCACCAGAATCACTGGTTTATTTTCTACCCTGATTCTGCGGAGTAATCGAGGTAACAATTGTGGCGGTGGGAATGCATATATCAGCTTGAACTGATCCCAAGGGAACACTAGGGCATCCGAGCCGCAAGCTAGGGGATCCCTTGTCCAAGAGACAAACCTGTCCACTTTTGCGTTGAATCTGGATGCTAGCAGATCTACATCCGGTGTTCCCCACCGCTGACATATTGTCCGGAAAACCTCGGGGTGAAGGGACCATTCCCCTGGGCATAATTGTTGGCGACTTAGAAAGTCTGCCTTCCAATTCTCCACTCCTGGAATGAATACCGCGGATATGGCTGGGACATATCTTTCTGCCCATTTCAGGATGCAATTTACTTTCCTCTGGGCTGCACGACTCCTGGTGCCACCCTGATGATTGATATATGCCACTGCCGTGGCATTGTCTGATTGAATTCTGACAGGGGACCCTTGGAGTTTGGATGTCCATGCTACTAGGGCATACCGGGCTGCTCGTATCTCTAAGAGATTGATGGGCAGGGCCTTTTCTGCATCCGACCATCTGCCCTGGAGAGACCATTGCTCCAGTACTGCTCCCCAGCCTATAAGGCTGGCATCTGTAGTGACCACCTTCCAAGAAATCGGACTGAAGGATTTCCCTTTTTCCAGATTCTGGGGAACCAACCACCAACGGAGGCTCTTGCGAACGGAAGGGGACAAGGACATTGGTAAGTCTAGGGCCTGAACTTTTTTGTTCCAGGCTGACAGTATAGCCCTTTGCAAATTCCTTGAATGGAATTGACTGTAGGGTACTGCTTCGAATGATGCCACCATTTTTCCCAGCAGCCTCATGCACAGGCGTATGGATGGCTGTCTTTTTGTACCCACTAGGTGGATCAAATCTCTCAAAGATGACACCTTTTCTTGAGGCAAGAAAATTTTTCTCTGGTCTGAATCCAACCCAAGTATTCCAGACTTTTGACTGGTTTTAGGGCTGACTTGTCTTGGTTGATAATCCAACCGGGAGATTCCAGATACTCGATTGTCTCGTGAACAACCACTTCTAGTTTTTCCACTGAGTGGTCTATCAGCAACAAGTCGTCTAGATATGCCATTATCGTTACACCTCGTGTTCTTAAATTGGCCAATAATGGGGCCAGAATTTTTGTGAACACGCGTGGTGCTGTGGCCAGACCGAAGGGTAAGGCTCTGAACTGAAAATGGCGCCCTTCTACTGCAAAGCGTAGAAATTTTTGGTGGACTGGAAAGATGGGAATGTGCAAATAAGCATCTTTGATGTCGATCGAGGCTAACCATTCCTCCCCTTGTAGGGCAGTGGCCACCGATCGGATCGACTCCATCCGGAAAGTCTTGATATGCAGGAATTTGTTTAGCCCTTTTAGATTTAATATGGGCCTCACGTCCCCGTTTGGCTTCGGGACTGTAAAGAGGTTTGAGTAAAATCCGAACCCCCATTCTTCTAGGGGGACCTCCATAATTACTGCTTGGAGCAATAGTTGTTCTAGTGCCAACAGGAGGGATCTTCTCTTCCGGGGATCCCTTGGCACGTTCGACCTTATAAAATGGGAAGGAGGGGAGTCTTAACTCCAATTTGTATCCCAGACTTACTGCGGAGAGCACCCATCTGTCTCTGATCGTGTCCCGCCAGGTCTCTGCGAACAACTGAAGTCTTCCCCCCACCCGATTGAGTGGGGGCAACCCTTCATGCATTTGACTTTGGGGGAGGTTTTGTACCTCTCCTGATCCAGGGCTTCTTGTTACCCTGCGATTGTCCCTGATTTTTACCCCCGGGATTTGACCGAGGAGGCCGTCGGAACTGTTTCACAGCCGATGTCCTAGGGACTGGAGAAGCAGGCCTCTTAAAAGAGGGACCTCCAACTCTGTTTTTAACCGGCAAGAGTGTACTTTTACCGCTGGAAATTTTCTGGATATATCTGTCCAGGTCTTCCCCGAATAAGCGTTCACCATGAAATGGGAAGCTGACCAGCAATTTTTTACAGGGGGCTTCAGCAGACCAGTTTTTGAGCCATAGAAGCCTGTGCATATGTACTACAAACAGCGTAAGGCGGGAGGCCTGATGGATTGAATCCTTTATAGCGTCAACCGCAAAGCATAAGGCCCTAGGTAGATCAGCAAGGACAAGGGCCTGCTGATCTGGCAAGTCCCTTAAGACCTGTTTCAACTGATCCTTCACTGCTTGGCAGACCCCAATAGCTGCCACTGCTGGTTGTGTCACCAAGCCTGCTGTAGCAAAAGCAGATTTTAATAAGGACTCCAATTTTTTATCTATTGGGTCCTTGAACATTTGGACATTATCCACTGGACATGTCAGTGATTTATTCACACAAGAGATGGCTGCGTCCACTGTAGGGACCCTCCATTTTTTGATGAACTTATCCTCCATGGGATAGACCACCTGAAATCTCTTGGGAGGAGTAAATATTTTATCAGGATGTTCCCAATCCTGGTAAATGAGCCCTTCCAGTAAAGGATGGATTGGAAAGGAACAAACAGTCTGGGGAGCTTTTAGCGACCCCAACGAAGAGACAGAAGTGGATGATGGCTCAGCAAGGGGCATTTTAAATGCTGATCGGACCATGTTAGTCAAGGACTGAACCCATAATCTTTCAGCATGTGATGCTGAGAATGGCTCTTCCACTGTTGATTCCTCTACAACAGAATCAACCTCATCCTGATCCCCTTCAGGTAGGTCGATCCCTGTATGGGACTGTTGCTCTGCTAACAGGTACTCTGAGGGAGGAGACGGAGATCGGGCGCGCTTTCCCTCTGACAGGGAAGCAGCGATCAATGCTGACAATCTCTCTTCCAGCCCTCCCAGAGCTGAGGAAAAAACCTCCTCTGTTACATACACAGGAGCAGGTGAACTGAGGACAGCCACAGTACCAGGTACTCCTGAGGGTGCTCTACGGTCACTAACCTCTGATTCTTCAGGGGAGATTGGTGCAGCCGAAGCATGCCCAAGATCCTCAGAGCCCGATGGAGACCCCCTATGCTTCCTGGGATTTTTAGTCCCGGAGTTTTTAGACGGCATATTCCTAAGCCCAAAGCTGAGGTATTCCAGCCGAAATACACCACTTACTGACAATAGTCTAGCACAATTGCTGCTATAAAAACAGTTGGTGTCTACTAATGTGCCTTTCTATGGGGATGCCTGCATCAACCGCTTGCTGTATGCCTTTTTTAAATGTTGCCAGCTCTGTCTCTGCACTCCATAGCCAGCTCACAACACATAATTGTGCCTTTTAACATGCTGGGACGCCCGCACATGCGCAGAAGCGCTGCGGCGCGCACAGAGCATCATCCCCCAAGCTCCGCCCCCTTTTCCAGCTCACCTCTATATATAGAGGCGCGTGCACGCGCGCGGGCACGTGCGCCTTCGGCGCTCTTTTTTTAAAAAGGAAACTAGGGACAGGAGACAGGGCCCTTTTGCCGCAGGCCGGGGGATGGACAAGCATTGCAACATGGCAGAGGAAGCAGTTTCCCACAAGAGAACTCACCATCTGCCTGGACTTGACTCTGATGAAAAGAAAAAGTCCACATGACAAGAAACGTTCCCCAGCGGCCTCTAGTGGATTAACACAGGTACCGCGGTCTGTCTATTTTTTTTTTTTTCTTGACCACTATTAAAATTATTAAATTTTTTAGTAGTTACAGGCATGCACAGATATTTAGCGGGAATACCGTTAGGTAACAGGCAGAAAGACATATTAGGCTTGGGGGTCCCCTAATAGAACCAAGTTCCTGGGGGGCCCCCACTTACCTTTTCCCCGCCGCAGGACTCTGTTTGGTCCACAGAAGCCCAAACTTCACCTCTCACGGCAGGCATTGTAATTAAACCTTCAGGGACCGGGTTCCCAAGGATTCCACTCCCCTGGACCTGTATAGCACCCTGCACAAAAAGCATCTTAGTCGTGGGTATGACCATAGCTCTGGATCCCAGGGTCCAGCTCTCCTAAGAGAAGCATTACAGGCAAAACCTTGCTCTTCTCTGCAAGGCCCGGGTACCGTCCGTTTAGCTATGAAGCTTTTTTGGTTGGATCCGGAATAGCTTACTGAGGCCCAAAAGAACCTGTACGCAAGCTCAGTGAAAAACACATGTTACTTCTTGGCCAACACCTTAGACACTGGCAAAAAAACTGAGGTGCTCCCGGATGGGAGGGGCTTATATAGGGGAGGGTACTTCCGGTTTGGAAGTTGCCAGTGCCAGCACCTGAAGGTAAACTATATAACCCACATAGTAATGACTATGCCGCTCTGTGTCCCGTGATGTACGAGAAAGAAATGGCCAAAAAGTTAGAGGAGTTTTTAAACTAGGTGATTGGGGGGGGGGGGGGGTGAGGGTCAAGAGGTAGAGATAGTCAGCGTGGAACATATTCCAGAGGGTAGTATTCCGGGCATTAGTGGTAGGGTAACCAAAAGCACATAAACCCAAGGTAGGTATAGTAGCAAGTCCTGATTGCAATCTCGGAATACCCAATAAGAGGATAGTATGCGACCGGTCTAAACTACGTGGCATGTTCACCAATGCCAGGAGCCTGGCGGACAAAATGGGTTAACTAGAGATACTGTTGTACGAGGAGGATTTGGATTTTGTGGGAATTTCAGAGACCTGGTTCAACAGCTCTCATGATTGGCTGGCAACCATTCAAGGGTATACGCTTTATCGCAAGGATAGAGAGGGTAAAAAATGGGGAGGGTTATGCCTATATATCAAGAATAATGTACAAGTGAATGTGAGAGATGACATCACTAAAAGGAGCTAGGGAGGAGGTGGAATCCTTTTCGGTAGAGCTCCAAAGGAATGAAGCTAAGGGGAAAATAATACTGGCAGTATGCTATAGGCCCCCTAACCCGAGGGAGGAGGGGGGAGACAGATCTATCACAATTTGGATTAGCAGCAAGGATGGGAAGTGTTATCATAATGGGGGATTTTAATTATCCAGACAGACTGGGCGGAGGAAACCATGCATTCATCTAAGGCTCGCCAGTTCCTAAATGTCTTGCAGGACAATTTTATGGGTCAGATGGTAGACGCACCAAGTAGAAATAAAGCGTTACTGAATCTACTGATTACCAACAATACAGACCTGATCACGGATGTGGAAATACGGGGCAATTTAGGCAACAGCGATCGCAAGTCAATTGGCTTCAGTATAAATCACACAAATAGGAAACATAAGGGGAAAACAAAGACACTGAATTTCAAAAGAGCCAACTTCCCTAAACAACAAACCTTGCTAGAAGGCATAAATTGGGATAAAATCTTAGGAACAAAAAAAAAAAAAGGGAGGAGAGATGGGTTTGCTTTAAGAGCTTATTAAATAAGGGCATTAGCCAATGCATCCCATTGAGTAATACATTTAAAAGAGCGAGCAAAAGTCCTGGATGGCTTAACTCCAATGTAAAAATGCATATAAAAAGGCAAAAGAGAAGGCCTTCAAAAAATACAAAGGTTGAGGGATCATCAGCAGCATTCAGACTTTATAAAGAATGCAACAAGAAATGTAAGGGTGCAATTAGGGCGGCTAAGATAGAACATGAAAGACACATAGCGGAGGAGAACAAAAAACATCAAGAAATTCTTTAAGTATGTAAACAGTAAAAAGGGGAGGACAGACCATATTGGCCCCATAAAGAATGAGGAAGGACATCTGGTTACAAAGCAAAGGATGGGGAGATGGCGAAGGTATTGAATGTATTCTTCTCCTCAGTCTTCACGAGGGAATCGGGGGGGGGGGGGCTTCAGTAACCAAAACTGCAGTGTCTATCCTCATGACACATCACAGGAAGCACTGCCATGGTTAACAGAGGACAGAATTAAAATTAGACTTGGGAAACTTAACGTTAACCACTTGACGACCGCTGCACGACAAATATATGTCGACAGAATGGCACGGGCAGGCAGATGGGCGTGCCTGCCTTCCTGCCTCCCAGCGGGTGGGGGGCCCCATCGTGCCCCCCCAGTGCCTGCGGCGGTCGGAATCGTTCCAGGAGCGATCCATGATGAGGGGGAGGCCACCGATTCATGGCCACCCACTCACGATCGCTCCTGATGAATGAGTTTCATCTGCTTCTGTAACTGTAAACAGAAGCAGAGGAAGTGATGTCACTCTCCTCGTGTCGGTCTTTTGGTCCGGCGCCAAGGAGAGAAGACATTTCAGAGTAAGTGCACCAACAGTACATGCTAGATTTCCACTCCTCTTTTTTGAAGACATTTACTAGCCACAAAAAATAGGATTTTTATAACAGCTTACCTGTAAAATCCTTTTCTTGGAGTACATCACGGGACACAGAGCGGCATAGTAATTACTATGTGGGTTATAGAGCTTACCTTCAGGTGATGGACACTGGCACACCCAAGACAGGAAGTCCCCTCCCTATATAACCCCTCCCATATCGGGAGTACCTCAGTTTTGTAGCAAAGCAATAAGTGTCCCCAAAAGAGGGGTGGGAGCTCTGTGTCCCGTGATGTACTCCAATCCTATTTTCTTTATCGTACATCACGGGACACAGAGCGGCATAGTAATTAGCATGTGGGATGTCCCAAAGCAATGCCAAAATGAGGGGAGGGAGACACTATAACAAGCTGGGCGCCATCAGGCATGAGGATCTATACTGCAGCCTGCAGCACACTACGCCCAAAGGCGATATCCTCATGACCTCTTACATCCACCTTATAAAATTTTGTGAATGTGTGGACTGAAGACCAAGTTGCAGCCTTACAGATTTGAGCCAAGGAGGCCTGGTGATGCACAGCCCAAGAAGCACCAACCGCTCTAGTAGAGTGTGCTGTAATTTTAAATGGAGGCACCTTCTTTCTCAGACCATAGGCTTGAATAATAACCTGCCAAATCCACTTAGAAATAGTAGATTTCGACGCTGCCTGGCCCCTTCTGGGGCCTTCTGGCAGAATAAATAAAACATCAGTTTTTCGAATCATAGCAGTAGCTTCAAGATAGGCTTTAACTGCTCTTACTACATCCAAAGAACGTAATAATTTCTCTTCCACCGAACTAGGTTTGGGAAAAAAGGAAGGACGAACCATATTTTGGTTCAAATGAAAACTTGACACGACCTTCGGAAGAAAGGCTGGATGTGTACGTAAAACCACTCTATCCTTATGGATAATCAAAAATGGCTCCTTGCAAGATAAAGCTGCTAATTCCGATACCCTCCTGGCTGAGGATATAGCTACCAAGAACACTAATTTCCTGGTGAGGAGCACTAAAGGAATGTGGAGTAATGGTTCAAATGGTTGTCTTTGAAGAACTGATAGAACCAAGTTTAGGTCCCATGGACATATGGGAGACCTCACTGGTGGGTTGATACGAGTCACACCCTGCAAGAAGGTCTTTACTAGCGAATGTGTAGCTAGTGGCCTTTGAAAAAATATCGATAAGGCCGAAACCTGTCCCTTAATAGTACTTAAGGCTAGGTTTTTGACAACAGCCCACTGTAGGAAGTCAAGTATTCTGCCTATGACGTACTTCCGAGGATGCCATTTCTTGGCTTCACACCATGCCACATACGCCTTCCAAACTCTATAATATATATGTCTAGATACTGGCTTTCTAGCATTGATTATCGTAGACACCACTGCGTTAGAGAGACCTCTCTCTCTTAGAATGTGGGATTCAATAGCCAGACCGTTAAATTTAGAGTTTGTAAAGAAGGGTGGTATATCGGACGCTGCGTGAGCAGGTCTGGCCGAAGCGGAGGGGTCCAAGGCTTGCCTACAGACATTCTTACAATTTCCGCGTACCAGGATCTCCGAGGCCATGCTGGGGCTACCAGAATCACCGGCCTCCTTTCCATCCCGACTCTGCGGAGGAGTCGAGGTAGAAGCTGCAGCCAAGGGAACACATATATTACTGCGAACTGATCCCACGGGAACACCAGCGCATCTGATCCGCAAGCGAGCAGGTCTCTCGTCCTAGACACAAAGCTGTTCAATTTCTTGTTGAACCTGGATGCGAATAGATCTACATATGGTGTCCCCCATCTCTGACATATTGTCTGAAAGATGTCGGGGTGAAGAGACCATTCCCCTGGGGATAACTGCTTCCGACTCAGGAAGTCTGCTTTCCAATTCTCTATTCCTGGAATAAAGATAGCGGATATGCATGGGACATGTTTTTCTGCCCATATCAGGATATGATTCACCTACTTCTGGGCCGCACCGCTCTTGGTGCCCCCTTTGTGATTGATGTATGCCACAGCTGTGGCATTGTCTGATTGGATCCTGACAGGAGACCCATGTAGCTTGGAAGTCCATGCTTCCAGGGCCAACTGTGCCGTCCGAATTTCCAGCAGGTTGATGGGCAAGGTCTTCTCGATATTCGACCACTTTCCCTGGAGTGAACATTGCTCCAGTACTGCCCCCCAGCCTAGAAGGCTGGCATCCGTAATTACTACCCTCCAAGAGATTGGAATGAACGACTTTCCCTTTTGTAAATTTTGGGGTACCAACCACCAACATAGACTCCTGCGTACTGACGATGCCAGGGACATTGGGAAGTCTAGGGCTTGAACCTTTTTGGTCCAGGCGGATAGGATGGAGTTCTGCAATTTCCTTGAATGGAATTGAGCATACGGAACTGCTTCGAATGAGGCCACCAACTTTCCCAGCAACCGCATGCAAAGACGAATGGATGGCTGTCTCTTTGCACAGATCGCTTGAATTAGTTCTCTTAAGGAAGAGATTTTTGCCTGAGGCAGAAAAACCTTTCTTTGGTCTGTGTCTATGAGTAAGCCTAAATATTCGAGTCTTCTTGCTGGCTGCAAGGCCGACTTGTTCAGATTTAGGACCCAGCCCCGGGATTCCAGGTATTGTACCGTGTTGTGTACAGCAACACTTAGGTTGGAAGCGGACTGATCTATTATCAATAGATCGTCCAGGTAGGCCCTTATAGATATTCCCCGAGTTCTTAAGTCGGACAACAGAGGGGCCAAGATCTTTGTGAACACTCGCGGAGCCATGGCCAACCCGAAGGGTAGCGGCACAAACTGATAATGGCGCTGTTCCACCGCAAAGCGTAGAAGCTTTTGATGACTGGGGAATATAGGAACATGCAAATAAGCGTCCCTGATATCGATGGACGCCAACCATTCTCCCCCTTGTAGGGAGGCGGCTATTGACCGAATTGATTCCATACGGAACGATTTGACGATTAGGAATTTGTTTAGACCTTTGAGATCTAGTATGGGTCTTACATCTCCGTTGGGCTTTGAAACGGTAAAGAGGTTTGAGTAAAATCCCAACCTCTGTTCCTTTACCGGAACCTCCACAATTACCCCTTGGGATAATAGTCGGTCTAATGCCGAAAGGAGAGATCTTCTCCTTACTGGATCTTTTGAGACGTTTGATGTAATAAACCGAGGAGGAGGAAATTCCTGTAACTCCAACTTGCATCCCAGGGATACCGTGGAGAGAGCCCATCTGTCCCGGATCGTCTCTCGCCAAGCCCCTGAAAACAACAGAAGTCTTCCCCCCACTCGTCTGAGTGGGGGCGACCCTTCATAAGGCCGACTTGGGGGCTGGTTTAGTATTCCTTCGGTTCCAGGGTTTTTTATTACCCTGTGGCTGTCCCTGAGCTCTCCCTCCAGGATTGGATCGGGGAGGCCGTCGGAACTGCTTAGAGGCTGAAGTTCCTGGGACTGGCGAGGTGGGCCGCTTGAAGGCAGGACCCCTGAATTTCCTTTTAACAGGTAAAAGGGTACTCTTCCCACTGGAGATTTTCTGGATGTATTTATCCAAGTCCTCGCCAAATAACCGCTCCCCATGGAATGGAAATCCAGCCAGGAGCTTTTTACAGGGCGCCTCGGCTGACCAGTTTTTCAGCCATAGGAGTCTACGCATGTGTACCAACACCAGCGTAAGGCGGGAGGCCTGATGAATTGAATCTTTAATGGCGTCAACCGCAAAACATAAAGCCCTAGGGTAGATCTGCTAAATCCTGCGCCTGCTTAACTGGCATGTCTTTTAAAGCCAGCTTCATCTGGTCTTTCAAGGCCTGACAGATGCCAATGGCTGCCACTGCAGGCTGAATTACAGCACCAGCTGTAGAAAAAGCAGTCTTCAATAGGGTTTCCAACTTTTTATCTGTTGGATCTTTAAACATCTGTACATTGTCCACTGGACATGTCAGGGATTTGTTCACAGAGGAGATGGCAGCGTCCACAGTAGGAAGGCTCCATTTTTTGGTAAACTTTCCCTCCATAGGATATACCACGGAAAACTTTTTGGGAGGAAGGAACAGTTTATCAGGATATTCCCAATCCTTATAGATGAGATTTTCTAGCAATGGATGCATTGGAAAGGAACCATTAGCTTGTGGGGCTTTCAAAGAGCCCAATGAAGAAACCGATGTAGTTGCTGGTTCAGACAGGGGCAGCTTGAAAGCTGACCGAACCATGTCTGTTAAAGACTGAACAATCTTTCAGCCTGAGAGGCTGAAAATGGTTCCTCTAAAGTAGATTCCTCAGAGGCTGCATCATCCTCCTGATCGCCTGCAGGAAAATCAATTTCATCCAGAGACAATTGCTCTGCTGTTAGATACTCTAACGGTGGAGATGGAGATCTGGCGCGCTTTTTTCCCGGCAGGGAGGAAGCGATTAATACCACCAATCTTTGTTCTAATCCTCCCAGAGCAGAGGTAAAAGCCTCCTCTGTCACATATACCGGAGCAGGTGAACTGAGGGCAGCCGCAGCACCTAGCATTCCTGATGGCTCCCCTCGGGTAACTGCCTTTGATTTATCAGGGGAGGATATATTAGTAGGAGCAAGCCCCAGATCCTCAGAGCCCGATGGCGAACCCTTTAGCCTCTTAGGATTTTTACTTCCAGAGCCCTTGGAAGGCATAGTCCTAGCTCAAGCTAAGGACTTACAGCCAAAAATGCACCCACTGTTAGCTATAGTCTAGCGTACAAGCTTGCTATCAGAGCTAGTCAGGTGACTAAACTAATGTGCCTTGGGGATGCCTGTATCACCACCTGTAGTGTGCCCAATATAATATCAAAAATAAATGTCACCAAGAAGCTCTGCTGATGTGTCCGTCCTCTTACAGCATGTCTCGCAGAGGCTGTCTTTTTAAAGCAGAGGACGCCCTCACATGCGCAGAAGCGCGCGTGCGCCAATGCGTCCGCGTCAATGCGTACGCGCATGCGCCAATGTGCGTGCCAGAAACGCTCCCTGGAAGGAATGGGGAGAGGAGCAGGAGGAACTTTTCATCCATAGGTTTCCCACTGGGAGCTGCAGTTTTACATTGGAGCCTAGCTGACACTATAGAGGGAGACCACAGCGCCATGTCTAAGAATGCTGTTTCCAGGTCCCCCTAGCAGGTATGGTAACATTTTTACAGATGGGTACTGCAGAGCTTGTACATAGAAGAATGCTCCTCCATCTGTCTAGGCATTACACTTATAGAAGGTATGCCCAGCTATATAGACATTCTCAAGTATCTCCCTCCTGTGGCCAAACAGGGGTACTACGTAATGTCCAATAGAACCATAAGAAAATACATTTCAGGTTTATCAAAGATATTTAAGGCATCAGGTACAGTGGGAAATATACCATGTAGGTAAAATACAGGCAAACACATTAGTCTTGAAGGGTCCCTGCTGGACCAAGTTCATCAGGGACCCTCACTTACCTGTCCCCGCCGCAGGACCCTGTTCGGAACAGACAGCCCAAACTTTGCCCCTTTGGCGGGCGACGTCATTTTACCTTCAGGGACCGGGGTCCTACTGAAAGGAACACCACTCCCCTGAACCTGTACAGCACCCTGCCAGAAAACCTCTTGGTATTGGGTCTGACCAGAGTACTGGATCCCAGGGTCCAGCCCTCCTAAGAAAGGCATTACAGGCCAAACCTCGTAGATGGTCCACATCTTCTTCCCAGAGGCCCGGGTACCGTCCATTTTGGCATTGAAGCACTTTGGACGGATCCGGAATAGCTCGCCTTTAGGCCTCAAAGACCATACGCAGAGCTAACTTGAATACATGCTTAACTGTGACCAACACCTTTAGACACTGGCAACAAAACGGAGGTACTCCCGATATGGGAGGGGTTATATAGGGAGGGGACTTCCTGTCTTGGGTGTGCCAGTGTCCATCACCTGAAGGTAAGCTCTATAACCCACATAGTAATTACTATGCCGCTCTGTGTCCCGTGATGTACGTTAAAGAAAGAGCAATTGGGTGTGGTATTAAAACATCTCAGAAAAGAGACCCTTTAATAGGGCTCACCAAACACCTATGTAACAATCCTGCTAAGCACCTTTAGCCTGCCAAGCAAAACTTGGTGACTCAAGTGACCCGGGTAAGGAGAAATGAACTGCTGCAAGTGCCTGTTCAGAACCTGCTGTGTCCCACAGCTGCCTTCTGGAAGCACCGCATGCTTTGGCATACACAGCTTAAAAAAGCTAGGTGTGCGCCGGAAACGTTATGTGCGTGCATGCGTATGCATGTGCGTGCCTGCGTTTGCATCTGCGTGCTTCTGGCGAACGGGCGTGGCTGTATTCGCGTATGTATGAAAAACAGAGAGAGGGGGAAAGCCCCATAAAGTTCAATGTAGTTGTGCACACCCACAGGCAAGCAATTACACCAATATTTCAAATGGTCTATAAACTGTCTTAAGTGTCTTAACTGTCCGATCGTTCCTCGGATCAGAGTCACGGATCGGATCATTTTTCGGATCAGCAAAAAAAATTGCAGCCTCATTGTTGCATGATTGTTTTATCTCCCCAGTGTACAGGTTTTTACACCTTCCTCATTCTGGGCTGTATATTGCCAGGCTGCTTTTATTGTGTCATTGTGTTGGATCTTTTTGGATGTGCATGTGTCAGGAATGGTGTTATTACTGGGCTCACCTGCTGGTGGCACTGTTGCTTTCAGCACCAGTGGGTGTAGTTCTGGTGGCCACCAGCGGGTGTCTCCTCACCAAGACTTTCCACCAGCCATCAAGCACACCTGATCTGGGTCTGCTGGACTATATAAGCCCGCCCTTAACCAAGCTCATTGCTCCAGAATTCCTTCTGAAAGCCTGGTCCCTGCTTGAACCTGAACCTGATCCGTTACCTGATCCTGAACCTGAACCTGATCTGTTCCCTGCCTTGTCCTGGACTCTGATCCTTGTACCCTGTCCCCTGAGACCTGTCCCCTGATACCAGTTTTTAGCTCCCCCTTGCTGACTGCTCCCAGTACCTGGCCTTCTGCTCCCCTTGTCTCTCATCCCTGCCTTGTTCATGTATGTGTGTTCCCTTTTGTACATATTAGTTAGCTAGTTAGATTAGGTTGTTTTTGGGGTTTGTTGTGTTCTTTTGTATTCGTTTCTTGCTTATGGTTTGCTGTGGTTTTGTTTACACGTGTGTCTTTATCTTTAATAAATATTTATATTTTTCACTTACTCTGTTCCTGATTCCTTAATGTGCAGCCCAATGATCTGACCACCTGTATTGGATGTCTGTGTATAGCATCCTCGTGACAGCATGCTTCTGTCTCTATATGTTGCTGGGCTTGCAAAAAAACATTGTTCCGAGATGTTCCTTGTGTGTTGCCTTTTCCCTCCATTGAATGGTCACATTTTGGTTGACTTTGTAATAATTTTAATAAAAGCCCCTCTGGGAAGTAACAAACTTTCACATTTTTCCTGAGATGCCTATGTTTTATACCTTTTTATTTTATTTTATTTAATTATTATTATTTTATCATTTTTTGTTTTCACATAACTTTATTGCTATCACACAGGAGAAAACAGTTCCCTGTGTGATAGCAAATGGAGGTGACAGGTTCTCTTTATTGACCCTGTCACCTCCAAAACAGGAGTCACAGCTGAGAGGGGAAGAGCACAGCTCACTCCTCTCACTGTGTACATAGGCGGCAGGGACAGGAGACACTCGGTGGTCGGGGGAGGATGGAGTCCCGAAGACAGAGCCAGGCAGCCAGCAGAGAGAGGTATGTGGGGGGGGGGAGGGAGAAAGAGAGGGGAGGACAGATGGCAGCTCACCTTATCTGTATGTTCCGGCCATTGAAACTGTCTGCTCGCACTAACACAGCCCTGCCTCCTCCTAACCCCACGCTGTGATAGACAGAACACATCCCAGCATTGGATCCGCATTCTGTCTATTACAGCGCGGGGTTAGGAGGAGGTGGGGCTGTGTGAGCGCGAGCAGCAGAGCGGAGACAGTTTAAATGTGTGCTTTACCACTCTGCGATCCGCGGAGCGCTGCGGATCACGGGTGTGCCAATCCTAAGTCATTGATCCGTGCGGATCACGGATCAATGACGATCCGTTGCACCACTAGTTAATGGCCTACAATAGAAGGCTCAACTGGCAGGATCAAGGGAAAGAGTTCCGAAATGTCCTTTGGTGGTGTCAGCTGATGATTCGATTATGCAGACACCCTGCAGACTTTGTATACCTCAAGACCCGAGATCATCCAGATGGTAGTATCTGGTATATAAATCATACATGGACATGAATCACAACAGTTTTTAAAGTTACAAGAGGACATGTATGCATGGGATCAAGGAGGGGAGCAAAGGTAGGTATGGTGCAGTGGCGTTAGCCCGAAAACGGCTTAAACGGACACATAGCACACCACCATTAGCTCATATACCAAGATCTACCAAGTTGTCAACCAGATTAATGTTGTAAACAGTTTACTTAGAAAAGAGCACCATATGGTATATATGGGTGGACCAGGAAGGAAGTCACAAATTGCTAGATTGGCAATATACATTGCAAATAGATATTAGCCAGCAGGTCAGAGATCATAGGGTTAATTAATATTCCAACATCTGTTCCATAGTATTCTGACCAATAGCAATTATTTCCGTCCGTTTTCACATAACAAAAATGACGTGGATTACTCACAGTAAATTAATCCTGAAGTTCAGCATCTGGTCGGAGATTGAAATGAGTGTCACTAGACCAGTCCACCCCTGCTCTATGATCTGGACAACCTTAGAGACCTCCATAACCCAACTTCAAAGCCTTTGCTTGCACCCGATGTTATTCACTCTCTCCATATGGAAGAAGTGTTCGAGCCAATTCTCCCTTGTTTCTTCATGTCCACACCTATTGAATGTATTATTCAACCCTGATGTCCCGGATAGTCTTTCTTATACCCGAACGCTCCCGTGAACAAAGGCTGGAATTTTTTAGCTCAGAAACCTTGTGCATCCACTCACCTACACGCTTTTACCTTATAATGAACTGCAGCGTAAATATCAGATCCCTAAACAACTATTTTACTCTTATCTCCAATTCAAACATTATTTTTCCTCTAAATCCTCTACTTTAACCTTAGATAAGCCTACCTCATTTGAACTATTATGTGCTCAAGGCCCATACCAAGCCTATCTTATTTCAGATATCTATAGATACCTACATGAAGCTTCCTCACTCACCAACACATATCACTCTTATATGCAGAAATGGTCCCAGATTATTAAGCGACCTATCCAACTCCCTCAATGGCAGAAGATTTGGGAGGTTGCTTCCAAGTCCTCAACTTGTGTGGAGCAGAGAGAGACGACCTATAAGATACTACTTTTTTGGTATAGAACCCCAGAGATCTTGCATTGATACGACCCCAAGGCTTCCCGGGTGTGTTGAAGGTGCCGGGATGACGTTGGCTCCCATTTCCACATTTTTGGGGAATGTCCCATGATTCAACATTTCTGGTCCTCCATCCAAGCTCATTTACAAGAGCTCTTTGAAACTACTCTCCCTCTGGACCCGATCCAGTATTTCTTTTAGCAGCAAAAATGGCTATACCCCTGAGATGGCTATACCCCTGAGATGGCTATCACCCTCTACCCTTGTACAGGTTCTGCAAATACTGGAACAAATCCACAGGATGGAACACCTGACTGCGACAGTTCATGATACACTTCCTCGGTTTTCCAAAATTTGGGACTTGTGGGATCAGTCAAAGCTTAATCCAGGTGCTGTCTCATTACCTCCCAATAGTGCGGTACCCTCTTTAGCATATGTGCTATATTTTATGTTTCTTTAATCTTGCTAGCCTGTTCCTTTTATGATTCCATGGTGCCCCTCCCTTCCCCCCCTCTCTCCCTCGTAGGTGGGCTCCCCTCGGGGAGTCCTGGTCCCTCAGTTTGGGCGCCCTATGGACCCCACTGACACTGGATCCAGTGAGCAACAATTCCTTTTATGTGAAATATTGTTTTTGTTTGTGTTGCCAGCTCCCTGGGTCCCCCCTCCCCTTTCCATCTCCCTGGTCTATACAGTTGAATTGTTATGCTTTTGTAATTTTGGTAGCATTGTAGCATACTTCTATGGTTTTAACATCTGTTATGTGCCTTTTCCATAAGTGTACTTATTTTGTCATATTACGTGTTTGGCATTTATTCTATGTTTGTATTCTTGAAAAAATTTAATAAAAAGATACAATTTATAAAAAAAAGTTAATCCTGAAGTAGTTGGCTCTAATGGAGGGTGGAAAAGAATTGTCCAGAGATGTATAGGCTTATTTACCAATTAAGTAAATGTAATGACCATGCAAGCTGAGAGGATCCTCAATCTGATTGTGATGGGTCGCGCTGTGCTCCTAGTGTCATGGGAGCCTCGGAAGTGACGAGGCTACCATCGGAATATCTGTGAATTTTGGCTTTGTCTGAGCTGCTTGTAGCCACAGCTGACTTAGTGAGCCTCAGCGGATTTCGAGGCTACCTTCGGAATGTCCGTGGTTGTTTCAGCTTTCTGGAAGTCTCAGTCAGCTTTGAGAGCTTAGAGAGGTATGAGGCTACCATCAGAATGTTCGCAGATTATGGGTTTGATTCAGGTTCCCAACAAATCAAGGGGGGTACCTTGGTATAGGTGCAGGTTAGTCCCAAAACATAAGTAAAGTTTCTTGGCCCAGCGGGTATGTGATGAAAGCTGAGTTCCGTTTGGGAGATCCTTCAATGGTCCTCACTTTTCCAGGGAAGTAGAGGGGGGCATGAAAGTACCAGAAGGGTGTGTGGTGGATGTCTGGGGGTGTCCTGTGGCTACCACATTGATGTGTTTCGTTCACTGGGATTGTGAACTTCTTCAGGGTTGCTATCCCCCCTATTTTGTGGTAATTTATACCCTTTCAAATAGTTCCAAACAGGAAGTTGGACTTGTAAAAAGAGGGTGGGGCTAGTCCTTGGATAGGATATATTAACCCTTGTGTTGGCTGGTTGATGACAGTGTATGGGGTAGTGATTTATCGCCATCTTGTGGCAATTTTAGGAAATACAGCTACACTGCACACTGTGCTCAAAAGGTTACTGTGGAGTAAAACTATTCCCTGTTTTCTTAATGCTTATTGAGTCTATACTTGGAATGTTTGTACTTTATGTCATTTTGTACAATAAAACTTTTTTTCTTGATTAACCACTTGCCGACCGCCGCACATCGATGTACGTCGGCAGAATGGCACGGGCAGGCAGATGGGCGTACAGGTACGTCCCTTTAAATCTGCCGCCCTCTGGGCGAGCGCGCCCGCCGCGTGCCTCACGAGTGCGGCCGCGGGTCCCGGGAACTCGATGTTCCCGGGAGTCCCGTGATTGCAGTCGGCAAGAGCAGAACAGGGGAATGCCTTTGTAAACAAGGCATTCCCCTATTCTGCCTAGTGACACTGTCACTGATGACCATGCCCCGTGATCGGGAACGGTCATCAGTGACGTGTCACGTGTAGCCACGCCCCCTCAGAGTAACAATCACTCCCTAGGAAACACTAAACCCCTGCAGCGCCACCTAGTGGTTAACCCCTTCACTGCCATTTTTACAGTAATCAGTGCACTGATCGCTGTAAAAATGGCAATGGTCCGAAAATGGTGTCAAAAGTGTCCGATGTGTCCGCCATTTTGTCGCAGTCACGATAAAAAAATAAAAAAAAACGCAGATCGTCGCCATAACTAGTAAAAAATGAATTAGTAATAAAAATGCCATAAAACAGTCCCCTATTTTGTAGAAGCTATAACTTTTGCGCAAACCAATCAATAAGCAATTTTTTTTACCAAAAATATGTAGAAGAATACGTATCAGCCTAAACTGTGGGAAAAAAAAGTTTTTTTATATATTTTTTGGGGATATTTATTATAGCAAAAAGTAAAAAATATTGAATTTTTTTCAAAATTGTCGTTGGAATTTTTGTTTATAGCGCAAAAAATTAAAACCGCAGAGGTGATCAAATACCACCAAAATAAAGCTCTATTTGTGGGAAAAAAAGGACGCCAATTTTGTTTGGGAGCTACGTTGCACGACCGCGCAATTATCAGTTAAAGCGACGCAGTGCCGAATCGCAAAAAGGGGCCTGGTCCTTTAGCTACAAAATGGTCCGGGGCTTAAGTGGTTAAAAGAAAGCAGTGGGTATGTGCGCCTAATAAATCAATTGTTGCCCATTTACAAAAAGTGGCCAAAAGTAAATAGTAGACCTTGAGAAGTAAGAGCGCTCTGCTCTTCACACAGGCAGTTAGTGCCCAGGAAACAGATTAAGCCTAGGTTCACAATGGAGCAATTTGAAATGTTGCATGCCAAATCTGCGGCAATTGGCAACAATGGCACCGTCCGAATCAGTGCGATGCTGCACTTGCGGCGCCACACTGATTCCCAAAAGTAGTTTCTGTACTACTTTTGGCGACTTGGGGTGCGATTTCCATAGATATCTAAACAGCAACCCGCACAGATGTCTCTGAAATCGCCCCCAAAGTCGGGACTGACATGCGGGAATGAAATCGTGCGAGTTCGGCTGAACTTGCACCATTTCATTCCCGCTGTCATTGTGAACCTGGGCTAAAATCTATTTTTTCAGGACAGTGGAGGTAGTGAGCAGTGTGTTGAGAAGCATCGCAGACTGCAGAGGTGCTGGGCAGGACTTACAACTCATGTCTGGAAAGGGAGGAGCATTTTATCGCAGTGCTTTACTGGAAAACATTACATTGTACAGTTACAAAAATGTTTAATAATTACCTGAAAAACAATAGCTGGCAACGTGGTCTGGTAGTAGCCTGCCTGGTCAGCCTCAGGTTCTGTATCTTTATCCCAGTCTTTTTTATCTGTTTCTAATGCTTTTCTCAACCAACCAATAATATTGGACTAAATAGATACAAAAGAAAAAGAAAATTATACAATTATATATAAAACATATTTAGCTTGCACAAGTAGATATTAAAATACAAATATACCAAATAATGAAATGGAGTTTTGTTATTCACTGTAAAAAACATTTCTCCAGTTGTTCATTAAAGTGGTTGTAAACCCACTTTTTCAACTTGCACCTACAGGTAAGCCTAGATTAAGGCTTACCTGTAGGTGCAAGAAATATCTCCTAAACCTACACGGTTTAGGAGATATTTACTAAAAATGACAGGCGCCGCTGTCTACGGTGCATGCGCACCATAGACAACGGCGCATTCATGGGGTTAATCCCATTCACAAAATCGGCTACTTCCCAGCAATCGCTGGGCGTAGCCGAATGTGACGGCTCCCGCGCGCATGCGCGCAGTCACGTCTTCGCCGCTCCGGCCAATCACAGCGCCGGAGCGGCGCTGTGATTGGCTGGTGCGGCGATACCCAGAAGTAACATTCCGGCTATCGCCGCAGTGATGGCTGCGTCTGCAGTGAGGGACGCGGACTGCTTCGGGGGCCCCCGATCTAAGGTAAGTGGTACATAATGAGCTAGTATGCTAGTCATACTAGCTCATTATGCCTTTCTCTTGCAGGTTGGCTAAAAAAATAAAAAACTATTAGTGGGTTTACAACCACTTTAAAGCGGAACTTCAGTAATTTTTTTCATCTTTCCATCTATTAAATCCTCTGCCCTTGTTGTTTTAACTTTGGATAGTAAAACACTTTAAATACCTTATACAGCCCACTTCCTGTTTCTTGTCTGGAAAAAAGCCTAACCTTTTGACATCATGCACAGCTCTCTCCCTGACTCTCGTTTGCAAGAAGGGAGGAGGGGATGAGTCATAAGAGGGCCAATGAGAGCTGCAGGTGTGTGTCTGTGTAAATCCAGGAAGTGAACAGGCAGCAGCTTCAGCTACCCACAGTTAAAATGATTGCAGCCAGACTGAGTGGAGGGAGATTTCTGCAGCATATTTGGCAATTGCAGAATCACAGTATATATAAATAATATGTAAAGTGGTTGGAGGGAAGCTTCAGAATGGCAAAGGTGTTTTTATTACAAATTATGTGAGCAGACTGCAGGTCCTCTTTAAGAACACAGAATTCAGTGTATGGCTATAGAGGTGCCTCTTTGCAAAGGAAAGTCACAGCCCCATCTAGTGGCTACATCCCTACACATGTAACAGAAGCTCAGGAGTAACAACCCGTGATAAAACAGGAAAAATGGAAAAGAAAAGGCCAAAACAAAGCAAGAAGAATAAAAAAAAAAAAAATATATAGATGTAGAGATCACACTGCCACCTTATGTCCAAAGCTAGCCCCCGGGATGCCATCACATTCACAAGAAAAACCATTAGCAAAAATGTGGACAATGGAACCAGGCAGCAGCTGTGCATACCTGGGAAACCAGGGAAACCAAAACCTAGTGCCAGAAAGCCCAAGAACAGAACAAGTGTTGACTGGATAGGGAGGATCCTGTTCCTTAAAGTGGGCCTTTAAGTAAAATACAAGCTCTATTAGATCATGACCCCCTACTCCTGCAATAATCGCTACTTAATAGTTGAATAATGTATTTGAAAGTAATATAATGGTAAGGCAAGTATAATGTATCTTCCACCCTCGGAGCATAGGGGAGGGGAACATCATAACCATTCTGGCAATTTCCAGGTAGGGATGAACATTCCAAATTGCCGAAGACGACACTTTTGCATTGGACCGGAGTGCCCATCCCCAAGAATCTCATCAGAAGGGTGACTTCAAGGCCCACACTGAGGAAGGAGAGGGATAATAGGATTTTTATAACAGCTTACCTGTAAAATCCTTTTCTTGGAGTACATCACGGGACACAGAGCGGCATAGTCATTACTATGTGGGTTATATAGATACCTTCAGGTGCTGGCACTGGCAACTTCCAAAACCGGAAGTACCCTCCCCTATATAAGCCCCTCCCATCCGGGAGCACCTCAGTTTTGTAGCAAAGCAATAAGTGTCCCCAAAAGAGGGGTGGGAGCTCTGTGTCCCGTGATGTACTCCAAGAAAAGGATTTTACAGGTAAGCTGTTATAAAAATCCTATTTTCTTTCTCGTACATCACGGGACACAGAGCGGCATAGTCATTACTATGTGGGATGTCCTAAAGCAATGCCCAATGAGGGGGGGGATACACCATACATAAGCTGAGCGCTATCAGACATGAGGATCTTTTGTGGCCTGCAACACACTGCGCCCAAAGGCGACATCCTCCTGACTTCTAACGTCCACCTGGTAGAACCTAGTAAAACGTGTGTACTGAAGACCATGTTGCGGCCTTACAGATTTGAGCCAGGGAGGCCTGGTGATGCACTGCCCATGAAGTTCCAACTGCTCTCGTGGAGTGCGCCCTAACTTTGAACGGAGGCGGTCTCCTTCTCAAGCCATAGGCTTGCATTATGACCTGTCGAATCCACTTGGCTAAAGTAGATTTTGATGCTGCCTGACCCTTTCTGGGGCCTTCCGGCAGAATAAACAAAGTATCCGTTCTGCGAATCTGAGCAGTGGCTTTAGATAAGCTTTAACTGCTCTTACTACATCCAAAGAATGCAATAACTTTCCCTCTACCGAACTAGGTTTGGGGAAAAAAGAAGGAAGAACCACATCTTGGTTCAAATGAAACCTCGATACCACCTTAGGAAGAAAGGCTGGATGAGGACGTAACACTACTCTGTCCTTATGGATAACCAGATATGGCTCTTTACAGGACATAGCTGCTAATTCCGACACTCTTTTAGCCGCACAAATGGCTACTAGAAAAAAACTATTTCCTGGTGAGAAGAACCAAGGAAATATGCTGTAATGGTTCAAATGGTTGTTTCTGTAGAACCGACAGAACCAGGTTTAGATCCCATGGACATATGGGAATATTAACCGGAGGACTAATACGCATCACTCCTTGTCTAAAGGCTTTGACTAGTGAATGCGAAGCCAAGGGCCTTTGAAAAAATATTGACAAGGCCGAAATCTGACCTTTGATAGTACTCAAGGCAAGCTTCCTATCTACAGCCCACTGTAGGAAGTCCAGACTCCTACCTATTACGTACTTACGTGGATGCCATTTCTTGGCCTCACACCACGCGATGTACGCCTTCCAGATTCTATAGTAGATCTGCCTGGATACCGGCTTCCTGGCATTGATCATGGTAGATACCACAGGATTAGAGAGACCTCTCTTTTTTAGAATGTGGGCTTCAATAGCCAGGCCGTCAAACCTAGGGCTGGTAAGGAAGGGTGGTATATCGGTCCTTGCGAAAGCAGGTCCGGACGACGTGGGAGAGTCCAAGGACTCCCCACTGACATTTTACAATCTCCGCGTACCACGCTCTTCGGGGCCACACTGGAGCCACCAGAATCACTGGTTTCTTTTCTACCCTGATTCTGCGGAGTAATCGAGGTAACCATTGTGGCGGTGGGAATGCATATATCAGCTTGAACTGATCCCAAGGGAACACTAGGGCATCCGAGCCGCAAGCTAGGGGATCCCTTGTCCGAGAGACAAACCTGTCCACCTTTGCGTTGAATCTGGATGCTAGAAGATCTACATCAGGTGTTCCCCACCGCTGACATATTGTCCAGAAAACCTCGGGGTGAAGGGACCCTTCCCCTGGGCATAATTGCTGGCGACTTAGAAAGTCCGCCTTCCAATTCTCCACTCCTGGAATGAATACCGCAGATATGGCTGGGACATATCTTTCTGCCCATTTCAGGATGTAATTTACTTCCCTCTGGGCTGCACGACTCCTGGTGCCCCCCTGATGATTGATATATGCCCCTGCTGTGGCATTGTCTGATTGAATTCTGACAGGGGACCCTTGGAGTTTGGATGTCCATGCTACTAGGGCATACCGGGCTGCTCGTATCTCTAAGAGATTGATGGGCAGGGCCTTTTCTGCATCCGACCATCTGCCCTGGAGAGACCATTGCTCCAGTACTGCTCCCCAGCCTATAAGGCTGGCATCTGTAGTGACCACCTTCCAAGAAATCGGACTGAAGGATTTCCCTTTTTCCAGATTCTGGAGAACCAACCACCAACGGAGGCTCTTGCGAACGGAAGGGGACAAGGACATTGTAAGTCTAGGGCCTGAACTTTTTTGTTCCAGGCTGACAGTATGGCCCTTTTTAAATTCCTTGAATGGAATTGACCGTAGGGTACTGCTTCGAATGATGCCACCTCTTTTCCCCAGCAGCCTCATGCACAGGCGTATGGACGGCTGTCTTTTTGTACCCACTAAGTGGATCAAATCTTTCAAAGACAACACCTTTCCTCGAGGCAAGAATATTTTTCTCTGGCCTGAATCCAACCTTAGCCCCAAGTATTCCAGACTTTTGACTGGTTTTTAGGGCTGACTTGTCTCGGTTGATAATCCAACCGTGAGATTCCAGATACTTGATTGTCTTGTGAACGACCACTTCTAGTTTTTTCACTGAGTGGTCTATCAGCAACAAGTCGTCTAGATATGCCATTATTGTTACACCTTGCGTTCTTAGATTGGCCAATAATGGGGCCAGAATTTTTGTGAACACTCGCGGTGCTGTGGCCAGACCGGAGGGTAAGGCTCTGAACTGAAAATGGCGCCCTTCTACTGCAAAGCGTAGAAATTTTTGGTGGACTGGAAAGATGGGAATGTGCAAATAAGCATCTTTGATGTCGATCCCGGCTAACCATTCCTCCCCTTGTAGGACAGTGGCCACCGATCGGATCGACTCCATCCGGAAAAGTCCTGATATACAGGAATTTGTTTAGCCCTTTTAGAATTAATATGGGCCTCACGTCCCCGTTTGCTTCGGGACTGTAAAGAGGTTTGAGTAAAACCCGAACCCCCATTCCAGGGGAACCTCCATAATTACTCCTTGGAGCAATAGTTGTTCTAGTGCCGACAGGAGGGACTCTCTCTTCCGGGGATCCCTTGGCACGTTTGACCTCAAAAAATGGGAAGGAGGAGAGTCTTTTAACTCCAATCTGTATCCCAAACATACTGCGGAGAGCACCTATCTGTTCTGATCGCGTCCCGCCAGGTCTCTGCGAATAACTGGAGTCTTCCCCCCACCCGACTGAGTGGGGGCAACCCTTCAATGAATTTAAGTTTGGGGGAGGTTTTGTACCTCTGCTGACCCAGGGTTTCTCATTACCCTGCGATTGTCCCTGATTTTTACCCCCGGGATTTGACCGAGGAGGCCGTCGGAACTGTTACACAGCCGATGCCCCAGGGACTGGAGAAGCAGGCCTCTTAAAAGAGGGACCTCTAACTCTGTTTTAAACCGGCAAGAGTGTATTTTTACCGCTGGAAATTTTCTGGATATATTTGTCCAGGTCTTCCCTGAATAAGCGTTCACCATGAAATGGGACGCTAACCAGCCATTCTTTACAGGGAGCTTCAGCAGACCAGTTTTTGAGCCATAGAAGCCTACGCATATGTACTACAGACAGCGTAAGGCGGGAGGCCTGATGGATTGAATCCTTTATGGCGTCAACCGCAAAGCCTAAGGCTCTAGGTAGATCAGCTAGGGCAAGGGCCTGCTGATCTGTCAAGTCCCTCAAGACCTGTTTCAACTGATCCTTCACTGCTTAGCAGACCCCACTGCTGGTTGTGTCACCAAGCTTGCTGTAGAAAGAGGCAGATTTTCATAAGGACTCCAATCTTTTATCTATTGGGTTCTTGAACATTTGGACATGTCAGTGATTTATACACACAAGAGATGGCTGCGTCCACTGTAGGGACCTTCCATTTTTTGATGAACTTATCCTCCATGGGATAGACCACCGGAAATCTCTTGGGGGGAATAAATATTTTCTCAGGATGTTCCCAATCCTGGTAAATGAGCCCTTCCAGTAAAGGGTGAAGTGGAAAAGAACAGACAGTCTGGGAGCTTCTAGCGACCCCAACGAGGATACAGTAGTGGTTGATGGTTCCGCAAGGTGCATTTTTAAATGCTGATCGGACCATGTTAGTCAGAGACTGAACCCATAATCTTTCAGCTTGAGATGCTGAGAAAAGGTTCCTCCACTGTTGATTCCTCTATAACAGAATCAACCTCATCCTGATCCCCTTCAGGCAGGTCGATCCCTGTATGGGACTGTTGCTCTGCTAACAGGCACTCTGAAGGAGGAGACGGAGATCGGGCGCGCTTTCCCTGACAGGGAGGCAGCGATCAATGTTGACAATCTCTCTCTAAACCTCCCAGAGCTGAGGAAAAAACCTCCTCTATTACATACACAGGAGCAGGTGAACTGAGGACAGCCACAGTACCAAGTACCCCTGCGGGGTCTCTACGGTCACTTACCTCTGAACTTCAGGGGAGACTGGTGCAGCAGAAGCATGCCCAAGATCCTCAGAGCCCGATGAGACCCCCTTCGCTTCCTGGAAGATTCAGTTCCGGAGCTTCTGGACGGCATATTCCTAAGCCTAAAGCTGAGGTATTCCAGCCGTAATACACCACTTTTACTGAGAATAGTCTAGCACAATTGCTGCTATATAACAGTTGGTGTCTACTAAAGTGCCTTTCTAGGGGATGCCTGCATCAACCGCCTCTGTGTGCCTTTTTACTGTTGCTAGCTCTGTCTGTGCACTTCAATAGCCAGCTATGATTGTGCTTTAAAACACGCTGGACGCCCGCACATGCGCAGTAGCGCCGCGGCGCACACGAGCGTCATCCACCCGCTCCACCACTTTTTCCAGATCGCCTCTATATATAGAGGCGCGTGCACGTGCGCCTTCGGCGCCTTTTTTGAAAAAATAAGGAGCTAGATGGGAGCCAGGGTCCCTGCCGCAGGGCCCGGGGATGGATGAGCGCAGCAACAGGGCAGAGGAGACAGCTTCCCAGCAGAGAACTTACCAACTGCCTGGAATTGATTCTGGAAGAAAAAAATCCACATTACAAGAAAAAGAACCATAGCGGCCTCTAGTGTCTAACACAGGTACCGCGGTCTTACATTTTTTTCTTTTTTTTTTTCTTGCCTACTATTAAAATTTTTACATTTTCTCAGTAGTAACAGGCATACACAGAATATTAGCGGGAATACCTTAGGTAACAGGCAGAAAGACAAAATAGGCTTGGGGGTCCCTCAATAGAACCAAGTTCCTGAGGGCCCCCACTTACCTTTTCCTCGCCGCAGGACTCTGTTTGGTCCACAGAAGCCCAAACTTTACCTATCACGGCAGGCATTGTAATTAAACCTTCAGGGACCGGGTTCCCAAGGATTCCACTCCCCTGGACCTGTATAGCACCCTGCACAGAAAGCATCTTGGTCGTGGGTATGACCAGAGCTCTGGATCCCAGGGTCCAGCCCTCCTAAGAGAGGCATTACAGGCAAAACCTTGCTCTTCTCTTTGCAAGGCCCGGGTACCGACCGTTTAGCTATGAAGCTTTTTTGGCCGGATCCGGAATAGCTTACTGAGGCCCAAAAGAACCTGTACGCAAGCTCAGTGAAAAACACATGTTACTTCTTGGCCAACACCTTAGACACTGGCAAAAAACGGAGGTGCTCCCGGATGGGAGGGGCTTATATAGGGGAGGGTACTTCCGGTTTTGGAAGTTGCCAGTGCCAGCACCTGAAGGTATCTATATAACCCACATAGTAATGACTATGCCGCTCTGTGTCCCGTGATGTACGAGAAAGAAAGTTAATTTATTTAACTTTTTTTTTTTGTTAAATACATTTTTCAACTACAATCATGCACCAATTTTTACAGGTAGGGTGGGAGTTGGGGACTGAGCAAAGTAAAAAAAATCTTGCCTTTTATTGCAAGGACCACTTTTGGATACTGCACCTGTGTCCCCCAGGTACACCAAAATGCCAGGATGCACAAACAGCAGCTAGATTGCTCATGTGTGTAAGGAGCCGTAGGGGACCGGTCCATGACACCCACAATAGATCCTCATTCCTCTGGAATGAATGAAGTTATCATCAATTAACTTAGAAAACTGAGGACATCTGGTAGTGGAACAGAATTAATGTGGGGGACAGCACAAGAGAGACGGTGGGCATAGAAGCCAGAGCCTTTTGTTTTAAACCCCTGCTGGGGAGACTGTGTTAAAAAATGTGAAAAGAAGTGAAAAATGAAACACCGAAAAGACACACGAGAAACACAAATTGCCCTTCATTTTTAGATTATACAGGATATGGCAATGAAAATCTTCAAGAAAAGATAACTTTCTTAAAACAGCAAATGCTACCACGGCACTTACAGTTTTTGGTAAAAAAAAAAATATTGCTGGTTGTTGCCTATGTGCTGAAAATTCACAGTACTTTGTACATTGTAATGTTCAATTGCCTGCAGGTGCTCCAGCCAGGTGTACCTATTTTATGTTTATTTCTCTTGCATGTAGCAAGTCTAAACCCTCAATGAGCTTCATTTAGTTACTAATTTGAAAAATGCTCCCAGCCCTCTGATTGTGAGTGAAAACCATTAACAAAAAAGGAAGCACACTATACAGCCAAAACAAACCTATATGAACACCCAACTCCCTCAGTGTGACAGTTGTACTATTAATACACAGACACAGTTGCGGCTACCAATTTGGCATTCGTGAGAGTGTGGGTCCCCTAACAGGCTGTCTGCATTCAGGGACCCACACAGATGTCAAACTGGGAGCAGAGGCTGTGCCCGTGCAGTCGATGTGTCCCAAATAGCGTAAAAAGCATGGTCTGCATGGGTATGCACGAAACACAGCCCTCACACGGGTGTAAGCTTAAGTATGCCCGTGTGAAAGAGACCTTAAAATTTACAAAAGATTTGATTGCGATCTGTGATCCCTTTACGGACAGCCTTGCATCATTTCTTGCACTGTTGACTAAGCGGTTAAAATTGTTCCTCTTGGAAAGAATCACACTCACTTCTTGTTCCAAACACAAGACATAAGAAAATGCAGTGAAATCTCATTTCAGAAATCAATAACACTTGCATTAACTGGAGTTTGCCTTTAAAAGATTATTCATTGTAAAAATGTTCATTCTAACATAAAGCAATTAAAAATGTTGCTTACCTGGAGAGTTGCCATGTACTTATGCAGAAGCTGGTCTACTATTTCCTCAGAGAGAAGTGGCTTTAGCAACTTTACATCTACTTCAGGAACTAATTCTATATTCCCCATCATTTCAGAACTGGAAGAACAATGCATAGGTTATACTTTATAAAATATCAATAAACAATAATTAAATGAATAAAAAGAAATAACATGCGCTAATCCTAATTCTCTGGAATGGATGGGTGGCAGGTCAGGGGTTAGATACAAGATATAATGCATGGATAGTCTACTTTTCTTCACACTTTTAAACTGCGCTGATTTCCAATAATATGGTGGTGCCAGGAGATGTGCTGGAAAGTCAGATAGCTAGGGCAGGAGATGCTGCCATTGCATAGGCAGAATATTAAAAAAAACATACAATTTTATATTCACCACAGTATGTGGTGAGGTGTACATGAGAAACTGTGCCCAACAAAGGATATGGGTGTACATTTGATTGCCATGTCTACAGATAAAGCCATTTTGCCTATTAAGAAAAAATGAGTAATAGAGTGGCTGCCTTGCAGCAATGGGGTCCTTGGTTTGAATCCCAGCTATGACGCTATCTGCATGGGATTCACCCTGTACTTGTATAGGTTTACTCTAGATGCACAAGTTCCCTTCCACACTCCAAAAAAACATGCTGGAAGGTAACTTGCTTGTGTCTAAATTGACCCTATTATATCTGCATGTGAAATAGCAGGGACTGATGAGAATGTACACCATTTAAAAACACTGTGTAAATTGTTAGCGCTATATAAAAAAAATAAACCAAGTAAAGTACTTTGCTTCTGAAATATTTAGTATTACCTATGGTAGGTGTTCAAAACCCAAGTAAGAATGCTGACAATTTCATTGGCTTCAAGCTCTTCTGAAGCCAACTCCTGGATCCGAGAAGATAAGGCATAGTGATACAGTTCCAAAACTTTACTAAATATGCCGTATGAAGGTGGAAAACACTGCACCATCAAGTTTTTGACTATTATAAGATCATCCAAGACATAACGACGGATGATTTCTAAATGCCGCACCAACCACATTTTATCAGATTCTCTTGTCTCTGCCTGTGTACCCTCAATTCGTGTTCCAATTGTTTTATCAAGAACTTCAAATATTTTCTGTTTCCACTTCTTAGGTCTTCCCGGTGGAATAAATCCAGTTTGTTTCCTTCTATCCATCATGCGTCGATCTATCTTCTCTTCCCTCTCTATAATACGAACTACTGACACAAGTAAGGTAGGATCCTTGCGAACAGTGGTTATAGATCTCTGTATAACCATCCACAGCTGTTTGGCCAACTCATCAGACAGATGTTGTACTTCACCAAAATAAGCTTGAATAAGATTCATGTCATGGGTATTTTTGCTATCCATACGGTATTGCTCATACATGAGGTCATCCCTAGAACACTCCAGGTCCATTAATTTACGATGCGCTTGAAGCAGTGCACCTTGTTCAATAAGATCTTGAGTCTCTTTTACAATTTCTGGGACTATAAGCAAAAAGACAATATACATTTGTTAAAAGAAAAAAGAAAAAGCAACAGAACAACAAAAACAAAGTCTGATAAATATCTAATGGCAAAGCGTGCATGTCCCTTGAATGGCTAATTTGAAAGGGTGTGTTTTATTCAAGTGAAAGTAACATGACTTATATAATTTATGTATTTCAGTGCAAACTATGTTTTTTGAATGCTTCAGGAACATGGAGGGTGACAGTATAACAGTATGGTTGTGCCAAAGTCCCACAGCTATGTGCTATTTGGCTACGACAAATAGATGAAACAAAGGATGTTTGGCCATCTGAAATGCAACATATACGTTCCAGTAAAATGGCCATGTTAGCATGCTACTCATTAAGAATATAAATACAGCAACCATAGTCTTATGTTATTTCTTTCTATATTTTTCAAGCCCCACTTGCATAACTCTCTGTACCGACCGAGGACATGAAGCCACTGTCCTGAAGTCCTTTGGATACTGTTAATGTATGGTGTGGAATCTGCTACAGCCTCCATGCTTTTAAAGGCTAAGGCCTCATGCCCACGGACGTTTTTACAGCCGCGTTTTTGAGCGTTTTTTACAGCTTAAAAACGCCTGTCCATGTTAGTCTATAGCTTCATGCCCACCTAGACGTTTTTGAGCTGCAAATAGCATAGACGTTTTTAAGCTGTAAAAAAAACCCAGGACCAGTGCGTTCCTCAGCGTCAGAATTAGGCAGAAAAAAACGCGAGCGTCAAAAAACGCGCAAAAATGCGCACTAACGCGTGGTCGCGTTTTTAGCTCCGACGTTTTTAAAAAAAAATAAAAAATAATAATAATAATATTTACAATAACATGGACAGGCGTTTTTAAGCTGCAAAAAACGCAGCTGTAAAAACGCCAGTGGGCATGAGGCCTAAATATTGCAAATGTTCATAAAGGATGGACACTAAAAGCTTGTCAGAGGGTTGTGCACGTCTCATATATATTGCTGAGCACATTGTGCTTATGTATTAATTCACTAGATCCCAGATTTCACTAGACATGTGCAAAACTGAAAAATTTGTGTAGTTTTGTTTCGGATACATTTGTTATGTTACTTATTTTGTTTTGTTATAGAATTAATTTAGTTCCGTTTCATTTTCGGTAAAATTTGTTTAATTTATTAATGTTCTAAGGAATTCCAACTTTCCAGAACGAGTAGAATTCAGATCGGTCAAAAAACAAATCGACCAATTAGAATTATGTGTGAAGAAATGGCTGGTTGTTAAGCAGCAGGCCGGAAAGCCGCCCGCCCGCATCCTTAACAACCATGAGTCAGTGGGCTTCCCCACACACAGATGAATGTAAAGATAAAGAATGCCGGTATTTCCTGGAAAAAAAAAAAAAACAGCACAGGGTCCCTCCCCCAGTCCAAAACAGGACCTTCGGGTCTGGTACAGTCCAGTTTTCATCAGATTTCCCTATAGAGGAGAGCGGGGCTCTGACAGGTCCGTCTCAGCACAGTGAGCAGAGATGGACCTGTAATCCGCCTGATCAACAGGGATCAGCGGAGCGATCCACCACTGAGCAAAACAGAGTTCACCGGGTGGAAAGCCCATGTGAAAGGACCCTTATATGCTGCTCAGACTTCTCTTGGTAATAATATAATTAAACTAAGTAGTGGTTCAACAATGTAGAAGTAGCTGCAGAAAGATGCAAATGCACTGTAGATTTCAAACAGCACTCCACTACATCTACATGCCTTCACACTGCTGTGAGAAAAGGACACCCTTTTACACAATTAAAGGAAATGTAAACCCAACCTTAAAGCGGAGCTCCATCCAAAAGGGGGAAGCTCCGCTTGTTTGCTTCCTCCCCCAACCTCCACTGCCACATTTGGCACCTTTCGGGGGGGGGGGGTGAACGGATAACTGTCAAACCCAAGTTTTTGGGGCGATCTAGGAAATTTCCGTCCGTTCCTTCTTCCCCCCCTGCTGCCTTCTGGGAGACACACAGGTCCCAGAAGACAGCGAGACCATTCAGAAAGCGTAATGCGACTCACGCATGCGCAGTAGGAAACAGGCTGTGAAGCCGCAAGGCTTGGGGTGCCGACATTGCCGGATCTCTGGACAGGTAAGAGTCCTATTAAAAGTCCACAGCTACAGTATTTTTTAATTATTTTTTTATTATTATTATTATTATTATTATAGGCTGGAACTTCTCTTTAAAGTGATCTTAAAAGCCAAGTTTTTTTTATTTTTTATTGCTAAAATAAAAAATAAGGTTAGACTTATCTGCGCAAACATATTGCACAGGGTAGTCCCTTTACCTTCTCTTCCGGTGCTGTCGGCTCCTCCTCTCAAGCACGGAGGTGAAGAGGCACTCATGCGGGTGCGCTTCCAGTCCAGGCTGTGAGAGTCCATAGACACACAGTGTGTCGGTAAACCACCGCCCCCTCTCACTCCTCAAAGGAGTTTGACTTACAGAAACTGGAGCCTATGGCTCCCACTGCTGCCTGTGTCTCCTGTGAGACCATGAAGAGGGGAGAGTAGTGTTGCAGCTGTGACAGCGCTGGATCTTGACAGGTAAGCATTTGGAAGGGGGGGGAATCAGTAGTGGGGAATTTTTTACCTTAATGCAGAGAATGTATTAAAAGGTAAAAACAACCAAATACCCATGTAGATTGCTTTTTTTTTTTTTATTGAAATGTGCATGCATAATCTTTCCTCCTCTTTCACTGTTCAGCAGATCATCATGCACACGGTCACATATTCTTCATGTTTACAGAGAGTAGGTTGCATCCAATTTGCACTTTGTCATTTATCAAATGTTAATGTGTAGCAGTCCCTACATTCCTACACTGGCTTCCGATTGCCCAGCGAATTTAATTTAAAATACTAACATACAAAGCCATTCACAACTCTGCCCAGAGCTACATCACCAAATTTGTCTCAAAAAACGTCATGTCCACTCCTCCCAAGACCACCTGCTCTAAAGCTCTCTTGTCTCCTTCTCTCATGCTTGTCTCCAGGACTTCTCCAGAGCCTCTCCCATCCTCTGGAACCCTCTACCTCTATCTATCCAGCTAAAGTGCCTTGAAAAGATATTCATACCCCTTGAAATGTTATGTTACAACCAAAAACGTAAATGTATTTTATTGGGATTTTATGTGATAGACCAAGACAAAGTGGCACATAATTGTGAAGTGGAAAGAAAATTAGAAATTATTTTCTTTTTTTATAAATAAGTGAAAAGTGTGGCGTGCATTCGTATTCCGTCACCGAGTCTATACTTTGTAGAACCACCTTTCGCTGCAATTACAGCTGAAAGTCTTTTTGGGGATGTCTCTACCAGCTTTGCACATAGAGAGTGACATTTTTACCCATTCTCCTTTGCAAAATAGCTTCAGCTCTGTCACATTGGATGAAGCGCGTCTGAACAGCAATTTCCAAGTCTTGCCACAGATTCCCAATTGGATTTAGGTCTGGACTTTGACTGGGCCATTCTAACACATGAATATGCTTTGATCTAAACCATTCCATTGTAGCTCTGGCTGTAGGGTTAGGGTCAAGTCTTTTTGCAGAACAGAACTTTCTTCTAAGATTGCTCTGTATTTGGCTCCATTCTTCTTCCCATTAACTCTGACCAGCTTCTCCGTCACTGCTGAAGAAAAGCATCCCCAAAAAATGATGCTGCCACCCCCATGTTTCACGGTGGGGATGGTGTATTCAGGGTGATGCGCAGTGTTAGCTTTTCCGCCACACATAGCGTTTTGCTTTTAGGCCAAAAAGTTCAATTTTGGTCTCATCTAACCAGAGCAACTTCTTCCACATGTTTGCTGTGTCCCCCACGTGGCTTCTCGCAAACTGCAAACAGGACTTCTTATGGCTTTCTTTCAACGATGGCTTTCTTTATGCCACTCTTCCATAAAGGCCAGATTTTTGGAGTGCACAACGATTAGTTGTCCTGTGGACATATTCTCCGATGTGAGCTGTGGATCTCTGTAGCACCTCCAGAGTTACCATGGGCCTCTTGGCTGCTTCTCTGATTAATGCTCTTCTTGCCCAGCCTGTCAGTTTAGGTGGACGGCCATGTCTTGGTAGGTTTGCAGTTGTGTCATACTCTTTAAATTTTCGGATGATGGATTCAACAGTGCTCCGTGAGATGTCCAAAGCTTGGGATATTTTTTTTATAACCTAACACTGCTTTAAAATTTCTCCACAACTTTACCCCTGACCAATTTGGTGTGTTCCTTGGCCTTCATGATGCGGTTTGTTCACTAAAATTATCAAACAAACCTCTGGAGGGCTTCACAGAAAAGCTGTATTTATACTGAGATTAAATTACACACAGGTGGACTATTTACCAATTAGGTGACTTCTGAAGGCAATTCGGGTCTACTATATTTTAGTTAGGGGTATCAGAGTAAAGGGGGCTGAATACAAATGCACGCTACACTTTTCATATTTTTTTTTTTATTATTGAAAACCATTTATCATTTTCCTTCCACTCCACAATTATGTGCCACTTTGTGTTGGTCTAGAACATAAATCCCAATAAAATACATTTACATTTTTGGTTGTAACATGACAAAATGTGGAAAATTTCAAAGGGCATGAATATTTTTTCATGGCACTGTATCTCCTACTCTGGCTGTCTTTAGGCGATCACTGAAAACTCATCTCTTCAGGGAAGCCCATCACCCCTCCAACTAATCTTTTATCACTTCCATCAGCTCATCCCCCACAGATATAACCTTTTGTACCACTTGCCCCAACCTATTAGATTGTAAGCTCTTATGAGCAGGGCCCTTTTAACCCTCTTGTATTTTATTGTATTGTAACTGTACTGTCTCCCTTTTTATATTGTTAAGTGCTGCGTAAACTGTTGCCACTATATAAATCCTGCATAATAATAATAATAATAATGGTTAACATGTAAAAATGATATATTTCCATAATTGTACTTCAATTATTTCTAGCCTACTCCTCTTGTAGTCACAGAATTCACAAAGCCTGCCTTCTGAACTACAGATGTGCCGAGAGAAGTTTCAGGAAGCAGGGTCAGTACAGAAACATCTGTTTGCAGACAACAAGGTACCATGGGATATTTAGTCCTTAGAAAAATTGAAAGTTAAAGTGGTTGTAAAGGCTAAAAGTTTTTTTTTTTTTTACTGTAATGCATTCTCTGCATTAAGATAAAAAAAAATCAAATTAGTTATCACAGGCGCACAAAATTTAAAGACTTGGCATCTATTTACGCTACCCAATCTTTCATACTTTATCAAAAATTTGTATTTTTTGTGTGTTTTCACTAAAATGCATTTATTATATATTTTTTCCTGAAAATTTGTCTTTAATAAACAGTTGTGCAAATATCACGTGACAAAAAAATTTTGTAACTATCGTATATTTTTTTTTCTACAGGGCCTCTGCTTTCAGAAAATATATAATGTTCTGGGGGTTGAAGTAATTTTATTGCCAAGAATTAACATTTTTCATGTGTGCAAAAGTAAAAAAATTTGCTCTAGAGCTGAAATAGTTAAAAGGCTTGCCTTTTCTCATAAACCATACAGTAAAAGAAAATGCAGTAACACCTTTGATTTATTACCTGAGAAAATGTTCTTAAGATTCTCAACTGCTGCTGCCAGCTGACTATGCTGGACCACCGCATCTTTCACATCCTTCAAGCTTTCGATGGTATTAATACTCTGCCTCCAGTCCTTGCTAACATTTCCCAGGGACTGCTGGATGTCTTTAACATCATTCAATGCATTGTGAAGTTGGTTTAAACCTGTTCTCACACCATCAAGTTGTGACTGAATAGCTGCCTGAAAGAAATTATTAGCACAGTGATTAAAATGCATATGTACAGTAATTTATTTGGGAAATGTTTACCGCTATGCATGTTTTGGTGACTGCCTACTAAGCGCATTGCAGACAACTGCAAGATGGACACAGGACAAGAACACATGTAAAATCATAATTACATATACAATTTTCAAAATATCAAATGATACTTAAACAGTTGATTCTTACCACCTTTTCATAGTCTTATTACCACTCGGGAGAGCTGTAGTCTTCTACAAAATAAAATATGCTCTTAGATAAATGAAGATCTGGAAACTCCAAATTAACCTTTAAGAATGCCAGACATTGGCTGAAATGCCAGCCTTAAAGAAGTTGTAAAGGCAGAAGGTTTTTTATCTTTATGCATTCTATGCATGAAGATAAAAAAAACTTGTGTGCAGCAGCCTCCCCAGCACCCCCTAATTACTTACCAGAGCCCCGTCTCTCTGCAGCGATGTCCACGAGTGTCTTAGCTGTCCCAGACACTCCTCCTGATTGGCTGAGACACAGAGATGACCATTACTTTACAGTCTTAGCCAATTGGCTCTTGCGGCTGTCAAGCAAAATTAGTCAGCCAATCAGAGAAGAGGGGGGACGGGCCGGGTCGGGGCTTCGTGTCTGAGTGGATACACAAAGCTCTGACTCAGTTTGGGTCCCCCATAGCAAGCTGCTGGCTGAGGGGGCTCTCACCAAAGGGAGGGGTCAGGAGAGCAGAAGAGGGACCCGAGAAGAGACTTTACAATCACTTTAAAGAGAAATTAAACCCTCCTAGCCTTTATGTTCAAGGAAACTGCCATGGTGCTGCACATGTATTCAGTTATGACACCAGCCACTTGATGGCGTGACAATTTGGTTGGGGACACAATCAAATGTGACAGTTTGCATTTCCAGCATTTCAGAAATATAACTGTTTTTTAAAACCAGTATGACCCCTTTTACACTGGGGCGTTTTTCAGGCGCTAAAGGGCTAACAAATAGTGCCTGTAAAGCACCTGAAAAATGCCTCCCCTGCAACCCCAGTGTGAAAGCCCGAGTACTTTCACACTGGGGCACTGCGCTGGCAGAACGTTAAAAAAAAAAAGTCCTGCAAGCAGCATCTCTGGGGCGGTGGAGGAGTGGTGTATGCTAATTTTAGCAGCGCTTTACTGTCATTTTTGGAGGTTTTCGCTAGCGGCCGAAAAAGGGTTAAAACCATCCGCAAAGCGCCGCTTTGCCAGCGGTTCGGCGGCACTGCCCATTAATTTCAATGTATACACCGCTCCTTCACCACTCCAAAGATACTGCTTGCAGGAGTTTTTTTAACGTCCTGCCAGCGCATCAGCCTCAGTGTGAAAGCACTCAGGCTTTCACACCGAGACTGCAGGGGAGCTGTTTTCCAGTCGCTTTACAGACGCTATTTTTAGCCCAAAAGTGCCTGAAAAACACCCCAGTGTGAAAGGGGTCTTATAGAAATTGCAAAGAATGCATTTAACTTGGTCAGCGAGACATTGGCACTGCAGTTTAAATTAGAGTTCGTCCGATATATTGGCCGATATTTGGCCTTTTTTTTTAAATCGGCATCGGCCGATTTTTGAGCAAATTTGGCCAATTACTGAATGCACTCCTCCCTTCCCCACACTCCACTGGCAGTTTTACATACTGTACAATGGAAAAGGTAACCTAACGCAAACACAAAGTGCATAAGTAAATGGGGAAATAGCAATGAGTCTGTTTAAAATAATAATGGTAACAGGCAGTTTAAGGGTTAAAAGGCAGATAATATGGCTGGTTGATGGCGGCTGTTGTCCTCAGAGAGCTGACTCTGTGGTAGACAAAAAAGGTAGAGAAAAAAAAAGCGCCACCTAAGTGCAGTATTAAGATTCTTTTAATGACACAAATATCAATCACACTTACAGGAAAGGAAGGCTCATCTGTAAAGATCCTGTAGTCCTCGTCCCGGGTCCATGGGCTGCACAGATGTAGAAGATGCAGTGTAGGAAACAGGAAATACAAAGGCTCATCTGTATGTCAGTGGTCTGTAGAGAAGCCTCAGATCCGGATCCGTTTTTCTATGCAGAGATGAAAAGCTGCAGTCGTCGTTGCTGCTCAGCCTGGAACAGATCCTGTGGCCATCAGGAAGAAGCTGGGGCTGAGGTCACGGGTCACGGGATCACTTCCGGGGGAGGACTCCATAGAGTGAGAAGGGTTGGATAGGCATGCTACGCGCTCGGAGTAGGGTTGCCTCCTGTCCGGTTTTGACCCGGACAGTACGGGTTTTGAGACGTGCCCGGGTTTCCACCCGCCGGAAACCCGGGCACACATTCCACGTCATGTTGCCAGTGGCAGCCGATCTATGGCCCCGCCCGCAACATCTGCAGATAGGCGCCGCGCATTCCATGCCCACTATCGATGTCATACAGTGCCAGTGTACATCGGTGCGCTCTGAGCCCAGCGGATGCCCTGATTGGCCGAACAGTCATGACATGAGGGTCTGTGATTGGCCCGGCTGAGGCTGCTGGTCACATGTGGAGGCGGGGCTGGACTGTGGATAATCGCGCCTCCTTGTTCCGGGAGTCCTGCCTCACGCTGTGTGTCTCCTAAGGTCGCTCTCATCTGCTCTGTCAGCCCCCTTCCTGTCTGTAACGACAGGGGTTAACGTCGTTTAGATATATTCCATTTCCGAACACACAGCAGCTACCAGACTCTCCACAGTCAGGCGACCGCTTCCCATAGGAATAATCCTTCCAGATATACGAGACAAACACTCTGTATGAAGTTTCCAGCAGGTCTGACCTTCTTTATTGACAAACTTCAAGTTTTATACACACAGAGAGGAGGTTCTTACATTCCTAATTTTCCTCTGACAATACACCTTTGACCAGACCTAATTTACATGAGCTAATTAACTACAGCTGATGACTCAGACACATGACCTTTAGGCTAGCCTCACTGTCTTTTAAACTACAGTACCCATTATCAAAGGACTTCACACAATAGTTACATAACGAGCTCCCAATACACATCTGACAGCTCTTAGCAGACAACAGGTGGGTTTATTAGCTAATCCCTTTACATCTTAAATGACTATGCATAACCTTTATGTTCCTCAGACTGTCTGTCTGCTAGTTTATAATACCTATAATTACAGCTTTAATTACCACAAGCCACAATAGACAATAGAATGCAATCACACTCTACCCCATCACAGCAATTAGTGCACAGCAGCCAACACACAATATATACAATGTATATACAGCATTGAATCTGACTAGCACAGATCATAGTGGGGTTCTCCTTCACCCTGTGCCCAAAGTGACCCCTGTCACACTGTCAATCACCCCCTCCCTCTCTGTCACCCCCCCTCCTCCTTTCTCTGTCACCCCCCTCCTCTCTCTCTGTCACCCCCCCTCCTCCTCTCTGTCACCCCCCCTCCTCCTCTCTGTCACCCCCCCTCCTCCTCTCTGTCACCCCCCCTCCTCCTCTCTGTCACCCCCCCTCCTCGCTATCAGCTACCCTCCCCTCTGTCAGCTACCCCCAAACAGCACGCACCCCCTCTTCTTCCCCCGCTCCAGCGGGGCTAATGTCCTGCAGCCGGGTCACACTGCACTATCTGTCTGTGCGCTCTCTCTCTCCCACCCAGCCGCCAGTGCCGATGCCACCAGAGACAGTGAATGGAAGGTAAGGTTTTTTTTGTCTTGCTGGCAATGTCTGATATTTAACCTGTTATCTTCTTCTCTATTTGTGGGGTGCCTGTGGATTGCTTTGAATTGTTTGCCTTTTTTTGGAATTAAAAGGTGCTTGAAAGAGTTGTAGAATGCACAGTGCCACTTTGTGAACAGTTTGTATGGGGTTGGGTTCAGTAGAGCTAATTTGGGTTTTTGGATGGAGGTACACTGCTCTTCTGACAATGTCCACGGATCTTCTGACACGGATCTTCTGACACG
The DNA here is from genome assembly GCA_029206835.1 of Rana muscosa. NCBI lineage: Eukaryota > Metazoa > Chordata > Amphibia > Anura > Ranidae > Rana > Rana muscosa. The sequence goes on from CM055122.1 coordinate 6,634,710, forward strand.
GATCTTCTGACACGGATCTTCTGACACGGATCTTCTGACACGGATCTTCTGACACGGATCTTCTGACACCGTCCACTGCTCTACTGGCTGACAGTGTCCACTTTTAAGGTAGGCTAGTTTCATATTTTATGGTTACACAAATGCTTTTGTTTCATTTAACCATGCCCCTTTAAGTCCTTCCCCTCCGACGCACTGTTAATGCAATTTGGCCACAGCCATGGTTCACCGTAGCACACCTCATTACTACTCTCTTTGGGTAACCCAAAAGGTGTCCCAGGTATTTTACAATCCTATAGCGTGTACTACAAAAAAATTGCAGTGCGCCGCAAAAGTGTTCGGGTTTGGCTTGAAGAAAAGGTGGCAACCCTAGCTCGGAGCCACTGCTCCTTCTATTGGCCTCTAGAGGCCAATAGAGGGAGCAGTGGCTCCGAGCACGTAGCCTGCCTATCCAACCCTTCTCACTCTCCTCCCCCGGAAGTGATCCCGTGACCCGTGACCTCAGCCCCAGCTTCTTCCTGATGGCCACAGGATCTGCTCCAGGCTGAGCAGCAACAACGACTGCAGCTTTCCATCTCTGCATAGAAAAACGGATCCGGATCTGAGGCTTCCCTACGGACCACTGACATACAGATGAGCCTTTGTATTTCCTGTTTCCTACTCTGCAGCTTCTACATCTGTGCAACCCATGGACCCGGGGCGAGGACTACAGGATCTTTACAGATGAGCCTTCCTTTCCTGTAAGTGTGATTGATATTTGTGTCATTAAAATAATCTTTTAATACTGCACTTAGGTGGCGCTTACTTTTTCTGTACCCTTTTTAGTTTTACACACTGAGCAGCTCTGCAGCTCAGTGTGTGAAACGGACTTTTGTAACTGAATGCAGAGAGAGAGGAGCTGTCAGAATTCAGCAGTGATGTCGGGGTGGGCGGGACCCAGAAGCTATCAAACACCAGCCAATGGAATGGGAACTGGGCGGGCTGCTACGTGTATGTGGCCCTGCCCCCTTTCTCAAGCAGCTCAATCATTGGCTGGTGTTAGCTGCAGGGCCCCGCCCACCCCCGACATCACAGCTGAATTTTGACAGCTGGTCTCGCACTATATGTAACTGAATGCAGAGAAACTGTGAAACTGACAAATCAGCTGTGTGAAACCTGCCAGGGCCAATCAGTGCCACCTGCCAGTGCCAACCAGACCACCTGCCAAAAAAAGGAAAGTCGGCCTAAAATATCAGCCGCAAAAATCGGCATCACATATCGGCCATCGGCTGCCCCGATTACTAAATATCGGCATCGGCCAGAGAAAAACCCATATTGGTCGACCTCTAGTTTAAATCTCACAGTTTCATACATCTGATAGAAAATAAATGGCATATGCAATTCAATTCTGGGCCCCAGTTCAAAAAATTGGAGAACTGGAGAAAATGCAGAGAAGGGCAACCAGACTAATAAAGAGGCATGAAAGAGCTCAGCTATGAAGAAAACTAGCTGAACTGCATGTATTCTCTCTTGAGAAGAGGTGGTTAAGATGGATTATGAATACCATGTATAAATATCTAAGTGGTTCATATAGTGGACTTGGTGCAGAGTTATTCACTTTAAAGCAAAGTTTAAGCTAAATTTAAAGTCAGCAGCTACACATGCTGTAGCTGCTGACTTTTAACCACTTCAGCCCCAGAAGATTTGGCTGCCCAATGACTGGGCTATTTTTTGCGATACGGCACTGCGTCGCTTTAACTGACAATTGCGCGGTCATGCGATGTTGTACCCAAACAATATTAATGTCCTTTTTTTCCCACAAATAGAGCTTTCTTTTGGTGGTATTTGATCACCTCTGCAGTTTTAATTTTTTACGCTATAAACAAAAAAAAAACGACAATTTAGAAAAAAAAAAAAAATCATTATATATTACTGTTTGCTATAGTAAATATCCCAATTAAAAAAAAAAAATCCCCAGTTTAGGCTGATATGTATTCTACATATTTTTGGTAAAAAAATTAAAATAAAAATAAATCCCAATAAGCGTATATTGATTGGTTTGCGCAAAAGTTATAGTGTCTACAAAAACTATGGGAACGATTTATGGCATTTAAATGGCATTTTTTATTTTTATTTTTTTAACCAGTAATGGCGGTGATCTACGATTTTTTGCGGTATTGCGGCTGACAGGTCGGACACTTTACACATTTTTGGGACTCTAACGGCACCCCAATATAAAGGAGTAAAACGCCGTTTACGATGTTCCCTCTCCTAGACACACATTCACTCCGCTACCAATATCCACAGCCAAACGACCCTTTCCCATAGGAACCAATCCCTCTGGAAGAAAACGAGACGCACTCTGTCTTCTTCTGTAATAGGAATCACTTTATTATTGAGAAACATTGTAACTTTATACACAATTCAATACACCTGATTTAACATGAACAAGGGCCCAGCTCCACCCACACATCCCAAGACTCAACACCTCATCCTGACGTCTGCTAGGCTTCAAAAGATCCCACACAATACACATCTTCTCACAAAGGGTTGGCAGCCAGTCTGTCTGGCACTTTACAATACACACAAGGACAGACTTAATGAACAATAGAATGCAAAACACCTTAATTCCTCACAGCAATGATTACATAACCCCCACACACAGTATACATCCAATCTATATACAATGTATATACAGCCTTGAATATGGCTATCACAGACCATATCGGGGGTTTCTTTTATTCACCCTGTGTCCAAAGTGACCCCACTGTCACACATCTCCCCTTTCGGCAGGGGACTAACAGAGGAGGGGACCCCAGACGGGTCTACTCCGAAGTTAGTCCATGGGTCCATTCTTCCAATGCTGGTATCCACCCAGTACCACAAATGAATTGCTCCAAGCAGAGCATTACTTACCCAGCCAACCTCTGCCTCTCTCAGAGAACATACCCGCCGCTGGGGAGAAGACAGGGTGACTGGGCTCAGTCCGTCATGCTGTTGGGGATCTGGGTCGACTGCCCGGCATCCCTGGGGTATACAAGTGGAGACTGAAGTCCCATCCACTTGTGGTAGGTGGAAGTCCCCCAGTGCTTGCAAAGCAAGGCTGACATCCTCCTGTCTCAGTGTCACACCATTTTCTGGGGTTGTGTCAGTGAGGACTGAAGTCCCATCTACTACCACAGGAACTCCCTCCTCTGTTAGTTGAGAGCAGAGGCCCGTGGCACTCGGCTCTGTTGCCAGCTCTTCTGCTGGGTTGCTGTGAGTGGAGACCGCAGTCCCATCCACCGATATCCACTCAAGTGGCAGTTGTGTGCAGCGGCCAGTAGCATTCTGCCCTGCTGCCAGTGATTCAGCTGGGGGTAAAAGCTTTACCCCCTCAGCTTGTTGCTGGAGAGAGGGGCCAACTGCCCCGGCTCCCTGAAACTCCCCAGTTGTTTCCGGTGCTGGGCAGAGGTTGCTATCACTCTGCCCTGTTGCCAGCACTTCTGCTGGGGACTCCACACCATCTGCTCTGGCTACCTGTTGGGGAGGGAAAATGGCTGCTTCTCCTCCCTGCATCTCTGAAATCCACTCAGAAAGAGGAACCATCACCTTCTCAACTCGGGCCTCCAAAACTGCCATGGGTGTAGAGCAGGGGTCTGTAGTACTCTGTCCTGCTGCCAGTACTTGGGCAGGCGATGCATAATCCCTAACATCCTCTGAACAGTCCCTTAAGTCCATACCTTCTGTAATCTGTGGCTGGGGAGATGAGCCGACTGCCCTAGCTCCCTGGAACTCCATATCATCCACTTCGGCTTTAGGGAGGGCAATCTTCAGCTTTTCCACTGCCGATTCTTCAGCCAGGCTAGCTCCCTGGAACTCTGTATCATTCACTTCGGCTTTAGGGATGGCCATCTTCAGATTTTCCACTGCTGATTCTTCAGCCAGGATTTCATAGTTGTCAACTGGTATTTCCTGATAGTCCCAGGCAAAGGGAGCCCCACCCTGCTGCTGAGCAGATTCTAGCAGCTGTCTGTAGGCGATCTCCGATTGTCGTATTTCCGCCATTCTCCACTCATGTTGCCGCTCTAGTTCTCTCTTTTGTCGCGCATCCTGCAGCTGGATGCCTCTAATGGCTTCCTGAATGGCGGTCTCTGATGGGTTAGCACCATATAATGCCAACCGCTGTCGCACTCGTTGCTGAAACAAATCTTCAACTGACCGGGGTCCTGCATCACCATCTCTCTGGTCCATCTCGGCTCTCAAGTAAGTCTTTCAGCGTGACTTTCCTGCAGGCTGCATAGCTGGTCATTCACTGTGGTGGCTTGGAGTGTCCCAGGAACTGGAGGGAAAATCCCACTGCTGCCACCAATGTAACGGCACCCCAATATAAAGGAGTAAAACGCCGTTTACGATGTTCCCTCTCCTAGACACACATCCACTCCGCTACCAATATCCACAGCCAAACGACCCTTTCCCATAGGAACCAATCCCTCTGGAAGAAAACGAGACGCACTCTGTCTTCTTCTGTAATAGGAATCACTTTATTATTGAGAAACATTGTAACTTTATACACAACTCAATACACCTGATTTAACATGAACAAGGGCCCAGCTCCACCCACACATCCCAAGACTCAACACCTCATCCTGACGTCTGCTAGGCTTCAAAAGATCCCACACAATACACATCTTCTCACAAAGGGTTGGCAGCCAGTCTGTCTGGCACTTTACAATACACACAAGGACAGACTTAATGAACAATAGAATGCAAAACACCTTAATTCCTCACAGCAATGATTATATAACCCCCACACACAGTATACATCCAATCTATATACAATGTATATAAAGCCTTGAAAATGGCTATCACAGACCATATCGGGGGTTTCTTTTATTCACCCTGTGTCCAAAGTGACCCCACTGTCACAGGGACCATTCACATTTAAAGAGCGATCAGTGCTATAAATATGCACTGATTACTATGTCACTGGCAGGGAAGGGGCTAACACTAGGGGGCGTTTAAGGGGTTAACTGTGTTCGCTATTGTGTGTTCTAACTGTGGGGGGAAGGGAACTCGCTATAGGAGATGACAGATCGTATTTTCTACTTTGTAGAAACCCACGATCTGTCTTCTTTCCTCAGACAGCACAGGGATTTGTGTGTTTACACACACAAACCCCAGTGCTGCTGCTCGTGCACGCAATCCTCGGCCAATGCGCATTGGGTTCCCCGCCGTGCAGTGGGCACGCTCGCACCTCTGGCGGCGCTCGCGCGTCCTCTGGTGGCTCTCCTGGGCGAAGCCGTATATGGACGGGATTTCGCCCAGGAGAGCCATTCTGCCGCAGTATATCTGCGTGAGCCGGTCGGGAACCGGTTAATATTATGACACTTAGCTATCGTGGAATCCAGTGATGTCGGCATCCCAGCTGATGTTTTCATCAGCTCTCGGCAGCTGCCGCCGCCATTGCCCATAAGGGAAACCGGCAGGGAAGACTTGTTGCTTCACAGCTGGTTCCCTACTGCGCATGCACAAAGCGTGCTGTGTTTTCTGAATGGCCCGGCACGAGATCTCTCTGAAGTGACGATGGATACCTGTCAAAAACAGGTACCCGCTCTCCCCCGAAAAGTGCCAAATGTGGCACCGGAGGGGGAGGAGTCAGATAATCTGAGCTTCCACTTCTGGGTGGAATTCCGCTTTAATGTCATTACAAAGAACAACGAGGCACTCTTTACCTTTAGAGGAAAAAAAGAGATTTAACCACTTAACGACCGCCCACTGTATATATACGTTGACAGAATAGCACGGACAGGCACAATCACGTACCTGTACGTGCCTGCCTTCGTATGGGTGGGGGGTCCGATCGGACCCCCCTCCGGTACAGTGAGCAGCCGGGATCGCTTCGGGAGCGATCCGTGATGAGGGGGCCGCCATTCGATTCTGGCCACCCCCTCGCGATCGCTCCCGGCGAATGAAAAGCTTCCTCTGCCTGTGTAATGTTTACACAGGCAGGAGGAAGTGATGTCATCTCTCATGTGGCGCTCACATATACCGAGCGCCGCATGAGAGAAGACATCAGGTTAGTGCACTAAACAGCACACTGACCCCAGGACACATAGGCACACGATGGCCCCCCCCAGATCACCCCCCAGTCACAGTGTCACCGATTGCAGTGACCATTTATTTACTGATCACTGCAATCAGTGACATTTGTGACTTTAAAAGTGTCAGGTTTAGGTCCAGTGTAGCCCCCTAACCCCCCCCAATAAAGGTTTAACCCCTTGATCGCCCCCCAGGTAACCCTTTCACCGCTGTCACCAAGCAATCGTTTTTCTGATTGCTGTCTTGGTGTCGGTGATGCCGATAGGTAGCCAGTTATTTTTTTTAGGTTCGCCGCAGGTTTTTATAGCGTCGGGTACCCCCATATATTACCTAATAAAGGTTTAACCCTTGATCGCCCCCCCCCAGGTAACCCTTTCACCCCCTTTTGCCAGTGTCACTAAGCGATCGTTTTTCTGATCGCGGTCTTGGTGTCGGTGATGCCGATAGGTAGCCAGTTATTTTTTTTAGGTTCGCCGCAGGTTTTTAAAGCGTCGGGTACCCTCATATATTATCTAATAAAGGTTTTAACCCCCTAATTACCCCTAGTTAACCCTTTCACCAGTGATCACCGTATAAGTGTTACTGGTGACACTGGTTAGCCAGTTAGTTATTTAGGTTCTCCGTCAGGTTTTTATATAGCGTCACCGTACCCCCATATATTACCTAATAAAGGTTTAACTCCCTGATTGCCCCTAGTTATCCCTTTCACCAGTGATCACCATATAAGTGTTACGGGTGACGCTGGTTAGTTAGTTTGCTTTTTATAGTGTCAGTGCACCCGCCGTATATAACCCAATAAAGGATTAACCCCCTGATCGCCCGGTGGGTGATATCAATTAGGTTTTAGTGTCAGAGAGGGTCTGCGTCGCCCCAGGCAGCGTCAGGTTAGTGCCAGGAACGCTAACACCCACGCGTGAAGCATACACCTCCCTTAGTGGTATAGTATCTGAACAGATCAATATCTGATCTGATCAGATCTATACTAGCGTCCCCAGCTGTTTAGGGTTCCCAAAAATAGGATTTTTATAACAGCTTACCTGTAAAATCCTTTTCTTGGAGTACATCACGGGACACAGAGCGACAGTCATTACTATGTGGGTTATATAGATACCTTCAGGTGCTGGCACTGGCAACTTCCAAAACCGAAAGTACCCTCCCCTATATAAGCCCCTCCCATCCGGGAGTATCTCAGTTTTGTAGCAAAGCAATAAGTGTCCCCAAAAGAGGGGTGGGCGCTCTGTGTCCCGTGATGTACTCCAAGAAAAGGATTTTACAGGTAAGCTGTTATAAAAATCCTATTTTCTTTCTCGTACATCACGGGACCCAGAGCGACATAGTCATTACTATGTGGGATGTCCTAAAGAAATGCCCAATGAGGGGGGGGATAAACCATACATAAGCTGAGCGCTATCAGACATGAGGATCTTTTGCGGCCTGCAACACACTGCGCCCAAAGGCGACATCCTCCTGACTTCTAACGTCCACCTGGTAGAACCTAGTAAACGTGTGTACTGAAGACCATGTTGCGGCCTTACAGATTTGAGCCAGGGAGGCCTGGTGATGCACTGCCCATGAAGTTCCAACTGCTCTCGTGGAGTGCGCCCTAACTTTGAACAGAGGCGGTCTCCTTCTCAAGCCATAGGCTTGCATTATGACCTGTCGAATCCACTTGGCTAAAGTAGATTTTGACGCTGCCTGACCCTTTCTGGGGCCTTCCGGCAGAATAAACAAAGTATCCGTTCTGCGAATCTGAGCAGTGGCTTTTAGATAAGCTTTAACTGCTCTTACTACATCCAAAGCATGTAATAACTTTTCCTCTACCGAACTAGGTTTGGGAAAAAACGAAGGAAGAACCACATCTTGGTTCAAATGAAACCTCGATACCACCTTAGGAAGAAAGGCTGGATGAGGACGTAACACTACTCTGTCCTTATGGATAACCAGATATGGCTCCTTACAGGACATAGCTGCTAATTCCAACACTCTTTTAGCCGAACAAATGGCTACTAGAAAAATAAATTTCCTGGTGAGAAGAACCAGGGAAATATGCTGTAATGGTTCAAATGGTTGTTTCTGTAGAACCGACAGAACCAGGTTTAGATCCCATGGACATATGGGAATATTAACCGGAGGACTAATACGCATCACTCCTTGTATAAAGGCTTTGACTAGTGAATGTGAAGCCAAGGGCCTTTGAAAAAATATTGACAAGGCCGAAATCTGACCTTTGATAGTACTCAAGGCAAGCTTCCTATCTACAGCCCACTGTTGGAAGTCCAGAATCCTACCTATTACGTACTTACGTGGATGCCATTTCTTGGCCTCACACCACGCGATGTACGCCTTCCAGATTCTATAGTAGATCTGCCTGGATACCGGCTTCCTGGCATTGATCATGGTAGATACCACAGGATTAGAGAGCCCTCTCTTTTTTAGAATGTGGGCTTCAATAGCCAGGCCATCAAACCTAGGGCTGGAAAGGAAGGGTGGTATATCGGTCCTTGCGAAAGCAGGTCCGGACGATGTGGGAGAGTCCAAGGACTCCCCACTGACATTTTTACAATCTCCGCGTACCATGCTCTTCGGGGCCACGCTGGAGCCACCTGAATCACTGGTTTCTTTTCTACCCTGATTCCGCGGAGTAATCGAGGTAACAATTGTGGCGGTGGGAATGCATATATCAGCTTGAACTGATCCCAAGGGAACACTAGGGCATCCGAGCCGCAAGCTAGGGGATCCCTTGTCCAAGAGACAAACATGTCCACCTTTGCGTTGAATCTGGATGCTAGCAGATCTACATCCGGTGTTCCCCACCGCTGACATATTGTCCAAAAAACCTTGGGCTGAAGGGACCATTCCCCTGGGCATAATTGTTGGCGACTTAGAAAGTCCGCCTTCCAATTCTCCACTCCTAGAATGAATACCGCGGATATGGCTGGGACATATCTTTCTGCCCATTTCAGGATGCAATTTACTTCCCTCTGGGCTGCACGACTCCTGGTGCCACCCTGATGATTGATATATGCCACTGCCGTGGCATTGTCTGATTGAATTCTGACAGGGGACCCTTGGAGTTTGGATGTCCATGCTACTAGGGCATACCGGGCTGCTCGTATCTCTAAGAGATTGATGGGCAGGGCCTTTTCCGCATCCGACCATCTGCCCTGGAGAGACCATTGCTCCAGTACTGCTCCCCAGCCTATAAGGCTGGCATCTGTAGTGACCACCTTCCAAGAAATCGGACTGAAGGATTTCCCTTTTTCCAGATTCTGGGGAACCAACCACCAACGGAGGCTCTTGCGAACGGAAGGGGACAAGGACATTGGTAAGTCTAGGGCCTGAACTTTCTTGTTCCAGGCTGACAGTATGGCCCTTTGCAAATTTCTTGAATGGAATTGACCGTAGGGTACTGCTTCGAATGATGCCACCATTTTCCCAGCAGCCTCATGCACAGGCGTATGGACGGCTGTCTTTTTGTACCCACTAAGTGGATCAAATCTCTCAAAGACAGCACCTTTTTTCGAGGCAAGAATATTTTCCTCTGGCCTGAATCTAGCCTTAGCCCCAAGTATTCCAGACTTTTGACTGGTTTTAGGGCTGACTTGACTCGGTTGATAATCCAACCGTGAGATTCCAGATACTTGATTGTCTTGTGAACGACCACTTCTAGTTTTTTCACTGAGTGGTCTATCAGCAACAAGTCGACTAGATATTTGCCATTATCGTTACACCTTGCGTTCTTAGATTGGCCAATAATGGGGCCAGAATTTTTGTGAACACTCGTGGTGCTGTGGCCAGACCGAAGGGTAAGGCTCTGAACTGAAAATGGCGCCCTTCTACTGCAAAGCGTAGAAATTTTTGGTGGACTGGAAAGATGGGAATGTGCAAATAAGCATCTTTGATGTCGATCGAGGCTAACCATTCCTGCCCTTGTAGGGCAGTGGCCACCGATCGGATCGACTCCATCCAGAAAGTCCTGATATGCAGGAATTTGTTTAGCCCTTTTAGATTTAATATGGGCCTCACGTCCCCGTTTGGCTTCGGGACTGTAAAGAGGTTTGAGTAAAAACCGAACCCCCATTCTTCCAGGGGAACCTCCATAATTACTCCTTGGAGCAATAGTTGTTCTAGTGCCAACAGGAGGGACTCTCTCTTCCGGGGATCCCTTGGCACGTTTGACCTCATAAAATGGGAAGGAGGATAGTCTTTTAACTCCAATCTGTATCCCAGACTCACTGCGGAGAGCACCCATCTGTCTCTGATCGTGTCCCGCCAGGTCTCTGCGAACAACTGGAGTCTTCCCCCCACCCGATTGAGTGGGGGCAACCCTTCATGCATTTGACTTTGGGGGAGGTTTTGTACCTCTCCTGACCCAGGGTTTCTTATTACCCTGCGATTGTCCCTGATTTTTACCCCCGGGATTTGACCGAGGAGGCCGTCGGAACTGTTTCACAGCCAATGCCCCAGGGACTGGAGAAGCAGGCCTCTTAAAAGAGGGACCTCTAACTCTGTTTTTAACCGGCAAGAGTGTACTTTTACCGTTGGAAATTTTCTGGATATATTTGTCCAGGTCTTCCCCGAATAAGCGTTCACCATGAAATGGGAAGCTAACCAGCAATTTTTTACAGGGAGCTTCAGCAGACCAGTTTTTGAGCCATAGAAGCCTGCGCATATGTACTACAGACAGCGTAAGGCGGGAGGCCTGATGGATTGAATCCTTTATGGCGTCAACCGCAAAGCACAAGGCTCTAGGTAGATCAGCTAGGGCAAGGGCCTGCTGATCTGGCAAGTCCCTTAAGACCTGTTTCAACTGATCCTTCACTGCTTGGCAGACCCCAATAGCTGCCACTGCTGGTTGTGTCATTAAGCCTGCTGTAGAAAATTTTTTATCTATTGGGTCCTTGAACATTTGGACATTATCTACTGGACATGTCAGTGATTTATTCACACAAGAGATGGCTGCGTCCACTGTAGGGACCCTTCATTTTTTGATGAACTTATCCTCCATGGGATAGACCACCGGAAATCTCTTGGGGGGAGTAAATATTTTATCAGGATGTTCCCAATCCTGGTACATGAGCCCTTCCAATAAAGGGTGAACTGGAAAGGAACAGACAGTCTGGGGAGCTTTTAGCGACCCCAGCGAGGAGACAGTAGTGGTTGATGGTTCCGCAAGGTGCATTTTAAATGCTGATCGGACCATGTTAGTCAAAGACTGAACCCATAATCTTTCAGCTTGAGATGCTGAGAAAGGTTCCTCCACAGTTGATTCCTCTATAACAGAATCAACCTCCTCCTGATCCCCTTCAGGCAGGTCGATCCCTGTATGGGACTGTTGCTCCGCTAACAAGTACTCTGAAGGAGGAGACGGAGATCGGGCGTGCTTTCCCTGTGACAGGGAGGCAGCGATTAATGTTGACAATCTCTCTTCTAATCCTCCCAGAGCTGAGGAAAAAAACCTCCTCTGTTACATACACAGAAGCAGGTGAACTGAGGACAGCCACAGTACCAGGTACTCCTGCAGGGTCTCTACGGTCACTAACCTCTGAATTTTCAGGGGAGACTGGTGCAGCAGAAGCATGCCCAAGATCCTCAGAGCCCGATGGAGACCCCTTTTGCTTCCTGGAAGATTTAGTTCCGGAGCTTCTGGACGGCATATTCCTAAGCCCAAAGCTGAGGTATTCCAGCCGTAATACACCCCTTTTACTGAGAATAGTCTAGCACAATTGCTGCTATATATCAGTTGGTGTCTACTAAAGTGCCTTTCTAGGGGATGCCTGCATCAACCGCCTCTGTGTGCCTTTTTACTGTTGCTAGCTCTGTTTGTGCACTTCAATAGCCAGCTTGATTGCTTTTAAACATGCTGGACGCCCGCACATGCGCAGTAGCGCCGCGGCGCACACCGAGCGTCATCCACCCGCTCTGCCCCTTTTTCCAGATCGCCTCTATATAGAGAGGCACGTGCGCCTTGGGCGCCTTTTTTGAAAAAACAAGGAGCTAGATGGGAGCCAGGGTCCCTGCCGCAGGGCCCGGGGATGGATGAGCGCAGCAACAGGGCAGAGGAGACAGCTTCCCAGCAGAGAACTTACCAACTGCCTGGATTTGACTTCGGAAGAAAAAAATCCACATTACAAGAAAAAAGAACCATAGCGGCCTCTAGTGTTTAACACAGGTACCGCGGTCTTACATTTTTTTTTTTTTTTCTTGCCTACTATAAAAAAAAAGGGATTTTTATAACAGCTTACCTGTAAAATCCTTTTCTTGGAGTACATCACGGGACACAGAGCGACTTAGTCATTACTAATGGGTTATATAGTTTACCTTCAGGTGTTGGCACTGGCCAATTCCAAACCGGAAGTACCCTCCCCTATATAAGCCCCTCCCACCCGGGAGCACCTCAGTTTTGTAGCCAAGCAATAAGTGTCCCAAAAAGAGGGGTGGGAGCTCTGTGTCCCGTGATGTACTCCAAGATAAGGATTTTACAGGTAAGCTGTTATAAAAATCCCTTTTTCTTTTTCGTACATCACGGGACACAGAGCGACTTAGTCATTACTAATGGGACGTCCCAAAGCAATGCCAAATGAGGGGGGGGTACATAAGCTGGGCGCCATCAGGCATGAGGATCTTTTGCGGCCTGCAACACACTGCGCCCAAAGGCGACATCCTCCTGACTTCTAACGTCTACCTGATAGAATCTAGTAAACGTGTGTACCGAAGACCATGTTGCAGCCTTACATACTTGAGCCAGGGAGGCCTGGTGATGCACTGCCCATGAAGTTCCAACCGCTCTTGTGGAGTGCGCCCTAACTTTGAACGGAGGCGGTCTCTTTCTCAAGCCATAGGCTTGTATTATAACCTGTCGAATCCACTTGGCTAAAGTAGATTTTGATGCTGCCTGACCCCTTCTGGGGCCTTCCGGCAGAACAAACAAAGAATCCGTTCTGCGAATCTGAGCAGTGGCTTTTAGATAAGCTTTAACTGCTCTTACCACATCCAAAGAATGTAATAACTTTTCCTCTACTGAGCTAGGTTTGGGGAAAAAAGAAGGAAGAACCACATCTTGGTTCAAATGAAACCTCGATACCACCTTAGGAAGAAAGGCTGGATGAGGACGTAATACTACTCTGTCCTTATGGACAACCAGATATGGCTCCTTACAGGACATAGCTGCTAATTCCGACACTCTTTTAGCCGAACAAATGGCTACTAAGAAAACCAATTTCCTGGTGAGAAGAACCAAGGAAATGTGTTGTAATGGTTCAAACGGTAGTTTCTGTAGAACCGACAGAACCAGGTTTAAGTCCCAAGGACATATGGGAATACTAACCGGAGGGCTAATACGCATCACTCCTTGTATAAAGGCTTTGACTAGTGAATGCGAAGCCAAGGGCCTTTGAAAAAATATTGACAAGGCCGAAATCTGACCCTTGATAGTACTCAAGGCCAGCTTCCTATCTACAGCCCACTGTAGGAAGTCCAGAATCCTCCCTATCATGTACTTACGTGGATGCCATTTCTTGGTCTCACACCACGTAATGTACGCTTTCCAGATCCTATAATAGATCTGCCTGGATACCGGTTTCCTGGCATTGATCATGGTAGATACCACAGAATTAGAGAGCCCTCTCTTTTTCAGAATGTGGGCTTCAATAGCCAGGCCGTCAAACCTAGGGCTGGTAAGGAAGGGTGGTATATCGGTCCTTGCGACAGCAGGTCCGGACGAAGTGGGAGGGTCCAAGGACTCCTCACTGACATTTTTACAATCTCCGCGTACCATGCCCTTCGGGGCCACGCTGGAGCCACCAGAATCACTGGTTTCTTTTCTACCCTGATTCTGCGGAGTAATCGCGGTAACAATTGTGGCGGTGGGAATGCATATATCAGCTTGAACCGATCCCAAGGGAACACTAGGGCATCCGAGCCGCAAGCTAGGGGATCCCTTGTGCGAGACACAAACCTGTCCACCTTTGCGTTGAATCTGGATGCTAGCAGATCTACATCCGGTGTTCCCCACCGCTGGCATATTGCCTGGAAAACCTCGGGGTGAAGAGACCATTCCCCCGGGCATAATTGTTGGCGACTTAGAAAGTCCGCTCTCCAATTTTCCACTCCTGGGATGAAAACCGCGGATATGGCTGGGACATATCTTTCTGCCCACTCCAGGATGCAATTTGCTTCCTTCTGGGCTGCACGACTCTTGGTGCCACCCTGATGATTGATATATGCCACTGCCGTGGCATTGTCTGATTGAATTCTGACAGGGGACCCCTGGAGTTTGGATGTCCATGCTACTAGGGCATACCGGGCTGCTCGTATCTCTAAGAGATTGATGGGCAGGGCCTTTTCTGCTTCTGACCACCTGCCCTGGAGAGACCATTGCTCCAGCACTGCCCCCCAGCCGATGAGGCTGGCATCTGTAGTGACCACCTTCCAAGAAACCGGACTGAAGGGTTTCCCTCTTTCCAGATTCTGGGGCACCAACCACCAATGGAGGCTCTTGCGAACGGAAGGGGACAGGGACATTGGTAAGTCTAAAGCCTGAACTTTTTTGTTCCAGGCTGACAGTATGGCCCTTTGCAAATTCCTTGAATGGAATTGACCGTAGGGTACCGCTTCGAATGAAGCCACCATCTTTCCCAGCAGCCTCATGCAGAGACGTATGGATGGTTTTCTTTTTGTACCCACTAAGTGGGTCAAATTTCTTAAAGACGACACCTTCTCTGGAGGTAAGAAAATCTTTCTCTGATTTGAATCCAGCCTTAGCCCTAAGTATTCCAGACTTTTGACTGGTCTTAGAGCTGACTTGTCCCGGTTGATAATCCAACCGTGATATTCCAGATACTCGATTGTCTTGTGAATAGCTACTTCCAGCTTTTCCACTGAGTGGTCTATTAGTAGCAGGTCGTCTAGATATGCCATTATCGTTACACCCTGTGTTCTTAGATTGGCCAATAATGGGGCCAGAATTTTTGTGAACACTCGTGGTGCTGTGGCCAGACCGAAAGGTAAGGCTCTGAACTGAAAATGGCGCCCTTCTACTGCAAAGCGTAGAAATTTCTGATGGGCCGGAAAGATGGGAATATGCAGATAAGCATCCCTTATGTCGATCGAGGCTAGCCATTCCTGCCCTTGTAGGGCGGTGGCCACTGATCGGATCGACTCCATCCGAAAAGTCCTGATATTTAGGAACTTGTTTAGCCCTTTTAGATTTAATATGGGCCTCACGTCCCCATTTGGTTTGGGGACTGAAAAGGTTCGAGTAAAACCCGAATCCGCTTTCTTCCAGGGGAACCTTCATGATTACCCCTTGGAGCAATAGTTGTTCTAGTGCCAGAAGGAGGGATCCTCTCTTTTGGGGATCTCTTGGCACATTTGACCTCATAAATTGGGCAGGAGGAGTGCCTTTTAACTCCAGCTTGTATCCCAGACTTACTGCGGAGAGCACCCATCTGTCTCTGATGGTGTCCCGCCAGGTCTCTGTGAACAACTGAAGTCTTCCCCCCACCCGATTGAGCGGGGGCAATACTTCATGCCTTAGGGGGAGGTTTTGTACCTCTCTTGATCCAGGGCTTCTTGTTACCCTGTGATTGTCCCTGATTTCTGCCCCCTGAATTTGACCGCGGAGGCCGTCGGAACTGCTTCACAGCCGATGTGCCCGGGACTGGAGAGGTAGGCCTCTTAAAAGAAGGACTTCTACCCTTGTTCTTAACCGGTAAGAGTGAACTTTTACCGGCAGAAATTTTCTGGATATATTTGTCCAGATCTTCTCCAAATAAGCGTTCTCCATGAAATGGGAAGCTAACCAGCAGTTTTTTACAGGGAGCTTCAGCAGACCAGTTTTTGAGCCACAGAAGCCTACGCATATGTACTATAGACAGCGTAAAGCGGGAGGCCTGTTGGATTGTATCCTTTATGGCGTCCACCGCAAAACACAAGGCTCTAGGCAGGTCAGCTAGGGCATGAGCCTGCTGATCTGGTAAGTCCCTTAAGACTTGTTTCAACTGATCTTTCACTGCTTGGCAGACTCCAATCGCTGCTACCGCAGGTTGTGTCACCATACTTGCTGTAGAGAAAGCAGATTTTAGTAAAGACTCCAATTTTTTATCTATTGGGTCTTTGAACATTGGAACATTATCTACTGGACATGTCAGTGATTTGTTAACAGAAGAGATGGCTGCGTCCACTATAGGGACCCTCCATTTTCTTATGAACTTATCCTCCATGGGATAGATCACCGGAAATCTCTTGGGGGGAGCAAATATTTTATCAGGATGCTCCCAATCCTGGTAAATAAGCCCTTCTAATAAAGGGTGGATTGGGAAGGAACAGACCGCCTGGGGAGCTTTTAGCGACCCCAGCGAGGAAACCGTAGTGGATGGTGGTTCCGCCAGAGGCATTTTAAATGCTGATCGGACCATGTTAGTCAGAGACTGAACCCATAATCTTTCAGCCTGAGAAGCTGAGAAAGGTTCTTCCACTGTTGATTCCTCTATAAGTGAATCAACCTCATCCTGATCCCCTTCAGGTAGGTCGATCTCTGTGTGGGGCTGTTCCTCCACTAACAGGCACTCTGAAGGAGGAGACGGAGATCGGACGCGCTTTCCCTGAGATAGGGAAGCAGCGATCAATGCTGTTAATCTCTCTTCTAATCCTCCCAGAGTTGAGGATAAAACCTCCTCTGTTATATATACAGGAGCAGGTGGACTGGGGACAGCCGCAGCACCAGGCATTCCTGCGGGGTTTCTACGGCTACTGACCTCTGCATTCTCAGGGGAGATTGGTGCAGTGCAAGCATGCCCAATATCCTCAGAGCCCGATGGAGACCCCTTTGGCTTCCTGGAAGATCTATTTCCGGAGCGTCTGGACGACATATCCTTTAAGCACAAAGCTGAGGTATTCCCGTCGTCATACACCAATTTTTGCTGGTAATAGTCTAACACAGGTGCTGCTATATACCAGCTGGTGTCCACTAAAGTGCCTTTCTATGGGGATGCCTGCATCAACCGCCTCTGTGTGCCACTGTTTGTTGCTAGCTCTGTTTGCATGCAGCTGACACTTGTACTGTGTCTTTTAACCATGCTGGGACGCCCGCACATGCGCAGAAGCGCCGCGGCGCGCATCGAGCGTCATCCACCCGCCCCGCCCCTTTTTTTTCCATAGGAGGCGCGTGCACGCGCCCGCGCGCGCGCCCGTGCGCCAATGGCGCCCTTTTCGAAAACCAACAGAGGACTAGGAGCCAGGGCCCTTTTTGCCGGAGGGCCTGTGCGGTGGATGAACGCAGCAACAGGGCAGAGGAAGTGGATTCCCTCAGAGAAACTGACCAGCTGCCTGGATCTTTTGAGTTGAGAAAACCAAAGATCCACATTTACAAGAAAAATGGACTACAGCGGCCTCTAGTGGTTTAACACAGGTACCGCGGTCCCTGTTTTTTTTTTTTTTTTCTTGACTACTATTAAAATTTTACATTTTCAGTAGTTATAGGCAAACACAGATATTTAGCGGGAATACCGTTAGGTAACAGACAGAAAGACAAATTAGGCTTGGGGGTCCCCCAATAGAACCAAGTTCCTGAGGGCCCCCACTTACCTGATCCCCGCCGCAGGACTTTGTTTGGTCCACAAAAGTCCAAACTTCACCTATCACGGCAGGCATTGTAATTAAACCTTCAGGGACCGGGTTCCCAAGGATTCCACTCCCCTGGACCTGTATAGCACCCTGCACAGACAGCGTCTTGGTCGTGGGTATGACCAGAGCTCTGGATCCCAGGGTCCAGCCCTCCTAAGAGAAGCATTACAGGCAAAACCTTGCTCTTCTGCTGCAAGGCCCGGGTACCGACCGTTTAGCTATGAAGCTTTTTTGGTGGGATCCGGAACAGCTTACTAAGGCCCAAAAGAACCTGTACGCAAGCTCAGTGAAAAACACATGTTACTCTTTGGCCAACACCTTAGACACTGGCAAAAAACTGAGGTGCTCCCGGGTGGGAGGGGCTTATATAGGGGAGGGTACTTCCGGTTTGGAATTGGCCAGTGCCAACACCTGAAGGTAAACTATATAACCCATTAGTAATGACTAAGTCGCTCTGTGTCCCGTGATGTACGAAAAAGAAATTTACATTTTCTCAGTAGTAACAGGCATGCACAGAATATTTAGCGGGAATACCTTAGGTAACAGGCAGAAAGACAAAATAGGCTTGGGGGTCCCCCAATAGAACCAAGTTCCTGAGGGCCCCCACTTACCTTTTCCTCACCGCAGGACTCTGTTTGGTCCACAGAAGCCCAAACTTCACCTATCACGGCAGGCATTGTAATCAAACCTTCAGGGACCGGGTTCCCAAGGATTCCACTCCCCTGGACCTGTATAGCACCCTGCACAGAAAACATCTTGGTCGTGGATATGACCAGAGCTCTGGATCCCAGGGTCCAGCCCTCCTAAGAGGCATTACAGGCAAAACCTTGCTCTTCTCTTGCAAGGCCCGGGTACCGACCGTTTAGCTATGAAGCTTTTTTGGTTGGATCCGGAATAGCTTACTGAGGCCCAAAAGAACCTGTACGCAAGCTCAGTGAAACACATGTTACTTCTTGGCCAACACCTTAGACACTGGCAAAAAACTGAGGTACTCCCGGATGGGAGGGGCTTATATAGGGGAGGGTACTTCCGGTTTTGGAAGTTGCCAGTGCCAGCACCTGAAGGTATCTATATAACCCACATAGTAATGACTATGTCGCTCTGGGTCCCGTGATGTACGAGAAAGAAAACGCAGTGTTAGCAGGATCAGCCCAGATACCTGCTAGCACCTGCGTTTTGCCCCTTTGTCCAGCCCAGGCCACCCAAGTGCAGTATCAATCTATCACTGTCACTTACAAAACACAACACACATAACTGCAGCGTTCGCAGAGACAGGCCTGATCCCTGTGACTCCAGTGCTGTAGGAGGTGATTTCACCACCACAGTTAAAAAAAAAAAAAGAGCATATATGCCGAAGCAGGGGCGGAGGAGCGATTTTGCTCCTAATGCCACGTACATACGGTCAAAATTCAGACGGAGGCTTGCCCGTGGAAAAGTCTGACCGGGTGTACGCGGCATAACTTTTGCGGGAGGATGCCCCCATGCTTCGGCATATATGAATGGTGCATGTATGCCCATCATTAGAAGTGGCTGAATGAAGGGAGGTATTCTAATGGTGGGCATACCCACCAATCAATCTCTTTTTTTCGTTCAGCCAACAGGCTGCATGAAAAAAAAGATTACAATACATGTCCAACAAGGACCAGCAACGTACTGGTATGTTGCTGGACTTTGGTTATACCAGATTGATGCCTGCGGGTTTAGGTCATCATCTTGGTATCATTCTTTTCAGCCAGCGGCCGACTTTCATGTAAAAGCAATCCTAGCGGCTAATTAGCCTATGGACTGCTTTTACAAGCAGTGGGAGGGAATGTCCCCCCCCCCCGGATATAAAAAGCGCCATTGGGAAATTGGGAAAGCATTTTATCACACCGATCTTGGTGTGGTCAGATGCTTTGAGGGCAGAGGAAAGATCTAGGGTCCAATAGACCCCAGTTTTTTTTTAAAAAGTGTACCTGTCACTACCTATTGCTATCATAGGGGATATATACATTCCCTGAGATAACAATAAAAATGATAAAAAAAAAAAATATGGAAGGAACAGTTTAAAAAAATAAATAAAAAAAAGCAAAATCAATAATATATAAAAAAAAAAAAAAAAAAGCACCCCTGTCCCGCCCTGCTCTTGCGCAATGGCGAACGCAAGCGTCGGTCTGGCGTCACATGCATGATGCAATTGCTGTTTACATATGAGGTATCACCGCAAAGGTCAGATTGAGGGCAGTCATTTTAGCAGTAGACCTCCTCTGTAAATCTAACGTGGTACCCTGTAAAGGCTTTTAAAAATGTTTGTAGTTTGTCGCCACTGCGCGTTTGTGCGAAATTTTAAAGCATGTCGTGTTTGATATCTATGTACTCGGCCTAAGATCATCTTATTTATTTCATCAAACATTTGGGCAATATAGTGTGTTTTAGTGCATTAATATTAAAAAAAGTGTATTTTTTCACCAAAAAATGCGTTTGAAAAATCGCTGCGCAAATACTGTGTGGAAAAAAAAAATGGAAACACCCACCATTTTAATCTGTAGGGCCTTTGCTTTAAAAAAATATATAATGTTTGGGGGTTCAACATATTTTTCTTGCAAAAAAAATAAATGTTTTCATGTAAACAAAAAGTGTCAGAAAGGGCTTTGTCTTCAAGTGGTTAGAAGAGTGGATGTAAGCTTCCTAATGTTGTGTATAAAATGCCAGGACAGTACAAACCCCATCCAAATGACCCCATTTTGGAAAGCAGACACCCCAAGCTATATACCGAGAGGCATGTCGAGTCCATGGAATATTTAATATGTTGACACAAGTTGCGGAAAAAATATTTTTTTTTTTTTTTTTGCACAAAGTTGTCACTAAATGATATATTGCTCAAACATGCCATGGGCATATGTGCCTCTCAGCAAATAGCTTGGGGTGTCTACTTTCCAAAATGGGGTCATTTGGGGGGGTTTTGTGCTATTTTGGCATTTTATGGCCTTCGAAACTCTGATAGGTAGTGAGGAGTGAAATCAAAAATTTGTGCCCTTAGAAATCCTTAAAGCGGAGTTCCACCCAATTTTTTTACTTTTTTTTATTCCACTCCTCACCCCCTTACATGCCACATTTGGCATGTAATTTTTTTGGGGGGGAGTGGGGGCTTCAATAGGAGTGGGACTTCCTGTCCCACTTCCTCCTTCCGCCCTGGAGCCGCCTAGGCGATACATCATATCGCCTTGTGGCGGCTCCTCCCTGTAGGCGATCACCTGGGACGTGACAGGTCCCAGGCGATCGCCTGTCCACTCACAGAGCGCTGCGCCGTTCGCGCATGCGCAGTGAGTGCCCGGCCGTGAAGCCGAAAGCTGTCACGGCTGGGTGCCCACACTGTGAATGGACGCGCCGGCGGAGGAGGGGGGAGAGGAGCGGAGCTCCAGGCGGCGCGTCGCTGGACAGTGGAGCAGGTAAGTGTATGTTTATTAAAAGCCAGCAGCTACACTTTTTGTAGCTGCTGACTTTTAATAAACATAAAAAAAGGGTGGAACTCCGCTTTAAGGCGGTGCTTGGTTTTCGGGGTCCCGTACGCGGCTAGGCTCCTAAAAAGTCCCACACATGTGGTATCCCCGTACTCAGGAGAAGCAGCAAAATGTATTATGGGGTGCAATTCCACATATAACCATGGCATGTGTGAGCAATATATCATTTAGTGACAACTTTTTGTAATTTTTTTTGTCATTATTCAATCACTTGGGACAAAAAAAAAAAAAAATATTCAATGGGCTCAACATGGCCTCTCAGCAATTTCCTTGGGGTGTCTACTTTCCAAAATGGGGTCATTTGGGGGGGGGGGGGTTGTACTGCTCTGCCATTTAAGCACCTCAAGAAATGAGATAGGCAGTCATAAATTAAAAGCTGTGTAAATTCCAGAAAATGTACCCTAGTTTGTAGACGCTATAACTTTTGCGCAAACCAATAAATATACGCTTATTGACATTTTTTTTACTAAAGACATGTGGCTGAATACATTTTGGCCTAAATGTATGACTAAAATTTAGTTTATTCAATTTATCTTATAACAAAAAGTAGAAAATATAATTTTTTTTCTAAATTTTCAGTCTTTTTCCGTTTATATCGGAAAAAAAAATAAAAAAAACGCAGAGGCAATCAAATACCATTAAAAGAAAGCTCTATTTGTGGGAAAAAGGAAGCAAATCTTGTTTGGGTACAACATTGCATGTCCGCACAATTTTCAGTTAAAGCAGCGTAGTGCCAAATTGTGAAATCACCTCTGGTCATTAAGCTGCGTAATGGTCCGGGGCTTAAGTGGTTAACCACCACATACAGAAAGGCTTCATCATAGTAGGAGCTTGGAAAACATGGATAAATTCCTTCAAGAATTCGTTCTGGCCAGTTCAGTAGACAGTTTAGAAAAAAAAAAAAAAGTTCTTGATGCATTCCTAAATGCACAAAAATAGGATTTTTATAACAGCTTACCTGTAAAATCCTTTTCTTGGAGTACATCACGGGACACAGAGCGACATAGTCATTACTAATGGGTTATATAGTTACCGTCAGGTGCTGGCACTGGCAACTTCCAAAACCGGAAGTA
This sequence comes from Rana muscosa, assembly GCA_029206835.1. Lineage (NCBI taxonomy): Eukaryota > Metazoa > Chordata > Amphibia > Anura > Ranidae > Rana > Rana muscosa. The sequence continues at coordinate 6,656,965 of CM055122.1, forward strand.
CCCTCCCCTATATAAGCCCCTCCCATCCGGGAGCACCTCAGTTTTGTAGCAAAGCAATAAGTGTCCCCAAAGAGGGGCGGGAGCTCTGTGTCCCGTGATGTACTCCAAGAAAAGGATTTTACAGGTAAGCTGTTATAAAAATCCTATTTTCTTTCTCGTACATCACGGGACACAGAGCGACATAGTCATTACTAATGGGATGTCCTAAAGCAATGCCAAATGAGGGGGGGGATACACCATATATAAGCTGAGCGCTATCAGACATGAGGATCTTTTGCGGCCTGCAACACACTGCGCCCAAAGGCAACATCCTCCTGACTTCTAACGTCCACCTGGTAGAACCTAGTAAACGTGTGTACTGAAGACCATGTTGCGGCCTTACAGACTTGAGCCAGGGAGGCCTGGTGATGCACTGCCCATGAAGTTCCAACTGCTCTCGTGGAGTGCGCCCTAACTTTGAACGGAGGCGGTCTACTTCTCAAGCTATAGGCTTGTATTATGACCTGTCGAATCCACTTGGCTAAAGTAGATTTTGACGCTGCCTGACCCTTTCTGGGGCCTTCCGGCAGAATAAACAAAGTATCCGTTCTGCGAATCTGAGCAGTGGCTTTTAGATAAGCTTTAACTGCTCTTACTACATCCAAAGAATGCAATAACTTTTCCTCTACCGAAGTAGGCTTGGGGAAAAAAGAAGGAAGAACCACATCTTGGTTCAAATGAAAACTCGATACCACCTTAGGAAGAAAGGCTGGATGAGGACGTAACACTACTCTGTCCTTATGGATAACCAGATATGGCTCCTTACAGGACATAGCTGCTAATTCCGATACTCTTTTAGCCGAACAAATGGCTACTAGAAAAATCAATTTCCTGGTGAGAAGCACTAAGGAAATATGCTGTAATGGTTCAAATGGTTGTTTCTGTAGAACCGACAGAACCAATTTTAGATCCCATGGACATATGGGAATATTAACCGGAGGACTAATACGCATCACTCCTTGTATAAAGGCTTTGACTAGTGAATGCGAAGCCAAGGGCCTTTGAAAAAATATTGACAAGGCCGAAATCTGACCTTTGATAGTACTCAAGGCAAGCTTCCTATCTACAGCCCATTGTAGGAAGTCCAGAATTCTACCTATTACGTATTTACGTGGATGCCATTTCCTGGCCTCACACCAGGCGATGTACGCCTTCCAGATTCTATAGTAGATCTGCCTGGATACCGGTTTCCTGGCATTGATCATGGTAGACACCACAGCATTAGAGAGCCCTCTCCTTTTTAGAATGTGGGCTTCAATAGCCAGGCCGTCAAACCTAGGGCTGGTAAGGAAGGGTGGTATATCGGTCCCTGCGAAAGCAGGTCCGGACGATGTGGGAGGGTCCAAGGACTCCCCACAGACATTTTTACAATCTCCGCGTACCATGCTCTTCGGGGCCACCAGAATCACTGGTTTCTTTTCTACCCTGATTCTGCGGAGTAATCGAGGTAACAATTGTGGCGGTGGGAATGCATATATCAGCTTGAACTGATCCCAAGGGAACACTAGGGCATCCGAGCCGCACGCTAGGGGATCCCTTGTCCAAGAGACAAACCTGTCCACTTTCGTGTTGAACCTGGATGCTAGCAGATCTACATCCGGTGTTCCCCACCGCTGACATATTGTCCGGAAAACCTCGGGATGAAGGGACCATTCCCCTGGGCATAATTGTTGGCGACTTAGAAAGTCCGCCTTCCAATTCTCCACCCCTGGAATGAATACCGCAGATATGGCTGGGACATATCTTTCTGCCCATCTCAGGATGTAATTTACTTCCCTTTGGGCTGCACGACTCCTGGTGCCCCCCTGACGATTGATATATGCCACTGCTGTGGCATTGTCTGACTGAACTCTGACAGGGGACCCTTGGAGTTTGGATGTCCATGCTACTAGGGCATACCGGGCTGCTCGTATCTCTAAGAGATTGATGGGCAGGGCCTTTTCCGCATCCGACCATCTGCCCTGGAGAGACCATTGCTCCAGTACTGCTCCCCAGCCTAAAAGGCTGGCATCTGTAGTGACCACCTTCCAAGAACTCGGACTGAAGGATTTCCCTCTTTCCAGATTCCGGGGAACCAACCACCAACGGAGGCTTCTGCGAACGGAAGGGGACAAGGACATTGGTACGTCCAGAGCCTGAACTTTTTTGTTCCAGGCTGACAGTATGGCCCTTTGCAACTTCCTTGAATGGAATTGACCGTAGGGTACTGCTTCGAATGATGCCACCATTTTTCCCAGCAGCCTCATGCACAGGCGTATGGATGGCTGTCTTTTTGAACCCACTAAGTGGATCAAATCTCTCAAAGACGACCCCTTTTCTCGAGGCAAGAAAATTTTTCTCTGGTCTGAATCCAGCCTTAGCCCCAAGTATTCCAGACTTTTGACTGGTTTTAGGGCTGACTTGTCTCGGTTGATAATCCAACCGTGATATTCCAGATACTTGATTGTCTCGTGAACAACCACTTCTAGTTTTTCCACTGAGTGGTCTATCAGCAACAAGTCGTCTAGATATGCCATTATCGTTACACCTCGTGTTCTTAGATTGGCCAATAATGGGGCCAGAATTTTTGTGAACACTCTTGGTGCTGTGGCCAGACCGAAGGGTAAGGCTCTGAACTGAAAATGGCGCCCTTCTATCGCAAAGCGTAGAAATTTTTGGTGGGCTGGAAAGATGGGGATGTGCAAATACGCATCTTTGATGTCGATCGAGGCTAACCATTCCTCCCCTTGTAGGGCAGTGGCTACCGATCGGATCGACTCCATCCGGAAAGTCCTGATATGTAGGAATTTGTTTAGCCCTTTTAGATTTAATATGGGCCTCACGTCCCCGTTTGGCTTCGGAACTGTAAAGAGGTTTGAGTAAAACCCGAACCCCCATTCTTCCAGGGGGACCTCTATAATTACTGCTTGAAGCAATAATTGTTCCAGTGCCAACAGGAGGGATCCTCTCTTCTGGGGATCCCTTGGCACGTTCGACCTTATAAAGCGGGAAGGAGGGGAGTTTTTTAACTCCAATTTGTATCCCAGATTTACTGCGGAGAGCACCCATCTGTCTCGGATCGTGTCCCGCCAGGTTTCTGTGAACAACTGAAGTCTTCCCCCCACCCGATTGGGTGGGGGCAACCCTTCATGCATTTGACTTTGGGGGAGGTTTTGTACCTCTCCTGCTCCAGGGCTTCTTGTTACCCTGCAACTGTCCCTGATTTTTACCTCCGGGATTTGACCGGGGAGGCCGTCGGAACTGTTTCACAGCCGATGTCCTAGGGACTGGAGAAGCCGGCCTCTTAAAAGAGGGACCTCTAACTCTATTTTTGACCGGCAAGAGTGTACTTTTACCGCTGTAAATTCCCTGGATATACTTGTCCAGGTCTTCCCCGAATAAGCGCTCCCCATGAAATGGGAAGCTGACCAGCAATTTTTTACAGGGAGCTTCAGCAGACCAGTTTTTGAGCCATAGAAGCCTGCGCATATGTACTACAGACAGCGTAAGGCGGGAGGCCTGATGGATTGAATCCTTTATAGCGTCCACCGCAAAGCATAAGGCTCTAGGTAGATCAGCTAGAGCAAGAGCCTGCTGATCTGGCACGTCCCTTAAGACCTGTTTCAACTGATCCTTCACTGCTTGGCAGACCCCTATAGCTGCCACTGCTGGTTGTGTCACCAATCCTGCTGTAGAAAAAACAGATTTCAATAAGGACTCCAATTTTTTATCTATTGGGTCCTTGAACATTTGGACATTTTCCACCGGACATGTCAGTGATTTATTCACACAAGAGATGGCTGCGTCCACTGTAGGGACCTTCCATTTTCTGACGAACTTATCCTCCATAGGATAGACCACCGGAAATCTCTTGGGGGGAGTAAATATTTTGTCAGGATGCTCCCAATCCTGGTAAATGAGCCCCTCCAGTAAAGGATGGATCGGAAAAGAACAAACAGTCTGGGGAGCTTTTAGCGACCACAACGAGGAGACAGAAGAGGAGGATGGCTCCGCAAGTGGCATTTTAAATGCTGATCGGACCATATTAGTCAGGGACTGCACCCATAACCTCTCAGCATGTGATGCTGAGAACGGCTCCTCCACTGTTGATTCCTCTACAACTGAATCAACCTCATCCTGATCCCCCTCAGGTAGGTCGTTCTCTGTATGGGACTGTTGCTCTGTTAACAGGCACTCTGAGGGAGGAGACGGAGATCGAGCGCTTTTCTCCTGTGACAGGGAAGCAGCAATTAGTGCTGACAATCTCTCTTCCAGCCCTCCCAGAGCTGAGGAAAAAACCTCCTCTGTTACATACACAGGAGCAGGTGAACTGGGGACAGCCACAGTACCAGGTACTCCTGGGGGTGCCCTACGGTCACTAACCTCTGATTCTTCAGGGGAGACTGGTGCAGCCAAAGCATGCCCAAGATCCTCAGAGCCCGATGGAGACCCCCTATTCCTCCTGGAATTTCTAGTCCCGGAGTTTTTAGACGGCATATTCCTAAGCCACAAAGCTGAGGTATTCCAGCCGAAAATACACCAGTTACTGATAATAGTCTAGCATAAATGCTGCTATAATAAACAGTTGGTGTCTACTAATGTGCCTTTCTAGGGGATGCCTGTATCAACCGCTTGCTGTATGCCTTTAAATGTTGCCAGCTCTGTCTCTGTACTTCATAGCCAGCTTACTGCAATAATGTGGCTTTTTAAAAACCTGCTGGGACGCCCGCACATGCGCAGAAGCGCTGCGGCGCGCACAGAGCGTCATCCCCCAGGCCCCGCCCCTTTTTCCGGCCACCTCTATATATAGAGGCGCGTGCACGCGCACGCGCGCGGCCACGTGCGCCTCGGCGCTAATTTTCAAACATGGAAACCAGGGACAGGAGCCAGGGCCCCCTTTGCCGCAGGCCGGGGGATAGACGAACACTGCAACATGGCAGAGGAAACAGTTTCCTGTAGGAGAACTCACCAGCTGCCTGGACTTTGCTCTCTGAGAAGAAACTAGTCCATATGACAAGAAAAACATTCCACAGCGGCCTCTAGTGGACAAACACAGGTACCGCAGTTTAATATACTAAACATATATAAAAAAACATTCTTTTTTTTTTTTTTTTTCTTGACCACCATTAAAAATTATTACATTTTTTTTAGTAGTTACAGGCATGCACAGATATTAGCGGGAATACCGTTAGGTAACAGACAGAAAGACAAATTAGGCTTGGGGGTCCCCCAATAGAACCAAGTTCCTGGGGGCCCCCACTTACCTGTTCCCCGCCGCAGGACTTTGTTTGGTCCACAAAAGCCCAAACTTCACCTATCACGGCAGGCATTGTAATCAAACCTTCAGGGACCGGGTTCCCAAGGATTCCACTCCCCTGGACCTGTATAGCACCCTGCACAGAAAACATCTTGGTCGTGGGTATGACCAGAGCTCTGGATCCCAGGGTCCAGCTCTCCTAAGAGAAGCATTACAGGCAGAACCTTGCTCTTCTCTGCAAGGCCCGGGTACCGACCGTTTAGCTATGAAGCTTTTTTGGTCGGATCCGGAATAGCTTACTGAGGCCCAAAAGAACCTGTACGCAAGCTCAGTGAAAAACACATGTTTCTTCTTGGCCAACACCTTAGACACTGGCAAAAAACTGAGGTGCTCCCGGATGGGAGGGGCTTATATAGGGGAGGGTACTTCCGGTTTTGGAAGTTGCCAGTGCCAGCACCTGACGGTAACTATATAACCCATTAGTAATGACTATGTCGCTCTGTGTCCCGTGATGTACGAGAAAGAAATATTACTGGATAACTTATATGACTGTATAAATGAACATTTTCATACTTCAGACAAAAAGGAACTATAGGGAACTTCTACACATGTGACATGATCAGAAGTCTGATGAACATATCCTGCTCAATCCTGCCTTTGATTTTTGAATTACATTGATGGTGTCACATGGGGTTGAGTACAGGGACAGGAAAAGCTGTTCCACAGAAACAATGTGAAATGGATTAATAAGTGAGCCTGGGCAAAATAGTAGCTACAGAATGCTTGTGTCAAGTGCTAGATCATTCACAATTAAAGTTGTGTCACACTTTATAAAAGGAAAAGGTTGCCTGAGTCTAATTTTACATTTTTTTTTAACACACTCACACATTTTAGTCACTAATATAGCAGAAAGCTGTTCAAGCATAAGCTGCAAAAAGTACATAGAATAGAGACCATTAAAGGACAGCTATTCCTTTAATATATTTGTCCTATATGTAAATGCCTCACTCCTTAGTCGAGCCTACCCTGAAAAATACTTGGCCTCCTCCTCATTGCAGCAATATCTTTATTAAAAAGAGAAGTATGGGGGTTTTAAAAAAAAACAACCTTATACTCATCTAGGGGGCAGCAGCACCAACCCAATGCTGCATCTGTCCCCTGCTGCCTCTGCAATGAGAAATGATCGATCAAACACCACTGATCGCTCAGTTCTCTATGCTCTAAACAGAGAGCCATGACTGTCAGTCAAAGGCTATCTGCTAACCGGATCGCTAGGCTGGGGAGGTAGCGGCTGTCACAGTCTCCCAGCAGCAATGCTGAGAGGCTGTGCCAGCTGCCGATCAAGGCATGTGGATGGATCCCAACTATAAAGTTGCAGTTTGTTCTGCACTCCTGTGACCAGCTGTCGGCTTACGTCACTAAGCTGCTGGAACGGCTTAGTGTCGTCAGCTGACAGCGGGTCACAGGAGTGCGGAATGGACTGCACTCCTGTGATCCATAGGGGACCTATTGTCAAAAAATAGGATTTTTATAACAGCTTACCTGTAAAATCCTTTTCTTGGAGTACATCACGGGACACAGAGCGACATAGTCATTACTAATGGGTTATATAGATACCTTCAGGTGCTGGCACTGGCAACTTCCAAAACCGGAAGTACCCTCCCCTATATAAGCCCCTCCCATCCGGGAGCACCTCAGTTTTGCAGCAAAGCAATAAGTGTCCCTAAAGAGGGGCGGGAGCTCTGTGTCCCGTGATGTACTCCAAGAAAAGGATTTTACAGGTAAGCTGTTATAAAAATCCTATTTTCTTTCTCGTACATCACGGGACACAGAGCGACATAGTCATTACTAATGGGATGTCCTAAAGCAATGCCCAACGAAGGGGGGGGGGGGGGATACACCATACATAAGCTGAGCGCTATCAGACATGAGGATCCTTTGCGGCCTGCAACACACTGCGCCCAAAGGCGACATCCTCCTGACTTCTAACGTCCACCTGGTAGAACCTAGTAAACGTGTGTACTGAAGACCATGTTGCGGCCTTACAGATTTGAGCCAGGGAGGCCTGGTGATGCACTGCCCATGAAGTTCCAACTGCTCTCGTGGAGTGCGCCCTAACTTTGAACGGAGGCGGTCTCCTTCTCAAGCCATAGGCTTGCATTATGACCTGTCGAATCCACTTGGCTAAAGTAGATTTTGATGCTGCCTGACCCTTTCTGGGGCCTTCCGGCAGAATAAACAAAGTATCCGTTCTGCGAATCTGAGCAGTGGCTTTTAGATAAGCTTTAACTGCTCTTACTACATCCAAAGAATGCAATAACTTTTCCTCTACCGAAGTAGGTTTGGGGAAAAAAGAAGGAAGAACCACATCTTGGTTCAAATGAAACCTCGATACCACCTTAGGAAGAAAGGCTGGATGAGGACGTAACACTACTCTGTCCTTATGGATAACCAGATATGGCTCCTTACAGGACATAGCTGCTAATTCCGACACTCTTTTAGCCGAACAAATGGCTACTAGAAAAATCAATTTCCTGGTGAGAAGAACCAAAGAAATATGCTGTAATGGTTCAAATGGTTGTTTCTGTAGAACAGACAGAACCAAGTTTAGATCCCATGGACATATGGGAATATTAACCGGAGGACTAATATGCATCACTCCTTGTATAAAGGCTTTGACTAGTGAATGCGAAGCCAAGGGCCTTTGAAAAAATATTGACAAGGCCGAAATCTGACCCTTGATAGTACTCAAGGCAAGCTTCCTATCTACAGCCCATTGTAGGAAGTCCAGAATCCTACCTATTACGTATTTACGTGGATGCCATTTCTTGGCCTCACACCAGGCGATGTACGCCTTCCAGATTCTATAGTAGATCTGCCTGGATACCGGCTTCCTGGCATTGATCATGGTAGATACCACAGAATTAGAGAGCCCTCTCTTTTTTAGAATGTGGGCTTCAATAGCCAGGCCGTCAAACCTAGGGCTGGTAAGGAAGGGTGGTATATCGGTCCTTGCGAAAGCAGGTCCGGACGATGTGGGAGGGTCCAAGGACTCCCCACAGACATCTTTACAATCTCCGCGTACCATGCTCTTCGGGGCCACGCTGGAGCCACCAGAATCACTGGTTTCTTTTCTACCCTGATTCTGCGGAGTAATCGAGGTAACAATTGTGGCGGTGGGAATGCATATATCAGCTTGAACTGATCTCCCAAGGGAACACTAGGGCATCCGAGCCGCAAGCTAGGGGATCCCTTGTCCAAGAGACAAACCTGTCCACTTTTGCGTTGAATCTGGATGCTAGCAGATCTACATCCGGTGTTCCCCACCGCTGACATATTGTCCGGAAAACCTCGGGATGAAGGGACCATTCCCCTGGGCATAAGTGTTGGCGACTTAGAAAGTCCGCCTTCCAATTCTCCACTCCTGGAATGAATACCGCAGATATGGCTGGGACATATCTTTCTGCCCATTTCAGGATGTAATTTACTTCCCTCTGGGCTGCACGACTCCTGGTGCCCCCCTGATGATTGATATATGCCACTGCTGTGGCATTGTCTGATTGAATTCTGACAGGGGACCCTTGGAGTTTGGATGTCCATGCTACTAGGGCATACCGGGCTGCTCGTATCTCTAAGAGATTGATGGGCAGGGCCTTTTCCGCATCCGACCATCTGCCCTGGAGAGACCATTGCTCCAGTACTGCTACCCAGCCTATAAGGCTGGCATCTGTAGTGACCACCTTCCAAGAAATCGGACTGAAGGATTTCCCTCTTTCCAGATTCTGGGGAACCAACCACCAGCGGAGGCTCTTGCGAACGGAAGGGGACAAGGACATTGGTAAGTCCAGAGCCTGAACTTTTTGGTTCCAGGCTGACAGTATGGCCCTTTGCAAATTCATTGAATGGAATTGACCGTAGGGTACTGCTTCGAATGATGCCACCATTTTTCCCAGCAGCCTCATGCACAGGCGTATGGATGGCTGTCTTTTTGTACCCACTAAGTGGATCAAATCTCTCAAAGACGACCCCTTTTCTTGAGGCAAGAAAATTTTTCTCTGGTCTGAATCCAGCCTTAGCCCCAAGTATTCCAGACTTTTGACTGGTTTTAGGGCTAACTTGTCTCGGTTCATAATCCAACCGTGATATTCCAGATACTTGATTGTCTCGTGAACAACCACTTCTAGTTTTTCCACTGAGTGGTCTATCAGCAACAAGTCGTCTAGATATGCCATTATCGTTACACCTCGTGTTCTTAGATTGGCCAATAATGGGGCCAGAATTTTTGTGAACACTCGTGGTGCTGTGGCCAGACCGAAGGGTAAGGCTCTGAACTGAAAATGGCGCCCTTCTACCGCAAAGCGTAGAAATTTTTGGTGGGCTGGAAAGATGGGAATGTGCAAATAAGCATCTTTGATGTCGATCGAGGCTAACCATTCCTCCCCTTGTAGGGCAGTGGCCACCGACCGGATCGACTCCATCCGGAAAGTCCTGATATGTAGGAATTTGTTTAGCCCTTTTAGATTTAATATGGGCCTCACGTCCCCGTTTGGCTTCGGGACTGTAAAGAGGTTTGAGTAAAACCCGAACCACCATTCTTCCAGGGGAACCTCTATAATTACTGCTTGGAGCAATAATTGTTCTAGTGCCAACAGGAGGGATCCTCTCTTCTGGGGATCCCTTGGCACGTTTGACCTTATAAAGTGGGAAGGAGGGGAGTCTTTTAACTCCAATTTGTATCCCAGATTTACTGCGGAGAGCACCCATCTGTCTCTGATCGTGTCCCGCCAGGTCTCTGTGAACAACTGAAGTCTTCCCCCCACCCGATTGAGTGGGGGCAACCCTTCATGCATTTGACTTTGGGGGAGGTTTTGTACCTCTCCTGCTCCAGGGCTTCTTGTTACCCTGCAATTGTCCCTGATTTTTACCTCCGGGATTTGACCGAGGAGGCCGTCGGAACTGTTTCACAGCCGATGTCCTAGGGACTGGAGAAGCAGGCCTCTTAAAAGAGGGACCTCTAACTCTGTTTTTAACCGGCAAAAGTGTACTTTTACCGCTGGAAATTCTCTGGATATATTTGTCCAGGTCTTCCCCGAATAAGCGTTCACCATGAAATGGGAAGCTGACCAGCAATTTTTTACAGGGAGCTTCAGCAGACCAGTTTTTGAGCCATAAAAGCCTGCGCATATGTACTACAGACAGCGTAAGGCGGGAGGCCTGATGGATTGAATCCTTTATAGCGTCCACCGCAAAGCATAAGGCTCTAGGTAGATCAGCTAGGGCAAGAGCCTGCTGATCTGGCAAGTCCCTTAAGACCTGTTTCAACTGATCCTTCACTGCTTGGCAGACCCTAATAGCTGCCACTGCTGGTTGTGTCACCAATCCTGCTGTAGCAAAAGCAGATTTTAATAAGGACTCCAATTTTTTATCTATTGGGTCCTTGAACATTTGGACATTATCCACTGGACATGTCAGTGATTTATTCACACAAGAGATGGCTGCGTCCACTGTAGGGACCCTCCATTTTTTGATGAACTTATCCTCCATGGGATAGACCACTTGAAATCTCTTGGGAGGAGTAAATATTTTATCAGGATGCTCCCAATCCTGGTAAATGAGCCCTTCCAGTAAAGGATGGATCGGAAAGGAACAAACAGTCTGGGGAGCTTTTAGCGACCCCAACGAGGAGACAGAAGTGGATGATGGCTCCGCAAGGGGCATTTTAAATGCTGATCGGACCATATTAGTCAGGGACTGAACCCATTATCTTTCAGCATGTGATGCCGAGAATGGCTCTTCCACTGTTGATTCCTCTACAACAGAATCGACCTCATCCTGATCCCCTTCAGGTAGGTCGATCCCTGTACAGGACTGTTGCTCCGCTAACAGGCACTCTGAGGGAGGAGACGGAGATCGAGCGCTTTTTTCCTGTGACAGGGAAGCAGCGATCAATGCTGACAATCTCTCTTCCAGCCCTCCCAGAGCTGAGGAAAAAACCTCCTCTGTTACATACACAGGAGCAGGTGAACTGAGGACAGCCACAGTACCAGGTACTCCTGAGGGTGCTCTACGGTCACTAACCTCTGATTCTTCAGGGGAGACTGGTGCAGCCGAAGCATGCCCAAGATCCTCAGAGCCCGATGGAGACCCCCTATGCTTCCTGGGATTTTTAGTCCCGGAGTTTTTAGACGGCATTATTCCTAAGCCCAAAGCTGAGGTATTCCAGCCGAAATACACCACTTACTGACAATAGTCTAGCACAAATGCTGCTATAAAAACAGTTGGTGTCTACTAATGTGCCTTTCTATGGGGATGCCTGCATCAACCGCTTGCTGTATGCCTTTTTTAAATGTTGCCAGCTCTGTCTCTGCACTCCATAGCCAGCTCACAACACATAATTGTGGTTTTTAACATGCTGGGACGCCCGCACATGCGCAGAAGCGCTGCGGCGCGCACAGAGCGTCATCCCCCAAGCTCCGCCCCCTTTCCCGGCTCACCTCTATATATAGAGGCGCGTGCACGTGCGCGGCCACGTGCGCCTTCGACGCTAATTTTGAAAAGGGAAACTAGGGACAAGAGCCAGGGCCCCTTTTGCCGCAGGTCGGGGGATGGACGAGCATTGCAACATGGCAGAGGAAGCAGTTTCCCACAAGAGAACTCACCATCTGCCTGGACTTGCTCTGATAAAAAGAAACTAGTCCACATGACAAGAAACGTTCCACAGCGGCCTCTAGTGGATTAACACAGGTACCGCAGTCTAGTATATTATTATTTATTTTTTTTATTTATTTTTTTCTTGACCACTATTAAAATTATTACATTTTTTAGTAGTTACAGGCATGCATAATATTTAGCGGGAATACCGTTAGGTAACAGGCAGAAAGACATATTAGGCTTGGGGGTCCCCTCAATAGAACCAAGTTCCTGAGGGGCCCCCACTTACCTTTTCCCCGCCGCAGGACTCTGTTTGGCCACAGAAGCCCAAACTTCACCTATCACAGCAGGCATTGTAATTAAACCTTCAGGGACCGGGTTCCCAAGGATTCCACTCCCCTGGACCTGTATAGCACCCTGCACAGAAAACATCTTGGTCATGGGTATGACCAGAGCTCTGGATCCCAGGGTCCAGCTCTCCTAAGAGAAGCATTACAGGCAAAACCTTGCTCTTCTCTGCAAGGCCCGGGTACCGACCGTTTAGCTATGAAGCTTTTTTGGTCGGATCCGGAATAGCTTACTGAGGCCCAAAAGAACCTGTACGCAAGCTCAGTGAAAAACACATGTTTCTTCTTGGCCAACACCTTAGACACTGGCAAAAAACTGAGGTGCTCCCGGATGGGAGGGGCTTATATAGGGGAGGGTACTTCCGGTTTTGGAAGTTGCCAGTGCCAGCACCTGAAGGTATCTATATAACCCATTAGTAATGACTATGTCGCTCTGTGTCCCGTGATGTACGAGAAAGAAAAGCTTTTGCCATACTTCTTCAAGCAGCATGTACAGCCTTTGCTCAGAAAATGTCCATGCTTGGTCCTGTTCTAACTGTGCACACAGACCAGGGCTCCATTTATACCAAAGGTTGAGCTGTAAACATGGAGGCCTCCAGCCATCCAATGGAGTACAGCTCATTGACAGGAATGAATGGGGCCCCTGCGCACATGCATAGGTGGAGGACCTAACACAAACGTTTTTCGTGCAAAGGTTATACAGCATTGGAATGGAGAGAAAGGTAAGTAAATTGCATGACAGGCTGCCCTCAGGAGTTGGAGCCTCACTGTGCCCATCAAATGCAGACTCACCAGTCAGTGCCTGGATTACGCACAGCGGGCATCTCCTGCTGTGTCATGAAGCGGTGTCGGAAATGTTGGGCCACGCTGTGACAAAAGTCCCACCTCCTCCTAGACCAGCTGTGAGGGAAGATTACTGTTTGTTTGACTTTTTCATTACCTTTAAATAAAAGTGGGCTACCATGCCCTAAAAATGCAGTCTTGAGTGGCAAGTTTCTGGAAAACTGCATGCACCACTTGAGACTGTGTTTTTAGGGCATGGCAGCCTACTTTTTTTTTTTTTTTTAGGGTAAGGAAAAAATTCAAACAGTAATCTTCCCTCGCAGGGGGTTCCAGCATCACTGTATAAACACAAACTTCATCCTCCTGGTTTGCTCACTGTCAGCTTTGTGCTGTTCGGTCACAGGCCACATTTGCCTGCTATAGACGTGCGCACACACAGGCTGCCACTTTCAGCCTTAGACCTCCTGTCTCTTTCTCCTGAAGCTGTCTCCTACTGGGATCCTACCCACCTCCTAGGCCAGACTTCCTGTCTGTCGGGCGGATCTGTCTTTAAGTCTAAGCCTCTTGCTGGGAGGATTATGAAGCCAGCCCACATGTGTGCAATTAGCAAGCCTACCAAAAATCAGGTGTAACCTGCCAATATACACTGACACAGGGTCGCATCTCCACAACATATACTATTTATAGTGTCTCAAATTTTTAAAGAGGAAGTAAACCCCGAGCGTCTATCTTTACCCCTCTTCCTTCTGGGGCCGCAAACTCAGACTCTGACTGGCCGGAGTCGCGTGACGTCACTCCCGGGCAGCCGCCAGTCATGGCATGACCCCTTTAGAAAGTTTGCCATTTCTAAAGGGCGCCTGCGCCGTAGTAAATATCTCCTAAACCGTGGAGGTTTAGGAGATATTTCCAGCACCTACAGGTAAGCCTTAATCTAGGCTCACCTGTAGGTAAAAGTGGTTGGTCACCTACGGAGAATTTTAAAAAGGTACTAACGTACTTTGGCGCCACTCCACGAGCATGCAATTTTAAAACATGACATCTAAAAGGGGTATCTATTTACTTGGCATAACATCATCTTTTAGATTATATAAAAAAAATTGGGGTATACATTATGGGTTTTTTTTTTGTTTTTTTTTATTCATTAAAGTGTATTTTTTTCCCCAAAAATTGCGTTTGAAAAAACGTTGCTCAAAAAATGTATGACATAAAAAATTGCAACAACCACCATTTCATTCTCTAGGGTCTCTGCTAAAAAAATAAAATGCATATAATGTTTGGGGGTTCTAAGTAATTTTCTAGCAAAAAAATACAGACTTTTTCAAATATAAAGTTTAACACCCAAAACGGGTGAAAATAGGTCAATACATCCAGTATATATACACATCAGACAGCAATGTAAATGTTATATAGAAATTGGTACAGACATCTGCAAAAGTACCAGAGAGATCATAATATAAATTAATGGTCAAGCAGACATTGCTGCCTGCTGCCCACTAGGAAAATGGAAATAGAGAACTTAGATGCAAGACTTGAAGCCATCCGCTTCCATTTTCCTATATTCAAATAATAAAAGAGGAATAGAACTAAAGAAAGAGTAAAGCAGATGAGAGAGAAAAGAAGAAAGGGAAAGAGTAGAGGGAAGGTTATGGGAAGGGGTATAAGGGGAAAGGGGGGATTGGGCATCGTTGGCTCCGGACAACCGAGGCGTTCGGGGGGGAATGTTCAAATTTGGCTTCCGTCTCCAAGGAGGGCCAGGCCCTCTGCAGACAGAACAAACTGTTTTCACAGTTTCCAAGTTGTACAGTACTTTTCCTGTTGGTGTTGTGCAGTCAATACTAAGTCGTCCATTTTACTTCTATCTTCCACCTTATGCAGCCAGTCAGTTGCAGTTGGCGGCAACCGTTTCTTCCAGTGGAGCGGGATGCAGGACTTTGCAGCATTTAGAAGGTGTCTTAAGAAAGATTTTTGATAGCGTTTGGCAGAGATGTTAGACACATGTAAGAGGAAGAAGGCCGAATCACCAGAAATCTTGTATTCCATGAACTTTTGAGTCACTTCCCGGACCGTCGCACAGAAATGGGACAATTTAGGACATGACCAAAATATGTGGAGTAAGGTTCCTCTATCTCCCTGGCATCGCCAACAGCGGTCAGTAGTGTCAGGATAGTACCGGTGCAGGAGGTAGGGGTGAGGTACCATCTCGTCAGAAGTTTATAGTTGGACTCTTGGATTTTCGTACAGACTGAGGACAGCGAATCTGAGTATATGTTGCAGTTGGGCAGGTGGAAATTTTTGCTGTAGGTCCTGTTCCCATTTATCTAAAAACAGCAGATGTGGCGGAACAGCTGGACAGTTCAATAGGGAGTATGTTTTGGAAAGTACTTGTGTTAGAGCGCCTTCCTCGGAACAGTATTCCTCAAGCGTCGTCAAGAGGACGAACGAAGTGCCTTAAAATCAGGCAAAGTGTCAAAAAAGTGTCACAGTTGGAGTGCCGGCCAGAAGGGCAATGTAAAGGGGCCCAACTCCGCCATCAGTTCCTCTATGGAGGGCCATCTGCCGCCTGTTAGAAAATGGGACGCCTGGATTTTGCCCGACTGTCGTAAGTTTCTGAATGTAATGGGGCAAAGACCCGGGGAAAAGCTTGGGTTCCCTAAAATAGGGAACAGTCGGGAATCCGAAGAGGAGAGGGAGAATTGTTTGCTAACGTGCGAGCCTATATGAAGCGTTGCGCCTATTAAGGGGTGACTTTTCAGTGGCGGCTGGAGGTGTTCATAACACCACAAAGTCTCCGAAAGCGTGTCTGGGCCTGTTCTATTTAAGTCCACAGTTTAGATTGGCTATGACGACACCAGTCGATGATCCTACCCAAATGAGTCGCTTGGTAGTATTTTCAGGTATCTGGGAGGGCTACGCCGCCGTATTGTTTAGGTAAAATAATAGGATTTTTTAAAACAGCTTACCTGTAAAATCCTTTTCTTGAGAATACATCACGGGACACAGAGACTTAGATAATTACTTAGTGGGTTAGATAGTCACCATCAGGTGATTGGACACTGGCAACCCTAATTACAAGGCAAGTTCCTCCCCTATATAACCCCTCCCATATGGGGAGTACCTCAGTTTTGTAGCAAAGCAATATGTGTCCCAACGTATAATCCCGAAGAGGGGCCGGAGATCGGTGTCCCATGATGTACTCAAGACTTACTCTCAGGTAAGCCGTTTAAAAAAAATCCTATTTTCTTGTTCATACATTACAGGACACAGAGACTTAGATAATTACTTAGTGGGATGTCCCATAGCAATATCCAAATTGAGGGGAGGGAGACACAGATCAAAAAACACAGACCGCCATCGGACAAGAGGACCTACACTGCTGCCTGCAGTACACTGCGCCCTAAGGCAGCATCCTCATGCCCTCTCACATCCACTTGGTAAAATCTAGTGAATGTATGGACCGAAGACCAAGTAGCAGCCTTGCAGATCTGAGCCATGGAGGCCTGGTGATGCACTGCCCATAAGGCACTAACTGCTCTAGTCGAGTGCGCTTTAACCTGAAAAGGAGGAATCTTCTTTTCCAAACCATAGGCCTGAATAATGACTTGTCAAATCCACCTTGAAATAGTGGACTTTGACACTGCCTGGCCCTTCTTCGGGCCCTCTGGCAGAATAAATAGACAATCAGTCTTTCGTATCTGAGCCGTAGCTTGCAGATACATTTTTACCGCTCTTACAACTTCTAAAAAGTGTAGTAGCTTCTCTTCCTGCGCGGACTGCGGATCTGGAAAAATGGACGGTAGGACTACATCTTGATTCAGATGGAATCCTGAAACCACTTTAGGTAAAAAAGCTGGGTGAGGACGCAACACCACCCTGTCTTCATGAATAATCAAATATGGCACTTTACATGAAAGAGCTGCCATTTCCGATACCCTCCTTACTGAGGATATGGCTACAAGAAAAAACAGTTTCTTTGTCAAAAGAAATAAAGAAGCATGTTGCAGTGGTTCAAAAGGTTGTTTTTGTAAAACAGATAACACCAAATTCAAGTCCCATGGGCACACGGGAGGCTTAACTGGCGGATTCAAGCACAGTGCTGCCTGGACAAAGGCCCGGATCAGGGAATGAGAGGCAAGTGGTCTTTGAAAGAATACCGACAAGGCCGAGATCTGGCCTTTTGATAGTGCTCAAGGCCAGCTTAATTTCTATGCCTAATTGAAGAAAGGCAAGAATCCTGTTAATGGCATACTTTCTAGGATGCCACCCCCTGGGTTCACACCAGGAAACATATGCCTTACAGATTCTGTAGTAAATGAGCCTGGAGGCCGGATTCCTAGCGTTAACCAGGGTGAATAGGACTGGGCCCGAGAGCCCAAGACTCTTCAAAATGTGGGTCTCAACAGCCAAACCATCAAATTTAGACTTTGTAAGGCAGGATGGAATATTGGACCCTGTGAGAGGTTTCCCCTCTGCCATTTTCACGATCTCCGCATACCAGGATCGCCTGGGCCAAGCTGGGGCTACTAGAATCACCGGCTTCCCTTCTTTCTTGACTCTCTGGAGAAATCGTGGGAGGAGCGGAACTGGAGGGAACGCATAAATCAGAGAATAGTGATCCAATGGGATTATCAGGGTATCTGACCCTTGTGCCAGCGGATCTCTT
The DNA here is from genome assembly GCA_029206835.1 of Rana muscosa. Lineage (NCBI taxonomy): Eukaryota > Metazoa > Chordata > Amphibia > Anura > Ranidae > Rana > Rana muscosa. The sequence goes on from CM055122.1 coordinate 6,674,681, forward strand.
GTCTTTGACGCAAAATTGTCCAGCTTTGTGTTGAACTTGGAAGCCAACAGATCTACATCTGGGGTACTCCATTTCCGACATATGGCCTGAAATATGTTGGGGTGTAGAGACCATTCTCCTGGACTCAGCTGCTGGCGGCTTAGAAAATCGGCTTGCCAATTTTCTACCCCTGGAATGAACAACGCAGACAGACAGGGAACATTCCTTTCTGCCTAAGAAAAAATGTGATGCACCCAGACTTCTGGTGCCCCCCCTGGTGATTGATATAAGCCACTGCTGTGGCATTATCGGACTTTATCCAGACAGGACAACCCTGCAATCTGTAAATCCAGACTCTGAAGGCTAGATGGATCGCCCGAATCTCCAGAATGTTGATGGGCAAGAGCTGTTCGGCTCTTTTCCCTGGGTAGAAGCTTCTTCCAGAACTGCCCCCCAGCCTGTAAGGCTGGCGTCTGCGGTTACGATTTTCCAAGTAACCGAAACAAAGGATCTTCCTTTTAACAGATTTTGGGGCAGCAACCACCAATTAAGGCTCTGGTGAACCCTTGGTGGAAGGCCCAAGGCTTGGACTTTTCTGTTCCAGGCGGACAGGATGCAGTTCTGCAAAGGCCTTGAGTGAAACTGGGCATAAGGAACGGCCTCGAAAGAGGCTACCATCTTTCCTAATAACCTCATGCATAGAATAATGGAAGGCGGTTTCCTTGCTTTGACCATTCGGACCAAATCCTTTATGGCTTTGGCTTTGGCCTTTGACCTGGGTAAGAATACCCTGCTTTGGATCGGGTCTATGACCATGCCCAAATACTCCAGCCTTCTTTGGGGCTGCAAGGAGGATTTTTCTAGATTAAGGACCCAGCCTAGGTACTCTAAATACTCCACTGTGCTGTGCACATTGCGGTCTAGGCGCGCTACGGACTGATCTATGAGCAGCAGATCGTCCAGATAGGCTGTTACCGATATGCCCCGCGCCCTTAGCTTTACCATGGGCGGGGCTAGTATCTTTGTGAATACTCTAGGTGCGGTAGCCAGACCGAATGGTAGGGCCACAAATTGAAAGTGGCGCTGATCCACCGCAAACCTTAGAAACTTTTGATAAGCGGGGAATATTGGCAAATGTAAATATGCATCTCTGATGTCTATTGATGCCAGGAATTCTCCTCCCTGAAGGGTGGAGACCATTGAATGGATAGACTCCATGCGGAAAGAGCGAATGTTCAGAAACAGTTTCAGGTCTTTCAGATCTAGAATAGATCTGACATCCCTGTTCGGTTTTGGAACCGTAAAGAGGTTTGCGTAGAACCCTGAGCCATGTTCTTCTGGGGCTACCTCTATGATTACCCCTTGGGCCAATAATAGGCGTTCTAGGGCCAAGAGCAAAGACCCCCTCTTTTCTGGTTTCTTGGAGATTCTTGATCTCAGAAAACGGGATGGCGGAAGTTCTCGGAACTCTAGCTTGTAACCTAGAGATACCGTGGAGATGACCCATTTGTCCTGAACCTCTTCTCGCCAGGCGTCTGCAAACCGCAGCAGCCTTTCCCCCACTCGACCGAGCAGGGGCGCCCCTTCATAGGGAAGTTTTGGGGTTCTGCTTAGTAGACCTTGAACCCCAAGATATGTTCTGCCCTGGGCCTTTCCCCTAGTATTGGACTGGGGAGGCCGTCGCCACTGCCTGGAAGTCGAAGCTCCCGCGGCTGGGCAAAGAGAACGTTTAAATGAGGGACGTTTACTCTTCCTTTTAACCGGTAACAATGTAGATTTGCCTCCGGTAATCTTTTGGATATACTTGTTCAAATCATCCTTAAAACAGGCATTCCCCATAAAATGGGAACGCCGCCAAGTATCTTTTGCAAGAAACCTCGGCCTCCCAATGCTTTAGCCAAAGGGACCTGCGCATGTGTACCAGCAGGAGATTTAGGCAGGATGCTTGCTGAACAGAGTCCATAATCGCATCAACCGCAAAACACAGGGCCTTAGGAAGGTCTGCATAAACCTCAACTACCTCTGCAGGGAGGAGGTTAACCACCTGTTTCATTTGTTCCTTGAAGAACTGGCACATGCCAATTGCTGCAACAGGTTGGACCACAGCACCAGCCATAGAGAAGGAGGTTTTAAGCAAAGATTCCAGATTTTTGTCAGTTTGATCTTTGAAGCTCTGAGCATTGTCCATGGGACAGGTCAGACTTTTATTCGCACAAGAAATAGCCGCATCTATAGCTGGCACCCCCCATTTCTTGATGAATCCTTCCTCCACTGGGTAAAGGAGGGAAAACCTCTTAGGAGGAGAAAACTATTTATCTGGGTGAGCCCAGTCATCATACATCAATTTCTCCAACAAGGGATGAGTTGGGAAGGTATATGCAGCCTGTGGGGATTTCCAGGATCCCAAAGAGGAAACAGAGGACAAGGCAGCCTCAGCAAAGGGCAAATTGTATGTGGTACGCACCATCTCTGTATAATATTGTGCCTGCAACTTAAGCGCCTGAGAGGTAGAAAAAATCTTCTCCTCATCCTCAGACTGTTCCCGATTCCCATCTCCATATAGGGATATCTCATCATCAGAATGCTCATCTGATAAGGAACCCAGAGCAGAGGAAGGGGATCTACCCCGCTTTCTGCTATCTTTTAAGGAGGTTGCGATTAACGTAGCAATCCTTTCTTCCAAGCCATCCAAAGCAGCTTTCATAGTGTCCTCAGTGACATACACAGGAGCTGCAACATTAGGAGAGGCTGCCAAGCCTGACAGGGGTATAGGCTCATCCTGTGAGGCTGCTACCAGTCTGTCAGGGGGGGATGGTAATCTGCAGACGAGTCTGGAACCCCTGGCTCTAGGCGGGGAATTCTTAGTGCCTCTTTTACCTGCCCTTGAAACCCTCTTACTGGGAGACATAGCCCTAAGCTGCAAAGCAGAGGTACTAGTACAAGTGCAACCCCTGTTGTGCTCTTAGTCTTACAATACATATATATATTATCTCACTGCACAACCTGATGCCGAGTAGGTGTCTTAGTTATGCCTGGATCCGATCCACTGAGATGCTTACAGCCCACAACTCTGTGTCCCACCACTTACAGAAGGCTCTGGCGTGCTGGACTTTTAACCACTTAACGACGGCTCACTGTATATATACGTCGGCAGAATGGCACCGACAGGAACAAACACGTAGAGCGTACGTGATCGCCTTTGTACAGTTGGGGGGTCCGATCGGACCCCCTTCCTATACAGTGAGCGGCCGTTTATCGTTGGGGAGCGATCAGAGATGAGGGGGTGACCATTCGATTTCGGCCATCCCCTCGCGATCGCTCCCGGCGAATGAAAATGCTTCCTCCGCCATGTGATGTAAACACAGGCAGGAGGAAGTAATGTCATCTCCCTCGCGGCGGTCTTTTCGATTCCGGCGCCGAGGAGAGAAGAAGCAGGTTAGTGCACCAACAGTCCACTGACACATAGGTACACATAGGCACACATTTCACCCCCCAGGTCACCCCCCAATCACAGTGTCACTGATTGCAGTGATCATTTATTTTACTGATCACTGCATTTAGTGTCATCTGTGATAGTAAAAAGTTGCAGGGCAGTTAGGATTAGGCCCCTTTAGGTCCAGGGTAGCCCCCTAACCCCCCCCCCCTAATAAAGGTTTAACCCCTTGATCGCCCCCCAGGTAACCCTTTCATCCCCTAACGCCAGCGTCACTAAGCGATCGTATTTTCGATCGCTGTATTTAGTGCCGGTGGTGCCCTAGATAGCCAGTTATTTATTTTTAGTTTCGCCGCAGGTTTTTAGAGCGTCAGGTACCCCCATATATTATTTTAACCCCCTGATTGCCCCTAGAGTTAACCCTTTCACCAGTGATCACTGTATAAGTGTCACTGGTGACACTGGTTATTTAGTTATTTAGGTAACCCGTCAGGTTTTTATATAGCGTCGGGTACCCCCATATTTAACCTAATAAAGGTTTTAACCCCCTGATTGCCCCTAGTTAACCCTTTCACCAGTGATCACCATATAAAGGTTACGGGTGACGCTGGTTGGTTAGTTTGCTTTTTATAGCATCAGGGCACCCGCCGTATATAACCCAATAAAGGTTTAACCCCCTGATCGCCCGGCGGGTGAGATCAATTAGGTTTTAGCGCCAGAGAGGGTCTGCGTCGCCCCAGGCAGCGTTAGGTTAGTGCCAGTAACGCTAACACCCACGCGCAAAGCATACACCTCCCTTAGTGGTATAGTATCTGATCAGATCTATACTAGCGTCCCCAGCGGTTTAGGGTTCCCAAAAACGCAGTGTTAGCGGGATCAGCCCAGATACCTGCTAGCACCTGCGTTTAGCCCCTCCGCCCAGCCCACCCAAGTGCAGTATCGATCGATCACTGTCACTTACCAAACACAAAACACATAACTGCAGCGTTCGCAGAGACAGTCCTGATCCCTGCGACCGCTAACAGTTTTTTTTGTAGCGTTTGATATATTTGCTGACGACAGTCGGGTGCTTTTTTTCCTGTGAATCTTACTAGTGTACCCCTAAATTTAGAGCCCAAACTGGCAAGACGAAGGTACACTAGTAAAGAGGCCTACGAGATTCTGAACATGACAGATAGTGAAGAGGAGGTCACGTATCTGTCAGATTCAGGCTCAGAATATCTTCCCATAGAAGACAGTGACGTCAGCGGCCCCACATCAGATAGCTCTGACGACGAAGTTGAGGTCCCTGCTAAGGTCAGGCGTACCCGATCCCGATCTTCTGAGGTTGTTGAGGAGCAAGAACCGCAGGGCTCTCGTATCATGGAGCAGAGTAGTACTAGCGCCGCTATTCCTTCTGGTGAATTGGCAAGCACCAGCGGCCTAGTACAGCCTGGGCGTACATCCAGCACTGCAGTATCACTTGGTGACGTGGCGAGTCCCATAAGTGCAGTTCAAGCTGGCGAGGTGGCAAGCACAAGTAGTGTCCCGCTGCCACCAATAAGAAGACAAAGGCAGGCCCGTCGTACCCATAGTTCTCTTCCTGCAGAATTCGCCTATCCTGATTGGGTCCCCACCACTTCTGCAGAACCCGTACTTCCCCCATTCACTGCCCAACCCGGTATTCAGGTGGAAACAGCTGATTTTATGCCAATTGATTATTATTCGCTGTTTTTCACGGAAGATCTCTATAGATCTATTGTGGACCAGAGTAATTTATATGCTGGTCAATTCATCGCCGCTAATCCCCAGTTGCCTTCCATTGCCAAAGATTGGAAACCAATTACGGTTTCCGAATTTAAGACCTTTCTGGGCCTTTCCCTCAACATGGGCACACATAAATTCCCGTCATTGCGTGCTTATTGGTCCACGCACCCAATTGACCACATGCCCGTGTTCTCTGCCTCCATGCCCAGGAAACGATACGAGCAGATTTTGCGGTTCATGCACTTCAACGACAATGAACTTTGTCGTCCACGTGGGGACCCTGAATACGACCGGCTCTATAAAATTCGGCCCCTCATAAACCACTTCAACGAACGTTTTGCAGCCTTGTTTATTCCCGATCAAGCTGTCTGCGTTGATGAGTCCCTGATTAAATTTTCTGGCCGCTTGGCTTTCAAGCAGTACCTTCCCAGCAAGCGTGCCAGATACGGGGTCAAGCTCTATAAGTGCTGTGACAGGGCAACAGGCTATGTATGGAGCTTTATGGTTTATGAGGGAAAAGATAGTCAGGTTGAGCCGGTCAACTGCCCGGATTACATAGGGAGCGCTGGCAAGATAGTGTGGAACTTGGTGTCACCCTTATTCGGAAAGGGGTACCACTTGTATGTGGACAATTATTGCACGAGCGTGCCACTGTTTAGTCACTTGTTTGATCATCAGATTGGAGCATGTGGCACCGTGCGACCTAATCGCCGGGGCTTTCCCCAGCGGCTTGTAGATGCCCGTCTTAGGCTGGGGGAGAGAGCCTGTGTAAAGTGTAATAACTTGCTCGCTATGAAGTGGAGGGACAATAAGAATGTTTTCCTTCTTACCTCCCTTCATGCAGACACAACAGTCCAAATTCGTACGGCGACTGGTGTTGTGGAGAAACCCCTCTGTGTCCACGAATATAACAAAAATATGGGAGGGGTGGACCTCAACGACCAGTTGATGGCGCCGTATCTAATTGACCGTAAGGCGAGACGCTGGTACAAAAAAGTGTCTCTATCCTTATTCCAATTGGCTTTGCTGAACGCTCATGTGCTATACAGAGCTTCAGGCGGGACTTTATCTCTTCTAAAATTCCAGAATGAGATAGTCACAGAACTCCTGTATCCAGGCGGTTCTGCACCTCACCATCCCCTACCAAATGTAGTAAGCCGGCTCCATGAGAGGCATTATACGCATCTCCTCCCGAGTACCCCTACCCAACGAACCCCCCAAAAAAGATGTCGTGTCTGTAGCAAGCGCGGATTTAGGCGTGACACCCATTATTATTGTCCACTCTGTCCTGACAAACCTGGTCTTTGCCTTGGTGAATGTTTTGAACGCTACCACTCAAAAGTGAAGTTTTAGCGTAGGGTACAGCATTTCACAGACTAGGACACACTTACACAGGGTCTTCCAAGATGCCATTACATTTTGAGAGACCCGAACCATTACAGTTGTTAAAGTTTTAAAAAAAAAGTGTAAAAAAGAAAAAAAAAAAACGTAAAAAACAAAAACACAAAAAACAAAAATAGTTGTCGTTTTATTGTTCTCTCTCTCTCTCTCTATTTTCTCTCTATTGTTCTGCTCTTTTTTACTGTATTCCATTCTGCAATGTTTTATCATGCTTGCTTTTCAGGTATGTAATTTTTTGTTTTCAGGTGCGCCATTCAACTGCAGCGCGGAATTATTTATCTTGACAGCAACAGCGTTTGCTCCCACGATACATATAGCCGTGACTCCAGTGCTGTAGGAGGTGATTTCACCACCACAGTTAAAAAAAAAGAGCATATATGCCGAAGCATGGGGGCAGCAGGGGCGGAGGAGCGATTTTGCTCCTAATGCCGCGTATATACGGTCGAAATTCCGACGGAGGCTTGCCCGTGGAAAAGTCCGACCGTGTGTACGCGGCATAACTTTTTTGCGGGAGGATGCCCCCATGCTTCGGCATATATATATATTTTAGGCACAGGTTGCGTTACAAAAATGTTTTATTTTTTACTAGGTTTTGTTTTGGTATTTGCTTTGCAGGTATGGTATGGTAAGGTCTTACTGTTGTACTGTAATGTTACTTTGTTTTAATGTTAACCATCATTTGCTTAGCAGGTACGCCATTCAGTTGCATTGCGGATTTATTTATCTTGACAGCAACAGCGTTTGCTCCCACGATACATAAAGCCGTGACTCCAACGCTGTAGGAGGTGATTTCACCACCACAGTTATAAAAAGAGCATATATGCCGAAGCATGGGGGCAGCAGGGGCGGAGAAGCGATTTTGCTCCTAATGCCGCATATATACGGTCGAAATTCCAAAGGAGGCTTGCCCGTGGAAAAGTTCGACCGTGTGTACGCGGCATAACCTTTTATGCCGCGTACATACGGTCGAAATTCCGACGAAGGCTTGCCCGTGGAAAAGTCCGACCGTGTGTACACGGCATAACTTTTTTGCGGGAGGATGCCCCCATGCTTCGGCATATATGCCCATCATTAGAAGTGGGTGGATGAAGGGAGGTATTCTAATGGTGGGCATACCCGCCGATCAATCTCTTTTTTTCGTTCAGCCAACAGGCTGCATGAAAAAAAAGATTACAATACATGTCCAACAAGGACCAGCAACGTACTGGTATGTTGCTGGACTTTGAATGTTTATACCAGAATGATGCCTGCAGGTTTAGGTATCATCTTGGTATCATTCTTTTCAGCCAGTGGCCGGCTTTCATGTAAAAGCAATTCTAGCAGATAATTAGCCTCTAGACTGCTTTTACAAGCAGTGGGAGGGAATGCCCCCCCCCCCCCGGTATAAACAGCGCCATTGGGAAATTGGGAAAGCATTTTATCACACCGATCTTGGTGTGGTCAGATGCTTTGAGGGCAGAGGAAAGATCTAGGGTCTAACCCCCCATTTTTTTTCAAAAAAAGAGTACCTGTCACTACTTATTGCTATCATAGGGGATATTTACATTCCCTGAGATAACAATAAAAATGATAAAAAAAAAAAAATATGGAAGGAACAGTTTAAAAATAAAATAAAAAAGCAAAATAAATAATAAAAAAAAAAAAAGCACCGCTGTCCCCCCCTGCTCTTGCGCAAAGGCGAACGCAAGCGTCGGTCTAGCGTCATATGTAAACAGCAATTGCATCATGCATGTGAGGTATCACCGCGAAGGTCAGATCGAGGGCAGTAATTTTAGCAGTAGACCTCCTCTGTAAATCTAACGTGGTAACCTGTAAAGGCTTTTAAAAATGAATGTAGTTTCTCGCCGCTGCGCGTTTGTGCGCAATTTTAAAGCATGTCGTGTTTGGTATCCATGTACTCGGCCTAAGATCATCTTTTTTATTTCATCAAACATTTGGGCAATATAGTGTTTTTTAGTGCATTAAAAATAAAAAAAGTGTGTTTTTCCCCCAAAAAATGCGTTTGAAAAATCGCTGCGCAAATACTGTGTGGAAAAAAAAATGCAACACCCACTATTTTAATCTGTAGGGCCTTTGCTTTAAAAATATATATAATGTTTGGGGGTTCAACATAATTTTCTTGCAAAAAAAAAAAAATATGTTTTCATGTAAACAAAAAGTGTCAGAAAGGGCTTTGTCTTCAAGTGGTTAGAAGAGTGGATGATGTGTGACATAAGCTTCCTAATGTTGTGCATAAAATGCCAGGACATTTCAAACCCCCCCCCCCCAAATGACCCCATTTTGGAAAGTAGACACCTCAAGCTATTTGCTGAGAGGCATGTTGAGCCCATTGAATATTTTTTTTTTTTTTATGTCCCAAGTGATTGAATAATGACAAAAAGAAAAAAAAAAGAAAAAAAATGTACAAAAAGTTGTCACTAAATTATATATTGCTCAAACATGCCATGGTTATTTGTGGAATTGCACCCCAAAATACATTCTGTTGCTTCTCCTGAGTACGGGGATACCACATGTGTGAGACATTTTGGGAGCCTAGCCGCGTACAGGACCCCGAAAACCAAGCACCGCCTTCAGGATTTCTATGGGCGTAAATTTTTGATTTCACTCCTCACTGCCTATCACAGTTTCGGAGGCCATGGAATGCCCAGATGGCACAAAACCCCCCCAAATGACCCCATTTTGGAAAGTAGACACCCCAAGCTATTTGCTGAGAGGTATGTTGAGTATTTTGCAGATCTCGCTTTTTGTCACAAAGTTTTAAAAATTGAAAAAAGAAAAAAAAAATATGTCTTTCTTAATTTTCAAAAACAAATGAGAGCTGTAAAATACTCACCATGCCTCTTGGCAAATAGCTTGGGGTGTCTACTTTCCAAAATGGGGTCATTTGTGGGGGTTTTGGGCTATCTTGGCATTTTATGGCCTTCAAAACTGTGATAGGTAGTGAGGAGTGAAATCAAAAATTTGTGCCCTTAGAAATCCTAAAGGCGGTGCTTGGTTTTCGGGGGCCCGTACGCGGCTAGGCTCTCAAAAAGTCCCACACATGTGGTATCCCCGTACTCAGGAGAAGCAGCCAAATGTATTTTGGGGTGCAATTCCGCATATAACCATGGCATGTTTGAGCAATATATCATTTAGTGACAACTTTTTGTACATTTTTTTTTTCTTTTTGTCATTATTCAATCACTTGGGACAAAAAAAAAAAATATTCAATGGGCTCAACATGCCTCTCAGCAATTTCCTTGGGGTGTCTACTTTCCAAAATGGGGTCATTTGTGGGGGTTTTGTGCTATCTTGGCATTTTATGGCCTTCAAAACTGTGATAGGTAGTGAGGAGTGAAATCAAAAATTTATGCCCTTAGAAACCTTGAAGGCGGTGCTTGGTTTTTGGGGTCCCGTACGCGGCTAGGCTCCCAAAAAGTCCCACACATGTGGTATCCCCGTACTCAGGAGAAGCAGCAGAATGTATTTTGGGGTGTAATTTCACATATGCCCATGGCATGTGTGAGCAATATATCATTTAGTGACAACTTTGTGCAAAAAAAACAAAGTTTGTCATATTCCCGCAACTTGTGGCAAAATATAAAATATTCCATGGACTGAACATGCCTCTCAGTAAATAGCTTGGGCTGTCTACTTTCCAAAATGGGGTCATTTGGGGGGGTTTTGTGCTATTTTGGCATTTTATGGCCTTCGAAACTGTGATAGGTAGTGAGGAGTGAAATCAAAAATTTACGCCCTTAGAAATCCTGAAGGCGGTGCTTGGTTTTTGGGGCCCCGTACCCGGCTAGGCTCCCAAAAAGTCCCACACATGTGGTATCCCCGTACTCAGGAGAAGCAGCAGAATGTATTTTGGTGTGCAATTCCACATATAACCATGGCATGTGTGAGCAATATATCATTTAGTGACAACTTTTTGTAATTTTTTTTTTTTTGTCATAATTCAATCACTTGGGACAAAAAAAAAATATATATTCAATGGGCTCAACATGCCTCTCAGCAATTTCCTTGGGGTGTCTACTTTCCAAAATGGGGTCATTTGGGGGGGTTTTGTACTGCCCTGCCATTTTAGCACCTCAAGAAATGAGATAGGCAGTCATAAATTAAAAGCTGTGTAAATTCCAGAAAATGTACCCTAGTTTGTAGACGCTATAACTTTTGCGCAAACCAATAAATATACGCTTATTGACATTTTTTTTACTAAAGACATGTGGCTGAATACATTTTGGCCTAAATGTATGACTACAATTGAGTTTATTCGATTTTTCTTATAACAAAAAGTAGAAAATATCATTTTTTTTCAAAATTTTCGGTCTTTTTCCGTTTATATCGCAAAAAATAAAAATCGCAGAGGCAATCAAATACCATTAAAAGAAAGCTCTATTTGTGGGAAGAAAAGGACGCAAATTTCGTTTGGGTACAACATTGCATGTCCGCACAATTTACAGTTAAAGCAGCGCAGTGCAAAATTCTGAATTCACCTCTGGTCCTTTAGCTACCAAATGGTCCGGGCTTAAGTGGTTAAACAATGCCGCTTTGGCGCCTGCGCACTGATGCGCCATGCGCAACCACGCCTCCCCCCTTCCTTCCCCGTCACCTGTACAGCCCAAAAAAAGCGCGTGCGTGCGGACTGTCATGGCAGCGGCCAGGAGCGAGGGGGGAGAGAGAAGACCGCTGGAGGACTTTGTGGGACCCGTAGACTGCGTGGGGTTCTCTCTCTTATATTTACTGCGGCAGAGCCTGCAGCAGATGAGGTGAGTGTTTTTTTCATCAGACCAACTTTACTGAGCGTGTCCCTGGACAGCATGTAAGTATACACCAGGTATGACACTTGCGCCATCTGGTGGCGGAAACAAGATAAGACATGCAACTACTCATAGAAGATAATATTCAAATAATTATCTTCACTTGTGATAAAAAAAGAAAAATCCGCGCTAGGTGCAAAAAGGTATGAATAAAAAATTAATAAGTGTCTGTAATAGATATCCTGCTGCTAACACCACAACCTAGATACAAGGTACAACAATACAGATAAATAAAAGTGTAGCGCTGGATAATAACATATAACCATAAGTTACAGTGTAAATCACAAGTAGGTGAAACTACTTAAATAATCTGTGCAAAGTTTATAAATGATTTCAGCAAAAATGAAATGGAGGTTCAATTTGTTCAAGATGAGCCTCCAGTGATCACAGGTGAATATGCAAATCCAATCCGTGAGGGGACCCACCACCAAGAGAAGGAATGAAGGCTTACCGACTAGCCTGTGACCGCCCTTCTCAGGGGGGTCAAAACCAGCTCAGCAGAACGACAATCCTCCCAGGAGAAGTGCGTGGTCCTTCCAAACGTTCTCAGACTCCACTGTCCCACCTCCCGATTAGATATGCAGGATATGATCCGCAGCCAGATTCCAGAGAGGACAGTAGTAAACGTCCGGTGATAATAGGATGAGTAATACCCAGATAAAAACGAAAAAAAGACATCCAAAAGTGCAGGCGTTCATTCCAGTATTTATTAAAAGGTACAAAAAAACAAGTCTTCTAAGCATAGAGGTTTAAAAATCCTTGCCAGGGTAAAAGGCTCTGTATAGTGTCAGTTCATGTGCGCAGTGCGTGTTGCGTGACGCCCGACAGCTGTTTCGTCATAACTGACGTCATCAGGGGCACGCCCACGCTACCACGCACACGCTTTTTAAGAGCCCAATAAGCCGATGCAGCATCCTCATTGGTTTTTTTGCGCCACTGACACAGGGAGCTGATAGGATGAGACCAAGGCGTGTTAATCAGCAAACCCAGAACTCCTAATTAAGGAATGGAATGAAACCGTTCGCACCATCAGGTGAATACTTATACATTAACTAAGCTATGAATTCAATGACAGAGATGCTGCCATCATGTGGATATAAAAAAAAAAAGAAGAATGCAATAAAAAATAGCTTAAGGATTATGGCAATGTAAAGCCACAATGCTAAAACCAAAACAACGAGCCAACAAAAAATAAACAAAATACAACAAAGACAATAAAATAGAAGATAAGAAGGACATCTCAAAAATGGAAGAGTGGGACATCAACCATTATTGATAAAACAGTTGATGTCCCACTCCACATTCAAGCCACCTGGGACATGGCAGCCAAGCCTATGTATCCAACTAGTTTCTGACCTAGATATGGTCCTCCTGCCATTTCCACCACGCCAATGGGGCACGTCTTTTTCCAAAGCCAAAAATACAGTTCCCTTAGGGTCCCTATTGTGCTTGAGGTCGTAGTGCTTTGACACATTGTGCTTATCAAAATGGGCCTTAATGTTGGTTATATGCTCTCCTAATCTTACTTGGAGCTTCCGAATAGTTCGCCCAACATACTCCAACCCACATGGGCACCTCAAAAGGTACACCACACACTTGGTGGTGCACGTTATGAAGGACTTAATAGGGCAAGTGACACCTGTTCCAGTAGAGGTGAACTCAGTATATCTCCTATCCCGAAGTGCATTTATCTTGAAAACTTTGCACTTCCTGCATGGGTAAAAACCTTTAAAGTCACCAAAAAAAGTTGGACGAGTGGGTGGGTCAGGAACATTAGGTGCTATTGTATATCTCAAATTAGATGCACCCCTAAAGAGTACCCTAGGTTTGGCAGATAAAAGTGGACCCAATACTCGATCATTCTTTAGTACTGGCCAGTGTTTCTTGATGATCCGTTTAATGGCCCAATGTTGACTAGAGTAGGTGGTTAAAAAAGCTAAATCAAAGTCTTCACTGTTTTCAATGGCAGGTGGTCTGTCACAGAGGAGAGTCTGACGATCTCTAGTGCCCACCTCTGTAATCATAGAGTCCAGACTCACACTGTCATAGCCCTTTGCTACAAATCTGGATCTAAGAAGCTGGGCCTCTCTATGAAACTCTCCTAGATCTGAGAAATTTCGCCTAAGGCGCAGAAACTGCCCCTTTGGAACAGCCGACAGCCAGGAACGGTGATGAAATCAGTCAACTGGTATATATCCGTTCCTGTCTGTCGGCTTAAAGAAGGTGGATGTTACAATCATACCCTCCTTTATTGAGAAGTCAAGATCCAGGAAATGGATGAGTGGGACTCACCTCATGGCTCAAAATAATCCCTCTGTCATTATTTAAAAAGGACAGAAATGTACCAGCCGATTCAGTGTCACCATCCCAAATACATAAGACATCATTGATGAATCTTTTCCATAGGACGAGTTTACGTGACTTCTCATGAAGGACATCTTCTTCCCATTTAGACATAAAGAGGTTGGCTATACTGGGGGCAAATTTTGCCCCCATGGCCACACCTCTTATCTAAAGGTAATGACTACCACCATGTCAAAAATAGTTGTGCCCCATTGCGAAGTCCAACAGCTCCATCACGAAGTGACACTGTGTAACAGAGATGTCGGAATCGCGAAACAGGAAATGTCGCACATAAGTTGTGAGAAATAGCTGTGTATAATGATGCGACATCTGCCGTTATTAGCACATAGGACTCTTTCCACTCAATATCCCCAAGCAAATTGATGACATGCTTGGTGTCCTTGAGAAAAGATGGAGTGCCCATCACCAGTGGTTGTAGGTATCGATCAATGTATTTGCCCACACGTGAAATGACAGTCAATACCACTGATGATGGGCCTTCCTAGAGGATTGATTAAAGTCTTGTGTATCTTTGGCAATATGTACATCACCGGAAGTCTAGGTGCCAACGGAACTAGATGTTCCTTCTCTTTGGAGTTCAGAATGCCCATATCAAAACCCTTTTCAATCAAGGAATTTAACTCCTGTTTATATTGAGTGGTGGGATCCAAAGGTAGGACTGAGTAAGTGTCAGGATCCGATAGGATTCTTGACATTTCTTCAAGGTAGGAGGTCTTGTCCAAAAATGACTATAGCTCCCCCTTTGTCCGCTGGACGCACAACAATGTCTTTCCCCTCACAGAGAGACTCCATACCCATCTTAAAGGCCCATTGGGACTGTACTGGTTTGATATTTAAATTAGCCAAGTCAGTCAATACTAAGTCTCGATAGACATTTATGTTAGGGGCCTGATTGCTGGGGGGGTTGAATGGGGAAGCATTAGCCATCCCAGAATGAGTGATGGCAGATGCCTCCCTAGCCAATTGTTTGGCAGGGTTACTCAAAATATACCTCTTAACATTGAGTTTTCCGGTATATTTTTGCACGTCTATAAACGTTTGAAATTTGAGGTTCCGTGGTGGAACAAACTTTAATCTCTTACTCAAAGTAATTAGTTCCTCATTTGTTAATTGCTTAGTACCAAGATTAATAATGCCGGTAGGGTCTACATTTTCCTTCTCTTTGGGGTGAAGTTTCCTCCCCCCTCTGCTCCCTCTCTTGCGTCTCCATTTCATTTGTTCCTCCCCCGGCTGGCCAGACGAAAATCTTAACGGTCCTCTGACGACTTTGGGAGGGAAAAAAAGGTCCTTGGTTATCACTTAGACTAGATGTCGTTAACCCATTATCATTACTCAAGGGCACATATCTATTCCTGGTGTTATAGCCCCCATTGTTGGCACGATAATCACAAGGGTCGCCCCGATTTTGATAATCAGAATGTCCCACTCTATGTCTCCAGGGGGAGGGGAGTGGTAACTTGAACGAGAGAAAGGGTTCCCTCTAGCTCCCCTACCTCTTCCATTATTAGAGTACTGTTGTGGGCCCCTCCTACCCGTACGTGTATTAAGAGAAGGATGATGCGTGCCAGGAGCCACAGGGTGAATACCTTGATCGTCCCGTGACGCACCAGTCCTCTGGACAGTGGTGATCTGCCAGGGCATGACTATGTTGTCATGCAGTGAGGGATCGGGGGGAGGAACCACCTGCCATTTAAAGACTACTTGTTCCCTATAATCCCTCACATCTGTTGTATTTTCTCTTCTTTTTGGATTTCTGTTCCGATTCCTCCCTAATTAATAATGCCCTTAGAGCATCTGATCTATGCACATAATCTGGTTCAGATTTAAAGGGGACCAACTTACTTTTAATAATATTAATTTCCATATCCAACATAGTCAACTTACATTTCTTTTTGGCTATCAGAAATTGTAAGAAGTTGACACCCGCTTCATTAAAATATTTGAACCATTCAGCTAACTCATTGTCATCCTTTTGGGGATTCACATCCCACCTAAGACTCCTAGGTGCCATATCTGCTTTCACATATTCTTCTAGGTATGCTATATCCCATCTAGTGTGAACTTCAGTGATGGTGAAGTTTTTTAATCTCAAAAAACATCCTGCTAGTTCATCTCTAGGGTCATCATTCCCATCAAAAACACCTACAGTGTTAATAACTACTTGTGACCTATAATCAAAAATATCCATTATGGATACACCAGCTGCAAATAAATATATCGAAAAAGATGTAGTGATAAAAAATAAAAATCCGCGCTAGGTGCAAAAAGGTATGAATAAAAAATAAAGTGTCTGTGATAGATATCCAGCTGCCAACGCCACAACCTACATACAAGCTACAATATATATAAATAAAAGTGTAGCGCTGGATATATTATATTTTTATAATAATTATCTTCACTTACCTTATCCCCGCCGCAGGAAAACTGCTGAGAACAACAGATCCAGCCTTCACCCATCACGGAGGGTAATGTTGTGCCAACCTTCAGGGTTCTGTGTTCCTACTTACAGGATCCTCTTCCCCAGAAACTTTTCGTGCCACTGTTAAAATAGTACACCAAAGCCTGGATCCCAGAGCCCAGACCTCTGAAGAGAGACATTACAGGCAAAACCTTGTTTCTTCTTTCCACGAGGCCCGGGTACCATCCATCTTAGGCGTTTAGTATTGGCCCGAGGTATGAATCCGGTTATATAGCTCCTAGGCCTCCGCAAAGACCATCAAACAGAGCTTTCTTCTTAGCACATGTTCAACGTGACCAACCACCTTAGACACTGGTGAAAAAACTGGAGGTGCTCTCCATATGAAAGGTGTTATATAGGCGAAGAACTCGCCTTGTAATTAGGGTTGCCAGTGTCCAATCACCTGAGGGTGACTATCTAACCCACTAAGTATACAAGTCTCTGTGTCTCGTGATGTATGAACAAGAAACAAACTTTTACTTGTAAACAACAAATGTCAGAAAAATAGGATTTTTATTACAGCTTACCGGTAAAATCCTGGGACGTACATCATGGGACGCAGAGCCTTAAGTAATTATTAATGGGTTATAGGTCACCTTCAGATGATGGACACTGGTTAAACCCAATCCAGGAAGTTCACTTCCTATATAACCCCTCCTCTTTCCAGGCGCACAAAAGTTTTTGTAGCAAAGCAATATACTTAAATCCCAAAAAAGAGGGGAGGGACCACTGTGTCCCATGATGTACTCCAAGAAAAATAAGATTTTTTACTCACCGTAAAATCCTTTTCTCTGAGTTCATGGACCGACACAGCTTCTCTATTGACATAGTGGGTATTATCCATTAATTAGGAGTGACTAGGCAGAAAACTTGTAAAAAGTGTTGAATCACACCCTCTACAGTACCGCCCAGGGGGCAGACCCCTCTGGGTATATCCCCCTCAGTCTGCATCTCGCAGATCAGTTCGTCAAAAAGCAGTACAAACTTAAAAGGAGGGGTGGGTGCTGTGTCGGTCCATGAACTCAGAGAAAAGGATTTTACGGTGAGTAAAAAATACTATTTACTCTTTCGTTCATGGACCAACACAGCTTCTCTATTGACATAGTGGGACGTCCCAAAGCAGTTTCATAGAAAAAACGAGGGGTGGTAAGAGCATAAAAATAAACTTCACCCCAAACACAAAACAGCACTCCTCCAACGGAGGAGTTGCCACTCTTAAACAGCCGCTTGCAAAACTTTGCGGCCGAAAGAGGCATCCGAAGATGCACCTACATCAACTTCGTAGAAATTAGTAAAAGTGTGAGCGGACGACCAAGTCGCCGCTTTACATAATAGGGAAACAGACGCTTGATGTCGGAAAGCCCAAGAGGCACCTATTGCCCTGGTCGAATGCGCCGTGACAGGAAAGGGGGGCGCTTGACCCTTTAAGGCGTAAGCCTGGATTAAGATCTGTCGGATCCACCTAGAGATGGTGGCCGACGAGACTGCTTGGCCCTTCTTGGGACCAGCCACCGGAAAACAAACAGTGATTCTGACTTCCGAAACAGGGAAGTAGCAGATGGGTATACTCTCAAAGCTCGGACAACGTCCAAGGAATGCAACGCTGACTCCTTCGGATTCGACGGATGAGGACACAAGGATGGAAGTACAATGTCTACATTGAGATGAAAAGCCGAAACGACTTTCGTAAGAAAGGAAGGCTGCGGCCGCAGCACCACCTTATCCTTGTGGAAAATCAAATAGGGAGCCTTGCAGGACAAGGCTGCCAGCTCAGAGACTCGTCTAACTGACGTAACAGCCACCAAAAAGAACACTTTCTGAGAAAGTGTCAACAGGGGAATATCTCTAATATTCTCAAACGGTGCCTTCTGAAGCACCGAGAGGACCAGGTTCAAGTTCCATGGAGGTAGCGGGGGACGGACCGGAGGAGCCACATGTCGAACCCCCTGCACAAATGTACTCACGAGAGAGTGAGTCGCCCGGGGTCGCTGAAAAAAGACAGCCAGGGCAGATATCTGTCCCTTAAATCGTACTTCGGGCAAGCCTTTGGTACACCCCATGCTGTAAAAACAGCAGGTTTCTGGAAACCAAATAAGTACGCGGGTGCCTTTTCATTTCCTCACACATGGAGATGTAGGCCTTCCAAGGGCGGTGATAAACCTTCCTAGAGGACGGTTTCCGAGCACTTACCATAGTAGAGATTACTGAATCTGATAGGCCCCGGTCTCTCAGTACCTGGTTCTCAACAGCCATGCCGTTAAAGCCAGTGACCGTAAAGCAGGATGGAGTATGGGACCTTGCGATAGCAGGTCCTCCCGTAGTGGTAGACGCCAGGGGACGTCTGTTACCAGACGTACTAGATCGGCGTACCAAGGACGCTGAGGCCAATCTGGAGCGATTAGGATCATTGGAATTCCCCCTCTGCCTCCACTCTGTGGAGCAAAAGTGGAAGAAGCCTTAAGGGAGGGAAGGCATAGATTAGTCGATACTGACCCCACGATGCCACCAACGCGTCCGTTGCGTCTGCCCATGGGTCTCTTGACCGGGCCACAAACCTCAATACCTTCCGATTGAGTCGGTAAGCCAGAAGATCTACGTCTGGTGTGCCCCATCTTTGGCAGAGAAGTTGGAACACCTCCGGGTGTAAGGACCATTCTCCCTGGTCCAGCGTTTGGCGACTCAGGTAGTCCGCCTGCCTGTTTTCCACTCCCGGAATGTACACGGCCAACAGTGCCGGTACGCTCCTCTCTGCCCACTTCAGGATGCGAGCGACCTCCGATGCTGCAGCTGAGCTTCTTGCTCCTCCTTGATGATTGACATATGCCACTGCTGTGGCGTTGTCTGACTGGATCCTGACTGGCCGCCCTTGCAGCCTCCGAGAGCATCTGAAGAGGCACAGCCTGATCGCCCAGATTTACAGGACATTGATCAGCAGGCAGGATTCCTCTGGGGTCCAGCGACCTTGTGCCGACTGAACACCCCAGACTCCCCCCCAACCTGTAAGGCTGGCGTCCGTCGTGATCACTGTCCAGTAAATCGGAAGAAATAACTTCCCGTCCAGAAGAGCCGGTGCTGTCAGCCACCATACCAGGGATCTCCTGACTAGGTGGCTCACTCGGATTTGATAATCCAGAGCTGATGGACATCTGTTCCATCTGGACAGAACTTCCTTCTGTAACACTCGAGTGTGGAATTGAGCATATGGGACCGCCTCGAAGGAGGCTACCATGAGGCCTAACACTCGCATGCAAAAACGGAGTGACGACCAATTCCTGGAAGTCAGCTGCCGTACTGCAGCCCGAAGGGTCTGCAACTTCTCCACAGGGAGGAATACCTTTGCCTCTGAGGAATCCAGAATCAACCCCAGGTACACTAGGCGTTGAGTGGGCACCAATACTGACTTTTGCATGTTTAGTATCCAATCACAGTCTCAAAGAGTCTGACAGGAAATGGACACGCTTACCTTGAATTCTGAGCTTGAAGGGGCCTTCAGAAGAAGGTCATCCAAGTAGCCCACGATAGCGATACCCCGCTGTCTTAGAAGTGCCACAATCAGAGCGAGCACCTTGGTGAACGTCCTGGGTGCTGAAGCAAGGCCAAATGGGAGGGCCACAAACTGATAGTGGTTCTTCCCGGTTGCAAATTGCAGAAACCTCTGGTGTCTGGAGTATATGGGGACATGCAGGTATGCGTCCTTGATGTCCAAGGAGGCCAGAAAGTCCCCCGGATGAAGCGCTGTGACTACAGATCGAACCGACTCCATCCAAAATCTTTGTACCTTCACAAAGCAATTGAGGGCCCTGAGATCCAAGATTGGACGAACCCCATCCTTCTTCGGCACAATGAACAGATTTGAGTAAAAACCCTGACCCCGTTCCTGTTCTGGAACTGGAATAACTACCCCGCGTTCCAGCAGACCCTGGACTGCCCCATACAGGGCCTCCCGACGGGTCGGTAGTAGCTGGAGATTGGAGGTGACGAATCTGTCCGGTGGACAAGAGAGAAATTCTATCTTGTAGCCTGAGGCGATTACTTCGCAAACCCACCTGTCGGAGACTAGAGCTGTCCACTGAGTCGCAAATTTGCGAAGACGTCCCCCCACCCGAGAGCTGGGTGGGGGCGGACCTTCTTGCGGACACAGATTAGTCCGCAGGCTTGTTGGGTCTGCGGGACCAAGGACGCTTTTGTCCTTGGGCAGGCGCCTTGTCAGCCTGGGGTCTTTTCCCTGTCGCCCTAGGGGGACGAAAAAAAACGCTTTGCTTCAGTAAAGGAGGGCCCTTGCCCTTGGCGTTGCCCCTTACACTTGCTAGTTTGAGGAAGCAAAGTGTCTTTACCTCCTGTGGCATCCTTGATGATGTCATCCAGAGAGGCCCCAAAAAGTATGTCACCCTTAAAAGGCAGATCCAACAGGGCTTTCTTGGAAGTCTGGTCCGCAGACCAGCCCTTTAGCCAGATCAGGCGGCGTATTGCTACTGCATAAACCAAAGCTTTTGACGGCAGGGGAATAGTATCCATGTCTGACTCGCAGACAAACTTAAGGCCCTGGACCAACTGGTCTGCCAAAGTTATCTCATCAGGAGGAGCATCTCGCTCCTTTAACCCCTGGAGTAGCAATTTTGCCCATTCAGTAAGTGTCTGAGACACTAGGGCCCCCGCCAATGCCGGGCCCTACCACTGAGTATAGGTAGCGAGCGCTTCAGCCTTCTTATCCACAGGGTCCTTGAAAACAGGAGCCCCTTCTACTGGAATTGTGGTAGCTCTATTAAGTCTGGACACCGGAGGGTCCACTATAGGGGGGAGAGGTGCATTTCTTCAGAAAACTCTCCTCAAAGGGGTACCGTACCGCAAACCTCTTTGGGCCTGTAAAGACCCTCAGTGGGTTCTCCCATTCCTTGTATAAGAGTTTATCAAAATAAGACACACAAGGGAACACCTTAGCAGTGCGGGCAGGTTTACGAAACCCAAAGGGGACCAGAGTCTCTGCTGCTTCTGCAGTATTTTCCAACTTTAGCGTATCCCGCACTGCAGTAATAAGGTCAGATACCAAAGCCGTCTCGCGTACTGACCTGGACTTGGAGTCATCCTCACTGTCCGAACGGTTACGGTCTGCAGTCTCTGATGCGTCAGAATCTGGGCCATGAGCCGTAGCTGGACCTGGTTCTGTCTCAGAAATATCCCCAGAAGATTGCAGGGGACGGGGGCGTTTACTACACCCTGTATTCCTGTGTGCTGCTTCCACCCTGGCAGCAAACGTCTCTAGGATTGCCGACATAGCGTCCATAGACACCTCAGGGGCACCAGCTGCTAAATCTGGTGTTTCAGGGGAGAAGACATCTGGCTCAGATGCCATGCTGACCACACGCTGACACCCACAGGGCTCCAGGCAAGATATCAATAGGCCACCCTCCTGTGCTGCAGAGATTCTGGGTCACCCAGAGGACTCACCACCCTTGGATTGGTACCGCTATGCTGCCGTGTGCTGCGCCTGTGATGCTGTCCCACCGCTGCTGTGTCAGTCTGCTTCTTTTATCAGCGCTTCCTGTGTGAATTTCTCACGCCAGTGTAATGCACCCTAGAGGCCGGACACTCTCGAAAAATGGCCGGCAAGTGGCTGTATGGAAGATAATGTGGGCTCCAAGAAAATGGCTGCCGAGCCGAAGATAGAGGCCAAAGCAGCCGTAGACCACAAAAAGATGGCCGCCGTACGGCGGTATATACATACAGCGTGAATCATAACAAACATGGCCGCCGATCAGTCGATAGAGGCCAGTGGGTGTGAACTACAAGAAAATGGCACCGAGCGGCGATATATAACCATAGACGCGAAACTACAGGAAAAATGGCTGCCGGGTAGTCACTAGAGGCCGAAAAAGGCATGGACCACTGCAAAATGGCCGCCGACAGCATGGAGGGGAAAAGAAGCACACACACAGGTAAGCAGAAATTAAATTTTTTAAATGTTAGTTACAGCCAGCCCCGCTCATGTGGAACCCCTTAGGTGATCCCCAGCACCCAGCAACCTTAGCTAGAACCCCAGGTAGGAGGGAAGGGCAAGGAGAGAGGGAAGAAAGGGGCCACAACCACTTACTTGGTCTCTCCAGGAATGTCCAGCCAAATCACCCAGCCGAGGCAGGGGAGTTTACTAACCTATCCTGCATGTATCATGCTGGAAGATATTCCAAACAGATCATCGTCCGCGCACGGAAGGTGACTGTTGGCCAGGAATATTGTGATTGGACCCTAGGGGACGATCATATGTATGCCCTGGAGCGCGACGCTCACCGGACAAGGCTGCTGCGACTTGGCCGTGAGGTCAGCCTAAGCTGAGCGATCCGATGCAAGCCTTGGAGCATAAGCTCACCGGCCAGGCTGCTGCGAGTCGGCCATAAGGTCAGCCGAAGCTGAGCGGTCCGATGCAAGCCCTGGAGCGTAGGCTCACCGGCCATCCGTGAAGCGACGGGCATGTCCTGGAAAACCCAGCGCGTAGCTAGGGTCGGCACACGCTCGATGGCCGAAACTAGGGAGACTACAAGGATCGAAGATCCAGTCAGTCACCCAGTCGGCAGTTGATCGAAGATCGCAGGAAACGAAAAATGTAGCAAAATATATTTTTCCCCCGGACTAATGGGCCAGAAGGGAGCCATGTCCTACTCCTTGCTGGACAGAAAAAAACTGATCTGCGAGATGCAGACTGAGGGGATATACCCAGAGGGTCCGCCCCCTGGGCGGTACTGTAGAAGGTGTGATGCAACACTTTTTACAAATTTTCTGCTTAGTTACTCCTAATTAACGGATAATACCCACTATGTCAATAGAGAAGCTGTGTTGGTCCATGAACGAAAGAGCAATAGGATTTTTTGTACTCACCGTAAAATCCTTTTCTCATTCGTCCATGGATGGACACAGCTCCTTAAATCTTGACAAAGTGGGTTATGTTCCTGTTCATAGGAGACGACTAGGCAGAACATGTTAGTTATCTTAAAACATGCAACTTTAAACAGAGTTGAACAGCCCCGCCCAGGGGGCGGTCCCTTCCGTACATTACCTTCCTACCTGCAGCCAGCAGCCTCAGTTCGTAGTAAAGCAGTACAAACTAAAAAAGGAGGGGTGGGTGCCGTGTCCGTCCATGGACGAATGGGAAAAGGATTTTACGGTGAGTATAAAAAATCCTATTTTCTCTTATCGTCCATGGACGGACACAGCTCCTTAAATCTTAAAGTGGGACGTCCCCAAGCAGGGTCAGAAAAAATGAGGGGTGGGAACAGCAATCAAAAGAAGACTTAACTTCACCCCAAACAAACAGAGCTCCTCACGGAGGAGTTGCAACCTCAAACAGCTGCCTGCAAAAACTTGCGGCCAAGGAAGCATCCGAAGATGCACACACATCAACCTCGTAAAACGTTGAAAAAAAATGTGAACAGACGACCAGGTCGCCGTCTCACACACCTTGAAGACAGATGCTAGATGTCGGAAAACCCAGGAAGCTCTAATTGCCCTGGTTGAATGCGCCGTGACAGGAAAGGGAGTCGCCCGCCCCTAAAGGGCATAGGCCTGGATGACGATCAGCCTGATCCACCTAGAAAGGTGGCCGATGAGACCGTCAGGCCCTTCTGTGGACCAGATACCGGCACGAACAGTGATTCAGAACTCTGAAACGGAGCAGTAGCAGACAGGTAGACCCGTAGGGCACGTACCACATCCAAGGTATGTAGCGCAGCCTCCTTGGAATGCGACGGCCGAGGACACAAGGATGGAAGCACAATGTCCTCGTTTAGGTGAAAAGCCGAAACCACCTTAGGAAGGAATGAAGGTTGCAGGCGAAGCACTGCTTATCCATATGAAGGACCAAGTAAGGCGACTTGCAAGACAAGGCCGCTAATTCAGAAACTCTTCAGACCAAAGAAGTGACAACTAGAAAGGCAACTTTCGTGAGAAAGAGTGGAATCTCCCTGATGTTCCCAAAGGGAGGTTCCTGAAGTACCGAGAGCACTAGAGTCAAGTCCACAGAGGAAGCGGTGGTCCATCGGGGGAACCACATGTCGGACCCCCTGCACACGCGTACTTACCAGTAAGTGAACCACCCAAGGCCGTTGGAAGAAGACAGCCAAGGCTGAAATCTTCCCCCTTAATAGTGCTCAAGGAAAGGTTCAAATCCACTCCGCACTGTAAGAACAGCAGGATCCGAGAGACCAGCTATGTCCGTGGGCGCCCGGCCATCTCATCACACGTAGAGATGTAGGCCTACCAAGTGCAATGGTAGATCGTCCGAGAAGAAGGTTCCCGGGCCCTCAACATGAAGGGGATCATTGAATCTGCCAGACTACGGACCCTTTCAGTCTCCCGAGGTCGGCGCACCAGGGGCGCCGGGACCAATCTGGGCGATTAGAATCACCAGAATCCCCGCGGCCTCCACTCTGCGGAGCAGTCAAGAAAGCAATTCCAGTAGGGGAAAGGCATAAATTCCCCATGGAGCCACCAACGTGTCCGACGCGTCTGCCCAGGGAGCCCTGGACCTGGTCACAAACCTCGACACCTGCGATTGAGTCAAGAAAACCAGGAGAACCACAACCGGTGTGTCCCAATTCTGAAAAAGTAACTGAAAACACCTCCGGGTGAAACAACGATACCCCTTGGTTCAGCATCTGGGCGACTCAGATGGTTCGCCTGCCAGGTCTCTACAGCGCAGCTACAAGAAAATGGGCGTCAATAGAAGTTTAAATACAGAAAAAAACACACTAAAAATGGCGTCAGCGCCGCAAAAAATGTCGCCCGAGGACAGGGATGTGGACGAGAAGGCCTGCAGAGACTTTCCAGGAGACAGACCCCCCTCACAGAAAGCGGACCCTGGCGCCCCACGGTCCCCCACAGGGACTCGGTGCCCCCCCCCACAGGTACACCCCGGTTGCAGCAGGCCCTAGAGCAGGAGGGGAAAGGGCGACAGAGAGCAGGGAAAGGGAGGACAGGAGAACCCCTAAATCCCGGGAATGCCCAGCTGTTCCATCCTGCTGAGACAGGAGGAACCGTACTTACCCGTCCTTGCGAGGACAAGCTGGCGCGTCCCTGACAGACCCACAACCGATTTAACAGAGTAGCTGTCGGCCCGGTCCACTGTGAGTGAGGCAACAAGCAGCCCAGTCATATGTGGACCCTGGAGTATGTGCTCACCGGCCACCCCTGGAGCCATGGGATATGTCGTGGTCAGAACCAAGCGCGAAGCAAGGGACTGGCACACTCGATGGCCGGAACTGGGAAGACTACAAGGATCTAGAATATCCAGCCTGTCGCCCAGCCGGCAGTTGATAGAAGATATCCAAAAATTCTTCAGGACTCTGTACGTCGTGACAGAAACCAGCGCAAAGCTAGGGACTGGCAAGCTCGATGGCCGGAACTGGGAAGACTACAAGGATCTATAAATATCCAGCCTGTCGCCCACCTGGCAGTCGATAGAAGACATCACAAAAAAATAAAAAATAAAATAAAAATAAACTAAAAATTTCTTCAGGACTCTGGGCCCAAAGGGAGCTACGTCCTTCTCTGCTAGGCAGAAAAAAACTGAGGCTTCTGGCTGCGGGTAGGAGAGTTATGTATGAAGGGACCGCCCCCTTGGCGGGTCTGTTCAACTCTGTTAAAGTTACATGTTTTAAGATAACTAACATGTTCTGCCTAGTCCTCTCCTATGAACAGGAACATAACCCACTTTGTCAAGATTTAAAGGAGCGGTGTCCGTCCATGGACGATAAGAGAAAAGGATTTTACAGGCAAGTTGTAATAAAAATCCTATTTTCTTTATCGTACATCATGGGACACAGAGCCTTAAGTAATTACTTAATGGGACGTCCCATAGCAATGCCACTTGACGGGTGGGAGAAAACAACCCGCAGGGTACACCCAGACTTGAGGATCTATACTGCTGCTTGCAGGACACTGCACCAAAGGCGATATCCTCACACCTCCTTACTTCCACCTAAAAAAAAAAAATTGTGGAGGAGACAGGGGACTCAGTTAATTCAGAAGAGGGCAACTTAAATGTAGAACGCACCACTTCAGCATAACATTGCACCTGCAATTTGAGAACCTGGGAAGAAGAAAAACCCCCTGATCCATCCGACTGCTCCTCAACCTTATCCCCTGATGGTGCTACATTATCATCATCATCAGATTTCTCTGAAGGGGGATCTAGAACAGCAGAAGGGGACCTACTCCGCTTTTTGTCTGTGAGGACGCTGCGATCTAAGTAGCGATTTCTCCCTTCTAAGTTGTTCAGAGCTACTGCCTAAGTGTCCTCAGTGACATATGCAGGAGCTGCCAAAACAGGAGAGGCCGCTATGCCTGACAAAGTTAATGACTCATCCTGTGCAGGTGCCTCAGGTCTTGCAGGAGAGGATGGAAAAACAAAAATAGAAAAGCGCCTCTAAGTAAATTGTTTATTGACAAGTATAAAAGATCATATCCAACACTTACATGTCGGTAAATTCATGTGTGCTTCAGTGGGGTTAGTGTCCTTGCTAGATCCAGGGTCTATTGGCTTCTCCAAGAGTGTCCCAAGTCCCGGCTGTAGCAGCCGGAGTGTAAACCGGCTGTGTCCGTTGGTGGAGATGGCAACAATCGACTCGTGGAGGAGCGTGACGTCAGCTGGATCAGGTAGTATGGAGAAACACAACGCGTTGTGCGCAGCTCTCGAACAGAGCATGCGCGCTCCTTTCACAAGTGTCTCTCCTTTATTTTGCAATTGTCCACTGTGATTTATTGTGCAGACATCCTGAGCGCTGGCATTTGTTGTTTTTTCCTTCCAGGAGACGATGGAACCAGGGAGGAATGGTTAGAACCCCCTGATCATGATGGCTATGCCTTAGCGCTCCTCTTCCCTGTCCCTGTCTTCCTCTTATGGGAAGACATAGTCCTAAGCTAAAAAGCAGAGGTACAAAATGCATACACTGTGCTAGTTTAGCAATAAATACAATCTATATAAATATATATATATATATATATATATATATATATATATATATATATAAAAAACGGTGCGACTCTGTGCGACCTTAAAGAGTTTGGTTTACACCAGAGTTTGTAGAGAAAGACATGCTGATTGAACAGCTGTGTCTTTGGCTTTTTAGTCCTGCCCTGACTATGGATCAGGGCCCCACCCAACAGACAGGAAGTCTGTGCTTGGAGAGTCAGGTGGACTCTCCCATCCCTCTGAGTGGAGTCAGAGGCTATCTTTACTGCATGGGTGCAGCCAGAATAGGCATATCTGCATCGTTGGTGATTCAGCAACAAAGGTGCTGACCAGGGGTAAGCGAGGAGACAGCTTAACTCTTGGAAACTGTTTGGGTCTGAGGAGCAGACCTAAGGCCTAGGCTAAAGACCTGAAACAGCCGGATAGCAAGAAGGTAAAGCTAGGAGGCTAAACTGTTGAGTATGCAAGATACAGGAATGGTGGAACCCCTGTGTGAATGCTACGGATGTATTTGTGAACTTTTGTGCTTTTAAATAAAAATGGGCTACCATGCCCTTAAACAGAGTTCCTGACTGGCCTGAATCACTGAAAAAATGCATCCACCACGAGAGCTAACAACCCCTAATCTTACAATATATATAATATGCAACTAATCGCACAGCCTGATGCCGAGTAGGTGACCCGAGTGCCTGAATCCAACACACAGAGAAGCTTACGTGCCCCAAAGCTGCTGTGTCTCCGTCTATGCAGAGGTCTCAGGCGTCTGAGAATATTTTAAAAATCCCGCTCTGCGCCTGCGCAGTAGAGCGGAGTGCACAAAGCACGTGCCTGCTCGCGTAATTACGCCCCACTTTTCCTTCTGCCCATGAACTCTAAAAGCGCGCCCGTGTAGGGGGGATGGCGGCAAACGAAGCAGGAAGGGGAGAGAGGAAGAGCACCGTGCCCGAATATGAGAGACTACTCTTCTCTGGCCATGGCAGAGCTTTCATCGGAAGAAGTGTGCTGCCCGAGGAGCAGCTGACACTGAGCTTCTCCTTCCTGGAGCATAGTGAAACATCAGCTCTTTACTCCCTCTAGTGGCGGAAACAGGCAAGACATGCACTACTCATAGGAGAAATTACTTAAGATTTTTAACTTAGGATCTTTCTCACTTACTTTATCCCCGCCGCAGGACTGCTGAAGACCAGACAGTACCAATCTTCACCCATCACGGCGGGTATGTTGTGCCAACCTTAAGGGATCTGGGTTCCTACTTAAAGGAGGCCTCTTCCCTGGACCTTGTAAAAGACTCTGCCAGAAACTTTTACGCATTTTTACTTATAGCGAAAGTACTGGATCCCAGAGCCCAGTCTTCAAAAGAGAAAAACATTACAGGCAAAACCTCGGTCTTCTGCGAGGCCCGGGTACCATCCATTTTAGTGTATATATTAAGCTTTTTTGGATGGATCCGATTGCGTAGCTCCTTGACCCCCGGAGGGATTTTTAGTGGAGCTTCTTCTTGGCACATCCTCAGTCATGGCCAACACCTTAGACACTGGCGAAAAAACTGAGGTACTCCCCTTATGGGAGGGATTATATAGAGGGGAACTGGTCTTCATTGGGTGTGCCAGTGTCTAATCACCTCTGGTGAGCTATACAACTCATTATGTAATGATCAAAGGCTCTGTGTCCCGTGGTGTACGAAAAAGAAATAGGGACATGCAGATATGCATCCCTGATGTCGATGGATGCCGGTGTTCTCCTCCTAGTAGGGTAGACTACTGACCTGATTATCTCAATGTGAAAAGGAGCGGATCTTCAGGAACAGATTTAGATTTTTTAGATCCATAATGGGTCTGACATCTCAATTTGGTTTTGGTACCATAAAAAGGTTTGAATAAAACCCCAAACCTTGTTTTTTTGCGGGGATCTGTATGATCACCCCTTGAGATATTAATTGGTCTAGTGCCTGAAACAGAGATTGTCTTTTCTCTGGATCTTTGGGAACACTTGACCTCAGGAAACGAGACGGTGGAAAGTCCTGAAATTCCCGCTTGTACCCCAGCGTTATCGTGGAGATGACCCATCTGTCCTGAATTTCCTCTTTCCAGACTTCTGGAAATTGCAGAAGTCTCCCCCAACCTTGGTAAGTGGGGTTGCCTCTTCATGATGAGGCTTTAGGATTCTGCTTTGCAGGTTTCCGACCCCAGGACTTCTTTTGAGCCTGGGTCTGACACTGGGATTTCCTTATAAAGTCTGACGGCGGAGGCCGCCGCCACTGCCTAGAGGCGGAAGCCCCTGGTGTGGGGGAAAGAGCCTGTTTAAATGAAGGGCGTTTATACTTTCTTTTGACTGGCAAAAGAGTATTTTTACCACTAAAAATTGTTTGGATGGGGGGCATGGCCTGGACCGGAATGGGAGAGGACACAGCTCTCACAGCTCCTGAGCTTGATCCGGAATTGATCTTCCCTCAGCCACATTACCGACGTTCTGCGGCTATATGCTGCAAGCTGCTGTTCCCGGGATAACAGGGGAACCTCCGCCAGCCCTCTGCACCAGAGGAATGACCCAGAAAACTCTGACATGGGTCCCGATTTCCAAGATGGCGCCGCCGCGGCCGCAGTGAAGGGGACCCCACGAGGAGCTGACAGAGGGAAGGAGCTGGGACCTAAAGGACAGAGGCAGCCCAAGGCTCAGGGTAAGGATTCACCTAAAGATATGGTGTATTACACCCAGAAAATGAATGGGCTGATGGAGACAGAGGAGGCTGGACACTCGCAGCACATAGAGCCGGCTCTGCATAACACGCAGGCTGGGGCGGCCATTTTGGATGCACACATTGAAAATGATGAGACTGATCACTCTGATTCTGGGGCCCCTGAGGTTGGTGAACAGGACACTTCTGGGACCACTCAGCCTACACTGGCAGATATCCTCAGGGCGGTTAACATTGGCAATGCCTCGGTGGCCACCATGAGAGAGGAACTGTCGCTGCTGCGGCAAGATATGCAAAAAAAGCGGGAACGCACTACTGCAGTGGAAAGTAGGGTGAGTGGCATTGAGGATCATTTACCCCCCATTGAGAGAGATGCCAAAGCTGCTTATCAACTTGCAAGGGAGGCTTATTGACAGAGCAGAGGACTTTGAGAACCGCCTCAGGAGGAATAACGTTCGCATTGTGGGACTCCCTGAGAAGGTGGAAGGTAGGGATCCCACAGCGTATGTGGAGGGATGGTTGCTGGATATGTTTGGAAAGAATGCTTTCTCTCCTCTGTTCGCGGTGGAGCACGCTCACAGGGTGCCGTCTCGCCCCCCAGGCCAATACTAGCAAGATTGCTACATTATAGGGACAGGGAAACAGTGCTCTGACTTGCACGGGAACGGGCCAACGTACAATATAATGGAGCCAGAGTGTCCTTCTATCCTGATTTCTCAGCTGAGGTGCAGAGACGCCGGGCGAAGTTCTTTGATGTGAAGCGTAGGCTTCGACAGTTGCAGCTCCCTTATGCCATGTTGTACCCGGCTAAGCTACGTGTGATAGTGCGGGGCCAGGCACAATTTTTTGAGTCGGCCAAGGATGCAGTTAACTGGCTGGACCTTAACAAACAAGCCCTGAGGTGGCGTGACCAGAATGGTGAGGAGGATTGATGGGGGCGGGCTGACCTGCAAAAGATACTTGAACTTCTCATGGTTCCTGAGGTGCTTTGATTTGTTGTGGAGACTTTGTACTGATCTTACCTGGATGGACCCTGGCTGAGGGACATTATTTTGCATCATATCAAGACAAGAGCTTCAGACATCATCAGCGTGGATTTACAAATTGAGTACTTGAGAGACCCCCTGAGTGCGTTTCCGGGGGAACACGGTTGTCCTGCCCTGTTGACAGGAAATGGTTCTATGTTACCCGAGGGGAATGCTTGTTGCTTCCTCAACTTTTCTCTTTTTCTTTTTCACTTTTTTGTTGAGTGGCATAACAGCAATGCGTCTCAGGTGGGCACTATGACGAAACCGTATACACTTCTTTATGACCTGAACACTCATTCCAGAACTGCTAGGCTTCCGGGCCTGGGGATGTTTTACATGCATGTTCCTATGTTTAACTTTGTCAAATGGCGGGGACTCCTATAGTATCATGGAATGTGCGGGGACTTCATTCCCCTCTCAAGAGAACTATGATACGTATGTGCCTTAAAAAGTTTCAGCCTGGGATATTTTGCTTTCAAGAAACACATTTGACACATGAGACAGGGGGGTGTATACAGTATAACTGGGTGACTAAAGCTTACCACTCTACTCACACCTCGTACTCTAGAGGGGCGAGTGTCTTGATTCACGGCTCCTTGGACTACCAAGAGATGGACGGTTTAATTGATCCTGAGGGTCGCTTTGTGTTTCTGCATTGTAGATTGGGTGCCTTAACATGTGTAATTGCGGGAGTATATGTCCCCCCCACCTTCACGACGGTGGTGCTGAGGGCCTTGATATCCTATTTAAACGGTAGGCCGGAGGTACCGCTATTGGTGATTGGGGACTTTAATTGTTGTTTGGACCTCTCGCTGGATAGACACCCGACCGTAGGAGCCTCTGCCCCCTCCAGGGGTACACCCCTGGCGCGGTTGTTGCAAGAGGTGGGCTGGGTGGATGTTTGGCGACACTGTCACCCGGGGGTAAGACAATATTCATGTTTTTCCAAATCGCATGGCAGTCTGTCCAGGATTGACTTGGTGGTGGGAAACGCACACATGCTCCAATATATATCCACAGTGGAATATAGACCCCGTAGTGTGTCGGATCATTCCCCGTTGATAGTGCACCTGGTGGTTTCTCAGCCGGTGGCGCTCCCAAAAGCACCGTGGAAATTCAATGCGTTCTGGCTGAAATTATTTAAATCCCCTGAAACTATAGAGGAGAGCATGTGTGGGTTTTTCATTGCTCAGGACCCTGAGGGTCCCTGTATGCAGCAGTGGGAGGCCTTTAAGGCATTTTTGAGAAGGATTTTGACCACTGAAATTACTAAAGTAAAAAGAGATTCTTCTGATTTTGTGGTGGAGCTGGAGAATAGGGTGAAGGACCTTGAACAACGGTTTGTCTTGGACCCCTCTGATTTGGCAAGGGAGGAGTGGCAGGCTGCTCAGTCAGCTTACGAGCGGGTGCTCTCCTCAACTGCCGAGAAAAAAAGTTTTTTCACCAAACAGGCCTTCTTTGAGGAGGGGGAAAAAACGGGGCGCATGCTGGCTAGAATAGCGAATGCTCAGCAGAGGTCTCCAACTATAGGGGCTATTAAATCCAAAGCCGGGCCCTTGGTCAGATCCCCGGATCTTATCATGCAGGAGTTGGCAGGGTTTTATCAGGAACTGTACCGCCCCTGATCTGCCTATGATCGGGCGGATCTGGACCGGTACTTAACGGGGTTGACCTTCCCTAAGCTTACTGCGGGACAGAGGGAAGAGTCAGACGCACCCCTCACAGTGGAGGAATTGCAGGTGGCAGTGGGTCTGTTCCCTAACTGTAAGGCACCGGGGGAGGACGGGATCCCCATGGAAGTATAGAAGCAGCATGCGGAGGTATTGCTACCACGCTTATTGAGGGTGTTTAATGCAGCCTTGGAGGTGGGAGTCCTTCCACCTTCTATGGCAAAAGCCAATATTGTACTGCTCCTTAAACAAGGTAAGGACCCGGTTGAACCAGGGTCATACAGGCCAATCTCCTTGTTACAATGCGATATTAAAATTCTTGCGAAAGTGCTAGCACTGCGTCTTAATAAGGTTATAGCCTCCCTCATACATGGTGATGAGGCAAGGTTTATGCCAAATAAATCCACGGCCATTAACCTGCGGCGGTTATTTTTGAATATGCATTTAGACGTCGATAATATGGGAAGCAGGGCTCTGCTGTCCTTGGACGCCACTAAGGCATTTGACAGTATTGATTGGACATACTTGTGGGCGGTACTGGAGCGCTTTGGGTTTGTAATACGTATATAGTGTGGGTGCGCCTCCTATACAGCGGACCTGAGGCTGCCATTCGGGGCCTTTGGTTTTCTGTCACAGGATTTTGCATTGAGGAGGGGGACGAGGCAAGGTTGCCCGCTGTCCCCTCTGCTCTTTGCATTGGCTATTAAACCCCTGGCCATGGAGATACGGGCTAATGAGCACATTGTGGTATTTTGCTATGGTCCCCTGCAGGAGAAGATAATGCTATATGCAGATGGCACCCTGCTTATGCTGGGAGATACTGACGAGTCCCTGCGGGAGGCCATGGCAACCAATACAAACTTTGGGATTTACTCGGGTTTACAAATTAACTGGTCGAAGTCTGCCCTGTTGCTGTTAGATGGGGATGGCACACTGACGGCGGCCCCCTCGTGCCCTATCCCAGTCACTACCTCCTTTAAATACTTGGGGATTCAGATTACTTCCAACCCGAGGGATTTTGGCAGATTGAATATTTCACCCCTGCTTCAGAGGTTTAGGGAGAGGGTTAGGATGTGGAACAGCCTCCACATGTCGGTGGCGGGCAAAGTAAATTTGGTGAAGATGATCCTTATGCCTCAATTACTCTGTCTTCATAATGCCCCGGTAGTGGTCCCTTTAAAAAACTTTTAGAATGGTTAACTCCATCTTTCGCACTTTAATATGGAAGAATAAACCCCAGAGGATAAAATTAGAACATCTTCAACGGCCTAAGGACGATGGCGGGCTGGCATTGCCCAACCCGTGGTTGTACTACCTGGCAGCCCAGCTACAGCATCTGGTGGGGTGCTTTGGAACCGAGCCGGCTGGCTCTTCCCAGGCACTTATGCTCCGCACAGTAGATGCAGGTCCCATTCCCCTGGCACTGGAAGCCCTGGCATTTGCCAGGCCAAATAAGAAGTATCCTACATACAATCTTATCCAAAAAGTGTGGAATAAGTGCAACAGCAGGCCGAGGGGTACACTGAATATAGTCCTCTTTGGCATAACGAGACTTATACAGGACTGGCCAAGTTGCAGGGAGGGGCCAGATGGATAGCACACGGGATCACTCATATTAAACACGTATTTAAGAATGGCATTCTTAGGACATTTGCGGATATGCAGGCGGAGTTTGGCCTGCCATCCTCAATGTACTTCCAATATCTGCAGCTTCAACATGCGGTTAGAGCACAGAGTAGATCTTCTGAGTGGCACTTGTCTCCAACTCCTGTATTCGGCCTTATTAGGGATGCTGTGACCTCAAAAGGGATTTATTTCTCAAAGCTACAATATCCTTTTACAATACTTCCTGGGGCAGCACCCACTGAGGGTGAGGGAGCAATGGGAGAGAGATGTGGGTCAAATGGATGGGGAGGAGATATTTCAGGGGGTCAGTGTATGCTCTCTGAATGTGGCCCAACGGCTCACTCAACTGTATATTATTTTGAGGGTGTACTACACGCCGCATAGACTACAACTGATGGGGTTGCAGACTGAGGGTACCTGTACCAGATGTAGGCGAGACCATGAGGACCTTATTCACCTCCTGTGGTGTTGCCCCAAGCTGCATTTGTATTGGAATGTGGTAGTGACCATGGTCAATTCTGTATTCAAGATATCTCTACCGGTGGATCCCAAGGTATGCCTCTTAGGGGTGGTGGAAGAACATGTGATAGCAGTGCACACCAGGGAGGCAGTTCAAAGGGTGATGTTCCAAGCTAGGAGGTTGATTATGTTGTATTGGAAATCTGAGGCGCTCCCAACTTTGAGGGAATGGATAAGTAAGATAGGGGATATGCTACGTATGGAAAAACTAATTTACCAGCACAGGGGGGGCATGCAGAAATATGAAAATCTTTGGGCACCGTGGCTAGATACGCCGGGGCTTGCCCTGGTGGACCTGGTCGCGGACAGATTATTTGGCTAAATATGTGAATGAAACACTGCTTGTAGTTACAATATTGTAGGACAAGAAGTACTGTGAGGCTGCTACTTTAACCCTATTCTGTATTGATTGGTCATGTACATGGAAGTGCCGATTATTGTTTTTGATGTTTATGGCTGTGTACCACCTTTGAATCAATAAACACATTTTTGTTGGTAAAAAAAATAAAAAAATTGTTTGGATATATTTGTCCAAGTCCTCTCCAAATAGTCGCTCCCCATGAAAAGGGAACCCAGTTAAGAGGTTTTTACATGGTGCTTCAGCTGACCATTTTTTTAACCACAGGATTCTATGCATATGCACAAGCATAAGTGTAAGGCGGGACGCCTGGTGAATAGAATCTGTAATAGCATCTATGGCAAAACATAATGCTTTGGGTAGTTCAGCCAAATCCCGAGCTTGTTGTGCAGGAAGCTCTCTAAGGGCCTGTTTAAATTGGTCCTTTAGGGATTGAGACAGACGCCCATTGCAGCGACTGCAGGCTGAGTAACGGCAACTGCCATGGAAAAGGTAGCCTTTAACAGGGATTCCAACTTTTTATCTGTTGGATCCTTAAGCATTTGTGCATTGTCTACAGGACAAGTTAGGCCTTTATTCACACTGGAAATCGCAGAGTCAACTGCTGGTACTTTCGATTTTTTGGAGAATTTCTCCTCCAGAGGATAGAGAATTGAAAATCTCTTAGGAGGGAGAAAATGCTTATCCGGGTGATCCCATTCAGCAAATATAAGCTGTTCTAGTATTGCGTGTGCAGGAAACGCATGCAAAGTCTGAGAAGGTTTTAAGGAACCCAAGGAAGAGACCGAGCTTTCAGGAGACTCTGTTAGAGGAAGCATGAAAGTAGAACAAACCATCTCCGTAAGAGATTGTATCTGCAATTTCTCAGATTGAGTGGCTGAAAAAGGTTCATCTACTGTTGTTTCCTCTGCAGAGGAATCCTCGGTTTGTTTTTCCTCCTGATAACCTGAGGCTAACACCTCATCCTGTGCCCACTGTTCCCTTTGCAAAGGTTCTGCAGTGGGGGAGGGGGGGGATCTAGTACGCTTCTTATCCATTTGAATGGAGGATGCGATTAAAGCTGCTAATCTGTGAGATGTGAGAAGCAGTTGCATCAACAATTTGTTCCAATGGCTCACCCTGGCTTGCCATAACTGGTAATTCAGGCGAGGATGACAGCGTGGAAATGCGACTCGAGATCATAACGCCTGGGGGTGGATCCCCTTTGGTTTTTGTGGTGTCTTTTTTGGTAGGCATAGTCCTAAGTACATAAACAGAGGCACTAT
Organism: Rana muscosa; assembly: GCA_029206835.1. Classification (NCBI taxonomy): domain Eukaryota; kingdom Metazoa; phylum Chordata; class Amphibia; order Anura; family Ranidae; genus Rana; species Rana muscosa. Next base: position 6,710,982 of record CM055122.1, read on the forward strand.
TCAATTTGCACTTAATTGCTGAATATAGTCATGACACAATAAAGCCGCTTTTTTTTTTTTATGGTTGAACTGGATGGACTTGTGTCTTTTTTCAACCTGACTAACTATGTAACTATATAAAGTTCAGCCTAGTGTTGGGAAAAAAAAAAAAAAAAAGTGTCCTTCCTGTATCAGGAACGCCAGTTTGCAACCCTCCGGTGTCCCACAGCTCCTTTGTCCCTGTGTGCAGACTGGCAGACTGCTTGTTTCCTCCTCGTCAGCCGAGGAGAGACTGACACAGCTGTAGTTTTATCTGTTTGCCTGGCTCTGCGGCCTTATGGACGTTTCACGGCACTGCGCTTAAGCCCCGCCTCCTCAAAAAAAATTCTGCCCCCTTTTTTTCTTATTGTTCCCGCGCTCGTACACGTCGCTTCGAGGGGAGAAGGGGAGGGGAGGCAGAGACCTGTTTAGTAGCAGGCATGGTTAGAAAAATAGGATTTTTGTACTCACCGTAAAATCCTTTTCTCCGTAGTTCACTGACTGACACAGCTCCTTTACTTTAGACCATCGGGTTGTTACGCCACCTTCAGGAGAGGACTAGGCAGAACATGTTAACATGTACAAAAAAACATAACTTTCTAGTTCCGCCCAAGGGGCGGTCCTTTCAGTAACAATCCCCCAGCCTGCACCTTGCAGCCTCAGTACGTCAACAAGCAGTATAACGTAAAAAATAGGAGGGGTGGGTGCTGGGTCAGTCAGTGAACTACAGAGAAAAGGAATTTTACGGTGAGTACAAAAATCCTATTTTCTCTTACGTTCACTGACTGACACAGCTCCTTTACTTTAGACCATCGGGACGTCCCCAAGCAGTGTCAAAACGAGGGGTGGGAAACAGCATAAAAACTACACCCACAAAAACATAAGTGCTCCCTAACAGGGGAGACACCACCTTATCTAACCGCCTCAGAACTTCCGGTAACAATGCAACAGTGCATTGACTGAAAAGTAACTGTGGTTCTTGCCAAAAATCAAGTGCAATTGCAAATTACACGGCCGCCTGCAAAACTTTGCGCCCAAAACAGGCATCAGCCGATGCACTGACATCTACTTCGTAGAATTTTGTAAAAGTATGAACAGACGACCAAGTCGCCGCTTTACACACTTGAGCGACAGACGCTTAATGTCGGAAAGCCCAAGAGGTTCCAATTGCCCTGGTGGAATGGGCCATGACCGGAAAGGGGGGCACCTGCCCCTTCAAGGCATAGGCCTGAACCACAATCTGTCTGATCCACCTGGAAATGGTGGTAGACGAGACCGCCATGCCTTTTTTCGGACCAGCTACCGAAACAGAGTCGGACTTCTAAAAGGGAGCCGTGGCAGACAAATATACCCTTAAAGCTCGGACCACGTCCAGGGAATGGAGGGCTACCTCCTTGGGATGTGTCGGTCTAGGGCACAGAGACGGTAATACAATGTCTTCATTGATGTGGAACGCCGAAACCACCTTCGGCAGAAAAGAAGGTTGCGGCCGCAACACCACCTTATCCTTATGGATAACCAGATAAGGCGACTTGCAAGACAAAGCCGCCAGTTCCGACACCCAACTTTCTGGGAAAGAGTCAACAAGGGAATCTCTCCGATATTCTCAAACGGCGGCTTTTGAAGCACCGACAACACCAGGTTCAGATCCCACGGGGGTAACGGTGGACGCACCGGAGGAACTACATGCGAACCCCCTGAACAAAGGTGCTCACCAGAGAGTGAGACGCCAGGGGTCACTGAAAAAAGAAAGCCAAGGCCGATATTTGTCCTTTAATGGTGCTTAAAGCCAATTTCTGGTTAACTCTTCACTGCAGAAAGAGCAAGACCCTAGATATGGAATAGGAGCCAGCCTTTCTCCTCACACATAGCGATGTAGGCCTTACAGGTATGATGATATATCTTCCGAGACAAAGATTTCTGAGCTCTCAACATAGTTGAAATCAGAGTCCGATAGGCCCCGGTTCCTTAGCACCTGGCTCTCAACAGCCATGCCGTTAAACCCAGCGATGGTAAAGCAGGATGGAGAATCGGACCTTGAGAAAAAAGGTCCTCTCGTAATGGCAGACGCCAGGGGGCGTCCGCCACCAGGCACACTAGGTCTGCGTTCCAGGGACGCTACGGGCCAATCTGGGGCAATCAGAATGACTGGAATCTCCTCGGCCTCCATTTTCCGGAGCAGACGTGGTAGTAGCTTGAGCGGAGGAAAAGCATAGATCAGTTGGTACTGACCCCACAAAGCCACCAGCGCGTGTGACGAGTCTGCCCAAGGATCTCTTGTCCTGGACACGAACCTCGGCACCTTCCGATTGAGACGGGAAGCCAGGAGATCCACGTCTGGTGTACCCCACCGCAGGCACAGTAGCCTGAACACATCCGGATGCAGGGCCCATTCTCCTGGGTCCAGCATCTGGCGACTTAGGTAGTCCATCTGCCAGTTCTCCACTCCCGGGATGCAACTGGCCGTCAGGGCCGGTACATGTCACTCTGCCCACTGAAGGATGTGAGCGACCTCCCGTGCGGCGGCCGAGCTTCTCGTTCCTCCTTGATGATTGACATATGCCACTGCCGTGGCGTTGTCAGACTGGATCCTGATCGGACGTCCTCGAAGTCTCATTGACCATGTGGAGAGGCATAGCCTGATCGCACGTAGCTCGAGCACATTGATCGGCAACTTGGATTCCTCCTCCGACCAGAGGCCCTGGGACGACTGTACTCCCAGTACTCCACCCCAGCTGGACAGGCTGGCGTCCGTAGTTATCACTGTCCAATGTAGAGGTAGGAACGACTTTCCGGACCAAAGTGCCGGGGACCTCAGCCACCAGAGCAGGGAGTCCTTGACCGACTGGCTCACCTGAATCTGCCGATCCAGGGATAACGGAGATTTGTCCCATTTTGTCAAGATCTCCTTCTGCAAGACTCTGGTGTAAAACTGAGCATATGCTACTGCCTTGAAGGAGGCCACCATGAGCCCCAGGACTCGCATGCAGAAGCGTAGGGACGACCACCTGCGATTCACTAACAGGTTTACCGTGGCTCGGTGTCTGTAGCTTGTCCGGAGGGAGAAACACTCTCGCTTCCACGGAGTCCAGCAGTAAGCCCAGGTACTCCAAACGCTGAGTCGGTAAGAGTACCGACTTTTTTAGGTTCAACAGCCACCCTAAATCCCGCAGGGTCTGCATGGTGATCGTCACATCCTCCTTTAATTCTGAGGCGGAAGATGCTCTCAGGAGGAGATAGTCTAGGTAGCCTACGATTGCGATCCTGCGTTGTCGCAACATTGCCAGAACTGGAGCCAATACCTTGATAAAGACTCGGGGGGGCTGATGCCAAGCCAAAAGGGAGAGCCATGAACTGGTAGTGGGCATCCCCAACTGCAAATCGCAGAAACTTCTGATGCCAAGGGCATATGGGTATGTGCAGGTAAGCATCCTGGATGTTCAAGGATGCCAGGAAGTCCCCTTGATGGAGTGCAGTGACTACCGAGCGAACTGATTCCATTCTGAACCTCTGTACTTTCACAAAGCAATCGAGGGCTTTTAGGTCCAAGATTGGATGCACCCCTTCTGTCACGTACCTGATGGTTGTGAGCCCGAATTGCAGGGGACGGCCTCCCTTACGGCTCCCACTCCCGGCCCCCTGGTAAGGTGACAGTTGGCACAGGAGTAAGGAGTGGCACTGGTGCCTGGCAGGATCAACAGAGGTGATGGTAGTCCAATGCTCAGGCTGTCTGCAGGAACTGGGAGACAGGAGCTGGAGCAACTAGGAGACTGGACCAACAGGAAGCTTCAGCAGACTGGAATGGTTCAGCAAACTGGACTGGAACTAGGAACCACAGGAAGCTTCAGCAGACTGGAATGGTTCAGCAGACTGGGCTGGAACTAGGAACCTCAGGGATAATCAGACAGGCCGGATCGGTTAACAGGCTGGCAGCAAGGTACAGGGGGGACAGGCAAAGGAATCGTCACAACAGGCCAGAGGTCAGGTGCAGGCAGAAGGCTGGAGTGGTCACAGGCAAGCCGGGTCTATCACAGGTACAAGTCACGGATCGGGTTTCTGATACACAACGCTGTAGAGCAGACAGCAGGGACTGTGAGTGGCAGGCTTAAATAGCCCGCCTGGCGGCAACCGGGGGGCGCGCGCGCATGTGCGGTCGCGCCCGCGATCGGGAACTAGGGAGTCTGAGGTGCCTGTTTCTGGCAGGATCTTCATTACATTGCCCCCCCCCACAAGGGGCAGCCTCCGGATGCCCATCCGGGTGAACTTTTCAGGGTGAGACCTTTTAAAGGACTGTACCAGACTCTTAGCGTGGATGTTCCCCTCGGGCTCCCAAGAATTTTCTTCAGGTCCATACCCCTTCCACTTAATCAAAAACTGGTTCTGGTTCCTTCTCCTCCTGTAATCCAGGATAGCCTCTACTTCAAACTCCTCTTCCCCGCCTACAATAACAGGGTCATGGATGACTGAGCTTCGGCTAGGAAAGGGATTGGAAATAGACGGTTTCAACAGTGACACATGGAATACTGGGTGGATCTTTAGTGAATCCGGGAGTTCGTTCAAAAGCCACTTCATTGATTTTCCTTTTAACCGGAAAAGGTCCAAGGAACTTGGGGCCCAATTTCTTTGAAGGACATGCCGTCCTCAAGTTCACTGTAGACAGCCACACCAGGTCACAGGGTACCAGTACCAACTCACCCCGTCTCTTCTTGTCAAAAGTTAACTTGTTGTGTTCCTGAGTCCTGGTCATAGTTTCCTGCAAAAGTTGGTTGTTGGCAGAAAATACGTTTATTTTCTCCTGTACTGCTGGCACTGTACATTCGGGAAGAGAATTGGGTAGGAATGAAGGGTGAAAACCAAAGTTGGCGAAGAATGGGGTCTGCTTGGTGGCAGAGTGGATAGAGTTGTTGTAGGCAAATTCGGCCAAAGGAAGCAGGGAAATCCAGTTATCTTGTGCAAAAGAGGAGAAACAGCGCAGGTACTGCTCAAGAGTTTGGTTCGTCCTCTCAGTCTGCCCATTGTTTGGGGGTGATAGGCGCAAGAGAATGACAATTCTATATCCAAAGCCTTGCAGAGGGACCTCCAGAAGCGGGAGGTAAACTGTACCCCTCGGTCTGAAACAATGTTGGCTGGAAACCCTGTGGAGTCTGATGATTTCCTTGATGAATGCCTGTGCTGTTTCAGGGGCAGAGGGAGTGCCTTTCATAGGAATAAAGTGTGCCATCTTTGACAGACGATTGACTATCACGAAGACGGTGGTATGATCTTCTGCCGGAGGTAACTCGACAATAAAGTCTATGGATAGCATCCACCATGGTCTGTCTGGAACAGGCAAAGGTCTTAGCAATCCCCAGGCTTTGGTTCTATGAGTCTTGTTCCTGATGCAAGTAGTGCAGGACTCCACAAATCTTTTACAATCTTCCCGTAACTGAGGCCACCAAAAGGTACGCTGTACTAAGTCGGTGGTCTTGGTTATGTCAAAATGCCCGGCTAATGCATGGTCGTGGCAAAGTTCCAGAACAGATACTCGTAGGTCCTCGGGGATATAGATCTTGTCTTTGTGCCAAAGCAACCCGTCTTTAACCTGTAGTTCTGATTCAGGAGAGGGCAACTGCCCTGCGGAGGCTTGTTTAATTCTGGAGAGCAGGTTTTCCTGAAGCAGGAGGAAATTTCCAGGAGCAAGGATAGTATCCGGAAGAGAAACTTCTTTGGGTTTGTGAAACATCCGGGACAGGGCGTCAGGTTTAGTGTTCTTGGAGCCTGGGCGTTACGTGACATGGAAAGAAAACCTGGAGAAAAAGAGTGCCCCTCTGGCTTGTCGTGGTTTCAGTCTCTTTGCAGATCTCAGATATTCCAGGTTCTTATGGTCAGTGAATATCAGAATTGGATGGGCAGCTCCCTCCAGCAGATAACGCCATTCTTCTAGCGCAGACTTAAATCGCCAGCAACTCCCGATCCCCCACGTTGTAGTTCTTCTCTGCTGTTGACAACTTGCGTGAGAAGAAGGCTACTGGGTGAAGCAGGGCCTTGGTCCCTCGTCTCTGGGACAATATTGCCCCTACAGCGATTTCGGATGCGTCTACCTCAAGGACAAATGGCAAAGAGGAATCCGGATGCTTCAAGACGGAGGCAGAGGTAAAAAGTCCCTTAAGGGTCTCAAAGGCTTTTTGGGCCTCGGAGGACCAATGGAAGCTGTTCCCCTTTTGGGTTCGTTGAGTGATCGGTGCAATGATGGCCGAAAACCCTCTGATGAACTTGCGGTAAAAGTTGGCAAAAACAAAGAAAAGTTGGATTCCCTTCTTGTCCATAGGGACTGACCAGTCCAGAATTGCAGCAATCTAGTGGGGGTCCATCTCGATGCCCTCACTGGAGATAATTAACCCCAAAAATGGTATACTTCCCTGCTCAAACGCACACTTTTCAGCTTTCGCATATAAACCATGTTGTCGAAGCCGGGCCAACACACTTCTGACATGCCTGCGGTGAGATTCAAGGGAAGAAGAAAAGATGAATATGTCGTCTAGATAGACGATAACAAATAAGTCCAAAAAGTCCCGAAGGACGTCATTAATAAAGTATTAAAACGTGGCGGGGGCATTGCACAACCCGAAGGGCATCACCAAGTACTCGAAGTGCCCAAATCGAGTACGGAAAGCAGTCTTCCACTCATCCCCGTCCCTGATGCGGACCAAATTATAGGCTCCACGGAGATCAAGCTTAGTGAAGACATTAGCGGCCCCCAGTCTCTGGAATAACTCTGGCATCAAAGGAAGGGGATAGCGGTTCTTCACCGTAATCTTATTTAATTTGCGGTAGTCCACGCAAGGTCGAAGGGTATGGTCCTTTTTCTCGACAAAAAAGATGCCCGCGTCTGCTGGAGACGTGGACGGGCGAATAAACCCCTTTTTTAGGTTTTCGTCAACATATTCCCTTAGTGCCCCTTGTTCTACCTCTGTTAATGGAAAAATCCTTCCAAATGGGATTTCAGCCCTGGGCAATAGTTCAATGGGGTAGTCGTAGGCTCGATGGGGTGGTAGAGCCTCTGCCCTTTGTTTACTGAATACATCCAGGAAATCGTGGTAGACTTCTGGAATAGACTGACGTAATTCAGTTTCTGAGTCCAGGCATAGCAAGGTAGACGGCCCATGAGGGGCGTGAGAGCCACAGAACTGCTGGCAGTAGTGTGAAGAGAAGGTGACACTTCCCGTGTAGCCTAGTTGATAAGTCTTGTAGCCAGGGCATACCGAGGATCACCAGGAATAATGGAGAAGAGATGATGTCCATACGTAGCAGTTCGTGGTGGGAGCTGGAGATGACAGCAGGTATAAGAACAGTCTAGGACTACAGGGCCTGATTTAATAGCAGACCCATCAGCCAGGTGAACAGAGAGTCCATGGGTCTTGGGAAGGAGAGAAATCCGGTGTTTAGCAGCAAACAAAGAGTCCATGAAACAGCTGCAGGCCCCGGAATCAATAATGGCGGGAGTTGGTAAGGTGTTTCCTGAAAGCTGTATTGAGACTGAAAGGGCAAGATGAGATGCAGTCTTCGCTATAGAACCCGTGTATTCAGAAGTCAGAGAGACATTTACAGAGCTTTAGAGGGCAGTTCCTGACGTAGTGTCCAGGCTCTCCGCAGTAAAGACAGATTGTTTATCAGACGACGTTGTCGCTATTCCGAGGTAAGGAAAGGACGAAGGACCCCAAGCTGCATGGGCTCAGGTGCGTCGGGCGCAGAAGCTGGTGATGCAGTGGGTACGGGATGCAGATGACTTGGATCCCTTGGAAGCATCCAGGTTGGGGCGAGAAAACCCTGTAGCTCTCTCAGCCCTTCGTTCTCTTAGGCGTCGATCAATCTGTATGGTTAAATCGATCAACGCATTCAAAGTCTGAGGTACACCAAATCTAGCCAGTTCATCCTTCAGAGGATCAGAGAGTCCCATGCGGAACTGGTGATGGAGGGCGGCATCGTTCCAGTTCGTATCTGCGCTCCACTGCCGAAACTCGGCCACGTAATCCTCTGCTGCCCTGCGTCCCTGCTGAAGGGTACGCAAAGCCGCCTCTGCAGTTGCTGACAGTTGGGGATCTTCGTATAGCTGAGCCATAGCGTCAAAGAAGGAGGCAAGGTTGGTCAAAACTATGTCCTTTTGTTCTAAGAGACGGTGGGCCCAGGTTTGGGGGTCTCCGGTAAGCAGGGAAACCACAAAGCCCACCTTGGTGACTTCCAGAGAGAAGGTTAGTGGCTGAAGGGCGAAGTATAGTTCGCAGGAGTTGCAAAAAGCCCTGAAGCTACTTTGATTTCCGGAGAATCTTTCGGATGCAGGAACCCTAGGTTCTGGAAGAAGCATTACCACTGTTTGTGTTGATCCTGCCCCAGTATAAGAGGTAGAAGAGTGGGGGGATGCTTGGGTTCCGGTAGGGCTGGACAGAACCAGTACCCGTTCTTCCAGCCGGGTGTAGCCATGCTGGAGATTCTTAACTGCTTTGGGTAGATCTGCCAGGTGCTGACAAAGTTTTTCCATAGGGAAGGCTCCCTGCTCGGGCTCACACATGGCTGTCTGCTACTGTCACGTACCTGATGGTTGTGAGCCCGAATTGCAGGGGACGGTCTCCCTTACGGCTCCCACTCCCGGCCTGGTAAGGTGACAGTTGGCACAGGAGTAAGGAGTGGCACGGGTGCCTGGCAGGATCAACAGAGGTAATGGTAGTCCAACGCCCAGGGTGTCTCTGCAGGAACTGGGAGACAGGAGCTGGAGCAACTAGGAGACTGGACTGGAACCAGGAACAACAGGAAGCTCAGCAGACTGGAATGGTTCAGAAAACTGGACTGGAACTAGGAACCACAGGAAGCTTCAGCAGACTGGAATGGTTCAGCAAACTGGACTGGAACTAGGAACCACAGGAAGCTTCAGCAGACTGGAATGGTTCAGCAACTGGACTGGAACTAGGAACCACAGGAAGCTTCAGCAGACTGGAATGGTTCAGCAAACTGGACTGGAACTAGGAACCACAGGAAGCTTCAGCAGACTGGAATGGTTCAGCAGACTGGGCTGAAACTAGGAACCTCAGGGATAATTAGACAGGCCGGATCGGTTAACAGGCTGGCAGCAAGGTACAGGGGGGACAGGCAAAGGAATCATCACAACAGGCCAGAGGTCAGGTGCAGGCAGAAGGCTGGAGTGGTCACGGGCAAGCCGGGTCTATCACAGGTACAAGTCACGGATCGGGTTTCTGATACACAACGCTGTAGAGCAGACAGCAGGGACTGTCTGAGTGGCAGGCTTAGATAGCCCGCCTGGCGGCAACCGGGGGGCAGTCGCGCCTGCGATCGGGAACCAGGGAGTCTGAGACGCCTGTTTCTGGCAGGATCTTCATGACACCTACCTTTTTGGGAACTACAAACAGATTGGAGTAGAACCCCTGGAATTTTTCCGGCTCCGGAACAGGTACCATCACCCCGTGACTCAGCAAGTCCCTTACCGCCCCCATGAGGGCCTCCCGGCGAGCCGGGAGCACGGGTATGCTAGAGGGGAAGAAGCTGTTTGGTGGCCAAGAGAGGAACTATCTTGTAGCCAGAGGAAATCAGTTCACAGACCCAATCAGTCGGACAGCCGAGAGGCCCACCGGGCTGCAAACTCCCGAAGGCGACCCCCCACCCGTGTGGCGGGCGGGGGCAAACCTACATGCGGTAGCGCTTTTGCTCGCAGGCTTGCGGTTTCAGGGACGCTTTTGTCACTCAGAGGTTGTCCTGTCGGGCTGGGGACGTTTAGCCGAAGCCCCGGGACGAAAAAGTATTTTGTGAGTGGAAAAAGAGGGCCCTTGCCTACGGCATGGCTCCTTAGCCTTCCTGGTCTGCGGGAGTAAGGTACTCTTCCCACCGGTGGCATCCTTAATGATGTCATCCAACGAGGCGCCAAAGAGCCGTTCGCCAATGAAAGGTAGACCCGTCAATGCTTTTTTAGATGCCTGGTCCACAGACCAGCATTTTAGCCAAATCAGGCGCCTCAGCACCACTGCTGACACCAAAGCCCTGGATAACAGGAGGGAGGGTATCCAGGGCCGCGTCACAAACGTACTTAAGGCCTTGTACTAACTGGTCTGCTAGTTCCACGCAGACAGGCGAAGCCTGTTGTTCCTCCAATTCGCGGTGCAAAAGTTTTGCCCATTTGGTCAGTGTCTGTGACACAAGCGCGGAGGCCAGTACTGGTCGCATCGCTGAACCCACAACCGTTAATAAAGAACAGGCCACTGCCTCGGCCTTCCTGTCCGTGGGGTCCTTAAAGGCAGGAGTCCCCTTTACCGGGATCGTGGTTACCTTATTTAACCTGGATACAGGGGGTTCCACGACCGGAGGAGCCGACCATTTCTTAAGAAGGCTTTCCTCAAAAGGGGTAACGCACCGCCATATATTTTGGGACCGAAAAAGGTCCGTTGCGGACGCCCCCATTCCTTGTATATAAATTTATCGAAATAAGTCCGATACGGAAACACCTTAGGTGTACGGGCTGGCTTACGGGACCCAAAAGGGACCACTACTTCAGCAGAGGAATCTGCCGTATCCTGAATCTTCAGGGTATCACGCACAGCAGTGATAAGTGCTCCAACTAGCGCTTTGTCGTGCGCAGACCCGGACGGGGACTCATCCTCACTGTCCGATCGGTCCTGGTCAGCATCATCTGAAACAGAGCAGGGGTCACCAGCCTCAGCGGGGCCGAGTCTGCGTCAGAGCTATCCCCGGAGGACGGGGGGGCAGAGGCCGCTTTTTACCACCTTTTTGCCCACGCACCGCCTCCATCTCGGCAACAAACGAGTTAAGGACCGCCGACAAAGCGTCCAGAGGCACCGCACTGACTGCAGGCGAACCGGTTGCAATTGCCTGGATTTCGGGGGAAGAAACACTAGGTTCTGAAGCCATGCTGACCCACTTTGTCTGCCGCCTGTTGGGGACTTAGGACAGTGAATAGTCCCACCCTCCTAACTGCTGCAGGCTGAGGGGCCCCCACCGCAGGACTCACCACCCTGACCGAGTTCTGCGCCGCCCAGCTAGGTGTGCCTGTGTCCTGTGTCAGCTCCCAGGTGTCTGTGAGAGGAAACCGCGCCGTTCTGAGCCTCCTGGATCAGCGCTGAGCATAAAAAACGTGCCGGGCTACAACAAAATGGCCGCTGAGCGGCCAGTATAAAGGACATAAATCACAGGGAAAATGGCCGCCGAACTACAAGAAAATGGTTTCTGACCATGCTTCTCCCTGGGCACACCAAAGATGGCCGACAAACAACTGTATGCAGGGAAAGACAGTGAAAACAGGCAGAGAAAAGGCGGCAGACCGCGCTACAGCGATCAGCATAGAAGCCCTCCAGACACTTAAGGGAGAGACAACAGACACCCAGGGCACAGACACCCATCGCAGCCCCCACCCAAGGTGAGAGCCCCCCCGTGGGACCCCTGTCCATGTGGCACACACACCGAGTAGAAGCCCATGCAGCATCCCCCACAGGGGGGGGGGGAGAAGATAGGGACAGGGAGAGAAGAGAGGGAGGAGAGGGACCCCCGAATCGACCTCCCAGGGAATGCCCAGCTGCTCAGCTCCACCGGGACAGGGAGAGCTGTACTTACCATTCCGGACAAGCTGGGGACATTCCATCACAGACCCACTCTCGGATCAGTACGGGGTGGCTGCTGGCCCGGCACACTGATGCAGACATCAGTAGCCCGGTCATATGTGTGCCCCGGAGCATTACGCCTGGAGGGGCATGTCGTGGCCGACCCAGCGTGGAGCTCTGGTCTGCACACGCTCGCTGGCCAGGCTGGGGAGACTACAAGGATAAAGTTATCCAGCCTGTCACTCAGCCGGCTGTTGATAGCAGATCGCAGGATCCTAATCTTGCGCAAAAGGCAAACTTCTGCAGACAAAATCCACGGACCGATGGGCCTGCAGGGTTCCTAGGTCCTTCTCCTTTACTAGGCAGAAAAAAAACTGAGGCTGCAAGGTGCAGGCTGGGGGGTTGTTACTGAAGGAACCGCCCCTTGGGCGGAACTAGAAAGTTCTGTTTTTTTGTACATGTTAACATGTTCTGCCTAGTCCTCTCCTGAAGGTGGAGTAACAACCCGATGGTCTAAAGTAAAGGAGCTGTGTCACTCAGTGATTGTAAGAGAAAGTTTTTCAGTATTGTGTGTCTATTAGACAGCTTCACTGATTTTTTTAAGATGGCTCCTGAGCACATGTTCTAACCTTGTTGTATTCTTTTGTTCTTACTAACTCCATACGTAATATATATATATATATATATATATATATATAAAATAGATTATACAGGAAGCTCTGCTTGGGAATAAACGTGCCAAGCTGTGCCAGGTACAGGCAGACCTTCCTTAGCAAATTAGCCAATAAGAAGTGTTATCTTGTTTCAGTGTAAGGATGAGAAGGGGGGGGGGCTCCCTCTTTCTCACTCACTTTTGCCTTTGCTCTCACTTTGTAAGCATCACGAAAATGTATTACTGCATTTTAGATTAAATAATATTCACTTTCAAACGCCTGGATTTCGATTGATTACAAGAAATAATCTAACATTTTGGTCCTTGCGAGCAGGAATCAATGGATGGAGCCATTGGGTCGTCCGGAACCGACAGATTCCAGTGAGTATTGGACCTGAAAAGCTCACTGAGAACCTCCACTCACGTTAGTGTTAAACAGGGACTGCTTGGCGCCGGATTTGACCCAAATCCACCATCTGGTTCTGAACCTGAATACACTTAGTCTTTGGGTGTTTGAAAGGGTAAGATAATTTAAATTGCTTCTCATTCTTTTTCTTTTCTAAGTCTCTTCTCCATTTTTGGTTTGTTCTGTGTGTTTTGTTTATGTGAATTGTGGTACTGACACTTGTATTGATCGCATAAAAATCTCGATAATCTAGTGCTCGAAGACAAAGGCATTTGGGGATGTTGCCTAAGGTAAAAGGAACGTCACCCGCTGTCCGGACAGATAAAAAAAAGATTTGTGGTATACCAAAACGTAAGAGGTTGATTGCCTGACGTTTCTAATCGCTGCTTAGCTGAATGATCTGGAAAGATTGCGAAGCTAGCTCTGTTCTGTGCGAGTTTTTTTTTCGCATGTATAACTTTTCTATTGATGCTGTATCTGTATTGAACAACAGTACTGCAGAGACAAGTTTTCATTACTTTTTGATACTGCCTATACCAGTGATGGCGAACGCGTGGCACGCCAAGCCATCTCTGTCGGCACGCCAGGGGAATCTCTCAGCCAGACAGTCACTTGCACTGACGTGTGGCACGGAGGAGCCGGCTCCCTAGCTTGTATCAGTGCCAGTGACGTCGGCAGCTCCCCCTGCTCCAGGATGACTTTGGTTCAGTCTGCCCTAAGAGGAGGGGGAGGGGCGGTGCTTGGAGCAGGTCATCCATGAGGGGAGGTGCAGTGATTGCTAGCTGACCTCCGATGGGCAGGGATATTGAGGGGCAGCTGGATGGCGGGATATCGAGGGGCAGCTGGATGGCGGGATATCGAGGGGAAGCTGGATGGCAGGATATCGAGGAGCAGCTGGATGGCGGGGATTCCTACAATACTGCCCGGTGAGAGCTGGACGATGAGGCCATGAAAAGGTAAGAAGAAGGATGCCTCCTCCGATCTACATTGTACTGTGTGTGGGGGGGGGGTGGGGATGTGAGTAGTCAGGAAACATGTGTCATGTAGGTGAGTGTAATGTCATGTAGGTCAGTGCATGTGTCATGTAGGTGAGTGCAATATCATGTAGGTCAGTGCATGTGTCACGTAGGTCAGTGCATGTGTCACGTAGGTCAGTGCATGTGTCACGTAGGTCAGTGCATGTGTCACGTAGGTCAGTGCATGTGTCACGTAGGTCAGTGCATGTGTCACGTAGGTCAGTGCATGTGTCATGTAGGTCAGTGCATGTGTCATGTAGGTCAGTGCATGTGTCAGGTAGGTCAGTGCATGTGTCAGGTAGGTGAGTGTAATGTCAGGTAGGTGAGTGTAATGTCAGGTAGGTGACTGCATGTGTAATGTCATGTAGGTGAGTGCAATGTCATGTAGGTGAGTGCATGTGTCAGGTAGGTGAGTGTAATGTCATGTAGGTGACTGCATGTGTAATGTAGGTGAGTTAAATGTCAGGTAGGTGAGTTAAATGTCAGGTAGGTGAGTGTAATGTCAGGTAGGTGACTGCATGTGTAATGTAGGTGAGTTAAATGTCAGGTAGGTGAGTTAAATGTCAGGTAGGTGACTGCATGTGTAATGTAGGTGAGTTAAATGTCAGGTAGGTGAGTTAAATGTCAGGTAGGTGACTGCATGTGTAATGTAGGTGAGTTAAATGTCAGGTAGGTGAGTTAGATGTCAGGCGAGTTAAATGTCAGGTAGGTGAGTTAGATGTCAGGCGAGTTAAATGTCAGGTAGGTGACTGCATGTGCAATGTAGGTGAGTGCAATGTCATGTAGGTAAGTGCATGTGTCAGGTAGGTGAGTGTAATGTCATGTAGGTGACTGCATGTGTAATGTAGGTGAGTTAAATGTCAGGTAGGTGAGTGTAATGTCAGGTAGGTGACTGCATGTGTAATGTAGGTGACTGCATGTGTAATGTAGGTGACTGCATGTGTAATGTAGGTGAGTGTAATGTCAGGTAGGTGAGTGTCATGTCAGGTAGGTGAGTGTCATGTCAGGTAGGTGAGTGTCATGGTTAGGTAGGTCAGTCTATGTGTCAGGTAGGCCAGTGTATGTTGCACAATGCATTCCTAAACCCTGCATTCTGAGCGAATCTGGCAGAATTGTACGTTTTTGGTCCCTTAGGGCTTATTCAGAGGGATGACCAGTCCCATCCTCTGTACAGAGACGCTGGCAGGTTTAATTCTGTGTTGGCACTTTGAAAGAAATAAGTTGGTTTTGCGTCGCGGTTTGGGCACTCGGGCTCAAAAAGGTTCGCCATCACTGGCCTATACTGTTTGGAGTGTTAATATTTTTAATCTTCTTGTATTCCTATTGTTACCGTGGGCCGAGGGCCACAGTCCCAGTGTTTTATAGGTTGATAACAGACCTGACAAACGCTGACAATGGGGAATAATCTCTGCAGAAGAATGACTTGTTTATGTTGTTGTTGCATCCCAAAATGTGCCATTAGAAGGAGATAAGAAATTCATGCATAGCATAGATTCTAAATCTGTTCAGTATTGTGCTAAATGGGGAAAAAATTGGATTTAATGGTAAATTAACTGTAAAAGGGTGTCAGGATTTGGTGGATAAGCTTATATAATTAGGACCCAGAGATCAAAAAAGATATGGGTTAGAGATGGCGCAGCACTGTCTTGAACACGCTAGGATCAGAGCACGGGGAAAAAGAACAAAAGAAAAATGTCAAGCCCAAATGCCCCTAGTGAACAAAGAGGATGATTTCATTTGTTGCACCCAAAGTCCACCTCCATATAATAGCCCCCCCCCCTCAGGTGCAAGCCACTGCCCAGAGTACCACCCCCCCTGTGACATCCACCCCTGTCAGAGGTACCGCCTATGGCCAAGACTCCAATCCTACTTCCTTAAACTCTCCAGATAGTAGCATAACCTTGGAGATGAACAGATCGATCCTTGAAACCTTAACTGACGCTATAACCTATGCATTAGGTTCTCCAGCAGGAGCCAAGAGATTAAAGGAGCACTATACCTTTTTTTTTTTGCTTAAAAATAACAAACATGTTATACTTACCTCCACTGTGCAGCTCGTTTTGCACACAGTGGCCCCGATCCTGGTCTTCTGGGGTCCCTCGGCGGCTGTCTTGGCTCCTCCCCGCAAGGACTCCACACCTTAATGCGAGTGAGCTCGCATGGTGTGGAGTGATTGCGGGCGCGCTCCCGTGATACAGCGGCGGCCATAGCCGCCGACTGTATCACTCGGCCCCGCCCCCCGGCGTGCCGCGTCATTGGATGTGATTGACAGCAGCGCCAGCCAATGGCTGCGCTGCTTTCAATCTATCCAGTGTAGCCAATCGGCGGCCAGGCAGAAAAACGAAGAGGATGACGGGGACGAGCATGGGACTTTCGAGGGGCCAGGTAAGAAAAACGGGGGCTCGGGGGGGGGGGGGGGGCGGTATTGTCGAATGTTTTTTCACCTTAATGCATAGGATGCATTAAGGTGAAAAAACATGTAACTTTACTACTCCTTTAAGTAAATCTCCTATGAGGTATGGTGTAGATGGTGAGGAATACCCCTTGATAGAAGTCCCGAACCCCAGGGGAGGACAGGCGGATGAGTTGGGAGGACAGCATCCTCTGACAATGACTGTTTTCAGACCATGGACTGAGAATGATATACAATAAGCTACAGAACACATAAAACATCCAAAATCAGGTCCAGCCGAGTTAACTGAACACATAGTGGGATTAAGGAACAGTTACAAGTTGAACAGGGTGGAGGTAGAGAGAGCCCTGAGGATCAGATTGGGCTTCGGTGAAGGGGGATTGGAACCCTTGCGGCCAAGCAGACGGACAGGGGAGAAGGGATCCATTACCTCCAGATAACCCAGACTTAAACAGGTTGACTGCCTTACTGAATAGATGCCAGCATAGATGGGTACAACGGACTGATTGGCAGAAAATAAATATGACAGTACAGGCAGACAAGGAGAGTGTCAGTGACTACCTGAATAAGTTACGAGAGGTTTTTAAAGTGTTCTCTGGGCTCCCCGAGGCTGAGGATGTGAATAGTGCATATCAGCAACAGCTAAAAATAGCTTTTGTTAATGGATTGAAACAGGATCATAAGGATTACATTGTTAAAAACATGGTTACTTACCGAACTGTGAAAAATAATAATAAATGCGCAACCCTGTGAATAGCAAACAACGTGCCAGAAGCAATTATATGTACTTAAAAGTTAATACCATATATACAAATCCTCTGGATTCACATCCAGGTGAATAAACAAAATAAGTGAATGTGTAAAAAGCAGGAAGTCCATTCACTTCCACTGCCAGATTATATCACACACAAAAAAAAAAAAATTCACATAGGCAGAGAAGTGTCCATTGATGAAGCCTACAATCTCCTGTCATATATTGGTTGTCTATCTTCAATGCAAACTTCGGTTCAGCAGTACAAAAAGGCCGCTTACCAGAGCAGATGGGTCCCTGTCACGGAGACCAACCGAGCTCAGCAAATACACCATATCCGGGTGTCAGCAATGTGGTCATCTGAGTCCTCACTCCGCTCACCGATCTGAGGCCATCAGTGCACCTTCCGTCAGTGGGGACGCTCGTGTAGCGTGGTAAGTACCAGGTTCAGAGGGAGAAAAAAAGAACTTCATGGTGCAGTAACTTTGGTAAAAAAAAACGAGTACCCTTTATTGTTAAAAAATGGGTAGGCGGACATCCACAAGAAGGTAAAACAACTTTCAAAACGGCACTAAACCCCACCGCGGCTCGAGCCAATCAGCTGGGGGCGTGGTGACGTCAGGATCCTGAGGTCCGCCCTACGCTGCGTTTCTCCGTAAGAGGCGTCGACTGGGAAAGGAGGCTGGATCAAGACGTCACTCACCACGCTTTATATAGGAAGAGCAGGAGAGTGACACCGGAAACCCGATAGAGCTATCAGCTCCTCTGCTCCGCAGCGCACAAGACCTCAAACATAGTAAGCATACAACGGAACAACAAACCCGCAATATATGCTGACTATGTGTGTCTTATCTAGCATGGATATACATAAGTACAAATGTCAATCTATATTCAGAGGATGTTTATCACCGTGCTGGCTGAAAAAAAGGGACAAATGCAACAAATAAATATACCAATACCCATTAAATTGATTACAACAATACTCAAGATAACAATCAGATTTAAAATATGGATATCATTAAAAACATTATTAAAAATTATATTATAAAACGGGAAGAATTCTAAATTTTATCAAATTCCTACCTGCTCACCCTGCCAGTGTCAGCAATACAAACGGGCACTGGAAGGGTTATACAATAACATATACATATAAAACCAAACCATATATATATACTGAGAATCACCCAATCTATCAGTATACAAAGAGAAAAAAATAAAATAAAATAAAAATATACATTTTAATCGCCCAAAAGGATGTGTCACCTATCATGTATATATCACCCCACAAGACCCCCCTAGATGGAACCAATTGTACATCTAAGTAGATGGTTCCATCTAGGGGGGTCTTGTGGGGTGATATATACATGATAGATGACATCCTTTTGGGCGATTAAAATGTATATTTTTATTTAATTTTTTTTTTTTATCTTTGTATACTGATAGATTGGGTGATTCTCAGTATATATATGGTTTGGTTTTATATGTATATGTTATTGTATAACCCTTCCAGTGTCCGTTTGTATTGCTGACACTGGCAGGGTGAGCAGGTAGGAATTTGATTACATTTTGAATTCTTCCCGTTTTATAATATAATTTTTAATAATGTTTTTTAATGATATATCCATATTTTAAATCTGATTGTTATCTTGAGTATGGTTGTAATCAATTTAATGGGTATTGGTATATGTATTTGTTGCATTTGTCCCTTTTTTTCAGCCAGCACGGTGATAAACATCCTCTAAATATAGATTGACATTTGTACTTATGTATATCCATGCTAGATAAGACACACATAGTCAGCATATATTGCGGGTTTGTTGTTCCGTTGTATGCTTACTATGTTTGAGGTCTTGTGCGCCGCGGAGCAGAGGAGCTGATAGCTCTATCGGGTTTCCGGTGTCACTCTCCTGCTCTTCCTATATAAAGCGTGGTGAGTGACGTCTTGATCCAGCCTCCTTTCCCAGTCGACGCCTCTTACGGAGAAACGCAGCGTAGGGCGGAGCTCAGGATCCTGACATCACCACGCCCCCAGCTGATTGGCTCGAGCCGCGGTGGGGTTTAGTGCTGTTTTGAAAGTTTTGTTTTACCTTCTTGTGGATGTCAGCCTACCCATTTTATAACAATAAAGGGTACTCCCAGTTTTTTACCAAAGTTACTGCACCATGAAGTTCTTTTATTTCTCCCTCTGAACCTGGTACTTACCACACTACACGAGCGTCCCCACTGACGGAAGGTGCACTGATAGCCTCAGATGGGTGAGCGGAGTGAGGACTCAGATGACCACATTGCTGACACCCGGATCTGGTGTATGTGCTGAGCTCGTTTGGTCTCTGTGACATGGACCCATCTGCTCTGGTAAGCAGCCTTTTTGTACATTTCTGCTGAACCGAAGTTTGCATTGAAGATCTACAATCTCCTGTCATATATTGGTTGTCTGCTTCATCAATGGACACTTCTCTGCCTATGTGAATTTTTTTTTTTTTTTTGTGTGGGATATAATCAGGCAGTGGAAGTGAATGGACTTCCTGCTTTTTACACATTCACTTATTTTGTTTATTCACCTGGATGCGAATCCAAATGATTTGTATATATGGTATTAACTTTTAAGTACATATACATGTATATATGGTATTAACTTTTAACCACTTGACAACTGGGCACATAACCCCCTTCCTGCCCAGGCGAAATTTCAGGTTTCAGCGCCGTCACGCTTTGAATGACAATTGCGCGGTCGTGCGACGTGGCTCCCAAACAAAATTGACGTCCTTTTTTCCCCACAAATAGAGCTTTCTTTTGGTGGTCTTTGATCATTTCTGCAGTTTTTATTTTTTGCGCTATAAACAAAAATAGAGCGACAATTTTGAAAAAAACACAATATTTTTTCATTTTTGCTATAATTAATATCCCATTTTTTTTTAAAAAAAACTATTTTTTTCCTCAGTTTAGGCCGATACGTATTCTACATATTTTAGGTCAAAAAACAAACAAAAAAAACGCAATAAGCGTATAGTGATTGGTTTGCGCAAAAGTTATAGCGCCTACAAAATAGGGAATAGAATTATGATTTTTTTATTTATTTTTTTACTAGTAATGGCGGCGATCTGGGATTTTTTTTTTTGCGACTGTGACATTACGGCGGACACATCGGACACTTTTGACACGTTTTTGGGACCATTCACATTTATACAGCGACCAGTGCTAAAAATATGCACTGATTACTGTATAAATGTGACTGGCAGGGAAGGGGTTAACCACTAGGGGGCGATCAAGGGGTTAATATGTTCCCTGCTAGATGTTCTTACTGTGGGGGGAAGGGGACTGACTGGGGGAGGTGACTGATGGTTGTCCCTATGTACAAGGGACACACCATCCGTCTCCTCTCCCTGACAGGACGTGGATCTCTGTGTTTACACACAGAGATCCACGTCCCTGGCTCTGTGACAGCCGATCGCTCGTACCTGGCGGACATCGCGGCCGCCAGGCACGCGCATCAGCACTCGCCTGACACGGCGGGCACAGTTTTTCCCCGATGCGCGCCCGCGGTGGCGCGCATCGCAGAAGAAAATAAGAGGACGTCCATAGACGTCCTATCAGCAATTGACGACCGCTTTGCGGACGTCTTTTCCTTATAGCCCGGGCGCGAAGTGGTTAAGTATATATATATATATATATATATATATATATATATATATACACACATACATACACATACATACATACATACATACACGTACACATACATATACACATACAATATATATATATTTGCTTCTGGCACGTTGTTTGCTATTCACAGGGTTGCGCATTTATTATTATTTTTTACGTGTTTCTAGCTGAATATTCCAGCTATTTTTTTATTTGCAGCACCATCACTTTCTTGTCATAAATATATGTGCCATAGCCTCTTGATGACTAGCATATATATACACTTATTTGATATATTTAATTAATGTTTTGTTGGCTAAGTGTGTTAGCACTTGTGTGTTGATACAGCCTAGGGAGGTAGCGCGGATTAACCACTTTACACGTACTTACCGAACTGCATCGGTTTTGGATGTTTTACAATATGCTAAGCATTCTGAGAAGTATTTGAAAACGAGGGCAAAAAAGAATGTGAAAGTAAAGGTTTTTATGCAAGGCGATGAGGAGGATGAGGATGTAGGAGAGTACACCTCCGAGGCGGAACCAGAGGAGTCTCAAAAAGGGAGAGGTAGGGGTGGTTTTAGAGGAAGGAACAGGTCAAGAGGAAGGAGGAAGGGGTAGAGGACAATGGAGGAATAAAGACTGGGTAGAAAAAAGGGAGTGTTGGGATTGTGGGAAAAAGGGTCACTTGGCCAGGGACTGCCCTGACGGGCCCGGCCCCCACAAAATCAGATTGACTAGACATGGTATGCGTGAGCCACCTGGAAAAGATAGGGTACGTTGAAAACTTACCACAACTTACCACTTACCACAAACTTAACCATGGAGTTAATGGTGTAAAGAAAATGTGTACAGCTGCTGGTGGATTCTGGGGCCTCTGGGACCCTAATTCACCCTGCAGATGTGCCTCATGTTGATCAATCTACAAAATCTATTTTGGTACAAGGTGTAAGTGGAAAATTGGTGAGGGAATCATTGTCTGAGTATGTCACCATTGAGGAGCCAGAGACAGGGGTCAAGACCACAACCAGAGTGATCTTGTCTACTGTCTGCCCTGTAAATCTCTTGGGTAGAGACCTAATGTCAGCCATGCGCATGTCAGTCAGTGCACAAAATAGGATTTTTGTACTCACCGTAAAATCAGTTTCTCTGACGTCCATGGACGGACACAGCTCTAATACTGAAACACGTGGGTATATGTCCCTGCTCGCAGGAGAAGATCTAGGCAGAATGTTAGAAACATACATTCTAGAACAAACCAGAGCTTTACAGCCCCACCCAGGGGGGCGGTCCCTCCGGACATAACCCTCCTACCTGCAGCCAGCAGCCTCAGTTCGTAACAAAGCAGAACAAACCTTAAAAGAAGGGTGGGTGCTGTGTCAGTCCATGGACGTCAGAGAAACGGTTTTTACGGTGAGTACAAAAATCCTATTTTCTCTCATCGTCCATGGACTGACACAGCTCTAATACTGAAACACGTGGGACGTCCCAAAGCAGTTTCAGAAAAGGGTGGGAGCAGTAGTAAAGGAAAAACCAAAACTTCACTCCAAACAAGCAGAGCTCCTCAACGGAGGAGTTGCAAAATTAAACAGCGGCCTGCAACACTTTGTGGCCGAAGGAAGCATTCGAAGATGCAGCCACATCAACCTTATAGAATTTAGAAAAGGTATGAACGGACGACCAGGTCGCCGCCTTGCACACTTGTGCAACCGTTGATTGATGTCGGAAAGCTCAGGAAGCACCAATTGCCCTGGTGGAATGCGCCGTAACCGGAAAGGGAGGCGCCCTCCCCTTAATGGCATAGGCCTGTATAACAGTCTGTCTGATCCACCTAGAAATGGTGGCAGACGACACCGCTTGGCCCTGTTTTGGACCAGAGACAGACACAAACAGTGAGTCAGACTTCCGAATAGAAGCAGTAGCCGTCAGGTACACCCGTAAGGCTCGCACCACATCCAAATTGTGAAGCGCAAACTCTCTGGGATGCGATGGGTGAGGGCACAAGGACAGAAAGGACAATGTCCTCATTAAGGTGAAAAGCGGAAACCACCTTTGGAAGGAAAGACGGTCGCGGGCGCAACACCGCCTTATCCTTATGTAGGACCAGGTAAGGCGACTTGCATGACAGGGCCGCCAACTCAGACACCTGTCTAACAGTAATGGCCACTAAGAAAGCCACCTTCTGAGACAAAGTTAAGAGAGGAATATCTCTGATATTCTCAAAGGGAGGTTCCTGAAGAACCGAGAGCACCAAATTCAGATCCCAAGGAGGGAGAGGAAACTTGGCAGGGGGAATCACATGGCGAATGTAAGCTTTCCAGGTACGGTGATAGATCTTTCTAGAGGAAGACTTCCGTGCCCTCAGCATGGTTGAAATGACCGAATCTGAAAGGCCTCGGTCCTTCAGCACCTGGCTCAATAACCAATCCGTTAAAACCAGAGACTGTAAAGCAGGATGAAAGATGGGACCTTGAGACAGAAGGTCCTCCCTCATGAGCAGTCACCAAGGGATGTCCACGATGAGACGTACCAGATCGGCGTACCAATGACGCAGAGGCCAATCCGGGGCAATGAGGATCACCGGAATGCCCTCGGCTGCTACTCTGCACAGCAGACAAGGAAGCAACTGCAGCGGAGGGTAAGCATATATCAAGCGATACTGACCCTACGGGGCCACCAACGCGTCCGAGTCAAGATGCCATCAGGTCCACATGCGGTGTGCCCCACCGCCGACAAAGGAGCTGAAACACCTCCGGATGCAAGGACCACTCCCCCTGGTCCAAGGACTGGCGACTCAGATAGTCCGCCTGCCAGTTTTCTACGCCCGGAATGTAGACTGCCGACAGAGCCGGCACGCTTCTTTTCACCCACCTTAGGATGTGGGCGACCTCGAATGCCGCAGCCGAGCTCCGAGTGCCCCCCTGATGATTGACATACGCCACGGCCGTGGCGTTGTCCGACTGGATTCTGACCGAGCGCCCCTGTAGCTTCTTAGACCACGCGGAGAGACACAGTCTGATCGCTCGCCATTCCAGAACGTTGATCGGTAGACGGTATTCATCCGGAGTTCAGCCCCCTGAGCTGACAGGACTCTCCAAACTCTTCCCCAGCCCGTCAGGCTGGCGTCCGTCGTGACCACCGTCCACTGGATGGGGAGGAACGACCTCCCGGACCGAAGAGCCAGGGATCTCAGCCACCACGTCAGGGACGCCCTGACAGAGTGACTCACCTGAATCTGAAGATCCAATGATAACGGGGACTTGTCCCAAATGGACAGAATTTCCTTCTGCAAAGCCCGAGTGTGAGATTGGGCATACGGAACAGGACCCGTACTGCCGACTGAAGTGTCTAACTTCTCCGAAGGTAGAAACACCTTCGCTGCCAAAGTCCCGGAGGGTCTGAGTGACTATTGTCACATTTTCCTCCAACTCTGAGCCATTTTCTGCTCGAAGGAGATCGTCCAGATAGCCCACGATAACAATTCCTCGCTGTCTCAGCAAAGCTAGAACCGGGGCAAGCACTTTGGTGAAAACCCGTGGTGCCGATGCTAGGCCGAAGGGAAGAGCCACAAACTGATAGTGGACCTCGCCAATGGCAAAACGCAGAAATTTCTGGTGACTTGCGCAGATCGGGACGTGCAAGTAGGCGTCCTTGATATCCAAGGACGCCAGAAAATCCCCTTGGTGGAGTGTCGCGATCACCGTGCAAATGGATTCCATACGGAATTTTTGTACCTTCACATAGGCATTCAAGGCCTTGAGGTCCAGGATTGGCCGGACCCCGTCCTTCTTTGGAACAACAAACAGGTTTGAGTAAAACCCCTGAAACCTCTCCTGTGCCGGAACTCAAGAGGGCTGCCCAGCGGGCAGGGAGGAGAGGGAGGTTTGAGGGAAAGAATCTGTTTGGGGGCCACGAGTGGAACTCTATCCTGTACCCCGAGGTGACCACCTCGCACACCCACCGGTCGGAGATCCGGGAGGTCCACCGAACCGTGAACCTGCGAAGACGTCCCCCCACCCCAGAGTCGGGCAGGGGTAAGACTTCATGCGGTGGCAGGCTTGGGAGCCAGCTTGGTTGGCTTACGCACCCAGGGACGCTTCTGTCCCCCAGCCGCACTTTTTTCAGTCTGGGAGGGCTTACCCGTGGATTCTGACTGACGAAAAACCTTCTTCGCTGGAAAGTCAGGGCCCAGCCTACGGTGGGACTCCTTTTCCTTAATAGACTGGGGAAGGAAGGTGCTCTTACCCCCTGTGACATCCTTAATAATGTCATCCAGGGTGGCCCCAAACAGTCTACCGCCCTCAAAAGGGCAAATCAGCCAGGAGCTTCTTGGAAGCTAGGTCGGCCGACCAGCATTTCAGCCAGATAAGGCGACGCAACACCACAGTAGAGATAGAGGCCCCAGATATTAAAGGGGCCGCATCCAAAGTGGCATCGCATACAGACTAAACCCTGCGCAAGTTGGTGAGCCAGGGCAATGGTCTCTGGAGGGAGATTATGCTCCTGCACCGTCCGGTGAAAAATATTTGCCCATTCTGTGAGTGTCTGAGACACAGGGGTCTCCGCCACTATAGGGCGTAAGGCAGACCCCAACAGGGCAAACATAGTTCTACTCAACACTTCTGACCTCCTGTCAGTGGGGTCCTTAAATGCGGGAGTCCCCTCCATTGGGAGCGTGGTAGCCTTATTCAGACGAGCGACCGGGGGGTCGACCACTGGGGGGAGAGCCCTTTTTTAACCAGGGCCTCCTCAAAGGGGTATCTAATAGATATACGCAGCGGGACCGTCAAAGTCTTCTGCGGCTTATCCCAGACTTGGTCAATGAATTGATCAAAAAAAGGCACATATGGAAAGACCTTTTTTGAAGAAACGGCTTTAAAGAAACCAAAAGGAGACAGCCTCCACCTGAGGTTCCCCAGCCGCAACATTCAGCTTGAGAGTGTCCCTCACAGCATCAATGAGTTCACTTACAAGCGCCCTGTCAGTTACTGGCTCAGAACTGGGGTCTTCCTCACAGGGAATGTCCTGTTCAAAAACATTAAAATCATCAGAGCTAGGGTCCTGAACAGCAGCAGCTAGGCCCATATCTGAGTCAGAGCACTCCCCTACTGGAGAATGTGTGGGGAGAGGGCGCTTTAAAGCTCCCTTGCGCTCGCACACCGCTTCCATCCTGACAAGGAATGATTCCAAGACTGCCGACAACTGGTCCATAGGGACCGCAGGTGCAGGAGCACTGCCTGTTGCCTCTGACAAGTGTGGGGAAGCAGGTGAACCAGACTCCATACTCACCACCCTCTGAGACCTTATACACAATAAAGTGAATAATACAGTCCACCCATTGGCTGCGCTGAGGCTGAGGAGGGGATACCCAGAGGACTCACCAACCCTTTTAAAGGACCGCTCAGCTCTGCTGTATGTCACCGAACTGCCAGCGCGAGTGAAGCCTGAGGAGAATGTGAGGAGATTCACGCCGCAGCAGCGGCGATAGAGGCCAAAACCGAAAGTGAAAGCGCCGCGGCTTCAAGAAAATGGCCGCCGGCCGCATGTAAGCTGCGCCATTGATCCACGGCAAGATGGCCGCCGAGCGCAGTTAAACACAGCAATAGCCATGCCAGCTAATGGCGTCTCCAAACACCCACACCTCACAGTCCCAGCACACAGACATGAGCGCCCCCCGCCAGGCCAGAGTGACCCCCAAGTACCCCCACACAGCACAGTGCCAGAACAGGGTGCAGAGAGCAGCATAACAGGGGGAGACACGGAGAAACCCCCCCCCCCCAAGCAGAGAAACACAGCCAGCATGTACTCACCTGAAGCAGGAGAGACTACTTACCTGTTCCAAAGGGACCCACTGGCTTGTTTCAGACAGACCTATCACAGAGTAGTACTGAGTAGCTGTCGGCCCGGTCCACCGTGAAAGATACAGCAGGTACTGTTCAATCTTGTGAGGACCGCGGGAGCATAAAAGCAACCCGGCCACCCCTGGAGTCATGGGGCATGTCGTAAACTGAGTCTCACGCACACAAGTTGAGGATCAGCACGCTCGATGGTCGGACAGGGAAGACTACGAGGATACCAGTGTACCCAACCTGTTGCCCAGCCGACAGTTGATTGAAGGTCTCAAAAATAAAATAATAAAATTCCAAAAGGAATAAAACGAAAATCTTCTAGGAGACTGGCTCCTGAGAGAGCCACGTCTTCTCCTGCTAGGCAGAAAAAACTGAGGCTGCTGGCTGCAGGTAGGAGGGTTATGTCCGGAGGGACCGCTCCTGGGCGGGGCTGTTCAGCTCTGGTTTGTTCTAGAATGTATATTTCTAACATCTAACATTCTGCCTAGATCTTCTCTTGCGAGCAGGAACATATACCCACGTGTTTCAGTATTAGAGCTGTGTCAGTCCATGGACGATAAGAGAAAATGGGTTTGTAGTCCAGGTAGGACAGGGACCCATAAACCCAATAGAAGAAACACATTATTACTACTCCTTAGATGTGTATATGAAAGACAACGAGACAGTTGATATTGTTGACAAAATAATTAATTATGCTGAAACCATAATGGAAGGACAGTGGATCTACAAGCACCAAATAGGGCTCACTGCACAATGTATTTTAAGAAAACACCAGGGCCCGATAGGTATTATGCTTCCAGATTTTTCTCAAAGAAGGAAATTACCCTGCAATTAACCAATGTTTACTGGAGTGTTGAGGGATTTTGTGCATCGGCATGTTGTATACCCCTTGAGGAACAAGTTCTATTTAGGGAAATTACCCCACATCTAACCTTGACTAAACCCAAAAACAAAGATTGGAGGGATGTGGGAGGGTTTGTGAGGGAATGTCAGGACCTAAGAGATTGGGGTCCTGTGGGCCTACCTGACCTATACATAAGTCAGTCGACAGGATACTTCTGTCACAAACCCTTAGGACATGAAATTATTACAACACCCTCAGCACACGTGGGCTACAGGAACTGAATGATACTTGACACAAGAGGGACACCTGTTAGATGGGCTGCCTGAGCCACTGTGGTCTAGGGGTCCAGCAGATGTGGGACTCATGAAAGGAGTCCAACCAGTAACCATCACTCCAAAATCACATCACAGGCCCCACCAAAAACAATACCCCCTCAAGAAGGAAGCAGAGGAGGGCATAGCCCCAGTAGTAGATGAACTTTTAAAAACAGGGGTAATCATTCCGTGTCCTGAGAGCCCTTGCAATACCCCTCTTTTTCCTGTTAGGAAGGCTCCACCTTCCACAGGCTGGAGAATGGTACAGGATTTACAAGCTGTTAACCAGGCAGTTATACCAAGAGCTCCTGTAGTACCAGATCCACACACATTACTGAATGATTTAGATCCAGGGAATTAATTATTTTCTGTGACTGATATCAATAAGGCTTTTTTTTAGCATTCCGGTGCACCCTGACCATCAATTTTGGTTTGCCTTCACCTACCGGGGAAAAAAATATATACCTTCAGCAGGTTGCCCCAGGGCTATTGTAAGTCCCCTACCATTTTTTCACAGGCAATGTCCTCAAACTTGGCTCAATTTGTACCCCCAGGGGGAAGCCAGCTCCTCTATGTAGACAACATCCTAGTGGCGTCTCCCTCAGAAGAGGTTTGTAAGACTGACACAATGGCTTTGTTATATTTCCTCCATAACCAAGGGCATAAGGTAAATAGAACAAAACTCCAGTTGTGGCAACAGTAGGTAAATACTTGGGGTATATTATCTCAAAAGAAGGTCGGCACCTGGATGAGGAGAGGATCCGAGCCCTCCTCCAGGTACCGAGACCAAAGACAAAGAAACATATGATGTCCTTCCTGGGTATGGCAAATTTTTGTAGAGCCTGGATTCCCAGGTATTCCATACTAATGGCCCCTTTGGTTCAGGCAATACATGGGAACCCTATGGCCCCCCAGTATGTTATAAAATGGAGTGAGGAAACAGACAGCTTTCACTGACCTAAAACAAGTCCTTTCTCGTTCATCAGTGTTGGCCTTACCTAACTATGACAAACCTTTCGAACAAACAGTGGACTCAAGGGAGGGTCACATGACATCGGTACTTACACAGTCACATGGCAAGCGCTAGAGGCCGATCGCTTACTATTCTACAAAACTAGACAGTGTAACTAGGGCACTTCCACCCTGTGTACAGGCAGTGGTAGCTGCAGCTGAAGCAGTTAAAGCCTCAGCATCTATAGTGCTATATCACCCACTGACACTGAAAGTACCATATGCAGTATCTGTTATACTTTTACAACAAAAGATATCACATTTGAGCCCAGCACGACATCTTTCCTGTATGACAATACTCTTGACACAACCTCACCTAACAATACAGAGGTGTACAACATTAAACCCTTCTACACTACTACCACTTCCTACTGATGGTCATAAACATGATTGTACTGCTGCCATCGCTGAAAAGGTACTGCCACAAAGTGATTTGAAAGATGTACCGTTATCTAACCCTGACATAACACTTTTTGTCGATGGCTCCAGTAAAAAAAAAACAAAAAAAAAACAGTTGGCACAAATGCAACTGGATACGCAGTAGTGACACAGGATGAAATCTTAAAAGCTGGGCCATTACCGAAACATTATTCGGCACAAGTAGCAGAACTTGTAGCACTGACAAGAGCATGCATAATATCAAAAGGAAAATCTGTAACTATATTACACAGATAGTCAATATGCATTTTCAACAGTACATGTCTTTGCACAACAATGGAAAAACAGGGGGATGGTGACCTCTAGTGGTAAGCCAATTTCACACACAGACTTCATTTTAGAACTCTTGGATGCAATCCAGTTACCAAAAGAGCTTGCAATATGCAAATGTCAAGCACACACAAAACATACAGACCCCATCTCGAAGGGAAATAAAAAGGCAGATGAAGCGGCTAAAATAGCGGCACAAGAAACGCATCAAATAATGACAGAACTGGAAATCATGGAGATAGATCATACAGTCCTTACTGATATGCAGCAGAATGCACCTCCCGGGGAGAAACAATATTGGAAAACAAAAGGTTGCACAGTAATAGATAACATTTATACATCACCTGAAGGAAAACCGGTATTGCCAAAATCCCTTTTTTAGGTATGCAGCAGTGTTGACACATGGAGTAACTCATGTGTCAAACAGGGGGATGACTGAGATGTTGAATAAAGTATGTACAGCCTATGGTTTCACCAACTACTCGAAAACTTTTTGTTCTCAATGCCTTATATGTGCAAGACACAATGCTCAGGGAGGCATAAGACCACTGAAAGGGAAGTTCCCTACACCGCAATATCCATCCCAGCACATTTGTATGGATTTTATTGAATTGGAAAAATGTGAAAGGAAAAAATATTGTTTGGTTATCATAGACGCCTTGACCAAATGGGTGGAGTTATTCCCGACAGGAAGTGCGGACGCACAGACTGTGGCCAAAGCATTACTAAGAGATATAATTCCTGGGTTTGGAATCCCTGAAAAGATCTACATTGATAATGGATCCCATTTTGTAAATAAAACTATACAACATTTGACAGAAGTGATGGGCATCCAAGTAAAAAACCATTGCACCTACCACCCCCAATCAGCTGGATTGGTGGAGAGACACAATGGAATCCTGAAAAATAAGCTGAGAAAAGCCATGGAAGAAACAGGTAAAAATTGGATGTACTGCCTACCTTTAGCTGTGACTAGCATGCATATTACACCCACACAGGAAGGTTTGAGTCCATTTGAAATGATACATGGAAGGCCATATAGAATACCCTTACTACTAAATGAAACACCAGTTGAAGAATCTGAACGTACCTTAGCAGAATATATGTCTAACTTGTTGAAACAGAAACAAATTAATGAGGTCTGTTCTATTCCAGAAGGTCCAATCCAAGTTGAAGACAAAATCCATATCGGAGACTGGGTCCTGATAAAAGTAATAAAAAGGAAACATTGGCACTCGCCTAAGTGGGAGGGGCCATATCAGGTTCTTCTCACCACTCCCACGGCAATAAGGATTGCAGAGAGGTCTACCAGGACTCACCAGTTCCATTGCAAAAAGGTTTTACAGGCAGAGCAGGGTCAGTTGGCGACAGAGCTCTGGTAAGTCCGGCTACAAAAGGAAGGTCCCGCACAAGGTGGGACTTGTCTCAAACTGGTGAAGACTCCCTTACCTTACCCCCTGGGGCGCTGTAGCTGGTCAGGATGAAAGGGACAGTAATTATCTTGGGTCTACTGGTGACTCTAGGTGAGATGTCCATACGGGGAGGCAGAAACTGGAAAAAGAAGGAACCTCTAGAATGGGCAAGTACGGGGAAGGCTTTGAACTTAACCTTCATAGAAGGGGTAACTAGTACCATTTTAGTTGATTTTTGCCAAATGGTGGACTGTAGGGACATAACTGAATCAAGAAAGCTCCAGTGGGCAGATAAATATGTTTGTTATCTTCCAAGTGGAACTGAATGTTCAGTATGATACCAGGCCCTTTGGACCACAGCACACCAAGATTGGGGGTACAACATTCCAGGCACAAATGGTTTAAAAGAAAGACTCACTATAACAAAAGGCAGCCAATTCCCCCTATACACATGGCAGAGATTGCAACCAATTGCTGATAACATTAAAAGAACCTCAAAAAACTGATCAATGGTTATATTCTATGGGAGCATGGGTGTTGGGAACAGATCCTTTAGGTAAATTTTTCCTCGTGGTATTACCACCCAATAAAACCAAACAGGAGAAGGTAGACACAGAAGGGAAAGAAGAAGGCCATACTAAAATAGAAGTTCTGAGTAACACTCTAAGATTTACTAACATAACAGTAGAAGATGTCATAGCTTTGGAGACGGGTTACCAAGAAACAAATGAGTGGTTAGAATGGTTGAGGTACACGGTTAAAACTTTAAAAAAGGAAAACTGTTTAGTTTGTGCTGGAGCTAGACCACATTTAGCAACGGTCCCCTTTTCTCTACATTACAATACAGATCCAGAAGGTTTAAAATGTATGCTGCGGTTGTATATTAAGAGCTATAAACCAGAAACAAATTCCACCTGTCACACATTAAGTTTGTGGTTTCCCCCAGTGCAGACACCTCAAATACCTCCAGCGGTTGCTACGTATCCGGGCAATTTTACTTGTCTTGCACTCCCAGGGAACAGTAGCGTGGTGGATCTTGGGTCACTACCTGATGACTGCTGTGCGAAGAGGATTAGCAAGGAAAATGGTGACTGGTTTGAACATGACACTCAGAGAGCTGATGTCTGGTGGATATGTGGGGATAAGAAACTGCGAGCTATGATCCCGGCCAATGCCCGAGGGGATTGTGCAATGGTCCAGCTGGTTATGCCCCTGAGAATCCTGTCAGAACACCCTTGGACTAAGAGTCACCAACGGTATCGAAGGGACACCTCTCCCAAAGGGTCATTTGACTCCCAGATCTACATAGATGAGATTGGAGTCCCTCGAGGGGTGCCGAATGAGTTTAAGGCCAAGAATCAGGTAACGGCTGGGTTTGAGTCTCTTCTGGTGGGTGACTATAAATAAAAATCTTGACTGGATTAACTATATATACTACAACCAACAACGATTTGTAAACTATACCAGGGACGCTGTAAAAGGTCTAACAGAATAGCTGGGCCCCACTTCTCTAATGGCATGGCAGAACCGAATGGCGTTAGATATGGTCCTAGCTGAAAGAGGAGGGGTATGCAAAATGTTTGGTAGCATGTGTTGTACCTTTATCCCTAATAATACAGCCCCTGGGGGAACCGTGACCAGAGCCCTGGAAAAACTGACTGCTCCATCGAATGAATTAGCGGAAAACTCAGGTATTAACGATCCATTCACAAACTGGCTTGAAGGATTGTTTGGAAAATGGACTGGACTTATAACATCATGTTTGATCTCAATTGCTGTGGCAGTGGCTTTTCTGGTCACTTGCGGATGCTGCTGCATTCCCTGTATTCGAGGACTTTCACAAAAACGGATTGAAACCACAATCTCAAGAACAATGTATCAAGCACTTCCTACCTCTGAGGAGACCTATGTGGACATTGAAGCTCAACTTAATGACATACAGTCCGAAAGTGTATAACACAGGGACTATCATCGAAATGTGTTGAGATAAAATAGACACACAAGAGGAGGGAATGTTAGAAAAGTTTTTTAGTATTGTGCGTCTATTAGACAGCTTCACTGATTTTTTAAGATGGCTCCTGAGCACATGTTCTAACCTTGTTGTATTCTTTTGTTCTTACTAACCCTATATGTAATATATATATATATATATATATATATATATATATATATATTAGGGCCGAAACAACTAATCGATTAATCGACAACTAATCGATTATGAAAATGGTAATCGATTAATTTCATAATCGATTAATCGACCAGTAACATAATGAGGTTAAAAAAAACTAAAATTAGCCCTTTATAGTACAAAAAGAGCAAGTAATTGCTACTGTAAATATTACTTTCACTGTTCCACAGTAAAAAATTAACCCCTTACAGTAGCGATTATTTGCTCTTTTTTGTACTATAAAGGGCTAATTTTATTTAATTTTTTAACCCCATTATGTTACAAAAATCTAAAACGCACAGCAAAACACACTACAGAAACAGATCAAAAGCAAACTGCATAGGTGTGTACTGAGCGTTATGCTGGCCAGATGGATCAATTTTCAGACGAGAATATTAATACAAAAAATCTTTGTACATTCGCTGAATGAAAGAATGTTGTTTGAAATTTTCACTTGCTTTTAACATTCAGTTTTAAAATGAATGTAATTTCTGAACGAAAACCACATACACTGAAAATTCCTTTGACCAAGAAGTTTTTTAATATTTATAATAATGATATCTGATATTTACCAGATTCACCCTCTAATAGTATACAGTATATCTAATCAGTCTGTTATTCTCAGAGTGGATTAGAGATTTTGCTCCCTAGCCATATAGTTGGTTATTTATATTTACCACTGCATTGAGATATTTAAGAATAAATTGCTTTTTTTTTATACTTTACATATTAACTAAATTATACACCACATTTTTTTTAAGGTAATTAACCGATTAATCGAAACAATAATCGGCCAACTAATCGATTATGAAAATAATCGTTAGTTGCAGCCCTAATAATAGGATTTTTATAACAGCTTACCTGTAAAATCCTTTTCTTGGAGTACATCACGGGACACAGAGCGACATAGTCATTACTAATGGGTTATATAGATACCTTCAGGTGCTGGCACTGGCAACTTCCAAAACCGGAAGTACCCTCCCCTATATAAGCCCCTCCCATCCGGGAGCACCTCAGTTTTGTAGCAAAGCAATAAGTGTCCCCAAAAGAGGGGTGGGAGCTCTGTGTCCCGTGATGTACTCCAAGAAAAGGATTTTACAGGTAAGCTGTTATAAAAATCCTATTTTCTTTCTCGTACATCACGGGACACAGAGCGACATAGTCATTACTAATGGGATGTCCTAAAGCAATGCCCAACGAGGGGGGGGATACACCATACATAAGCTGAGCGCCATCAGACATGAGGATCTTTTGCGGCCTGCAACACACTGCGCCCAAAGGCGACATCCTCCTGACTTCTAACGTCCACCTGGTAGAACCTAGTAAACGTGTGTACTGAAGACCATGTTGCGGCCTTACAGATTTGAGCCAGGGAGGCCTGGTGATGCGCTGCCCATGAAGTTCCAACTGCTCTCGTGGAGTGCGCTCTAACTTTGAACGGAGGCGGTCTCCTTCTTAAGCCATAGGCTTGCATAATGACCTGTTGAATCCACTTGGCTAAAGTAGATTTTGACGCTGCCTGACCCTTTCTGGGGCCTTCCGGCAGAATAAACAAAGTATCCGTTCTGCGAATCTGAGCAGTGGCTTTAGATAAGCTTTAACTGCTCTTACTACATCCAAAGAATGCAATAACTTTTCCTCTACCGAACTAGGTTTGGGGAAAAAAGAAGGAAGAACCACATCTTGGTTCAAATGAAAACCTTGATACCACCTTAGGAAGAAAGGCTGGATGAGGACGTAACACTACTCTGTCCTTATGGATAACCAGATATGGCTCTTTACAGGACATAGCTGCTAATTCCGGCACTCTTTTAGCCGAACAAATGGCTACTAGAAAAAACAATTTCCTGGTGAGAAGAACCAAGGAACTATGCTGTAATGGTTCAAATGGTTGTTTCTGTAGAACCGACAGAACCAGGTTTAGATCCCATGGACATATGGGAATATTAACCGGAGGACTAATACGCATCACTCCTTATCTAAAGGCTTTGACTAGTGAATGCGAAGCCAAGGGCCTTTGAAAAAATATTGACAAGGCCGAAAACTGACCTTTGATAGTACTCAAGGCAAGCTTCCTATCTACAGCCCACTGTAGGAAGTCCAGACTCCTACCTATTACGTACTTATGTGGATGCCATTTCTTGGCCTCACACCACGCGATGTACGCCTTCCAGATTCTATAGTAGATCTGCCTGGATACCGGCTTCCTGGCATTGATCATGGTAGATACCACAGGATTAGAGAGCCCTCTCTTTTTTAGAATGTGGGCTTCAATAGCCAGGCCGTCAAACCTAGGGCTGGTAAGGAAGGGTGGTATATCGGTCCTTGCGAAAGCAGGTCCGGACGACGTGGGAGAGACCAAGGACTCCCCACTGACATTTTACAATCTCCGCGTACCACGCTCTTCGGGGCCACGCTGGAGCCACCAGAATCACTGGTTTCTTTTCTACCCTGATTCTGCGGAGTAATCGAGGTAACCATTGTGGCGGTGTGAATGCATATATCAGCTTGAACTGATCCCAAGGGAACACTAGGGCATCCGAGCCGCAAGCTAGGGGATCCCTTGTCCGAGAGACAAACCTGTCCACCTTTGCGTTGAATCTGGATGCTAGAAGATCTACATCCGATGTTCCCCACCGCTGACATATTGTCCAGAAAACCTCGGGGTGAAGGGACCATTCCTCTGGGCATAATTGCTGGCGACTTAGAAAGTCCGCCTTCCAATTCTCCACTCCTGGAATAAATACCGCAGATATGGCTGGGACATATCTTTCTGCCCATTTCAGGATGTAATTTACTTCCCTCTGGGCTGCACGACTCCTGGTGCCCCCCTGATGATTGATATATGCCACTGCTGTGGCATTGTCTGATTGAATTCTGACAGGGGACCCTTGGAGTTTGGATGTCCATGCTACTAGGGCATACCGGGCTGCTCGTATCTCTAAGAGATTGATGGGCAGGGCCTTTTCTGCATCCGACCATCTGCCCTGGAGAGACCATTGCTCCAGTACTGCTCCCCAGCCTATAAGGCTGGCATCTGTAGTGACCACCTTCCAAGAAATCGGACTGAAGGATTTCCCTTTATCCAGATTTTGGGGAACCAACCACCAACGGAGGCTCTTGCGAACGGAAGGGGACAAGGACATTGTAAGTCTAGGGCCTGAACTTTTTTGTTCCAGGCTGACAGTATGGCCCCTTGCAAATTCCTTGAATGGAATTGACCGTAGGGTACTGCTTCGAATGATGCCACCATTTTTCCCAGCAGCCTCATGCACAGGCGTATGGACGGCTGTCTTTTTTGTACCCACTAAGTGGATCAAATCTTTCAAAGACAACACCTTTCCTTGAGGCAAGAATATTTTTCTCTGGCCTGAATCCAACCTAAGCCCCAAGTATTCCAGACTTTTGACTGGTTTTTAGGGCTGACTTGTCTCGGTTGATAATCCAACCGTGAGATTCCAGATACTTGATTGTCTTGTGAACGACCACGTCTAGTTTTTTCACTGAGTGGTCTATCAGCAACAAGTCATCTAGATATGCCATTATCATAACACCTTGTGTTCTTAGATTGGCCAATAAAGGGCCAGAATTTTTGTAAACACTCGTGGTGCTGTGGCCAAACCGAAGGGTAAGGCTCTGAACTGAAAATGGCGCCCTTCTACTGCAAAGCGTAGAAATTTTTGGTGGACTGGAAAGATGGGAATGTGCAAATAAGCATCTTTGATGTCGATCGCGGCTAACCAATCCTCCCCTTGTAGGGCAGTGGCCACCGATCGGATCGACTCCATCGGAAAGTCCTGATATACAGGAATTTGTATAGCCCTTTTAGAATCTCCCGTCCGCGTTTGCTTCGGGACTGTAAAGAGGTTTGAGTAAAACCCGAACCCTCATTCTTCCAGGGGAACCTCCATAATTACTCCTTGGAGCAATAGTTGTTCTAGTGCCAACAGGAGGGACTCTCTCTTCCGGGGATCCCTTGGCACGTTTGACCTCAAAAAATGGGAAGGAGGAGAGTCTTTTAACTCCAAACTGTATCCCAAACATACTGCGGAGAGCACCTATCTGTTTTGATTGTGTCCCGCCAGGTCTCTTGCGAACAACTGGAGTCCTCCCCCCACCTGACTGAGTGGGGGCAACCCTTCAATGAATTTAACTTTGGGGGAGGTTTTGTACCTCCCCTGACCCAGGGTTTCTCATTACCCTGCTATTGTCCCTGTTTTTTACCCCCGGGAATTGACCGAGGAGGCCGTCGGAACTGTTACACAGCCGATGCCCCAGGGACTGGAGAAGCAGGCCTCTTAAAGAGGGACCTCTAACTCTGTTTTTAACCGGCAAGAGCGTATTTTTACCGCTGGAAATTTTCTGGATATATTTGTCCAGGTTTTCCCTGAATAAGCGTTCACCCTGAAATGGGACGCTAACCAGCCATTCTTTACAGGGAGCTTCAGCAGACCAGTTTTTGAGCCATAGAAGCCTACGCATATGTACTATAGACAGCGTAAGGCGGGAGGCCTGATGGACTGAATCCTTTATTGCGTCAACCGCAAAGCCTAAGGCTCTAGGTAGATCAGCTAGGGCAAGGCCTGCTGATCTGTCAAGTCCCTCAAGACCTGTTTCAACTGATCCTTCACTGCTTAGCAGACCCCAATAGCTGCTACTGCTGGTTGTGTCACCAAGCTTGCTGTAGAAAGAAGCAGACTTTCATAAGGACTCCAATCTTTTATCTATTGGGTTCTTGAACATTTGGACATTATCCACTGGACATGTCAGTGATTTATACATACAAGAGATGGCTGCGTCCACTGAAGGGACCTTCCATTTTTTTTGATGAACTTATCCTCCATGGGATAGACCACCGGAAATCTCTTGGGGGAATAAATATTTTCTCAGGACGTTCCCAATCCTGGTAAATAAGCCCTTTCAGTAAAGGGTGAAGTGGAAAAGAACAGACAGTCT
Source organism: Rana muscosa (assembly GCA_029206835.1). Classification (NCBI taxonomy): domain Eukaryota; kingdom Metazoa; phylum Chordata; class Amphibia; order Anura; family Ranidae; genus Rana; species Rana muscosa. Next base: position 6,748,735 of record CM055122.1, read on the forward strand.
GGGGGCTTCTAGCGACCCCAACGAGGATACAGTAGTGGTTGATGGTTCCGCAAGGTGCATTTTTAATGCTGATCGGACCATGTTAGTCAGAGACTGAACCCATAATCTTTCAGCTTGAGATGCTGAGAAAAGGTTCCCCCACTGTTGATTCCTCTATAACAGAATCAACCTCATCCTGATCCCCTTCAGGCAGGTCGATCCCTGTATGGGACTGTTGCTCTGCTAACAGGCACTCTGAAGGAGGAGACGGAGATGGGGCGTGCTTTCCCTGACAGGGAGGCAGCGATCAATGTTGACAATCTCTCTCTAATCCTCCCAGAGCTGGGGAAAAAACCTCCTCTGTTACATACACAGGAGCAGGTGAACTGAGGACAGCCACAGTACCAAGTACCCCTGCAGGGTCTCTACGGTCACTTACCTCTGAACTTCAGGGGAGACTGGTGCAGCAGAAGCATGCCCAAGATCCTCAGAGCCCGATGAGACCCCCTTCGCTTCCTGGAAGATTCAGTTCCGGAGCTTCTGGACGGCATATTCCTAAGCCTAAAGCTGAGGTATTCCAGCCGTAATACACCACTTTTACTGAGAATAGTCTAGCACAATTGCTGCTATATCACAGTTGGTGTCTACTAAAGTGCCTTTCTAGGGGATGCCTGCATCAACCGCCTCTGTGTGCCTTTATACTGTTGCTAGCTCTGTCTGTGCACTTCAATAGCCAGCTATAATGTGCTTTAAAACACGCTGGACGCCCGCACATGCGCAGTAGCGCCGCGGCGCACACCTGAGCGTCATCCACCCGCTCCGCCCCTTTTTCCAGATCGCCTCTATGAATAGAGGCGCGTGCGCGCGGGCACGTGCGCCTTCGGCGCCTTTTTTGAAAACAACAAGGAGCTAGATGGGAGCCAGGGTCCCTTTGCCACAGGGCCCGGGGATGGATGAGCGCAGCAACAGGGCAGAGGAGACAGCTTCCCAGGAGAGAACATACCAACTGCCTGGATTTGATTCTGGACGAAAAAAATCCACATTACAAGAAAAAAAACCATAGCGGCCTCTAGTGTCTAACACAGGTACCGCGGTCTTACATTTTTTTTTTTTTTTTTTCTTGCCTACTATTAAAATTTTTACATTTTCTCAGTAGTAACAGGCATACACAGAATATTAGCGGGAATACCTTAGGTAACAGGCAGAAAGACAAAATAGGCTTGGGGGTCCCTCAATAGAACCAAGTTCCCGAGGGCCCCCACTTACCTTTTCCTCGCCGCAGGACTCTGTTTGGTCCACAGAAGCCCAAACTTCACCTATCACGGCAGGCATTGTAATCAAACCTTCAGGGACCGGGTTCCCAAGGATTCCACTCCCCTGGACCTGTATAGCACCCTGCACAGAAAACATCTTGGTCGTGGGTATGACCAGAGCTCTGGATCCCAGGGTCCAGCTCTCCTAAGAGAAGCATTACAGGCAAAACCTTGCTCTTCTCTGCAAGGCCCGGGTACCGACCGTTTAGCTATGAAGCTTTTTTGGTCGGATCCGGAATAGCTTACTGAGGCCCAAAAGAACCTGTACGCAAGCTCAGTGAAAAACACATGTTTCTTCTTGGCCAACACCTTAGACACTGGCAAAAAACTGAGGTGCTCCCGGATGGGAGGGGCTTATATAGGGGAGGGTACTTCCGGTTTTGGAAGTTGCCAGTGCCAGCACCTGAAGGTATCTATATAACCCATTAGTAATGACTATGTCGCTCTGTGTCCCGTGATGTACGAGAAAGAAATATATATATATATATATATATATATATATATATATATATATATAGATAGATCATCGATTGTACAGGAAGCTCTGCTTGGGAATAAACATGCCAAGCTGTGCCAGGTACAGGCAGATCTTCCTTAGCAAATTAGCCAATAAGAAGTGTTATCTTGTTTCAGTGTAAGGATGAGAAAGGGGGGGGGGGAATCCCTTTCTCTCACTCACTTTTGTCTTTGCTCTCACTTTGTAAGCATCACGAAAATGTATTACTGCATTTTGGATTAAATAATCTTCACTTTCAAACACTTGGATTTCGATTGATTACAAGAAATAATCCAACAGGCATACAACAGTAACAGCAGTCAATAACATTAGCAGTACCAGCGGGACCTTCGCACCCCCCTCGGCGCGGGGGGGGGGGGAGGGTAATGCAAGGGGGGTACACTGCCGATGTCCCCCTATCCTCTGGTCCCTTCAGGGAGGAGAAAAGAAAGACATTTGGCAGACTTCTTTTACCTGAGAGGAATCCCCTTGCACACGCTGCTGTGGCCACACACAGACTGAGCTACACAGTGAAGACAACAGAGTAAGGTATGTGCATAGACTCCCTCTAGTGGAGAATTAAGGCATGACAACACTTTTCCCATAATGGAAGGATACATTGTTTTTTTTACATTAAAAAACACCTAAGAATTTCCAAGCTCAAATTACCAACCAGCCAGCAACCAACCAAATTCACCTGTCTAACAGTAGGTTAAAAACAGGGATTTAGTTGCACGCATTGCAACATGCGTAAGCTGCAGGCCCTGGCAAGGCTCCCTGTATACTGCAGACCCTAACTCTAAAATTTAAAGAGTCTCCTCAGTGGGAGCACATGTATGCTGATGGATTTTTTTTGTATTGTTGTCAGGCAATGCACTAGCACCTTTGCTGTCATTGTGCTGGGTGCTTAGTGTGTTCCTGCTCCTTTAAGGAGGGTTGGGCTCCCTCCAGTCATCTGCCCTTCATCTATTCATCAGCATACATGTGCTCCCACTGAGGAGACTCTTTAAATTTTAGAGTTAGGGTCTGCAGTATACAGGGATCCTTGACGGGGCCTGCAGCTTACGCATGTATTTGCAAATGCCTGCAACTAAACCCCTGTTTTAACCCACTGTTAGACAGGTGAATTTGTTTGGTTGCTGGCTGGTTGGTAAGTTGAGCTTGGAAACTCTTTGTTTTTTGACATGCGTCTGCCCTTCCAGTGCTCCTTGCTGTGAAGACCAGTTATAGGTAGGGGCAGTGACCCTTTTTATGTATAGGTGTTTTTAATACCTAAGTTTCTTCCCTTACCTTATCCCCGCCGCAGGATTTGCTGAATTAACAGACAATCCAACCTTCACCCATCACGGCAGGTTCCGTTTAGCAAACCTTCAAGGACTGGGTCCCTTGTCGGGGTTCCAACTCCCTTGGACCTGTGGAAAGCCCCTCACCAGGAGGATAGGTAATGTAGCAATACCAAAGCCCTGGGTTCCTGGGGTCCAGCCCTTCAGAGAGAGGTGTTACAGGTAAAACCTTCTGCTTCAGATACGAGGCCCCAGGTACCATGCTTTTAGGCCTTAGTGGCACTTTGGATGGATCAGGTCTTGATGGAGGCTATTTAAATCCAGCATGGATCCCTCCCGTGGAGCTCCTCAGACTACATCTTCACTCGTGACCAACACCTTAGACACGGTTGAAAAAAAACTGATGTGCTCCTGGAAGGAGGAGGGGTTATATAGGGAGTGAACTTCCTAGATTATGTTTAACCAGTGTCCATCACCTGAAGGTGGCCTATAACCCATTAAGTAATTACTTAAGGCTCTGTGTCCCATGATGTATGATAAAGAAAAGGCCGGGTCTAAGTGGTTAAGAATGCTTTTCAGAAATAGAAGTGTTATTAGTTTATTTTTATCAATTAAAAAAATTGAAAGTAAATGAATAGAAGAAGAGGAACCCAAATCAAATCAAATCAACATTTGGTGTGACCACCCTTTGCCTTCAAAAACAGCATTAATTCTTCTAGGTACACTTGCACACAATTTTTGAAGGTACTTGGCATGTAGGTTATTCCAAACATTTTGGGGAACAAACCATGGATCATCTGTGGATCTAGGCGGACTCAAATCCTTCTCTCTCTACATAAAATACCAGGCTCGATGTTAAGATCAGTGCTCTCTGGGGGCCAAAGCATTACTTCCAGGACTCGTCGTTCTTTATGCTCAAGATAGTTCTTAATAGCGATGAGCCGAACACCCTTCAGTTCGGTTCGCACCAGAATATGCGTACAGATAAAAGATTTATGCGATAACCGTTAAAGCCTATGGGACACGAATCTGAAAAATCAAAAGTGTTCATTTTAAAGGCTTATATGCAAGTTATTGCCATAAAAAGTGTTTGGGGACCCGGGTACTGCAGGGGACATGCATCAATGCAAAAAAAAAGTTTAAAAAAAAAAGTTTTTTTCCAGGAGCAGCGATTTTAATAATGCAAAAATAAGTAAAACAATAAAAATGAAATATTCCTTTAAATATCATGCCTGGGGGTGGTGCATCTTTCCCATGTTTAGAACAGTACTGCAGAAAAATTACATTTGTAAAAGGAAAAAATGTAATTTAAAATTGCTTGCGGCTGTAATGTATTGCCAGATTCCGGCAATATACATAATAAATCACTGAAAAAAACAAAACTGCGTGGGTTCCCCCCAGTCCATACCAGGCCCTTCGGGTTTGGATATGAAGGGGAACTCCACGCCTTTGGGTCTGGTTTGGATATGAAGGGGAACTCCATGCCTAAAGTTAAAAAAAAATAAAAAATGTGGGGGTCCCCCCCAAAATCCATACCAGACCCGTATCTGCATGCAACCTGGCAGGCCTCAAGGAAAAGGGGGGGCGACGACCCCACCTGAACTGAACCAGGCCACATGCCCTCAACATGGGGAGGGTGCTTTGGGGTCCCCCCCAAAGCACCTTGTCCCCATGTTGGTGGGGACAAGGGCCTCATCCCCACAACCCTTGCCCGGTGGTTGTGGGGGTCTGCGGGCGGGGGGCTTATCGGAATTTGGAAGCCCCCTTTAACAAGGGTGCCTCCAGATCCCAGCCTCCCCCTATGTGAATTGTACCCCAACCCATTCTCCAAAGAAAAAAAAAAGAAGTGTCAAAACGATAGTAGACAGTTTTTTGACAATTCCTTCATGAATAAAAAAAAAGGTCCCGCGGTGTCCATCCATCTTCAATCACGGCTCCCGGCCCCAAAAAAGAGAAAAAAATAAAATAAAAAATAAAATAAAAAGCTCTTGCTCGATGGGAGGCTTTCCACAGACTGCTGTTTTATAGGCATGGACGGAGCCACCTGGTGACGTACACATGTCAGAAGGGGTGGGATCACCCGGTTATGTCACCTAGTGGCCCCACCCTTGCCTATATAACAGCTGTCATAGCCAAGAGACATCAGGCGGCGGGGCACCTACCATCGAGGCAGTGCTTTTTCGTATTTTTTTCCGGGTCCGAGCACCGTGATTGAAGATGGATTGACATCGCGGGACACTTTATTTTGTTTAAATAAAGGAATTGTCAAAACACTGTCTCCTGTCTATTTTACTTTGACACTTTTTTGGTGAATGGGTAGAGGTACAATGTACCCATTCACATGTGGGAAGGTCGGGATCTGGGGGCCCCGTTAATAAAGGGGCTACCAGAATACGATAAGCCCCCCCCCGCCCGCAGACCCCTCACAACCACCGGTCAAGGGTTGTGGGGATGATGCCCATGTCCCCATCAACATGGGGACAAGGTGCTTTGGGCGGGACCCCAAAGCACCCTCTCCATGTTGAGGGCATGTGGCCTGGTACAGTTCAGGAGGGGGGCGCTCTCTCATTCCCCATTTTTCTGCGGCCTGCCAGGTTGCAAGCTTGGATAAGGGTCTGGTATGAATTTGGAGGGGGACCCCCCTACCACTAGGGCTGGGAAAAAAAATCGATTTTAATCTTGAATCGAGTTTTGAGTTCAAATCGATTCAGATTTGAAGAAAATCGGTTTTTTTTTTTTTATCCTTCAGAGTTTCCGTAGCAGGGCTGCAGGGGACGTGTCCGGAATGGCACTGGGCGGCGTTACCCCAATTACATCTACTCGCCGCAGCTGCCGCGAGTAGATGTAATGTAACACTAACTAACCACAAGCTGCCATCTGCCTACCAGATCAGCGTGTCATGCAGACAGACGGCCGCCATTGCAGTGTTCAAAAGCCGCGCCTCCCGGGTCCTCGTCTGTGATAGGCGGAAAACTCAATTTCACAGCAGGCAGTGTTCAGCCCATCACGGACATCCTCTCATCCTTTTTTCTCTTTTTAAGAATAATGTTTTCAGCATGAGGTCCAATGTGAGTATTGTCACTAATGCAGCATACAAAAGGAAACGCTTATTTTTGCTGATATCTAATGTGCGTGGAATGATGGACACTTCCCCTCCTTTTTCCCCCCTTGAGATACATATAGGTGTAGTTCCTCATATTTAGATTAGCGTAATTCAAGTACCTGCATTTAATATGGGAGAAACGAAAACATATTTGGACTAGATATTGGATGAGGCTGTCACATAGAGCTCTTTTGTAGTACCTGAATTGGCCGCTGAGATGTGGCGCTGTCCAATATGAACAAGCAGCTAGTTTAACCACTTAACGACCGCCCACTGTAAATATACGTCGGCAGAATGGCACCGACAGGCAGAATCACGTATATGTACGTGATTGCCTTTGTATAGTTGGGGGGTCCGATCGGACCCCCCTTCTTTACAGTGAGCGGTCGTTTTACCTTCGGGAGCGATCCGGCATGAGGGGACGGCCGTTCGATTCCGGCCACCCTCTCTCGATCGCTCCCGGCGAATGAGAGCTTCCCCTGCCTGTGTACTGTTTACACAGGCTGGAGGAAGTGATGTCATCTCTCCTGCGGCGCTCACATATACCGAGCGCCATACAGGAGAAGATGCAGGTTAGTGCACACAACACTACACTGACACCAGGACACATAGGCACATAAATCGCCCCCCAGGCCCCCCCAGATCACCCCCCAGCCCCCAGTCACAGTGTCACTGATTGCAGTGACCATTTATTTAGTGATCACTGCAATCAGTGACATTTGTGACTGTAAAAGTGTCAGTACATTCAGTTTTAGGTCCAGTGTAGCCCCCTAACCCCCCCTAATAAAGGTTTAACCCCCTGATCACCCCCCAGGTAACCCTTTCACCCCCTAGCACCGCCGTCACTAAGCGATCATTTTTCTGATCGATGTCTTAGCGTCGGTGATGCTGATCGGTAGCCAGTAATTTTTTTTAGGTTCGCCGCAGGTTTTTATAGCGTCGGGTACCCCCATATATTACCTAATAAAGGTTTAACCCCCTTGATCGCCCCCCAGGTAACCCTTTCACCCCTATCACCACTGTCACTAAGCGATAATTTTTCTGATCGCTGTCTTAGCGTCGGTGATGCAGATCGGTAGCCAGTAATTTTTTTTAGGTTCGCCGCAGGTTTTTATAGCGTCAGGTACCCCAATATATTACCTAATAAAGGTTTAACCCCCTTGATCGCCCCCCAGGTAACCCTTTCACCCCCTATCACCACTGTCGCTAAGCGATCATTTTTCTGATCGCTGTCTTAGCGTCGGTGATGCAGATCGGTAGCCAGTAATTTTTTTTAGGTTCGCCGCAGGTTTTTATAGCGTCAGGTACCCCAATATATTACCTAATAAAGGTTTAACCCCCTGATCGCCCCCCAGGTAACCCTTTCACCCCCTATCACCACTGTCGCTAAGCGATCGTTTTTATGATCGTTGTCTTGGTGTCGGTGATGCAGATCGGTAGCCAGTAATTTTTTTTTAGGTTCGCCGTCAGGTTTTTATATAGCGTCAGGTACCCCCATATATTACCTAATAAAGGTTTTAACCCCCTAATTGCCCCTAGTTAACCCTTTCACCAGTGATCATCATATAAGTGTTACGGGTGACGCTGGTTAGTTAGTTTGCTTTTTATAGTGTCAGGGCACCCGCCGTATATAACCCAATAAAGGTTTAACCCCCTGATCGCCCGGCGGGTGATATCAATTAGGTTTTAGCGTCAGAGAGGGTCTGCGTCACACCCCAGGCAGCGTCAGGTTAGTGCCAGTAACGCTAACACCCACGCGTGAAGCATACACCCCCCTTAGTGGTATAGTATCTGAACAGATCAATATCTGATCTGATCAGATCTATACTAGCGTCCCCAGTAGTTTAGGGTTCCCAAAAACGCAGTGTTAGCGGGATCAGCCCACCTGCGTTTTGCCCCTCCGTCCAGCCCAGGCCACCCAAGTGCAGTATCGATCGATCACTGTCACTTGCAAAACACAACACACATAACTGCAGCGTTCGCAGAGACAGGCCTGATCCCTGCGACTCCAGTGCTGTAGGAGGTGATTTCGCCACCACAGTTAAAAAAAAAAAAAGCATATATGCCGAAGCATTGGGGCAGCAGGGGCGGAGGAGCGATTTTGCTCCTAATGCCGCGTACATACGGTCGAAATTCCGACGGAGGCTTGCCCGTGGAAAAGTCTGACCATGTGTACGCAGCATAACTTTTGCAGGGAAGATGACCCCATGCTTCGGCATATATAAATGGTGCATGTATGCCCATCATTAGAAGTGGGTGGATGAAGGGCGGTATTCTAATGGTGGGCATACCCACCATTCAATCTTTTTTTTTCGTTCAGCCAACAGGCTGCATGAAAAAAAAGATTACAATACATGTCCAACAAGGACCAGCAACGTACTGGTATGTTGCTGGACTTTGAATGTTTATACCAGAATGATGCCTGCAGGTTTAGGTATCATCTTGGTATCATTCTTTTCAGCCAGCGGCCGGCTTTCATGTAAAAGAAATCCTAGTGGCTAATTAGCCTCTGGACTGCTTTTACAAGCAGTGGGAGGGAATGTCCCCCCCCGGATATAAAAGGCGCCATTGGGAAATTGGGAAAGCATTTTATCACACCGATCTTGGTGTGGTCAGATGCTTTGAGGGCAGAGGAAAGATCTAGGGTCCAATAGACCCCAGTTTTTTCAAAAAAGAGTACCTGTCATTACCTATAGCTATCATAGGGGATATTTACATTCCCTGAGATAACAATAAAAGTGATAAAAAAAAAAAAAAAATATGGAAGCAACAGTTTAAAAATTAAATAAAAAAGCAAAATTAATAATAAAAAAAATAAATAAAAAAGCACCCCTGTCCTGCCCTGCTCTTGCCCAATGGCGAACGCAAGCGTCGGTCTGGCGTCATATGTAAACAGCAATTGCACCATGCATGTGAGGTATCACCGCGAAGGTCAGATCGAGGGCAGTAATTTTAGCAGTAGACCTCCTCTGTAAATCTAACGGGGTAACCTGTAAAGGCTTTTAAAAGGCTTTTAAAAATGTATGTAGTTTGTCGCCAATGCGCGTTTGTGCGAAATTTTAAAGCATGTCGTGTTTGGTATCTATGTACTCGGCCTAAGATCATCTTTTTTATTTCATCAAACATTTGGGCAATATAGTGTGTTTTAGTGCATTAAAATTAAAAAAAGTGTATTTTTTCCCCAAAAAATGCGTTTGAAAAATCGCTGCGCAAATACTGTGTAGAAAAAAAAAATGCAACACCCACCATTTTATTCTGTAGGGCCTTTGCTTTAAAAATATATATAATGTTTGGGGGTTCAACATAATTTTCTTGCAAAAAAAAATATGTTTTCATGTAAACAAAAAAAGTGTCAAAAAGGGCTTTGTCTTCAAGTGGTTAGAAGAGTGGATGTAAGCTTCCTAATGTTGTGTATAAAATGCCAGAACAGTTCAAAACCCCCCCAAATGACCCCATTTTGGAAAGTAGACACCCCAAGCTATATACTGAGAGGCATGTCGAGTCCATGGAATATTTAATATGTTGACACAAGTTGCGGAAAAAAGACAATTTTTTTTTTTTTTTTGCACAAAGTTGTCACTAAATGATATATTGCTCAAACATGCCATGGGCATATGTGGAATTACACCCCAAAATACATTCTGTTGCTTCTCCTGAGTACGGGGATACCACCTGTTTGAGACTTTTTGGGAGCCTAGCCGCGTACGGGACCCCAAAAACCAATCACCGCCTTCAGGCTTTCTAAGGGTGTAAATTTTTGATTTCACTTCTCACTGCCTATCACAGTTTCGGAGGCCATGGAATGCCCAGATGGCACAAAACCCCCCCAAATGACCCCATTTTGGAAAGTAGACACCCCAAGCTATTTGCTGAGAGGTATTGTGAGTATTTTGCAGATCTCGCTTTTTGTCACAAAGTTTTGAAAATTGAAAAAAAATAAGAAAAAAAAAAAAAAAATGTTCTTTCTTAATTTTCAAAAACAAATGAGAGCTGTAAAATACTCACCATGCCTCTCAGCAAACAGCTTGGGGTGTCTACTTTCCAAAATGGGGTCATTTGGGGGGGTTTTGTGCTATTTTGGCATTTTATGGCCTTCGAAACTGTGATAGGTAGTGAGGAGTCAAATCAAAAATTTGTGCCTAGAAATCCTTAAGGCGGTGATTGGTTTTCGGGGTCCCGTACGCGGCTAGGCTCCTAAAAAGTCCCACACATGTGGTATCCCCGTACTCAGGAGAAGCAGCAAAATGTATTTTGGGGTGCAATTCCACATATAACCATGGCATGTGTGAGCAATATATCATTTAGTGACAACTTTTTTTAATTTTTTTTTTTTTTTGTCATTATTCAATCACTTGGGACAAAAAAAAAAAAAAAAAACATTCAATGGGCTCAACAGGCCTCTCAGCAATTTCCTTGGGGTGTCTACTTTCTAAAATGGGGTCATTTGGGGGGGGTTTTGTACTGCTCTGCCATTTTAGCACCTCAAGAAATGAGATAGGCAGTCATAAATTTAAAGCTGTGTAAATTCCAGAAAATGTACCCTAGTTTGTAAACGCTATAACTTTTGCGCAAACCAATAAATATACGCTTATTGACATTTTTTTTACTAAAGACATGTGGCTGAATACATTTTGGCCTAAATGTATGACTAAAATTGAGTTTATTCGATTTTTCTTATAACAAAAAGTAGAAAATATCATTTTTTTTCAAAATTTTCGGTCTTTTTCCGTTTATATTGCAAAAAATAAAAATCGCAGAGGCAATCAAATACCATTAAAAGAAAGCTCTATTTGTGGGAAGAAAAGGACGCAAATTTCGTTTGGGTACAACATTGCATGTCCGCACAATTTACAGTTAAAGCAGCGCAGTGCAAAATTCTGAATTCACCTCTGGTCCTTTAGCTACCAAATGGTCCGGGGCTTAAGTGGTTAAATAAGTAAATTCCCCCTTTTTAATTTTTAATCCATAGGTTTAGATTTCATTTTATATATCGTTTACATCCAATAGGATTTTTTAATTGCGAGTAAGAAGTGGACGCTCTTTCACATCTCGCGCAGTGAGGTCAAATGCCAGTTTTCAAAATGGCGATTTGAGATGGTGGACCCCAGGAGATCAGAACTGGGCATTACTCACCAAAGGAATGTGGATATAAGGCGGTGTGTCAGCATGCCGCCCGTGCCCCTGGAAGACGTCAATTTTGACGAAACGGCGTAGGGTAAAGCGGCGTGCTGACGTCATCGCGTACTGTCAGTCCCGGAAGTCACGGGCTGCGATCGAGAGCCGGCCGGCTCGAATACATTTAAAACTGCCCACGAATATCTACCTAATTGTAAGTGTAAGTCTTTTACTTTTAATAAAATTTATACGGAATTATGCTATGGTGGCATCCCTTCTTATGTTTGCATGGTAATGAACACGGACGCTTCTAAGGATTTTTGCGGTTTGTCCAGCTCCACTGTGTAAAGACCCAGAGCTGGGGAAATAGCCCCAAGCGCATACGATCTCCCTAAAAAGAGATCTCATCTTCTGGTAAGCGGCAGCATATTACTGGTGGAGGATTCTTGCGTCACAATACCACCACTTTTCTTTTATTTGGTGTTTATCAATATTGAAGCGTTTTTGGCATCAGAATATAAAGACCTAGGGCTGGGGAAATAGCCTCAAGCGCATATGATCTCCCTAAAAAGAGATCTCACTCTGGTAAGCGGCAGCATATTACTGGTGGATGACCCTCTCTTTGTCAGATTACCATCACTCCTTTCACTCTGGGTGTTTTTTAATCATCTTCACAGAAATTTGGAAGAAGAGACTTTATAATTCATTTTACTTTAACCACTTTTACTATTTTTTGTTTATCACCTTGATATTTGGAAAGGAGACTTTTGTATTATACGCATGTATTAAGTCACTCATTCTTTGTTGAAAGTTGAATTATTACGTTATATCACGGCATTTCAATCTTGGCTATTCGACACTGTGTGCTGAGGAGTCACATCCCCATATGTATACATTTAACATTTGAATAGGCCAATTTAGGTATATGCGCAGCTTATTGTTTTGGAAATTTGTTATATAGTGTGTGTCTCACATATAAAGTTGCAGCAATACGGTACACATCACCAGGACTAGCGCAGTAATTAACCATTTACACATCCTCTCATCCTCGTCTGTGTTATGTGGATGAGCGGGTGTCCGTGATAGGCGGAACACTGAATGCTGGGAAATTTAGTGTTCCGCCTATCACAGACGAGGAGGCGGCGCGGCTTTTGAATACTGGAATGGCCGCGGGTGTAGCAGTAAAATACGCATCCCATGAAAATCTGCATCAGATACGGGCACAGTGATTGAAGCATGGGCACAGTGAGACACGGGCACAGTGAAGCACGGGCACAGTGAGACAGGGGCAAAGTGAGGCATGGGCACAGTGAGGCATGGGCACAGTGAGGCATGGGCACAGTGAGGCATGGGCACAGTTCAATTCAACTAAGAGGAACCTTAGGATTTTTTGTTGTTTTATTAGCTAAATCCAAATACAGTATTAATAATTTGGATGTTTAACAATCTTTGTTGCACACTGACTTTGCAGTTAGAGAAAGGGTTTGCCTTTGCAATTTTGTTTGTTGATGCACTTTAATTAATATAATAAAAAAAAAAAACGAATCGAATCGTAAATCGAGTTTTTTATAAAAAAAAAAAAAAAAAAAAAAAATCGCAGATCTTTTTTGGGGGGAAATCGCCCAGCCCTACCTACCACACCATTTTTTTTATTTTGGCGTTGTGCCCCCTTAATATCTATACCAGACCCAAAAGGCCCTGGTATGGACTGGTGGGGGGGGGGCTTGCTGTTTTTTTTCTTAATTCTGTCATAGGGTTCCCCTTAACCACTTCAATATACTATATTATATACTGTACACTGCACTATATACAATGTACCCCATTCACATAGGGGGAGGCCGGGATCTGGGGCCCCCCCTTGTTAAAGGGGGGTTCCAGATTCCGATAAGCCCCCCGCCCGCAGACCCCCACAACCACCGGGCAAGGGTATTGTATATATACACACACACAGATATATTATACGGACTGCACTATATACTGTACGAAAATTGAGTCTTTGGTTTTGGTGGTGCCAGAACACTAACACCTCACAGATACTTTTGTTGGGCGCAGGAACAGGCCCTGCTGTTGAATATTAAAAAAATTGTAATTACATGCCTCTGTTAAACAGGGGCTGAAAAATTGGGCCTTGGGTGTTGGTGGTGCCCTAAACCATAAATATTGTCGGAAGCTAGCATCATCAAGATTCAGGAGGAATAGAATAGGCAGCATAGGCAGTCTTCAAGGGACCCCAGGTCCATAGCAAATGCTTGATAGCTGCTGATCCAGGACCGATTCATTTTTATAAATGTGAACCTATCAACAGAGTCTGTGGACAGGCACACTCTTTGATCCGTTACAAACCCTCCAGCAGCGCTGAATGTGCGTTCAGAAGGCACGCTGGATGCAGGACAGGCCAGTAGCTCGATTGCATATTGAGCAAGTTCTGGCCAGTGGTCCATCCTCAAGACCCAGGAACCCAGTTGATGCTCTGTTGGAAAGGTCTCCATGACTGCTCTTGCACCTAGATATTCCTGCACCATATAACGCAGACAATGGCGATGGTTGTTTGAACCAGACCTTGTCGCTGAGGACTGAAAAATTGCTTAAAAGGCATCGGTCAGTCGGCCACCTTCTCCATCTCTCTTCCTCTGACCGAACGAAACCTCAGAAACACGGAAATGGTAACCTCCCAGGGTCTGGAAATGCATTACAAACTTTTCTTCAAGGCCTCCTGAAGATGTTTTATTCTCTGCTCCCTCTGCAAAGGCAGGATGAGTTCTGCAACTTTACCCTTGTAACGTTGGATCAAGAAGGGTTTCCAGACAGTAAGGATCCTTCTCCTTGATACCACGAATCCTAGGGTCCTTTCGCAGGCTTTGCAGAATCAGGGAGACCATGCAGCATAAGTTTGCAGAGGCATTCGATTCTGAGTCCTCTGGGTCAGTAAGGATGACAATATGCGCAACTACCTCCTCCCAGCCACGTACAACTCCTTGGGTTTCTGGGGGCTAAAAACTATCCCTTGAAGACTGCTGCTGAGTGTTATCCTCTACATCCATGCTGACTCAATACTCCTCCCCCTTCTCCTCTTCCTGTGTGGCGGCCCCGCAGGAATCTGGATAAAGGGGGCTTTGAGAGGAAAGGAAGTCCCCCTTTTCCTCCCCCTGTTCTGCCCCAAGTGCCCTGTCCATGATTCCACGAAGCAGAAAGACTAGAGGGATAGTGTCACTGATGCATGCATTGTCGCTGCTCACCATCCTTGTGGCCTCCTCAGACGGTGACAGGACAGTGCATGCATCCTTGATCAGTAGCCACTGGCGTGGCAAAAATGAGCCAAGCTCCCCTGACCCTCTCTTGGTGCCATACTGGCACAGGTACTCATTGATGGCCCTGTGCTGTTTTTGCAGCTGCTGCAGCACTGCCAATGTAGAGTTCCACCTGGTGGGCATGTCATAAATGAGGCGGTTGGTGGGCAGCTTGCATTCCCGTTGAATGTCATCCAGCCGAGCACTGGCATTGTATGACCGGTGAAAATAACCAGACTTTTCTGGCCTGCCTCAGGAGATCTTGTAAGCCTGGGTACCTGGTCAAGAAATGCTGAACCACCAAATTCAGGACGTGTGCCAAACATGGAACATGGATCAAGTGACACTGACAGAGGGCAGAGAGAAGGTTGGTGCCATTGTCGCATACAACCATTCCTGGATCAAGCTGCCATAGTGTCAACCACCTCTGCCCCTGCAGAGCTGACAATCTTTGCCCCAGTGTGGGTCCTGTGCCCTAGGCAGACCAAATGAAGCACTGCATGGCATATTTGAACCTGACTGCTTGCGTAACACCCTTAAACGCTTACGGAGCACTGCTGGCTCAGAGGACAATTCTGCAGAAGAGGTCATAGAGGAAGAAAAGAGGAGGGGGTGGAGCAGAGAGCTGTGGCAGAATCACCACCAGCTTTTTGGAGGCGTGGTGGCGGAACAAGCCCCAACACTACTGAACCCTGTCCTGCATCCTTCCCAGCTGCCAGAAGAGCTCCTCAGTGCGCCATGAAGGAAAGGTAACATCCCTGCCCATGCCTGCTGGACCATAAGTCAGCGGTAATATGAACCTTGCTGCTGACCGCCCTGTCCAACGAGGCCAAAACATTGCATTCCACATAGAAAAGGAGTGATCCGAGAGATTCTAGATAAGAATGCACCTCATCCCCAGGTAATGATATAGGTTGAAGGAGGAAGTGGGATTGCAACGGTGCCAGAGTTTTATACAAAACAATAGAAACATTTATTTTCAATTTTTTTATAATAAAGTATCATAAAAACATGATATACAGTACAAAAGGTAGGGAAGGGTTCAATAAAAACAGTATAAGAGAGCAGATGACAAACTGAGCTCCCCAAATTTGTTTGAAAGGTGGTCACATATAGATGTTACATCCCTATATATTTCGCCCTCACAGGCTTCCTCAGGAGAATATATCAGAACCACCGATGTTCACCAATCAGCTCTAACATGAAATATAAAGCAAATGTAAGGTACATATCAACATACATGGAAAATTGCATGAAATGGTATTACATATGTCAGTGTGCGCTGCTTAGACAGAGGCCCAAGAACACCCACCTCTGCCAAATCAGGACGATGGAAATTCACAAGTGGAGCCCCACATGGAATGTGCAATCATCCAGACCAACAGTGCTGCACAGCGAAGAGCTATATTCAGTCACAGGGGACCCAGCTATAGGGAACAAAGAGCATAATGACTGCTATGTTCCTAAATAGAAAACCAGGACAAAAGCCATAGTTATAGGCAAATTAATTGCTCAGTATTAACTTACTCTGCTTTGTGTATAATGAGAAACTAGAAAAGGGGGCGATCAGGACCAGTCACCAATGATAGACACTATATCAAGGTACTGAAAACACAAAGAAAAAAGAAAACATTGGAATGTGTAGATTTTGAAAAAAGTAACAAAGTTAGCCACAGGTGTAGATGTCCTCAGGAATGGCAAAGCAGCGCACACAATGATTTCCTACGTTGTATAAAATTTACAATAAATATATGAATTATTGATCAAAAAAATATACATTGCATAACATTCATCAAATTAAATGGGCAATCTACATAATTGGCCATATGATAAATTGAAAAGAATTATTTGTGTATAGGAAAGAGAGATTTGCACAGTTATAGAATAGAATGAATAAAATGAAGAAAGGAAGAGAAAATAAACAGAAAGAAGAAAGAGAAGGAAAAACAAAGGAAAAAGAAAAGAAGGGAAAAGAATGGGAAAGGGAGATAGAAAAGATAAAAGGGACAAGGAAATAGAAAAGGCCATATTAAAGAAAGAACATGGGTCAAAGCCAGCCCAGCTATCACAGACAAGAAAGGGAAAAGAAACAAAAAAGTATACATGAGATAGAACTACAGTAAAAAAATGTTTGAGAAATTAAAGAAGACTTAAAACGAATGTATTCGTTCAAACCTGGATAACGGGTGGCATTTAGCCCAGACATGGACAAGGCATTTCTAAGATTGCAGCGTTTCTGCTGAACTTCTGTGACCGGGATGAGCTGCTCCGTGCCTCCCGCGCTGCCGGGGACCTGCCCTACAGAAACGTGAAGCTCCTGATGTTTCCTGACTATACAGTGGAGACCCAGCGACAACGCCGTTCCTTCGATGTTGTGAAGGCAGCCCTGAGACGCAAGGGTATCAAATACAGTATCCTTTTTCCGGCCAAGCTACGGGTGGTGGACGGTGAGACGATCCGATTTTTCACCACACCTAAAGATGCCTCAGCCTGGATGGAGGGCCTGCCTCCCCAAGTGGATTTCCGTGCTGATGCCCCCCAGGATAATGGGATGTCTATACGAAATCTGCGGACCGGGTAAGGAGTGAGTGTCTGTTCCTGGTTCCCTGCGGCTGCTTCCCCTCTACTGCAGCCCTCTGAAGCCCCTATGCGGAGCTGTGGGGAATACATCGACTGCCTATGCTGCACTCCTGCTCACTACTGCCCCGGGTTTTTGTTTTTGTTGCCTCAGGGCCCCTGTTTGCTTCCTCACTTAACTAACTAAGACTTTGTTCTTCCTGCTTGGTGCTGATGGTTACGGTACCAGCTTTTTGCAACAGACTCTTAAGAATGTGCCCCTGCCTGGTCAGGAGAAGGTCTATGATTCCATCCGTTACTGCATCACTCCAGAGACGCTGGGAAAAGATTTGTGCTACCTGCTCTCCTTGACCTCACGATCACTGGAGATGTTGTGCGGTTCCGCACTGGTTACACGACCCCAACTTTAAGTATTGGTTCTAATGCCCCATACACACGATCATTTTTAATGTCATTTTTAAAACTGACGTTTTTCTTGTCATTTTTTTTCTTGTTTCCTCTCAAGCCTGTCTTGCGTACACACCATCATTTTAAAAAATGTTCAAGCAAAGCGCAGTGACGTACAGCACGTACGACGGCACTATAAAGGGGAAGTTCCGTTCGAATGGCGCCACCCTTCATGTTAGTAAAGTTTGTTGAGAGACGATTCGCTCTTTTCAGTCTTGTGCTTTTCAGTCCGTTACTGCGTGACGAATGTGCTATCTCCATTACGAACGCTAGTTTTACCAGAACGAGCGCTCCCGTCTCATACTTGATTCTGAGCATGCGCGTTTTTTTTCACGTCGTTAAAGCATACACACTATCGTTTTTCACGTCGTTAAAAAAAACGACATGAAAAACGACGTGAAAAAAGAGAGCATGTTCGAAATTTTTAATGCCCGTTTTTCACGTCGTTAAAAAAACTCTGGAGCATACACACGATCATTTTTAATGGCCATTTTTTTTAATGGCATTTTTAATGGCATGAAAAATGATCGTGTGTATGGGGCATTAGACTATGGGTTTTTTGGGACGTAAGTGCTCCTCACTGTTCAGAGGTGCACGGGGTGGGGGGAGGGGGGGAGTGGCAGTTGCCGCTGAGGTTTGGTTTGTTTTATTTTACTCATGCTGTTAGAGTTGGTCTTATGTCTAAGAATTCGGCTAGTCTGTGGTTACTTCTTTGGTATGACACTGTGCTGCGGTTGCTGAGCTGTCCGGACCTGATGGACCCGGGATTGGGTAATTCCCCCCCCCCCCCCCGGGTGCGTTGACTCCGACAGAGTCCTTGATAATACTGGGTTTATTATGATTCCTCATCCCCCTCATGGCTAAGTGCATGGTGGTTTCGTGGAATGTGAGGGGACTTAACTCTGCTGTCAAGCGCTCTTTGGTACTTAACTATCTGAGGAAATTACACCCCCAGGTGTGTATACTCCAGGAGACGCACCTTATGTGGTCTAGAGTCCTGAGTTTGAGGCGGGCATGGGTCGGTGCACACTATCATGCACCTTACTCTAACTACGCCAGACGCGTTAGTATCCTGGTGCACAGATCCCTGCCCTTTCGGCTCTTGGATGTGAAACTAGACCAGGGAGGCAGGTATGTACTTCTGCATGCCCTAATCTCGGACATTCCCTTTGTGTTGGCGGGGGTGTATTTGCCCCCCCCCCCCCGGCCGACCTTGATGTTTTACATACGCTTATGCAACAGATTATGCATAAGCAGATTATGCAACCAGACTTTAATCTGGTCCCATTTAGGGATCTGGACAGACTACACGCCTCTGGTCCCCAGCAACACGGCCTTGCCAACTGGGCATCCACTTTCCATATGACGGATGTGTGGCGGCATTTACATCCCTCTAATAGGGAATACACCTGTCTCTCTAGCACCTATCGGACCATGTCCCGCATTGATCTGGCATTTGCCTCCTCCGCACTTCTACGGAGAGTGGTCAGTGCTGAGATCCTCTCGAGGGGTATCTCAGACCATGCTCCGCTAGCTGTTACTATCCGTCTCACTCAGGTAGAGGGTGTGAGGTTGTGGAGGCTGTCCAGGTACTGGATTATGGACCCTGAGATACAGGAAGAGATGCCGGAGGCACTCAGTACTTTCTGGATGAACAATGCTGACACAGTTAACCCCCTTGTAGAATGGGATGCTTTCAAAACCTGGCTCAGGGGAGACTATATGGCTAGGATAGTGGTACGTAAGCGGGAGTCTATGCAGTCTCTGAGAGATCTCGAGGACCAGGCAAGATTACAGGAGGCGGCCTATGTTCGTTCGCCTGACTCGGCGCACTATGTGCCTTGGCAAGATACCCTGAGGAACTTGTCCCTACTTAGAATAGACCTCACCAAAAAGTCCATGCTTGAGTGTTCCCAGAGAGTCTTTGAATATGGGGATAAGAACGGTCGGTTGCTGGCTTGGCTTGCCAGGGGGCAGCAGGCTGTGACCCATGTTGGTAGTTTGAGGGCGCAGGATGGTGGCTTGCTGACATCTCCTGCGGACATTGGTGCCAGATTCCTGGAGTATTATCAGGCCTTGTATTCCTCTAGAGTCAGTTATGACTACTCTGAGCTTCTCCATTACCTAGATCGGGTATCGCTCCCCTCTTTAGATGAAGAGAAAGCTAGGCAACTAGACGCGGATATTTCCGTGGAGGAGGTGCAGGAAGCCCTACATTCCATGCAGTTCGGGAAGACTCCCGGGCCGGATGGGATTCCAATCGAGTTCTATGCGACGTACAAAGAGCTTTTGGCTCCCAGATTTACATTGATGCTGCAGCAATTCTATACCCTTGGTTCCCTCCCGGATTCTATGTCTGATGCTATAGTGGTGTTGGTGCCCAAGCCTGGTAAGGACCCGGAGGAGTGTACCTCCTACAGGCCTATCTCCTTAATGCTGACGCCAAGCTCCTCGCAAAAATTTTGGCAATTAGACTTGGTAAGGTGATCGAGGACCTCATACATATTGATCAGACCGGGTTTATGCCGGGTAAGGGCACCGACATCAATATCCGTCGACTGTTCCTGAACCTGGCCACGTCCCATGACAACGGGGGTACTAGAGTCATAGCCTCTCTCGATACCGAAAAGGCTTTCAATTCCGTCGAGTGCGAGTACCTCTGGGGGGTGCTAAGGCGGTTCGGTATTGGGCCTAGATTTCTTCAGTGGTTGGGTATGCTTTACAAATCCCCCAGAGCTAGGATCAGGGTGAATGATTTCCTATCGGATTACTTTCTCCTCCGGAGGGGGACTCGGCAGGGTTGTCCCCTGTCTCCCAGTTTGTTCACTCTGGCTCTGGAGCCCTTGGCAGTTTTGGTCAGGGACTCGGACCGGATAATTGGACTCAAGGTCGGCCCTCTGGAGGAGAAAATATCGCTCTATGCGGACGACACCCTCCTATATCTACATGATGCTGACTCCTCACTAACTGCGGTCCTTGAGACCTTTGATGAATTTGGTAAGTTTTCGGGGATACGTATTAATTGGACTAAGTCTGTCTTGTTCCCCCTAGATGTCACGGCGGGTGGCATGGCTCCACAAACCGCGCTACAATGGGTAGAGGTCTTCACCTATTTAGGCATTAGGGTCTCTAGGGACCTTAACTCCTTCCTCCGCCTCAATCTACTACCAGTAGTTACCCGCCTCAAGGACCACTGCTCCCGTTGGACCAATCTACCACTCAACCTCTTGGGACGTATTAATGTTCTAAAGATGATATACTTACCTAGGTTTAATTATATCTTTCGGAACTGTCCAGTGTTGATCTCCCCCTCCCTTTTTAAAGATCTTGACGGTTGCATTGGCTCTTTTCTGTGGCGAGGCTCCTCTCCCCGCATGGCTAGATCGACCCTTCAGCTGCCCGTCAGCTGTGGGGGTCTGGCCCTCCCAAACCTGATGGTGTACTATTGGGCGGCTATATTGGTCACCGTGCGATGGTGGTTCGAGCAGTCCAGGGCCAATGCGGCTGTCTGCTTGGAGGCAGCGATTGTGGGATCTGTTACTGCAACCTAGTTTATAGGGGTGCTTCGGCGTACCCCTCTTTACCTGCTCCGTCTAGGACTACGCTGCGAGTGTGGGGGGTGGCTAGGCGTCGCTTCTTATCCCCCAATCAGTGGTCCCCCTTTACCCCGTTGTGGGGGAATCCCTCCCTTGCACATTTCCGATCCATTCTGGATCCGCAGTTGTGGGCCCGGCGTGGTATTAAGTTGATGAGGGATATTGTCTCCAATGGGTCCCTGCTCTCCTTCAGGGATCTGTCCGACCGGTTTGGCTTGCCACCCTGGATGCTGTTCCGCTACTGTCAGTTGCGCCATGCATTTCAGGCCCAGTTCCCGACGCCTCCTAGCCTTCGGGCAGATGCAGTTGAGGACTTGCTGGCCCAGAACTCCCTTGCTAAGCCCCTCTCTACGCTATATCTCACAATTATCCGGAAGGATTCTCCGAAGATGGACTCAGTATGGGGGAAGTGGGTGGGAGATATCCCGTCCCTAGACAGGGAGTCATGGGAGGAATGTTTTGATGATAGCTACAAGTTGGTGATATCCTCTAGGGACAAGTTAATACAGGCCAAGTTTCTACATAGAGTGTACTTTACTCCTCAGAGACTGCATGGTATCTATCCGCAATGCTCTCCGAACTGCCCGCGATGCCGATCTGCTTCTGGTACATATATTCATATGTTTTGGTCCTGTCCCAGACTTGCGGAATATTGGTCCGCCATTCTCGAGTTCATTAACGTACGTCTCCACTTGGATCTCCCAGTATCTGCGGAATTAGCTCTACTGGGGATACAAGATGATGAACAGAGACCTCGCTACACTAAACTCCTGCTTTCAATGCTGCTTTTCTATGCAAAAAAATTAATTCTGTTAAAATGGACCTCTAGGGCGCCTCCTACAGTAGGGGCGTGGATGGATCTGGTCAATACTGTGTTGCCTTTATACAAACTTACATATATTAACAGAGGGTGTCCTATGAAGTATGAACGTGTGTGGGGCCCATGGACCAACCCCGTTTGACACTGTACTCCCTGGTGTATCCCTTGATTGACTCTGTGCGCTCCCCTCCCCCCTTCTCTCCTCCCCCCCCCGTCCCCTTCCTTTCTTCCCTGCCCCTCTCTCCCCCATCTCCCTACCTTTCCCCCCTCCCCCTTCTGCCCCCCCTCCCTGCTCTCCTCCTCCCTCCATCCTCTCACCCTCTCTAATTGGATATCGGTAATTCCTCTTGAGTATGATTCCTCTTTACAAACATTTGAATTATTTGCTCTTGTAACCCTCAGCTTATCTCAGACGTTTATGTATAGTTATTCTGTATTTTGTTTGTTTTTTGATAACTGTACTATGTCATGTACCATTGATTCATTAATAAAGACCAACCTTGTTAAAAAAAAAAAAAGATTGCAGCGTTTGCTAGAGAAGAAGATCAGAATTTTCTGGCACAAGCATTATTTTGAGAAATATTCTGACAACAAAATAATCCCTTGGGGACTCAGAATACAAATATTTCCCAACCTTAAAAAGATCAATGACTCCCTCAAAACCACCTGGGAACATAACTTGCAGACCTGTTCATTTGAAATGATGAATATCCTGTGTAACCAGTATCAAAATGAAATTGTTGAATTGGATACACAGATTAATCTTTGGTATCAGGAGCTCATTCTTGCAGCTTCTTCCCCCCTATTTACATCAAGGGAGAAGGATCTGCGTGAGCACCTAGAAGAATATACCTTAGGCCTCGTACACACGGCCGAGATTCTCGTTGAAAAAAACATGTCGTTTTTTTCGACGAGATTCTTGGACAAGAAACTTGTCCCGGCCGAGTGAACACACGCTCGTTTCAAAGAACCCGCGGTTCTTTGAAAGGAGCGTACGCGGTGACGTCATCGACTACGTCGAGCATGCGCTCGTCACATTCGATGCCGTCGCCGCCATCTTGGTATACCCTACGTATGCCTAGGAAGCTACCGCACATGCGTCGAATTCATTTCGAACATGCGCGGGCTTCCGGGAGGACAGGTAAGTGTACACACACTCACTTTTCTCGTCGAGAAACATGCCGAGGAGAATCTCGACGAGAAAATAGAGAGCAGGTTCTCTATTTTCTCGTCTAGGTTTCTTGTCGTTTTTCTCGACGAGAAACCCGATAGCAGCGTACACACGACCGATTTACTCGGCAAGACCTCTCTGCCAGCAAGTTTCTTGCTGGTTCTTGCCGAGAAAATCGGTCGTGTGTACGAGGCCTGAGACATCATTAATACCAAAGAAGGCACATTTTTGAGAGACAAATCCTCATATGACAATAATTATGCATATAAATGGCGTCAACCCATGTCTAACAAACCTACTATGTACGCTCCAACCCGTACAGCACCTCAAAATAATCAAGATATGCCTAATATGTCTTCTGTTTCCTCTGCAGTATCTAGCCAGTCAACGGTTTATCGTGATTTATCCCATGATCGACTTCCAAAAAAACAAAAAGGTGATCAAAACTCAGCCTCATCGGACTCACTTTTGCGCACTGGATCCACAATCACTCGACAATCTCAAGCTAGCTCATCCATTTTGGATAGTGCTCGTTTTTCCTCGCTTGTCCCTACGCACCGATACTCCTTACACACCGGTCTCACTCCCTGCACATTCCAGTCGGGCTTTGGCCCCACCGTTCTCTCTCTCACTCCGAACCACACCTACAAGAAGGGTAAGTGAACCCAATCTTCTTTCTTTATTTCCTCACAGCACTTCAGCTATTGACCCCAAATTAGCTCCTATTTTTTTAGTCAAAACCCCGGATCACCCCATCACTCACACGGCAACACTGGCACCACTGACACAACCATAACACATAAGTTACACACTCAATTAGAAGTTGTCAATCTTTCATCCATTGTTTTAACCAATGATGAAATTGATGTTCTGAAACTGGGCTTAACCTTTTGCCCCCCTGGTGAGTGGGGACGAATTTCAGATGATAAAGGACATACATCTTTTCGCAAGGAAACTTATGTTCAAAGTTTTGTACGATAAGCCGTCTGACTCTAATGATATTTCTTTTGAACAATGAAAGTTTGATGCTGATGAAGTTCAGGCAATTGAGGATTTGATGGAGTTATGGGAGGAAGGTCACACTGAAGTAGAGGCATCGCTCGCCCCCCCCCCCCTTTGGCGGGTGTATTTGCCCCCGGTGTGACCTTTCCCCCGCCCCCATCGTACAAACCTAAATCCATGCATTTTCCACTCCTTAGCAAAAATGGCATTTGTTCCTTTGTGGAACACACATCAAAAGAAATAGACCAAATTGATTTTGCCTCTGATAATTCAACCAATAATCTTTCTTTCTTGAAAGCATAAAACAGCCCTAAAATCCCTCCAAACTAACAATCAGATTGTGATAAAACCAGCGGATAAGGGCGGTAACGTAGTGGTTATGAATACCTCTAATTATGAAGCAATGTGTTACAGGATTCTTGACAAAGAATGGTATCAACCCATATCCAAATCTGTAATTACCAATTTTAATTTGGAATACTATACTTTAATCACAAAAGCTTTTCAAAAAGGACTTATTGATAAGAACTATATTAACACTAAAGAACCCAAGATACCTACCCTATATGCCCTTCCTAAACTGCATAAGTCTATGACTGATCCACCAGGCAGACCGATTGTATCTGGATGTCAAAGCCTCACAGAAAATGTGAGCGCACTAATTGATAAATATCTTCATCCACACGTTACCTCTTTGACCTCTTATATAAAAGATACGATCGATCTGCTTCAAACTACTGAAGGCACGCATGTTCCTCCCAATACATGGCTGGTCGCCATGGATATAGAGAGCCTATACAACACAATTCCCCACTCCAAGGGAATTGAGATTGTGGGCAATTAAAAGAAAGGGGCAACTCTGTACAACAATATAATCTGTTCATCTTGGAACTTCTTAATTTCATTTTGACACGCAATGTTTTTTTATTTGGATCTTCCCACTTTCTCCAGGTGCAAAGGGTGTCGATGGGAACCAGCTGTGCCCCATCGTATGCCAACCTGTACCTGGGGGGGAGGGAAAAGGACCTTTTTTTCTCATGAGGACATATCGATGTGCCTGTCCCATGTTATATCGTGGTACAGGTACATCGATGATGTCCTACGTCTTTGGTCCGGCACTCAGGGCGGACTAACCCAATTTATGGATGTTTTGACCAACATCTCATTCAATTTAAAATTCACCATGGAATGCAATCAGCAATGGATTAACTTTCTTGATCTTCAAATATCCATTGAAGATGATGGTTGCCTTTTTCCATCTTTGTATCGAAACCCTTCCTCCGGGAATACAATTCTTCACGCTACCAGTGGTCATCCGCGGTCACTGATCAAAAGTATTCCTTATAGTCAGTATATCAGACTGAAAAGAAATTGTGCCCATAATGATGACTATGAAAAAGCAGCTAAAGCTCTTTATTATCGTTTAAAAGAAAGAGGCTATAGTCATAGACTCCTAAAGCGAGCCTATAACAAGGCCTCTCATCATGCATGCAAAGAGTTAATTTTTTCTAATAAAACGAAACTACTCTACAGCCCATTCGTTTAATCACACAATATTCTAAACATCATGTACAATATATTGACTCAAATTTGGTCCTTACTGTTAGCAGATAGGTCTGCCACTAAATACATAAAGAAACATACTGAGATTACCTACCGTCGTGCACCCGCTCTTAGGGATAAGCTGGTCCAGAGACACTTCGAACCCGGAGGTAATGAACACACTCCATGCAATGGCACCTTTTCATGCAACAAATGCGACATGTGTCGCTATATTTTAAATGGCCAAAGCGTTCTTCTTCCGAACGGCCTTACATACTCTCTTCACCATAGAGTGTCATGCCAAACCATTGGAGTTGTATACTTAGCTACTTGTTTATGTGGCTGTTTTTATGTAGGCAAAACAAAAATACCTTTTTTTAAACGCATCAAGGATCATGTGGTTCCCATGCATAAGCGCCATCAGTCGTCATGCAGGTATTGAACATGACTTTGCGGCTGATATAAATCAAGTTCACGGCCCTTGAGCATGTTCAGACATATGCGAGGGGCGGCTGCATTGATCGCACGCTCTTACAACTAGAGACCAAATGGATCCATAGATTAAATGCCACCCGTTATCCAGGTTTGAACGAATACATTAGTTTTAAGTCTTTTCTTTAATTTCCCCAATTTTTTTTTACTGTAGTTCTCTATCTCATATATACTTTTTTTGTTTATTTTCCCTTTCTTGTCTGATAGCTGGGCTGGCTTTGTCCCATGTTCTTTCTTTAATATGGCCTTTTTCTATTTCCTTGTCCCTTTCATCTTTTCTATCTCCCTTTCCCATTCTTTTTCTTCTCTTTCTTCTTTCTGTTTATTTTCTCTTCCTTTCTTCATTTTATTCTATAACTCTGTGCAAATCTCTTTCCTATACACAAATAATTATTTTCACCTTATCATATGGCCAATTATGTAGATTGCCCATTTAATTTGATGAATGTATATTTTTTGATCAATAATTTATATATTTTTTGTAAATTTTATACAACATAGGAAATCATTGTGTGCACTGCTTTGCCATTCCTGAGGACACCTATTTTCACACATCAGGTACTTGTTTGGGGTCGGTTCACCTCCTACTATGATGCCCTATTGGTGTTACTGCCCAGCTGGACGATGAGATTTGACATCTCCCTCCCTCCGGGCATTCAGTGCTGCCTTTGCTGAGGAGCCTTGTATATCGGTTGCATGGACACCCAAGGGCTTCCTATTTGAAGCCCGATTCACGCTATCACTGTGCATGTAATTTCATTTGCCGGCAATTGTTGTGCCCCTTTGTCATCTGCTTCTTCCGCCTGTCTCTCCATATCCCCCACTTTGCTCCCTGACCACCGATCCGACCCGGCTGCGTCAATTGACGCAGTCTCTGGTATGGTCCAATCGGTGACCTGGTGACGCCATATCCATCCGCTGGGATTCTGCGACTTGTAGGCGAAGCCTCGCATCACATCTCTGGCGCATGCACGGTGAGCGTCTTTCGGTGTCCGCGCATGCTCGGTTACGTTAGAGCTTGTTATGTTTTCTATTCCTCTCATATTTGACACAGCATGTTTGCTGTTACACGCTGATGCGTCTTCCCTTTATCCCTCTCTATATCAGTGAACTTACAAGTGTCTCAATGCCTAGCATAAAGCACATCCCACAGGTAGCAAGTTCCACCTTCTCCCTGTGGCTAACTTTGTTACTTTTTTCAAAATCTACACATTCCAATGTTTTCTTTTTTCTTTGTGTTTTCAGTACCTTGATATAGTGTCTATAGACAACCTTAGACACTTGCCTCTATTATTGGTGACTGGTCCTGATCGCCCCCTTTTCTAGTTTCTCATTATACACAAAGCAGTGTAAGTTAATACTGAGCAATTAATTTGCCTGGTTTTCTATTTAGGAACATGGCAGTCATTATGCTCTTTGTTCCCTATAGCTGGGTCTTTCTAGGTCCCCTGTGACTGAATACGGCTCTTCGCTGTGCAGCACTGTTGGTCTGGATGATTACACATTCCATGTGGGGCTCCACTTGTGAATTTCCATCGTCCTGATTTGGCAGAGGTGGGTGTTCTTGGGCCTCTGTCTAAGCAGCGCACACTGACATATGTAATACTAGGTTATAATTTCATGCAATTTTCCATATATGTTGATATGTACCTTACATTTGCTTTATATTTCATGTTAGAGCTGATTGGTGAACATCGGTGGTCCTGATATATTCCCCTGAGGAAGCCCATGAGGGCAAAATATATAGGGATGTAAATTCTATATGTGACCACCTTTCAAACAAATTTGGGGAGCTCAGTTTGTCATCTGCTCGATTAAACTGTTTTTATTGAACCCTTCCCTACCTTTTGTACTGTATATCATGTTTTTATGATGCTTTATTATTAAAAAATTGAAAATAGGGGGGCGTGTCCGGAAGTGAAACAGGGAGGACGTGTTTCTGCAGAGCTACAGGGACCCTTCGATAATCCATAGCCATTCTATGCAGGCTTTGCCTTTTTGAGGCCCTGGTTCACCTGCACTAATCCCTGGACGCTCTCTACAGCTGCCCCGGAGGATTTTAAGAAAATTGTGCGGAGGAATCCACGATGAGCCTGTGACTGGCTCCACAACACTGAAACCCGCCGCCATCTTGGGGCCTGTGCATCCGCGGCCTCTCCAGCATCCGCGTTCTGAGCCATCCTGCATCCCCTGACAACCGTGGGATACCAGGCGGACGCTACCCTACAAGGATCCTTCAGTGGGCTCCGGGCGAAGCGATCAGACGTCCCGCGGCCTACGTTCTCAGATGCTGCCTCAACTCGAGTGCACAGTGAGTACCGCGCTGCCCGCTCCAATATACCTCCCCAGACTGCTCACCCCCAGGCCTGCTTACTGCCTGATCGGCCACTAAGTACCCGCCACACCACCTATAGCCGTCGGCGTTGAACACCTCCTCCCCCCGCACTCGAGGCCGCGGCTTCGGCCTACTCCAGGACGGCGGCCATCTTGCTACACCTGGCGACCCCTTTGTGCTCTCCTCCAAGCAGATTCCCCTCGCTATAACTCCACCTGGGCGCCGACTGGGCTGTGTCTACCTTCCTGGGAGGGGGGGGGGAAGAGACCTGAACTGAGAGGATCACCTGGTAAAGTCCACGGCCTGGCCTACCCTCATAGATCGGCGGCCATCTTGCTACACCCAAAAAGCCTTAACATCCCAACCCTCCTAGTGCCCGGCTTCCTTCCTATTAGAATCAGACATCTGCAATATTAACCTCCCCCCACAGCCAGCACAGAGGTCCCCACTCCTGGGTGTTGTTGAACACAGCCAGTGAACTACTATAGCCTCCTTACTTCCTCCCTATTTAACATATACGTCTCCCCCCCTTTTGTTTTCGGGGCGCTTCAGCTCACACGGCTTCCCCCCTTACTGAACCGGCACAGTACAGAAGATCTTGCCGTGCACACATCCCGCCAGCTCCCCCAGAGTGACTATCCTCATTCAAGATAGACTGGCACTCTACCACCCTACGCTTTGCTAGTAGGATGCAAGTGACCAAAGCTTCGCCATACCCATATAAAACAGGCCAGATACCCACGGCTATATCATTTGATTACCAGCACAAATACTTTGAACCCCCGTGGGAACAGTCCGTGCATGCCGACGGGAAAGAATACTCGCTCCCGCCGTTCTATCCACAACCTAACAAACTTTCTTCTAGAAGCTGAAACTAAATACCACAAGATGTCTCAGAGCGGCACTGGCGCCAACAAACAAGCGGCTTTGGGGAAGAAATTACTGGACCCCCCCCCCCCCCCTGAACCAAACTGTGAGTACACTTTACCCCTCTCTAAAGCCGATTTAGATGCAAGTCTAACATCCATGTTTGACAAATTGGTGGATAAAATAGAAAGGGAAGTGCATAAGTCCACTACCGCCCTATCTCAGGAGATTGCTTGCATAGGTAACAGAACTGATCTATTAGAAACAAAACATGATGAACTTTCACTAGCCCATAATGATTTAAGAAAGGACTATGAAACATTGGCAGATAGTTTTGCGTTTATGCAGGCACAGGTGGAAGACCTTGATAATAGAAATCGTAGACAGAACATCAGAGTACGCGGCGTTCTGGAATCGGTCACCGATCTTATGCCTACTATATCAAGGGTCTTTCATAATCTCCTTCCTGACAAACCTCCGTCAGCTTTCACCTGTGGACAGAATTCATAGGGCCCTCCGCCCCAAACCTACACCTGATAAACCGCCTAGAGATATCATCATGTGTATGAAGGATTTCCTCGTTAAGGAAGACATCATGCGGGCGGCCAGGAACTCTCCTAATATAGACCTAGATGGTAAAAGGCTTCAAATATTCCCTGACATCTCCCCAGCCACATTAGACAGGAGACGAAGGATGAAGGAAGTCACCAAAGTTTTACAGGAAGCAAGGATTAGATACAGATGGGGCTTTCCTTTAAAACTCACCGTCCCACATAATGGTTCTACATATACGGTTTATAACGTAATCAAAGGAAAATAACTATTGGTGAAATTGGGCTTGCTAGATCCGGAACCTCCTGGCCGACCGCCAGCAACCCCCAGTTCTTCCCCGATATGGTCCACACCATCTTCACGCCGCAACCAGAGAGACCAAAGAGATCAAAGACGCTGGAGGCAATCATACCAAGAATAGAACTTCCCATCTGCGCTTTCACTCCAGATCTCTGTGTATTCAATGATCCCAGTGGGAGTGACAAGAGAATCAAAGAACCCGAAACAATCTCTCCAAACACTTAACATTCTCCAGAAAGCCCGGGGATATTGCATTAATTACATAACTCCCTTCTCCACATAATGCCAGAGGTTCTGCGGATAGAAGAGTCAGCAGAATATCTGAACAATACCGTAACATACTCCCCAAAGAGGACCTAGGGGACTTGGTTTCCTTGTTCTGTTATCATCCTGTTCAACTCTCCTAGCAGTCTGATGTTTCTTGATAGGAAAAGTTATCTCTTGATTACTACCCCCCTTTTCATAGGTTACCTGGAGTTCTGTCTCTTGGATCGATGTGGAAACTTTACTGAACGCCTGAGTATTATCATTTACCTTCACTTCCATATCTTCAGAAATGTTTCTCCCCACTGCGGATTGCTTTTAGTGTCTCCCTTACATAACAAGCTTTTTATCAGACGCAATACCTCTCTACCCCCCTATTGGTAGATGCACACATCTAAAGTTTTTCTAGGATGCCTGCTACATCCATTGTTAGTTTGTTCCTCAGACCTGCCCTCCAGGATGGAACCACAGCTCTCATCTTCAGAGACGCGCTGCCCCTCCAGGTTTGCAGGAATTGGACTTATTTGTCCTATTGATGCTTATTCAAGTTTTCTTGACAGGTTTTATCTTGTCCCATTTTCATTTTTGTTTCTCATTTTTGAAATTTTAGCCCATAAGGCTTTTATTGTGTTCATTGTACAAAAAGGAAGTACTGTTAACTACATACAAAAAACGATTTTTGACATAGATTTCACAGCTCTAGACTACTCTGGTAACTGCATAAGGTACAATGCTTATCTCCCTGCTTGTATATTAATCCCCTCTCTTACAATACCTCTGATCACAATCTTAGTATTAGACTTAATCACTAACTCTATCCAGAATTAATTATATACTTCTGATTCTTGCCTATTAATCCCCCATCACGACACCATTAAGCCCTACACTCTATACCCCTCCAATGGGTATTAAAATAATATCCCACAATGTGCAGGGATTTAATTCCCCCCACAAACGTAAAAAAAGCTTTTGAGCACTATAAGAGAATAGGGGCTGACATCATACTCATCCAGGAATCCCACTTTTGCTCATCCAACCACCCTAAATACTTTAATAAGGCATACAACCAAGTATTCTATACAACATACAACAATAAGACAAGAGGAGTCGCAATCTTCATACGCAATTCGATTATATTCGATATACATAGTATTTTCAGAGATACTGAAAGTCGATACATTATCTTAAAAGGCACTATTGACAATAGGGCCATAACAATAGCATCGGTATACGCTCCCAATGAATCTCAGTCCTCTTTTTTCATTAACTTTTTTGAGACTCTAGACCGATATACCTCCCCCCACATCATCCTGGGAGGGGATTTCAATCTAACCTCACATCCGGCCCTGGACAGGAGCAGAGTCGCACCATCTTCTAAGGCATTCCCAAAGTCCCTGAACCGCTCCCTCAATCACTTTCAACTTATACTCATGGAGGGCCCACAATGTCGGCGTCAAGGCTTACACTCACTATTCACATCCCCATAATGTTTATGCCAGATTAGACTATATCTACTGCACCCCTATCCTGTTGGCGAACTCCTCTAAAGCGATCATTCGCCCCTGTCCATGGTCGGATCATGATATTACATCTCTTGAAACAGCCTATATTGGTCTTAAACCATCCCCCTTCAACTGGCGTCTAAACGACTCCTTACTTTCTGATCCCACAATTGCTCAATCTGTCTCCACTCATATAGAGAACTATTTCACTGAAAATATCAATGACGAAACCCCTCCCTCCTCTATCTGGGTTGCCCATAAAGCAGTCTTACGTGGGCAATTAATTTGTCTCGCTGCCAAAAGAAACAAAAAAAGGCTCTCAGACATTAGATGTCTCACTAAGGACCTAAATAACTTGTACAATAAACTTCAACAAGCCCCCTCCCAGGCTCTTACTGATCAAATCAAATCCAAACGCCTGGCCTTAGACCAAATTTTATCAGCCAACACTGAGAAATGCCTCAGATTTTCTAAGGCTAAATTCTTTCTCCATAGCAACTCCTCCTCCACTATGTTCGCCAGAAAACGAAATCAAGCTAATAACCCACCCCATGTCTATAAACTTAGAGATAACGCGGGGAACACTGTTACTCATCCACAAGAGGTGTTAAATATCTTCTCCTCCTTTTACAAAGACCTCCTTTCGGGTCCTCAATCCCAACCTAAACAGTCCTCCAAAATTTGGCTGGATGATATCCCACTACCCTCCCTCAACACCCAACAGATAGAATCTCTTAGCGCACCATGTACAGATTTAGAAATAATTAACATAATTAAATCCCTAAAGTCCTCTACAGCCCCAGGCCCGTGTGGCTTCTCCTCCGCATACTATAAAAAATTTGCGTCTCTTTTAGCCCCCAACTTATCTAAACTCTTCAACTATGTGCTAGATGGTCATCAATTCCCAGAAGAAATGCTCTTGGCAAACTTATCGTTAATTCCTAAGCCACTCAAAGACCATTCTCTTCCACAAAATTTCCACCCCATTTCAGTTCTTAACAATGACTTAAAAGATCTTTGGGAGACTTCTTGCAGATAGGTTGGCAGCAGTTATTACTAGTATAGTGCACATAGATCAAACGGGATTCATACCTGGACGCCAAATAACTGACAATATTAGGTTGGTTACCAATATCATACAGGATGCCAACATACACTCCAAAGAGCTATGCCTCCTCAGCCTGGATATTCATAAAGCTTTTGATAGCGTATCCTGGTCTTACCTCAATCACATCCTACCTAAATTTGGCATCCCTGATAAATTCCTGTGTGGCTTTAATGCACTATATCACTCCCCCCAGACCCGTATAAAAATTCCAGGTCATAACTCGGAATTCTTTCCTCTAAGTAGGGGTACTAGACAGGGCTGCCCTCTATCCCCACTAATGTTCGCACTAGCAATGGAACCTCTTGCCCACAAAATTAGGAACACCCCCGATATAAAGGGAGTTGTCAAAGGTGAAGATGAGTTTAAAATTAGCCTCTACGCAGATGACGCGTTAATTTTTCTCACCGAACCTCACGTTTCCATTCCCTCCCTTCTCAAGGAACTGAAACTGTTTCACGACATATCAGGTCTAAAAATTAACATGAACAAATGCTCAGCTCTACCCATCAATCTCCCCGATCACTTAAAGACCATGTTGAAAAATTATTTCCCATTCATATGGTGCTCTCAATCTTTCAAATATCTGGGCATCTGTCACCCCATCACACAACCTGCTTTTCAAAACCAATTATATCCCTTTATTCAATAATATATCCTCACTCCTTAAGACCTGGTCAACCTTCCATATATCATTCCTAGGCAGAATTTGCGCCATTAAAATGACAATCCTCCCCAAACTGCTATACTACCTCCGTTCCCTCCCCATTAACATCCCCAAATCTAAACTTGCTTCTCTCCAAAGGGAAATCAACAAATTTATATGGTTTAACAAGAAGCCTAGATGCAGCTATGCACATATGCATAGACCTCAAACCATGGGCGGGATGGGACTCCCTAACCTATGGCATTATTTTCTGGCTGCCAGACTTTCCCAATTAGCACAATGGTTCACGCCCAATCAAGATATCCCATGGGAAAAATTTGAGGAGTCCTCAATTTCCCCTTGGTATTTACAGGGGATCCTTTGGTCCAAAACAACCTCATACAGCAAACTCTCTAACTACAACATAATTGTTGCACACTTCTACCAATTGTGGCTCAAAGCCCAACATACTTTTGAATTATCACTCACTCCTCCCCTTGCTTCCTTCCTAGGTGACCTGAGATTTACCCGTACTCACGGAGATTACCACTCCTTCACCTATTGGATCAATAATAATCTCACTACACTTAAATCTTTACAAATTAAATGGGAGTTCTCCTCATTCACTGCTCTGCAAGATAAATATAGTATCCCCACATCCGAACTTCAACACTATAACCAAATCAAAGCCTTTTATGCAGAACATTACTCTCTCACCACCCAGCCCCCTGGAACAGTTTTTGAACGGATTTGCATTTCTTCTTCTAGAGATAAGGGTATCATATCCCGCCTATATAGCTATCTAAATACTTTTCATTCACCTGACAAGTCCGGTCAGATGCTCCATTGGGAAGCTGACCTAAATAACACCTTCACAGTAGATTAATGGCATGGCATGTCGGATAATCTCCGTAAAAGTAACAAAGCTATCTCTTCCAGAGAGACTCCCATTAAAATATTCTCTAGATGGTATCTCACCCCGTCCAAGCTCCACACCTTTTATCCCTCTATTTCTCCACACTGTTTCAGGGGTTGTTCAGAACCAGGCACTATCCTACACACATTCTGGAGCTGCAAACACCTACTTCATACATGGCGCAAAGCTGCAGAAATTTTTGAAAACACCTTGAAACAGAAAATCCCCATCTCCCCACAGATCTGCCTTCTATATGCTGATATACCGAATGTTCCCATCCCTTGCAAAAGACTTTTCCATACTTTATATCGCTCCATCCAATGGATGATTGCCTCCAACTGGAGATCCAATAATCTGCCTTGGGCGCAGGTACTGGCTCGGATGGAGACGATAAAACTTTCGGAGAGAATCTTTCACACCCTTCACGATACCTTCCATGTTTATGTAAGGAAATGGTCATATTGGCCTACAACATAACTCAATAACTTAGAACCTGAATTTCCACTCACACACTCTCTCAAATTCCTGCAATCTTGACCTATAGTGCCTGCCCTTTATATTAGTAACATACACCCGTGTAAGATATTTTTGTACCAGAAAACTTTGTATATAATCATTATCCTCATGTAAGAGCTTGATTTTCCTTTTTTTTTTACGATTGATTACCTTTATGAACACCCTATGTAACTGTACATTTGAACTTCCTAATAAAAAATTTGTAAACAAAAAAAAAAAAAATTGAAAATAACATTTTCTATTGTTTTGTATAAATGTATGGCACCGTTACAATCCCACTTCCTCCTTCAACCTCTTGCATTCCACATGATAGAGAGCCAGAATGGCCTTACGTATAAATAAATTCCATTTTGGAACCTGCCACTGTGGAACAGCACATTCCACAAATTCCCAAAAGGGGGCAGAGTCTACCAGCTAAAAAGGCAGCAGTTGCAGTGCTAGCAATTTGGCCAACCTAGTATTTAGACGCTGAGCATGTGGATGGCTGGGACCTAATTTCTTTTTACGGTTCAGCAAATGGGGTAGTGAAATTTGCCTACTGAAATCAACTGGTGGTGTACTGCTAGCAGATTGGCTGCATATACTTGTAGCACCTATTACTATACCTTCATTCCTCTCAGTGCAGGTTTTTGAGAGGACTGGGAGGTATAGTAGGATTTTTATAACAGCTTACCTGTAAAATCCTTTTCTTGGAGTACACCACGGGACACAGAGCTAGTCATTACATAATGGGTTAAGGGTCACCAGCGGTGATTGGACACTGGCACAACCAATGGAAGACAGTTCCCCTCCATATAACCCCTCCCATCAGGGAAGTACCTCAGTTTTGTAGCAAAGCAGTAAGGTTCCCATAAGAAGGGGGGGACCTCTGTGTCCCGTGGTGTACTCCAAGAAAAGGATTTTACAGGTAAGCTGTTATAAAAATCCTACTTTCTTTATCGTACACCACGGGACACAGAGCTAGTCATTACATAATGGGACGTCCCAGAGCAATGCTCATATGAAGGGGGGGAGACACAGATCAAACAGGCCGCTTGCGGACCAGAAGCCCTATACTGCTGCCTGCAGCACACTTCACCCGAAGGCGGAATCCTCATGTCCTTTCACATCTATTTGATAGAATTTGGAAAATGTATGGACTGAAGACCAAGTTGCAGCTTTACAGATCTGAGCCATCGAAGCCTGATGGTGCACTGCCCATGAAGCACTTATCGCCCTGGTAGAGTGCGCCTTAACAGGAAAAGGAGGAGTCCTGTTCTTTAAACCATAAGCTTGAACAATTACTTGTCTAATCCACCTGGAAATGGTGGATTTTGATACCGCTTGTCCCTTCTTGGGACCATCTGGTAAAATAAACAAAACATCTGTTTTACGTATCTGAGCGGTTGCTTGCAGATACACCCTTACCGCTCTCACTAGATCTAGAGAGTGTAATAATTTTTCCCCCGCCGTCCGCGGGTTTGGAAAAAAGGAAGGCAGAACAATGTCTTGATTCACGTGAAAAGCCGACACCACCTTAGGCAGAAAAGCCGGATGGGGTCGTAGTACGATTTTGTCCTTGTGACAAATTAGATAAGGCTCTTTACAAGAAAGAGCTGCTAGCTCTGATACTCTCCTAGCAGAAGCTATAGCAATCAGAAAGGCCAACTTCCTACTCAATATAATTAAAGGAATATGGCGAATAGGTTCAAAAGGTTGCTTTTGCAACACTGACAATACCAAATTCAAATCCCATGGACACAAGGGAGACCTAACTGGAGGATTTATCCTCAGTACCCCCTGAATGAATGTCCAAACTAGGGAATGAGATGCCAATGGTCTCTGAAAGAAGACTGATAGAGCCGATATTTGCCCCTTGATGGTGCTAAGGGCTAATTTCATATCCACTCCTAGCTGGCAAAAAGCAAGAATCCTGCTTATTTCATATTTCTGAGGATTCCAACTTCTGGATTCACACCAGGAAACGTATGCTTTCCAGACTCTATGATAGATGAGTCTGGAGGCTGGCTTTCTAGCATTAATGAGCGTAGAAAGAGCCGGACCAGAGACCCCTCTCTTATTCAAAATGTGGGTCTCAGCAGCCAGGCCGTCAAATTTAGCCTTTGTAAGGAAGGGTGGAATACTGGACCCTGTGACAGCAGGTCGTGTCGAAGTGGAAGCTTCCAGGGCCTTCCTATCGCCATCTTTACGATCTCGGCGTACCAAGGCCTCCTGGGCCAGTTTGGGGCTACTAGGATTACTGGTATTCCCTCCTCCTTGATCCTGCGAAGCAGTCTTTGTAGAAGAGGGATCGGAGGGAATGCATAGATCAGTGAGAACTGATTCCATTGAGTTATTAGAGCATCTGTCCCGTAGGCTAGAGGATCTCTTGTTCTGGACACAAAGTTGTCCAATTTCTTGTTGAACCTGGAAGCTAGCAGGTCTACATCTGGGTTTCCCCATCTCAGACATATGGCCTGAAAGATCTCGGGGTGAAGAGACCACTCTCCTGGTAGCAGCTGCTGACGACTCAGGTAGTCTGCTTGCCAGTTTTCTATCCCTGGAATGAAGATTGCAGAGATGCAAGGTACACGCTCTTCTGCCCATGCCAAGATCCGGTTCACCTCTCTTTGGGCTGCCCGACTGCGGGTGCCTCCTTGGTGATTGATGTAAGCTACTGCAGTAGCATTGTCGGATTGAACCCGAACTGGGTAGCCCTGTAACCTGTATGTCCAGGTTTTGAGGGCTAGATATACTGCCCGGATCTCTAGCACGTTGATGGGCAGGATCCCTGAGTCTTGGCCCAGGTTCCCTGGGTAGAAGCCTCCTCGAATACTGCACCCCAGCCCGATAGGCTGGCATCCGTAGACACCACCTTCCAGGCTGCTGGGAGGAAGCACTTTCCCTTCCGTAAATTCTTGGCTTCTAGCCACCAATTGAAGCTGTGGCGTACTTGTGAGGATAGGCGCATGGGTATATCCAGAGCTTGGCTCTTCCTGTTCCAGGAGGCTAAAATATTGCCTTGAAGTAGTCTCGAATGAAACTGGACGTAAGGGACCGCCTCGAAGGAGGCTACCATCTTTCCCAATAGTCTCACGCAAAGGCGAATAGACGGCCTTTTGTTTGCTTTGACCTTGTAAATCAGGTCTTTCAGAGACTGTATCTTTGGCTCTGGCAGGTATACCCTGTTTTGGGCTGTCTCTATGATCATGCCCAGGTACACTATCCTTCTTTAGGCCTGGAGAGAGGATTTTTGTAAGTTTATAATCCATCCTAAACGCTCCAGGTATCCCACTGTAGTGTCTACAGCGTGATCCAATCCCTCCTTTGACTGATCTATTAATAGTAGATCGTTTAGATAGGCTGTTACCGCAATGCCCCGTGTTCTCAGGTTTGCTCACAGAGGAGCTAACACCTTTGTGAATACTCTGGGCGCGGTGGCTACACCAAATGGCAGGGCCACAAATTGAAAGTGGCGATCTTCTACCGCAAACCTTAGGAATCTTTGGTGAGGATTGGTATGTGTAAATATGCGTCTTTGATATCTATGGACGCCATGAATCTCCGCCTTTTAAAGTAGCGACCACGGATCGAATCGTTTCCATTCGAAAATGGCGAACGTTCAGAAACCGGTTTAGAGATCTTAGATCCAGGATGGGTCTGACTTCTCCGTTTGGCTTTGGAATCACAAAAGAGGTTTGAGTCAAACCCTGAACCTCGCTCCTTTTGGGGTACCTCTGTAACCACCCTTGAGCTATTAAGTGATTCAAACCTTTGAAGAAGGATCCCCTTTTTTGTGGATCCTTGGAGAGTCTTGGGAATTGAGAAGATGGGATCTCTTGAAATTCCAGTTTGTACCCAGAGGATATTGTGGATACCACCCATTTGTCCTGGGTTTCTGTCCGCCAGGTCGCTGAGAACTGACGAAGCCTTCCCCCCCACTCGCCCGAGCGGGGGCGCCCCTTCAATGAGAGGTTTTTGGGGCTTGCTTATTAGCTCTTGCACCCCACGGCTTCTTGTTCTTCTGAGCCTGTTCTTTGGCTTTTGTGGGCGGCTGACAAGGCCGTCGCCACTGGCTGGAGTCTGATTTCCCGGAAGCTGGGGAGAGAGTGCGTTTAAAACAAGGTCTTTTGTTTTTCTTCTCTCAGGTAAAAGTGTCGTTTTACCACTTGATATCCTTTGGATATATCTTTCTAAATCTTCCCCAAATAGGCGTTCGCCATGGAACGGGAAACTTGCCAACTACTTTTTGCATGGGGCTTACCGCTGACCAATTCTTAAGCCAAAGTACTCTACGCATCTGTACCAGCTGGAGTGTAAGGCGTGATGCCTGTATGATAGAATCTCTCATGGCATCCACTGTGAAGCATAAGGCTTTAGGCAAACTATCCCAATTTTCAGCCTGCTCTGAAGGAAGCTTCTTCAGCCCCTGCTTTACCTGTTGGCAGATGACCTGACACATATCGACTGCTGCTACTGCAGGTTGGATAATTGAGCCGGCCAAAAGGAAGGAGGATTTCAGTAGGGATTCCAACTTCTTCTCAGAAGGATCTTTAAACACTTGTACATTATCCACTGGACATGTCAGGTTTTTATTTACACAAGAAATAGCCGCATCTACCGCAGGCAGGCTCCATTTCTTTAAAAAAATTTCCTCCATAGGATAAAGAATGTTAAACTTTTTTGGAGGTAAAAAACGCTTATCTGGATGTTGCCAGTCTGCGTACAATAGATCCTCTAGTAACGGATGAACCAGGAAGGAGCATGCACCTTGCAGGGATCTTAATGATCCTAGGGAGGAGACAGGTGATTCTGTTACCTCCGAAGAGGGTAACTTAAATGCAGATCGCACAGATCCTGCATAGCATTGTACCTGTGACTTTAAAATCTGACTCCTCATCCTCTGCTGATGTAGCCTCCCTCCTCATCCTCCTCCTCCTCAGGTACTTCTGAAGGGAGGTCCAATACTGGAGGAGATCTGCTTCGCTTATTGTCTTTTTTAGAGGATTTAGCGATTAAGGTAGCAATTTTCTCCTCCAGATTATTCAGGGCAGCTGATAAAGTGTCCTCAGTGACATATGCAGGCCCAGGCTTCCCTGGGGAAGCCGCCATACCTGACAGAGGTAATGGCTCATCCTGTACAGGTGCATTTAGCAACACAGGAGAGGAAGGTACCGAGTCAGCACAGCTAGAGCCTCCTGTCTCAAGCAGCGGTGCTCTCTCTTTTTGTCCGCATTACTTCCCCTGGGAGGCTTACTGTTTAGACAAAATACAAGGTACCTAAATGCATATACTACCGTGTTTAGTTTAGCAAATACATTAAGTATGCAACTTTTAACACATAATCATGCATAACATGGATGTCTTCTAGGAAGTACCCAATCCAACCACATGGAGTCTTACGTCCCTATATAGCTGCTGGGTTTCTCTGCCAGGAACAAGAGAACTAACGAGCTTGCTTGTTGCTGCAGTGCTTCTCGCACTGACAGTCTTTTAAATTTGGCGCCGTTTCTGTGCCTGCGCGCGCCACGTGCCCGCGCACGCCCTCGGCCCCCCCCCTCCGATAAAGCGCGCTCCCGCGCGCGGCCTTTAGCGCTATGGTGGTGGCCATAGTGAGAGAGGACTCTCATCAGCCCCTGTTCCCACTTACCTGCATCTGCAGGTGTCTGTGTCGGCCACCGAAAGGAGGAGCGGGGTGCCCAAGCAAACTCAGCAGCAGAGGTGACGAGCAGTGTACTTCGCCGAAGCCGACACTGAACAGAGTGAGGTGAGTATATTCAGCTCTTTACTCCCCCCAGTGGTGGAAAAAAAGAAGACATCCACTCTTGAAAAAAGGTCCCAACCTAGGTATGGACCTTCTAATCTCACCTTATCCACGCCGCAGGTTTTTCTGCTGAAAGTTTTCAGACAGATACCAAACTTCACCCTTCACAGTGGGCTATGTGTGCCAACCTTCAGGGATATGGGTTCCTATTTAAAGGATACCTCTCCCCTGGGCCTTGTACAAGACTCTTACCAGGACTTTATAGCGAAATAGCGAAAGTGCTGGATCTTAGAGCCCAGTCCTCCGAAGAGAGACATTACAGGCGACGCCTCATGGATGAGGCCCGGATCCCATCCAGATTCAGCTCACTTGTAGGCATCTTGGATGGATCCGAAAGCATAGCTCTTTTACCCCCAGAGGGTCTCTTTGGTAGAGCTTTCCTTTAGCACCTCCTAACGTGTCCAACACCTTTCGACACTGGCGAAAAAACTGAGGTACTTCCCTGATGGGAGGGGTTATATGGAGGGGAACTGTCTTCCATTGGTTGTGCCAGTGTCCAATCAACGCTGGTGACCCTTAACCCATTATGTAATGACTAGCTCTGTGTCCCGTGGTGTACGATAAAGAAAGTAGGGTTTGAGATCCCAGATGAGGAGCAAGGAGAAGTCCGTCTTTTTCTATGCGGTGGGTTTTTCTGGTGCTGTTGCCAACGGACTGCATGGCAGGTCGTCATATGTCTGATCAAGCATGTGGTGCCCAAGTAGCTGCTGTTGTGGCCACTTTTAATCCACTTCAGACATGGGTTACAAACATATAACGCAACAAAATTGGCGCTCAGGATAAATAAATAATAATGACAGTTGCTGCAGCAGCTGCGCAGAGAAGTGCTACAACTTCAAACGTGAAAAATATTGATCATCAAGCAGCGCTGGCAGCTCGCGTGAAAAACTAAGTGAATGTAATAGGAATTGCTTCCTATACGTGATTGAAATAGTGAATTGGTGACCACAGTTCAATGTGATAACGAAGTGCCAAAGATAAAAATAGTTCATCACATGTAAAAAATATTAATAAATGAATATAAATGCTTCAAGTGCAACAAAACAAAACAAAACAATCTTCAATGGGTAAATAGATCCCTTTTCAGAGACTCATGTCCAGTGATGACGCCCTGGAAAAGGGGCGAAACGCGCAACGTAACTTCCGGTTTGCGGCAAACCTGTAACGCAAGTTCCTGCCTCCGTGGAACGCACGCTACCCGAGCGGCGTTCACGGAAGTGTTGTCTCCGATTGCCTGCTTCTGCCTTACATTTTGTGAGTAGCGCCTTACCAGTGCCATTTACCCATTGCCCAGCAGTACTTCACTATTGTACCCCTCCTTGTGTGCTTTTTTATCGGTGGAAACTACTCCTTCATCCAAGCATCTATCAAGCAACCGCTTCAGGGAAAGCCATAGATACTGCTTTACGCCTGTATGATCCCAGACTGCGAAGCTGTGGATCCTCATCATCCGGTGAGTAGGGTCTCTGAAGGGGGATCAGTATACTCATTGAAGATTCTACATTTATAAACATTTGTTGCACTTAGATCTACCAATTTTCATTTGATGAACTATTTTTGTTGTTTTCCTTTTTACAATCCTATTGATTTGTGGTCACCTATTCATACCATATTGAGCGGGGTCTCTGAAAAGGGATCTATTTACCCATTGAAGATTATTGTTTTGTTTTGTTGCACTTGAAGCATTTATATTCATTTATTAATATTTTTTGATGTGATGAACTATTTTTATCTTTTGCACTTCATTATCACATTGAACTGTGGTCACCAATTCACTATTTCAATCATGTATAGGAGGCAATTCCTATTACATTTACTTAGTTTTTCACGCGAGCTGCCAGCGCTGCTTGATAATCATTTTTCATAGGTTGCAAACAGCAACGGGGCGATCTGCTGCACACGTGTCGAAAAAAGCCCACACCAAGGATCTTTTGCAAGTCAGCGGTGGGTCAGCAGCGCCCTGCACCTGCGGAGCTCTGGTGTGATGCAATAGGGTGACTGCCCTTAAGCTGGCCCCTGAAGGACATCCTGCCTCGTTGGAGTTGTGTCTCCTCCTCTCTTCTCTCAGGCACCAAAGTACAGTTAGTGACCTCATCACCCCTTCCTTCCTCATCACTGGAGCAAACTTGGCAGTATGCTGCAGCAGGGGGAAAATGACTGCCAGTTTCTTGTCCTTCTGTGGCACCCCCTCTCTGTAGGCTCACGTTACTCCCTTCCTCAACCTGAGAACCAACAAATTGCTGCGCATCCTCCAGCAGCATGAAACAGACACTATGGTCGGATAATTCTGGTGACTCCTCCGTGCATGATGGTATGGAAGGAGCAACTGTGGATAAGGAGTCGGTGGAATAGGCCGCTTCGGCAGATGCATTGGGAGGCAAACTACTATGAGCTTGAGTGACAGGATGAGGAGGATGATGACGGCTTTGTTAAGCATTCCACCAACTCTTCTCCATGTTGTGGCTCAATAACATGGCCAGTAGCAGGAAAAAAAAAAAGAAAAAAAAAAAGAAGGCCAAGCGTGCCCCGCGGCCACCTGCAGAGGATGCACCATGTCCACGACCACCACTGTTGACTGTAGACACCACACTACACTGTATAATATACTGTGTACACCGCCTGAAGTGTATTAGAAACTACACACCACCGAATTCACTGTATATATAGGCTACACTGAATACAGGAGTAGAATATATTTTAAAACACTGCCTGACGTGTATTAGAAACTGTGTATATCGCCTGCACTGTATTAGAAACTGTACAAGGGCTGCACTGTATTATATACTGTGTACACCAACAGAAGTGTATTAGAAACTGTACACACTGTATTATATACTGTGTACACCATGCAGCCCATCTTCCTTCAAGTGTCTACTTATTGTGCATCTTGAAACAGCCACACCACATGTTTTCAGAGAGTCCTGTATTTCACCTGAAGTTATTTGTGGGTTTTTCTTTGCATCTGAACAATTTTCCTGGCAGTTGTGGCTAAAACTTTAGTTGGTCTACCTGACCGTGGTTTGGTTTCAACAGAACCCCTCATTTTCCACTTCTTGATTAGAGTTTGAACACTGCCGATTGGCATTCTCAATTCTTTGGATATCTTCTTATATCCCTTTCCGGTTTTATACAGTTCAACTACTTCTTCTTGCAGATCCTTTGACAATTCTTTTGCCTTCCCCATGACTAAGAATCCAGAAATGTCAGTGAAGCACTGGATGAAAGACGCAAAGGTCTGTCAGGAGTCCAGAAACTCATTGACCTTTTATACACACACACCAATTACAAACATACAGATCACAGGTGAGGATGGTTACCTTTATTAGCCATTCAAACCCCTTTGTGTCAACTTGTGTGCATGTTATCAGGCCAAAATCACCAGGGTATGTAAACTTTTGATCAGGGTCATTTGGGTAGTTTCTGCTGTCATTATGATTTAAAAAGAATAAAACACAGTTGAT
This sequence comes from Rana muscosa, assembly GCA_029206835.1. Taxonomy (NCBI): domain Eukaryota; kingdom Metazoa; phylum Chordata; class Amphibia; order Anura; family Ranidae; genus Rana; species Rana muscosa. The sequence continues at coordinate 6,793,225 of CM055122.1, forward strand.
TGATAATAAATGGCTTCAGCCAAACACTAACCATGAGTGAAAGAAAAGTTTGTGTCATCATTCATAATTTCAGAAATCTGGCCAAGAAATCATAAATTCTGCCAGGGTGTATAAACTTATGAGCACAACTGTGTGTGTGTATCTCTATATATTTTGATACACCGCCTGAAGTGTATAATATACTGTACACTGTATATATACGCTATATATATCCATCTCAATTAAATACACTGCTTGCACTGACTGAATATAGAGTATACACTGAATATATAGTCTACGCCGGGCATCACTAAATGGCGGGCCAAATGCAGACTGCCTCACTCTCCTGTGCGACCCGCCGCGGTACCGCCATTTAGCAGCCTTTTCTTCCCCCTGCCGTCTCTGTAAACCTCGCACAGAGCCGACAGAGGGAGGCGGGACAGTTCTGGATAGAGGGCGAGACATGCCGTGCCTCCCTCTGATCTTCGGTCTGTGCAAGGTAAGTGAGGGGGCGAAGTTACAGGGAGTGAGGACAGTAGTCTGAAAAGGAGGAAAGTGTGTGCTGAATCGCTGAGGACATTAAAGTGGAGTTGTTAAAGGCTGTGATGTGGTGGGCTTAGGACATCAGGGTGGGGGGGGGGGGCTGAGCGGACTGTGATGTATGGGGGAGTCTGAGATGTGGACATTACAGGTGGGGGGAGATGTGGACATTACAGGTGGGGGGAGATGTGGACATTACAGGTGGGGGGAGATGTGGACATTACAATGGGGGAGATGTGGACATTACAGTGGGGGAGATGTGGATATTAATAGTGCGGCAGCAACATGCGGTTTGGGACATGCGAAAAGGCGACACAGGTAACGACATGATGTTCGGACCTCTGCTGGAAGAAAATTTTGCTGACCGGACCTCAGTGAAATTTTAATTCATTACCCCTAATCTACGCTAAATGAAGAGTATATACACTATAATTTTATATATATATTGTAAGAACATTTGGGGTTAAAAGAATTTATATTCATATACATATAAAGTCGGATATTGTATATTTTTCATATTCATATGTATTATGAACAGAAGGGCAGTCATTTTTCTTCTTAGGTTGAAATTAAGTTCATAAGCCCCTGAATAAGCATTGTTTTTCTGTCTTGCACAGACACTTTGGGTCTATCTATGCCGGTCTCCCTAGGTTGTAATTCAAAGCTTTTGAACAGGAAAATATACCAGTATCCCAGGTTATAAATTCTTTTGTCTTTGACACTTATAGAGAAGAGGGGATTTCTACAGTCTGTGTATGGAAAGAATTGTTCAGAATAAGCTACAGAAACAAAAAGGGGCTTATTCAAATACGGCCAAATGATATATATTATAATATTACTCAAGTACAAGTAATGTATTAATCAAAAGGTATATAGTAGTACTATATTGAGATACTTATATACGTAATTAAGCGAATAATGTTACATATATTAGTATTATATATTGTAATAATGCTTTTCTTTTATAATATGGATACAGTATATCTATGTATTAGTAATCCATATATATATATATATATATATATATATATATATATATTTATATATATACCGTATTTATCGGCGTATAACACGCACTTTTTTCCCCTTAAAATCAGGGGAAAATCGTGGGTGCGTGTTATACGCCGATACTCCGTCGAATTCCCCTGCTGAAAACGAGCGAGAGGAGCGAGCGGAGCCGAAGCCGAAGTACAATCGGCTTTACTCGGCTCCTCTCGCAGTCCCGCCCATCTCTGACTGCGCCGCTGACATAGAGAAAGCCGAGTGTACTTCGCCTAGTCTCGGCTCCTCTCGCAGTCCTGCCTGTGACTGTGAGCAGAGCCGAGTCTAGCCGAAGTACACTCGGCTTTCTCCGTCAGCGGCGCAGTCAGTGGAGATGGGCGGAACTGCGAGAGGAGCCGAGTCCAGCCGAAGTACACTCGGCCCCGCTCGCTCCTCTCCACAGAAATCGGCGCCAAATTTTAAAAACCGCCGGGACTGACACGATCGCAAAGGCACTGGGCAAGGCTGCAGATGGACAGATGGACACTGGGCACGGCTGCAGATGGACAGATGGACACTGGGCAAGGCTGCAGATGGACAGATGGACACGGCTGCAGATGGACAGATGGACACTGGGCAAGGCTGCAGATGGACAGATGGACACTGGGCACGGCTGCAGATGGACAGATGGACACTGGGCACGGCTGCAGATGGACAGATGGACACTGGGCACGGCTGCAGATGGACAGATGGACACGGCAGCAGATGGACAGATGGACACTGGGCAAGGCTGCAGATGGACAGATGGACACTGGGCAAGGCTGCAGATGGACAGATGGACACTGGGCACGGCTGCAGATGGACAGATGGACACTGGGCACGGCTGCAGATGGACAGATGGACACTGGGCAAGGCTGCAGATGGACAGATGGACACTGGGCACGGCTGCAGATGGACAGATGGACACTGGGCACGGCTGCAGATGGACAGATGGACACTGGGCAAGGCTGCAGATGGACACTGGGCAAGGCTGCATGCTGCATTTAAATGTAAGTTTTTTTTCCTTAAAATTCCCTCCTAAACTTGGGGTGCGTGTTATACGCCGGTGCGTGTTATACGCCGATAAATACGGTATATAAAAAAAAATATATATATATATATATATATATATACATATATATTTATATTATTATTAGAAAGTTGCAAACATGGTATTATATTAGTGTGAAAGTGTTAGAAACTGCTTAAGCCAAGAGTTAGGATCCAATGATTTTTCAAGGAATTTAACTAATAGTCTCAACTAGATATGGGTAAACATTATCACACCCATAAATTTGAGCCAAAATCCACAATGTCTGAAGATATAGACACATGTTTGGTCGTTTTTGACAATTCATGTTGGTGACCCCACCTAATGTTGGTGACCCCAACATTAGGAGTCATTCCTTATACACTACTGCCCCTATTGGTTACAAATATTACTCAAGATGGCCGCATACTTGGTTGCTATGGGAACCTACCAAAACATATCGTCATTTAACATCATCAATTACATAGCTGTGACACACACACACACTTTTGGAGTAAGATAAGATGTGACACAAAGCTCAGGGGATCTATCTCGGGAGCAAGGAAAGCTGTAGGGATCTCTCTCGGGGGCTCTACATCTGAATCGGACGAAGATTGAAGGAGAACTTGAAAGACGGAAAGATGTAGGGAGATGGGGATGAGTCTTATGGGACTCATTACCTCACGGGAAGCTTCTCAAACAGACAGAACCCTTAACTACGTATTATTCTGTTTATTATACCTTTTGGTAATTGAATTGTTTTGCATATACATTAACTAAAACCATTTAAATATATATGGCAGAGCAACTTGGAGTTATATTATTTTTAACTGCAGTATGAAATAAGTTTGTACAATGGTTTTATTATGATATATGTGTAAAAGAGATTCATCCTAAATTTAAAGTGGTTGTAAACCCTCCTAAAAAAAATTATTTATTTTTTTAACTAGCTGTAAGAGAAAGCCATAATGAGCTAATATGACTAGCATAATAGCTCATTATGCATCACTTACCTTAGATCGGGGCCCCCGAAGCCGTCCTCGTCTCCCTCTTCAGCCGCATCCATCGCTGCGGCGATAGCCGGAAGGTTACTTCCGGGTATCGCCGCTCCAGCCAATCACAGCACCGCTCCGGCGCTGTGATTGGCCGGAGCGGCAAAGACGTGACTCCGCGCATGCGCGCGTGAGCCGTCGAATTCGGCTACGTCGTCGAATGTTGCGACCTAGCCTAATTTGTGAATGGGGTTAACCCCATGCGCCTGCGCGTGACGTCAGCGTTGCCGCATTTAAATGCAAATATCTCCTTAACCGTGTAGGTTAAGGAGATATTTCATGCACCTACAGGTAAAAGCCTCAATCTAGGCTTACCTGTAGGTCTTTGTTTATAAAGTGGGTTTACACCCACTTTAACATAAGTATTGTTTGAATTATCAAACTGTGTGCCACTTGACATTTTGTCTGCGCACGCTTTAGAGTGTAAGCAAAGGTCCGTTTGTTTTGAGAAGAGAACATAGTGTTAAGGTAAACAAAATTAGTTTACACCAGAGAAAAATATCCCACCACTCACAGAAATGTTTGACAGTCACCACATCCTTAAGGCCCCTTTCACACTGGGGCGTTTTTCATGCGGTTTAGCGCTAATAATAGCGCTGTTATACCGCATGAAAAAATCCTGCCCTGTGTCTTCAATGTGAAAGCCCGAAGGCTTTCACACTGAAGCGGTGCGCTAGCAGGACCGCTCCAAAAGTCCTGCTAGCCGCTTCTTTACAGCGGTAAAGGAGCGGTGTGTTCACCGCTCCTTTACCGCGGTCTCCCATTGAAATCAATGGGACAGCGCGGTAATACCGCCCGCAAACCGCGGCAATAGCCGCGGTTTGCGGGCGGTATTAACCCTTTTTCGGCCACTAGCGGGGGTTAAATTAACCCCCCTAGCGACCGCATACCGCGGTAAGAACGACAGTATAGCAGCGCTGAAAATCGCGCTGCTATACCGCCACCGCACCTGCCCGCCCCAGTGTGAAAGGGGTCTAATCACGGAAGGCTATTTTACAAGTCACCAAGTATAAAATATACAAGTATCATTTAAGTATTGAACTGTGAATATATCTTGTAATATAGAGCTTGCATAGAAATGTATGTGAATAGTATCTGAACATTAATCACCATTTATCTCTGATATGTAGAAGTATATCTATTTATTGGTTTTATCACAAATTATACCCGATTTAAATTTGCACTGTATTTTAGTATATATATATATATATATATATATATATATATATATATATATATATATATATATATATAATTAAGCAATATTACTTGTCACTTGTCTTCAAAATAGCACGGATAAAAATAAAAAGAACTTGGATTTCTTGTTGGTATTGTAGGTGGTTGTAAATCTCCCAAATCAAAGATTTGCATATTTCCATGAATACAATACTATTTTATTATTTCAGTATAAACATTCTGACAATATATATATATCTATATCAAATACACTGCCACTAAATAGCCTGCTTAATCGAACTCAAGCTCTCTCTCCATCCACACCAACAACACTACACGCGGCCGCTATGTAAGCAGCCTTATATAGTGTGCGGCGTGAACTTAGCCCCTTGAGCCATGATTGGCCAAAGGCACTCTGCCTTTAGCCAAAGAATGCAGGTCAGGTGTATGCTTTGGCCAATCATCATACAGCAATGCACTGGGATCTCACAGTGCATTATGGGGCGTTCCGCGGTGCTCAAATTTTCCGCGAATGCCCCCTAATGTTCGCTGTTCAGCAAACACCCGAGATTCAAGCTCATTCCTAGTTCTTAATGACATTGGCTACATGTTTGGGGTCATTGCCCTGCTGCAGAATAAATTCAGAGCCAATCACACACACATCAAAATGGTATGGCACGATGAATAAGCATTTGTCTGTATTTCTCAGCATTGAGGACACCATTGATCCTGATCAAATCTCCTGACTGAAGGTCGGTAGATGAAAGCACCCTCATTAAGGGAGGGACTCAGCGTCTGATGAGTCCTCTAAATGTTTTCCAAGAGGATCTGATTAGAAGGCATCTCTGTATCTAATTACCCTGGGAAAGGTGGAGATGAGCATTGTGTGACTTGGAGTGAATAAACACTTTTTTCCATACCTACTGACACCTTTCTTTCTATGCTTTGTCATGGATAGTGAACAGGTCCCTTGTGAGCTAGGAAGGTTTGAGATGAAGGGCCCTCGTGTCCATTCCCACAGCAAGTAGTCAGTATTCAGCCACTCTGATGCACTCTGCAGCTTACTCAAGAGGAGTATGTAATGCCTGCCCTGACATGTATGGAGCTGCTGAAGCTGAGTTCCCCAAAGGAGGTGGCTGTCCCCAGCAGGGCAGGGACCATCCAGGACACAAGCTCTCTACAAAAGTGAGCAAGGAAGGGAAGGGGATATGCCAGGGCAGCAGGGAAGGCAGCCAGGAAAACAAATTCTCAAATCCTGTCAAACAGGGGAGACTAGGGATGAGAAAGAAATTAGACTTTGCACACACGCAAGCATGTTCATGCGGACCGATGATAGCACAATTAGCCCCCACCAGCAGCCTAGGCACCCCTGAGGAACAGTTCGTCAATCAACTCCCAGCCACAGGAGAAAAAAAAATGCAGAAAGTGTAAAATGCATAACAGTATCTGACAGACAAAGCAATGTGCGGTTTCCCAGTTTTCCCTTTATCTAAAGCACAGGTTACTTTCACACTCAGTGTCTATATAATAGGATTTTTATAACAGCTTACCTGTAAAATCCTTTTCTTGGAGTACATCACGGGACACAGAGCGACATAGTCATTACTAATGGGTTATATAGATACCTTCAGGTGCTGGCACTGGCAACTTCCAAAACCGGAAGTACCCTCCCCTATATAAGCCCCTCCCATCCGGGAGCACCTCAGTTTTGTAGCAAAGCAATAAGTGTCCCCAAAAGAGGGGTGGGAGCTCTGTGTCCCGTGATGTACTCCAAGAAAAGGATTTTACAGGTAAGCTGTTATAAAAATCCTATTTTCTTTCTCGTACATCACGGGACACAGAGCGACATAGTCATTACTAATGGGATGTCCTAAAGCAATGCCCAACGAGGGAGGGGATACACCATACATAAGCTGAGCGCTATCAGACATGAGGATTTTTTGCGGCCTGCAACACACTGCGCCCAAAGTCGACATCCTCCTGACTTCTAACGTCCACCTGGAAGAACCTAGTAAACGTGTGTACTGAAGACCATGTTGCGGCCTTACAGATTTGAGCCAGGGAGGCCTAGTGATGCACTGCCCATGAAGTTCCAACTGCTCTCGTGGAGTGCGCTCTAACTTTGAACGGAGGCGGTCTCCTTCTCAAGCCATAGGCTTGCATTATGACCTTTCGAATCCACTTGGCTAAAGTAGATTTTGACGCTGCCTGACCCCTTCTGGGGCCTTCCGGCAGAATAAACAAAGTATCCGTTCTGCGAATCTGAGCAGTGGCTTTTAGATAAGCTTTAACTGCTCTTACTACATCCAAAGAATGCAATAACTTTTCCTCTACCGAAGTAGGTTTGGGGAAAAAAGAAGGAAGAACCACATCTTGGTTCAAATGAAACCTCGATACCACCTTAGGAAGAAAGGCTGGATGAGGGCGTAACACTACTCTATCCTTATGGATAACCAGATATGGCTCCTTACAGGACATAGCTGCTAATTCCGACACTCTTTTAGCCGAACAAATGGCTACTAGAAAAATCAATTTCCTGGTGAGAAGAACCAAAGAAATATGCTGTAATGGTTCAAATGGTTGTTTCTGTAGAACCGACAGAACCAAGTTTAGATCCCATGGACATATGGGAATATTAACCGGAGGACTAATACGCATCACTCCTTGTATAAAGGCTTTGACTAGTGAATGCGAAGCCAAGGGCCTTTGAAAAAATATTGACAAGGCCGAAATCTGACCCTTGATAGTACTCAAGGCAAGCTTCCTATCTACAGCCCATTGTAGGAAGTCCAGAATCCTATCTATTACGTATTTACGTGGATGCCATTTCTTGGCCTCACACCAGGCGATGTACGCCTTCCAGATTCTATAGTAGATCTGCCTGGATACCGGCTTCCTGGCATTGATCATGGTAGACACCACAGAATTAGAGAGCCCTCTCTTTTTTAGAATGTGGGCTTCAATAGCCAGGCCGTCAAACCTAGGGCTGGTAAGGAAGGGTGGTATATCGGTCCTTGCGAAAGCAGGTCCGGACGACGTGGGAGAGTCCAAGGACTCCCCACTGACATTTTACAATCTCCACGTACCACGCTCTTCGGGGCCACGCTGGAGCCACCAGAATCACTGGTTTCTTTTCTACCCTGATTCTGCGGAGTAATCGAGGTAACCATTGTGGCGGTGTGAATGCATATATCAGCTTGAACTGATCCCAAGGGAACACTAGGGCATCCGAGCCGCAAGCTAGGGGATCCCTTGTCCGAGAGACAAACCTGTCCACCTTTGCGTTGAATCTGGATGCTAGAAGATCTACATCCGATGTTCCCCACCGCTGACATATTGTCCAGAAAACCTCGGGGTGAAGGGACCCTTCCTCTGGGCATAATTGCTGGCGACTTAGAAAGTCCGCCTTCCAATTCTCCACTCCTGGAATGAATACCGCAGATATGGCTGGGACATATCTTTCTGCCCATTTCAGGATGTAATTTACTTCCCTCTGGGCTGCACGACTCCTGGTGCCCCCCTGATGATTGATATATGCCACTGCTGTGGCATTGTCTGATTGAATTCTGACAGGGGACCCTTGGAGTTTGGATGTCCATGCTACTAGGGCATACCGGGCTGCTCGTATCTCTAAGAGATTGATGGGCAGGGCCTTTTCTGTATCCGACCATCTGCCCTGGAGAGACTATTGCTCCAGTACTGCTCCCCAGCCTATAAGGCTGGCATCTGTAGTGACCACCTTCCAAGAAATCGGACTGAAGGATTTCCCTTTTTCCAGATTCTGGGGAACCAACCACCAACGGAGGCTCTTGCGAACGGAAGGGGACAAGGACATTGTAAGTCTAGGGCCTGAACTTTTTTTGTTCCAGGCTGACAGTATGGCCCCTTGCAAATTCCTTGAATGGAATTGACCGTAGGGTACTGCTTCGAATGATGCCACCATTTTTCCCAGCAGCCTCATGCACAGGCGTATGGACGGCTGTCTTTTTTGTACCCACTAAGTGGATCAAATCTTTCAAAGACAACACCTTTCCTCGAGGCAAGAATATTTTTCTCTGGCCTGAATCCAACCTTAGCCCCAAGTATTCCAGACTTTTGACTGGTTTTTAGGGCTGACTTGTCTCGGTTGATAATCCAACCGTGAGATTCCAGATACTTGATTGTCTTGTGAACGACCACGTCTAGTTTTTTCACTGAGTGGTCTATCAGCAACAAGTCATCTAGATATGCCATTATCATTACACCTTGTGTTCTTAGATTGGCCAATAAAGGGCCAGAATTTTTGTAAACACTCGTGGTGCTGTGGCCAAACCGAAGGGTAAGGCTCTGAACTGAAAATGGCGCCCTTCTACTGCAAAGCGTAGAAATTTTTGGTGGACTGGAAAGATGGGAATGTGCAAATAAGCATCTTTGATGTCGATCGCGGCTAACCAATCCTCCCCTTGTAGGGCAGTGGCCACCGATCGGATCGACTCCATCGGAAAGTCCTGATATACAGGAATTTGTATAGCCCTTTTAGAATTAATATGGGCCTCCCGTCCGCGTTTGCTTCGGGACTGTAAAGAGGTTTGAGTAAAACCCGAACCCTCATTCTTCCAGGGGAACCTCCATAATTACTCCTTGGAGCAATAGTTGTTCTAGTGCCAACAGGAGGGACTCTCTCTTCCGGGGATCCCTTGGCACGTTTGACCTCAAAAATGGGAAGGAGGAGAGTCTTTTAACTCCAAACTGTATCCCAAACATACTGCGGAGAGCACCTATCTGTCTTGATCGTGTCCCGCCAGGTCTCTTGCGAACAACTGGAGTCCTCCCCCCACCCGACTGAGTGGGGGCAACCCTTCAATGAATTTAACTTTGGGGGAGGTTTTGTACCTCCCCTGACCCAGGGTTTCTCATTACCCTGCTATTGTCCCTGTTTTTTTACCCCCGGGAATTGACCGAGGAGGCCGTCGGAACTGTTACACAGCCGATGCCCCAGGGACTGGAGAAGCAGGCCTCTTAAAGAGGGACCTCTAACTCTGTTTTTAACCGGCAAGAGCGTATTTTTACCGCTGGAAATTTTCTGGATATATTTGTCCAGGTTTTCCCTGAATAAGTGTTCACCATGAAATGGGACGCTAACCAGCCATTCTTTACAGGGAGCTTCAGCAGACCAGTTTTTGAGCCATAGAAGCCTACGCATATGTACTATAGACAGCGTAAGGCGGGAGGCCTGATGGACTGAATCCTTTATGGCGTCAACCGCAAAGCCTAAGGCTCTAGGTAGATCAGCTAGGGCAAGGCCTGCTGATCTGTCAAGTCCCTCAAGACCTGTTTCAACTGATCCTTCACTGCTTAGCAGACCTCACCGCTGGTTGTGTCACCAAGCTTGCTTTAGAAAGAAGCAGACTTTCATAAGGACTCCAATCTTTTATCTATTGGGTTCTTGAACATTTGGACATTATCCACTGGACATGTCAGTGATTTATACATACAAGAGATGGCTGCGTCCACTGTAGGGACCTTCCATTTTTTTATGAACTTATCCTCCATGGGATAGACCACCGGAAATCTCTTGGGGTAATAAATATTTTCTCAGGACGTTCCCAATCCTGGTAAATGAGCCCTTTCAGTAAAGGGTGAAGTGGAAAAGAACAGACAGTCTGGGGGCTTCTAGCGACCCCAACGAGGATACAGTAGTGGTTGATGGTTCCGCAAGGTGCATTTTAAATGCTGATCGGACCATGTTAGTCAGAGACTGAACCCATAATCTTTCAGCTTGAGATGCTGAGAAAAGGTTCCCCCACTGTTGATTCCTCTATAACAGAATCAACCTTATCCTGATCCCCTTCAGGCAGGTCGATCCCTGTATGGGACTGTTGCTCTGCTAACAGGCACTCTGAAGGAGGAGACGGAGATCGGGCGTGCTTTCCCTGACAGGGATGCAGCGATCAATGTTGACAATCTCTCTCTAATCCTCCCAGAGCTGAGGAAAAAAACCTCCTCTGTTACATACACAGGAGCAGGTGAACTGAGGACAGCCACAGTACCAAGTACCCCTGCGGGGTCTCTACGGTCACTTACCTCTGAACTTCAGGGGAGACTGGTGCAGCAGAAGCATGCCCAAGATCCTCAGAGCCCGATGAGACCCCCTTCGCTTCCTGGAAGATTCAGTTCCGGAGCTTCTGGACGGCATATTCCTAAGCCTAAAGCTGAGGTATTCCAGCCGTAATACACCACTTTTACTGAGAATAGTCTAGCACAATTGCTGCTATATCACAGTTGGTGTCTACTAAAGTGCCTTTCTAGGGGATGCCTGCATCAACCGCCTCTGTGTGCCTTTATACTGTTGCTAGCTCTGTCTGTGCACTTCAATAGCCAGCTATAATGTGCTTTAAAACACGCTGGACGCCCGCACATGCGCAGTAGCGCCGCGGCGCACACCTGAGCGTCATCCACCCGCTCCGCCTCTTTTTCCAGATCGCCTCTATATATAGAGGCGCGTGCACGCGCTCGCGCGCGGGCACGTGCGCCTTCGGCGCCTTTTTTGAAAACAATAAGGAGCTAGATGGGAGCCAGGGTCCCTTTGCCGCAGGGCCCGGGGATGGATGAGCGCAGCAACAGGGCAGAGGAGACAGCTTCCCAGCAGAGAACATACCAACTGCCTGGATTTGATTCTGGAAGAAAAAAAATCCACATTACAAGAAAAAGAACCATAGCGGCCTCTAGTGTCTAACACAGGTACCGCGGTCTTACATTTATTTTTTTTCCTTGCCTACTATTAATTTTTTTTTACATTTTCTCAGTAGTAACAGGCATACACAGAATATTAGCGGGAATACCTTAGGTAACAGGCAGAAAGACAAAATAGGCTTGGGGGTCCCTCAATAGAACCAAGTTCCCGAGGGCCCCCACTTACCTTTTCCTCGCCGCAGGACTCTGTTTGGTCCACAGAAGCCCAAACTTCACCTATCACGGCAGGCATTGTAATCAAACCTTCAGGGACCGGGTTCCCAAGGATTCCACTCCCCTGGACCTGTATAGCACCCTGCACAGAAAACATCTTGGTCGTGGGTATGACCAGAGCTCTGGATCCCAGGGTCCAGCCCTCCTAAGAGAGGCATTACAGGCAAAACCTTGCTCTTCTCTGCAAGGCCCGGGTACCGACCGTTTAGCTATGAAGCTTTTTTGGTCGGATCCGGAGTAGCTTACTGAGGCCCAAAAGAACCTGTACGCAAGCTCAGTGAAAAACACATGTTACTTCTTGGCCAACACCTTAGACACTGGCAAAAAACTGAGGTGCTCCCGGATGGGAGGGGCTTATATAGGGGAGGGTACTTCCGGTTTTGGAAGTTGCCAGTGCCAGCACCTGAAGGTATCTATATAACCCATTAGTAATGACTATGTCGCTCTGTGTCCCGTGATGTACGAGAAAGAAAATGTACACACATTCTTTTGTTACTGGAGTACCAGATACATCACTGAGCCTAGTGAACAAAGTACTAAATGTCACACATTTCTGTAAAAAATTCACTTGTATATTGCAATCATTTAGGAACAGAGTATGAAATTAAAAACTCACTTTCACACACTGCCCTGCTAATTACAGCCTGTTTCTGACTATACTGCCTTAGACAGTCTTGGATATAATTAGGGAAAGAATACTTAAAAGCATTAGACTGCTACATTCACTCACAAAAGTGAGCCTTCCGAAACTGGACCAATAACACCATAAGGAATCTCAAACTGGCCTAACCTAAAAAGCAGAGCCTTGTGTGGACTGGAACATGGACAGACCGCACTGCATGACTGTTGCAAAGAGACCAGTATAGAAAATAAACTGGAAAGATGTGCTGCTTGGCTAAATGTTAAGCGGTGCAGGATTTCCATATCCAGCCTGAATCTACCATTAGCTGTAAATGACTAGAGAAACTAAAGAATGCCAGTATAAACTGTAAAACCTGTGCTCTTTGGCTGACTGGAAAGACTTCCAGGACTTAATATATCTGACATAAAATTTACCATTAGCAGTTGATAGTAGAAAAATCTTCCATACTAACAGAGAAATGAGGAACTGAAAAAAACATCTATTCTGAGGACACTATCAAAACCATGCAGGATATGGGTGCACTTTTCCAATGCTGTATTTTTGGCTGCTAGCGCACATTTCTCTTTATATGGTACTAAACGCCAAAAATTCAAGTGGTTGTAAACCCTCACATATACCCAGCGAAGTGAACAGCCTAAGATGATACACAGAGATGAAACAAATCCTCCTACATAGATTTTACTTGTTTATCCGCAGACTTCTCTCTACACCACTTCAAAAAAGGGGGGGGGGGTGGGCTGGCCGGCAGTTTGTTTGCCAGTGTCCAACTCAACTCTCTGGTAGGCTGCAACATAAATATGTGAGACACACACAATAGACAAAGATAGTAAAAAATCAAGCTGTGCAAAATCGTGAAATAAATCTATATAAATATAAGAACAGTGAGTCCAATCACTGATGCATATTATGCTGCACACAAGGAAGAGGATTGCATGTACAACTGACTAGCATGGGCTATAAAACCCAAAAGTACCCTCCTTTGCGACCAAAATCGCATAAAAAGTGCATCAGTGCATATAAAGTCCATATATCAGTTCACATTTAAATTGATGTAAAAATAAGTAGTCTGCAAAATTAGCATTGATATTCAGTTGATAGAGATATCTTCTAAACATGCATCTGTGACTTCAAACGATAAAACACCCGAGAAAAAGTGCTGTATTCCAGTACAAGAAAAAGTCCACCACCTCCAATAAGACTGCCGCTTACCAGAGCCACTGATCCCTGAAAGAGATCAGTCTAAACCTGCGGCTGTTACCCCTGCCAGGGTCTCTAAGTGGCGCGATCAGCTGCCTCCACCAGTGTAGTAGATGGACCTCCAATCCCTCTCAGCTCATCATACGCGTCATGGCAGAAAAAGAAAAATCCAACATAGCGTGATACAGTAAAAACAAATTTATTAAAATAAAAGAAATCGCACTTACAATGTTGTGTAGATTATTAGGCGTGTAAAAGTATATAGTGTAGCCGGCCGACTTCCACAGCCCGTCCTTCCGGGACTCTGCGTTAGAAATGTGATGACCTGAGCACGCAGCTCCTCTCTACGTCGTTTCGACACACTTGTCGTCGTCCAGGGGCACGGGCAGCGTGCTGACACACCACCTTTTATAATCTGTACATCAAGACCCACCCAGATCTGAGCTCCAGGCATTCCTGGTGCATGAACCGCCATCTTGCCCATACCTCCAAGACATTGAAGCAAATCGATTGCCAGTCCTAGCTGGAAATAATCAGGATAAATCCTGCAAACTGACACCAATCCACCATAGGTGTATCTGGGAAAACACACTCACCAAGCAAGTTCATGATCGGCACTTCCCCCAGATCACACACCGCGGATAAGGGGGGAGACATGGCATGGATCCTGTAAGCACCCCGTTAAAATGATATCAATTTAAACATTTTTTAGGAGGTTATTAGTTAAAAATAAAAAATAACAAAAACCTAAGTATTAGCAAAATACGTAGGAGAGAGTCACACCGAAGGTGGGAGTCACCCAGTGGCCAACATCACTATTACACCCTTTGCAAAGTCAGTTTAAGGCCATAGAACACGGATTGTTCCCAGGTGCTATCTGTCAAACACAATGTCTCTCCCACTCCAAAAAGGCACTGGATATTGACAATCCACTATGGATTCAATATGGGAGAGAGGGAATAGTGATTAAACAGATATCTCTCCATAGTGCTGCCATATTATAATACAATATTAGTACCTAAACTAAAGAGTGAAACTATTATAAAAAGGACCATGCGATATCAGAGAATATCTAGTGGCCTTAAAGGGGAACACCTCTAATGAAAAAAAGTGTTAAAAAATATTAAACTAGTTGGAATCAAAAAACGGAAATGAGAAAGAATATAAAAAAACTCTCTATTCCCAATCTTCACTCTATGGACATTATTAATATCCACCAAGAGATGACTGTATAGGAACTATTTGAAATTGTTACAAAGAGAGAAGATAATGAATAAAATTAAAAACCGCCCTGTCAGTTGAGACAAAGAGGAATATCTATTGAGCCCTGCATATTAGTTGGCAGAGCGAAGAGATAAAAAATTATTATGAATCCTAGCCAAATGAGGGAAAATGTTCCATACTGTCATGAATTAATTGGTGTTCACAACCATGGAACGTACCAGGAACTCAGATCTAGTGTACATGTTCTATACATATATCAACATAATAGAACTAACTTGCTAGCTGTTATCAATAAAGACATTGACATCTACATCAATGTTAAGACCATACGGGGTGTAGCAGCGTACCCTATGTATCCAGGCCATTTCCATACGCGATATTTCCCTTACTAGCGACCCCCCCTCCAGTGTGGGCTATATCTATCAATTCCTAAGAATTGAGAATTGGCAGTATTGCGCTGGTGGTATAGATTATAATGCCTAGAGACAGAGTGATATTGGAAGCCACTTTTGATGTTGGCTATATGCTCTCCCAGGCGTATCTGCATCGTTCGTTTGCAGGGACATTGTAACAAGTACACAACCCCTGTGGAACTGCAGGTGACAAAGGACTTAATCTTATGTTGTCTCAAGGTACTTGTTGATGTGAATACTTCTGTTTTCTTTGATTTGGTTTTATTGATTGCACACACCTGGCATCTGCGACATTGATGGTACCCTGAGATGTTTTGAAAGAAGGAAACCTTTTTGGGGGGTGGGTCCACCACGTTAGGTGCTATTCTATCTATCTCTAAGAGAGGAAACCCCCCCTAAAGATGACCTGTGGGACTGCTGGTAAAAAGGTATTAAATGATACGAACACTACCCAACAGATGCCAGTGCTTCCGTATGTTTTTTTTATTAGGAAATGTTGGGTGGAATGCGTCGTAATGAACGGTATACACGGTTGTTCTCTTATTCTTAGGACCTCCATTTAGCAATGATGGTCTCTCGATCTCTCCAACTTCTTTGAGGGTATTTTCAAGAGAGCTTAGATCGTAACCCTTTTCCGCCAATCTGCTTTTAAGAACATTCGCTTGTGAGATGTAATCAGACAGTTCAGAGCAGTTCCTCCTCATCCTAATGAATTGGCTCTTAGGCACAGATTTAAGCCAGGACTCCTTATGACAACTTCCCATTGGGATATAAGCATTACGGTCAGTCTGTTTAAAATACGATTTTGTTTTGAAGCTCTCACCATCTTTGGTGACCGTAAGGTCCAGAAAATGGATTTCATCCTGGCTCGCCTCATGGACAAAGCGTATACCCCTGTCATTATTATTGATGTTCAAAAATAAGTCATCCAACTCCGAAATAGGGCCGTCCCATAAGAGGAGGACGTCATCAATATACCTCGCTCAAAAGACGAGATGAGGGTTACGGTCATTATAGATGACGTCCTCCTCCCATTTGGCCAAGAATAGATTAGCCAAACTGGGGGCATATTTGGCCCCCATGGCTACGCCCCGTTTCTGCCTGTAAAACTCATGGTTGAATCAAAAGTAATTCTGATTTGCCGCGTACTCCACAAGTTCCATAATGAACTCTTTCTGCTCTTCAGGTATTGATGAATGAAGATCAAGATAGTACCTTACTGCTGACAATCCCAAGTCATGCGGAATAACAGTGTACAAGGATGTCACATTTGCCATGACTATCCAAGTATGTTCACTGCATTTCTGATCTGGCAATAGATTAATCACATGTCTTGTATCTTTAAGATAAGATGGAACTTTCTGCACTATAGGTTTCAGAAAGTAGTCAATATACTTGCCCACCCGGGATGTGAAGGAATCAATGCCACTCACAATCGGGCGTCCCGGGGGGCAAGTAAGACTTTTGTGTATCTTCGGCAGACAATAGAGAATAGGGACCCTTGGTGCCATGGGGATCAGAAAAGCCTGTTCTTTCTCATTCAGTATACCCGACTGTGCACCTTTCTGTACCAATTCTCCAAAAATCCTTTTGTATTGAACAATTGGATTTCCCATGAGCAAAATATAAGTGTCCTGATCACCTACAATCCTAGTTCTTCAAGATAGTCCTTTCGATCTAAGATGACTATTCCCCCACCCTTATCAGCACCCAACGCCCACCCTTATCAGCAGGGCATATTACCAATTGTTTATTATTGCACAAAGAGTCCAAACCTTCTTCCAAGTTCTTTTCCATTTTATTATTTGCTAATTTGATGGACTCGAGAACTCTGAGGACTACATCTCGAAAGACCCTCAACGATGGAGCCAGGGTTCCTGGTGGGTTGAAGGTAGAAGCATTCGACAATCCCGTGTATTGGTATTCACGTATAACCGGTCCCCCTTGACGTGTTGGGATGCTTGCAAAATGTCTCTTGATGTTAATCCTCCGTACATATTTATGTATATCCATATATGTCTCGAATTTGTTTCGTTTTCTCGGAGGGGCGAATTTTAAACCTTTGTTCAATAAAGCTGTCTCTGATTTTGTTAAAACTTGGGAACTTAGATTGAAAATACCTTCCCCTGTTATGTCCTTGATTTTTTTAGATTGTGCTCTCCTCCCCCCTCTTGTTCCTCTTTGTTTTCTATGGGGCGTTTGATGCCCTGATTGGCTCTGGGAAAACCCCAATGGTACTGTTCCTGAGTGTTCTCACTCGGTCTCCTGGATTGATTTCTAGAAGACCATGTATACTCCTGGTCTCTATAGTCATATCCAGTCTGACTTGGATATGAAGGACCATCCCTGTCTCTCAAGGGAAAGAACCGGTTACGGGACTCACCTCCATTATTATACTCCCAATCATCTCTATTACTGTCTTGATATGTCCATTCCTCATGGCGAGGACCCTGATGTGACAATCTATCTTGACTGTAATTATTGTATGGACCCCTATCCGGACCTCCAATAGGGCCTGGAGCTCCCTTGAAAGGTTGATGTTGGGAGTTATTATATTGTTGTGGGCCATAAGATAAATCTCCATTACTTCCTGGGCCACGTTGAGAATTCCAACCAGAGTTTTTGGTGTACTGTCCTCCCATAGTAGGTCCCTGTGGCCTATATGGCGACTGATGTGACACACGTCTGCCTTTCTTCCCAGATTTGATGTTATTGGGTCTTTGGGGTTTTTTGTGTCACCTCTCTGGTTGGTAGATGTTGTATTTCTAATTGAGGTGCATTCGAAGCGTTCTCACCCTGAGTGATAGCCTCCTTTCTTGATTCCTGCTTCTCAAGTTCTTCATTGGCCAACTTATTCTGCCATTCGAAGACGCCATTAGCTTGATAGTCCGCCTAGTCCCTATTATAGTTCTTCCTTTTCTTGTTTTTTTGGTCCTTCTCCTCTTTATCCAGGACTTTCAAGAGATTGATAGTTCTCTCCTTATATTCCTCCCCTTCCTTATTGGGAAGGAGACGGTCTTTTAGAGTTTTGATCTCAGCATCCAGTCTAGTGAGCTTGCTATTTTTTCTCAAAACCAAAAAAACGCAGAAAAATTAACCCCGCCCTCATTAAAATACCGGAACCAGCTTTCCAAATCAACCTCCCCTTTTGGGGGCATACTTCCCATCTCAAGCTCCTTGGGACCATACTCAATTTGATATAGGTCTCCAAGAAGGCTACATCCCACTGGGTGTGCAGTTCTAATATGGTTAGATGTTTTAGTCTGACAAAGAGCCCCCCTAGATCTCCATCCTTGGTGCTAAAGGTTTCAAATACACCATCTGTGTTGACCACTTTAGTTGCCCTGTACTCAAAAATGTCCATCAGAGCAAAGGATGAACTGTCTATAGATAAATAAAATACCA
The DNA here is from genome assembly GCA_029206835.1 of Rana muscosa. NCBI lineage: Eukaryota > Metazoa > Chordata > Amphibia > Anura > Ranidae > Rana > Rana muscosa. The sequence goes on from CM055122.1 coordinate 6,811,849, forward strand.
AAATCGCACCGTGATGTAGTAATAAAACTATTACCAACTATCTAAAAATTAATAAAAAAGTACCAAAATCACACCTTGATGTAGTAATAAAACTATTGCCAAGTGATGAATGTGTAAACCTCATATGATTAATGAATAATCAATATGTGCTAAACACCCTAAAAGGTGTCAGACTGCTGCAATAATGTTGTATCTAAAAGACATGTGAAAATAAAGTGTATATACTGCGCTGTCTATTTATGAATATTTAACATTATAAATGACACTAAAATAAAAAATGCTGCAACTTAAATATGTGAGACACACACACACACACACACACACACACACACACACACACAATAGACAAAGATAATTTTTTTATTTATTTTATTCATTATCTTCTCTCTTTGTAACAATTTCAAATAGTTCCTATACAATCATCTCTTGGTGGATATTAATAATGTCCATAGAGTGAAGATTGGGAATAGAGAGTTTTATATTCTTTCTCATTTCCGTTTTTTCATTCCAACTAGTTTAATATTTTTTAACACTTTTTTTCATTAGAGGTGTTCCCCTTCAAGGCCACTAGATATTCTCTGATATCGCATGGTCCTTTTATAATAGTTTCACTCATTTAGTTTAGGTACTAATATTGTATTATAATATGTCAGCACTATGGAGAGATATCTGTTTAATCACTATTCCCTCTCTCCCATATTGAATCCATAGTGGATTGTCAATATCCAGTGCCTTTTTGGAGTGGGAGAGACATTGTGTTTGACAGATAGCACCTGGGAACAATCAGTGTTCTATGGCCTTAGGCCTGGTTCACACTGGGGCGACAAACGCTCCGACATTGGGAGCTCATGTCGCATGACGTGTGAAAATCAATGTTTCCCTATGGGAGCCGTCTTAACTGGTCCGACACATGTCGGTCCGACTTTGAGAATGCTCCCTGTACTACTTTGGTCCGACTTTGATCCGACTTCAGCCCATTGACTATCATTGAAGTCGGATCAAAGTCGGACCGCAGTCTTGCATGATCCGACTTTGGCATGCGACTTGTGCTGTACTGCTCTTGAGGGGGAACTCCAGGCCAAATTTTAAATAAAAAACCGGCATGGGTTCCCCCTCCAGAGGCATACCAGGCCCTTGGGTCTGGTCTGGATTTGAAGGGGGGCCCCTACGCCGAAAAAACGGCGTGGGGGTCCCCCCAAAATCCAAACCAGACCCTTATCCGAGCACGCAACCTGGCAGGCCGCAGGGGAAGAGGGGGGACGAGAGAGCGGCCCCCCTCCCTCCTGAACCGTACCAGGCCGCATGCCCTCAACATGGGGGTTTGGTGCTCTGGGGCAGGGGGGCGACCTGCGGCCCCCCCACCCCAGAGCACCCTGCCCCCATGTTGATGAGGACAGGGCCTCTTCCCAACAACCCTGGCCGTTGGTTGTCGGGGTCTGCGGGCTTATCGGAATCCGGGAGCCCCCTTTAATAAAGGGGCCCCTGGATCCCGGCCCCCCCACCCTATGTGAATGAGTATGGGGTACATCGTACCCCTACCCATTCACCTGGTGGAAAAAAATTGCAATAAAAAAAAAAACACACAGCTTTTTAAAGTATTTTATTGCACAGCTCCGGGGGTCTTCTTCCGACTTCGGGGGTCTCCGGTGTCGTCGCCGCGCTCTCCGGTTCTTTCTTCTGCCGGGCCTCCGCTAACTTCTTTTTAGCTCTTTTGCTAGCGGAGGCCCGGTCTTCTCCGTCGCCTTCTTCTCCCGCTCTCCGGTTCTTTCTTCTGCCGGGCCTCCGCTAACTTCTTTTTAGCTCTTTTGCTAACGGAGGCCCGGTCTTCTCCGTCGTCTCGTCCGGCTCTCCGTTGTCCTTCTGCCAGCCCCTCCACTAACTTCTTTAGCTCTTTTGCTAGTGGAGGGGCCGGTCTTCCCGTCGTCGTCGTCTTCTTCCCTCTTCTCCTTCTCGGATGTTGACGCGTCGCTTCCTCCCGCTGTAATACTGGCTCTCCGCTCCGCATTAATATAGGCTTCCCATGACGTCACAGTCACATGTTCCCATGACGTCACATGCCTCGGGGCCATGTGCCCTGGAACATGTGACTGTGACGTCATGAGAAGCCTATATTAATGCGGAGCGGAGAGCCAGTATTACAGCGGGAGGAAGCGACGCGTCAACATCGAGAAGGAGAAGAGGGAAGAAGACGCCGACGGGAAGACCGGCCCCTCCACTAGCAAAAGAGCTAAAGAAGTTAGTGGATGGGCCGGCAGAAGGACAACGGAGAGCCGGACGAGACGACGGAGAAGACCGGGCCTCCGTTAGCAAAAGAGCTCAAAAGAAGTTAGCGGAGGCCCGGCGGAAGAAAGAACCGGAGAGCGGGAGAAGAACCGGAGAGCGGGAGAAGAACCGGAGAGCGGGAGAAGAAGAAGGCGACGGAGAAGACCGGGCCTCCGCTAGCAAAAGAGCTAAAAAGAAGTTAGCGGAGGCCCGGCAGAAGAAAGAACCGGAGAGCACGGCGACGACACCGGAGACCCCCGAAGTCGGAAGAAGACCCCCGGAGCTGTGCAATAAAATACTTTAAAAAGCTGTGCGTTTTTTTTTATTGCAATTTTTTTCCACCAGGTGAATGGGTAGGGGTACGATGTACCCCATACTCATTCACATAGGGTGGGGGGGCCGGGATCCAGGGGCCCCTTTATTAGAGGGGGCTCCCGGATTCCGATAAGCCCCCCACCCGCAGACCCCGACAACCAACGGCCAGGGTTGTCGGGAAGAGGCCCTGTCCTCATCAACATGGGGGCAGGGTGCTCTGGGGTGGGGGGGCCGCAGGTCGCCCCCCTTCCCCAGAGCACCAACCCCCCATGTTGAGGGCATGCGGCCTGGTACGGTTCAGGAGGGAGGGGGGCCGCTCTCTCGTCCCCCCCCTCTTCCCCTGCGGCCTGCCAGGTTGTGTGCTCGGATAAGGGTCTGGTTTGGATTTTGGGGGGGACCCCCACGCCGGTTTTTCGGCGTAGGGGCGCCCCTTCAAATCCAAACCAGACCCAAGGGCCTGGTATGCCTCTGGAGGGGGAACCCATGCCGGTTTTTTATTTAAAATTTGGCCTGGAGTTCCCCCTCAAGATTCATACCAAACACAGTGCCCGATTTTGGCGGGGATCCAAGTCGGATCCCCATTCATTGAAAGTCGGACATATGTCGGCTTCATGTCGCAGGGCAAAGTCGGATCCAAAGTAGGACAGATGTCGTGTCGCACTAGTGTGAACCCAGCCTTATACTGACTTTGCAATGGGTGTAATAGTGATGTTGGCCACTGGGTGGCTCCCACCTTCGGTGTGACCCTCTCCTACGTATTTTGCTAATACTTTTAGGTTTTTGTTATTTTTATTTTTAACTAATAACATCCTAAAAAATGTTTAAATTGATATCATTTTAACGGGGTGCTTACAGGATCCATGCCATGTCTCCCCCCTTATCCGCGGTGTGTGATCTGGGGGAAGTGCCGATCATGAACTTGCTCGGTGAGTGTGTTTTCCCAGATACACCTATGGTGGATTGGTGTCAGTTTGCAGGATTTATCCTGATTATTTCTAGCTAGGACTGACAATCGATTCTCTGATATCGCATGGTCCTTTTATAATAGTTTCACCCATTTAGTTTAGGTACTAATTAGTGGTGCAACAGATCGGTGGTGATCCGTGATCCGAACGGGTCACCCTGTTCGGATCGGATCACCACGCGATCCGGAGCGCTCCGGAGCCTCGGCCGTAGCTCCGGAGCGGCGGCCATCTTGGTACATCCAGCGGCCGCTGTAGTGACGTTTCGCCGCCATCTTGCTCCACCCCACACTCCTGCACAGTAATGATAGAGAAGGGGCCAAGCGGACATCTTGTTACACCCAACGGAGTTTTAGATTTCAACACAAAACGGAGCTTATCAGCTTTAATACATTATTTGGTAATCCATCGGACTGTTTACATTTTAAATTTTAAAAGCAGCAGCAAACCTTACATGATTGCTAATGTGACGGAACACTGCTGATTTTCACATTTAACATTTAGTTAAATGTGAAAATCAGAGGTGTTCTGTCACATTAGCAACCATGTAAGGTCAGCAGGTTTGCTGCTGCTTTTAAAATTTAACATATAAAGAGTCCGTTGGATTTACAAATACTGTATTTAAGCTTATAAGCTCAGTTTTGTGTTGAAAATAACTGTGAAATCGAAAATTCCGGTGGGTGTAACATTTTTTTTTTTTTTTGCCGATCTGAAAATTATCCGATCCGTGGCTCTGATCCGAGGATCGATCCGATCCGTGAGTTTTTTGATCCGTTACACCCCTAGTACTAATATTGTATTATAAATATGTCAGCACTATGGAGAGATATCTGTGTAATCACTATTCCCTCTCTCCCATATTGAATCCATAGTGGATTGTCAATATCCAGTGCCTTTTTGGAGTGGGAGAGACATTGTGTTTGACAGATAGCACCTGGGAAAAATCAATTCTATGGCCTTATACTGACTTTGCAATGGGTGCAATGCCATGTCTCCCCCCTTATCCGCGGTGTGTGATCTGGGGGAAGTGCCGATAATTAACTTGCTCGGTGAGTGTGTTTTCCCAGATACACCTATGGTGGATTGGTGTCAGTTTGCAGGATTTATCCTGATTATTTCCAGCTAGGACTGACAATTTGCTTCAATGTCTTGCCCACATCCAAGATGGCGGTTCATGCACCAGGAATGCCTGGAGCTCAGATCTGGGTGGGTCTTGATGTACAGATTATAAAAGGTGGTGTGTCAGCACGCCGCCCGTGCCCCTGGACAACGACAAGTGTGTCGAAACGACGTAGGGAGGAGCGGCGTGCTGACGTAATCACATTTCTAACGCCGAGTCCCGGAAGGACGGGCTGTGGAAGCCGGCCGGCTACACTATATACTTTTACACGCCTAATAATCTACACAACATTGTAAGTGCGATTCTTTTATTTTAATAAATTTGTTTTTACTGTAATCACGCTATGGTGGATTTTTCTTTTTCTGCCATGAAGCATATGATGAGCTGAGAGGGATTGGAGGTCCATCTACTACACTGGTGGAGGCAGCTGATCGCGCCACTTAGAGACCCTGGCAGGGGTAACAGCCGCAGGTTTAGACTGATCTCTTCCAGGGATCAGTGGCTCTGGTAAGCGGCAGTCTTATTGGAGGTGGTGGACTTTTTTTTGTACTGGAACACAGCACTTTTTTTCGGGTGTTTTATCGTTTGAAGTCACAGATGCATGTTTAGAAGATATCTTTATCAACTGAATATCAATGCTAATTTTGCAGACTACTTGTTTTTACATCAATTTAAATGTGAACTGATATATGGACTTTATATGCACTGATGCACTTTTTATGCGATTTGGTTGCATAGGAGGGTACTTTTGGGTTTTATAGCCCATGCTAGTCAGTTGTACATGCAATCCTCTTCCTTGTGTGCAGCATAATATGCATCAGTGATTGGACTCACTGTTTTTATATTTATATAGATTTATTTCACGATTTTGCGCAGCTTGATTTTTTTATTAGGCTGCAACATAACCTAAAGGTGAAAGCCTTAATCCCTTAATGGAAGAAGGAGGAAAATGTTTTAATTTTCTCATTGAATTCAGTCCTAATTTACAATAATACTTTATGACAATCTGTCACTGGGAAGGGGGCTGACCCAAGCTGCATAAGATGCCACCTAAAAACTGTTAAAGCTAAGGTTGCCACCCTTTTTCTGTTTAAATCGTTTTTATTCTGTTTTTCTTTTCAAGATCTAAAAAGAATACAAAATATAGCAACAACAGTTATTTTCTAAGGTAACATACACAGCAGTGTGGGCTCACATAAGGCAACAAAGGAACAAAGTTGGACTGCTTGATAGTTCGAGCTAAGGTCTAGGTAATGATAGTAGGCAGACTCGCAGTAGTTCTAGAATGTGAAGGACCCTGATTGAAAGTAAAACAGTGCCCTTCCAAGTAAAAAAAACGTAAGAGCCCTCAAAACCTAGAACATCGAAACCTAAGCATCAATGAAAATTCTATACAAACAACATTATGATCTTATAACCAGTACCCTCCCAGGGTACGGTCCAAACATCTGTTTGACCATGTATTTGGGTCCAAGGACCCCTTTATCAATACCTGGAAGGCCATATACATATAAAAAAAAAACTTTGAGAACTCAGAGAAGAGATGTACTGAGGGAGTATAGAAGAAAGAATAGTAGAGGGCCAAAAGAAGAAAAAGAGAAGGAAGAAAGTGGTTCCGCCTGCGGGTCAATCCCGCGTGTCTGGTACCTGCAAGAAACTAAGTGTCAGGAACCATGAATCAGACTGAGACAGAAGTCCAGTAAAAAAAAACATAAAAAAAAAAAAAAATCACACTTTTTAATAAAATGGTAAAAACAGAGCAAACGTACTCAAAACATAACCAGGGTTCGGGAACCAGAGCGGGTAGTTGGAACAAGCCAGTGAAACAGGAATCCAGAGTTCCGTGTAGTAGAGGCAGTAAACAGGATCAGGAACCAGAATGGAAGTCAGCCAGGCAAAAGTATTTAACAGGAACCACAGCAGAGAGTATCCTGATATGTTGACTAGGCAAAGGCACAGGAGATCTGATCCAGGCAGTTTAAATAGCCAGCAGGGCTAGCTGATAAGAAGGAAAAAAAGGAACGAAGAGTACTGGCAATTAACTGACAGCTGAGCACAGAGCTCTGAGAAGGAAGGGCTGAGCCCAGCCCAGAAACTAAGCCAGGGGGACCGCATTTTTTCAAAGCGCGATTGCTTGTTCTGTAAGACACTCGCAATCTTTTCATTCAGCATGAGCCAGGTAAGTTTGCGTTTCATGAAAGCAAGCTCTATAACCGGACTTTTCCATGCCGATGCAATAGTGATTTTAGCCGCTAAAAACAAAGTAAATTAATGTCTGTGTGTCTTGGGACATTTTCAACCAGCTTATTCAACAGGGCTATGCTCGCGTCCTTGGTAATATTTACCATAGTTACTGAGTAAATAAAAGAATGGAGGGTCATCCAAAAGCGGTGAACTTTAGGACAAGTCCACCATATGTGTAAAAGTAGTGCCTATCTGGCCACAGCCTGTGAAGAATGATGCCGAGGAACCTGGGTACATTTGTGATAGCGCTCTGGCACCAAATACCATCTGGCCTGAACTTGTATACTGCTTCATTCAGAGCAGTGTTCAGTACACCTTTGTAAATTCGGGTACTCTGGGAATGCCAGTCCTCCGCCTCGAAAGCCGTACCCAAATATTTCTCCCACGCCACCTGGCAAGAAAGTTTATCAGATGGAGTGATTACCACCCTTTTTCACCATGCCGTTTGTGAAATACAAAGTTAAAGTGGAACTCCGGGAATCACAGCAACAAAAATTTGCTGGTCTATAAGAGGATAAGTTCAACGAAGTGTATGCCACCATGTAGATTTATCACTTTTTACCATTTACATTTTTACTAAGCGCTAGGTATACAGCAATTTTTAAAATTCCGATAGGATAGTTGAGCTGCGCTCTGCTACACAGCAGCCATTCTGCCTGCCACTCCACATTTCATTCACTTAAAGTGGATGTAAGCCCTCACATATACCCAGTGAAGTAAACAGCCTCAGATGATACACAGAGCTGAAACAAATCCCCCAACATAAGTTTTACATGCATATCTGCTGTCTTCAACTATATATATTCTTTAGAAAGTTCCAATCGTGTTGTAAGGAGATTTTCTCTTCCTGGTAAGCACTACAGTGAAGCCTGGGCATACAGTGGGGCAAAAAAGTATTTAGTTCGTGGAAAAGGGGGGATTCCGGCACTCCTAGCGATGTGATGCCTTTAAAATGAATGTAATAGTGGCTCTAATGGCACTAAGTCAATCTGTATATTAAAAAACAAGAGGAGGCAGCCATCCTCAGAGGGTGTCCATGTCCTCTGTCAGCAAGAAGTGTAAAAAATAGGATTTTTATAACAGCTTACCTGTAAAATCCTTTTCTTGGAGTACATCACGGGACACAGAGTGACATAGTCATTACTAATGGGTTATATAGATACCGTCAGGTGCTGGCACTGGCAACTTCCAAAACCGGAAGTACCCTCCCCTATATAAGCCCCTCCCATCCGGGAGCACCTCAGTTTTGTAGCAAAGCAATAAGTGTCCCCAAAGAGGGGCGGGAGCTCTGTGTCCCGTGATGTACTCCAAGAAAAGGATTTTACAGGTAAGCTGTTATAAAAATCCTATTTTCTTTCTCATACATCACGGGACACAGAGCGACATAGTCATTACTAATGGGATGTCCTAAAGCAATGCCAAATGAGGGGGGGGATACACCATATATAAGCTGAGCGCTATCAGACATGAGGATCTTTTGCGGCCTGCAACACACTGCGCCCAAAGGCGACATCCTCCTGACTTCTAACGTCCACCTGGTAGAACCTAGTAAACGTGTGAACTGAAGACCATGTTGCGGCCTTACAGATTTGAGCCAGGGAGGCCTGGTGATGCACTGCCCATGAAGTCCCAACTGCTCTCGTGGAGTGCGCTCTAACTTTGAACGGAGGCGGTCTCCTTCTCAAGCCATAGGCTTGTATTATGACCTGTCGAATCCACTTGGCTAAAGTAGATTTTGACGCTGCCTGACCCTTTCTGGGGCCTTCCGGCAGAATAAACAAAGTATCCGTTCTGCGAATCTGAGCAGTGGCTTTTAGATAAGCTTTAACTGCTCTTACTACATCCAAAGAATGCAATAACTTTTCCTCTACCGAAGTAGGTTTGGGGAAAAAAGAAGGAAGAACCACATCTTGGTTCAAATGAAACCTCGATACCACCTTAGGAAGAAAGGCTGGACGAGGACGTAACACTACTCTGTCCTTATGGATAACCAGATATGGCTCCTTACAGGACATAGCTGCTAATTCCGACACTCTTTTAGCCGAACAAATGGCTACTAGAAAAATCAATTTCCTGGTGAGAAGAACCAAAGAAATATGCTGTAATGGTTCAAATGGTTGTTTCTGTAGAACCTACAGAACCAAGTTTAGATCCCATGGACATATGGGAATATTAACCGGAGGACTAATACGCATCACTCCTTGTATAAAGGCTTTGACTAGTGAATGCGAAGCCAAGGGCCTTTGAAAAAATATTGACAAGGCCGAAATCTGACCCTTGATAGTACTCAAGGCAAGCTTCCTATCTACAGCCCATTGTAGGAAGTCCAGAATCCTACCTATTACGTATTTACGTGGATGCCATTTCTTGGCCTCACACCAGGCGATGTACGCCTTCCAGATTCTATAGTAGATCTGCCTGGATACCGGCTTCCTGGCATTGATCATGGTAGATACCACAGAATTAGAGAGCCCTCTCTTTTTTAGAATGTGGGCTTCAATAGCCAGGCCGTCAAACCTAGGGCTGGTAAGGAAGGGTGGTATATCGGTCCTTGCGAAAGCAGGTCCGGACGACGTGGGAGAGTCCAAGGACTCCCCACTGACATTTTACAATCTCCGCGTACCACGCTCTTCGGGGCCATGCTGGAGCCACCAGAATCACTGGTTTCTTTTCTACCCTGATTCTGCGGAGTAATCGAGGAAACCATTGTGGCGGTGTGAATGCATATATCAGCTTGAACTGATCCCAAGGGAACACTAGGGCATCCGAGCCGCAAGCTAGGGGATCCCTTGTCCGAGAGACAAACCTGTCCACCTTTGCGTTGAATCTGGATGCTAGAAGATCTACATCCGATGTTCCCCACCGCTGACATATTGTCCAGAAAACCTCGGGGTGAAGGGACCCTTCCTCTGGGCATAATTGCTGGCGACTTAGAAAGTCTGCCTTCCAATTCTCCACTCCTGGAATGAATACCGCAGATATGGCTGGGACATATCTTTCTGCCCATTTCAGGATGTAATTTACTTCCCTCTGGGCTGCACGACTCCTGGTGCCCCCCTGATGATTGATATATGCCACTGCTGTGGCATTGTCTGATTGAATTCTGACAGGGGACCCTTGGAGTTTGGATGTCCATGCTACTAGGGCATACCGGGCTGCTCGTATCTCTAAGAGATTGATGGGCAGGGCCTTTTCTGCATCCGACCATCTGCCCTGGAGAGACTATTGCTCCAGTACAGCTCCCCAGCCTATAAGGCTGGCATCTGTAGTGACCACCTTCCAAGAAATCGGACTGAAGGATTTCCCTTCTTCCAGATTCTGGGGAACCAACCACCAACGGAGGCTCTTGCGAACGGAAGGGGACAAGGACATTGTAAGTCTAGGGCCTGAACTTTTCTGTTCCAGGCTGACAGTATGGCCCCTTGCAAATTCCTTGAATGGAATTGACCGTAGGGTACTGCTTCGAATGATGCCACCATTTTTCCCAGCAGCCTCATGCACAGGCGTATGGACGGCTGTCTTTTTTGTACCCACTAAGTGGATCAAATCTTTCAAAGACAACACCTTTCCTCGAGGCAAGAATATTTTTCTCTGGCCTGAATCCTTTTTAGGGCTAACTTGTCTCGGTTGATAATCCAACCGTGAGATTCCAGATACTTGATTGTCTTGTGAACGACCACGTCTAGTTTTTTCACTGAGTGGTCTATCAGCAACAAGTCATCTAGATATGCCATTATCATTACACCTTGTGTTCTTAGATTGGCCAATAAAGGGCCAGAATTTTTGTAAACACTCGTGGTGCTGTGGCCAAACCGAAGGGTAAGGCTCTGAACTGAAAATGGCGCCCTTCTACTGCAAAGCGTAGAAATTTTTGGTGGACTGGAAAGATGGGAATGTGCAAATAAGCATTTTTGATGTCGATCGCGGCTAACCAATCCTCCCCTTGTAGGGCAGTGGCCACCGATCGGATCGACTCCATCGGAAAGTCCTGATATACAGGAATTTGTATAGCCCTTTTAGAATTAATATGGGCCTCCCGTCCGCGTTTGCTTCGGGACTGTAAAGAGGTTTGAGTAAAACCCGAACCCTCATTCTTCCAGGGGAACCTCCATAATTACTCCTTGGAGCAATAGTTGTTCTAGTGCCAACAGGAGGGACTCTCTCTTCCGGGGATCCCTTGGCACGTTTGACCTCAAAAATGGGAAGGAGGAGAGTCTTTTAACTCCAAACTGTATCCCAAACAAACATACTGCGGAGAGCACCTATCTGTCTTGATCGTGTCCAGCCAGGTCTCTTGCGAACAACTGGAGTCCTCCCCCCACCCGACTGAGTGGGGGCAACCCTTCAATGAATTTAACTTTGGGGGAGGTTTTGTACCTCCCCTGACCCAGGGTTTCTCATTACCCTGCTATTGTCCCTGTTTTTTACCCCCGGGAATTGACCGAGGAGGCCGTCGGAACTGTTACACAGCCGATGCCTCAGGGACTGGAGAAGCAGGCCTCTTAAAGAGGGACCTCTAACTCTGTTTTTAACCGGCAAGAGCGTATTTTTACCGCTGGAAATTTTCTGGATATATTTGTCCAGGTTTTCCCTGAATAAGCGTTCACCATGAAATGGGACGCTAACCAGCCATTCTTTACAGGGAGCTTCAGCAGACCAGTTTTTGAGCAATAGAAGCCTACGCATATGTACTATAGACAGCGTAAGGCGGGAGGCCTGATGGACTGAATCCTTTATGGCGTCAACCGCAAAGCCTAAGGCTCTAGGTAGATCAGCTAGGGCAAAGCCTGCTGATCTGTCAAGTCCCTCAAGACCTGTTTCAACTGATCCTTCACTGCTTAGCAGACCCCAATAGCTGCTACTGCTGGTTGTGTCACCAAGCTTGCTGTAGAAAGAAGCAGACTTTCATAAGGACTCCAATCTTTTATCTATTGGGTTCTTGAACATTTGGACATTATCCACTGGACATGTCAGTGATTTATACATACAAGAGATGGCTGCGTCCACTGTAGGGACCTTCCATTTTTTTTTTTTTTTTTTTTTTTGATGAACTTATCCTCCATGGGATAGACCACCGGAAATCTCTTGGGGGAATAAATATTTTCTCAGGACGTTCCCAATCCTGGTAAATAAGCCCTTTCAGTAAAGGGTGAAGTGGAAAAGAACAGACAGTCTGGGGGCTTCTAGCGACCCCAACGAGGATACAGTAGTGGTTGATGGTTCCGCAAGGTGCATTTTTAAATGCTGATCGGACCATGTTAGTCAGAGACTGAACCCATAATCTTTCAGCTTGAGATGCTGAGAAAAGGTTCCCCCACTGTTGACTCCTCTATAACAGAATCAACCTTATCCTGATCCCCTTCAGGCAGGTCGATCCCTGTATGGGACTGTTGCTCTGCTAACAGGCACTCTGAAGGAGGAGACGGAGATCGGGCGTGCTTTCCCTGACAGGGAGGCAGCGATCAATGTTGACAATCTCTCTCTAATCCTCCCAGAGCTGAGGAAAAAACCTCCTCTGTTACATACACAGGAGCAGGTGAACTGAGGACAGCCACAGTACCAAGTACCCCTGCGGGGTCTCTACGGTCACTTACCTCTGAACTTCAGGGGAGACTGGTGCAGCAGAAGTATGCCCAAGATCCTCAGAGCCCGATGAGACCCCCTTCGCTTCCTGGAAGATTCAGTTCCGGAGCTTCTGGACGGCATATTCCTAAGCCTAAAGCTGAGGTATTCCAGCCGTAATACACCACTTTTACTGAGAATAGTCTAACACAATTGCTGCTATATCACAGTTGGTGTCTACTAAAGTGCCTTTCTAGGGGATGCCTGCATCAACCGCCTCTGTGTGCCTTTATATTGTTGCTAGCTCTGTCTGTGCACTTCAACAGCCAGCTATAATGTGCTTTAAAACACGCTGGACGCCCGCACATGCGCAGTAGCGCCGCGGCGCACACCTGAGCGTCATCCACCCGCTCCGCCCCTTTTTCCAGATCGCCTCTATGAATCAACAAGGAGGTAAATGGGAGCCAGGGTCCCTTTGCCGCAGGGCCCGGGGATGGATGAGCGCAGCAACAGGGCAGAGGAGACAGCTTCCCAGGAGAGAACATACCAACTGCCTGGATTTGATTCTGGAAGAAAAAAATCCACATTACAAGAAAAAAGAACCATAGCGGCCTCTAGTGTCTAACACAGGTACCGCGGTCTTACATTTTTTTTTTTTTTTTCTTCTATTAAAATTTTTACATTTTCTCAGTAGTAACAGGCATACACAGAATATTAGTGGGAATACCTTAGGTAACAGGCAGAAAGACAAAATAGGCTTGGGGGTCCCTCAATAGAACCAAGTTCCCGAGGGCCCCCACTTACCTTTTCCTCGCCGCAGGACTCTGTTTGGTCCACAGAAGCCCAAACTTCACCTATCACGGCAGGCATTGTAATCAAACCTTCAGGGACCGGGTTCCCAAGGATTCCACTCCCCTGGACCTGTATAGCACCCTGCACAGAAAACATCTTGGTCGTGGGTATGACCAGAGCTCTGGATCCCAGGGTCCAGCTCTCCTAAGAGAAGCATTACAGGCAAAACCTTGCTCTTCTCTGCAAGGCCCGGGTACCGACCGTTTAGCTATGAAGCTTTTTTGGTCGGATCCGGAATAGCTTACTGAGGCCCAAAAGAACCTGTACGCAAGCTCAGTGAAAAACACATGTTTCTTCTTGGCCAACACCTTAGACACTGGCAAAAAACTGAGGTGCTCCCGGATGGGAGGGGCTTATATAGGGGAGGGTACTTCCGGTTTTGGAAGTTGCCAGTGCCAGCACCTGACGGTATCTATATAACCCATTAGTAATGACTATGTCGCTCTGTGTCCCGTGATGTACGAGAAAGAAAAGAAGGGGGTGGAGGCGCCAACTAAATTAGTCCTACTGTAATCATTAATGTAAGTATAGTATATATACTTACAGGTTCACTTGAAAATGATATCCATCTAGGATAGGGGTGTTCTGAGGTCTGTTGGTGCTGCTCTGCTGGCTCTGGCAAAGTTATCGATGGATATCATTTTCAAGTGAACCTGTATACTATACTTACATTAATGATTACAGTAGGACTAATTTAGTTGGCGCCTCCACCCCCTTCATTTTTACAAAAAAGTATTTAGTCAGCCACCAATTGTGCAAGACAATGATCCCAAACACACCGCCCGGGCAACGAAGGAGTGGCTTCGTAAGAAGCATTTCAAGGTCCTGGAGTGGCCTAGCCAGTCTCTAGATCTCAACCCAATAGAAAACCTTTGGAGGGAGTTGAAAGTCTGTGTTGCCCAGCGACAGCCCCAAAACATCACTGCTCTAGAGGAGATCTGCATGGAGGAATGGGCCAACATACCAGTAACAGTGTGTGACAACCTTGTGAAGACTTACATAAAACGTTTGACCTCTGTGATTGCCAACAAAGGATATATAACAAAGTATTGAGATGAACTTTTGATATTGACCAAATACTTATTTTCCACCATAATTTGCAAATAAATTCTTTCCAAATCAGACAATGCGATTGTCTGGATTTGTTTCCACATTTTGTCTCTCATAGTTGAGGTATACCTATGATGACAATTACCGGCCTCTCATCTTTTTAAGTGGGAGAACTTGCACAATTGGTGGCTGACTAAATACTTTTTTGCCCCACTGTATAGCCAAGACCGCTTATTGGAGGAAAGACACGCACCTTATAGGTAGAGACTTTCAGATTTGTTGGTTGAATCGTTCAGCACGCTGCTAATTTATAGCATCCTCCCGAACACAAAAATAGGATTTTTATAACAGCTTACCTGTAAAATCCTTTTCTTGGAGTACACCACGGGACACAGAGCTAGTCATTACATAATGGGTTAAGGGTCACCAGCGGTGATTGGACACTGGCACAACCAATGGAAGACAGTTCCCCTCCATATAACCCCTCCCATCAGGGAAGTACCTCAGTTTTGTAGCAAAGCAGTAAGGTTCCCATAAGAAGGGTGGGACCTCTGTGTCCCGTGGTGTACTCCAAGAAAAGGATTTTACAGGTAAGCTGTTATAAAAATCCTATTTTCTTTATCGTACACCACGGGACACAGAGCTAGTCATTACATAATGGGACGTCCCAGAGCAATGCTCATATGAAGGGGGGGAGACACAGATCAAAACAGGCCGCTTGCGGACCAGAAGCCCTATACTGCTGCCTGCAGCACACTTCGCCCAAAGGCGGAATCCTCATGTCCTTTCACATCTATTTGATAGAATTTGGAAAATGTATGGACTGAGGACCAAGTTGCAGCCTTACAGATCTGAGCCATCGAAGCCTGGTGGTGCACTGCCCATGAAGCACTTATCGCCCTGGTAGAGTGCGCCTTAACAGGAAAAGGAGGAGTCCTGTTCTTTAAACCATAAGCTTGAATAATTACTTGTCTAATCCACCTGGAAATGGTGGATCTTGATACCGCTTGGCCCTTCTTGGGCCCATCTGGTAAAATAAACAAAACATCTGTTTTACGTATCTTAGCGGTTGCTTGCAGATACACCTTTACCGCTCTCACTAGATCTAGAGAGTGTAATAATTTTTCCCCCGCCGTCCGCGGGTTTGGAAAAAAGGAAGGCAGAACAATGTCTTGATTCAAGTGAAAAGCCGACACCACCTTAGGTAGAAAAGCCGGATGGGGTCGTAGTACGATTTTGTCCTTGTGACAAATTAGACAAGGCTCTTTACAAGAAAGAGCTGCTAGCTCTGATACTCTCCTAGCAGAAGCTATAGCAATCAGAAAAGCCAACTTCCTACTTAATATAATTAAAGGAATATGGCGAATAGGTTCAAAAGGTTGCTTTTGCAACACTGACAATACCAAATTCAAATCCCATGGACACAAGGGAGTCCTAACTGGAGGATTTATCCTCAGTACCCCCTTAATGAATGTCCGAACTAGGGAGTGAGACGCCAATGGTCTCCTGAAAGAAGACCGATAGAGCCGATATTTGCCCTTTGATGGTGCTAAGGGCTAAATTCATATCCACTCCTAACTGGCAAAAAGCAAGAATCCTGCTTATTTCATATTTCTGAGGATTCCAACTTCTGGATTCACACCAGGAAACGTATGCTCTCCAGACTCTCTGATAGATGAGTCTGGAGGCTGGCTTTCTAGCATTAATGAGCGTAGAAAGAGCCGGACCAGAGACCCCTCTCTTTTTAAAAATGTGGGTCTCAGCAGCCAGGCCGTCAACTTTAGCCTTTGTAAGGAAGGGTGGAATACTGGACCCTGTGACAGCAGGTCGTGTCGGAGTGGAAACTTCCAGGGCCTTCCTATCGCCGTTTTTACAATCTCGGCATACCAAGGCCTCCTGGGCCAGTTTGGGGCCACTAGGATTACTGGTATTCCCTCCTCCTTGATCCTGCGAAGCAGTCTTTGTAGAAGAGGGATCGGAGGGAATGCCTAGATCAGTGAGAACTGATTCCATGGAGTTATTAGAGCGTCTGTATTATTAGAGCGTCTGTCCCGTAGGCTAGAGGATCCCTCGTTCTGGACACAAAGTTGTCCAATTTCTTGTTGAACCTGGCAGCTAGCAGGTCTACATCTGGGTTTCCCCATCTCAGACATATGGCCTGAAAGATCTCGGGGTGAAGAGACCACTCCCTGGTAGCAGCTGCTGACGACTCAGGTAGTCTACTTGCCAATTTTCCATCCCTGGAATGAAGATTGCAGAAAGGCAAGGTACATGCTCTTCTGCCCATGCCAGGATCCGGTTCACCTCTCTTTGGGCTGCCCGACTGCGGGTGCCTCCTTGGTGATTGATGTAAGCTACTGCAGTAGCATTGTCGGATTGAACCCGAACTGGGTAGCCCTGTAACCTGTATGTCCAGGTTTTGAGGGCTAGATATACCGCCTGGATCTCTAGCACATTGATGGGCAGGATCCCCTGAGTCTTGGCCCAGGTTCCCTGGGTAGAAGCCTCCTCGAATACTGCACCCCAGTCCGATAGGCTGGTATTCCTAGATACCACCTTCCAGGCCACTGGGAGGAAGGACTTTCCCTTCCGTAAATTCCTGGCTTCTAGCCACCAATCGAAGTTGTGGCGTACTTGTGAGGACAGGCGCATGGGTATATCCAGAGCTTGGCTCTTCCTGTTCCAGGAAGCTAAAATATTGCCTTGAAGTAGTCTCGAATGAAACTGGGCGTAAGGAACCGCCTCGAAGGAGGCTACCATCTTTCCCAATAGTCTCATGCAAAGGCGAATAGACGGCCTCTTGTTTGCTTTGACCTTGTGGATCAGGTCTTTCAGAGACTGTATCTTCGGTTCTGGCAGGTATACCTCGTTTTGGGCTGTATCTATGATCATGCCCAGGTACCCTATCCTTCTTTGGGCCTGGAGAGAGGATTTTTGTAAATTTATAATCCATCCTAAATGCTCCAGGTATCCTACTGTAGTGTGTACAGCGTGACCCAATCCGTCCTTTGACTGATCTATTACTAGTAGATCGTCCAGATAGGCTGTTACCGCAATGCCCCGTGTTCTTAGGTTACTAACAGAGGAGCTAGCACCTTTGTGACTACTATGGGCGCGGTGGCTACACCAAACGGCAGAGCCACAAATTGAAAGTGGCGATCTTCTACCGCAAACCTTAGGAATCTTTGGTGAGCGGGGAGGATGGGTATGTGTAAATGTGCGTCCTTGATATCTATGGACGCCATGAATTTTCCGCCCTTTAAAGTGGCGGCCACGGATCGGATCTTTTCCATTCGAAAAATGGCGATCGTTCAGGAACCGATTTAGGGATTTTAGATCCAGGATGGGTCTGACATCTCCATTTGGCTTTGGAATCACAAAGAGGTTTGAGTAAAAACCTGAACCTCGCTCTTTTTGGGGTACGTCTGTAACTACCCCTTGAGCCCTTAAGTGATTCAAACCTTTGAAGAAGGATTCTCTTTTTTGTGGATCCTTGGAGAGTCTTGAACCTCGGAATTGAGAAGATGGGATCTCTCGAAATTCCAGTTTGTACCCTGAGGATATTGTGGATACTACCCAATTGTCCTGGATTTCTGACCACCAAGTTGCTCAGAACTGACAAAGCCTTCCTCCCACTCGGCCGAGCGGGGGCGCCCCTTCACTGAGAGGCTTTGGGGGCTTGCTTATTAGCTCTTGCACCCCACGGCTTTTTGTTCTTCTGAGCTTGCCCCTTGGCTTTTGTGGGCGGCTAAAACAGGCCGCCGCCACTGGTTGGAGTCAGATTTCCCGGGAGCTGGGGAGAGAGCGTTTAAAACAAGATCTCTTGTTTTTCTTTCTCTCAGGTAAAAGTAATTTTACCACTTGATCTTCTGTATATATTTTTCTAAATCTTCCCCAAATAGGCGTTCGCCATGGAACGGGAACTTGCCAACAGCTTTTTGCATGGGGTCTCCGCTGACCAATGCTTAAGCCAAAGTACTCTGCGCATCTGTACCAGCTGGAGTGTAAGGCGTGATGCCTGTATGATAGAATCTCTCATGGCATCCACTGTGAAGCATAAGGCTTTTAGGCAAATTTTTCCCAATTTCTAGCCTGCTCTGAAGACAGTTCCTTCAGCCCCTGCTTTACCTGTTGGCTGATGACCTGACCCATACCGACTGCTGCTACTGCAGGTTGGGTAATTGAGCCGGCCAAAAGGAAGGAGGATTTCAACTTCCTCTCAGAAGGATCTTTTAAACCCTTGTACATTATCCACCGGACATGTCAGGTTTTTATTTACACAAGAAATAGCCGCAACTACCGCAGGCAGGCTCCATTTCTTAAAAAAAATTTTTTTCCCCCATAGGATAAAGAATGTTAAACCTTTTTGGAGGTGAGAAACGCTTATCTGGATGTTGCCAGTTTGCGTATATTAGATCCTGTAGTAACGGATGAACCGGGAAGGAGCATGCACCTTGCAGGGATCTTAATGACCCTAGGGAGGAGACAGGTAATTCCGTTACCTCCGCAGAGGTTAACTTAAATGCACGGCTATAGCATTGTACCTGTGACCTTAAAATCTGGCTCCTCATCCTCTGCTGATGTAGCCACCTCCTCCTCATCCTCCTCCCTCAGGTACTTCTGAAGGGAGGTCCAATACTGGAAGAGACCTGCTTCGCTTATTGTTCCTTTTTAGAGGACTTAGCGATTAAGGTAGCAATTTTTTCCCTCCAGATTATTTAGGGCAGCTGATAAAGTGTCCTCAGTGACATATACAGGCCCAAGCTCCACTGGGGAAGCCGCCATACCTGACAGAGGTAATGGCTCATCCTGAACAGGTGCATTTAGCAACACAGGAGAGAAAGGTACCGAGTCAGCACAGTTAGAGCCTCCTCTCAGGCGGTGGTGCTTTCTTATCTCTTTTTGTCCGTATTACTTCCCCTGGAAGGCTTACCGTTTAGACAAAATACAAGGTACCTAAATGCATATACTACCGTGTTCAGTTTAGCAAATACATTAAGTATGCAACTTTTAACACATAACTATGCATAACATGGATGTCTTCTAGGAAGTACCCAATCCAACCACATGGAGTCTTACGTCCCTGTATAGCTGCTGTGTTTCTCTGCCAGGAATAAGAGAACTAACGAGCTTGCTTGCTGCTGCAGTGCTTCTCACACTGACAGTCTTTTAAAATTGGCGCCGTTTCTGTGCCTGCGCGCGCCACGTGCCCGCACACGCCTTCGCCCCCCCCCTCCGATAAAGCGCGCTCCCGCGCGCGCGCGCGCGCGCGGCCCTTAGCGCTATGGCGGTGGCCATAGTGAGAGAGGACTCTCATCAGCCCTTGTTCCCACTTACCTGCATCTGCAGGTGTCTGGTCGGCCACCGAAAGGAGGATCGGGGTGCCCCAGCAAGCTCAGCAGCGGAGGTGACGAGCAGTGTACTTCGCCGAAGCCGACACTGAACAGAGTGAGGTGAGTATATTCAGCTCTTTACTCCCCCCAGTGGTGGAAAAAAAGAAGACATCCACTTTTTGAAAAAGGTCCCAACCTAGTTATGGACCTTCTAATCTCACCTTATCCACGCCGCAGGTTTTTCTGCTGAAAAATTTCAGACAGATACCAAACTTCACCCTTCACGGTGGGCTATGTGTGCCAACCTTCAGGGATATGGGTTCCTATTTAAAGGATACCTCTCCCCTGGGCCTTGTACAAGACTCTTACCAGGACTTTATAGCGAAATAGCGAAAGTGCTGGATCTTAGAGCCCAGTCCTCCGAAGAGAGACATTACAGGCGACGCCTCATGGATGAGGCCCGGATCCCATCCAGATTCAGCTCATTTGTAGGCGTCTTGGATGGATCCGAAAGCATAGCTCTTTTACCCCCAGAGGGTCTCTTTGGTAGAGCTTTCCTTTAGCACCTCCTAACGCGTCCAACACCTTTCGACACTGGCGAAAAAACTGAGGTACTTCCCTGATGGGAGGGGTTATATGGAGGGGAACTGTCTTCCATTGGTTGTGCCAGTGTCCAATCACCGCTGGTGACCCTTAACCCATTATGTAATGACTAGCTCTGTGTCCCGTGGTGTACGATAAAGAAACTCAGGCTGCTTTTATCTCCTGTGCTGATAGCAGAACGGGGCAGGAGACAGCTATGGGATACAGTGCTTTGAAGAGAGATAAGAAAACACTGCAGATATATGTGCCCAGCTCAAATTTAAAGAATCGGGTTTACAGCCGCTTTAATAATACTTTGTATTTTGTGAATGAGTTCACATAATACAAAGCCTTCTGTTGCTGGGCAAGAGGAGAAGACGGACAGGCAGAGTGGCTGCAAACGACCCTGCAGCTCTTGTATCAGAGATCCAAAAAGGTCCAGTGTTGGAGTGCTGGAAGTTTGGCAATAGCTATGCTCCCGGCGCTCAATAAAAATGCAAATAGTAAATAAAACAGATAAGTCCACAAGATGACCTAACTTGTTCGACCTAACCCCTTATAAGCCAGAAGATTTTTTCAAGTCCTGAAAATCCTGGAGTTAGGACATTTTATACTTTACCCAGCCCTCAAAAATTCCACTCGCCTGCTCGCATTTTGCAAGTGGATTTTGAGGGCTGGCGAGGAAGAGCTGCCTGGGAGCGGCGGGGCGAGCAACGACGGCGTACAGAGTTGTATGGGAGTCCTTCTCCCAGCGCTCGCGGAGGTGAAGAGAGGAGAGCAGCCGGCCAGAACATCAGAGTGGGAGGACCATCTCTAGCGACTTTCATTTCAATAGCAGCAGACCCCCTGGTCCCGAGACTTAGACAGATTACGGTACCTATCTAATCCAGGAACGAGTGACGTGTATCACAGCTCCCCGGCCAGAGGGCGGGGCTGTATGTGACGTCGAGCGGCGGGAACACACTGCTATTGAAATTAAAGCTGTTCCAGCGATGTTCCTCTGCGCTCTAATCATCCGGCCGACAATCCTCTTTCTCTCATCTGTTCCCCTGCATGGAGAACACGGGTAGGCTGCATGGAGGACACGGGCGGGCTGCTATGGTGGACACAGGCGGGCTGCTATGGTGGACACAGGCGGGCTGCTATGGTGGACACAGGCGGGCTGCTATGGTGGACACAGGCGGGCTGCTATGGTGGACACAGGCGGGCTGCTATGGTGGACACAGGCGGGCTGCTATGGTGGACACGGGCGGGCTGCTATGGTGGATATAAGATAATTTATGAGGGCGTGTTTAGGGGCGGAATTTAAGTAAGACCTACATTCCCTGGATTGATTTTATTGCCCCACATTCAATCCCCCTCTTAATCTACATGTCCTTTATACATTGCTAAATACTATACCCAATATTCAAAATGTGGACTTTAAAATTATTTATACATGTGTAGAGAGTCAAAAAATAAACAAACAATGCCAGAAATTCTTACTTTTAGCCTGGCTTCCACAGATGCTTTCTTTCGAGCCTCTCTCCTTCGATATTGTTCTACTTTATCCAGTTGGTCGGGCCTCTGCAGCATTCCTGCGACACGCTGAACTGCAGTGGCCATTGCCTCCTTGTCTGGCTTCTCCATTCTCGCCTGTAACAAAATCGTATCAACATTTTAAAAGAGAATCCATTACTTTTCAGTATGATGAAAAAGCCAAATTTGTGTTTGCATTTTGTATTTTTAAAGCTGGCAGAAGTATAGTCAAAAATAATTTTTAAAAGGAGAGCGGGGCATGGTCAGGAGATGAACGAAGCGCGAGGACCCGCGCTATCAGAGCTCCTGATGTCCTCCAGCAAACTAGCCGGTAAAATAACAGCCCTCCCGGTATGAGTACTGTAAGAAGGGGGAAGGAAAAAGAGAAGCGCACAGCAGCAACGACATCTCAGCCAGAGATACAGAGTTACTTTCGAGGGACAAGATCCGCCAGCCTACAGAACCGTACTACGGGGGCTCAGTCTGCCTCCTATTCGGAAGCTGTAATGGCTGCTTCACCAGCGTTGGCTCCTGCAGTGGCTACAGAAACTATTTGTGCTTCCATCATACAGCAGACTACACAGGAGCAGAGACAGCAAGTTGGTGTACTGTTGCCTACCGTGGAGGGAGATATCAAGGCCCTTAAAGCTCTCCTTCAGGCGTTACCTACCCGTGCTGATATGGAGACGCTGATCCTTCACGTGGAGGAGATGCACCGTAAAGACTTTTAAGCTATCCAGGTAGAGGTACAATCACTGGCGGAAAGGGTCTCTACTAGAGAAACAGCATGGGCCCTGTTGGAGAGGAGAGTGGCTCAGCAGGAGCAGACAGAGGATCAGCAACCTGTACAGGCTCTTGCATTACAGCTTCACCTGGAACAGCTTGAGGACCGAAGCCGTCGCAACAATCTAAGGCTGAGGGGGGTCCAGGAAGATACAGGTGAGGAGATATTACAATCCATAGTTTTGAAAATATGCCAGCAACTGGCGCTATCGGTGGTGCCCCAGGACCTCAAGTTTGAGAGGGTTCATAGAGCGCTGGGTCCCCGCTCTACAGATTTAAAAAGATCTAGAGACATTGTATGCTGTATGCTTCGCTATACACACACAGAGAGATGATTCTTCGCAAGGCGTGGGAGATGGGAGAGATTGTTTTCAATGGATCTCCTATAAAAATATTAGCAAATATAAAAATCGAGGAATACTTTAGTAGTGGACATAGCAACGCTCTCCTTTGCAGACAAGATTAGTTAACTGAGGGGCACATATCGGTGGGGGTACCCCATCTTGTTAACCATAAGGAAAGGCCCCACATCTTTTTTTTGTCTAGCCCAGCAGACTTACCTGGGCTGTTTTCCTTTTTGGAGACAGAGGCAATTCCCATTCCCAATTGGCTAAAAGCAATCCCGGGACAAATACGGCGAAGGCCTGCTGAATTAAGGAGGCCAGACCCGGAATCTCAAGAAATAAAAGACCAAAGAAATCAACAAGAGACTTTGACAGAAAGCTAAAAATGGAAGAGGACTACGGAAGGACTGTGAGGAAACCATAGAAGTGGAGGAGGAAGGGGGAAGGGAGGAAGGGAAAAAGGAAAATACATTTTTTATTTTATTTTTGGACTAAATTTCCCCCTCTTTTTTTTTTTTCGAGTAGATTATTAGGAAATATGGATCCATGTGGATAAAAGGGGCTCCTATTTTCATTTTTCTGTTTTGTTTCTTTTCCTCTTTTGTTCCTTTTCCCCCCCTTTCTATTATCTACAGGGGAACAAGATACCAGATCTGGATAGGATTGGGTTCACCACTTCACTTTTTCTCCATTGATTGTGAGACCCACAAGTACTCAAACAGAACAAGGGTGGGATTGGAAATGGGGGGAGGTATTAGGATTGCTGCAAGTGTTTCCCCCCCTATCCCTATTTTTCTGGGGGGATTTTGGTTGTTGTTTTTTTTTGTTTTTTGAGATTGGGGATAAGGGTTTTATCTTTCATGGTGTGAGAAGATTATTTTTAAATTATTAAGATTATCATCACTTAGTGGTTTAAGGTGGCAAGGAATTACAATAATTTTTTTTTATTTTTATTTTTTGTGTTTTTTACCACTGTCACTTTTTACTCAGTTTATTCACCCCCACATAAAATCTATACCAAAATTGATTTTTTGATTCCCCCATACCTGTTTACATGCAGTCCGGGCTACATCCATAGGTAATATTACATGGTCAGACCATGCCCCTGTATTCCTGACTTATGATCTGACAGGAGCTCAGACATCTAGACATCGTTACTGGCGACTTAACGAACGTCTTTTAAAAAGATACCAGAAGTCTTAGAGGACGTGACTAAAGAGCCGACATTGTCGCACATTGGTGGTTTTTTCCTGAAGCCACCGCGGCCACTGCCTTGCAGCTATTCTTAGTTCCTACGAGTCCCTGCAAAATCTGATTCATCGTAAGTCCCTTAGGGGGCGGGAGGGTACGAGTGTCCTGGTAATGACTCTACGGATTTTTAAACTCACTAAACTACAATCCTCCACTGACAGTGATACATACTCACCAAACACTCCACTCTGGGGGAATCTGACACTACCGGAATTCTTCCGCAGATCTGACTGGGGATTCTGGTTGAAGAGGGGGGGTGAAAATAGGATTTTTTACTCACCGTAAAATCCTTTTTAATCGGAGCACACTCCCACATTAAATGAAAAATGTTGCATCGGGAGCATAGTGTAGAGGGTAATCTATTTAATTTAAACAGTAAGCATGGTGTAAAATAGGATCTGTATAGCAATTTAGTCTGTATTACCTTGTCACGGGAAGAAATGACAGAGGGAACCTGGAGGGGCAAAAGCTCCTGCCAGATGTCCTCCGTCAGTTCAGGGATGTCAGCTCTCCTGCTAGCGGCCGTCTTGCTCAGCCTTTGAGTTGTAGAATGCAGAAGGGACTCATAATATGTGGAGATTAGCTTGGCGTGAGAGGAGTCAGTCAGTAATCGTTCCAGCGGAGAGAGTTGAATAGCTATGTTTCGAAGGCCAAACTGCGTTGCTGCAGTGTGGCGTATTTGTAAGTAAAGGAAGTAAGCTGTGCGTGGCAGATTGTAGTCTCTACGAAATTCTTCAAAAAAACTAAACACGATGTCCGAGTACAAGTGCAAAATGGTTTACTCTTTCGTTCATGGACGGACACAGCTTCCTATTGACAAGTGAGTATTATCCTTCATTTCGGAGTGACTAGGCAGAAAGACTTGTAAAAAAAGTGTTACATCACACCTTCTACAGCACCACCCAGGGGGCGGACCCTCTGGGTATAATCCCTCTCTCTGCACCTCGCAGATCAGTTTGTCAAAAAGCAGTACAAACTTTAAACGAGTGGTGGGTGCTGTGTCCGTCCATGAACTCTGAGAAAAGGATTTTACGGTGAGAAAAAAAAAATCCTATTTACTCTTTCGTTCATGGACTGACGCAGCTTCCTATTGACAAGTGGGACGTCCCAAAGCAGTGTCAAAAATGAGTGGTGGGAACAGCATTAAAACAACTTCACCCCAAAACAAAACAGAGCTCCTCAACACAGGAGTTTCAACTCTAAACAGCCGCAATAGCCAGCGGCCAAAACAAGCATCCGAAGATGCACACACATCAACTTGTAAAAGTTAGTGAAAGTGTGAACGGACGAGCATGTCGCTGCCTTACACACCTGGTGAAACAGACGCTTGATGCTCTCAGAGCTCAGACAGCGTCCAAAAATTACAACGTCGTTTCCTTAGGATTCGACGGATGAGGACACAAGGATGGCAGTACAATGTCTTCCTTGATGGAAGGTCGAAAGACCCTAGGAAGACAGAAGGCTGCGGACGAAGCACCACCTATCCTTGTGGAAGATCAGATAAGGAGCCTTGCATGACAATGCTACCGACTCAGAAAAACCGTCTGACGTAAACCAAGAGGCATCTCTTGCCCTGGTCTAATGCGCCGGAAAAGGGAAGCGCCTGACCCTTCATGGCGTAAGCCTGATCACAATCTGTCAGACCCACCTAGAGATGGTGGCCGACGAGACCGCTGGGCCCTACTTGGGACCAGCCACCGAAACAGACAGCGAGTCTGGACTCTGGAACGTAGCAGTACCAGACAAGCATTCTCTCAGAGTTTGGACAACATCCAAGGAATGCAACGTCGTCTCCTTAGTATTCGACGGATGAGGACACAAGGATGGCAGTACAATGTCTTCCTTGAGATGAAAGGTCGAAACACGACGTTAGGACGAAAAGAAGGCTGCGGACGCAGCACTACCTTATCCTTGTGGAAGAAAGAAGGGGGACAAATGTAAGGGATTTTTAGGAGAACATTGCCTGGTAAGGCCATGCATGTCCATCCCTTGGGACTTTAAATTAAACACATGACCTGGTAAGGCCATACATTTCCATCCCTAGTTAATTGAGAAGGGGGGAGGCAGGAAGGTGGGACTTTACGTGAAGCACAAGGACGCAATAGAATAAGTAGGTGAACAATAGGAATTTTATTATATTTGGTACAGTAAAAACATGCAAGCATTGCTGGTGATAGACAAACAGTAAACATGATATTATTATGATATTAACAATGGACATGGTGATGCCATTGAAAACTTCAGAGTGTAACCACTACGGAGGAAAAAATGTACATGATAACAGCCAATAAACATAGTAAAATTGATGGTAATGTCTATTTCAGACGGTAACAAAATTCCCAAAGACACTGATGGCAAGGTTTGGTAAAAACATATTAACAAGTAGGGCCTGCAGGACCTATAGCCTCACTAGACCTGGGAAGGTAGGGTAGATATAATGGTTGAGAGGTAGTAGGGAACATATAGGAATTAAACCACGGCACTAGTTGGCTCGACGCGTTTCGTGGCCTCTACGCCACTCATCAGGAGCGTACACGTACGCGTGACGCTGGTGGGCGGTGATGCATATAACGGCACTTCCGGGCGGTCTCGGTACTCAGGGCTCTCTGTCCACTTCTGATCACAGCACAGTAATCTCCTCCTGTTCGGTCGTCCTGCTGAACCCTAGGTAACCTTGTATCTTTTCACTGCTTCTCCACTCTTTCACTTCATCTCCCAGGTGATAGCTTGGGACTATCACCTGCACCACTCTTTTCACTCTGTCACGTTTACCTGGCACCAATTTGGATTGACAGCCTCCACCCCAGCTCACCCCTCACTTGCACGGGTTCCTTCCCACCATTCCCACCCTCAGTCACCCCTCCACCACCCCACTCCATTACTAACTGGTTATCACTTCCCACAGGGCTGCCTGTCCCCGCCTGGCGGCAGGCCGTGTGCGTTGCCCTTGGCGAGCCGCCCGCCAGGGCCCCCGTTTAGAGGTGCTCCTGGATGTCTGCCATGCCTCACCAACACACTACCTACTTGTGAACCACTCTCAGTAAGTATGCACTTCGGTGCTGGGGGTTTACTTCTAACCCCTTATATACTTGAATCTAATATTTACATTTATATACTCCTTTTATTCTAGACCAATCACGTGTACGTTCCTGATGAGTGGCGTAGAGGCCATGAAACGCGTCGAGCCAACTAGTGCCGTGGTTTCATTCCTATATGTTCCCTACTACCTCTCAACCATTATATCTACCCTACCTTCCCAGGTCTAGTGAGGCTATAGGTCTTGCAGGCCCTACTTGTTAATATGTTTTTACCAAACCTTGCCATCAGTGTCTTTGGGAATTTTGTTACCGTCTGAAATAGACATTACCATCAATTTTACTATGTTTATTGGCTGTTATCATGTACATTGTTTTTTTCCTCAGTAGTGGTTACACTCTGAAGTTTCAATGGCATCACCATGTCCATTATTAATATCATAATAATATCATGTTTACTGTTTGTCTATCACCAGCAATGCTTGCATGTTTTTACTGTACCAAATATAATAAAATTCCTATTGTTCACCTACTTATTCTATTGCGTCCTTGTGCTTCACGTAAAGTCCCACCTTCCTGCCTCCCCCCCTTCTCAATTATCCTTGTGGAAGATCAGATAGGGAGGCTTGCATGACAAGGCTGCCCACTCAGAACCCATCTTAACTGGCATAACAGCCACCAAAAGGACCACTTTCTGAGAATGTGTCAACAAGGGAATTTCCCTGATGTTCTCAAACGGTGGTTTCTGAGGCACTTAGAGGCCATGCCGTTAAAGCAATTGACTGCAAGCAGGATGGCATATGGGACCCTGCGACAGCAGGTCCTCTCGTAGTGGTAGACGCCATAAGGACGTCTGCTATACAAGCCCCACGGAGGTAGTGGAGGGTGGACCGGAGGGGCCGCCTGCCGAACCCACTGTACAAACGTTCTCACTAAAGAATGAGCCACCCGGGGTCGTTGAAAAGGACAGCCAGGGCAGATAACTGCCCCCTAATTGAACCTAAAGTAAAAAAAATTTGCCCGTTCCCTGCTGAAGAACAGCAAGACTCTGGAACCAATAAGTACGCAGATGCCACCTCATTTCCACACAATTGGAAAATGCAGGTCTTCCAAGTGCGATGGTATTCTTTCTAGGGGATGATTTCCGAGCACTCCTCATGGTAGAGATCACCAAGTCTGACAGGCCCCGGTCTCTTAGCACCTGGCTCTCGAGCCATGCCGTTAAGCCAGTGACTGAAAAACAGGATGGCGTATGGGACCTTGCGACAGCAGGTCCTTCCTTAGCGGTAGATGCCAAAAGGCGTCTGCTACCAGACGCACTAGATCGGCGTACCAAGGACGCCGAGGCCAATTCAGAGCAATTGGGACCATTGAGATCCTCTTTGCCTCCAGTCTGCGAAGCAGATGAGGAAGGAGCTTCTGAGGAGGAAAGGCATAGATTAGTGTTAAAAAGATTTTCTTTAATCTAATATTCATTTACTAACAATATTAACACATGAATGAATGGAGTTGGGTCTTTGAGAATAATGGACTTGAATACATTTAAAATATTTATATTTGTGTCTGGATATGGAAAAGTGAAATATATAAACTTTTAGAATTGTGGAAGTATATAGTTCGTTTGAAGTTTCAAGTGGTAGGCTCAAACATGTGTTCATAATTAGGCTTCTACCATCCTCCCATGGTGAAGGTTACATTCTTTTCAAAAGACACAAACTTTCAGTATGTTGGTTTGCGGGTTTTTTGTGGAACCACAAGGCAAATAAGTCTAAGGGTGGGGGCAGGCTATATAAGCAGACATGAGGAGGACATGCTCTCTCATGAATGCTACACACACATCTGCTAGCTGACGCTGGAACATTGATTCACTCAGGAGACATGGAAGGAAGCTGATTGAGCCACACACACACACACACACAGATATTCATTTGATTCAATCTTCAAGAATAAGATACTTATCTATGCTATTTTTTTATATTCTACAATTGATGATACATTCATGTGACATTTTATATTTTATTATTAAATCAATTTTGGAGTTTTTACACGAGAACGGAACAGATTTTCTTGTAATTTTTCTCATCAATATGAATTATTGAATATCGATTATTAATACAATATCATCGAGTTACCGTTATATTTCAATGGCGAGCCAACAAGATCGTTTTGCCCGAATATCGAACGTTTTTGAATTATTTCTCCTATCGCTTGCAGAGAGGGAAAACAAGCATTGATTATGCAGACAAGCTTCAAGGAGAAATAACGATTGAACTTTCGGCATCATCGAATGAATCTGGAAACCTAGAAGTATTTGGTGAGAAGTTTGCACACGTAAGAAAATCTTGTTTCTTGATGACGTAATTTCCCGTGAAGAGAGGGAAAGACTGCGTTACATGAAAAAAGTCGTCCTACATTGGTAAGTAATGGATTTTATTAATGAATTATCTAGTGAGAGTAATTTAGAATTCAAAAATCTGTCAAAATTTGTTAAAGATGATGAATTATGGTGTTACATGTTCAATGAATGTTTACAAGCTAATATTGAGATACAAAAATCTAAATTTACTTTTAAGAAATTCAGCAAACAGATTAGAAATTTGATTAAGCTTGTAAAAGTTTTTGATGCAATGATTTTAGAAGCTCCGGAAAGGAATATGTGTACAACAGGAAAAACAGAGGACAATAGATTATGTACTAATTGTTCGAGTTTGACTGAACCAATAGATGATTTGCAAAGTGCAATTCAAATAAAAGATATTCAGTTGTTTGAGTTACAGAATAATGTAATGTCTAAAGCAGAGTCAAGCTACAGTAATGTTAGTGTTGATTCTAAGCAGGAGTCTACACAAAGGAAAGATGGTGAACTCAGAATTGCCACGTGTATGGCCACACCCAGATATGATGAGATACACGTCACAGACAGAACACAGGAAATAGGAACTGCTAATTGCTTTCAGAGTAAGGAAAATGGACATATACAGAAAGAATGTTTGAAATATAAATTAGATTCACAAAGACAAACTTTGGAATTAGGAAAGGAGGAAAATTTTGAGAAATTTGTTCATCCTTGTCCAAACAATAGGTCGAATGATTTGCCTTATGCCTCAGAGGTCAAACAGATCAGTACATTGACTGTTAACCACTTAAGCCCCGGACCATTTGGTAGCTAAAGGACCAGAGGTGAATTCAGAATTTTGCACTGCGCTGCTTTAACTGTAAATTGTGCGGACATGCAATGTTGTACCCAAACGAAATTTGCGTCCTTTTCTTCCCACAAATAGAGCTTTCTTTTAATGGTATTTGATTGCCTCTGCGATTTTTATTTTTTTGCGATATAAACGGAAAAAGACCGAATTTTTTTTAAAAAAAATGATATTTTCTACTTTTTGTTATAAGAAAAATTGAATAAACTCAATTTTAGTCATACATTTAGGCCAAAATGTATTCAGCCACATGTCTTTAGTAAAAAAAATGTCAATAAGCGTATATTTATTGGTTTGCGCAAAAGTTATAGCGTCTACAAACTAGGGTACATTTTCTGGAATTTACACAGCTTTTAATTTATGACTGCCTATCTCATTTCTTGAGGTGCTAAAATGGCAGGGCAGTACAAAACCCCCCCAAATGACCCCATTTTGGAAAGTAGACACCCCAAGGAAATTGCTGAGGCATGTTGAGCCCATTGAATATTTTTTTTTGTCCCAAGTGATTGAATAATGACAAAAAAAAATAAAATTACAAAAAGTTGTCACTAAATGATATATTGCTCACACATGCCATGGTTATATGTGGAATTGCACCCCAAAATACATTCTGCTGCTTCTCCTGAGTATGGGGATACCACATGTGTGGGACTTTTTAGGAGCCTAGCCACGTACGGGACCCCGGAAACCAAGCACCGCCTTCAGGATTTCTAAGGGCGCAAATTTTTGATTTCACTCCTCACTACCTATCACAGTTTTGAAGGCCATAAAATGCCAAAATAGCACAAAACCCCCCCAAATGACCCCATTTTAGAAAGTAGACACCCCAAGGAAATTGTTGAGAGGCCTGTTGAGCCCATTGAATATTTTTTTTTTGTCCCAAGTGATTGAATAATGACAAAAAAAAAATTACAAAAAGTTGTCACTAAATGATATATTGCTCACACATGCCATGGTTATATGTGGAATTGCACCCCAAAATACATTTTGCTGCTTCTCCTGAGTACGGGGATACCACATGTGTGGGACTTTTTAGGAGCCTAGCCGTGTACGGGACCCCGAAAACCAATCACCGCCTTCAGGATTTCTAGGCACAAATTTTTGATTTGACTCCACTACCTATCACAGTTTCGAAAGGCCATAAAATGCCAAAATAGCACAAAACCCCCCCAAATGACCCCATTTTGGAAAGTAGACACCCCAAGCTGTTTGCTGAGAGGCATGGTGAGTATTTTACAGCTCTCATTTTTTTTTTTTTTTCAATTTTCAAAACTTTGTGACAAAAAGCGAGTTTTGCAAAATACTCACAATACCTCTCAGCAAATAGCTTGGGGTGTCTACTTTCCAAAATGGGGTCATTTGGGGGGGTTTTGTGCCATCTGGGCATTCCATGGCCTCCGAAACTGTGATAGGCAGTGAGAAGTGAAATCAAAAATTTACACCCTTAGAAAGCCTGAAGGCAGTGATTGGTTTTTAGGGTCCCGCACGCAGCTAGGCTCTCAAAAAGTCTCACACATGTGGTATCCCCGTACTCAGGAGAAACAACAGAATGTATTTTGGGGTGTAATTCCACGTATGCCCATGGCATGTTTGAGCAATATATCATTTAGTGACAACTTTGTGCAAAAAAAAAAAAAATATATATATTTTTTCCGCAACTTGTGTCAACATATAAAATATTCCATGGACTCGACATGCCTCTCAGTATATAGCTTGGGGTGTCTACTTTCCAAAATGGGGTCATTTGGGGGGGTTTTGAACTGTTCTGGCATTTTATACACAACATTAGGAAGCTTACATCCACTCTTCTAACCACTTGAAGACAAAGCCCTTTTTGACACTTTTTGTTTACATGAAAACATATTTTTTTTTGCAGGAAAATTATGTTGAACCCCCAAACATTATATATATTTTTAAAGCAAAGGCCCTACAGAATAAAATGGTGGGTGTTGCATTTTTTTTTTCCTACACAGTATTTGCGCAGCGATTTTTCAAACGCATTTTTTGGGGAAAAAATACACTTTTTTTAATTTTAATGCACTAAAACACACTATATTGCCCAAATGTTTGATGAAATAAAAAAGATGATCTTAGGCCGAGTACATAGATACCAAACACGACATGCTTTAAAATTTCGCACAAACGCGCATTGGCGACAAACTACATACATTTTTAAAAGCCTTTACAGGTTACCCCGTTAGATATACAGAGGAGGTCTACTGCTAAAATTACTGCCCTCGATCTGACCTTCGGGGTGATACCTCACATGCATGGTGCAATTGCTGTTTACATATGACGCCAGACCAACGCTTGCGTTCGCCATTGGGCAAGAGCAGGGCAGGACAGGGGTGCTTTTTTTTTTATTATTAATTTTGCTTTTTTATTTTATTTTTAAATTGTTCCTTCCATATTTATTTATTTTTAATCATTTTTATTGTTATCTCAGGGAATGTAAATATCCCCTATGATAGCAATAGGTAGTGACAGGTACTCTTTTTTTGAAAAAACTGGGGTCTAGACCCTAGATCTTTCCTCTGCCCTCAAAGCATCTGACCACACCAAGATCGGTGTGATAAAATGCTTTCCCAATTTCCCAATGGCGCTTTTTATATCCGGGGGGGGGGGGGACATTCCCTCCCACTGCTTGTAAAAGCAGTCCAGAGGCTAATTAGCTTTTACATGAAAGCCGGCCGCTGGCTGAAAAGAATGATACCAAGATGATACCTAAACCTGCAGGCATCAATCTGGTATAACCAAAGTCCAGCAACATACCAGTACGTTGCTAGTCCTTGTTGGACATGTATTGTAATCTTTTTTTTTTCATGCAGCCAGGTGGCTGAACGAAAAAAAAGATTGATCGGTGGGTATGCCCACCATTAGAATACCGCCCTTCATCCACCCACTTCTAATGATGGGCATACATGCACCATTTATATATGCTGAAGCATGGGGGCATCCTCCCGCAAAAAAGTTATGCCGCACACACATGGTCGGACTTTTCCACGGGCAAGCCTCCGTCGGAATTTCGACCGTATGTACGCGGCATTAGGAGCAAAATCACTCCTCCGCCCCTGCTGCCCCAATGCTTCGGCATATTTGCTTTTTTTTTTTTTAACTGTGGTGGTGAAATCACCTCCTACAGCACTGGAGTCGCAGGGATCAGGCCTGTCTCTGCGAACGCTGCAGTTATGTGTGTTGTGTTTTGTAAGTGACAGTGATCGATCGATACTGCACTTGGGTGGCCTGGGCTGGACGGAGGGGCAAAATGCAGGTGCTAGCAGGTATCTGGGCTGATCCCGCTAACACTGCGTTTTTGGGAACCCTAAACTGCTGGGGACGCTAGTATAGATCTGATCAGATCAGATACCACTAAGGGTATTGGATTGGACCCCCCAACTGTACAAAGGCAATCACGTACACTCTACGTGATTGTGCCTGTCGGTGCCATTGTGCCGACGTATATATACAGTGAGCGGTCGTTAAGTGGTTAATGACAGTACAATCAATAAAACAAACAATGCTGACAATGAGAGAAATGAATTACTTCCATTGCCTAAATCAAGGAAAAAAGAAGTGTTAACTTCTCCAACATTAAATTATGTTGCTCCAATTTTAATAGATCAGTCTATTTACAGTAATGTTGGAAATGTTTCTACAGCAGTCACTGACATATCTTCAGATTTTAAGTGGCCACATACAAAAACCAATCTTGTATTGAAAAAATTGGTTCAAACACATAAAAGTCTTTGGAGTCAGACCAAAAGTGACACAGGGTTGTTTAAAGACATTGAAATTGAGATTGAAGGAAAAGACCCTAAACCTCAAAGTCAAAATAAGTTGCCACAAGAATCAATAGGTCCAGTTTCTGACATTGTACAAGAATTTTTACAAAAAGGAATATTAAAGAGAGCACAATCCGTGGTAAATAATTGTATTTGGCCTATCAAGAATGATGATGAGTATGTGTTATCAGTTGATGTAAGATCACTTAATAAATGCATTACAAATAACACACCTATTCTTCCTGATTTAAATATAATGTCACATGGATGCCAAGGCCAAGCTATTTTCTGTACTGGAAATCGCCAATGGTCATTTTTCAGTACCATTAACTAAAATCTGTCAATATAAACTTGCCTTCAGCTTTAATAAAGAAACCTATGCATTCACTAGATTAATTCCAGGATTGGACATTACTGCTGGCATAGTACATGAGAGTTTGCAGAAAGTATTATCAAAATTCTCTAGACCAGAATGTATTTTCCAGCATGTGGACAAGTTTTTGCTGACTACACAAAGTATAGAAGAGCACATCAGTCTTTTGTCAGAATTATTTACTTTGATACAAACAGCAGGGCTGAAACTGAACACGGAGCAAGTTCAATTGATGAAGAGTCAGGTAACATTCATGCATATGCAAATTACTCATGGACGGAGAACATTATCACAAGAAAAAGTTAGGAAGATTTCTGCTTTTCCAATTCCAACATCTTACAAGGCATTACATCAATTTTTAAAAGAAATAAATTGTTGCAAAGAGTTTTTACAGACATATGATTATAAAGTTAAACCATTATTTGAGGAGACAAAAAGATGGTGTGTTTGATAAATGGGGTCCACCCCAGACAGATGCCTTTGAAATGTTGAAAGGGGATGTGCAGAATGCTCATTCATTGAGTACAATCGAAATTGGCTTGTCTATGTCTGTTGGATTGTACACTGATGTATCAGAGAATTCGATTTCAGTTACTTTGTCTCAATTAAGAAAAGGTAATCAGAAAATAATAGGATTTTTCTCCAGAGGTTTGACAAATATGGAAAAGACCTTTGATGCACATACTAAGGCCCCTTTCACACTGAGGCGTTGAAAAAACGCTCAAAAATTATAGGATTTTGAACCTCTATTTTACCGCGATTTTACCGCGTTTTTACCGCGATCGCGGTAAAAATAGCGCTAACGCGTATGCGTTTTTACCGCGTTCGTGCTAAAATTAGCACGAACGCGGTAAAAACGCGGTAAAAACGCATAGGCGTTAGCGCTATTTTTTAACATAACGCTTATGCCTATGCGTTTTTACCGCGTTTTTACCGCGAATCCCATTCATTTCAATGGGGATAGGCGTTTTTACAGCGCTATTTTATGCGCCCTAAAGTTGCTCTAAAAAAGCTGTTTGCAGGATTTTTTTCAACGCCCAGCCAGCAAAACGCCTCAATGTGAAAGCCCTCAGAGATTTCACATTGAGAATGCTGGGGCAGGATTATTTCAGGCGTTATTACAGCGCTATTTTTACCGCGAAAACGCGGTAAAAACGCCTCAGTGTGAAAGGGGCCTAAGCAATTGTTAAGTGTTTATTTTGCAGTTAAAGTAACAGAAAAGATTGTGAAATCTAGTAAGATCATATTACAGACATCTGATCAATCACTAAAACTTCTTCTAAACAGAATTAATTCAGGAGAATTATATGACAGATATTGCCCATTTGTTAAAACTTTACAATCTAAATCTATACAGGTAAATTTGATAATAGAACACTTTCAGCAATTGTACAAAATTATGTTTTTAAACCAAGTGCTGAGAGAGGCTTTAAGCCAGTATTTGTTGATGATATCAAGTTTCATTCAGCAGGTTTTTCTATGTGCTACTCAAAGAATGTAATTCAGCCAAAATTCTACAGAAAATGCTGAATTGGAAGATAGAAATTAAAGTACAGCATGGAAATTGCGTCTTGTAGTATTTAAAATACACAGAATAATAGTATAAGAAGTATAGGTTAGTCTAAGGTAATTACAAATGTTATTATCAAAATATGTTTTTCATGTCATGATAAAATATTAGGATTATGATGTATAAAATGTATTTTTTCATTCAAAAAATTGATGCTGGGGGGGCGTGGCCTGCGTGCAAGCTGAATGGCAGCATAGAACCGGAGCTCCTGTGATTACCAGGGAATAGCAGCAAGAATCATCCCATCGGGACCCCAGAACATCATCCCCACAAGGCAATCTACCTCTGGATTACCTGGATTACTCCTGCAGCATGTCCAGGAAAAGAAAGGAGCCCCGCAAACCGCAGCGTCTGACGGACTTTTATCCTCATAAGCCACATGAAGGTAGGCAAGATGGCCCCCGGCCATCATCCACACCAGCAGACAAAACGGCCAACAACTTGCCTGATAAAGGCAAGAAACACACAAATAACAGCTCCCCTGCAAGCTCACAGCAGCACCCCCCCTCCCCTATCTCTGGCAGCCCAGCTAAAGCAAAACTCAGGCTGGATGGAGAGGGATACAGTCCCCAGGCCAGCCATGCCACAGACTCTGGAGATGAGACACATGATCTCCCTGATTCAATAGAATCATTCCCAACCATGCACCAGCCTGTGATAGACACTGTACTGAAAGATATGCTGCTATCACTAAGGAGCTCACTACAATCTGATATGGCACAGTGCATGCACAGGTTCCACACTGACATACAAGCAGTGGAATCGAGGGTTGATCATATAGAGCAAAAAATGGGAGACTTTGCTGAAACCATCAATGATCTAGTAGACTCACATGAGGAGAGAGAAGGGGACACAGAATGGGTGAAAGCTAAGCTGGCAGATTTTGAAGACAGGAATAGGAGGAACAATATGAAGATCAGGGGAATCCCCGAGTCAATCCAGCCAGCTGACCTGCGTGATTATGCTACATCACTGTTTAAACTGCTCACCCCTAATCTATCTAGTCTCGAGCTAACGATTGACAGAATTCACCGCTTACCTAAGCCGTCTTTTTTGCCAGAGCAGGTCCCTAGAGACGTAATACTGCGCATGCATTTCTTTCATGCAAAGGAATTGCTGATGGTGACGATGCGTAAAGGTGAACAAATACCTGCACAGTATCAAAATTTACAGTTTTATGCAGACCTGTCGCAATATACACTTCAGAAACGAAAGACCCTGAATACCGTCACCAAGATACTTAGGAATCATAAAATTGTATACAGATGGGGTTATCCCACAAAGTTATCTATTGTGAAAGATGGCCGAACATACACTATAGACTCTCTGGGAAAAGGCCTTTCTCTTCTGGAAGAATGGGGTATACTGCCAGAGCATTCTGATGATTCCCCTGCTGTGAAGCCAAGGAGGTCTGCAGAACCAGATTGGAAAACTGTTACAAACAAAAACGCAAAATCGCACACTTGACCCGGATGGGTAACACTCCACTACTAACCCCTGGAGGAACGTACAGGAGCGCCATTAGGCCTGAACTTTACCCCCACCCACTTTGGGCAGCTTAACGCTGCATACGGGTATCCTGGTTCTAGTGCCCACTGAGGACTAGGACCTCTCTATTGTTTTCTATCAGTTGCTTGGTTATATTTTTCTATGTTTTTCTTTTTTCTCTCAGTTTTCTTGTTTTTACTGTTGAAAGATTTACAAGACGGAGTTCAAGTAATTACTGCTGGACCCTCCATGCAGAAATGCCACTCAACTTGGCCCGAAGTCCAAAATAGACAAACTCTCTGCGCATCACCAAATAGTAAGTACCTTTTGACTTTATGCACCATCATTTTCAGTTTCCCACCGCTATCCCAAATCCAACCACATGAGGGAGACATTGCACCACCAATGAATGTAAAGCAGCAATGTAACATAATCTTCACACTCCTGCAAGTATGGGGATAAAGATCATATCTATAAACTCTAAAGGACTGAATCATCCTGCTAAAAGGCGTTCCTTATGGTCAGAAGCCCTCTCTAACAAAGCTGACATACTTTGCGCTCAAGAGACACATTTCTCTGCTTCAACACCACCCAAATGTTCGCACAGGAACTTTCCACATCTTTTTACCGCAAATGCCCGCAATAAAACTAAAGGAGTCCTCATAGCAATACGTGACTCTGTAACTTTCACCCTACTTGAGGAAATTAAAGATGAAAATGGCCGGTATCTTATCCTGGTTTGTGAACTTAACTCAATCACGTATACCATAGTAAATGTCTATTCACCAAACCAACGCCAGATTTTTTTTTTTAATAAGCTGATGAAAAAGGTTAGGAAACACCACAAGGGAAGATTACTATTATGCAGGGATTTCAACGCCACCCCAGATCCTGTGATGGACTCTACCTCCGGCGCCAAACGCTATAGCCCGTCCTTACTACCCTCAATTCACAAGCACGATCTGTTTGACGCCTGGAGATGCTTACATGCGGGAGAAAAAGACTTCACATTCTTTTCATCACCTCACAGGACTTATTCCCGCATTGACCTTTTTCTTGTCGACCAACAAACACTAGCCAATGCATCCGCCACAAACATTAATGCCATTATGTGGTCTGACCACGCTTCTACTACCCTGTCTCTGGTGGACGGGACACCCAACACCGCACCTCCATTATGGAGATTGAACTCCTTTCTCTTACAGCAAGCGGACTATAAGTCAGTCATTGAAAACCAGCTAACTGAATTTTTTAAGAATAACGAATCCTCTGTGCAAGATAAATTTGTACTGTGGAATGCCCACAAAGCTTTTATTCGTGGCATTTTCATACAACAGGGAGCGAGGGTCAAGAGGCAGCGGCACAGGCAAATAAAAGAAATCACTGACAAAATCTTCCTATTAGAGACTAGTAATAAGCAAAAATCTTCTCCCAAAATTTTGAGTCAAATTACCCAGCTGAGATGTGAGTTGCGGCTCCTTCTTTTAGAGAACTTTGAAAAAACATCAAAAAAACTTAAGATGACATACTACGCTACAGGTAACAAAGCGGGTAAGAATCTAGCTCAAAGGGTAAAGGGCATGAGACAAAAAAACTCAGATTCCGTATATTATACACCCCGTTACCAAAAATAAATTGTATCATCCCCAAGAAATGGCGGACGCCTTTAGCCATTACTATGGCTCTCTTTACAATTTGAAAGATGATCCGAACACTACCCAACCAAATGTTGAAGCAATAAACGTGTTTCTTGGAAAATTAGACATTCCTAACATCTCACAGGAGAAACTATTGACCCTCAATCAGCCGTTCAGCATGGCAGAGATACATAGGGCAATAGACTCACTCCCAATTAACAAGTCTCCAGGGCCGGATGGATTTTCTGGTGACTATTATAAATCCTTCAAACATTTACTGACACCATATATGGAACAAATCTTTGCCGCTGCCGCCGCCTCATTCCCGCCTGAAATGTTGGGTGCTGTTATTGTGGCCTTGCCGAAGCCAGGGAAGGAGCCCGATTCCCCTACAAACTTTAGGCCCATATCACTTCTCAACATCGACTTAAAGGTTTATGCTAAAATTGTTGCATACAGATTAATAGACATATTTCCCCTTATCATTAACCCTGATCAGACGGGCTTCACTAAGGGTCGCCAAACGTCCGATGCCACGCGTAGACTAATTAACATTATTCATCTAGCTAAACTGCACAAAAGGCCTTCTCTGCTGTTGGCATTGGACGCAGAGAAGGCCTTTGATCGTATTCACTGGATGTACCTCACCCAAGTATTACAAAGTTTTGGCTTCTCGGGTAATATACTGCAAGCAATATTAGCCTTATACTCTAACCCCTCGGCTCAGGTCTATACCTCAGGGGTGCTCTCCAAGCCGTTCACCATATCTAACGGCACCAGACAGGGGTGCCCACTATCCCCTTTAATATTTAATCTTTTAATGGAACCCCTGGCCATCTATATTCGATCTCACCCCAACATTAAAGGTTTCTCCATGCCCAACTCTACACACACGATTAGCCTATTCGCTGACGACATTATAATGATTCTCACAGATGTGGAGACTTCCCTGGCTTCTGTGCACTCGGCTTTAGCTATGTTTAACCAGTTGTCTTACTATAAGGTCAATGAAAGTAAATCGTATATAATGGGATTGGGTATTGATCTATCTGTCCAAACGCGACTTAGCGCACGGTTCCCATACATATGGAAGCAAGATGGGATAAAATACCTAGGGATTACCCTCACGGCATCTACAGAAGACCTAGTTACAGCTAACTTTACTCCCTTCCTCAATATTCTGACCAACAAGTTACAGGAACTGGGCAAGGTTGAGCTGTCCTGGACGGGACGGCTAGCGTCATTTAAAATGTTAGTCTTACCACAACTGTTATACCTCTTCCGATCACTACCAATCCCGATCCCTAATTCCTTTTTCACCAAGGCTCAGTCTATACTGAACAAATTCCTGTGGCGGGGTAGAAGAGCTAGGTGCGCTTTCAAAAAATTAATTAAAACTAGAAGTGCAGGAGGTATAGGCCATGTCCTATTACAAGATTATCACTCGGCTACTATCCTTTCTCAAACCAGAGCTTGGTTTAACCAGCGCCAAGGCCCTAAATGGTTGGACCTAGAAGCAGCCCAAACCTTGGGGCACAAATTGGCTGATATACTCCTAACATGCCACATTATACCCCAGGCATACCCACACATATCTCTAACTATGAAGGCCACACTTCAAAAGTGGAAAATGTTCACATCTCTAGACATCCCAGATCAACTTTTAAAGCCCTTACCTCTTAATATCTCTTGCTTCTCACTGATAATCCCAGACTTGTCTGTCACACATTGGGAGGCCAAAGGCATCAAAACTGTACAAGATATACTGGTAGGCCCGGCCCCAAAAACATTTAGAGCATTGCAAATAGAATATAATCTTGAGGACAGGGACCAATATAGATACATGCAAATAGTTCACTTTATTCGAACATTGTCCAATTTTGAAACGTTGCTGCCATGGCGAGCATTGTTATACCTAACGAACAGTTGCACCACTATTAAAGGCATCTCACTGTTCTACTGTCTCTTACAGTCTAAAGCCTTATTTGAAAAATCCACTAATATAGTTGCATGGGAACGGGAACTAGGTGCAGAGTACTCAGAACTCCAATGGCAAAAAGCCCTAGTATATAATTTCACCGCGACTAAAAGCTCCAATCTCTGGGAAGTAACCCATAAAATTTTACTCAGGTGGTACCTTACACCATACAGAATGTCCAAATTTAATGCTTCTACCTTCTCTCTTTGTTGGAGGAAATGCGGAGAGATGGGTACTCTGCACCATATTCTGTGGAATTGCCATGCCCTGAACCCACTTTGGTCCGAAGTGTTCAATCTCATTTCTAGGTTGGCAGGGTCACACATTGCGCCTAACGCAGCACTAGCAGTATTATCATTAGGAATAGAACAAATAGCGCCACAAATAAGAACTGTAGTCACGCACATCCTTCTCAGCACTAGGCTGGTGATTCTGCGACACTGGCTAGCAGCAATCCCACCATCATTTAGAGAAATTGTAGAGACGACTAACACCCACGCCACGTACGAGTTAATGTTCGCAGCGTCTCAGGGCAAATACTTATCCACAAGAGACAAATGGTCTGCCTGGGAAATATGGTTTAAACGAAATTGGAAACCAGAGTAAAGCCGATCCTTATTT
The DNA here is from genome assembly GCA_029206835.1 of Rana muscosa. NCBI lineage: Eukaryota > Metazoa > Chordata > Amphibia > Anura > Ranidae > Rana > Rana muscosa. The sequence continues at coordinate 6,853,714 of CM055122.1, forward strand.
CTGATATATAGTTAAGAGACAATATTTTTTTTTTCAACAATGTTCTTATTATGAGTTATAAACCAATTTCTGAGTGTTAATTCTACCTCTTATCCTTCTATTTTATGCCTTGAATATAGTCGCGGTATAAGTACATCACATAGATGTCCAAATGTTGATGGCAAAGTTTATTGCGTTGTCTATTGTATGAACCTGACTTTATAATAAAAATTTATTGAAGTTAAAAAATTGATGCTGCATTCTTTTACAGGATCTGCTTATAAGTCAACAAAAGAAGGGAAATTTAATATTTCTAGACCTTCCAGATGAAAACAAGCCCTTGAAGGTTGGGAAGCCTGGGAGAAGATGACATAAGATTCATTCGTCATAATTACTGTTGTCTTTCTATGTTCAATAAAGTTTTGCAACTTTACAGGAGTACAGGAGGAAGAAAAAAGAAAGAAGAACCTCAACACCTCTAATGAGAGAGAAACTTTTAAAAACAATTGACGTTTGATTTTTGACGACTGATGATATCATTTTATCCATCAGATATATTGCAGTTTTTATATATCAACTTTTTATGTGACGAGATATGTTTTTCATATCAAGGAGATATTTTTTACACACTAATTTTTATAAACACATGTAGTGTACTTTCAGGGTTGAAAGGGTTAAACTTTTTTACAATAGAGTCTAGTTAGTAGGAACATCTGGTGTTAAAGGTACATAAACAAGTTAGGATTAACTTTACATTGTAATATGCATTTAGGTTTAAAATCATCTCACATATATGAAGGAACTGGAGTTAAGAACATATTTTATGTTTACATTTTGACAAGGTTATTTGAAAGGTTGTATGGTTATATTTGAATATGCTAAACATAATTTGGAGGGAAAATATGAAACATATATTTCTGAAGTGATATTCATACTTCAAAGTACAACAATGTTACATTCATGAATTTAGGAATATTAAAGGGGATTGATTTTATGGTAAAAGAAAAATATTTTTTAGGGTATATGAAGCAAAAGGTTTTCTGAAATCACTGTTTCTTATGTGGAATTAGAATTGAGAATATATTCAAGTCAATTATCTTAAGGTCTATTGATGAATGAATACAGGATGTGATACGGTTGATTATGAATGTGGATAGGAAAATGAAAGATTGTTAATCAATCATTTTGAGAGGGAAATGTTAAAAAGATTTTCTTTAATCTAATATCTAATATTCATTTACTAACAATATTAAAACACATGAATGAATGGAGTTGGGTCTTTGAGAATAATGGACTTGAATACATTTAAAATATTTATATTTGTGTCTGGATATGGAAAAGTGAAATATATAAACTTTTAGAATTGTGTAAGTATATAGTTTGTTTGAAGTTTCAAGTGGTAGGCTCAAACATGTGTTCATAATTAGGCTTCTACCATCCTCCCATGGTGAAGGTTACATTCTTTTCAAAAGACACAAACTTTCAGTATGTTGGTTCGCAGGTTTTTTGTGGAACCATAAGGCAAATAAGTCTAAGGGTGGGGGCAGGCTATATAAGCAGACATGAGGAGGACATGCTCTCTCTTGAATGCTACACACACATCTGCTAGCTGACGCTGGAACATTGATTCACTCAGGAGACATGGAAGGAAGCTGATTGAGCTATACACACACACACACACACACACACACACACACACACACAAAGATATTCATTTGATTCAATCTTCAAGAATAAGATACTTATCTATGCTATGTTTTATATTCTACAATTGATGATACATTCATATGACATTTTATATTTATTAAATCAATGTTGGAGTTTTTACACGAGAACGGAACAGATTTTCTTGTAATTTTTCTCATCAATATGAATTATTGAATATCGATTATTAATACAATATCATTGATTTATCGAGATATTTCAATTAGTCGGCACTGACTCACCAGTGCCATCAATGCATCTTTCGTGTTTGCCCATGGGTCTCCTGACCTGGCCACAAACCTCAATACCTTCCGATTGAGTCGAGAAGCCAGGAGATATACGACTGGCGTGCTTCCCCTCTGGTAAGGGAGCCCCCTTAGGAGGTGAGCGACCTCCAATGCTGCAGCAGAGCCGCTTGTTCCTCCCTGATGATTGACATACGCCACAACTGTGGTGTTTGTCCGACTGGATTCTGACTGGACGCCCCTGTAACCTCTGAGACCATGTGGAGAGGCAAAGCCAGATCACCCGGATTTCAGGCCAATGACCTGCAATGGGATTCCTCCCAAGTCCAGCGACCCAGGTTGACTGAGCACCTCAGACTCCTCTGCAAGCGGGAAGACAGCCGTCCGCCGTGACCACCATCTAGTAAAAAGGAAGGAACAACTTCCTAGACAGAAATTCCGGTGATGTCGGCCACCAACTAGGGAAGTCCTGATTAGGGGGCTCACCCGGATTTCGATAATCCAGGGATGAAGGGCATTTGACCCTTCAGGACAGAGTTACCTTCTGTAACACTCGCGTGTGAAATAGTGCCTATAGGACTCGCCTGCAAAAGTGGCGTGACAACCCATCTTTGGGATGTCCACTGCCGCACTGCAGCCCAAAGGGTCTGCAACTCCCCCCCACCTGCCCCCCCCCCAAGGAGAAAAAAAACGCACACCTTTGAGGAGTCCAGAATCAACCCTAGACACACTAGGAGTTGGGAAGGTACCAATACGGACCTCTGAGTGTTCAGCACTTAACCAAGTATCGGAGGGTCTGACAGGTTATAGACACGTTCACTTCTAACCTTAAGTTTGAAGTGACCCTCAGAAGAAGATCGTCCAAGTTGCCCATGATAGCGATGCCGCGCTGTCTTAGTAGGGCCTGAATTGGGACAAGCACCTTGGTGAACCCCCTTGGTGCCGCTGCCAGGCCAAAAAGGTGAGAGCCACCATTGGTAGTGGTCTTCCCCGGCCGCCAAACGCAGACGTCTCTGATGCCTGGTGCATATGGAGATATGCAAGCATGTGTCCTTGAAGATCAAGGTTGCCGGAAAATCCCCCGGATGGAGGGCAGCGACAACAGAGCGAGCCAATTCCCTTCCGGATCTTTGTACTTTCACAAAGCAGTTGAGGTTCCCGAGATCCAAGATAGGGCGAACCCCTCCTTCAGCACTACGAACAGTGTCACGTACCTGGTTGGAGTCCGAAATGCAGAGAGGGCTCCCCTTGCGGCTGAGTGCAGTACACCTCTGAGGTTGGGTACAGAGGGTGTAGTGCCCAGAGAAGCACAGGTTGCCAGATGGGTCCAGGAGAGCAGAGCTGGTGGGATCCTGAAGAACACTGGTGGATGCAGGACACTGTTCAAGGAGTAGTAGTGGCAGCCAGGCTGAGAGTCAAACCCAGTAGATCCAGCAGGAGGAAGAGGCAGGTTGCAGGAACAGAGACAAGCCAAAGGTCTGGTAACAGGAACAGATAACTATGGCAAAGTCCGTGGTACAAGCCGGGATCAGGTGGAGGAGAAGGCAACAAGTCGGTAAAGCAAGCCAGGAGGTCAAACCAGGAGAGCAGATCAGACAGGTCAGGAACAAGCCGGGTCACAACGGGAGATCCAAACAGCAGTTGAACAGAGTCTCAGAAACACAGGAAGGCTGATGACTATCAAGCAATGAGATGGGCTCAGTGACAGTCTTATATAGGCCAGCAAGTGGCTGCATCTGTTCCATGCGCCGATTGACGCTCCTGCGCATGCGTGCGCCTGTTGGTTCCATTGCGCATGTTTGTGCGCCTGTTGGTTCCATTGCGCATGTGCGCGCGCCTATTTATGCCGCTTGCGTCAGTGTGCACAGGGATGTGCTGGAAGCGGCGATTACTAGTACTGGCACTATTGCCAGTTCTCCTACGGCCGTTTCCCTGACAAACAGATTTGAGTAGAACCCCTGAACCCGTTCCTGTACTAAGACAGGAAGGCCCAACCTGCATCTCAGCAGGTCTTGGACCGCCCCATATAGGGCTTCCCGACAAGTCGGCTGAAGCTGGCGGTTAAGAGGGGAGAAAAAGAAAAGAAAAATCTGTTCGGTAGGCAAGCAAGGTCGGGCTACCGAACCCAGGGACACTACTGTCCCTCAGCAGGCGCTTTATCGGCCTGGGGTCGTTTACTTGCCACATTAGGCGGACGAAAGAACCGCTCATACGTGGTGAAGTAGAGCCCTAAGCCTATGGCTTGGCTCCTTACCTTTTTTTGGGGGGGATTGCAGAAGCAATGTGCTCTTACCTCCTGTGGCATCTTAAATGATGTCATCCAGAGAGGCCCCAAAAAGTCTGTCGCCTTAAAAAGGCAGCTCCAACACTGCCTTCTAGTTGTGCTGGTCTGCGGACCAATCTCTTAGCCAAATCAGGCGGCGAACGCCACCGCCTAAACGGAGGCTCAAGACAGCAAGGGAATAGTATCCATGTCTGACTCGCAGACAGACTCAAGGGCCCAGTACCAACTGGTCGGCCAGAGCTACCTCGTTCTGAGGAGTCTCCCATGCCTTTAACCCCTGGAGTAGCCTCTTTGCGTACTCAGTCAGTGTCTGAGCCATGAAAAAAACTCAGCCAGTGCTGGACGCACTGCTGAGCTCCTCACTGTGTATAGGTAGCGAGTGTCCCTGAAGACAGGAGCCCCTTCCACTGAAATCGTGGTAACTTGTTAAATCTCAGGGGAGAGGTCCCTTCTTTCAGGAAACTCCTCAAGGGGTACCAAACCGCAAAAGAATTTTGGGGTTGCCAAAATAAAAACCTTCAGTGGGTTTCCCCACTCCTTGTACAAAGGCTCATCAAGATAAGACACACAAGGAAACACCTTAGCAATGCGGGCCGATTTACGGAACCCAAAAGTGGACCGGTGTGTTTGCTGCTTCTGCAGCATTCTCCAACCTTGCAGTGGGAAGGGCAGATACCAAATGCCTTTTCACGTGCTGACCTGGACTTGGAGTCATTCTCCCTGTCAGACCAGTCACGGTCTGCAGTCTCTGATGTATCAAAATCCAGGCCATGAGCCACAGCCGGGCCTGGTTCTGCATCAGAATTATCCCCCGAAGATGGCTGGGGACGGGAGCGTTTACCACCCCCCGTGTTCCCATGCGCCGCTTCCACATTGGCAACAAAAGCCTCCAGGGGCACCAGCTGCCACTCAGGTGTTTCAGGGGAAACAAACGTCTGCTTCAGAAGCCATGCTGACCCACACGCCTGACACCCACAGGGACTCCAGGCAAGGCATCAATAGGCCACCCTTCTAGCTGCTACAGAGATGCAGGGTCTCCCAGAGGACTCACCACCCTTGGAACGGTACCGCTATTGCTGCCGTGTGCTCCGCCTTTGATGCCATCACACCGCTGCCTGTGTCGATTCTTATCAGCGTTTCCCTGTGTGAAATTTGCGCCAGAGAAATGCACCCTAGAGGCCGGAGACTTCCGCAAAATGGCCGCCGAGCGGCGGTATATGTGTATATATATATATATATATATATATATATATATATATATATATATATATATATATACATACATACATACATACATACATACATACATACATACATACACAGGCGTGGATCATAAGAAACATGGCCACCGAGCAGTCGATAGAGTCCAAAGCGGGCGCGAACCACAAGAAAATAGCCTTCAAGTGGCGATATATACATATTGGCTCGAACCACAAGAAAATGGCCGCCAGTCACCAGAGGCAAAACGGGCATGGACCACCACAAAATGCCCGCCGACAGCATGGAGGGAGAAGGTACACACAGGTAAGCAGAAAAATAATTTTTTAAAATGACAGCTACAGCACAGCCCCGCTCCAGATGGAGCCCCCTAGGTGACCCCTAGCACCCAGCCTTAGCTCAGAGCCGAGGGAGGAGTGAAGGCAGGGAGAGAGGAAAGAAAGGGCCACAACCACTTACTTGATCTCTCCAGGAATGTCCAGCCAAGTCACCCTGCTGAAGCAGGGGAGCTACTTACCTTTCCTGCGTGGATCATGCTAGAAGACATTCCAGACAGATCATCATCCACGCACGGAGGTGATTGTCGGCCAGGCATGCTGTGATTGAGCCCTAGGGAACGATCGTTTGCATGCCCTGGAGAGCAAGCTCACCGGCCAGGCTACTGCGACTCGGCCGTAAAGGTCAGCCATAGCTGAGCAGTCCGATGCAAGCCCTGAAGCGAAATCTCACCAGCCAGGCTACTGCGATTCGGCCGTAAAGGTCAGCCATAGCTGAGCGGTCCGATGCAAGCCCTGGAGCGTAGGCTCACCGGCCACCCGTAGAGCGACGGGCATGTCGTGGAAAACCCAGCGCGTAGCTAGGGTCGGCACAGGTTCGATGGCCAAAACGGGGGGGACTACAAGGATCGATGATCCAGCCTGTCACTCAGTCGGCAGTTGATCGAAGATCGCAGGAAACACAAAACAAAAAACGTAGAAAAAAATCCCCCCGGACCAGTGGGCCCGAAGGGAACCATGTCCTCCTCCTTACTAGGCAGAAAAAAACTAATCTGCGAGGTGCAGAGAGAGGGATTATACCCCTGGGCGGTGCTGTAGAAGGTGTGATGTAACACTTTTTACAAGTTTTTCTGCCTAGTCACTCCTAAATGAAGGATAATACCCACTTGTGAATAGGAAGCTGTGTCCGTCCATGAACGAAAGAGTAAACCATTTTGCACTTGTTCTCGGACATCGTGTTTAGTTTTTTTGAAGAATTTCGTAGAGACTACAATCTGCCACGCACAGCTTACTTCCTTTACTTACAAATAAGCCACACTGCAGCAACGCAGTTTGGCCTTCGTAACATAGCTATTCAACTCTCTCCGCTGGAACGATTACTGACTGACTCCTCTCACGCCAAGCTAATCTCCACATAATATGAGTCCCTTCTGCATTCTACAACTCAAAGGCTGAGCAAGACGGCCGCTAGCTGGAGAGCTGACATCCCTGAACTGACGGAGGACATCTGGCAGGAGCTTTTGCCCCTCCAGGTTCCCTCTGTCATTTCTTCCCGTGACAAGGTAATACAGACTAAATTGCTATACAGATCCTATTTTACACCATGCTTACTGTTTAAATTAAATAGCTTACCCTCTGCACTATGCTCCCGATGCGAAATTTTTTCATTTAATGTGGGAGTGTGCTCCGATTAGGAAGTTCTGGTCGGAGGTCACAGCCTTCATTAGTTCACTGACACAGTTACCCAATATATGTAATCCTCTGAGGTGTTTACTGGGTTATAGCTATGATGATAGTCTATCTAAGAATATGCAAACATTTCTGCGGATAGTATTGTTTTACACTAAGAAATCGATAACCTTCCACTGGAAGTCTCCATCCTCGCCCACTATTGCCTTTTGGCTCTCTACCATTAACCATGCTATACCGCTATTTAAGCTGACATATGAGGCTAAAGGGTGTCCGAAAAAATTCTTGACGGTTTGGGGCTCTTGGGTTGACTATGAGAGAACTGTACCTCCTGCTCCTTAAAATATGACTGATTTTTATTTTCTATGCATATGCCAACTGTTTACCAGCTACCAGATCTTTGCACTGTAATGGATTGGGTTATGTTTGCTCCATGTGTGTTTGTTGTCTACTGTATGTCTTGTTTTGAAAAAAACTAATAAAAAAATTTACCTTTAAAAAAAAGAGCGGACGTACTTTCAGATGAATGACATACCAAATTGTGACCCAGGAATTTTATGGGAAGCACATAAGTCAGTACTTAGAGGTGTTTTTATTAAGCATGGGGCTCGTATTAAACGAGAACGAACGAAACAGCTTACTGAATTACCGTATATACTCGAGTATAAGCCGACCCGAATATAAGCTGAGGCACCGAATTTTACCACAAAAAAAACTGGGAAAACTTATTGACTCGAGTATAAGCTTAGGGTGTCCATCTGCATGCCTCACTTTGCCTTACTGTGTCCATGCCTCACTGTGACCAATCTCCCTACCTGATCTTCGGCGATGTGTGACTAGACTGATGTTTAACATGGGAGTCTATGGAAGGGGTGCTCGGATTTGAAAAATCGGTGCTCCCCGGCCATAGGTCCCCTGAACAAACTTCGCACACACTTGTAGATGAAGAGTGGGGCTACATGTGTGCCAAGTTTGGGCCGGCCAGTACTGGGTCCCCAAAAGCACCAGAGAAATTACCGTTTAACATGGGAGTCTATGGAAGGGGTGCCTGGCTCTGAAAAAAAAAAAAATCGGTGCTCCCCGGCCGTAGGTCTTTTCGGCCAAAAAACTTTGCACACTTGCAGAGGAAGAGTGGGGCTACATGTGTGCCAAGTTTGGGGTCCAGGGGACCTACGGCTGGCCGGAATCAGGTGCACAAAGATGAACACAGACAAAAGAGTATAAGCTGAGGGGGGCATTTTCAGCACAAAAAAAATGTGCTGAAAAACTTGGCTTATACGGTACTTGATAAATTAGCGATTGTGGAATCTAGTCATAAACATGCTCCTAATAAGACTCTGGAAACAGACTTGGCGGTACTTAGGAATAGGGCCAAAACAACTAATCGATTAATCAACAACTAATCGATTATGAAATTAATCGATTACTAAATTTCATAATCGATAAATCGGGCAGTAACATAATGGGGTTAAAAAAAAAAAATTAGCCCTTTATAGTACAAAAAGAGCTAGTTTTTGTTTTTTTTTACCCCATTATGCTACTAAACGTCTTAGATCTGGTTCACACCTATGTGATTTTTGGTGCCTTTTGCAGAGACACACTATAGTCCATTTACATGGTTTCAGCTGCTGCGTATCTGGAAAGGGTCAGGGACTTTTTTCAATGCAAAACGGTGCTTTTTTGGTTCAATGTACTTCAATAGAGAAGCTGCAGAAAAGCATATAATGCATTTTTGCAGGAATTTGTATTTTTTAATCTGCCGAACAACAAATTGGCCAAAAAATTGTAAAAACCACAAATCGCAGCAAAATCACGTGAGCAAAAATCAAAACGCACAGCAAAAATCACTAAAAAAAACAGATCAAAAGTAAACTGCATAGGTGTGTACTGAGCCTTATGCTGGCCATACGGATCAAATTTTCAGACAAGAATATTCATACGAAAAATCTTTGTACATTCGCTGAATGAAAGAATGTTACCTGAAAATTCTTTTGATCAATAAGTTTTCTATTATTTCTAAGTGTTCCTGTCACTGTGGTTGTAAACTAACATCGATTTGACCTCACTAACAATTAGAAAAAATGAACCAACATTCTTAAAATTACTTTTTTTTTTTAAGGAAGACATTGTTTTTGTATGGCCAGCATATAATACAGTATATTACAGTTCTGTTTGAAAATCTTCAAAACAGTCTAACTTTTTTTTTTCTTTATATAAAAAAATTGTGATCTGAGTCTGATGATATTTATCAGATTCAACCTCTAATAGTATATACTGTACAGTATACCTCTTCTGTCTGTTATTCTCAGAGTGGATTAGAGATTTTGCTCCCTAACCATATAGTTGGTTATTTATATTTACCACTTCATAGAGATATTTAAAAATAAAATTGGCTTTTTTTTTTTTACTTTACATATTAACTAAATTATACAGCACACTTTTTTTAACCACTTAAGCCCCGGACCATTTCGGGCCATTAGGACCAGGCCTGTTTTTGGGATTCGGCACTGCGCTGCTTTAACTGTAAATTGTGCGGACATGCAATGTTGTACCCAAATGAAATTTGCGTCCTTTTCTTCCCACAAATAGAGCTTTCTTTTAATGGTATTTGATTGCCTCTGCGATTTTTATTTTTTGCGATATAAACGGAAAAAGACCGAAAATTTTGAAAAAAAATGATATTTTCTACTTTTTGTTATAAGAAAAATCGAATAAACTCAATTTTAGTCAGACATTTAGGCCAAAATGTATTCAGCCACATGTCTTTAGTAAAAAAAATGTCAATAAACGTATATTTATTGGTTTGCGCAAAAGTTATAGCGTTTACAAACTAGGGTACATTTTCTGAAATTTACACAGCTTTAAATTTATGACTGCCTATCTCATTTCTTGAGGTGCTAAAATGGCAGGGCAGTACAAAACCCCCCCAAATGACCCCATTTTGGAAAGTAGACACCCCAAGGAAATTGCTGAGAGGCATGTTGAGCCCATTGAATATTTTTTTTTTTTGTCCCAAGTGATTGAATAATGACAAAAAAAAAAAAAAAATTACAAAAAGTTGTCACTAAATGATATATTGCTCACACATGCCATGGTTATATGTGGAATTGCACCCCAAAATACATTTTGCTGCTTCTCCTGAGTACGGGGATACCACATGTGTGGGACTTTTTAGGAGCCTGGCCACGTACGGGACCCCGGAAACCAAGCACCGCCTTCAGGATTTCTAAGGGCGCAAATTTTTGATTTCATTCCTCACTACCTATCACAGTTTCGAAGGCCATAAAATGCCAAAATAGCACAAAACCCCCCCAAATGACCCCATTTTAGAAAGTAGACACCCCAAGGAAATTGCTGAGAGGCCTGTTGAGCCCGTTGAATATTTTTTTTTTTTGTCCCAAGTGATTGAATAATGACAAAAAATAAAAATAAAAAATAAATTACAAAAAGTTGTCACTAAATGATATATTGCTCACACATGCCATGGTTATATGTGGAATTGCACCCCAAAATACATTTTGCTGCTTCTCCTGAGTACAGGGATACCACATGTGTGGGACTTTTTAGGAGCCTAGCCGCGTACGGGACCCCGAAAACCAAGCACCGCCTTCAGGATTTCTAGGCACAAATTTTTGATTTCACTCCTCACTACCTATCACAGTTTCTAAGGCCATAAAATGCCAAAATAGCACAAAACCCCCCCAAATGACCCCATTTTGGAAAGTAGACACCCCAAGCTATTTGCTGAGGAGGCATGGTGAGTATTTTACAGCTCTCATTTGTTTTTGAAAATGAAGAAAGAAAATTTTTTTTTTTTTTTTTTTTTTTCAATTTTCAAAACTTTGTGACAAAAAGCGAGATCTGCAAAATACTCACAATACCTCTCAGCAAATAGCTTGGGGTGTCTACTTTCCAAAATGGGGTCATTTGGGGGGGTTTTGTGCCATCTGGGCATTCCATGGCCTCCGAAACTGTGATAGGCAGTGAGAAGTAAAATCAAAAATTTACACCCTTAGAAAGCCTGAAGGCGGTGCTTTGTTTTTGGGGTCCCGTACGCGGCTAGGCTCCCAAAAAGTCTCACACATGTGGTATCCCTGTACTCAGGAGAAGCAACAGAATTTATTTTGGGGTGTAATTCCACATATGCCCATGGCATGTTTGAGCAATATATCATTTAGTGACAACTTTGTGCAAAAAAAAAATTAAAAAAAAAAAATTGTCTTTTTTCCGCAACTTGTGTCAACATATAAAATATTCCATGGACTCGACATGCCTCTCAGTATATAGCTTGGGGTGTCTACTTTCCAAAATGGGGTCATTTGGGGGGGTTTTGAACTGTTCTGGCATTTTATACACAACATTAGGAAGCTTACATCCACTCTTCTAACCACTTGCAGACAAAGCCCTTTTTGACACTTTTTGTTTACATGAAAACATATTTTTTTTTTGCAAGAAAATTATGTTGAACCCCCAAACATTATATATATTTTTAAAGCAAAGGCCCTACAGATTAAAATGGTGGGTGTTGCATTTTTTTTTTCTACACAGTATTTGCGCAGCGATTTTTCAAACGCATTTTTTGGGGAAAAAATACACTTTTTTTAATTTTAATGCACTAAAACACACTATATTGCCCAAATGTTTGATGAAATAATAAAGATGATCTTAGGCCGAGTACATAGATACCAAACACGACATGCTTTAAAATTCCGCACAAACGCGCATTGGCGACAAACTACATACATTTTTAAAAGCCTTTAAAAGCCTTTACAGATTACCCCGTTAGATTTACAGAGGAGGTCTACTGCTAAAATGACTGCCCTCGATCTGACCTTCGCGGTGATACCTCACATGCATGGTGCAATTGCTGTTTACATATGACGCCAGACCGACGCTTGCGTTCGCCATTGGGCAAGAGCAGGGCAGGACAGGGGTGCTTTTTTTTTTTTTTTTTTTTTTTTTTATTATTAATTTTGCTTTTTTATTTTATTTTTAAATTGTTCCTTACATATATTTTTTTTTTTATAATTTTTATTGTTATCTCAGGGAATGTAAATATCCCCTATGATAGCAATAGGTAGTGACAGGTACTCTTTTTTTGAAAAAACTGGGGTCTTCTAGACCCTAGATCTTTCCTCTGCCCTCAAAGCATCTGACCACACCAAGATCGGTGTGATAAAATGCTTTCCCAATTTCCCAATGGCGCTTTTTATATCCGGGGCGGGGACATTCCCTCCCACTGCTTGTAAAAGCAGTCCAGAGGCTAATTAGCCGCTGTGATTGCTTTTACATGAAAGCCGGCCGCTGGCTGAAAAGAATGATACCAAGATGATGCCTAAACCCGCAGGCATCAATCTGGTATAACCATTCAAAGTCCAGCAACATACCAGTACGTTGCTGGTCCTTGTTGGACATGTATTGTAATCTTTTTTTTTCATGCAGCCTGTTGGCTGAACGAAAAAAGAGATTGATTGGTGGGTATGCCCACCATTAGAATACCGCCCTTCATCCACCCACTTCTAATGATGGGCATACATGCACCATTTATATATGCCGAAGCATGGGGGCATCCTCCCGCAAAAAAGTTATGCCGCACACACATGGTCAAACGTTTCCACGGGCAAGCCTCCGTCGGAATTTCGACCGTATGTATGCGGCATTAGGAGCAAAATTGCTCCTCCGCCCTGCTGCCCCTGCTGCCCCCATGCTTCGGCATATATGCTTTTTTTTTTTTAACTGTGGTGGTGAAATCACCTCCTACAGCACTGGAGTCGCAGGGATCAGGCCTGTCTCTGCGAACGCTGCAGTTATGTGTGTTGTGTTTTGTAAGTGACAGTGATCGATCGATACTGCACTTGGGTGGCCTGGGCTGGACGGAGGGGCAAAACGCAGGTGCTAGCAGGTATCTGGGCTGATCCCGCTAACACTGCGTTTTTGGGAACCCTAAACCGCTGGTATAGATCTGATCAGATCAGATATTGATCTGTTCAGATACTATACCACTAAGGGGGGTGTATGCTTTACGCGTGGGTGTTAGCGTTACTGGCACTAACCTGACGCTGCCTGGGGTGTGACGCAGACCCTCTCTGACGCTAAAACCTAATTGATATCACCCACCGGGCGATCAGGGGGTTAAACCTTTATTGGGTTATATACGGCGGGTGCCCTGACACTATAAAAAGCAAACTAACTAACCAGCGTCACCCGTAACACTTATATGGTGATCACTGGTGAAAGGGTTAACTAGGGGCAATTAGGGGGTTAAAACCTTTATTAGATCATATTTGGGGGTACCTGACGCTATAAAAACCTGCGGCGAACCTAAAAAAAATGACTGGCTACCGATTGGCATCACCGACACGAAGACAGCGATCAGAAAAACGATCGCTTAGTGACAGTGGTGATAGGGGGTGAAAGGGTTACCTGGGGGGCGATCAAGGGGGTTAAACCTTTATTAGATAATATATTGGGGTACCCGACGCTATAAAAACCTGCGGCGAACCTAAAAAAAATTACTGGCTACCGATCGCCATCACTGATGCTAAGACAGCCATCAGAAAAATGATCGCATAGCGACAGCGGTGATAGGGGATGAAAGGGTTACCTGGGGGGCGATCAAGGGGGTTTAACCTTTATTAGATAATATATTGGGGTACCTGACGCTATAAAAACCTGCGGCGAACCTAAAAAAAATTACTGGCTACCGATCGCCATCACTGATGCTAAGACAGCATCAGAAAAACGATCGATTAGCGACAGCGGTGATAGGGGGTGAAAGGGTTACCTGGGGGGCGATCAAGGGGGTTAAACCTTTATTAGATAATATATTGGGGTACCCGACGCTATAAAAACCTGCGGCGAACCTAAAAAAAATTACTGGCTACCGATCGCCATCACTGATGCTAAGACAGCCATCAGAAAAATGATCGCATAGCGACAGCGGTGATAGGGGGTGAAAGGGTTACCTGGGGGGCGATCAAGGGGGTTTAACCTTTATTAGATAATATATTGGGGTACCTGACGCTATAAAAACCTGCGGCGAACCTAAAAAAAATTACTGGCTACCGATCGCCATCACTGATGCTAAGACAGCATCAGAAAAACGATCGATTAGCGACAGCGGTGATAGGGGGTGAAAGGGTTACCTGGGGGGCGATCAAGGGGGTTGAACCTTTATTAGATAATATATTGGGGTACCCGACGCTATAAAAACCTGCGGCGAACCTAAAAAAAATTACTGGCTACCGATCGCCATCACTGATGCTAAGACAGCCATCAGAAAAATGATCGCATAGCGACAGCGGTGATAGGGGGTGAAAGGGTTATCTGGGGGGTGATCAGGGGGTTAAACCTTTATTAGGGGGGGTTAGGGGGCTACACTGGACCTAAAACTAAACTTTAGTGACACTTTCACAGTCACAAATGTCACTGATTGCAGTGATCACTAAATAAATGGTCACTGCAATCAGTGACACTGTGACTGGGGGCTGGGGGGTGATCTGGGGGGTGATCTGGGGGGGTCTGGGGGTCCTGGGGGGGGCGATTAGTGTTCCTATGTGTCCTGGTGTCAGTGTAGTGTTGTGCTCACTGACCTGATGTCTTCTCTTGTACGGCGCTCGGTATACGTGAGCGCCGCACAGGAGATGACATCACTTCCTCCTGCCTCCTCTGTCTGAAACAGACAGAGGAGGCATTTCCATTCGCCGGGAGCGATCGCGAGGGGGGGGCCGGAATCGAAAGGCCGCCCCCTCATCTGGGATCGCTCCCGGTGAAGTAACGACCGCTCACGGCACAGAAGGGGGGTCCGGATGGACCCCCCAACTGTACAAAGGCAGTCACGTAGATCTACGTGATTCTGCCTGTCCGTGCCATTCTGCCGACGTAAATCGGCGGTGGGCGGTCGTTAAGTGGTTAAAGGTTATTACCCGATTAATCGAAACAATAAATCGGCCAACTAATCGATTATGAAAATAATCGTTAGTTGCAGCTCTACTTAGGAAGCAAATTACTGACTTGTTTCACTACAAGGTGAAAGCGGCATTACAGTTTTTCCGTAAGGTGAACTACGAATCGGGTGATAAATGTGGGAAAGTATTGGCAAGAAAAGTGAGAGAACAGTCAACATATATCCCCCAAGTTGTCAATGGGAAAGGCCAAAAAGTAACTTTACCAACGCATATTTCCCAGGAATTTAAAGAATTTTATTCACACCTACATGATCTAGCATTACCTATATCCCCTCTATCTGCTATAGATGAATATATTCAAACATCTCAAATGCCGTCCTTAGCCTATGAGATATGTATGGAACTAGATGCCCCCATAACATTGCTGGAACTTCAACAAGCGTTAGGGCAGTGGTTCTCAACCTGGGGGTCGGGACCCCCTCGAGGGTCGAACGACGATTCGCCAGGGGTCACCAAATCCTGGGCTGTTCCTGAAGCCCGCGCTGCTCTCCCAGCCTTTTCGCAGCCACCCAGCAGGGCTGTTTCTGAAGCCTGCAGCCGCCCATTCAGTTCACGGCATGGCTGGGGGGCAGAGACTAGAGGTCAGCTGACTTGTGAGTAATGTGAAGTGGGAGGGGCTGGAAGAGAACCTATAGCCTGATTTCAGCATGGGTGTCACTGCTACGAGACACCAAAATCCCGGAGACACAGTGAGTAACACTACCTGTGATTAGAGTTGCCATTATAAGTCCCCACTACAGTTCTCAGATCATCAGATGACCTTGATCAAGAACACCTAAGTTGGCCAATCAGAACTCCCCCCAGCATTGCCACTCATTCCAACTCCCCGCCAGCACTGGCACTCATCCCACCGCACCCCCACCCCCCCCCCCCCACCAAGGAGTAAGAGAAGGTACAAAAATTGAGAATACATGGAAGGGAGAGGAAAAGAGGGGATCGAACAAAAAGAGGAGAGAGAACAAGAGAACAAAAAACGACGGCTAGAGAGAGGGATGGGGAAAAAAAAAAAAAAAAAAGAAATTAGGATAGCGAGAGATAAAAGGGAAAGAAAGGAGAACAGAGAAAGAGTGGTACATCATAAAATGTACCATAAGGGGTTTTAATACTGTACGAGCGGAAAGGACTCAGGGAGCACTAAATGTCCGTGGGTTAGGGGCGGAAATTACTTGTCTTGCCTTGAGTGCTGACAACCCACGCTACGAAAATAATTTTACTGTTAGGGGTCCCCACAACTTGGGAAATTTTATCAAGGGGTCACGGCACTAAAAAGGTTGAGAACCACTGCGTTAGGGTCTATGAAATCAGGGAAGGCCCCGGGCCTGGACGGGTTTACTGTATAATACTATAAAATGCTATTTGAAATATTAGGCCCACGCTTGATTAATCTATTTAGTTCGATCGACTCTGGATCTTCATTCGCTAGGGATACTCTGGGAGCCCACATCGCTTTGATATATAAAGAAGGTAAGGACCCTACCTTGTGCGGTAGCTATAGGCCTATCTCACTTTTGAACGTAGACCTTAAGCTCTATACTAAATTCTTGGCTACCCGGCTGTCAACCCATTTACAAAAATTAATCCACTTAGATCAGGTTGGATTCATCCCAACACGTGAAGCGAGGGACAGCACTTCTAAAGTGCTGAACCTACTTTACGTGACAAAGTCCACAAAAACTCCATGTGTCTTTTTAAATACGGATGCTGAGAAAGCATTCGATCGAGTAAGTTGGCCATTCATGCTCTCCGTACTCAATTGGACTCAGGAAGGTGATGATGAACCGGATAGCCAAGATATATTTAAATCCGACCGCACAGGTTAAGGTGAATGGGGTGCTCTCAGAGTCTTTCATAATTAGGAATGGTACCAGGCAGGGATGCCCATTGTCCCCTCTTTTATATGCCCTTACTTTGGAGCCTTTTCTCTCCACGATCAGGCTAGATCAGGATATACAAGGAGTGACAGTGGATAATACACAACATAAGGTCTCGGCCTATGTCGATGACCTATTTTCTTTAACGAATACAGCAGTATCTCTACAAAATCTCCTTAAATAATTTGATTTACATGTTGCCTTATCAAATTTGAAAATTAATTTTTCTAAATCAGAGGCGATGGGGGTTGCATTGCCAGTACGAACTCTTATACAAGTCCGAGAAGGCTTCCACTTTAAGTGGACTACATTTGCCCTGAATTATTTAGGCACAAAAATGCCAACAGACCTAACCCGTACTTATGAGCTTAATTTTCCACCATTACTCAGTCTAGACTGCTATTAGATAAGTGGCATACTAATTTACATTCTTGGATCGGTAGGTGTAATTTAATAAAGATATGCATTTTGCCAAAATTTTTATATTTATTTCAGGCCCTACCGATACAGATACTGCTTTCTTATTTTAAGCAGGTGCAGGCATGGTTTACAAGGTTTGTCTGGGCGCATAAGAAACCACGGCTTTCACGCACATTATTAACCCTACCAAAACAATATGGTGGCTTGGCGTTGCCAGATGTCAGGAGAAATTACCAAGCAGATCAACTTGGTATAGTAATCGATTGGCAACGCCACAGTGACCTGAAGCTGTGGGTGCAAGTAGAACAGTGCCAATCCCCAATACCTTTGGAGGAGGCCGCTGTGGTGCTGGGATTTTGTGACGTCAGATCTAAAATCTCATCCCTTGATAGGGAATACTTTGAAACAATGCCTACACACTACATACGCGGAACAAAAACGACAAAGACATCTCCACTGACCCCGATAATTGGGAACCCCAAATTTATACCAGGCCTTTCAACCACGCAATTTTTGACTCTACGGGAGACTGAGCAAACTATTGCATCACAGTTTGTGATGGGAGATAGATGGCATACTATGGAGGAGCTGACTAACCCCGGGGGCCCCTACCAACTTGCGTTCTGGAATGAAGCTCAACTACCGTATATACTCGAGTATAAGCTGACCCGAATATAAGCCGAGGCACCTAATTTTACCACAAAAAAATGGGAAAACGTATTGACTCGAGTATAAGCCTAGGGTGTCCATCTGCATGCCTCACTTTGCCTCACTGTGTCCATGCCTCACTGTGCCCATGACTAGACTGACGTTTAACATAGGAGTCTATGGAAGGGGAGCCCGGTTTTGAAAAATCTGTGCTCCCCGGCCGTAGGTCCCCTAGACAACAAATTTTGCACACTTGTAGAGAAGAAATGAGGCTACATGTGTGGCAAGTTTTGGGTCCAGGAGACCTATGACCGGTTGGGTACCAGGTCCCCAAAATCACCAAAGAAATGACCATTTAACATGGAAGTCTATGGAAGGGGTGCCCGGCTTTGAAAAAAAATCGGTGCTCCCCGGTCGTAGGTCCCCCGGACAACAAACTTTGCACACTTGTAGAGGAAGAGTGGGGTACATGTGTGCCAGTACCGGGTCCCCAAAGTCCGGGAGATCAGGCGCAAAAAAGGTGACTCGTGTAGAAGCCGAGGGGGGCATTTTCAGCACAAAAAAAATGTGCTGAAAACTTGGCTTATACTCGACTATATACGGTATATTATTTTCTTCAGACTATACCAGACACGCAGGTATATACCAGACAATTGACTAAATTTGAGGAGCAATGCTCGGGAACAGAACCATTGTCTCACGTCCTCTCGGAGATATACAAGTTACTTAACTCCCTTAGGGAGCAACCAGAACTGGCCTGTGTATTAAAATGGAGTACAGATTTACATCGCACATTCACTGATTTGCAAATTCAAAATATGATTGAGCGTTCCTATAAATCTTCAATCTGTACCAAAATACAGGAAACTAATTATAAGATATTTACAAGATGGTACATGACACCTAGTCGACTTCACGCTATCTTTCCAGATGCGTCAGAGCATTGCTGGCCATGTGGTACAGATAAAAAGGGACGATTCTGCATATATTTTGGACGTGCCCTAAGTTGACTTCTTTCTGGGCAATGGTTCACACGATTGCCCAGAAATTTACTAATTTTCAAATTTCGAATGACCCAGTGTTAGAATATTATTTCAAATTCATAATTCGGCACTTATAGGTGTTCTATTAATATAAGGCAAGCTTGCAAAACATATTTGGTTTTATGATTAATCATAATAAATTAGGTATGAATGAATGACCTTGATCAATTGATATGACATGATTCTTCAATCTAAGGATGAGTATTGCTGGATATTTCTGGTGAAGCCAATTTGAGTATGACATATAAGGCATCTTGGTGTAGGGTGACAAGAATAGATCTCCAGAATAGATCAGTATTTACGTAGTGAGATAAATAATATATTTCTTTATATCTCTTAAGTTTGTTTAAGTGAAGTCTTAGTCATACTAGTATGTATTAGTTAATAGTTATTTTATTGTTAGTAATATATGTTCATATGGTTATGATATTACATCGTCAGCACACCACTCCAAGTATAGAGTGCTACATGTGTGCCTGTCAATCAAACTCCATATGTCTCTGAGCCAATATCTTCTATTGGTATAACATATTGCTGAAGTTAGCAGAAATTAATGTGTGCCATACAAGGTCCTAAGTTTGTATGAGGTGACGTACATATGTAAAGATTATATATATATGAGAGAGAGAGAGAGAGAGAGAGAGAGAGAGAGATATATAAGCCTATAGTTTGAGATGGGAAGGAGCACAACACACACGACACACTTGCACGAACACACATGAAGACGAACTCACTCACACCCACTGCAAGAGATAACACTGACACATTTACATTAAGATTGACATGAACAGCTGAATTACCAGAAGCCTAAGAACGTCATTTCCGGCTTCACTTCGGGAACACTCAGAGAACAGCATGGAAGATGGAGTCTGCAACTAGCACACATGCTTTCATAACTTTGCTACAGCAATCTATTCTATTTTATATATATTTACCTACACTGAACTGTTATACTATTTTTTTCATTGTATTTATGATGCCACCTGTGAGAAAATAAAACTCACTTTCTTTTTAAGTCAACCTGACTATGAATGCTATTCATTCAGAAACGCCCTTAAGATACAAGAATATTAGATATTAAATCAATATTCTACAATTTGGCGAGTCACCCAATGCCGTCATATCTCTATTTTTACGGAAATCTCGATCCTTGCTGAGGGGGGAGAGATTGGCGCAGTTTTGCGAATATTAAAGTCTCGAGAAAAAAGACGGTTCAGAACCTATCAACCAAGAGGCGTTTGTGTTGCATCAGATGTGGACAACAGTCCAGTAACAGACGGTTGAAGACGAGAAATTCTTCTAAATACGGTAAAAATTATGGATTTTATTGATGAAATAGCTAGCGATTCCAAGCTAGAGTTTAAAGATGTGTCTTTTTATCCAAATGACAGTCACTTGTGGGCATATATGTACAAAGAATGTTTACAGGCTTATATACAGATTGATAAATCCAGGTGTACTGTACATAAATTACGTAAGAAAATAAGTAATGTATTGAAATTGGTGAGAATATTTAATAAGATTATTATTAACATTTTACCTGAAAATAATGTGTGTACACTAAATCGGACAGAGACTAATAATGTACAGAACACAGGAATACATAAAAATGTGTCCCAAGAGTCTTAGTTGTTCTGAGATTTTTTGTAATTACATAGATTCTAATTGCTCTTCAAGATTCTCTAACAAAATGATTTTGTCAGGAGTCACAAAATGACAGTAGACAGATTGCTGTAATAACTACAGATGACAAAAAGACTGAAACCAAGTCAAGGCTACAATCTTATTTTCCGGAAAGTTCGGAAATAGAGAATGTTGTTGCTACAAATGAGATTGAGATAAAATATAAAAACTTATTATGTAGTACTGCAAAACTAAAGTTGCAAAATACATGACCAACTTATGAAAGTGTTAAAAGACTTTCCTATTTATGACGTTAAGGCAACTGTATTTTCTAATTGGGATTTATTTGAAATGTTTGCAGATCGTTTTAACCTTTCAAACGATCAACGCAATTACATATTTCAGTTGTGGGTTCCTGTTAATTTTGCTAAACGAATCCATTCACTTGTTAGTAATGACGAAGGTCAGGAAAAACAAAATGACGCGACAGATAGATTGCGACAATTATTGCTATGTATGACCGGTGAGCAAAAACCGACCATAGAAATGTTAGATCTATTACAGACTACTGCAGAAGAAGATCCATTTTTGTTTAAGACAAGATTTTGCAAGGTTTATGAAATGATATTTGGAACAGATGATGAAACTGACCCAGGTTTAAAAATAGCTTTCATAAAAAAAATTAAATACCTTGACCCAACTTCAGTAGCCATAGCACAGGAACGTCAAAATTTAAATGATATAGTAAGCTTCATTGATAAAATTAGGAGACAATTGAATCAAAGCAATCTTACACACGAAGTTGCTATAATTCAATGTGACAAAAATAGTCAGGCTACAGACGTGTCAGAAACAACAGGTCATGGCAGGAATGACGACGACAGGTGCAGACAAGTGAGGCAAGGAGACCCCATGACGTGTTTTTACTGTCATGGATCTGGCCATGTGAAAAAACATTGCTGTAAGTTTAAAAGAGACTCACAAATAAAAACTAAAGATATGGAGAATGAAAAATCAACTTTTGAACAACCTTTTTCATGTGAAGATTATATTTTGACTGAATTGCCTTATGCCACTGAAGTTAAACAGATCAGTAATTTGACTGTTCACAGCAGCTCAGATAGTATGGCAAAAGGAGCTGTCACTGAAAGAGAAGGTTTATTGCCATTGCCAAAAATAGACTCACACCCGGATTCAATTTCTCTGCCATTACAATATGTAGCACCAATTATTTTGGACGAGAATGGTAGGCCATATACACAATGTTTGCTGACTGGTAAACATATTAATTGTCTCATTGACAGTGGATCGATGATTAGCCTTACCAAAGAAAACATATCTGTGAAACCCAATTCTCCTATGTGTAATATAGTGGGTTTTAATAATACAGGTAATTCCACTGCTAGACAGGTATCCAATGTAACATTTGAAGTACCTGGATTAGTGAAAACTAATATTAACATTTGGGTCTGTCAAGAAGCAGAGAATATACTTGCCATTGATGTAATCAGTAAACAAAAGTGGGTGATTGATTTGGCTAATAAAAGTATTTGGAAAGATCCATCTAGGCCCAAATCAGTGCTTATTGATCCCTCTGTATACAGTAATGTTGGTTCCATTACTAATATGTCTACAGAACAAAAGTGGCCTGATGTTGATGGAAATTGTGCTTTAAAGGAAGTGGTACAATGTTTTCCAAGTTTGTGGTCAAAGTTCAAAAATGACATTGGAACTTTGAAAAGTACCAAATTAAATATTGAGGGGAAGGATCCAGAACCTCTTAATCAGTGCGAGTTACCACTAGAATCAACCGGTTCAGTTTCTGCCATTATTCAAGAGTTTGTACAACTTGGAATTGTAAAGAAAGCTAAATCAGTGGTAAATAACTGTATTTGGCCTATCAAAAACATTGATAATTCATATTCTTTATCAGTTGACGTAAGGACATTGAATAAGCACATCACAAATAGCCCATTTCTTCCTGATAAATCTAACAAAGTTAAATTTGAATGCTGAGGACAAAGTGTTTTCTGTACTAGAAATCGCTAATAGTAATTTTTCCATCCCTTTAACTAAAAGTTGTCAATACAAACTTGCGTTCACATTCAGAAAAGAGACTTATACGTTCACTCGATTAATACCTGGTCTAGGTATTGGTGATGGTGTAGTTCATAAAACTATAGCAACAATACTTTCAAAATTTTCTAGGCCAGACTGTATGTCAGCATGTGGATACCATTTTGCTGAGTACTCAAAATATCGATGAACATATGGCTCTTTTGTCTGAGTTGTTTATGATGTTACAAGCTGAAGGTTTAAAATTAAACACGACAAAAGTTCAGCTGATGAAAAGTCAGGTGAAATACCTTCAAAAAAGATAAAACAACAAACAGAATAGACCTCCACACACCTAAATACTACAAAAATGTATTAGCCTATATAAAAGGCACATTGGTTAATCACAAAACATTGCTATAATACCCCAGGTTTAAAATAGATCAATACCCATTCATATCCAGTCGCCAGGTCACTTCTACTCCAAAACCAACTAGGAAGGGAGAAGTAACCTGGTAGCTGGCAGACCCGTTCCCTCCCCCAGTGTGAAAGAACACCCCCTAAATGAACCCACTGAACCTCAAGAGCTACCCTTATAGACAAAGTTATTCCCACATACTGGTTCCTAAGCTATGGCAGCGTGCACCTATACCAGGTATTTGTCGCTGCCACAGATTGTAAAAAGCACACACCGAGATGACCACACAAATTATGCAACAAACCAGTCAAAAGTCAGTCAGTCACAGAAAAAAGAGGGGGGGGGGGGTATCCTGAGGATACTTGAAAAATATAAAGTGGCTGATGGAAGTCCAAAAACGAAGGGATCGGATTCATATGCAATCTATAATATATTAGGATATAGAATAATACTCCCGACTAGAGTGGATGACAGTCGGCTCCTATAGTTTATAGGAGATAGAGATGAGTGCTAAACTGCGATGATGATTAGTACAGAGTTAGTATTATTGAAGAGATGTTCAAGTGTGAGTAATCCCAAAGTGATGAGATTGGTCTCTATAGTTGTCCTGAGTATATCACACCAGATGTCTGACTATGGTAATTGGTGTCACAATTGTACTTGCTCTCATCATTCATAGGTATAGTGCCAATACTTCCGTTATAGCCGCAATAGGTATTCCTGCTAACTGCAGGTAAACAGCCTATGATTATATCATCAAAGATTTATGCGGCAGAGTTTTTATATACTCACGGATCCTGTAGAGATCACCACTGGATTATATTAGAGAGTAGTCAGCTCATCTGTATTCCAACAGTTTGAGTGGTTGCACAGAGATCACCATATGGGATCGATCTGTGTATGGGTATCCCCGACAAATATATCGTTGGTCATCAGCAGTGCATCCAGTTGATGGTGTTATTTGTAATGGTCTTTATTTCCAAGTCATATGCTGATCCTTCCAGGGGGTTTGCTTGCAGGGTGTGTGTAGATCTCGAAGATGATATGCTCATGTAATGCTTCGCAGGAAAACTTCTTCAAAAGTCATTTCCAGGGGTAAGAATCACTTGGGTAGGTGTCAGAAGGGGGTGTTCACCCCAACAGTTGACATGTTTCGTTCCGATGTCATCGGAACGAAACATGTCAACTGTTGGGGGTGAACACCCCCTTCTGACACCTACCCAAGTGATTCTTACCCCTGGAAATGACTTTTGAATTCATAATTCATAATTCGGCACTTATAGGTGTTCTATTAATATAAGGCAAGCTTGCAAAACATATTTGGTTTCATGATTAATCATAGTAAATTAGGTATGAGTGAATGACCTTGATCAATTGATACGACATGATTCTTCAATCTAAGGATGAGTATTGCTGGATATTTCTGGTGAAGCCAATTTGAGTATGACATATAAGGCATCTTGGTGTAGGGTGACAAGAATAGATCTCCAGAATAGATCAGTATTTACGTAGTGAGATAAATAATATATTTCTTTATATCTCTTAAGTTTGTTTAAGTGAAGTCTTAGTCATACTAGTATGTATTAGTTAATAGTTATTTTATTGTTAGTAATATATGTTCATATGGTTATGATATTACATCGTCTGCACACCACTCCAAGTATAGAGTGCTACATGTGTGCCTGTCAATCAAACTCCATATGTCTCTGAGCCAATATCTTCTATTGGTATAACATATTGCTGAAGTTAGCAGAAATTAATGTGTGCCATACAAGGTTCTAAGTTTGTATGAGGTGACGTACATATGTAAAGATATATATATATATATATATATAATATATATATATATATATATATATATATAAAAAAGCCTATAGTTTGAGATGGGAGGGAGCACAACGCACACGACACACTTGCACAAACACACATGAAGACAAACTCACTCACACCCACTGCAAGAGATAACACTGACAACATTTACATTAAGATTGACATGAAGAACAGCTGAATTACCAGAAGCCTAAGAACGTCATTTCCGGCTTCACTTCGGGAACACTCAGAGAACAGCATGGAAGATGGAGTCTGCAACTAGCACACATGCTTTCATAACTTTGCTACAGCAATCTATTCCATTTTATATATATTTACCTACACTGAACTGAACTGTTATACTATTTTTTTTCATTGTATTTATGATGCCACCTGTGAGAAAATAAAACTCACTTTCTTTTTAAGTCAACCTGACTATGAATGCTATTCATTCAGAAACGCCCTTAAGATACAAGAATATTAGATATTAATCAATATTCTACACCCAGTGTTTTTTTTATTACATATTACCACTATCCCAACAAAAACATATAAAAAATCTGTGCTATGTCATTTACTAAATGCAGCTAAATCCTGTATACTTTTGATGTGGAAACGGCAGAATCCACCGACTACAGCATTATGGCTGAGCAAGGTAGAAGACATTAGAAAGATGGAGGACCTGATATTGACAGCAACTGATAGACAGGAGAAAAATAAAAAAGGAGAGAGTGACCTCGTAACGTCCAAGCCAAATGTATCATACACATGCCTCCATCCCCATGTATATATGTAGTAAAAGGAAAAAGAAGGGTTTTGGGACTTTGAATGAGGCATGTGTATGCAGCATAATGAATGGAACCTATCTTTTTGGGTCATGCGTTGCGATTCCCTGTACAGGGCAGCACAAGATCCCGGAACAAACTCCAATTAAACATTTGATCAATTTTTGGTTCATGAATACACATAGTACCCAATATAACAGATTGTGTCATGTAAAAAATGCATGACACAAAGTTTCAAAAAGAAACATAATAATAATAAATTAGAAATGAACATGATCAAGTTGACATATTTAATGTACATAGTTAATACAAAAAAGAGCAGTTAATAAATAAAATACGTATACAGATCCAATAATGTACAATCCTCATAGAAAAATGAATGAAATCATACAATAAAGTGCATAGTTAAAGAAGGCTGGTATTGGCATCCTTTAATCAGAGGACTCGTGTCTCGACGCGTTTTGTGGCAGTTGTAGCCACTCATCAGAAGAAGAATGCATATACTTTGGCAGGGGGGGTTACCTCCGCCTCAACCCCGGGCAAGACAAGCTAATACAGAGCCACCATCCCACTCCATCATGGGCAGTCATTTTGGCCCCTATATATATATATATATATATACACACCTGGGTATCACCATAGGTAACGTATTAGTTCTCAGTTTCCTCTTATAGAGTTCATGGAATACCCTTTAAGTACTCAATTATTTATCCATTCTTTTCCATTTTGCCCTGTAGCCAAAGTATATGCATTCTTCTCCTGATGAGTGGCTACAACTGCCACGAAACGCATCGAGACACATGAGTCATCTGATTAAAGGATGCCAATACCAGCCTTCTTTAACTATGCACTTTATTGTAGGATTTCATTCATTTTTCTATGATGATTGTACATTATTGGATCTGTATACGTATTTTATTTTATTTATTAACTGCTCTTTTTTGTATTAACTATGTACATTAAATATGTCAACTTGATCATGATCATTTCTAATTTATTATGTTTCTTTTTGAAACTTTGTGTCATGCATTTTTTACATGACACAATCTATGTTATATTGGGTACTATGTGTATTCATGAACCAAAAATTGATCAAATGTTTAATTGGAGTTTGTTTGTTCAGGGATCTTGTGCTGCCCTGTACAGGGAATCACAACGCATGACCCAAAAAGATAGGTTCCACTACATTCATTATGCTGCATACACATGCCTCATTCAAAGTCCCAAAACCCTTCTTTTTCCTTTTACTACTGATAGACAGGAGATATACAAAAAGACATGGACCTCGTGGAATTTGTTTATCAATTCAGAAAAGGGTAGCTCCCTCATAGGGCTGTGAAACGGATATGAGTTTCAGTTAAGAGATATGATGGATGTGCGATCAAAGAGACATCAGAAAAGCATAATGGGCTAGTATGCACCGCATACTAGCCCATTATGTGCCACTTACCTGCAAAAGAATCCAGTGATGTCCCCTGTGTAGGCAGCGTCTATTTTCTGTCCCCTCTTCCTTCCGGGCTGTGATTCGCCGGAGCCGCGAGACGTCACTCCCGCGCATGCGCACAGGAGCCGCGATTCACTGCACTGGCTGGGGAAGAAACTGCACTTTTTCGGCGGACTACAAGTGAAATATCTCCTAAACGGCACACGTTTAGGAGATATTTCCACTACCTATAGGTAAGCCTTATTCTAGGCTTACCTATAGGTAGAAGTCCAAAAAGTGGGTTTACAACCACTTTCACTGCCCAACAGGGGACTGCTGCATTAGTAAAAGTAAGGTATGTAACAAATGCTGCAGCACCCAGGGATGGGGCACACATCATTAGAGCAAACTTATTTTTACTGTGTAAATGGCCACATCACCGAAGTCGATTACTAAAAAACTGACTTTCAAGTGCAAAGGCCAGACACTGATCAAAATTTGGCTCATCATAGCTAGATCAACGAAATTTTGATCACTGTATGGCCAGCTAAAAATTTGTATTTCCACTTCTGCAGTCAAATTTGAAATACCCCACTATGGAGGGCAATTCAATAAAGAACATGCAACAATTGTTCTGGTGTTATGGCCATGCTAGAAAGTCCTGTGCCCAATTTATTAAATATGTGCAACAGTTTTCCTGCCATTTCTGACACGAGCAACAAATTCAGTAGTTTTTATATGCAACACTTTTACATTCTGACATTATTGTTGCTAATTCACTAGGATAGTATGGAGTGTTTTTTACCTTAAATTGGAAGTAAACCCACTCTCAGGCCGGGTTCACACTGGGGCAACAAACGCTCCGACATTGGGAGCTCATGTCGCATGACGTGTGAAAATCAATGTTTCCCTATGGGAGCTGTCTTAACTGGTCTGACACATGTCGGTCCGACTTTGAAAATGCTCCCTGTACTACTTTGGTCCGACTTTGATCCGACTTCAGCCCATTGACTATCATTGAAGTCGGATCAAAGTCGGACCGCAGTCTTGCATGATCCGACTTTGGCATGCGACTTGTGCTGTGCTGCTCTTGAGGGGGAACTCCAGGCCAAATTTTAAATAAAAAACCGGCATGGGTTCCCCCTCCAGGAGCATACCAGGCCCTTGGGTCTGGTCTGGATTTGAAGGGGAACCCCTACGGCGGAAAAAACGGCGTGGGGGTCCCCCCCAAAATCCAAACCGGACCCTTATCCGAGCACGCAACCTGGCAGGCCGCAGGGGAAGGGGGGGGGATGAGAGAGCGGCCCCCCTCCCTCCTGAACCGTACTAGGCCGCATGCCCTCAACATGGGGGGTTTGGTGCTCTGGGGCAGGGGGGGGCGACCGGCGCCCCCACCCCAAAGCACCCTGTCCCCATGTTGATGAGGACAGGGCCTCTTCCCGACAACCCTGGCCGTTGGTTGTCAGGGTCTGCGGGCAGGGGGCTTATCGGAATCCAGGAGCCCCCTTTAATAAGGGGGCCCCCAGATCCCGGCCCCCCACCCTATGTGAATGAGTATGGGGTACATCGTACCCCTACCCATTCACCTGGTGGAAAAAAAAATTCAATAAAAAGCACACACAGCTTTTTAAAGTAATTTATTGCACAGCTCCGGGGGTCTCCGATGTCGTCTCCCGGCTCTTCGGTTCTTTCTTCTGCCGAGCCTCCGCTATCTTCTTCCAGCTCTTTTGCTAGCGAGGCCCGGTCTTCTCCGTCACCTTCTTCTTCTCCCGCTCTTCGGTTCTTTCTTCCGCCGAGCCTCCGCTATCTTCTTCCAGCTCTTTTGCTAGCGGAGAGGCTCGGTCTTCCCGTCGTCTCGTTCGGCTCTCCGTTGTCCTTCTGCTGGCCCCTCCACTATCTTCTTCCAGCTCTTTTGCTAGTGGAGGGGCCGGTCTTCCCGTCACCATCGCCGTCTTCTTCTCCTCGATGTTGACTCGTCGCTTCCTCCCGCTGTAATACTGGCTGTTCACTCCGCTCCGAATTAATATAGGCTTCTCATGACGTCAGTGTCACATGCTCCCATGACGTCACAGTCACATGCTCCGGGGCCACCCGGAGCATGTGACTGTGACGTCATGAGAAGCCTATATTAATTCGGAGCGGAGCGAACAGCCAGTATTACAGCGGGAGGAAGCGACGAGTCAACATCGAGGAGGAGAAGAAGACGGCGACGGGAAGACCGGCCCCTCCACTAGCAAAAGAGCTGGAAGAAGATAGCGGAGGCCAGGCGGAAGAAAGAACCGGAGAGCGAGAGAAGAACCGGAGAGCGAGAGAAGAAGGCGGCGACGGAGTAGACCGGGCCACGCTAGCAAAAGAACTTGAAGATGATAGCGGAGGCCCGGCAGAAGAAAGAACCGGAGAGCGCGGAGATGAAACCGGAGACCCCCGGAGCTGTGCAATAAATTACTTTAAAAAGCTGTGTGTGTTTTTTATTGACATTTTTTTTCCCACCAGGTGAATGGGTAGAGGTACGATGTACCCCATTACTCATTCACATAGGGTGGGGGGCCCCCTTATTAAAGGGGGCTCCCGGATTCCGATTAACCCCCCGCCCGCAGACCCCGACAACCAACGGCCAGGGTTGTCGGGAAGAGGCCCTGTCATCAACATGGGGACAGGGTGCTTTGGGGTGGGGGGGGCCGCAGGTCGCCCCCCTGCCCCAGAGCACCAAACCCCCCATGTTGATGACAGGGCCTCTTCCCGACAACCCTGGCCCCCATGTTGAGAGCATGCAGCCTGGTACGGTTCAGGAGGGAGGGGGGCCGCTCTCTCGTCGTCGTCCCCCCCCCTCTTCCCCTGCGGCCTGCAAGGTTGCGTGCTCGGATAAGGGTCTGGTTTGGATTTTGGGGGGAACCCCCCACGCCATTTTTTTCTGGCGTAGGGGTTCCCCTTCAAATCCAGACCAGACCCAAGGGCCTGGTATGCTCCTGGAGGGGGAACCCATGCCGGTTTTTTTATTTAAAATTTGGTCTGGAGTTCCCCCTCAAGATTCATACCAAAACACAGTGCCTGGTATTGCCGGGGATCCAGGTCGGATCCCCGTTCATTGAAAGTCGGACATATGTCGGCTTCATGTCACGGGGCAAAGTCAGATCCAAAGTAGGACGGCTGTCATGTCGCACTAGTGTGAACCCAGTCTTATCCTTTCTAAACTACTGCCATAGTGCTGATCTATAAGGACATAGATGCTTCCTGCATGTATCCTTATCTATCAAATGTCTCCCTTCTGTCTGTTATAAGAACTAAAAAACTGCAGATTCTGTGGGTGGATCTGTTGTCTGGAGCTCGGTGGGTGGAGTCGTGATGTCAGTAGACTCCCCGCCCACCTCTACACTCCCCTTGTCAACATGCATTTTCTCCTGTGTATTCCTTCTGCTATGATCACTAACATTCAGTCAAAATCCAGAAAAGTAACCACATGACTTCAGAAAAAGGAGTGGGGATGGGAATTAAAAAATAATGCCTGTCTAAAGCTAGTGCACGAGATATGTAAATAACCTGTCACTCAAAGCGGAACGGACAAAGTTTTTTCTCTGTTTGTCCGTTTTATCTCACTGAACAATAAAAGAGGATTGTTTAGAGCTGGATTAACTCTTTGTGGCAAGACCTGGCACAAATGATAGGAAATCTTATACTCTAAATAGTGACAGCAAAAAAGAAAAAAAAATTGGGTTTAGATCCACTTTAATGCATTAACCTCTTGAGTATCAATCAGCCTGTAATACCCCTTTCATTGCTATTTTTTTTTTCGATGCCACATTATTTTGACTGACAAATAGTCCGTCAAACACTGTACCCAAATGCAATTTGAGACAGAACATTCTTTTGGTGGTATTTTATTTTTTTACTATGTGGAGGGCAAAAAGGCCAAACAATTTGGAAAATAAACTCTTTCTAGCTCTTTGCTAAAATACAAGGTGCCAGAACAGTACATACACCCCTAAAATTACCCCTTGTGGAAAATAGGCACCCCAAGGCGATCTCAGTGCAAATCTCTTGGAAATTAGGAAAGAAAGGATTGAGGAGGTTAAAACAAAGAACTTTGTAATGGTGCACTAAATACAGATCAAACACTTATCATACACAGAGGGAGGAAAAGATGAAGGGGTTTATATATGATTTCCAGGATAAAGGAGGTAAAAGGTTAACCACTTAACAACCACCTGCCGACAAATAACGTCGACAAGGTGGTTGCTTAACTCTGGGAGGACGTTATATAACGTCCTCCCAGAATCGCGCTCCCCCTGGGGCGCACACACGGGAAACTCCGTCACGAATCGCGGTAAATCGCCGCTGATAGCGGCCGTTTACCACGTGATCGCTCCGTCAAATGACGGAGCAATCACTTGTAAACAGACCGGCGTCATTTGAGGTTCCTCCCTCCCCTCTCTGTACCGATCGGTACAGTGTGAGAGGGGAGGGGGAGGGAGTGGATGGCAGCAGCAGCACTGTGGGCTGGATCTGTGACAATTGCAGTCACAGATCCAACCATCCATCCATCCCTGCTCAGCCATCCCTGTGCAATACTCTGCAATACACCCTGCCAATACTCTGCAATACACCCTGCCGCAATACTCTGCAAAATACCCTGGTGCAATACTCTGCAAAATACCCTGGTGCAATACTCTGCAAAATACCCTGGTGCAATACTCTGCAAAATACCCTGGTGCAATACTCTGCAATACCCGCCACAATACTCTGCAATACCCGCCACAATACTCTGCAATACCCGCCACAATACTCTGCAATACCCGCCACAATACTCTGCAATACCCGCCACAATACTCTGCAATACCCGCCACAATACTCTGCAATACCCGCCACAATACTCTGCAATACCCGCCACAATACTCTGCAATACCCGCCACAATACTCTGCAATACCCGCCACAATACTCTGCAATACCCGCCACAATACTCTGCAATACCCGCCACAATACTCTGCAATACCCGCCACAATACTCTGCAATACCCGCCACAATACTCTGCAATACCCGCCACAATACTCTGCAATACCCGCCACAATACTCTGCAATACCCGCCACAATACTCTGCAATACCCGCCACAATACTCTGCAATACCCGCCACAATACTCTGCAATACCCGCCACAATACTCTGCAATACCCGCCACAATACTCTGCAATACCCGCCACAATACTCTGCAATACCCGCCACAATACTCTGCAATACCCGCCACAATACTCTGCAATACCCGCCACAATACTCTGCAATACCCGCCACAATACTCTGCAATACCCGCCACAATACTCTGCAATACCCGCCACAATACTCTGCAATACCCGCCACAATACTCTGCAATACCCGCCACAATACTCTGCAATACCCGCCACAATACTCTGCAATACCCGCCACAATACTCTGCAATACCCGCCACAATACTCTGCAATACCCGCCACAATACTCTGCAATACCCGCCACAATACTCTGCAATACCCTCCACAATACTCTGCAATACCCTCCACAATACCCTGTGCAATACCCTCCACAATACCCGTGCAATACCCTGCCATACACCGCAATACCCTGCCATACACCGCAATACCCTGCCATAGTCCGCAATACTCCGCAATGCCCGGCAATACTCCGCAATGCCCGGCAATACTCCGCAATGCCCGGCAATACTCCGCAATGCCCGGCAATACTCCGCAATGCCCGGCAATACTCCGCAATGCCCGGCAATACTCCGCAATGCCCGGCAATACTCCGCAATGCCCGGCAATACTCCGCAATGCCCGGCAATACTCCGCAATGCCCGGCAATACTCCGCAATGCCCGGCAATACTCTGCAATAACCACTTCCCGCCCTCCGGCCGTCATATGACGTCCTTGACTTTGTGCGGGGATATCTGAATGATGGGAGCAGCTACAGGCATCATTCAGATATTAGCTTTTTCAGCCGGCGATTCCCTACACCATAAGAACAATCATAGCGGCTGTTCCGCCGCTTGATCATTCTTACGGGAGGCGAGAGGGGATGTCCCCCCCCCCGCCGCCCTCCGGTGCTTCTACCGACTCACCGCTACGATCAAAGCCAGGATTGTTGTTTTTTTTTTTGTATTTTTTTCAGGCTTCCCAGCCTAGAGGTGAGATGTGGGGTCTTATTGACACACCCTCCCCCCCCCCCCCATATCTCACTGTAAAGAGGACCTGTCATGCCATATTCCTATTACAAGGGATGTTTACGTTCCTTGTAATAGGTATAAAAGTGATCAAAAAAATGTTTAGGGCGGAAAAACATGTCAAACTAAAATAAAGTAAAATGAAGAATAAATAAATTTTTTTTTTTAAAGCGCCCCTGTCCCCGTGAGCTCGCATACAGAAGCGAACGCATACGTAAGTCCCGCCCACATATGAAAACGGTTTTCAAACCACACATGTGAGGTATCTCTGCGAACGTTAGAGCGAGAGCAATCATTTTGGCCCTAGACCTCCTCTGTAACTCAAAACATGTAACCAGTAAAAATATTTAAAGCGTCGCCTATGGGGATTTTTTAAGTAGCGAAGTTTGGCGCCATTCCACGAGTGTGTGCAATTTTTAAGGGCGACATGTTAGGTATCTATTTACTCGGCGTAACTTCATCTTTCACATTATGCAAAAACATTGGGCTAACTTTACTGTTTTTTTTTAAGCACAAAACATTTTTTTTCCGTAAAAAACGCGTTAAAAAAATTGCTGCGCAAATATCGTGCGAGATAAAAAGTTGCAACAACCACCATTATATTCTCTAAGGTCTTTGCTAAAAAAACATATATAATGTTTTGGGGTTCTATGTAATTTTCTAGCAAACAAATTATGATTTTTACATGTAGGAGAGAAATGTCAGAATTGGCCTTGGTGCTCCAGAACGCCTGAAGGTGCTCCCTGCATGTTGGGCCTCTGTATGTGGCCACGCTGTGTAAAAGTCTCACACATGTGGTATCGCCATACTCGGGAGTAATAGCAGAATGTGTTTTGGGGTGTAATTTGTGGAATGCATATGCTGTGTGTGAGAAATAACCTGCTAATATGACAATTTTGTGAAAAAAAAAAAGAGAAAAAAAAAATCTTGATTTTGCAAAGAATTGTGGGAAAAAATGACAACTTCAAAAAACTCACAATGCCTCTTTCTGAATACCTTGGAATGTCTTCTTCCCAAAAAGGGGTCATTTGGGGGGTATTTGTACTTTTCTGGCATGTTAGGGTCTCAAGAATTGAGATAGGCCGTCAGTACTTCAGGTGTGATCAATTTTCAGATATTGGCACCATAGTTTGTGGACTCTATAACTTTCACAAAGACCAAAAAATATGCACCAATTTGTACTTATTTTTACCAAAGATATGTAGCAGTATAAATTTTGGCCAAAATTTATGAAGAAAAAATAGTAATTTGCAAAATTTTATAACAGAAACGAAAAAAAAATCATTTTTTTACAAAATTTTCAGTCTTTTTTCTCTTATAGCGCAAAAAAAAAAAACCCAACGGTGATTAAATACCACCAAAAGAAAGCTCTATTTGTGTGAAAAAAAGGACAAAAATTTCATATGGGTACAGTGTTGTATGACTGAGTAATTGTCATTCAAAATGTGAGAGCACCGAAAGCTGAAAATTGGTCTGGTTATTAAGGGGGTTTAAGTGCCCAGTGGTCAAGTGGTTAAAGTGATTCCAAGCCTGGGTTCACAGATATGCAATGTCAGACATCGCATGTGATTTGCACCGCAGTGCTGTGCAGATCACATGCGATGTCTGTGCAAATGTGAGTTCAGCCATACAGTTGTGTGGTTGAACTCACATTGGGATTTGCACGAAAAAGGTCCAGGAACCTTTTTTCCCGCACTGGAATCGAATCGCATGGGTTCACACCCATGTGATTCGGGGGTGTCATTAACTTTGTATTGACACCCGCAGCGGTTCGCAGAGGGCAGTGCGAACTGCCTGCAGGGGAGATGCAATATGGGAATCATCACTGGAATCGCGCTGGTTCCCACATCGCAATAGTGTGAACCCAGGCTAAAGATGAAAATTAAAAAAACACTCTTCTGGGATCCCCTGGTGGCGCTCCTGGTTCGCCCCCGCCACTCTACTGAATGCCCCCATAGTAAGGTGCTTGCTACGGGGGCACTCGAGCATGCTCGCTCTCGAGCTTGTTCTGAGTGTCCATTGACACTGCTCACTGGCTGTAATTGACAGCAGCTGCCACTCTGTCCAATGAGGTAACAGAGAAGTTCTCGTGCACATTTCTAGATCGTGATCAGGCTCAGGCTCAGGCAGGTATAAAAGGGGGTGGGGGGAGGGCGCTTGCAGAAGGTTTTTTTACCTTAATGCATAGAATGCATTGCATTAAAGTAAAATCCTCATACCTTTAAAACCACTGTAATATATAGGTCGCATAGGAAGACACTTGACACGAACGCTCTAAAAAACGAAATACAAGAGCTTTACAAGCACTGGGTGACAGCATCAAGCTGTGGTCAAGTATGCTAACCTAGACTAACAAAAGATAATTGCAACACATTGACAGGGTTTCTATCCTTCTAGATTGGCTCATATTTAGAATTAACCTTTGCAATGCCATGCAAGGAAATGTAAAAATAAAAAAAATAAAAAAAAATGTAACCACTTAACCCCCGGACCAATACGCAGCTTAAAGACAATAGGTGTTTTTACAATTTGGCACTGCGCTGCTTTAACTGGAAATTGCGTGGACATGCAAAGTTGTACCCAAACAAAATTTGCGTCCTTTTGTTCCCACAAATAGAGCTTTCTTTTAATGGTATTTGATTGCCTCTGTGATTTTTTTTTTTTTTGCGATATAAAAACGGAAAAAGACCGAAAATTTTGAAAAAAAAAAAAAAAGATATTTTCTACTTTTTGTTATAAGAAAAATTTAATAAACATAGGCGTGCACACAGGGTGTGCCCAGGCACACCCTTATCACCATGTGCAGCACAGATTCCCCCTACTGCCCTGGCTCCCATCTTTCCCCCGCAGCGCCGCCAGCTTCCCGCCTCTCCTATCGGCTGTTGCTGCTGGGATGTTTTAGGAGTGGGGAAGGGGCCAGTAAATATGTAATTTACCGGCCCCTTCCCTTTCTGAATGAACATCGTGAGTGATCAGTAGTGTGTGTTTGGGCTTTGGGGTGCACACCCTAATGCAATAGGCTATGCACACCTATGCTAATAAACTCAATTTTAGTCATACATTTAGGACAAAATGTATTCAGCCACATGTCTTTAGTAAAAAAAAAAGTCAATAAGCATATATTTATTGGTTTGCGCAAAAGTTATAGCGTCTACAAACTAGGGTACATTTTCTGGAATTTACACAGCTTTTAATTTTTGACTGCCTATCTCAATTCTTGAGGCGCTAAATTGGCAGGGCAGTAGAAAACCACCCCCCCCCAAATTACCCCATTTTGGAAAGTAGACACCCCAAGGAAATTGCTGAGAGGCATGTTGAGCCCATTGAATATTTTTTTTTTGTCCCAAGTGATTGAATAATGAAAAAAAAAAAAATGTACAAAAAGTTGTCACTAAATGATATATTGCTCAAACATGCCATGGTAATATGTATAATTGCACCTCAAAATACATTTTGCTGCTTCTCCCGAGAACGAGGATACCACATGTGTGGGACTTCAAGAGCCTAGCCGCGTACGGGGCCCAAAAAACCAAGCACCGCCTTCAGGCTTTCTAAGGGTGTAAATTTTTGATTTCACTCCTCACTACCTATCACAGTTTTGAAGGTCATAAAATGCCAAGATGGCACAAAACCCCCCAAATTACCCCATTTTGGAAAGTAGAAACCCCAATCTATTTGCTGAGAGGCATGTTGAGCCCATTGAATATTTAATTTTGTTGCCCAAGTGATTGAATAATGACAACAAAATTGCTCACACATGCCATGGTTATATGTGGAATTGCACCCCAAAATACATTTTGCTGCTTCTCCCGAGTACGGGGATACCACATGTGTGGGACTTTTTGGGAGTCTAGACGCGTACGGGGCCCCGAAAACCAAAAAAAGGGCGCAAATTTTTGATTTCACTCCTCACTACCCATCACAGTTTTGAAGGCCATAAAATGCCAAGATAGCACAAACCCCCCCCCCAAATGACCCCATTTTGGAAAATAAACACCCCAAGCTATTTGTTGAGAGGCATGGCGAGTATTTTACAACTCTCATTTGTTTTTGAAAATGAAGAAAATTATTTATTTTTTTCTTCTTTTTTCAATTTTCAAAACTTTGTGACAAAAAGCAAGATTTGCAAATAGCTTGGGGTGTCTACTTTCCAAAATGGGGTCATTTGGGGGGGTTTTGTGCCATCTGGGCATTCAATGGCCTCCGAAACTGTGATAGGCAGTGAGGAGTGAAATCAAAAAATTACACCCTTAGAAAGCCTGAAGGCGGTGCTTGGATTTTGGGGTCCCGTCTGCGGCTAGGCTCCCAAAAAGTCTCACACGTGGTACCCCAGTACTCAGGAGAAGCAACAGAATGTATTTTGGGGTGTAATTCCACATATTCCCATTGCATGTTTGAGCAATATATCATTTAGTGACAACTTTGTGCAAAAAAAAATAAAAAAATGTAAAAAAATATTTTTTTCCCGCAACTTGTGTCAAAATATTAAATATTCTATGGGCTCGACATGCCTCTCAGCAAATAGCTTGGGGTGTCTACTTTCCAAAATGGGGTCATTTGGGGGGGGGTTTGAATGGTCCTGGCATTTTATGCACAACATTAGGAAGCTTATGTCACACATCATCCACTCTAACCACTTGAATACAAAGCCCTTTCTGACACTTTTTGTTTACATGAATTTTTTTTATTTTTTTTGCAAGAAAATTAAGTTGAACCCCCAAACATTACATATTTTTTTAAAGCAAAGGCCCTACAGATTAAAATGGTGGGTGTTGCAATTTTTTTTCCCCTTCCCCACACAGTATTTGCGCAGCGATTTTTCAATGCACTAAAACACACTATATTGCCCAAATGTTTGATGAAATAAAAAAGATGATCTTAGGGCGAGTACATGGATATCAAACACGACTTGCTTTAAAATTGCGCACAAACGCGCAGCAGCGAAAAACTACATACATTTTTAAAAGCCTTTACAGGTTACCCCGTTAGATTTACAGAGGAGGTCTACTGCTAAAATTACTGTCCTCGATCTGACCTTCGCGTGATACCTTACATGCATGGTGCAATTGCGGTTTACATATGACGCCAGACCGACGCTTGGGGTGTTTTTTGTTTTTTTATTGTTATCTCAGGGAATGTAAATATCCCATATGATAGCAATAGGTAGTGACAGGTACTCTTTTAAAAAAAAAAATTGGGGCCCTTAAAGCATCTGACCACACCAAGATCGGTGTGATAAAATGCTTTCCTAATGGCGCTGTTTATATCCGAGGGGGGGGGGGGACATTCACTCCCACTGCTTGTAAAAGCAGTCTAGAGCTAATTAGCCGCTAGGATTGCTTTTACATGAAAACCGACCGCTGGCTGAAAAGAATAATGCCAAGATGATACCTAAACCCGCAGGCATCATTCTGGTATAACCATTCAAAAACCAGCAACATACCAGTACGTTGCTTGTTGGACATGTATTGTAATCTTTTTTTTCATGCAGCCTGTTGGCTGAACGAAAAAAAGAGATTGATCGGTGGGTATGCCCACCATTAGAATACCTCTCTTCATCCACCCACTTCTAATGATGAGCATATACATGCACCATTTATATATGGCGAAGCATGGGGGCATCATCCCGCAAAAAAGTTATGCCACGTACACACGGTGGGACTTTTCCACGGGCATGCCTCTGTCGGAATTTCGACCGTACGTAGCATTAGGAGCAAAATCGCACCTCCGCCATATAAGCTCGTTTTTTTTTGTTTTTTTTTAACTGTGGTGGTGAAATAACAGCTTTATGTATCGTGGGAGCAAACGCTGTTGATGTCAAAATAAATAAATACGCGCTGCAGCTGAATGGCGGAGAGAGAGAGGGGGACGAGAGAGAGAGAGAGAGGGGGACGAGAGAGAGAGAGAGAGGGACGAGAGAGAGAGAGAGGGGCACGAGAGAGAGAGAGGGGCACGAGAGAGAGAGAGAGAGAGAGGGAGGCCAGAGAGGCCAGAGAGAGAGAGGGGGGGCCAGAGAGAGAGGGGGGCCAGAGAGAGAGGGGGGCCAGAGAGAGAGAGAGAGGGGCCAGAGAGAGGGGCCAGAGAGAGAGAGAGAGGGGCCAGAGAGAGAGAGGGGCCAGAGAGAGAGAGAAAGAGGGGGGCCGAGAGAGAGAGGGGGGGCCGAGAGAGAGAGGGGGGGCCGAGAGAGAGAGAGGGGGGCCGAGAGAGAGAGAGGGGGGCCGAGAGAGAGAGAGGGGGGCCGAGAGAGAGAGAGGGGGCCGAGAGAGAGAGAGGGGGCCGAGAGAGAGAGGGGGGGCGAGAGAGAGAGGGGGGGCGAGAGAGAGAGGGGGGGCGAGAGAGAGAGGGGGGCGAGAGAGAGAGGGGGGCGAGAGAGAGAGAGGGGGGCGAGAGAGAGAGAGGGGGGCGAGAGAGAGAGAGGGGGGGCG
The DNA here is from genome assembly GCA_029206835.1 of Rana muscosa. Taxonomy (NCBI): domain Eukaryota; kingdom Metazoa; phylum Chordata; class Amphibia; order Anura; family Ranidae; genus Rana; species Rana muscosa. The sequence continues at coordinate 6,893,496 of CM055122.1, forward strand.
AGAGAGAGAGAGGGGGGCGAGAGAGAGGGGGGGCGAGAGAGAGGGGGGGCGAGAGAGAGGGGGGGCGAGAGAGGGGGGAGAGAGAGAGAGGGGGGCGAGAGAGAGAGGGGGGGCGAGAGAGAGAGGGGGGCAAGAGAGAGAGGGGGGCGAGAGAGAGAGGGGGGCGAGAGAGAGAGAGAGGGGTGCGAGAGAGAGAGAGAGGGCGAGAGAGAGAGGGGGGGCGAGAGAGAGAGAGGGGGGCGAGAGAGAGGGGGGGCGAGAGAGAGAGGGGGGGCGAGAGAGAGGGGGGGGCGAGAGAGAGGGGGCGAGAGAGAGGGGGGGCGAGAGAGAGGGGGCGAGAGAGAGGGGGGGGCGAGAGAGAGGGGGGGCGAGAGAGAGGGGGGGCGAGAGAGAGGGGGGGCGAGAGAGAGGGGGGCGAGAGAGAGGGGGGGCGAGAGAGAGGGGGGGCGAGAGAGAGGGGGGCCGAGAGAGAGGGGGGCCGAGAGAGAGGGGGGGCGAGAGAGAGGGGGGCGAGAGAGAGAGGGGGGGCGAGAGAGAGAGGGGGGGGCGAGAGAGAGAGAGGGGGGGCGAGAGAGAGAGAGAGGGGGGCGAGAGAGAGAGAGAGGGGGGGCGAGAGAGAGAGAGAGGGGGCGAGAGAGAGAGAGGGGGGCGAGAGAGAGGGGGGCGAGAGAGAGAGGGGGGCGAGAGAGAGAGGGGGGGCGAGAGAGAGAGGGGGGGCACGAGAGAGAGAGGGCACGAGAGAGAGGGCGAGAGAGGGGGGGCGAGAGAGGGGGGGCGAGAGAGAGAGAGGGGGGGCGAGAGAGAGAGAGAGGGGGGGCGAGAGAGAGAGAGGGGGGGCGAGAGAGAGAGAGGGGGGGCGAGAGAGAGAGAGAGGGGGGCGAGAGAGAGAGAGGGGGGCGAGAGAGAGGGGGGCGAGAGAGAGAGGGGGGCGAGAGAGAGAGGGGGGGCGAGAGAGAGAGGGGGGGCGAGAGAGAGAGGGGGGTGAGAGAGGGGGGCCAGAGAGAGAGAGAGGGGGGATAGAGAGAGAGGGGGACGAGAGGGAGAGAGAGGGGGCGAGAGAGAGAGAGAGGGGGACGAGAGGGAGAGAGAGGGGGCGAGAGAGAGAGAGGGGGGACGAGAGAGAGAGAGGGGGACGAGAGAGAGAGAGAGGGGACGAGAGAGAGAGAGAGGGGGACGAGAGAGAGAGAGGGGGACGAGAGAGAGAGAGGGGGACGAGAGAGAGAGAGAGGGGGACGAGAGAGAGAGAGGGGGACGAGAGAGAGAGGGGGACGAGAGAGAGAGAGAGGGGGACGAGAGAGAGGGGGACGAGAGAGAGAGAGGGGACGAGAGAGAGAGAGAGGGGGGACGAGAGAGAGAGAGGGGGGACGAGAGAGAGAGAGAGAGAGACGAGAGAGAGAGAGAGAGAGGGGGACGAGAGAGAGAGAGAGGGGGACGAGAGAGAGAGAGAGGGGGACGAGAGAGAGAGGGGGACGAGAGAGAGAGAGGGGGCGAGAGAGAGAGGGGGCGAGAGAGAGAGGGGGCGAGAGAGAGAGGGGCGAGAGAGAGGGGGGCGAGAGCGAGAGAGGACGGGCCAGAGCGAGAGAGAGAGAGGGCGGGCCAGAGCGAGAGAGAGAGAGGGCGGGCCAGAGAGAGAGAGGGCGGGCCAGAGAGAGAGAGAGAGGACGGGCCAGAGAGAGAGAGAGGACGGGCCAGAGAGAGAGAGAGGACGGGCCAGAGAGAGAGAGGACGGGCCAGAGAGAGAGGACGGGCCAGAGAGAGAGGACGGGCCAGAGAGAGAGGACGGGCCAGAGAGAGAGGACGGGCCAGAGAGAGAGAGAGAGAGGACGGGCCAGAGAGAGAGAGGACGGGCCAGAGAGAGAGAGAGAGAGGACGGGCCAGAGAGAGAGGACGGGCCAGAGAGAGAGAGAGAGAGGACGGGCCAGAGAGAGAGAGAGGACGGGCCAGAGAGAGAGAGAGAGGACGGGCCAGAGAGAGAGAGAGAGAGGACGGGCCAGAGAGAGAGGACGGGCCAGAGAGAGAGGACGGGCCAGAGAGAGAGGACGGGCCAGAGAGAGAGGACGGGCCAGAGAGAGAGGACGGGCCAGAGAGAGAGAGAGGACGGGCCAGAGAGAGAGAGAGGACGGGCCAGAGAGAGAGAGAGGACGGGCCAGAGAGAGAGAGAGGACGGGCCAGAGAGAGAGAGAGGACGGGCCAGAGAGA